>CM054809.1:26165276-28565276 GCA_028984105.1 Lavandula angustifolia
GAAGGATATCAAGATGGAAAAGATTCATACTTCGACCATCAAAGGGGCTGAGATATCGACCAAGCCTCTAGCCGAAGCCGATTTAGAGAAGTTTTAGTAGAGCTAGGTCTGTTGGACCCTACCGACTCCGTCAAGAAGAGGATTCGGGAGAGGAACATTCGAGTAAGGGGAATGTTCACTCTCGCATGCTGAATAAAATCGATCGTAGAGACTCAAGCAACCATCTACACGAGGTATCAGTGACTACGATGTTCGTGACCGAGGGTTTGCGTATCTACTCCGTAGCTAATAGAACAAGCCTGCGGCATTTATGAATCAGATTCGGCATCGTATTAAATGCCTTAGAAAATATCATTTAAGATTAACGGTTTACATTTAATACACGACATTCTATGTACAAGCATGCTTTGAACTACTGCGGCGCATTTAATGCATGTCGTATCTAGTTACTTCTTTGGCTATATACAATCAGTCTTTTGACTTAGGCGGCTAATATGATCATTGCCTATTTTTTAAAACTTAATCCTAGCCGTCTATCTCCAAAAAGCGTTCAAACTGAACCCTTGATATTTAACTGTTTATCTTCTCTAAGATATATATATGCATTCAAATGTTTGAAACCGCCATTTCAACTCTGCAAATATCTTGAGTACCCTAGATTTTCCGAGAATATCTCCTACTTCGTTAAAAAAATTCTATCCTTTAAAACTCCTCAGAAAATCTTTTTTGTAATTTTCAATGGTCTTTCAGTATCGTATGATCTTTCAATGATTTTTCTTATATCTTATCGGATACTGACTAGTACTGCATTTGCAGATTATTAAAATGACAGGAAATGTTGTCGTTTCTCCATCTGATATACAAGAGATCCTTGAAAAGGATCGAGTCTGGTGTGAACCAGTTATGGAGTTCGACGTGTGCGATTTGGACTATATGGAAGAGATTTTCTTCGCCCTCAGGGAAACATGGCTTGAAGGATTCTTGACGAGGAAGCCAACTTTCTTCCTGCCATGACAAGTCGCTGAGATCTATCTGAATTCCGACTCAGTAGATGGAGACATTAGAGGCCGATTCGTCGTTCACTCGTGCAGGCGATCCCTCGCGGACGCCTATCGAAGTCAGGGTATATCTATCCGGTGAAGCTTTGCAAAGAAGCTTCAACTTGCCGAACAAGGATTCACCACCGTCACTTACAAGGATGATCTCTATGGATGAATATCTCGATGGAATTTTGTGGGAAACCTGACGACTTTCCAAGCTATATTTCCAAAAAATGCCATGCTCCCACTATCACCGAGCTCCTAGCTTTACGTCGTGACTCGGTTGTGACGAGAGTTAGGCGTGCTCCTTCGATCAAGTCTCTAGGCGAAAGATTCAGCTAATGATGGCCATCCATGATAGAGCAAAGATCAACTGACAAAATTCTTTCTTAGAGAATTCATGACACAATCAACCAAATTCGACAAAACATCCAAAAGGGCGAAGCGCCAAAGGGAAGCTTCTATATGGCTGAAGCTCTTGTTATGATCGAAGACTTCGAACGCGGCCGACAAGCATCACCTTTGCCGACAAACAATATTTCAACGTGAAGAAGGTCGGATTCTAGAACAGGCAAGCACCATTCGCCAGGACGGCCCAGGGCCCGCCGACCCAAAGGCCGGACTCGAAGACCTCCACGCCAACAAAGAAGAGGTCCCCTCCTAAGTCAACTCCTAAGGCGCCAACCAAGAAGCGAAGAGAGTCGGTGAGGTTGCATGGGAGGCGGAGCCGAGGCCGTGATTGCTAAGCCTCCTTTGCGGCTAAGGGATGAGCCCGAGTCCCCGAGCATACACATCCCGGAGAAGGCCGTCTCAACCGAGTGTGAAGAACCGCTGGACCAAGGGGGTCCAAGTCGAAGAGGTTCGGACTCTAGAAACCCTGACGTCCCACCACTCAAGCAGCATCCTTCGCCTCGTCGAGAAACAACAAGCCTCCGGTGAAGTAGAGGATTCGGAGACCGCCTCAAAATCGTAGTCAATTGGGATGGAGGCCGCAACTCTCAAATCTAGAGCCTCCCAAGAGATATCCCGAAGTAATTCCAGAAGATCGCCCACCATACCGACCTTGTCTTACTTGCAAGGCGGTGCGAGGCTCCACTTGCCGATACGGTTCCGGGAGTGGCACGACTCGAAGAGACTCATCATCCACCACTCATGCGAGCAGCTTCACGAAGAAGACTTGCTGATCGGGGGAAGATTGCTATTCAAAGCCATCTCGACCTCGGCACGCTCGAAGATTTGAGGCCGCAATGCCGCGATGCTTGAATGACAGAGACAAGCCGGTCTCAGCATGCGCGCCTCGATGGGTCTAACTCCCCGATGGTCGTGGACCCACTTCGTGATTCAGCCCCCGAGAAGCTCGATGAGGGAACTCAACCGCCAAGGATGTTCCTACATCAATCGGCTGAATCGCCACTCAACATCCTTGGACCGGGGATGTGTTTGGTACTTCCAAGGCACCTGACCCTCTCGGCTCCTTCTTGGAGTTCTGGCCAAGTAGCGCCCAACCCGAAAAGCCGACGTTCAAAGTCAGCGTGGCAAGGGCACTAAGGAGTCGGGGACTCAAAATAATCAATCTCCGAATCGCCACTCGGCATCTCCTGGGACCGGCACGAGCGGTCGGGTACTTCAAGGCAACTGCATCCTCTCGCTCCTTCTTGAGTCTTCTTTTGAAGTAGCACCCACCCAAAGCCGACGTTCAAAGTCGGGGCAAGGGTACCGAGGAGTCGGGGACTCAAAATAGAATCCTTGCCCGCGCCGTCCACAAAACATGGAGGCATACCACCCGTGCCTATAACGCAGATTCGTGGGCCGAGGACTACCATCCGTAATCAGCCGACCCCGACTTCTCCACCATCCTATCTCGACGCGCTAGCCATCCAATGGGCTAACTTTGAAGAACAAGCGAAGACGATTCAGCAAAGCCAAGCCCAATTCTTGAATGATTACAAGGCCGCACACGCATCGCTCATACCGAATCCGTCACCACCATCTCTCAAGCCGATCTCGATTGCAAAATATTCGGAAGGCTATTGAAGAGAAGGTAGAGAAACAAACAAGGAATTTCATGCAAGAGCATCTCTCACACAAAAAGTACAACGACTCACCACGTACGAGAGAAACAAGCCGCATGAGAAGCCGACAAAGCTGCACAACACTTTGGATGATCTATCTAAAGCTTACAAGAGCCCGAACAAAGTGTCGGTTCCGCCCCTACCCGATTTGCTGATGCCAAAAAGGGGGAAGGAATTATAGAGAAAGGAACCAAGGAGCCGATATTGAAAGCTCAAGAGAGCAAGGACAAGTGGCGGGCGTCTCAAACTCAATCATCTACCCTAACCTGGACCGATTCGGGACCGGCGAGACCCGGATGTCTCACAGCAGGAGCCGTAGTGCCCGCTGAGACTCGGGCCCAAGTGGCTCAAGAGCCAAGGAAGTCGCGACTCACGCAACCCGTGAACACCCACCGATATTATTAAAGAGGTTGCTGAGTACGCCGATGAGGAAGTCGTAAGAGGAAGAAGCTCCTCTCCCTCCTCCAAATTGCAAAAGGCAAGAAGGGCATCAAGCTTCCAACCCCTCCCACCAAGAAGAAAGGACCCAGGGAGGTACATTACTCCCGGGAGGAGGAGGCTCACATAGCAGCCGATGAGAAATTAGCTAGGGAGATAGCCGAAGCCGAGCCGCTAATAAGCCAAGAAAAAGCCTTCTAAAGGCAAAACAAAGGCTCCACCGGAGGCAAGAAGGCCCGGATCTAGGCCGCCTCCTAGAACACTCAAGCTCGCCGACGAAGCCGACAAAGAAAAAGAGAAGGAGCAAGCAGCCAGCAGCAGCCAATCAAGGGCAAGCAGGGAACATCTAAAGAAAAATCATCCACACCCACCGACTCGTAAGAAGCGCAGCCTCACAAGCCCTCCTATGTTGCCTCGAAGGGACAAGACCAAGAAATGGATGAAATCCGGGCTCGATGATGGAGAGGTACTTACACGTAGGTGAAGAGGCCAAATGGATAGAAGCAAACAGAGAGAGGATAAGGCTTCCCGACCTTGGAAGCTCTTAGGTGTGAGGACTCGAAAAAGAAGCAAGTCATAGGATCCCCGAAAAGGCCGACATTCCCTACGGCATACATGAAGTTCGTGAAGCCTACCGATCTCAAGACGCACACATGGCCAAGAGTGGATGAATGGATAACGTGGGAAGTCACTCGTGAGGTGGGAAGCGTTGAAAGCCGAATTCATAAAGAGGAACTATTTCGCGATTCGGCCGAGAAGCACAAGACAGTGGCATTTATCGAATGGATCATGAGAGCCGACTTGGAGATGTATGCCGACTTCAAAAATCTATTAAGGATGAAGTTGAAGTCGAGTACCAGCCTCCCGAATCCCGCTACCCCCACGGAGACTAGGACGGATCTATCCATTATGGAGTGGTAGAGAAAGAAGTGAAGGACGCCTTTGAAGCCAAATTCTTAAATGAAGAAGACCCAATGATTTCGCCGAGATACTGAAGCCGAGGAAGATCACTTATTGTATGTATGGATTGCCTCTTCCCCGAAACTTCAATCAAAGGACTTCAAACACGTGATTAAGCAGCTTAGATGATTCTTGCTTCGTATTCTCCTCAGTATCTTTCTTTTGATCTTTTTAATATAGCAGAGGATGTACTTGTACTGAGTTGCTTATATATATAACATCTCTGTTTTGGCTTTGACAATTCCTTATTGTCTGAATAGCCGTGTTTGTTTATGCTTAACACTCGAATCACCGGCGAAGTGATTACTGACTCACACACTCACCGTTGTTATTTATTGTCGCTTTTTGCTTAGCTAGATTCGATAGATTGCTTAGTGTTCGGGGAATATATTGTTAGAAAGGGAGAAAATGCTGATTAGATTCTCGTATAGGTTCTGTCATTTCTGCCATGATCCCCTCAGTAGTCTAAGACTTGAAGAATAGCTCCACTGATCCTACTTGTAATATTTGTAAGGAGCTCTGTTTCTGATAGGTCATCGTGTTAGGTTGATTAGCTATTAGGTTTTGGCATCATCAAATAGGGGAAAGTGTTGGGTGATGATTCGGCCCCAAAGAACAACACTAAAATAGTGGGAAATGATTCATCTTCTCGCTTGATAACTAACTCGTAGCCTCCGTGCTCGAAAACTTACCAAGATTTGAAGATCCCAAAACCCTATATTGATTGGTGAACCTTTTTGTTGTAATCTATTTTTGTCTTCGAGGTTTCGCACTCGGCAGACACTCTACTCGGTTCGTGCACTCGCAGATTATCTCGCCTCGCCAGCCGGTGATACTTGGACTCGCCAGGAGCAAGATATCGAAGGAGTCGGTGGAATCGAACTCGCAGGGAGTAGTTCACCGAACTCGAGCTGATATTCGCAAGAAAGCCGACTCAACAGAGAGCATGCTATCGAATCGTAGATCGACTCAAGCAACGGCTAGACAGCCTTTTGACCGTCGGGATCTTTAAAGTCAAATCACAGAGTCAATACGAGGACGAGAGAAGTCGCCTTCGGATCTCTTTGAAGTCCGTTCTTTCTCAACCACTTTCCGAACCTCGACAAAATGACAAGCACAACCGCCATAAATCATTAAAATTGCCGCAAGTCAACAACTTTCCGTAAATGGAGGGAAAGGACACCGCTACCATACTTCGAAAGAGCCGTTAGCTACCCAAAAGAGAGAGACAAAGGATCGTCATCTCCAACGGATCTATCCTAATCTCTTCTCTATAAATAGAGGGATAAATCAAATTGAAGCTCACCTAGAACTCACGAGAAAACCTTCGCATAGACAAGAACACACAGAGCATTCAACAAGCAATTCGAAAAAGCCTAAGTCTTCCTCAAGAAGTTCGAGAAACAATCTCCGGCAAAAGACTACATTTCTGCTCATAGGGAACCAAGCTGAATTAGAATCATACAGCCTCTAGTATTCAAGCGACGATACACGAACCCAAAGCTTATACTCGGTTGTTCGTCGTTCTAGAAGACACCTTCTTGTTCCCTATCCCTCTAACCTCACCAACCGTTTAAATCCATAGCTTAGACGAAGGAGTTCACTTCTTAAGTGATCCTTATTGTAAAGGACTCCTTCACTGTTGGAGAGTTTTTCAAACACTTAGTTTGATAACCTTGTAAATTGAGACTTGCTCAGTATAAATCTCAAGACCAGTGTTTGTCCAGCGTACAAACCGGCTGAGACTATCTCAAGATAATACATAGCCTCTTGATCTTTCTAGACAAGTAGACGTAAGATTGTTGGATCCGAACCACTTTAAAAATCTCTCGTGTTCTCGTGTTCCTTATTTTACCGTTGCATTGATTTATCGTTCATACCGAAAATATCTTTCAAATCTTTCAACCGAGTTTCAACAAACTTAGCGTAGCACTCAATCTACTAAAACTGTTTTGATATAAACGTTTTCCTAACTCAACCGAATTTGGGCCTACACTATTCTCGCACCACCGAACTCTAATCTGAACGTTACCGAATTCCCGACTCCAAGTCGCCTAACAGCCTCAATAGAGTCGGCCACTCGCCACACGATTCGTAACAACTTATCCGGTCCGCCGAACTCGTTCAGACGACACCCTCCCGAAAAAGGATTGTTCGTGTTTAAGTTGAGAAATCGGTTTTCCGGTGTATTCACCCCCCTCTCCACCCCGAACGTGCTCTCGGACCAACAAAGAACCATGCAAGTTTTGGGTTTTCTATTAAACTAAAAATGATTAAAAACCGAATTGAATTACAAACCGTATGAACTGGGCAACCGAGAGACAGTCCAATGTAATATTCACACACACGTAATTCCAATCATTGGCACTTAATATAAATTAATCTCAAGAATCTACTAGTTATAGATTGCCGTGATTAAACCGACATGTACCTCACTCTAACTTACTTAGTCGGTAACCGTCATGTTGGGCATAGAAACGGCTACTTCCATAACCTAGCTACAACCTACGTTGTTGGGCAATCAATAGATTTAATAGCTGGGACGGCTTTATCGAACTAAGGGAACCTAGTATAGGAGCCTACTCGTATGTTGGGCATCTAATACTCTCCCTATCGGTTTAATCCAATTATCCTAAAGAATAATTTCGCTACTTACCTAGCCTTGTTCCATGAGAAACGATGGAAGTACTAAGTTAGCTACTGTTGGGATTTTGTATACTGGAATCACTTTTTATGCTTGTATACAATGTGTTTTTGTCCTTACCACTGTTTTATTCTCCTATCTAATAAATATGTATATTTGCACATGTTATCTTTTTATCTTGTATAAAAGTTAGATTTGTGTGGTGTGTCGGGTATCACGTGAAGACAACACATATTGGTTGAATCGACAAGATATAAACCGTTATCATAACCGAGACAACTTAAGGATAAGTTGTCGGTTTAAGCCGCAGCTTAGATAAGAAGCGGCTTGTCTTAGTCGCTTGTCTTTTCTTGGTACACTTAAGGTGGTGTATTGACGGATCACAATGAGCTGTGTTTTCCTCAACCGACCTTAGTGGAAAACCAAGATCTCGGTGACTTTGCTGGTCTTAAGCTTGGTAAGACTTCACCAACGAGCATTTGTCTACATCTATCACTTTTGACCTACTATGGTGAACGCCATCACGATCCGATCTACGTATCTTGGGTGTTAGTAGTTATTTGTGGCTTAGGTGGTTGGTACGTATCTTGCATCCGTATCCTAGTAAAATGGGTTGATAATATCCCCTGAGGAACTCGAAAGGATTAGCACACTAAACTCGACCGGTTGATTAAGTTCAGGTGTGTTAATAAGGTCGAGTGGTACTACTCAGGAATATAAGATGTTAATTAATTTAAGTTTCGGTGAGCTTAATTAATTAACGGATATTTTTATCTTAAATACGGAGATCGATTAAGTCTAAAATACAAGCCCTTGCTCAAATTGGAATAAAGGGTAAGTCGGCCACGGATTCTCTAGTGGAATGAATCTGTGTTTATTAATTAATTTTTGCTCAATGGAAGTACATGGATAATTAATTAATTTGAGTCCCAACTTTATTTCTTGTATTGGATCCCTGATCTGGCCCAATTAGTTGCCTGGTTATTTATTGTCTCTTAGAAATCATTATTAATGGATTAATGTATTTTTACATTATTCAATAATATTATATATATAGAATTAATTGGGTGGGCAATAATTAATTGATAAATATTAGTAGCCTAGTAAATTAATTAATTATATTATGGGCAGGTTATGTGGAAGCCCATTAGAAATATGATTAAATTAACGAGTTACAAATATATTAATATTATATTGGCTTTTGAAGCCTATATATATCAGTATTCTGTTCAGAAACAGATTACACACACATATACATAATTACACACGTACACCGTGAGTAAGGGAGAGCCAAAAATTTATTTTCTTCGGTTCTCGACCACCCGAGGAGGAAGAAAAAGGCCGGGATACGGATCGGGAAGGTCTAACACGGGAGCAACAATCAAAGCCGCGACAACACACCGGGAGGAAGGTAAGCGTTCCTAACCTAAATTATTCCTTCAATTGGTATCGAGCCCGGTTTAGGCTCCGATTGTTGTTGTTAGATGTATGATTAGGTTTTATTTCGTCGTTATCGGGCTATTTTCGTGTTGTGGTGGCTTGCGAGCCACCGTTTTGACCCCGATGTAACGTTCTTCTCGTGAGAAAATCCACGAGTAGATTATAGGACCTATTTTTTATGTGATTGTACTATTTTTTGTACTGTAATTGGTCCGGGAGGCATGAAAAACCGGACGACGAAAATCCGAGTTTTCGCGGCAATAAAACCCTAGTTTTCTAGGGTTCCGCCGCATCTTGCGGCGGAGATTCCCAGTGTGTCCGATGTTGGATCGATGATCGGCTTGAACCTATGGAATCCTCGTCTTACGAGCTTCGCGACGATAGGCCGTAAGGGATCATCCGATCCCAGATAGGATCGAAATTAATGTCTGAAATAGGTCGCTTCGTATTGAATTCGTTCGGCGAATCGTTTGAAATTCGGGAAATTGAGGAACTAATCTCGGCCGAAATCCGTTACCCGGTGGTCGTGAGTGTTCCAATATCATTTCCCCTCTTTCAATTGATCGAATCGCGGCTCAAAAAGGAAGAATTCGGGCGTGGAAGGCGGCGGCGGCGGAGGCGCAATTTATCGCGTAGTAATCTTCGGCTGCGGCGACTCCGGTGGCATTTTTACATGAATCCAGCGTCTAGGCGACGTCGGGAGGTGTGTAGAGGGCGGAGGAGGCCTGGAAACAGCCGGGGAAGGCGCGGGCGGTGCGCGCCTGCGGCGGCAACGTCGTTGCAGCACGCAGCGCGGATCTGCGCCACTACACGCGGCGACGCCGGATGCGGACGACGGTTCTTTGGTTCGCCGTCGTGCCGGCACACCTCACAGGTGCCGGCGGCCGGCATAGAACCGCTCGCGCAGCGGCGGCGGGCCGCGAAGGGTGGAGACGATGCTGACGCTGGCGCGTCACGTCGGTCCTGCTTGCTATCTTTGCCGCCGCAGATTCGCCACGTGTCTTCCACGTGGTAGACAACCCCGATGACGTGGCAACACAATTTTCGACGCAGCTTCCGAATTCGAAGATTTTGAAGATTTCAAAGATCTCGTATTTTGATCGGGCAATGTAATAGTTAGGGATTACGTGTTTTAAAGCCCGATAACAATTTTAAATTTCGTATTCGCGTATTTATTTTTAATTATGCTTTAGCATGCGATTATGTGAATAATTGCGCTTAGAAAAGCATGTAAATAGGATTTATATTGTTTTTAAAGCATGTTTTATTTTTCGCGAGCACGTTTTATTATGTGCGCTTAGAAATTGCACGCTTTAGGAATTATGTGGGAATGCATGATTCGTTACAAACCTTTTGATTAAAAAGACTAAGCAACATTAAATTAAATGTTTAATTAGATTCCATTTGGATATTAAACACTTAATTGGACCTCCATTAATTGGACTCTACACAAAAGTAGTAAGATTATGTGAGTAAACGTCCACTGCGTGGCTTGCTTGCATCTTTGAGCTACAAGTTTTGTGAGATGAGGTTTCCAAAAAAATATTTGATTATTATTGAGTAGTGGGAGCGAAGCCGTAAATGTCCACCTGCGTGGCTTGCGTGCCTAGTAAACACGAGTACTTTAGAAGATAATAATTGAATAGGATGGCTAATTAGATCAAATTGAATACGGCATGGTTCGAGTAAGTATGTCAATTTCGAGAATTTGATTCTACTTTGGTCAAATTAATGGTCAATGCTTAGATGTCACCGCAGGTACAATTCACTTCCCTCGAAGTCCCTTCCCGCGTTTTAATAGTGACATGGTCAAGTATATCGAACTATTAATTACATTCGTCTTAAGAACCTAGACGTGGATTGGAATTAAAAGAGCTAGGTAAATAGCTTGGTTTAGGGTTACGTTTAGTAAACGTCCACCTACGTGGCTTTCTAGTGGAATTCCTAGAGCGGTTCGAGGTTTTTAGCATCATTGTTTTTTCAAAAGGTTACAATGATCGTTAATTACGAATTATGTGCAAATAATTTTTCCTTACATGCTTTATTTTAAATTATTTTTCAGATATGTCAAGCTGTTGTTAATAGTTTTATGAGCCGACCTTTAAAGGGTGTTGACAATTTTAAAGAATGGAGGAGATATCTTACACTAATGTTCCAAAATGAGAAGATCTTGTATGTTCTCAGTACCCTGAACCTGAACTCCACGAAGAAGACGCGGCCGAGGAGCGAGATAAAGGGAATCTGAAAAGTGGATAGAGGATAATGACAAGACTCGTTTTGTCATTTTATCCACTATGGTTGATTCTCTTACTTCACAGTATGAAAATACGCCTCATGCGGGAGTGATATGGGATTCCATAGCTGAAAAGTTCGGTGAGACCGACAGATCTCAGAGATTTCATCTTCTGAGGCAGGTTACTACGTTCAAAATGGCTGAAGGTGCGTCCGTGCAGGATCATGTTTTACATATGATCGAGCTGCTAGATCGGCTTGCAAAGGTTGGTGTTGTCTTGGATCTTGGTATATAGACGTCATTCTACATTCACTACCTAAGTCATATGAGAATTTCCGCCTAAATGTAGTGATGTCAAGGAAAGACTACACTCTGAATAAACTTTCGAGTGAGTTAATTACTGCAGAAGGAATCATGGGTCAGACTAAAGGTAAAGGAACCCAAATCTTGAACACTACTAGCAGCTCAAGGAACCCTCCTAAGGGTAGATTTCAGAAAAAGAGCAAGAAGGCTACGAATGTCAAGAAGAATAGTGGGAGCACGAAGTTAGCACCCACTTGCAGGGGTTCAAAAACCTAAGGGGAAGTGTTTCAAGTGTGGTAGGTTGGACATTCAAGGCAAAATAGAAAGGTACACGCATCGCCTTAGTAACTGAAACTATGCTTGTTTCCGCATCTACCCATGAATGGGTAGTAGATTCCGGAGCAACTGATCTTGTTTGTTACACCTTGCAGGGGTTTTTGCAGAAAAGGGTTCTGGCTGATGGCGAGGTAGTGGTTTCCATGGGCAATGGATCGCGAGTTCCAGCTATTGCCATAGGATATTCACATTTATCTGTTTTAGACTCTATTTTAGTATTAAGAGATGTTTTATTGGTGCCTGAGTTTAGGCGAAACATTATTTCCATTTCAAAACTTTTTATTGTGGATGGTTATAAATCTGTTTTTGATGATCAAATTTCGATTTCAAAAGGGAAAGATCTTATTTGCAATGGGACTTTAAATGGATCTCTATATATTATTACGTCTAATCCATGTACATCTGTTAATGTTACTTCCTCACCATTAAATCCTAAGAAGAGGAAAGAATCTTCTAAGGTAAATCGAACTTATCTATGACACTTAAGACTAGGTCACATCAATCTAAATAGGATCCAAAGGTTGGTGAAATATGGATCATTGGAGTCTCTCCAAGTTGAACCATTTCCAACTTGCGAATCCTGCTTGGAAGGTAAGATGGTGACTAGGCCTTTTAAGGCAAAAGCTTATAGAGCCACAGAAGCATTAAGTTTGATACATTCTGACTTGTGTGGACCTATGTCTACACAAGCTCGTGGAGGGTATGAGTACTTCGTCACTTTTTACTGACGATTACTCGAGGTATGGATATGTTTACCTTCTTCACCACAAGTCGGATTGCTTTGAAACCTTTAAGGAATTCAAGGCGAAGTGGAGAAGAAGTTAGGTAAAGAAATCAAAACACTGCGATCTAATCGTGGTGGGGAATACCTGTCCAACGAGTTCAAGGACTACTTGACAGAATGTGGGATTACATCCCAACCGACAAGGACGGGCACGCCTCAGCAGAATGGTGTGTCAGAGAGAAGGAACCGAACTCTCCTAGAGATGGTTCGGTCCGTGATGAGTTATGCAACTTTGCCAGTTTTCTTTTGGGGATATGCCCTAGAGACTGCAGCATACTTGTTGAACCGTGTGCCATCCAAGTCGGTTAACACGACTCCAGTCGAGTTGTGGAGCGGGCACAAGCCCAGTATGCACCACATAAATATTTGGGGGTGTCCTGCATATGTCTTGAATAAACAGGCCGACAAGTTGGATTCACGTTCAAAGGTTATGCTGTTCATAGGATATCCGAAGGAAACGAAGGGTGGTTATTTTTATGATCCTAAAGAACAGAAGATCATGGTTAACACCAACGCTCAGTTTTTAGAGGAGGATTATATTAGTAATCATAAGTCTCGAGTCGAGATCATCCTTGAGGAATTACAAGGTGATCGAAACCCACTCACAGAGCCAATTGTGCAAGATAGAGCTCCACGAGCAACTGCACAATCTATTAACACAACTCCTGACACTGTTCGACGTAGTGGGAGGGTGATATTTACACTCGATCGGTATATGTTCACCGGGAGACTTCGACCATCTCCTACGGATGAACAAGACACCGTGGATCCCCTGGACTTACAACGAAGCGGTGGGAGATGTAGATGCAGATTCTTGGAGAATCGCCATGGACTCGAAATTTAAGTCCCTAACCGATATGGATGTATACGAGATCACCGAACTACACGAGGGCTGCAAGGCCATTGGTAGTAAGTGGGTATACAAAAGAAAGAGAGGTTCGAATGGAGAGATCATGGCATTTAAGGCCAGCTAGTGGCAAAGGGTTTTACCCATAAACAAGGTATCGATTATGAAGAAACCTTCTCACCCGTAGCAATGATCAAGTCTATTAGAATTCTCCTTGCCATAGCACTCACATGAACCTAGAGATATGACAAATGGATGTCAAGACCGCATTCTTAAATGGGCACCTTGAAAAAGGTAGAGATATCTATATGAAACAACCGGATGGTTATGTGAAGGAGGGCGAAGAGCATCTAGTTTGGAAGCTTAAGAAGTCTATTTATGGACTTAAGCAAGCTTCCCGTTATGGCACCATCATTTTGACGAGGTAGTGAAATCCTATGGTTTTGTATCCCGTCCGAACGAGGTGTGCGTATACCGTATCCGTCTTAATGGAACAAATGGTGTTTCTTGCACTTTACGTAGATGACATCCTTCTCATTGGCAACAATGTTGAAGTGTTATCGAACGTAAAGACATGGTTATCCGAAAGCAGTTTCAAATGAAGGACTTAGGTGAAGTTGCTTACATCATTGGGATCAAGGTTATACGAGATCGCAAGAAAAGGATGTTAAGCTTGTCACAAGCGTCCTACATTGATATTGTTATTGCTCGTTTCGCATGCAAAATGCCAAGAGAGGTTCGGTACCTTTCGGATATGGCATTTTTTTATCCAAGAATCAGTGCCCTAAAACGCCCGAAGAGATAGAAAGTATGAGACTAGTACCATATGCTTCCGCCTCGGTAGTCTCATGTATGCAATGCTTTGTACGAGACCGTGATATCTCATATCTTGTAGGCATGATCTCAAGATATCGGTTTAATCCCGGACAAGAGCACTGGATGCTGGTGAAAAATATTCTCAAGTACCTTAAACGGACTAGAGATTATAGAATTGTTTACCGGTCGACGGTCCAGTGCCTTTCGGGTTATACGGACTCGGATTTCCAGCCGACAGAGACGAAAAGAAGTCAACCTCGGGTTATGTGTTTACCTTGGGAGGTGGAGCTATTTCATGGAGGAGTGTAAAGCGTAAATGCATTGCGAGACTCAACCATGGGAAGCAGAGTATGTGGTCGCTTCGAAGCCTCGAAAGAGGCAAGATGGCTCAAGAATTTTCTCCAAGATCTTGATATTATTCGAATTTGCCTAAGGTAATCACGATTTATTGTGATAATGCGGGTGCAATGGCAAATTTTAAGGAACCTAGATCTCACAAGGCGTCTAAACATATAGATAGGAAGTACCACATTATACGAGAATTCGTAAATCGAGGCAACGTACTCATAGAAAAGATCGGAACTAAAGATAACATAGCTGATCCATTCACGAGGAGCTTACCAATTCCAAACTTTACGAGAAGCATGCTCGTGGCTTAGGGTCATTAGGAGATGCCCCCCACTTAGGACTCGCAAACTTTTGTATAAGTGGGAGAAGAGGAGTGATAGATAGGATTTGCGGCTAAATACTAGTTTGTACCTAGAACCGACACATTGTATACTAAAAGTTTGCTTTAGTATAAGTGGAAGAATTGTTGGGATTTTGTATCTTTGGAAGCACTTTTTATGCTTGTATACAATGTGTTTTTGTCCTTACCACTGTTTTATTCTCCTATCTAATAAATATGTATATTTGCACATGTTATCCTTTATCTTGTATAAAAGTTAGATTTGTGTGGTGTGTCGTGTATCACAGAAGACAACACATATTGGTTGAACTGACAAGATATAAACAGTTATCACGAATTGAGACAACTTAAGGATAAGTTGTCGGTTTAAGCTGCAGCTTTAGATAAGAAGTGGCTTGTCTTAGTCTGCTTGTCTTTCTTGGTACACTTAAGGTGGTGTATTGACGGATCACGGTGAGATGTGTTTTCCTAACTGACCTTAGTGGAAAACCAAGATCTCGGTGACTTTGCTGGTCTTAAGCTTGGTAAGACTTCAGTTCAGTGCATTTGGCTATCTATCACTTTGACCTACTATGGTGAACGTCATCGCGACCGGATCTACGTATCTTGGGTGTTAGTAGTTATTTGTGGCTCAGGCTGGTTGTCTGTATCTTGCATCCGTATCCTAGTAAAATGGGTTGATAATATCCCCTGAGGAACTCGAAAGGATTAGCACACTAAACCCGACCGGTTGATTAAGTTCAAGTGTGTTAATAAGGTCGAGTGGTACTACTCAGGAATATAAGATGTTAATTAATTTAAGCTGTCAGTGAGCTTAATTAATTAACGGATATTTCTATCTTAAATACGGAGATCGATTAAGTCTAAAATACAAGCCCTTGCTCAAATTGGGATAAAGGGGTAAGTCAGCACGAATTCTCTAGTGGAATGAATCTGTGTTTTTAATTAATTTTGCTCTGGGCTAAGCATGGATAATTAATTAATTTGTGGCCCAGCTTTATTTCTTGTATTGGATCCCTGATCTGGCCCAATTAGTTGCCTGGTTATTTATTGTCTCTCAGAAATCATTATTAATGGATTAATGTATTTTTACATTATTTAATAATGTTATTTATTCGGAATTAATTGGTGCGGGCCAATTAATTGAAAAATATTAGTAGCCCAGTAAATTAATTAATTATATTATGGGCTGGTTATGTGGAAGCCCATTAAAAATATAATTAAATTAATGGGTTACAAATATATTAATATTATATTAGCTTTTGAAGCCTATATATATCAGTATTCTATTCAGAAACAGATTACACACACATACACATAATTACACACGCATACCGTGAGTAAGGGAGAGACAAAAATTTATTTTCTTCAGTTCTCTGACCACCCAGAGGAAGAAAAAGGCCGGGATACAGATCAGAAGGTCTAACACAGGAGCAACAATCAAAGCCGCGACAACACACCAGGAGGAAGGTAGCGTTCCTAACCTAAATTATTCCTTCAGCTACATACTGCGCAACCTAGGGTGATCAGGCCTAAATTACTAGTCAGATTAATTAATTCAGAATTAACTCGAAACCCTCTTGATTAATTATACGAACCTAAGCCTCATGTATTGTTCACGTGTGTATTTACATTCTGCTTGACCCTAAAAGACTTAGCTACTCATGCAGACGCTTCGGTTGGGCAAACCGGGACAATTTACGTAACAAAAACTTAAACATGAATAACCCTAGATCTAGCATGAACGAAATTTAAAACAATTAAAGCACGAAATAACAGAATAATTAAACCTACGAAATTAAACTAAAACTTGAATTAAAATAGTAATGGAGTTCAAACGTAAATTCGATATCCCTACTTAAACGATTAACTACGAATGGAAATTAAAAACTAGAATTCAAACTTCGAAATTAAAAACATCAAACCAACGAAAATAAACGAGTATTTCTGCTTCAACTGAATACTACGGAAGGTCGGAAATCTTCACGGAATGGAAACGACGGTTGGCGGCGGTTAGGATTTTCTCTCGAAATGGGAAGGGAGTTACGGCGTGAATGGATTGGAGGGTCGAAGACTCTTCTTTCTCGTCTACTTCTTCCCTTTTATACTCCTTCTTGTCTTCCTCTCCAAGTTAGGTCAAATTCCTCTTTAATAAGGAAAAGGATTTGGATAATAAGGAAATAATATCTTTCCTTATCCATCACAAAGTATGATCAAAATAATTCCCTCCATAGAATTACGCGTCCATGTCATCAATTTCGTGCCCTTTTTGTCATCAAACATTGCCAAATATAATCCTCGTCATCATGCCACATCAGCACCTAAAACTCGCATTTTTCACCACCGCGAGTGCACCTGGTTGGCCAATTGAAGCACTTTTCGGCCATAAATTACTAAGTACCGAAACGACTCATCATCAGGCTAATTGTTCTTAGTTCTCAGACTAGGTTACTCAGACTATGATAGTTCAGGAAGTGGAACTAATTGAGTCTAGCGCTTGAGCTGATGTCTCTAGGTTGAATTGATTTTGAATCAGTTTCTTCACCAGACGGAAATAAATCATTCAAATGTGAAGATTATACAAGATGTAAGGCGCGATATTCAAAATAGATGTTCAACAGAGGAAACGACAATATCAGAATCAACATTGACCAATCTTAGGCCTCCATGTCAGTCCTAGTTAAAGGCAACAACACAATAGCTCGTACAGAATCCGCAGAACCAAGCGGAGCGCGTCATGTATCCATGCATTTAATGCATTAGACCGTTGTCAACACGGAGCCAATGGGAGATCGATCTTGTTCAACGAATCTTTCCCCTAGCTCATCTATAAATAGCAGAAGACCTCTCTCAAAGAGGTTACGGAATTTCAAATCGCTCAAGCTCATTCTACAACAAAAGAATCACTCTTTAATATTACATTCATCATTCTCTTGCTAGAAATTCTATCGGCTGTTCATACTCCACGAGTTTAGCTTACTTATCATAAGCTTGGAGTAGAGAGTGTTTCATACTCTCGTTGTTGAATAAAATCCAAACCCACCCCATATCTTGTTAGATAGAAGCTGATAGATAGATTGATAGTTAGTTTGTTAGTTTGATTGATAGGATGTTTGTATCGATCTGCACCCGTCGCCTACGAGTATCCATAGTGGATTCCTGCTGTGAAAGCAGAAGAGTGGACGTAGGATCTTATGAATCTGAACCACTATAAAATATGTGTTTGTTATTGTTTCATTGCACTCAGTTTTCTGCTCATCGCACTTGTTATCAGATTATTGTTTGCATTTGGAAAAGTTTTGTACAATGGCCTAACACATTTCTGCATATATTATCTGACTGACTCACTATCGCTAGCCCCTCCGATATGAAAAGGGCAAAATTTGACATCAGGTGTATCCCCCCCCTCATACACTGAAATCTTATCGGGACCAACATAGTGTAATATATTATAATATACTAATGTATAGTTAGTAGATTTTTCGGGTGTGGCGGCTGCCCACGGGCATTACCCTCTCACCTCGCCTCAGATTAATCATCTATTCCTATTAAAGCTTTGTTTGCAAAAATTTAATAATTTATAATTATTTTACTTAAAGTTGCTCCAAGTTTTTCTAAGTTGTTAGTGTTAATTTGCATCACTAAAAAAAAGTAGCTCTATGGGTATTTTTGGATAAAATTCAACTTCTTTAGAAATGTAAAAATGCAACAACTATCTTCTACAAATACCTCATGATCTTATGAGTTTTTACTACGATAGTGTTTGAAACAACTTAAATAAGTTATTTTTGGATTTTTTACAGCAGAAGCAACTTTTTTATTGTTTGGAATGCATGCTTCCGGGTTTTTTATGTTTAAAATAAGCCATAATAAATAGAAAAGTTTCCATAATGGCCTCCGAGAATACTTTTAAAAAGCGAAATTAAAAAAAAAAAAAAAGCGAAAACGCTTTATGAGAGTGTTTGCAAAATTGTTTTATTTAAAATTAAGTTTGCCTTTTTTAGAATATTGCAAATATTAACAAGTTTTACTTAAAAACAACTTAAAACAACTTTAAACATAATAAACTAAAAACTGCTTATAAAAGCTCTTCCAAACACTACTTTATTATGCTTTTCTTAAGCTAAAAAAATAATAATAAGTATGCACTTCAAACATTATAAAGGTATTCTTTCAATTAAAAAAGTCCCAAAACTGTTTAATTATGTTTTTTCAAACACGGTCTAAAAAGACTCTTTGTCGTGGGTCTATTTGGAGAGACTTTTAGCCTCGATTTTTATTTAGCGGACACATGTCTCTCATCTAATAATATCTTTTGAAAAATTACTATTTTACTCCCAAAAAAGTTGAATTTGCACACAAAAATTAATTCTAAATAATTTATCATGAATTCGCCAATATATGTCGATAACTCTTGATTTGGATTGTCCTGATCTGATAGTGATATTTGATGAAAGGTCCTCTCAAATAGGGTTCTTGAGTTAATGAGGCGCACGTTCGTTGATATCTAGATTCTTGATCGGTACTCATTTTAGGATCGTAGGCAAACATATGGTTGTGGCTATAATAATGTTACGTGGCCGCATCAATGAAAATGACATATTTCAATTATTTGAGCTGATCGATTGTGGCAACTGCAAATCGATTTTTTTTATAATTAAATTGTTAATTCGATGTTATATACATTTATTTTAAGTTAATTAACTCAAAAATAAATTTGGGAGAATAGGCTAATGATTATAGGATGTAGGCTATAAAACAATGTTGAGCTTTGCTAGGACAGTTGGGTGGCCCATTTCATGTGTGCACATGTATGACTGCCTGCTCCTATTTTGCATGTATCATTAATTTCCGCTAATTTAGTGCGTGCGTGCTGCCATTATCGCCTCAAAGAATTTAATAAATTCAAGTCAAGATATTTCCCTTTTGGCATATCAAAAATCAGATCTCAATCATGTTTTAAATGTGAATCTTGTTCTGTTTATTTACTTTCATGTCAGATTAAACTGAATATTGAAATTGATTAACATGCGAATCTTCTTATTCTGTAACTTTTTTTAAGTATCATAAACTTGAGTTTCAAATAATTAGAAATATATCAAAATTGGAATCATATTAATTAATTGTGTTAAAATTAGCAATCTCCGTACACGTTGTAGATGTAGAAAATCTGAAAATGAGGATAACCGTAAATCTCGGGGGTTCAACGTTGGCCATGGTCCCAAACACGCCCATTTTAATCAATGACCATGTGCCATTATGACTCTCTCTCTCTCTCTCTCTCTCTCTCTCTCTCTCTCTCAGTTCTTTTTGAGATTTTTGGTACATGGGATGTTGGAAGGAGCCGCGTTGCATGTTCCCAATTACTTAATCTTTGTTTTTTGACTTTGTGTTTACTTAATCTTGTTTACATTAGTGTTAATCACGCATGTGCATATGTCCTTAGAGACATTTAGGAGCATAAAAAAGTAAGAAATAAAACACACAAAATTGTGGAATAAATCATGATGTTTGTCCTATTTTGCAAGTTTCATTTTAAACATATTTCACTAACACGTCACGTTTTGACTTTCTATCAATTCTAAATCTATAGTTTTCAACATCAAAGTAACAACATTTCAAAGGTAAAACTAACTTAATTGTCCCCATTGGATGACATAGCGGTGAAGATAGATGGCCGGATTGAAAGAATATGAGTTCAAATCTCACTGGACACGCATGTGAGCGCGTCGCCCCCTCGTCACCTTAAGGGTGGTTTAACTCTCCCCGTGTGGTTTGCGGCTATGCATAGGAGCGAGGTTTACCCTTTGCGCACCAAAGGAAGGTAGCGAGCCGCAGGAGGGTTCAAATCCCACCTGGATACGCTATGTGAGTCTCTGTCACCCTATCACCTTAAGGGTGGTTTAACTCTCCTGTGTGGTTTGCGGTTTACCCTATGCGCACCAAAGGTAGCGGCCACGGGGAGGGTTCAAATCCCACTGGACACGCTATGTGAGTCGTCACCCCGTCACCTTAATTGTGGTTTAACTCTCCCGTGTGGTTTGCGGACTATTATACAGAGCGAGATTTGCACCAAAGGTAGCGGCCGCGGGAGAGTTCAAATCTCACTGACACGCTATGTGAGTTTGTCACCCCGTCACCTTAAGAGTGGTTTAACTCTCCCCGTGTGGTTTGAGGTTTACCCCGTACGCACCAAAGGTAGTGGCTGCGGGAGGGTTCAAATCCCACTGGACACGCTATGTGAGCCTGTCACCTGAAGGGTGGTTTAACTCTCCTGTGTGGTTTGCAGACTATTGCACAGGAGCGATGTTTGCCATGTGCACACCAAACGTAGCGGCTGCGGGTTTCTCGTCTTTAAAAAAAAAAGTGTACGAAATTATAGTCACCATGGAATGGTGCTATTGAAATGTAAAGACTAAAGAATCGTTTTGAACCTACGACGTATTTATTCAAAAATAAATAAGTTCATGCAAAATTATTTAATTTTTTTTAGATTAATTTGGTATTTTGTTGGGGTTGTTTGAAAATTTAGGTTTAGTGATGATTTATGGCAATGCTAATAATTAATAAATCGCTTCACAAAATCAAAGCACAAACGTATCTCCCATGTCATTGCATGACCATCTGATAGCATCATGATTAAATGTATTGTATAATAAACGATCGAGATTGAAAATAGTATTTAATTTCTATTTTTGCAATATATCTTCGAAATATATTCCAACACGACGTGTAGAAAAAATCTTTAAGTGAGTTGGCCTCGAGAAATAGGAAAGAATCTCTAGGTAAAAACCTGATGAATTAATCACGGCCTTACTATTTGATTAATTATTGAAGCAAGCATCCCCATTAAAAAATCACCACATGATTGGTATGTAACATAGTAATTATTGACTTTGAAATTCATTGAAAGACGAACACATGAAAATGGGAAATAACCTAAGTACCCCAAATTCCTAGGTGGGTAAATAGTCCAAACAGCATGTGATGTACATAAGCCAAAAGCAGCACGAGCTATGTCATAATTCAAACTCCATCTACCTATCTATCTAAAATCTCTCTCTCACACACACGAGCTATGTCATAATTGAATCTCTCTCTCTCTCTCTCGGGAGAGAGAGAGTAGTTTGAGAAAGCTATCACTCAATCACAGCTCACTATGCCTAATAGTATTTAAAATTCTGCATGTGGAGACCATGTGATGACTTCCAAAATCAATGCCCTAAGAATAATTTTTTCGATGTGGGCCCCTTTTCTCATCCTCCTCCTCTTCTTCCCCATGTTTTATGGATCCTGCCAATTTCCCCTTTTCTCTTTAATAATTTATGTATTTGTCAATCCTTAATTTGGCTTATCCTACGTAATGTCTGGATTAGTAGAATTAGAACATGTTATTCTAAATTGCCCCAGGGTGCGTGTCTACATATTTTACTAAATAAGAGTTGTAATAAAACAGTACAACAAAACACTTGATTTCATAGGAAAACGGTCATGAATACGTACTCTTTTAGTATTTTACTACATCACATCAACATATTGGAACGGTTTGTTCCATTGGAATTAAATAAAAAAAAATTAAAAAATCAATGCTCAAGTACGGATTCAAGAATTACACACAAAAATTAATGAAATTTTGGATAATCGCCGTTGGAGTCCCTTAGTTATCAAAATTAATTTGTAATCCCACACCATTGCTTGTTCCAATGGTCACTGCGTTGTGATTTTCGAAAAAAATAAAATTGTAATTTCTATGTTTTGGTCACTTTGCCATATATCCTTTATCCCAAAGGTTTTCCTTGGGATTATTAAAAATAACATTAAGTCCTTCTTCGAGTAGTTTTATTTTTTATCCCAATTTTTGAAATATAAATACTTAATTAAATCCATACTCCAATTCCTCGCTTGCCAACTTGTGCTCATCAGAAAAAGTTTCGATATTCCACAATGTTGTACATTCCTTTGTATCATATTTTTTCCAAATGATTGATAAGGAATACTTGTAAAATCATTATGAGTATGAATATATAAGTGCATAAATGAATTTTGAGATATAGAAACTTTTGAGTAAAAAAACTCGCAATATCATGCGATATTTCAGGTGTTAGATCCCAAAAATACTTCACTTTTTGTTTCCCCGTATCTAACTTATTTGCATTTCTTGGGAGATTTCCTCAAGATAAACTTTTCTTTCAAATGAATGTTTGTAACGGAAAATTTGATATTAGTATGTATTTTGGATTTGAATTGTTTTGTGAACTTGTATGTTGCTTCTATACGGATATTTATGAGATGGTGGTATTTCGTCCGCCATGAAAGAAGAAGAAAGAGGACGATAAGTGACGGCGACTAGGGTTTCGAAATCCTCTCTCGTACCATATGAGAAAATAATTCTCACCACACTTGTGTGAGAAAAATATTACAAAGAAACCTTAAAAACAAATAATAACTAAATATTCCTAATAAGATTGATTTGTTCATTAATTTGAAGTTCCATCAATATCATTAATACATTAATATTTGGTTGTTTGCTTCATTATTTATAATACATTTTGGTAGTTATTGACGCTTTCAAACTCTCTACCCTATCACAAAGTAAAGCAGCAATACAATCATAATTAATGTTCGGTTAGTTTTTTATAAGCTTACAAAAAATTGTTTTCATGCAATTTTTTTGTAATAGTACACCATTCATATAACAATTGTTAGGTTTACATTTCATCAAAGGATCGATAACTAGACTTAATAGTCTTTGTCAAAAAAAATTGAATACACTCTTTAGGGTTTTTGACATGCGGGCCCTGAAGTTCCATGTGCCCGCATGTGGTGTGTCTTTCTCTCTCTGCCCCACCACCATCTCCTCTTTCACCAAATAAATGCTCTTTACTCACTTTCTTCCGCTTCTCATTCCTCTCTTTCAGTGTGTGAGACTTTCTCGGTTTCTGCTTTACTCACTTGGATCCCAATAATCTTTTTTTGATTTCTTACATTGCTCTGCCATTTCTGTCTCAATTAATTCACACCTGCAAATCTGCTGTCTAGTTCTATGAAAACAAGGTACAGTATCATACTATCCATGTCCCTTTTAATTTCCCATCATGATTCAAATTATTTTCTTGAACTAATTTTCAATTTCTTGTGCAGAATGTGCAGTAATTCATCAGCACTGCTGAGGCAAGAATTCTTCAAGAGATGGATAAAGGGTCTCCAAATTTACACCACCTTCAACAAGGAGATGACGATTTTAGAGAGAAAAAAGGCGATCAAGTTGTCTGCTGACGTGGCAATTGCTTCGACCAGAGATGAAGCCACAAAATGGAGCAAAGCCCTAATCGCCGATGTCGGAACGGCGGCCAACGGCGGCGCCGCTAGAACCGTCGTGGAGGAAATATTTGGGCGGAAGTTAGTGGAGAAGAAAGCGCTCGTGATTACATGCAGCAAGAAGATTGTGAGGAGAAGCCGCGCCGCGCGGAGAGTTGTACGTTCGAGGGTTGGGGCGACGGCCATTGCTAAGAAGCTCGTAAGGAATCGTACCCGCGTGCTTAAAAGGCTTGTACCTGGTGGGCAACAATTGGATGAAATATCGTTGATTAAGGAAACCCTAGATTACATTGCTTCTCTTCAAGTTCAGGTTGATGTAATGAGACGCATTGCTAATGCTGCTAGTGTAAGGAACGATCATCAAGAAAGGTTATTGTGATTTTATTTTTTTTATTTTATATAATCAATTTCGAGTTTTTATTTGTTTATTTTTCTCCTTCTTGAAATAGATCATGATGAAGAAAAGAGCATGCAACTCTTTGTACAGATGATGAGCACTAATTTTAGCTAAAGTATATTTTAGAATTAAATTTTGCCCCTTTCTTTTCATTTTTTCATTCCCTCATCAATATATATATATATGATACCACTACTGACAGGATCGGTGCACTAGAAGATTTAAATACCGAATTAGGAGGAATAAAACAAAATAATTCTGATTAAATAATTGAAATAACTCTCATCAGCTTAGAACTTTAAGATCAACACATCATACCAACTATCCCTCAAACGTCCTTCAATTATACGGCCAAAAATGGGACAAAACAGTGTGACCAACAGATCTTACAAAGCTCTAAGCTTGCCAGTTATCTTAATTAAAACCTCAATTCGGTATCATTTCTTATCACAACATCAGTTTCATCTTTCATAATACTGAACAAGTGCTGTATATAGCTCAGACATAATTTATCACACAAGAATATAGCCTGTAAGGCTAACTTTATTTAATATAATATAAAATCAAATTAACAAACTTAATTAACAAACTATAAAAGAGGAAAAGAAAAGAGACTTACAATAAATAAGCTTCGTATCTTATAATAAGATTGATGAAGAAACTTTTGCAAAGAGAAATTTGAAAAGTAAGGATTTTATTTATGTTTCGACTCCTCCCTTTTCGATACAAACATCTCTCCTTACATATACAAGAAGTGGAGAAAAAAGTAGAAAATGAAAAGACACCTCCCTCCTACGTATACATTAGAGTAGAAAATAAATAAACATCTACTACAATTATTGTTGCCAATATTTCACATAAAATGACAAATTATTATAATATTTGTCAACAAAGAAAATGCTTTTGTCGTGGTAAATTTTTTCCTTGAGTCAAGATGTCATCATATACCATCATGCCAGCTGTCTTCGATTATTCCCGATTGTCTATCTTGCTTTCATTTCGATCCAGAAGATTCGTCCTTGCTTTTTAAAATTTCGACTACAACTTCTTTCATAGCTTCAAAAATATATTCTATTGAAGCTCTTTCATTCGGATCTTGTGCCTCTTGAAAATCAATATCTTGATTCGCTGAGGACATTGAAACATCTAATTAGCTAGATCTTTGAGACATAGTGTCTTATTTAAATGTTATCAACAAATCTCGCTTAACTTCATCCAGAAATTCCTGAATCATCTTTTCCTTGGTCATAAACCCAGATTTCAATTTCAATTTTATTTAGATCTGCTCAAATGGAGAAGGAGATTCCTTCTTAAGTCGGAGCTTAATTTGCTCTCCATATTTCTCAATACTATTATCAATATGACACATAGTATCAATACAAAAAATATGGCCTGATTCTGGGTTCTGTTTTATCACTTTTTCCCAGAATTTAGAATGTGAAACCCTTTTAATACAGGGAATCATATCAGCACTATAACCGAATTCTGGAGTCCATTTCCACATCCAAGGAATTGAGAATTCTGTAAAGAAATATAGGGAATATATTCCTTCTTCACATAAACCCTTTTCTTGAATTTCAAGAATTTTTGGTGAAATATCCACCCATTTTCAATTTTTTCCTTGAAATAATCAGGTAAGATTCTTACCGAGGTGTCATAATATTGCCACCATCTAATAAACCATATAGGTATGTCGAAGTTATATGTTGGGATGAGATTCAGTATAATAAGATTTGAAGATCCCAAAACTCTAGCTGAATGATGAACCTTGTAATAGCTTAATTAGATGAGTTCAGCATGTTAGGAACTCAGTAGGCTAGCTAGAGTTTAGTAGCTGATAGGGTTCAGTAGATCATCTGTCGTTCAGCCGAAGAACTCAGAATCAACAACTCAGTGGGGACAGTTACAACCCACTGAATCTGCACAGGGATTCGAACCAAGAGCTGATATCTCAGATGAATGGAGTACGAGATTATTCAGTAAAAGGTCCGAGGAATCAGAGGAAGTCAACTCAACATGGTATTGGAGTTTGAACAACCCTCACCTACTCGCTAAACCTCGACCAATGAGAAGCCGCCAGCATTGTACCGCTCGGGCGTAAAGCTGCTTCCATACTGAAAAAGAGAGAATCTTTACAATATCATTCAAAATGAAGATGGTTGTTTTCCTTGTCGTTTTCGACACGTGTCTAGACTCCCTCCAACGAATCTATTCATACGTCGAGGCTATAAATAGAGAAGAGTCTTCATATAGAGAAGCATGAAAGAACGACACATACGGGAACACAAATATTTAAGCAATCAAACACTCTAAGCATACTTCAAGTCTATTCCAAATGAATAACTTGCATTCGGAGAGAATCCTTCTAGTTCTTCACTCTAGAGTTTAATCCGTTCCCTTTCTCTAGTCTAAGCATGCTTATTGTAAAATCTTTAGCTTAAAAAACTCGAAGGAGTTCAACTTTTCTAAACTGTTGTTATCTTGTAAAGAACTCCTTCATAGTTGAAGAAACCACAACCTTCACGGTTGAAATTGTAAAGTCACTACGACTATAAGTAGATATCTGTCCAGCTTACAGATTAACTGAGACTTGCTCAGTATAAGCAAACAAGAACGTATCTGTCCAGTGAACAGATCAACTGAGACTTGCTCAGTATAATTAATACAAGAACTCATGCTTAGTTCAGGACAGTGGATGTAGGATCCTGTATATCCGAACCACTTAAAAAATTATGTGTCGATTTTAACTGTTGCATTGTTTACTGTTCATATTGCATAAAAAACTGAGTTTTAAACAATCAACATAAAAGGGTTTTTCAAACTGAGACGAATATATTTTTGGGCCTACCCTTCCCCACACAAAATCTTATACTGGACTTTTTTCACTGACTAAAGTCAGTAGATAGACTCAGTAGAAGGTTATCTCTCGCCCACGCGATCCGTAAAGTTTATTTAGCCAACCGACTAGTTTCGTAGACTAATTCGGTAGCAACATTTAGCTTAGCTAAGCTAACTTTCGCGTTTGACTTTTGAAATTTGCATTCGGGTGTATTCACCTCGCCTCTACACCCGAAGGCTCGTCTCTGGACCAACATTATAAACTTTTGAACATATTTTAATAAACCAAAAATGTTTTTTTTGTATTTTCCTATAGGAAAACTTTATAAAAAGCATCCCGATAATCCCATAAATTATATTTAATGGGAGTTTTATTTTATAAATAGCGTGAATGTTTTTTGTCTATATGGAGATATTCCCCATTCTTCCATAGATATAATCTTTTTTGTAACAATTTTAGAAAAGTTATAAATTTCTTTCCGTCCAGGTTGTAAAAATCTTTGGATCTCACACCCATTATTAATGAGTATATTTTCATAGTATTCTCTAAACTTATATGTTCGAGCTGCATATGATGCATTTTCAAAATACCTTTCCATAATACTCCATTGATTGTTCTTCCAATTCAAATCTTTTTTCTTCTAACGAAGTATAACTTCGTTTTTTCATTCATGGTATAAGAGACATTCTCTTCATCATTTTCCTCGATAACTATTGAGGTATAAGTAGGAATGTGATCCTGTTTTCGAGTATTACCTTGTGTTTCTTATATTCCGTAAATTCCCGAAACTCTTTTTCATGTGAAGAATTTGAAGTTAAAAGCTTTTTTTTCCATGTTGAGCTAGAATTTCCAGTGTAAACTTCTACCACCTCTTCCTCTATAAGAGGAAGTTCCTCTCCTTCCCGGAGGACATTCCTCTAAAATTCATTGAATATATTCACGGGCAAAGAGATCAGGAAGATTATTTTCTTCCCCTTTTTGATATATAATTTCAAACTCAAATGGGGCTAAATGAGTCTTCCACCTAGCAAACATTTGTTTTGAAAAATCATGTTTAAAATCTTTATTAAACAAAATTTTTGCAGATTTGCAATCGCTTTTCATAAATTTTTGATTATATAAATCATCTTGAAATTTTAAAACACAGTTGACTATAACTAAAATCTCTCTAGATATAGTAGAATAATTCTTTGGGGAATTATTCCATTTTCTTGAATGAAATCTTACAAGGTATTCTTGTTTATTTGAGGATTTACCTGGTTAAAGATACCTCCATAAGCAACATCTGATGCATCTGTTTCAATAACTTTTTTCCCAATTTCGGTTGCCAAGCATTAAACAAGGTAAAGTTTTAACTTTACTTTTAATTTGTTGTGCATCCTCAAATTTAATACTCCTATTAATTGGAATTATATTTCCCTTTTCTATATTATGTCCTAAAAATCGGCATTTGTTTGAAATAAATTCATTTTTGGCTTAGATATAACTAATCTACTTTTAACAATAGTATCTTTAAATATCCTTAAATGTTTAAAACGCATCTTTATATCTTTAGAGAATACTAAAATATCATCAATATAGACTATAATAAATTCACTATAAGAGGTAAAAAAAATCATTCATAATTTTCTGAAATTCAGAAGGTGCGTTTTTCAATCCAAATAGCATAACATTCCATTCGAATTGTCCTATTGAGACATTAGGGGTTTGTAGTTAATTACTAATCTAGGTACTCCTCTTTCTTGTTCACTACGTTTATTAACATAGAAAGTCATTCAAGACCAAGGACATTTTGAAGGATTTATAAATCCTTTTTATAATAAAGATTCAATTTCTTTTTCGCATAATTCTAAATATTCAGAATTCATCTGACAATGTCTAGCTTTTGTTGGAATTCTTTTTTCATCAAAACTTTCTTCATAAGGAAGAGAAACAATATGCTTCTTTCTTTCCCAAAAAGCATTGGGGTGCTCATTACAAATTTCTAACGAAAATTGATTTTTAATTAATTCAATTTTATCCTTTAATTTATGATTTTGAAATTTTTCTTCAATTGTAATAAAATTTAATTCTTGCTTCAAATAATATAATGTTCTTTTTGGAGAGATATTATCATAAATCTCATGTAAAACTTTAGAAAAAGGTTCATAAATGAATTTTAGAAAAATATTATTTTCCTCAAAAGTTCCTATGATTTCTTCTTTGTCCACTCTTTTTTTAATGGGTAAATCTTTGTTAAAAACTGGAGTTCCAAGTATAAATTGGTTTGTAATATCGTTAGCAAGTAAAAACTTGTCTGAATTCACTTTTTATTAATACAATTATTTACTTTTCACAATTTATAATTTTTTACCTCCTGCATGGACAATGAATGAATTGTTTTCTTAAAATACCTAGTATGTATTAATCATTCTTGCATAACATTTAAGTCAGCTCCACTATCCACAAGAGCTAAAAATTCTTTTGAATAATAATTATCAATTAAAAGAGTGATTTTAGTATACCATTTTTGGGATATAACCATTCTAATGTAGATAAAAAAAATCTTCAACTATTTTATTTTCTACTCCTTGTTCCAAAGGAGATGTATTAGAACTACCTTCTAATCTAGAAATTCTTACAGTACAAATTCTTATTTTCATCTCTTGAATATTTTATTTCCTCCTTAAGATTATTAATTTCTATTATTAAGTTATTTGTAGAAGTAAGATTCTCTTCTACTTTCTTTTGTCTAATTCTTTTATAAACTTCAGACATCATATATGGACCTTCTAGATTTAAAGGTTTATTTCTAAATTTTTCATTGTTATGAGAAGCAGTAGGAGTATTCTCCATAAAATCAATTATTCAAAATATTAATTTTGGATCTTCAATTATCTTTAATAATTTCCTAATATTATTATGTGTCAAAACATTAACATTCAGATCTTGAAATTGTGATAGAATATTATAAAATTCTTTTCCTTCATCTTCACTATAACGTCCTTATGACAGTCAATATGGGCCCTCACCACCCATCAATGCATGATGTTCTTGTAAGATATCATTCAGGAAAATGGAATAATTCCCCTAAGAATTATTCTACTATAGATAGAGAGATTTTAGCTATAGTCAAATGCGTTTTAAAATTTCAAGATGATTGATATAATCAAAAATTTATTATAAAAACTGGTTGCAAATCTGCAAAATTTATGTTTAATAAAGATTTTAAACATAATGTATAAAAATAAATGTTTGCTAGGTGGCAGACTCATTTAGCCCCATTTGATTTTAAAATTATATATAAAAAAAGGGAAGAACATAATCTTTCTGATTTCTTAACTAGTGAATATATTTAATGAATTTTACAGGAATGTTCTCTAGAGGGAGAGGAACTTTCTCTTATAGAGAAAGAGGTGGAAGAGGTTTACAGCCGAAAATTCTATCTCAATATGGAAAATAAAAGCTTATAGCTGCAAATTTATCACAGTTTAAGAAACACAAGGAATGTAATACTAAGAAACATGATCACATTTCTACTTATTCCTCAATAGTTACTGAGGAAAATGATGAAGAGAATATCTCTTGTATCATGAATGAAAAAACAGAAGTTATACTTCTGTTATAAAAAAAAAAAGATTTGAAATGGAAGAACAATCCATGGAATATTATGGAAAGATATTTTGAAAATGCATCATATGCAGCTCAAACTTATAAGTTTAGAGAATACTATGAAAATATACTCATTAATAATGGGTGTGAGATCCATCATTTTACAACTGGACAGAAAGAAGTTTATAATTTTTCTAAAATTGTTATAAAAAGGATTATATCTATGGAAGAATGGGGAATATCTCCATATAGACAAAAAGAATTCTGCTATTTACAGAATAAAACTCCCATTAAATATAATTTCAGGGATTATCAGGATGCTTTCTATAAAGTTTTCCTGTATGAAAATCCAAAAGAAAACATTCCTGGTTTATTAAAATCTGTTCAGAAGTTTATAACTTTGACATACCTGTATAGTTTATTAGATGGTGACAATATTATGGCACCTCGGTAATAATCTTACCTGGTTGTTTTAAAGAAAATTTTGAAAAATGGGTGGATATTTCACCAAAAATTCTTGAAATTCAAGAAAAGGGTTTATGTGTGGAAGGAATATCTTCCCTATATTTCTTTACAGAATTCTCAATTCCTTGGATGTGGAAATGGACTCAAGAATTCGGTTACACTGATGATATGATTCTCTGTATTAAAAGGGTTTCACATTCTAAATTCTGGGAAAAATGATAAAACATAACCCACAATCATGCCATATTTTTGGTATTGATACTATGTGTCATATTGATTGTAACACCCCGACCTCCACGAAGGATTACAGAGGTCGTGTCGTTGCGGGAAAATTTTATAAAACATGTTTTCATACCATCTTTTGAAAACTGGAATATTTTTCTATTTTAAAACACATCATTTAATGCGGCCCACATGTAAAAGATTAGATTTGCTTTTAAGCGATTAGCAGATACGAAAACATATTGATTTTCGAAATATAAAAAACATAAATATCCATTTACAATACTAAAGAGTGCAAAATGATCATGGCATAACCCTTCCTCAGCCCTTCTTCCGTCGGCCCTGCCGCTCAACCTGAAAACATTTTGAAAACAATTTGGGGCTGAGCATTAGTGTACTCAGTGGGTAAGACAGTTCGAAAACTTATAAATAGTTTATCCATGCATGAAATATGTATTAGAGGGTTTTGAAAGGAAACTGCTCCAACCATACAAAACATTTATCATTTGGTGCGCACATTTGTGTCACATTTCCTATTACTTCTACCACTTGATTCTCATATCTTGGGCCTTGGCCCTCGAGTCGAAACTCGAGGGGTCCCTCATATATTGTTAGTACTTGGTACACAAAGATGATCACACTTTGTGTTACTAACAAACACATGTACACCTTTATAAAATTAACCCTCATCTAGCGTGTTAGGTCGGATGAGAGCCTCAATCGATCTATCATGTAGAAGCATTAAACAGTAAATGCACAAAAACTTTCATGGATAAACGATTTCGTAGAGCTTACTAACTCAAAGGTAATTTTTAGAGAAAATACTACCCACCTCAAAATTCACTGATTTGGTTTACGCGTACTCCCGACACCGGGGCTATTGCTCTTCCACAAAAGGTCTTACAACCATATTCTAAGTATTAACGACTTGATCAAGCAAATCGTGGTACAATTCATGATTTATATAATAATACCTAATAGTTATTAGGTTAGAACAATGTCCTAGCTATAATATGTTAAACTTGTGCGTAAGGCCTTTTTACGGGAATTCCACGGACCATGGTTTCGTTCCATAAATTCTAATATTCTATAAAAATCTTCCTTAATGAGTCTAGTTTACACTGAAATTGCTTTCATAACAAAATAATAAGTCTTCTAGGAGTTATCACCAAAATAGTACTCACCTGTACAAACAGGACAGTTTACGCTTTACTATAATTTAGCTACGAATTGTGGGGCCAAACGTACTCTACAAATTCTGAGATTCGACACAAGCTTAGGGGACATGCATGTAAATATCATATCAAAATTTTACTCCACGGATTCATAAAATACAAAGTAATTTCTACCAAAATCCACTGTATCGAAAGCATGTTTCCGATTAACAAACGAAAGTTTATAATAAACTGCTTTTACATGCATGGTTTAAAAATACAGAATAAATATTTGTAGATATTCCTATGTGTGTAGAGTATTTAGGAAAAAGAATCAAGTCAATATCATTTTTTTGGAGTGATATATATATATATATATATATATATATATATATATATATATATATATATATATATATATATATTTTTACTAAGCTCTTACCCGCATGCATGGTTGTTTGGCAACATAAAATTGAAAATTTATTTAAAATATAAAAACATGCTACCCTATTTGGACCTTATGATAGATCTATCATAACCTTATATGTTTAGACTAGAAAACAAAGATGCATGTTACATGCAATGCATCACTAAGCATATTTGGGTTGTGGGGAACATAATAGAGAATTTAAACAAGGAGGATTACTTCTTATGCTAAGATTTCCACATGCAGTCCCATACCCCTTCATGCATCCACGATTTGAAACAAAACTCAACACAACAACAAGAAGATCGATATTATCCTACCCCGAGAGCATCATGTTCGTAGAAAAAGGAAAAAAATGGAGTATTATATAACAAGGTGATAGAAATGCTTACTTGATGGATTACACTAGCTACTAAGAACTCCTAAGATTTGCTTCCCTCCCCAAAATGGACGCCACCAGCTAGAAGAGATATTTCTTTGTAGGCTAAGTTTTGAGGTTGGTGTGGGATCGACAATGTTGTGGTGAATATATAAAGAAGTGAAACCAAAGTGATCAACTCCTATCTACCCTCCCTCATGCATGTAAGCCACGTAGGGAATGAGGGAAGAGTGAATAGTGCCCTACCATGCACTACCACTATAGTGTATAGGTTTCATGATTTATATGCATAGTGTTTCTCAAGTGGGAGGCAAATGTGAAGCATCATCGATTAAATCTAGGAGAAACGTTCCACTAATCCTAGTATAAATATGTAGCTTAGATGCTAATTAAAACATGTGGTGACTTAATTATTCGTATAATGGTACCTATAGTGTCGCAAATTGGAACTATGTTCTAATTGAAGATATTTTTGAAGCTATTAAAACATGTGGTGACTTAATTATCCGAATGAAGGAGCTTCAATTGAAGATATTTTTGAAGCTATGAAAGAAGCTTTAGTCGAAAATTTCAAAAGCGAGGAAGAATCTTCTGGATCGAAATGAAAGCAAGATAGATAATCGGAAATAATCAAAAACAGCTGGCATGATGGTATATGGGGACATCTTGTCTAAAGGAAAAAAATTCCTATGACAAATGTATTTTCTTTGTTGACAAATATCATAATAATTTGTCATTTTATGTGAAATATTGACAACAATAATTTTTAGTAGGTGTTTACTTATTTTCTACTCTAATGATAGGTAGGATGGAGGTGTCTTTTCATTTTCCACTTTTTTCTCATCTTCTTGTCTATTTAAGGAGAGATGTTTGTATTGAAAATGGAGGAGTCGAAACATAAATAAAATCCTTACTTTTCAAATTTCTCTTTGCAAAAGTTTCTTCATCAACCTTATTACAAGATACGAAGCTTATTTATTGTAAGTCTCTTTTCTTTTCCTCTTTTATAGTTTGTTAATTAAGTTTGTTAATTTGATTTTATATTGTATTAAATATGGTTAGCCTTATAGGCTAAACTCTTGTTTGATAAATTATGTTTGAGCTATATAATTATCTAAAAACACTGGTTCAGTATTATGAAAGATGGAACTGATGTTGTGATAAGAAATAATACCGAATTGTGGTTTTAATTAATATAATTGGCATGCTTAGGGCTTTGTAAGATCTGTTGGCCAGACCGTTTTGTCCCATTTTCGGCTGTGTAGTTAACATGTTGGTCAACCGTATTCTGAAACACGGAAAGTCACGGGGCTCTCGCTAGTTCACACAAAGTTTTTTTACTTAACACAAGAGAAAAACGTTCTTTTTTTAATTATATAACGAACCTTTATTGTAAATACGCTTTTTGCTATATTGAGGAGCATCCCTAATCAAAACGATCTAGAACAGGTTGATACTTCATATAAGGAAAGAATTTCAATAAGATTTTTCCATTTAATGGATAACCAGTTGCTAAGAATGGAGAATTGTTTCTCATCTTAAATTCAGGTGATAGTTGGTGTGATGAGTTGTTCTTAAAGATCTAAGTTGGTGACGATTGTTCCAATTATGTAATCAGAATTACTTTGTTCTATTCCTCCTAATTTGGTATTCAAAGCTTCTCGTGCACCGATCATGTCAGTAGTATCAGAGCCAATGGAGGGATAGTTATATGGTGAAGATGTAATTTATCACACACAAGTTTAACAGTATTAATCTGCTAGAAAGAAATACTATTGTTAAAAACAGTACGAAAGAAGAATTTAGAATTACTAAATAAATGGACAATTCCAAAGGTTGAACCTAGTATGATATATAAGCTAGGTACTTTTGAAAAAATAGGATTAAAACAAGTAGTGAAGACTACGGAAGAAACAATTCCTCTACATGGAGAAGAAGTGGTAATTAAATTACTAGATGATAGTGAATTATTGTTTGATAGACATTCACACAAATTTATACATATTGGATTAGTACAAATTGCATTCATGTCTCTACCTTTAGAAGGACTTCCAGAAAGCTTCATAGCAACATTAAGAGATGGAAGGAATTTAAATTAGAAATAATCTTTAATGAGAATAATACAAACAAGTTTGGCTCATGGTCTAATTTATTTTGATGTATGTCCAGATTTACAATTATCATTATCTGATATTAATATATTAGATTCTTTACCATTAAATGTTAAAATTAATGGTTATAATTACAAACTAGGAATAGAAGTAATAGTTATCTGTTATAGAGTATATTATATACCGTTGTATACATTAAACCCCAAAATGTAAGAGGGTTGATAAACCCTAGAATGAAACAATTTTAATAGAAAGTAATTTTAGTAAATCTAATATTACTACTAGAAGAAAAATTAAATGGGAAGAAATAGATTTTTCAGAAAATTGGACTATTGAACAAGCGATGGCTCCACAGCAACAACTTCAAAATAATTGGATAAAAGTAATACAAACACCAGAAGGAACAATAACATTAAAGTTTGAAGATAATAGAAAATCAGAACTACTGTCTTCTAGACATTCATTTGATATATCAAGATCTATTTACTGACATATATCACCTCTAGATTATAAGATAAAGCAACCTTTACTCCATCTAGAGTTTCTACATCTCAAATAAGAGAAAAAATATTCAGTGAATTTTCTGATGAAGATAAAATTGAAAAATTAACAATTTATAATAACAATATTGTTAAAGGAATAAGAAATAGTACTTATAGTGCTAAAGAAGAGGAAATAACCGAATCAGAAATGATTTTTCCAATATGATGGTTTTAGAAAATAAAAAAGATTTTAGTCCTAGATCACAGGTGAGACAAACAATAAAAACATAATTTAACACACCAAAATGGGAACCATTTAGAAAATGGTTTTTTGAAAATTTCAATTATGAAGAAAAAATTAATGTTAGTCCGGAGACGAGCCTTTAGGTTGGGGGGAGGGGGGAGGGGGAATACACTTGAATGCAAATTTCAAAACTCAAATGCGAAGTCGGCTCCATTCGAATATTGCAACCGAACTAGTCGGTTGGTCAAATAAACTTTATGGATCGCGTGGGCAGGGATAACTTACTACTGAGTCTATCAACTGACTTTGGTAAGAGAACAGAAGTCCATTATTGGATTTTATGTGCGGAAGTGTAGGCCCAAAAATATGTTCGTCTGAGTTTGAAAAACCTTTTTTATGCCGATTGTTTAAAAGTCGGTTTTGCAAAATGAATAGTAAATAATGCAACGGTTTAAAATCAACACGTAATTTTTAAACTGGTTCGGATACACGGGATCCTACGTCCACTGTCTTGAGCTAAGCAGGAGTTCTTGTATTAATTATACTGAGCAAGTCTCAGTTGATCTGTGTACTGGACATATGCGTTCTTGTTTGCTTATACTAAGCAAGTCTCAGTTTATCTGTTCGCTGGACAGATATCTACTTATAATCGTAGTGACTTTACAAGTTCAACCATGAAGGTTGTGGTTTCTCCAACTATGAAGGAGTTCTTACAATAAGAACAGTTCAGAAAGCTGAACTCCTTCGAGTTTCTAAGCTAATGATTTTACAATAAGCTTGCTTAGAATAGAGAAAGAGAACGAATTAAACTCTAGAGTGAAGAACGAGAAGGATTCTCCTTGAATACAAGTTCTTCACTGGAATAGACTGTGAATTTGCTAGAGTGTTTGATCGCTTGAATGCTTGTGTTCCCGTATATGTTGTCGTATCGTCCCTGCATGAAGACTCTTCTCTATTTATAGCCTCGACGTATGAATAGATCCGTTGGAGGGATTCTAGACACGTGTGGAAAACGACAAGAAAAACGACCATCTTCATTTTTAATGATACTGTAGAGATTCCCTCTTTTTCAGTATGGAAGCAGTTTTATGTCAGAGCGGGTACAGTGTTGGCGGCTTCTCATTGGTCGAGGTTTAGTGAGTAGGTGAGGTTTGTTCAAACTCCAATACCATGCTGAGTTGACTTCCTCTGATTCCTGAGACCTTTTACTGAATTATCTCGTACTCTATTCATTTGAGATATCACCTCGTGGCTCGAATTCTTGTGCAGATTCAGTAGGTTATAGCAGTCCCAACTGAGTTCTGGATGCTCAGTTCTTCAGCTGAACGGCATATGATCTACTGAACCCTATCAGCTACTGAACTCTAGCTAGCATAATGAGTTCCTAACATGCTGAACTCAACTAAGCGATTACATTAGATAAGGTTCATCATTCAGCTAGGGTTTTGGGATCTTCAAATCTTATCATACTGAATCTCATCCCTACAATTTCCCCCTATTTGATGATACCAAAACCTTTTACATCAAACTTCTACAAATTAATACTATACAGCTGACAAAGACATTATCCTTCCCCTTAGCTGAAAATATCCCTTAATAAACAAATCTAGACTCAGCTAAACACGAGGAACAAACACAAATAGGAGATAAGTGTGTGTGTGTGTCCTGGTCACTGAAGTGATCTGTAGTGTTGAAACGTAAAACATAGCCACATGCCAATGAGTGATTGTCGAAGACTGAAAGAATAAAATTTCATATATAATCAAGAGGTTACAAGTACAAAAAATTCTATCCAATCTAGACTGAGAGCTATCAGAGCTAAAAGAGGAAAACAGAGCAAAAACAAAGCTAAGAAAATCAGTTGGACTTCTTGAATTGTTGCAGTCGCGCCTTAAAGTTAGCAGATTTCTTTTCCGGAAGTTCCAGTCCATAGGCTCTGTAGACTCTCATTCTGAGCTTCCTGATCTCTTCTTGGTCTTCAGCATCTCTAACATCTAGTCCCTTTCTCGGAATGGCGTATCTGATCCCTTCCTCAATTTCCTTGGTGCAAATATTTCCATCAAGAGTACAAGGAGGAGGGAGAGTCCTGAATTCTGGTGCCTTGAGAATCTTATTGAACTATTGGAGAGTGATTTTAATTTCAGCATAGACATCAGGATCTGAAATCATTAAGAATTATTTGAAGATCTTGTTTGGCTCAGATGGATCAGCTATTGTCTGCCAGATGTAGAAACTCTTGATAAAACCGACCTTGATTAGCTCCCAGTTCTGATTGATTCTCCAAGGGACCCACGTGTCCGCCTTTGGATAAATGATGCTCTTTATGTTGTTGCCCTGAGGTCTGCATCTGAAGAATTTAGACGTTGTAGGGACGCTCCTGTCCTTCTCAGGTATTCTCTCTCGAGCTTTTTTTTCAGAACTCTACCTGAGGGCCTCAAGACTGCTAGTCTCAGTCTCTCCTTAGCAGCTTGAATCTGGCGAGCCTCAACATTCATGTCCAAGCCTCTTTTGCATGTATCTCATATCTCCTTCATCTCAGCTTCTTGTTTCTTTGAAAGTTCAGTGGAGGGGATAATCTGCTGAGCTTCTGAGTCTTCTGGTCCTTCTTCTGAGTCACTAGGTCCAGTTGAGTTGGACTTAGAAGCTTCAGGGATCTCAGTAGATTTGGACTTTGAGATCTGAGCAGAAGTTCTGGATTGCCTGGCATTACAGATCTAGTTCTGGTAGGCACTGGAGATCTGATCTGTATGCCTTTCTTAGCATTTGGTCTTCTTTCCTTTTTCTTCTTCTTGTAGTTTTCGTGCCAGCTTTTCATCACAACCAATCTGCTCATCCGGCGTTCTGAACTTGAGCTTTTTAGCTTTGGGTGGACTAGGAGGGGCCAAGGCTTTTCCTTTTCCTTTAGCAGCTGACCTGACTGGCTCATCTTTAGTCAATTCTTCAATGAACTGAGTTACTTCAGTTACTGCCTCGTCAGTTGGCTCTCCTGAGCCTTCTCCCTTTTTCTCCCCTTCACCCTTTTTACTGCCTCGTCAGTTGGCTCTTCAGCTTTTAGTAGGGTCAGTAGTTATTTGCTCCTACTTCCTTCCCCCTTTTTGGCATCATCCAATTGATTTACCAAGGCAGTGACCTTCGCAGTAAAGTTTGCTACTGAAAGGCTGATAGATTCGAGTTTTGCTCCAACATCCCCGGCGGCATTAGTATACTCAGTCCAACACTTATCATGCTATGTCTGAACGGCTTTGAGTACATCAGATTTGGAAGCTTCAGCCCATTGTAGGAATGTTTCAACCAAGTCAGTACTTTCTTTCTTGATAGCATGTCAAGCGTGAGCTTGTTCCACGAGTGCTTTGACAACACTTTTAGTGGTGAGTTTGTTACGCTGTTCTACGATCTTGAGGACCTGATCTAATGGAGAGGCCATTTTATGAGAAAATGAATCAGGCTGAGACTGCAGGATAGTCTGAAATTGAGTCGTCAGATCAGTTGTTTGTGCGTCAAGTGCTCGCCTGAGGATCTTGTCAGTATTAAGGGTAGTGCATGTACTGATCCTCTTCACTTCAGAAGTCAAGTTACCTAGTTTGAAGGTCTGAGCCTCAAAGAATCGGCTCAATTTAGAGTTCACGTCTTGAGCGAGTAGACGATTTTTATGACCCTGTCGCTTATGGTACTTGTTGATCGACGCCACGTTTATATCTTTAATCTCGATAGCTTGATATCTGGACTGCTTAGGCTTGGGTTGAGACGTAGACGGCGTAGAGATGATGGCACCTGATGGCGGCGGTGGAGGTGGTGAGTCATCATCTCTGGGAGATTTTCCCTTAGCAGATCCTCCCTTGTCTACATCCTTGGGTGACTCATCGTGAGGTGAGTTAGTTGAGTCGAAGGCTGAATAGGCTGTTCAGAAGGCCCCTTCTAACTCAGGAGCATAAGCATCGTTGGGCGGAGATCGTCCATACGCTATATCCGCTGGCTCTCCGTAGCATATCTCTTCTTTTAGCGTTTGATCCTCCTGTACCAGTACAGGGACTGTCCATAGGTCAATGTTTACAGCCAAGAGATCTCAGTCCAGGAATCTAAGACGTATTTGGACCCTAGCCCTGACTACTATGTCTATCAGATCAGAATGATCCAGTATCTTAGGAATCTGATCCGCGCCCTCTTCAATAGCTCTAAACTGAGCAGTCAGCACTGAAGTCGGGACAGATGTGGAGACGTCAGTCTGAGGTATGTCAGTAGGTAGATCCAACTGAGTCTCCTCTGAGAGTATCCACTTGACTTTGTCTGTCAGAGTCACATCTTCTTTATCGGACTCTAAGTCTTGGACGGATACTATCTCATGACTAATCACTGTTGAAGGTTCAACCTTCTTCAGTAGTATCCTCTTCTTCTGCTGAGTTAGGCGAGGATCCTGAGTGGATGAAAGTGGACGTTTGCCATGAAGTACATGCCCAATAGACTTCTCAGCTGCTGCCACATTTAAGAACTTGATATTCTTCTTATCGAAAGAATATGCGTTAGTGAAGGCGATTCTCCTAGAGCAGTGGTCTTCTATCAGAATTAATACTTTGCTCCCATAGAGAAGTTTTTCTTTTTAAATCAGTTGCATAGAGGTTGTTGGGAGATGATTCAGCTGTTGTTCAGTGATTAGATGATTTCGTTAATCCCAAAACCCTATGTTGATTGGTGAACCATTCCTGTGTAAAAGTTAACAGCTTTGTCTTTGAGTGTTTCAGACTCAATAGACTCGCCTTCAGCATAGTTTCAGCTCAGTAGTTTCGTTTGTTGTCCTTCAGTAGACAATCCGCCGCAGTGCCACGGAGTGAAGATTTAGTATGGCTGGACTCAGCAGGAGCAGCATACTGAAAGGTGTTCAGGAGTCAGTAGAACTGGACTCAGCAGGAGCAGTTAAATGAACTTATAGTCTTGAACCTATAGAGTTGAACTCAGCATGAGTATACTACTGAACCTATAGGTCAGACTCAGCAACGGCCTGTCAGTTGCTTTAACTGACAGTGGACTTCAAAGTCAGATTCAGTAGAGTTGTCCGAGGTCGTACATATGAGAAAGGTCAGCTTCAGTATCAACCTTGAAGTCCGAATTTATCTCAACCACTTTTTTGTACCTCGACCAATGATAAGCAGCCAGCTGGCAAAGTTTTCGACAGAAGCTACAAGTCAACCACTTTCTACAAAGAAGCAGACTCTACAGAATTCAAAGTAAAGAAGTCGTTTGCTACCTATATAGAGTGACACGTGGACAGTTTCGTCTCCAAAGGATCTATTCACGCTCACTACTATAAATAGGGGGAAGGTCGTGATCTTTCAAGTCGCACTACACGATCACATAAGCGACCATACAGGAACTCAAGCTTTCAAAGAATCAAAGCTCTAGAACACTTAGCGATTGTTCAGCTGAAGAGCACGAACCCAGAGTTGATTATTCCTCTTTGTTCTTTGCTCTAGAAGAGTTTCTCGTTCCCACCTTCTAACATTAAGCTCATTGTTATATTCATAGCTTAAACCGAAGGAGTTCAGTTATTGAACTATTCTTAGTGTTAAGAACTCCTTCATCGTTGGAGATACATTCAAAATTAATGTTTGACCCTGTAAACTAAGACTTGCTCAGAATAATCACAAGTTAAAGTTTGTCATGCGAACAAACTAACTGAGACTAACTCAATATAATAAAATAGTGTCATGTTCTGTTCGGGACGAGTGGACGTAAGATCTTGTGTATCCGAACCACTTTAAAAATTGTTGTGTCGTTTTAATTGTTGCATTGATTAATTGCTCATACTGAAAAATATCTTTACAAAATCGTACAACTGCTACTTCAGTACAAAGCTAAAACATTGCACTAATCTACTGAAAATCTTTAATAAACAAACGTTTTCGAAACAAACTGAATCGGGCCTACACATTTCCGCACGCTACTGAACAGCCGCCGAACGCTCGTGAATTCTGACATTAGTCAGCAAGCGAGCTTCGATCATCGCTGGCACTCGTCCGCGCGATCAAGAGCAGCCTGTCTGGTCTATTGAATTCATTCAGTAAATATCTTCCGTGAAACAGACTGTTCACGTTTTGAGTTTGAGAAAAAGTTTTCAGGTGTATTCACCCCCCCACCCCTTTACACCTGAACGGGTGACTCGGGACCAACAATTGGTATCAGAGCAGAAGTTCTTTTGACTCTTGTTTTCTGAAACCGATCTACTCGAACTGATCTTTTTGAAAACATTTTTCATAGCATAACATCTCTTCAAGCATCCCTAACCCATTATATTACTATGTCTGATATGTTAAGGATCCGGATGGTACCCATGTTCTTAGTAGAGAATATGGCATATGGTGAGTCAGAATAGAGGCGCATCTGACCTCACTACACGATAGCATGTCTGATGTGCTGGAAATCGGTACAATCATTCCTCTGATTAACAGTGTCAAATTCATCAAGGAAGGTGGAGCCAAGACAGGGGAGATGATTGCCAAAGAAAAATTTGAATATACGCCGGAAGAGAAGAAGCTTCACAATCAAGATAGAGTTGCTCGTAATGCTATTCTAACAACTCTTAGTGGTTCTTATCTAGGCAGGGTTTAAGACTGTAAGTCCGTGAAGGAACTCTGGGATGCGTTGGCATTATTGAGTTGGGGGACTCAGAAGATAAAGAACAACAAACTAACGCGGGAGCTCCAGAAGCTTGAGAGGCTCACCCTCATGCCCAATGAGAAGATTGAAGATCTAAACGACATATTCACCAAGATCATGAATTCAATCAACAGGCTAGGGAAGACGCTCTCTAACAGTGAGATGAACCTGAAGATACTGCGGGCATTGCCCGAAGGACGCTGGAGTTCATTCGCCACGTATCTTCGACACTCTGACCTTGATTCTATTTCTACTGATCATATTTTCTGTTAATTAAAGGCAGAGGAGTTAGAGTTCAGTCTACCTCACAAGATAAGGGTTGGAGCTCACACTCCACATGATCATGCCCTAAAGGCATCAGTCAGCACTCCACAAGCAGCAATGAGCAACCAGACGATGTCGACAAGCTCAGTCTCGATTCCTACTGAAGGAACCTTGGCTGAACGATATGCTTTGCTGACCCTCTGAACGATATGCTTTGCTGACCCTTAAGCACCGGAGAGAGAAGGATAGGAGGATAAAGCTGAAGAAATCCTACTTGAAATCCCGAGGTAAGTATGAATCACCTTCTAAAGGAGATCATAACTCGAAACTCTCTGAATGCAAGAATGAAGAATCTGCTTCGAAACATGAAAAGTCAAAACCAAAATCAAGCAGACCTTCTTTATGTTACAACTGCAAGAAGGATGGGCACTACCAATATGAGTGTCCAGAGCTGAGCGCAGATGAGAGACCTATGCGACAAGCTCGAAGAGAGAAGTTCGCCAAAAAGCATCAAGCATTCATTGGTGGAGAGCTTTTAGATGACTCAGAAGAGGCGGAAAACTTCATGGACTCATCAGATGATGAAGTCTCATTCATCGCGGTAGAGGTTGAAGATAATGAGAAGTGTCTCATGGCTGGAGAAGAGGATGAGGTAAACTCCTATGCTAATGATATACCCTCTTCACCATGCACACACAACACACTATCTACTGCAGGTGATCATCCTGAATCTGCACTATGCTACGAAGTCCTATTAGACGAGCAGATCAAGATGAGTTTAGATGAGTTTGGATTTCGGTCGACGACCCTTCAGAGATGGACCTCCTGAGAGCCGAGAATGAGAGACTTTCTAAGTCTAGTCAGGACGGTTCTCAGTTGGCTCAGCTTGCCAAGAGACTGAAAGAGGAGAATGATTCTTTGATGACCCAGTATCAGCCGCAAGAAGGACTGATCTCAGTACTGACCAAAGACTTGGTGACGAAATTCACTGGACTAGGTCTACTGAAGAAGGAATATTCAGAACTACAGGCACAGTACGAAACTCTCAAGAAGAGTGATGAAGTCTAGAAAGTTCTGATGACCGACATATTTCTTGGAGTAGAGAAGAAGCTCGAAGCCATGCTCACAAGTCAAAAAACCAGTAACCCATAACGAAGGGTTAGGCTACAATACTTATGATGCTTCGACCTCAGCTCCACAGTGTTGGTCCCGAGTGTACGGTCAGGTGTAGAGGGGGGGGGGTGAATACACCTGATTCGATTTCTCAACTTTCGAACACGAACAGTCCTATTCAGGAAGGTGCCGTACTGAACTAGTTCGGCGAACCAGGGCAGCATTACTGTCGAATCGTGTTAAAGGCTAGAAAAGTATCGACTCGGTCGAGATGCGCTAACCGACTAGGTCGAATTCGGTATCTACGGTAAGAGTTCGGTGTGCGGAATAGTGTAGGCCCAAATCGGTTTTTGTGAGAAAACGTTGTCTCGGTCCGGTAGATATAGAGCTCGGTATGAATGGTAAAATCAATGCAACAGTTAAGAAAGCGAGAAGAGACGGGATTTTTAAAGTGGTTCGGATATCGCTCAAATCCTACGTCCATCTGTCCCGAATGATCGGGAGGCTATTTATTATCCTCGAGTTAGTCTCGGTCGGCTTGCACACGGGGCAAAGCCGCGTCTTGGTTTTTATACTGATCCAATCTCCGTTTACAACACTATCAAACTTAAAGTGTTTGACAAACTTCTCCAACAGTGAAGGAGTCCTTATACAATAAGGATTGGGTTCAGATGTGAACTCCTTCGTCTAAGCTATAGATAAGAACGGTTGAGCTTAGGGTTAGAGGGATAGGGAATATGAAAGAGTAGCTTCTAGATCGATGAACAGCTGAAGGTAAGCTATAAGTTCGTGTAACGTCGATTGGATACTAGAGGCTTTATATGTTGGTTTAGCTTGATTCCCTATGAGCTAGAATGTAGTCTTTCGCCGGAGATTGTTCTTCGAGTTTTTTGCTAAGACATAGTTCTTTGGGTTCTTTGCTCGTTGAATGCTTTCTTGATTTTTGCTCTAGATACGTGCATTCCGTTTATTCTTCTTGAATAATCCCTCTATTTATAGAGCAGAGATTGAAATAGATCCGTTGGAGACGATCTTCTTCTCTCTCTCTCTTTTTGGTAGCAAACGGCTCTTTTGGTGTAGGCAACAGTGCCTTTTCCTCATTTTCCGGAAAGTGTTGACTTGCGGCTTTAGCGGTGAGAAGACACGTGTATGCTTGTCATTCGTTGAGGTGGATGTAGTGGTTGAGACAAAGACAAACTTCGAGATAGATCGAAGCCGACTTCTCTCTTCCTCGTACATGATGGCCGATTGTCTCTCAAAAGATTCGACAGATCCCGAAGACTATCTGCCGTTGCTTTGAGTCGACCTCGTATTCGATAGATAGGCTGCCGAAGATAAGTCTATCGATGATCAGCTCCGAGTCCAGATGAACTACTCTCGCCGAGTTTAGTTCGATCGACTCTCTCGATATCTTTGCTCTGTCGAGTCCAAGTATCATCGAGTCTTTCGATATCTTTGCTCTGCCGAGTCCAAGTATCACCGAGTCTTTCGATATCTTGCTCTGCCGAGTCCGGTATCATCGAGTCTTACATTTGACTGGCGAGGCAAATAAGCTGCGAGCGCCTTGACCGGAGCGCGAGTGTCTACGAGTGCGAAACCTCGGAGACAAATACAAATACAAAGGAATGGTTCACCAATCGGATAGGGTTTTGGGATCTTCAAATCTTCTCAATAGTTCGGAGCACGAGGCTGCGAGCGTGATCCATATAGAAGATAAGAGTCATTTCCCATAAGTATGATCATGCTGAGGATTGAATCATCACCCAACAATTTCCCCCTATTTGATGATGCCAAAACCTATCATCTATGTCCTATCAACTATGCTAAACACTAACTTACTCAGGAACAGAGCTCCTTACAAATATTACAAGTAGAATCGGTGGGTTGTGCGGTAAGTGCTAGACTACTGAGGGAGACAGGGCAGAACAATTTTCCCTTTTACAATAATTTCCCTTTAAAAAAAAATACAACAATTTTCTCTTAAGAGAAATAATAACTCTCCGAAAGTCTAGTCTATCAGAGATCTAACCGAGCAAAACCGACAAGTAAATAATCAACGTGTGTGTCAGTAATCACTTCAGTGATTCTGAGTGTTAAAGCATAAAGCAAACACGGCTATTTAGACAACAAGTAGTTGTCGAGCCAAAAGAAGATTTGTATATATATATAATACACGGTTCAAGACATTACAAATCTTGCTAAGCTAAAAGAAGAACTAAGAGGGAGAACCCTTAAGCTCTTTGAATCCTATTCATGAAACCTTGGGATTTATCTTCGTGTAGTGGAACTCCATACATTACGAACGTGTTCTTCCTCGGCTTCGGATATTCGGCGAAGTCTGTTTGGATCATCTTGTTCTAGTCCTGCGTTCAACGCAAGCATTCTTCACTTCTTGTTCAATCATTCCGAGATGTCTTGAGTCGTCTTGTCTTCGGGTGGAGGAATGATCCTTGCTTCAGGAACTCGACTACTACCCCTTCGATTCTTGCTCAGTGCATATATGGGTAAAGATCGGGTTCGGTAATGGTCAATCCACTCGACATAGGCATCGGCCTTAGACATTTCGGGCCGGAATCGCCGAAAATAATTTCTCTTGATAAACTCTATCTTGGCCGATTCCCATCTCGATTGAGCCGAATAGGCATCCATTCGTCGATCTTGGCCATCTATGTGTTTTCGATCGTTTGGCTTCTTGAACCTTCGTATCGATAAGGAATGTCGGCTTTCGAAGGAATTCTCGGCTGGCCTCTTGTTCGATGCGTTTCTCGAGTGCCTCAAGGTGCGCCAAATGTATCCTCGTCCGGCGGCCTCTTATCTGTCTAGCTTCCTCTCCTCGTAGAGATATCTATCCATCCGAGCAAATATGTCTTCAATTTACGCATCCCGCTCTTGAGGCTTCGAGGAGCTTGTTCGATTCGGCGGGGTACTAGATCTAGATTTGGATGTACCACTGCCTTTCGATATTCTTCTGCTGCTTGCTCCTTTTCTTTTTCTCTGTCCTCTTCATACGTTATGATGAGCTTTCTCGGAGGCGATCTAGTAGTTCTCTTTCCTCCTCGGTTGGGGCTTTAGTCTTTCCTTTGGCGGGCTTAGACTTTGGCTTGTTAGCTGCCTCGGCCTCTGCAATCTCTGCGGCCGGCTTCTCATCCGCAGCTATTTGGGCTTCCTCCTCGGCGAGATATGTATCTTAATCTCTTTCTTTGGAGGGGTTGGAATGTTAAGCTTTTGTTTGCCCTTGCCTTCTTGAATCGGGTGGTGGAAGAGGAGCCTCTTCTTCTTACGAGTCCTCCACCGCTTTGTTCGGCGTACTCAAGCAACCTCCTTAATGATATCTTTGGGAGTTTGGGTTGCACGAGTAGTCTGCTGGGTCTCGAGCCACTTGGGCCGGTTTCGGTTTGTGCTCGCGGTGACACACCCCCTGGCCTCACCCTTCAGAGGCGGAGTGCGGGATGACTTCGGTGTAGCTTCCCCCTTAGACTTTGGACTTTTGGTGAGGGTCGGCTTCCCAGTTACTCTTCTTTCCTTCCCTTTTTCCTTCACTTTCCCCCTTTTTGGCATCATCATCGATCACGGGGTAGGGACTAGGGCCGACTTCTTCGGACTTTTGTAGGAGGTTGACGGCTCATCGAGACGATCGTGGAGCTTAGTCGGAGCCTCATGCAACTCGTTCCTCTCCATGGTAAGGTTTTCGAGTGATCGTGTCTTTTCAGTCGACCTCTCTCACAAGCAAGTACAAGGAAAACCTTACCATGGAGAGGAACGAGTTGCATGAGGCTCGACTAAGCTCCACGATCGTCTCGATGAGCCGTCAACCTCCTACAAAAGTCCGAAGAAGTCGGTCCTAGTCCCTACCCCGGTGATCGGTGATGATGCCAAAAAGGGGGGAAAGTGAAGGAAAAAGGAAAGGAAAGAAGAGTACCGGGAAGCCGACCCTCACCAAAAGTCCAAAGTCTAAGGGGGAAGCTACACCGAAGTCATCCCGGACTCGGGCCTCGTAAGGGTGAGGCCCGGGGGTGTTTCACCAAGAGCACAAACCGAAACCGGCCCAAGTGGCTCAGACCCAGAACGACTACTCGTGCAACCCAAACTCCCAAAGATATCATTAAGGAGGTTGCCGAGTACGCCGAACAAAGCGGTGGAGGACTCGAAGAAGAAGAGGCTCCTCTTCCACCACCAGCTCAAGAAGGCAAGGGCAAACAAAAGCTTAACATTCCAACCCCTCCAAAGAAAGAGATTAAGATACATATCTCGCGAGGAGGAAGCCCAAATAGCTGCGGATGAGAAGCCGGCCGAGAGATTGCAGAGGCCGAAGCGGCTAACAAGCCAAAGTCTAAGCCTCGCCAAAGGAAAGACTAAAGCCCCACCAGAGGAGGAAAGAGAACCGCTAGATCGCCTCCGAGAAAGCTCATCATAACGTATGAAGAGGACAGAGAAAAAGAAAAGGAGCAAAGAGCAGAAGAATACTAAAAGGCAGGGTACATCCAAATCTAGATCTAGTACCCCCGTGAATCGAACAAGCTCCTCGAAAACCTCAAGAGCAGGATGCGTAAATTGAAGACATATTTGCTCGGATGGATAGATATCTCCACAAGAGGAGAGGAAGCTAGAAAGTTAGAGGCCGCGACATGCAGGATACATTTGGCGGACCTTGAGGCACTCAGAAACGTATCGAACAAGAGGCCAGCCGAGAATTCTTTCGAAAGCCGACATTCCTTATCGATACGTATGTTCAAGAAGCCAAACGATCTGAAAACACATAGATGGCCAAGATCGACGAATGGATGCCTATTCGGTTCAATCGTAGATGGGAATCGGCCAAGATAGAGTTTATCAAGAGAAATTATTTCTCGCGATTCCGCCTCGAAATGTCTAAGGCCGATGCCTATGTCGAGTGGATGACCATTACCGAACCTCGATCTTTACCCATATATGCACGAGCAAGAATCGAAGGGGTAGTAGTCGAGTTCTGAAGCAAGGATCATTCCTCCACCCGAAGACAAGACGACTCAGTACATCTCGGAATGATTGAACAAGAAGTGAAGAATGCTTGCGTTGAACGAGGACTAGAACAAGATGATCCAGCCAGACTTCGCCGAATATCCGAAGCCGAGGAAGAACACGTTCGTAATGTATGGAGTTCCACCGCCCGAAGATAAATCCCAAGGTTTCATGAATAGGATTCAGCAGTTTAAGGGTTCTCCCTCTTAGTTCTTCTTTTAGCTTAGCAAGATTTGTAATATACTGAACTGTGTATTATATATATACAAATCTTCTTTTGGCTCTGACAACTACTTGTTGTCTAAATAGCCGTGTTTGCTTTATGCTTTAACACTCAGAATCACTGAAGTGATTACTGACACACACGTTGATTATTTACTTGTCAGTTTTTGCTCGGTTAGATCTCTGATAGACTAGACTTTCGGAGAGTTATTATTTCTCTTAAGAGAAAATTGTTGTATTTTTTTTAAAAGGGGGAAATTATTGTAAAAGGGAAAATTGTTCTGCCCTGTCTCCCTCAGTAGTCTAGCACTTACCAGACAATTCCACTGATTCTACTTGTAATATTTGTAAGGAGCTCTGTTCCTGAGTAAGTTAGTGTTTAGCATAGTTGATAAGACATAGATGATAGGTTTTGGTATCATCAAATAGGGGGAAATTGTTGGGTGATGATTCAATCCTCAGCATGATCATACTTATGGGAAATGACTCTTATCTTCTATACTTGGATCACGCCGCAGCCTCGTGCTCGAACTATTGAGAAGATTTGAAGATCCCAAAACCCTATCTCGATTGGTGAACCATTCCTTTGTATTTGTATTTGTCTCCGAGGTTTCGGACTCGGTAGACACTCTGCTCCGGTCAAGGCGCTCGCAGCTTATTTCGCCCCCCGAGTCCACAGATGTAAGACTCGTGATACTTGGACTCAGCAGAGCAAGATATCGAAAGACTCGATGATCTTGGACTCAAGAGAGCAAGATATCGAAAGACTCGTGATACCGGACTCGAGCAGAGCAAGATATCGAAAGACTCGGTGATCTTGGACTCAGCAGGAGCAAGATATCTTGAAAGACTCGGTGATACTTGGACTCGGCGGGAGCAAGATATGCGAGAGAGTCGATCGAACTAAACTCGGCAGGAGTAGTTCACCTGGACTCGTAGCCGATCATCGATAGACTTATCTTCGGCGAGCCTATCTACCGAATACGAGGTCGACTCAAGAACGGCAGATAGTCTTCAGGATCGTCGAATCTTTTGAAAGACAATCGGCAGTCATGTACGAGGAAGAGAGAAGTCGCCTTCGCCTATCTCGAAGTTTGTGCTTGTCTCAACCACTACATCCACCTCAACGAATGACAAGCATACACGTGTCTTCTCACTGCTAAAGCCGCAAGTCAACACTTTCCGGAAAAGGAGGAAAAGGCACTGTTGCCTACACCAAAAGAGCCGTTTGCTACCAAAAAGAGAGAGAGAGAAGAAGATCGTCTCCAACGGATCTATTTCAATCTCTGCTCTATAAATAGAGGGATTATTCAAGAAGAATAAACGGAAATGCACGTATCTAGAGCAAAAATCAAGAAAGCATTCAACGAGCAAAGAACCCAAAGAACTACGTCTTAGCAAAAAACTCGAAGAACATTCTCCGGCGAAAGACTACATTCTAGCTCGTAGGGAATCAAGCTAAACCAACATATAAAGCCTCTAGTATCCAATCGACGTTACACGAACTTATAGCTTACCTTCAGCTGTTCGTCGATCTAGAAGCTACTCTTTCATATTCCCTATCCCTCTAACCCTAAGCTCAACCGTTCTTATCTATAGCTTAGACGAAGGAGTTCACATCTGAACCCAATCCTTATTGTATAAGGACTCCTTCACTGTTGGAGAAGTTTGTCAAACACTTTAAGTTTGATAGTGTTGTAAACCGAGACTTGGATCGCATAAAAACCAAGACGCGGCTTTGCCCAAGGTGCAAGCCGACCGAGACTAACTCGAGGATAATAAATAGCCTCCCGATCATTCGGGACAGTGGACGTAGGATTTGAGCGATATCCGAACCACTTTAAAAATCCCGTCTCTTCTTGCTTTCTTAACTGTTGCATTGATTTTACCATTCATACCGAGTTCTATATCTACCGAACCGAGACAACGTTTTCTCACAAAAACCGATTTGGGCCTACACTATTCCGCACACCGAACTCTTACCGTAGATACCGAATTCGACCTAGTCGCTAGCGGATCTCAGCGAGCCAAGATTTTTTCTAGCCTTTTAACACGATTCGCAATGTATGGGTCCGTTGAACTAGTTCGAGACGGCACCTTCCCCGAATAGGACTGTTCGTGTTCGAAAGTTGAGAAATCGAATCAGGTGTATTCACCCCCCCCCCTCTACACCTGACCGTACACTCGGGACCAACAGTACCTTATCCCACCTATCAGAAGTAGATCTCACTCACAACCTCCCAGTCAGAAGCAAGGGGGAACCTCAGTGAGATGGGCAGATCAACTTGGGCCTTTGAGTCTGACTCACCCAGCTCAGTACGAAAGTTACTATTACGAGCTAGTAGTCAAGAAGGCACCAAAGGTCCAAATGAAAGCAACTGAACCAGCTCAGAAGGTTAAGAGTCTAGCTAAGCAGAAGATCAGGACTACTGAACCTCTGAAGCAGAAAGAGTCAACATCACTGAGCCCTTCAGTGAAGTACGTTGACGGGTTAGGGAAGAAACTGTCTCAGATACAAAAGTAGTCAGACAAATTTGGATTGCGAAACCACTAACTCCGAAGGACCCAAAAGAAACATAAAGGGTACCTAAGTGTAATTTTATGTTTTGCAGGTACAAAAAGACCCATGGTACGTAGACAGCGGATGTTCCAGACACATGACGTACCAGAAGAAACTGCTGACAGATTACATCACTGAAGATGGACCCAGGATAGAGTTTGGCGACAATGCCAAAGGCTACAGGAGAGGATACGGAAAACTGAATATTGGAACCACCACAGTTCCAAAAGTATCTTATGTTAAAGGGCTCCAACATAACCTCCCCTCTGTCAATCAATTTTGTGATAACAATAAAAGAGTGATATGTGACACTGGTTTTTGTGATGTACTGGATAAATCTACAGGTAAAACAGTGTTATCAGGAACAGAGAAGAAGAACCTCTATGTGGTTAATTGGAAATCCGTGGAGCCTGAAGCTTGTTTGATAGCAGACGATTAACCGAGTGGCTGTGGTACAGAAGACTTAGCCATCTCAACTTTAAGGTGTTGAACAAACTAGCTAATGGATCTCTTGTCAGAGGACTGCCCAAGCGAGCATTCCAAAAGGAAGAAGAATGTGAAGCATGTCTGAAAGGAAAGCAAACAATGAAAAGTCATTATTCAATTCTATCACCATCTACTGACGGAATCCTTCAGCTTCTTCACATGGATCTTTTTGGGCCAGTTTCTCCTGTGACGATCAGAGGCAAGAAGTACACACTAGTGGTCATATATAATTATTCCAGATAAATGTAGGTACTTTTTATCGCCAACAAGTCTGACGTCAAAACAACTTTGCCTAGGCTACTGAAGAGACTCAGTGTCGAGAAGGACATCAAGATTAAGAAGATACTGAGTTTCTGAACTCAATGGTTAATGAGTTCTGCGATACTGAAGGAATAAAACATGAGACGTCTGCTGCACGCACGCCTCAACAGAATGGTCTTGCTGAGCGGAAGAACAAAACACTGAAAGAAGCTGAAGTTCTGGGCAGAAGCCACAAACACGGCATGCTACACTCAGAATCAATCTTTACTTACAAAGAAGCACATGAAGACGCCTTATGAATTATGGAACGGTAGAATTCCTTCTATATCTTATTTCCATATGTTCGGTTGTTCTTGTTTCATCCACAATAATGGAAAGGATCAGTTGAGAATTTTCGAAAGCAAATCAGACCAAGGAGTGTTCTTAGGATATTCCACGGTCAGTAAAGCTTTCATAGTTTTCAACCTCCGGGCCCTTTGCGTGGAGGAAAGTCCTCATGTTGCTTTTAACGAGTTTACTACTGAGAACAGGAACAGAAGCAACTCAGATTCTGAAGATGTAAGCCAGAAGCTATAGAATCTTAACTTAAATGAAGATCCTGAAATGATTCACAAGTGTTGGGGTTATGATTCAATAGAAGAAGATATTCAGAATCAACCAACACCAAATATAGCTGAAAAGATAAATTCTAATATACAGAATCAATTCCAGGTATTGGTCAATGAAGATACCCAAGTCGGTACTGAGACCACAACTGAATGACCAAATCAGGGGGAACAAATAATGTTCTTGAACCCAACACCCCTGCAGTGGACGATTCATCAGAACCTCAACTTGTCACTGAACTTCTTCAGTTTCAAAACAATACTACTGAAATGCCTAATACTCTTACTGTTTGCACTGAATCTGTTTCAGAAGAAGAGACAAGGAAACGACGTTCTTGGTTAGATACTCACTCTACTGAGCTTATCATTGGTGACCTTTCTGTTGGCATTCAGACCAAAGCTAATCTCAGACAAGGCGAAAGTGCACTGTACTCCTGTTTCTTGTCTACTAAAGAACCTCAGAATATTGAGGAGATACTGAACGACGCTGACTGGATTATAGCCATGCAAGAGGAGCTGAACCAGTTCGTACGCAATGAGGTTTGGGGGCTTGTTGATAGACCCCGACACCATGTTATAGGAACAAAATGGGTCTTCAAGAACAAGCGAGACGAAAACAACGTTATAGTCAGAAAAAAGCTCATCTAGTTGCTAAAGGCTACTGTCAAGATAAGGGAATAGACTTCGATGAAACATTTTCCCCAGTTGCAAGACTGGAAGCTATTTGTGTTTTCCTCGCATACGCCTCACATCAGAGATTCAAAGTATATCAGATGGATGTGAAGTGTGCTTTCTAAACGGCGTACTGAAGGAAGAAGTATATGTGGAGCAGCCTCCCAACTTTCAGTAGGGACATCAAGTATACAGACTCAGGAAAGCACTGTACGGGTTAAAACAAGCACTCAGGGCTTGGTACGATACCCTGTCAGATTTCCTCCTTCAGAAAGGTTTTCGTAAAGGCACCGTAGACCGAACACTATTCAGCATTCGACTGAACGATGACATACTTCTAGTGCAAGTCTACGTGGATGACATCATCTTCGGCTCTCAGAAGGTGACCATGTGTCAAAAGTTTGAGAAGATGATGAAAGATAAGTTTGAGATGTCAATGATGGGCGAGATGAATTTCATTCTTGGACTTCAAGTCAAACAAACTGACAGAGGGATATTCATCAATCAAACCAAATATACAAAGGAACTTATCTAGAAATTTGGTTGCGAGTTTAGCAAACCAGTCTGAATCCCTATGAACACAAACTTCCAGATTGATCTAGACAAAGAGGGAGTATCAGTAGCCTCTACTGATTATCTTACTTTAATTGGTTCATTATTATATCTAACTGCTAGTCGACCTGACCTAACTTATGTTGTAGGTGCCTGTGCTCGATTTCAGGCGAATCCTAAGCTAAGCCATATAGAGTCAGCAAAGAAGATTCTCCGCTATCTCAAAGGCACACCTGATAGAGGGTTATGGTATCCAGCAGATGATAATTTTGAATTAACTGGCTATACGGACATTGACTATGCAGGTTGCAGGCTCGATCGAAAATCAACTCCAGGAACGTGTCAGTTCCTCGGTAGCAAGCTGATTTCATGGTTCTTTAAGAAATAACATTCAGTAGCCACATCCACTACTGAAGCTGAATACATGGCTGCCGGAAGTTGTTGCGCCCAGATCCTTTGGCTTCGACAGCAAATGCGCGACTACGATGTAATTCAGAATGAAGTGTCAATCTACTGTGATACTACCAGTACTATTGCCATCTCGCAGAATCTTGTTCTACATACAAGATGCAAGCACGTGGACATTCGACACCACTTCATTCGAGATCATGTCGAGAAGAAGGACGTCAGATTGGAGAAGATCCACACTAACATACAAAGGGTTGATATTATGATCAAGCCTCTAGCTGAAGCTAGATTCAGAGATCTTTCAGTAGAGCTCGGTCTCCTGGAACCTACTGACTTCATTCAGTAAGCGTTTCAGATGGAGTACCCTCAATAAGGGGGAACTCTCATTCTACACTGAATTCGTTCAGTTTCAAGATTCAACAACCAACTAAACATGGTATCAGCTGATTACTATGTTCAGCTGACAAGTTTGCGTATCTCTTTCAGTAGTCAACTCAGCATACATAAAAAGATTTTATGATAAAGAGCTCAGCATCGCAATTAATGCCTTAAAGAATGTCATTTATTGAAATCGTTTACATTTATTACACGACATTCTATGTTCTCAAAGTTGAAATTGCTTTGCATTTAAGGCATGTCATATCAACTTACTTCTAAAACTATATAAGTCTGAGATTTGACTAGGCGGCACAGTTATCATTACTCCTTTTATATTATAAAACCGTGACCGTCCACTAAAAAAGCGGGATTTAATCCGAACTGTCGATTAAAAACGTTTCATATTCGAACACCCTATATATCGATGTGATCATCCTTAGAACCGCCATTTTTGCCATTACCGTTTCTGCAAAACCTTAAGAACTCTCTGAAAATCTTTCTGCATACTACATACTTTCACTTAGTTCAGAGATCTTCTTACGGTAAATCTTATTTGCTATAGCACACTTACTAACTCTATTTTCAAGTGCTAATCCTTTATTTTGTAGATAGTCAAGTCGAACCTCGCTGTCCTCTCTCCTGTGGATATGGTGGAGATCCTGGAGAAAGACAGAGTTTGGTGTGATCCGGTCATGGAGTTCAACTCCAGTAACCTGGAGTATCTTGATGAAGTCTATGATGTGTTGAGGGCATCTGGACTGGAGGCGTTTCTCTCTAAGAAACCCTCGTTCTTCCTTCCTCGACAGATTGCTGAGTTCTATCTCAACGTAGATGAGGAAGACGGAGACTTGTTTGGGTCATTCCTCGTGCATCAGATTCCTGACCCATCTAAGGCTTCTCCGATCATGAAGTGGATGTCACTGAAACAGGCACTTAAGAGGAGCTTCATACTTCCGAATCAAGGCATCAGTCCTACCGGATATAAGGATGATGTGCTTGATGACTACCTGACACTGTTCTGTGGGAAGCTAACCATATTCAGAGTTGCCTTTCCCAAGAGCAGCATGCTTCCCAAGTTCAGGGACTTGGCGTACATTGTGACGTAAATTCTTACAAGCCAGACCGGTTCTTTCGATCGTGTGTCAAGGCCGAAACTACGATGATGATGGCCATTTATGACACAACTCAAATCAACTGGGCCGACGTCTTCATCAAAGAGTTTCAGGCGCAAGGGGCGAAGTTCGATCGATCAACATTCAGACTGAGTGCCAAGGGCAAACTTCTATATGGCATGAAGCTCTCAGTCATAATCGAGGACTTCTATGGAGCTGATCAGATTACATAGGCTGACAAAGAATATTTCAATCCCAAGAAGATCAGGTTCCACAGCCAGGCCAGTTCTCTTCAGGAGATTGGCGCTGGTGCCATAGAGGGGAGGGCAAGAGGAAATCCCCCACCCCAGTGAAGAAGGGCGCTACCCCTCAGAAAAAAAAGAAGGCTTCTGAGCAAGCCATTGTAGTGGCCCTTTCTGTCCTCCAGCTAAGGGATGAGGACATTGAGTTAGCAGAGAATGCTGATTCAGAAGAGAAGGCAATTTTAGCTGAGAAGGAGGCCTCAGCAGAGATGGCTCCTTCAGCAGACCGAGAAGGTTCAGTGGAACATGGGACTTAACCTCAAGCTATTACTCCTACTCCCCTTTCTCCACTAGACGTACAACCACTCAGCAGCTTGCCTTCTGCTGAGAAATTTCAGTCTCCGATTGACGTTGAGAATGTGGAGACTGACACTGAAGCCGAGACTCTTGGGTTCGAGCTTTACTTGCTTCTATCAAGAGCAACCCAAGATGTCTCTGAGTTCATTCCTAAGATCGCCAGTCATTCTGACTTGGTCGATATTGCTAACATGGCAAGGCTTCAGATAATATTCAGATTCCGGGAGTGGATCACCCTTGAACAGCTGATCAGATTCAAGTCCTCGGAGATTCTGAATGTCGATGAGCTACTGCTTCATCAGCAGATAGGCTATGAAGAGCCTGCTGACATTAGCTCATTCGATGACCTTAGGACGGCCATGCTGGCCTTGCTAGAAGATCGTTATCCTTCTTTAGCGACCGACCCTATAGAAGGTTCAGCAGGTCAGGATGACCCAGAACCGCCTAGTGATGCAGGAACTGAGAAACCTGTTGAGGGTTCTCAACAGGAGAAGGAGGGAGCACAACTTTTTGATGATCTCTCTCACTCCCCTCCTCCTCCTAGTTCGGCAGCAGCAGACACCTCTCGCCCTGCTAACCCAGAGCAGTTGTTGCTGGGGTCAGCATATGAGGTTGGCTTCATTGCGAAGCGCCGAAAGATGAATGCAGTGGCGAAGGCACTGCTGAAGCAGGGGACTTAGAATCGTCTCCTTGCAAGGAACGTTCACAAGCTATGGCGCTAGTCTAGTGCAGCGTAGTGCGAGGAAGTCAAGGCACTGAAGACTTCCTTTCAGAACATCCCTCCTATCCCTGACATTAGCTCCATTCTTACAAACGCATTATCCGCATAGAAAGCTGACTTGACGGTTCAGAAGCTACTGAAGGATGCCCAGAATTCTATTCTTGATTCCTTTAACACAGCTCAGACTGAGCTTCAAAACCAGATCTCTCAGCACACTCAAGCTCACGAGCAGAGGATCAAAGCACTTCAGGATGAGTGTGAGCTGAAGATCAACGCAAAGCTGACCATGATTGAAGAACTTGTAGATCTTTCTCAGCGCAAGTATGCTGAAGAATTGATAACTGAGAGGTCTGCATCTAAAGTTCCAAAATCTTCGGAAGACCTTGGATGAGCAATCCCAATCTTATCAAACGCTCAGTACCGAGGTGGTTACTCCTCCCTTCCCCCGGACCTTATTGGATGATATCAAAAATGGGGAAGTGATTAAATGAAAAAGGGACTAGAAAGTCTAAGGTGGAAGTAACTCGGGTTATTGCCCAGGGTGTCTCAGCAGGGGATGTAGCACCTGAGACAGGCCCAAGCAGCTCAGAACCCAAAGAGGTAGAAACCGGCATATTTGAACCTGCTCAAAAGATTATCGAAGAAGTGACTACGTTGTTAGAGGAGTCGGATGATGAAGATACTCCTTTGCCTCCACCTGTATCTGGGAAGGGAAAATCTTTGCAGAAAATTCCTCCCCGACCCAAGAGATATATTAGCCCAGCAGAGCAAGCACAGATAGATGCTGACGAGGAGCTTGCTCGCGAGATTGCTGAGGCTGAGGCGGCAAATAAGCCAAAGAAGGCCCCTGCGAAGGCCAGGATGAAGGTCCCTGCCAGAAAGCCTATTCAGAGGCAGGTGGTGAGAAAGCTCTCTCTCAAGGACGACGCTGATAAAGAACAAGAGAAAGAGAGAGAAGCTGAGAAAAAACAGGCTGACTCATCCCAGCAATCTCGCGAGAAAGCTTCTCATTAGCATCTATCTATGCTTGCTTTGCTGGGCTAATGTATCTCTTGGGTCGGGGAGGAATTTCCAAAAAAGATTTTCCCTTCCCATATACAGGTGGAGGCAGAGGATTATCTTCATCATCCGACTCCTCTAAGAACGCGGTCACTTCTTCGATAATCTTCTGAGCAGGTTCAGAAGTGTCGGTTTCTGCCTCTTTGGGTTCTGAGCCGCTTGGGCTAGTCTTAGCTGCTACATCCTCGGCTGAGACACCCTGGGGAATAACCCGAGAAGAAACAGGTTGACTCATCCCAGCAAATGAAGAAGAAGCCGGCTGAGCCTACCATAGACGAATTGATCGACCTCAGCATAAGAGCACTCGACTCCAGAGTTGAATGGCATCAACTTGCTGAAGCCAGAAGGAAAGAGACAAAAGCCAAGTAGAGGGCGGCTGAAGAGGCTAGAGAAGCAGAGAAACTGAAGCCTAGGCCACTACCTCCTAAAGACAGGGACATCCCCACAACCTCCAAATTCTTCAGACGAGGCAAGAAACCTAATGAGTTGAAAACGCACAGATGGCCTCGTGTAGATGAGTGGATGCCCTGGGAGAAGACTCAGGCTTGGGAGACGATCAAAGCTGAATTTATCAAGAGATATTTCGCATGGCAGTTTTGGCATGAGTCCGTCAAAGTCAAGACGTTTGCTGAATGGATTGAGATGTGTGATAATGAAGTCTACAATATAGTTCAGAAGGCCCTTCTTGAAGATAACATTGCGGTTAGAACTCCGGCATTCAGGACTCTGCCACCACCGAGAAAGTTAGACGGATCGTTATTCACAGCCGTGATTGAAATTGAACCCAAGAATGCAAGCAAAGCTCTTGAACTTGAACATACTGATCCTGATGATATTCCAAAGATTCAGAAGCAGAGGCGTGAAACTTTCAAGATGTCTGGACTTCTATTGCCTAAAGATAAATCGAATGATTTCAAGGCAATGATTCAATGCTTTAAATTTGCTAGGAAGTAGTCTAGCTTGTCTGTGTCAGCTGTATCCCCTAGTGTAGCAATATAATGTAACTGTACTCTATTCTCATCTATCAATACATCAGTTGTTACTTGGTCTGACAATTCCTTATTGTCTCCATGGCCTGCTTCATTTTTATTTAAACTCAGAATCACCTAAGTGATTGTTGACTCACACACTCACTGACTATCTGTATGTTCGGTTCTTGCCTAGTTTAGAAGACTTGAAGATACTCTCCAAAGATTCTCATTGTAATATTTGTAAGGAGTTTGTATCTGATAGTTCTTTAGATTCTTAGATAGTGTTAGATATAGTTTGTATAGTGATAGGTTTTGGCATCATCAAATAGGGGAAATTGTTGGGAGATGATTCAGCTGTTCTTTAGTGATTAGATGATTTAGCTGATCCCAAAACCTTATGTTGATTGGTGAACCATTCTTGTGTAAAAGTTAACACCTTTCTCTTTGAGTGTTTCAGACTCAATAGACTCGCCTTCAGCATGGTTTCGGCTTAGTAGTTCCGTCTGCTATCTTTCAGTAGACTATCCACCGCAGTGCCATGGAGTGCAGATCCAGTATGGCTGGACTCAGCAGGAGTAGCATACTGAAAGGTGTTCAGGAGTCAGGAGAACTGGACTCAGCAAGAGCAGTTTAGTGAACTCAGAGTCTTGACCTTCACTAGAGTTGAACTCAGCAGGAGTATATTATTGAACCTATGTGTCAGACTCAGCAATGGCCTGTCAGTTGCTTTAACTGACAGTGGACTTCAAAGTCAGATTCAGTAGAGTTGTCTGAGGTCGTACATTTGAGAAAGGTTAGCTTCAGTATCAACCTTGAAGTCTGAATTTGTCTCAACCACTTTTCTGTACCTCGACTGATGGCAAGCAGCCAGCTGGCAAAGTTTTCAAAAAAAGCTGCAACTCAACTACTTTCTGCAAAGAAGCAGACTCTACAGAATTCAAAGTAAAGAAGTCGTTTGCTACCTATATAGAGTGACACGTGGACAGTTTCGTCTCCAACGGATCTATTCATGCTCACTACTATAAATAGATGGAAGGTTGTGATCTTTCAAGTCACACTACACGATCACACAAGCGACCATACGGGAACTCAAGCATTCAAATAATCAAAGCTCTAGAACACTTAGCGATCCCAGAGTTGATTATTCCTCTTTGTTCTTCGCTCTAGAAGCATTTCTCGTTTCCACCCTCTAACATTAAGCTCATTGTTATATTCATAGCTTAAACCGAAGGAGTTTAGTTATTGAACTGTTCTTAGTGTTAAGAACTCCTTCATCGTTGGAGATACACTCAAACTTAACTTCTGAGCCCGTAAACCGAGATTTGCTCAGTAATATCACAAGTTAATGTTTGTCAGGCGAACAAACTAACTGAAACTAACTCCGTATAATAAAATAGTGTCATGTTCTGTTCGGGACGAGTGGACGTAGGATCTTGCGTATCCGAACCACTTTAAAAACTGTTGTGTCGTTTTAATTGTTGCATTGATTAACTGCTCATACTGAAAAATATATTTACAAAATCTACAACTGCTATTTCAGTACAAAGCAAAAATATTGCAGTAATCTACTTAACAACTTTAATAAACAAACATTTTCGAAACAAACTGAATCGGGCCTACACATTTTCGCACGCTACTGAACAGCCGCCGAACGCTCGTAAATTCTGACATTAGTCAGCAAGCATAGCTCAGCACTTTCAGTCACTCTTTCCGCGCGATCAAGAGCAGCTTCTCTGGTCTACTGAATCCATTCAGTAGACATCTTCGTGAAACGGACTGTTCGCGTTTTGTGTTTGAGAAAAAGGTGTACTCCCCCCCCCCTACACCTGAACGTTTGACTCGGGACCAACAGTGGTCTTGTCTTCTCCAAAGATAAATTTTTGAGACTGTGCCTTGAACTTAGATACGAAAAACTCTGTCCAATTCACCTGGACGCCATCCATAATGGCCATCATGATCTGAATGTAGATCCTGGAGAGTTGATCTTAGGATCCGGCTGAACTAGTGAGTATATGATTGACAATGTATGCAAGGCCTCGGTATTCAGGTAGCAGCTGATTCTTAAGAAATGCTGCTTTGAAAAAGATGTCCTTCTGCCCACTGAAATGGCAGAGGGACTTGTTGATAGATGATTCCTTATACCTAATGAGGGAGATCCCTGTGTTGGGAAGCTGAAAGCTATGCTGAAGGAATTCAGCTGCGTCCATGTCAGCTATCTTCTCCTTGCAAATGTTGTTACTCGTTTCTTGCTGCCAGGAGATGCAAGAATTTTCGTTGAGGTTCTCGCTCTGGCAAAGATTCATATAGAATTTTTCAACTTGTTTGGGGAGGTAGTGGGTAGGAATCCGAGCGAGGAGTTCCTGAAGACCAGACGACTAAGGAGCATAAATATAGGCTCCATACAGTCGATTCCACTCGAACAAAAAGCAAGTACATGCTCGAATAAGACTCTCTGGTGACGGATGATCTCCTCCGTATCAGATGAAATCAGGACTTCGTTACTTAGTGAAGACACCATTGAGTGATTTACTATATCTGCAAAACAAACGTTAACACTTGAAATTAGAGTAAATTAGTGTCTAGCAGATTAGATTAAAGAGATTTATAAAAAAGATTGTGCTTGAATGTGGTAGATATCTAATGCAAGTATCAGAGCACAAACTTTGATAAAAAATGGCGGAAAAGTAACTTACGAGTATGTATACGTGAGCATATATATATCTAATACACATGAACGGTTTTATCAGCGCATGGTTGAGTTTAAACTGAATTTAAGTCATGGATGGCTCAGATTAAATGTTATAATAGGTCATGATTACTGTGCCGCCTATAATCTCGACCTATGTATACTAGCGAATAAAAGGTAATGTGAAATGACATGCATTTAATGCGCCGCAGTCAGCTTATGGAATGTCATCTTTTAATGAAAACGCTTTTATTAATGACATCCTAGGAATATAGTAGTCAGCTGATACCACTGTGTAGATGCTGATGTCAGCACTTTCTTTCACCTTACTCAGTAGTACTGAGAGTAAGTTCCCCCTTACCCAGTACTTCCGGGATCGTCTTATTAAACTGAATCAGTAGGATTCAGTAGACCCAACATTAGGTGTTCCTTTCAGATATCGGTGAATCTTTTTTGTTGAGTCGATATGGCTTCGTGTGGGATTCACATGAAATCTTGCGCATACACCTACAACATAGGTTATATCAGGCCTGCTGCAGTTAGATGTAATAATGAACCAATAATAGCATGATAATCAGTTGAGTTAACAGATACTCCCTCTTTATCAAGATCAATCTTTAGATTTGTGTTCATGGGTATCTTCACTGATTTGCTTGATTAGCAGCCGAATTTCTTGGTGAGATCTCTGGTATATTTCGTTTGATTAATGAATATTCCTTTCTTTGATTGCTTCACTTGAAGTCCAAGGAAATTATTCATTTCTCCCATTATAGACATCTCAAATTATCTTTCATCATCTTCTCGAATTTTTAACACATGGTCACATTCTTAGATCCAAAGATGATATCGTCCACATAGATCTGCACCAGTAGAATGTCATTTTTTGCGATCTACCTTTCACTTCTGAAAACCTTTCTGAAGTAGAAAGTCTAAAAGGAAATCATACCAAGCCCTGGGTACTTATTTTAACCCATACAGAGCTTTCTTGAGTTTGTATACTTGATGTCCATGCTGAAAGTCGGGAGGCTATTCTACATAGACTTCTTCCTTCAGCGCGCCGTTCAGGAAAGCCGACTTAACATCCATCTGATATACTGTGAACTGCTGATGAATTGCATAGGCTAGGAACAGACGAATGGCTTCTAATCTTGCGACTGGAGCGAACTTTTCATCAAAGTCTATCCCTTCAGATTGACAATAACCTTTAGCAACTAGTCTAGCTTTGTTCCTGACGATGACGTTGTTTTCATCTCGCTTATTTTTGAAGACCCATTTAGTTCCTATTACATGTTGATGTATGGGTCTGTCTACAAGCTCCCAAACGTCATTTCTGGTGACTTGGTTGAGCTCTTCTTGCATAGCGGTGATCCAGTCAGCATCCTTTAGAGCGTCCTCAATTGACTGAGGTTCTTCAGTAGACAAGAAAAGCTTTCTCCTTGACAGAATCTGGATCTTGTCTTAACACTTGTTAACGGGTCTCCGATTATAAGGTTTGAAGTATAAGCATCTAACCAAGAGTGACGGTGTCTTGTTACATCTTCTGAAATTGATTCTACACAGATAGTCGGATTTTGAGGAATTTCAGTAGTGTTATTTTGTGCTTGAAGCAATTCAGTAACAAGATCAGGATCTACTGAATCACCAGGTTCAGGGGCATTTAGCTTAGGAACATCAGTAGTTCCCCCTGAGTTGATATTCTCAGTAGAGGTCTCAGTTACCACTGGGGTTTCTTCATCGACCTGAGTTACCTGGGATTGATTTTGTTCAGTAGAATCAATCGGTTCAGCTACATTACTTGTTGGTTGGTTTTGGATTTCTTCATCAGAATCATCATCCCAACAATGCTGGATCTTTTCTACGTTATCATTCATGCTTAGATCCTATAGCTTGTTGCTGACTTCTTCAGCATCTCGCTGAGAGTTTTGTTTCCTGTTCTCAGAAGTAAATTTGTTAAATACTACATGAGGGCTTTCCTCTACGCAAAGGGTCCAGTAGTTAAACACCTTGAAAGCTTTGCTGACCCTGGAGTATCCTAAGAATCCCCTATTGGTCCCGAGAGCACGTTTAGGTGTAGAGGAGGGAGGGGGGGGGGTGAATACACCTAAAACCTATTTCTCAACTTGTAACACGAACAGTCCCGTTTAGGAGTGTGCCGTACTAAAAGAGTTCAGCAGACCAAATAGCTGTTCTGAATCGTGTTAAGGCAAAGAGGTACTGACTCTTTTGAGATCTGCTAGCTGACTAAGTCAGAATTCAGTATCTTCAGATGGAGTTCAGTGGTGCGGAAATGTGTAGGCCCAAATCAGTTGAGTGGAAAAACGTTTTCTTAAAAACAGTTTCAGTTCAGAAGAGTGAATCAGATAAGTATGCTGAAACTTAGTTGAATGATTTTAAAGATATGATATTCGGTATGAACAGCTTAAAATCAATGCAACAAGAAATAAGAGACACAGAGATTTTTAAAGTGGTTCGGATGCACAGGATCCTACGTCCACCGTCCCGAAAGGTCGGGAGGCTATTTATTATCCCGAGTTAGTCTCGCCGCCTTGTACACGGGACAAAGCCGCGTCTTGGAATTTATACTCGAGCAAGTCTCGCTTACAACGGGTATAAAACTAAAGTGTTTGACAAACTTCTCCAACTATGAAGGGGTCCTTTTTACAATAAGGATAGGGTTCAAAGGTGAACCCCTTCATCTAAGATATGGATAAATTCAGTTGAGCTTAGGGTTAGAGGGATAAGGAACGAGAAAGTGGCTTCTAGATCGACGAACAATGAGTTGTAGCTTTTGAGTTCGTGTATCGTCGATTTGGATACTAGAGGTTTTTATATCTATTTAGCTTGGTTCCCTAAGAGCTAGAAGGTAGTCTTTCGTCGGAGAATGTTCTTTAAGTTCTTGCGGAAGACTTATGCGATATTCTGTTTTTGCTCGTTTTTCTGTTTTCTTGCTCGAGAGTGTGTTGGCTCGTTCGTTGATTTTTGGCTCTCTGCATTCATGAAAAAACTTGAATCATCCCTCTATTTATAGAGAAGAGATTAGGAAAGATCCGTTGGAGACGATGATCCCTTTATCTCACTCTTTTGGTAGCTAACGGCTCTTTTGAAAAAGGTGACAGTGTCCTTTCCCTCCTTTTCCGGAAAGTTGTTGACTTGCAGCTTTAGCAGGTAAGGACAGGTGTTGGCTTGTCATTTGCCGAGGTTTTGCAGAGTAGTTGAGACAGAACAGACTTCAAGGCATAATGAAGCTGACTTCTCTCTTCCTCGTATTTGACTTGTTAATTGTTGTTCAAAAGATCTGACAGTTCAGAAAACTGTCTGCCGTTACTGAGTCTGATCATGTAGAGAGTATTGAATTTACTCTACTGAAGGTCAGCTCTTAGTTCAGTGAACTACTCCTGCTGAGTTCAGTTCTACTGAGTCTTTCAGTATACTGCTCCTGCTGAGTCCAGTACATACTGAGTTTTCTACATCCGGTGCTGAGGCTGATAATCTACTGACCGCCTGAACCAGTGCAGAGTGTCTACTGAGTCTGAATCCTCAGAGACAAAAACAATTACAAAGGAATGGTTCACCAATCAGATAGGGTTTTGGGATCTTCAAATCTTCATGGGATCACTTAGGGTATGAGCCTACTGAGTGCATTTCAGTACGGAAGATAGAATCATTTCCCACTATGTAAAACCGTGCTGAGGACTGAATCATCACCCAACAATTTCCCCCTATTTGATGATGCCAAAACCTAACACTATCTAAAAAATCTAACACTATCTATGCTATCAAAGCACTAAACTTATACAGAAACAGAGCTCCTTACAATATTACAAGAAGAGTCAGTGGAGTTGTTCTGCAAGTTCTAGACTACTGAAGGGAGCAGAGCAGGGAGTCAGAATAAAAAGATTTAAGCATAACCCTGTCTTAACAATTTCCCTTATTACAAGGAAACAATTTCCCTCTATAACATATCGCTTAGTCTAACGGAATCTCAGCAGCCTTACCGACGAAAGATCAACAAGTGAGTGTGTGTCAGAATTACTTCATGATTCCGAGTGTTAAGCATAAAAACAAACATGGCTTATAGAGACAATAAGGTATTGTCAAAGCCAAAGAAAGAGATATGTATATCGATAAAGAAAGTTCAAGATGTATACATCTCTTGCTAAGCTAGGAAAGTACAAGAAAAGTCTAAGAACTATGAACGCTTGTACCGCTTGATGCCGTCCATGAAATTTTGCGATTGAGTCTCTGGGAAGGGGCAAACCATACATTCCGTAGGTGTACTTCCTCGCCCGATACTCGACGAAGTCTGTCGGCTCATCTTCTTCAAGTCCTTTGTGTGCAAAGCAAAGATCCTTCACTTCTTTCTCTATCACTCCAAAGTGAATAGAATCATCAAGTCTTCTTGGTGGTGGTAGAATTCTGGGTTCAGGAACCTTGACTTCAATGTTTGCTCTTACAGTATTTTCCATGTAGGGATATAAGTCCGGTTCGGTGATCATCATCCATTCCACGTAGGCATCGCCTTTGTCTTATCTCGACCGTAAATTCCAAAAATAATTCCTCTTGATGAATTCTATTTTCCGTGATTCCCATCTCTCGAGTGAACCGAGCAGAATCCACTCATCCGTCCTAGGCCATCTCTGAATCTTCATTTTCGTTGGCTTCCTGAACCTTCAGTATTTGTATGGAATATCAGCTTTGGAAGGTACTCTCAGCCTGGCCTCTTGTTCAGTGCGGATTCTGAGTGTCTCTAAGTCTGCCATATGAATCCTATATCTGGCAGCTTCTATCTGTCTCGCCTCTTCTCCTCTGTAAAGATACCGATCCATCTGAGCAAAGATGGCCTCGATCTCAGCATCTTGTTCTTTTGATCTTGTGTATGAGAGCTTCTCGGACGATCGTTCTTCCGAGTCGCCAGGGTACTAGATTTGTCTTTAGATGTACTCTGCTTCTCAGTACTTTTTTGTTGTTGCTGCTGCTCCCTGTCTTCATCATCCTGAAGTACCAGTTTTCTGGGAGGCAGCCTAGCAGGAGCTTTCTTCTTTCCTCCACGAGCAGGAGTCTTAGTTTTGACAGTTGTGGTTTTGGCCTTAGGCTTATTCGCCGCTTCGCCTTCCGCTATCTCCCCGGCTAGCTTTTCATCACCGCGATCCGAGCCGCCTCCTCCTTACTTATATATCTCTTCGGCTTTGGAGGGAGGGGTCGGGAGTTTCAAGGCTTTCTTGCCTTTGCCTTCTACCGGAGGTGGGAGAGGTGCCTCTTCCTCTTCGGACTCATCCTCCTCAAAGATACTCAAGAATGTCTTTGACCATATCCAAGGGGTCCGAGTTGCCCGAGTTGCTTGTGTTCTCGGTTCCCGAGCCACTGGGCTGGGCCCCTCGCCGAGATTCTAACAGACACCCCGGGCCTCACCGTCGGTTCGGTTGCTTGCTCCAGCCCATCGACCTTGTCTTCCTTGAAGACTTTGGTGCCTGTTCCTGAGCCTTTTGGGTTTTCTCTTCCCCCTTGCTTGATGGCTGCTTTTCAGGTGTCTTTTCCTTTTCAGGCTTCTTATTCTTTTCCCCCTTTTTGGCATCAGCAAGAATTGAGCCGGTTAGGAACAGCTTACCTTAGTGTTTAGGCTTTTGTAGGATGCTGACAACTCATCAAGTCGAGTGTGGATCTTGTTCAGCTCCTCGTGCAACTCATTCCTCTCATTAGTCAGTTCATCTTTGTATTTCTGGTGAGAAGTGTCTGCTGTAGCCTTGAACTCATTCAACTTCAGATTGACCGAATTCTCCGCAGCCTTCCGAATAGATGTGAGACTGAGCTCATTGGCCCCGAGATAAGGTGGAGACCGACTCCGTATGAAGGGACCGAGAGGCCTTGAATTCAGGAAGTAGTTTAGCCTTGTCCCTCCCGGAATAGTCTCGAGCTGCTTCTTCAAAGTCGCCTTCGCCGTGGGCCGTGCGTTTGATATGATGGAGGAGACATCGTGGGCGACTGATTTTGACAATGATTCCTTCAGCCCCTGAAGCTCTGCACTAGTGGCTTGAGCAGTGTGCTTCCATGTCTTGTGGACAGCCTTGGCAAGGGCACGATTCAGAGTGCCTTGGCATCGGAGAGCCTTTGCCACTGACTTTGAGTGTCGGCCTCTGGGGCTGGGCGCTACTTAGTAGGTCGACTTCAAAGAAGAGCCGAGCGGGCTCGCCGAGGACGAAGTACCGGCCCGCCGACTTCGCAGGAGCAAGGATACGCAGCTGGTAGGTCGCCGAGTAGTTGTATCCTCGTCCCGGTAAGTTCCCTCATCACGTTTCTCGTGGCTCGAATCATGGGGTGGGTCCCGACGGGCCGTGGGTCGACCCATCCGAGGGGGGCAGCGGGCCGCTTGCCGTCTATCATTCGGCCAGGCCAATATTGCAGCCCCTCGGATCGTCGAAGGTTCCAAGGTCGCAGGCCGGGAGTAGCGTATTTGTTGCCTTTAAGAACTGCTCCTCCTTATGTAGCCGGTCGGTCGCAGGAGTAGTGTAGGATGAGGCGGAGCCGAGGATGCCACTCCCGAAACCTTAGGAGCATGTGGAGCCCGGCTCGCTTGGCAAGAGATACCGCATCGGGATGGCCAGTAATCTCCGAGATGAGTTCAAGAATCTCTGAATGCTTGAAATCGAGAGCCGAAGCTTCCTTTTCGATCGATTCCCGTTCGTACGCCGTTTCGAATCTTCAATGTCTATGGCGGACGTCCGCTTTCTCGCCAGATGGCAAACCGCCGAGTGGAGGGATGTCAAGGGGACCGTCCGTAGTCTCCAAATCACCACTCGACCTCTTCGGGCCCCAAACCCCTTGGTCCACTTCTTGTGCTTGTTCAGTGGAGACGGCCTTCTCCACCGAGTGAGCCTTTTCGCGAGGACTCCGATTCATCAACCACTGGCAGGGTGTGGTTCCGTTCGTAGGGATCTCGGGAGCTTCGGTAGCCGCCTCGATTCAGTAGGCACGTCGCTGAATGTTTTCTTCGGACGTTTGGTCGGTGCCTTAGGAGATTTTACTTGAGGAGACCGCTTCTTCATGGGCGCGGCCTTCTGAGGCGGTGTCTCGATGAGCCGAGGGTCCTGACCCTATTTGCTGAAGTGCTGCGGTGCGGTTCTGGAACCCGACCTTTTTCACATTGAAATAAGTCTTGTCGTGGAAGGTGATCTCGGTCATCGCCGCAGAAATCTTCAATCATTACCGAGAGCTTGAGCCCATACAAGTAATTTTCCTTTAGCGCCGCATGAATGAGGCTTTGTCAAACTTGGCGTACTGGACCATGAATTCTCTGAGGAAGAATTCAGTCCAGCTTAATCCGGGCACGATCATGTATCGCCATCATCGCCTGAATCTTTGCCTAGATACCTGATCGAAAGAGCCGGCTTGGCTCGTCGCGCAGCTGAGTGACTATGTAAGCCGTGCCCTGCATCGAGGAAGCATGGCGTTCTTTGGGAAGGCCGCTCTGAAGGCCGTGGGCTTCCCGCAGAAGACTGAAAGGTAGTCATCCACCCGATCGTCCAGATACCCGTTGGTGCTGACTCCTTTCGAGGGTAGGTTGAAGCTCCTCTTCAGTGCTTCCCTCACTGATATCTTCTTTATCCTCATGGCAGCCTCACCGATTGTGTGAACGGTGAATGTTCCGATGATATCGCCCGCTACTGAGTCAGAGTTGAGGTAAAGTTCAGCGACTTACCTTGGGAGGAAAAAGGTGGGCTTCTTGGAGAGAAACGCCTCCAATCCAGATTCGCGAAGGGCCGCAAATATTTCTTCCATATACTCCAGCTCGCATGCATCAAATTCCATGACCGGGTTCGCACTGTACACGGTCTTTGTCAAGGATCTCTTGCATGTCTTTAGGGACGATTACAGAGAGGCCTGTATCCGCCATTATATATGTTACAAGAAACGTTGTCAGTATCGAGTTTGATAAAGTAGTTATTACGACGATGCTGAACAAATAAGAGAATAAAACTATAACAGATATATAATCATACTAATGAAAAATCTGAGTGTTTATAAAAGGATTTGCAAGTAGGGTTGCTAGAGAGATCTCGGATTTTTCGAAGTTGAAAAGATTTAAGTATGCTAATGGCGGTTTCAAAGATACGATCGAATATTTATATCTAAGAAGAAGATGGACAATTATCGATCTATGGTTTAATTTAAACTTGCTTTATGAGATGTGCGGTTAAGATAGGATGACATATATAGGTAATGATCAAATAGCCGCCTAAGTCAAAAGCCAGTTGTAATATGCCTAAGTAGTAACTATGATACGACAAGCATTAAATGCGTGGCGTAGTTCAAAGAAACTTATGTATGGAATGTCGTGCATTAAATGTAAGCCGTTAATATTAAATGACAATTCATAAGATATTTAATACGATGCTGAATCTGAACAATAAATGCATATTACTGTTTTATTGGTTACTACTGAGTAGAGATACGCAAACCTGTCAGCTGAACATTGTAGTCAGCTGATACCTCGTGTAGATGGTTGCTGAGTCTCTATGTACTGAAACTATTCAGTACTGAGAGCGAATATTCCCCCTTACTGAATGATCCTCTCCTGAAACCTCTTACTGACTGGGGTTAGTAGGGTCCAGCAGACCTAGCTCTACTGAAAGTTCTCTGAATCTTGCTTCAGCCTAGAGGCTTGGTCAAGATGTCGCCTCCTTTGTCGATCGCATGGGATTTTTTCCATCCTGATGTCCTTCTTTTTGACATGGTCCCGAAAGAAGTGATGTCTGATGTCCACGTGCTTGCATCTCGTGTGAAGTACAGGGTTTTGAGTGATTGCAATGGCACTGGTACTGTCGCAGAAAATCGGCACTTCATTCTGAATGAAGTCATAGTCGCGTAGGCCGCTGTCTCACCCAAAGGATTTGGGCGCAAAGAACTCCCAAGCAGCCATGTATTCAGCTTTAAGTAGTTGACGTGGCTACCGAGTGCCGTTTCTTTGAGAACCATGAAATTAGCTTGCCGCCAAGGAACCGACACGTTCTCCGAAGTTGACTTTCTGGTCAATTCTACATCATGCATAGTCGGCATCGGAATAACCAGCTAGTTCTATATTATCATCAGCTGGATACCATAAACCTATGTCAGGTGTTCCTCTGAGATAGCGGAGAATCTTCTTTGCTGACTCCATACGACTCTGCTTGGGATTAGCCTAAAATCGAGCGCGCATACACCTACAAAGATAAGTTATGTCGTGGCGAGTAGTCGTTAGATATAATAAAGAACCAATTATAACGCGAAATTCGCTTGGTCTATCGAAACTCCCTCCTTATCAAGATCGATTTTCATGTTCGTGTTCATTGGGATCTTGATAGGTTTGCCGGATGTGCAACCGAATCTTTTGATGAGGTCTCGAGTGTATTTGCCTTGGTTGATGAACGTTCCCCTTTTCAGATTGCTTAACTTGAAAACCGAGGAAGTAGTTCATTTCTCCCATCATTGACATCTCAAACTTGTCCTTCATCATTTTCTCAAATTGTTGGCACATGATGACATTCTTTGATCCAAAGATGATGTCATCCACATAGATCTCGCACAAGTAGTAGATCGTCTTCCGGCCGAATGCCGAACGTAGTGCGGCTCATCGTGCCTTTCGAAAACCTTTCTCAAGAAGAAACTCGATAGGGTATCGTACCAAGCCCCGGGTGCTTGTTTTAACCCATACGTAGCCTTTCTCGAGTCTATAAACCTGATGTCCCCGCTGAAAGCCGGGCGGTTGTTCCACATAGACTTCTTCTTTCAAGACGCCGTTCGTAGAACGCAGACTTCACATCCATTTGATGGACTCCGAATCATTGATGTGTTGCGTAGGCCAGAATAGTCTAGTTGCCTCCAATCTTGCAACCGGAGCGAAAGTCTCATCGAAGTCTATTCCCGCCTTGACAAGTAGCCTTTTGCCACGAGTCGTGCTTTGTTCCTTACTATGACGTTGTTTTCATCTCGCTTGTTCTTGAAGACCCATTTAGTTCCAATAACATGTTGATGCCGGGTCTATCAACAAGCTCCCAAACTTCGTTTCTCGTAAACCGATTCAGCTCCTCCCCGCATGGCTATGATCCAAGCCATCATCTTTTAGTGCATCCTTAATCGTCTCGAGGTTCGTCGCAGACAAGAAGCAAGAAAATAATGCGCTTTCTCCTTGACAGTAACTGGATCTTGTCTTTACACTTGCCGAGGGATCTCCAATAATTAGACCAAAGAAGGTGAGCGTCTAGCCACGATCTACGATGTTTCAGCTCTTCATCCGAAATTTGTTCAACACGTATAGTAGGTGAGTTAGGCATTTCAGTTGTACTATTCTCAAATTGAAGCAATTCAAGAGTGAGAGTATGATCTACCGAGTCACCGTGTTCGTGGGCATTCAGCTCAGGAACATTACTAGATGTTCCCCCCGAGTCGTTATTCTCGTAGTGGTCTCGCTTACCTCTGTGGTTTCTTCATCGACCCGAGTTACCCGGGATTGACTCGCTCGGGAGAGACAACTGTTCAGCCTACGTTTCGCCGGTTGATATTCGCAAACTTGTCTTCGCTTCCTCACCCGAATCATCATCCCAACAAAGCCGGATCTTTTCGACTTTATCTTTTAAGCTTAGATCCCGTAGCCGTCTCACCGATGTCCTCGTATTCGTAATTAGAGTTATTGCTCCCGTCTTCGCAGCAAACTCATTAAAAACAACATGAGGGCTTTCCTCCACGCAAAGGGTTCGATAGTTGAATACCCCGAAAGCTTTGTTGACCCGGAGTATCCTAAGAACACTCCTCGATCCGACTTGCCATCAAAGGTTTTCACCGATCTTTCCCATTATTGTGGATAAAGCACGAACAACCAAAAATATGGAAATAGGATAGAGAAGGTTTCCCGTCGTTCCATAGTTCATATGGTGTCTTCTTCCGTTGCTTTGTCGGTAGAGATCGCATCTCGAGTGTAACATGCAAGGTCGGTAGCTTCCGCCCGTAATTTGGTCGGGGAGTCCCGAGTCTCGCGAGTAGAGTTTTGGCCGCCTCTTTTAGAGTTCCCGTTCTTTCGTTCAAAGAACTCCATTTTGCCGAGGTGTGCGTGCAAACAAGTCTCATGCTTTATTCCTTCGCGCTTTGCGTAACTCCTCCACCATAAAATTGAGGAACTCAGCCTCCTCCGTCGAACGGATTTTGATAATCTTGGTGTTCTTCTCGACACCGAGCCTTTTCGTAAGCCTTGGTAACTCGTTTTGACGTCGACTTGTTGGGCAATGAATATGACCCAAGTATAGCGAGAGTAGTCATCGATGACCACTAAAGCATATTTCTTGCCTCTGATCGTCACTGGAGAGACTGGACCGAACAAATCCATATGTAGCAGCTGAAGGATTCCATCAGTGGAAGGAGATGGAACAGGAGGATTTTGATTCCTTGTTTGCTTTCCCTTCAAGCATGCTTCGCACTGAGTGTCTTTGCTGAATACTTCATTCGGCAGTCCTCTTGCTAGAGTGTTTCTTGCAAGTTTGTTGAGCGTCTTAAAGTTGAGATGGCTGAGTCTCCTGTGCCATAGCCACCCCGTTCGGTTGTCGTTTTTCGCCAACAGACAAGCTTCAGGTTCAGCTGAATTCTAGTCAGCTACATATATGTTCTTCTTGCGCGAACCTGATAACACTGTTTTCCCTGTGGATTTATCAATAACATCACGTAAACCAACTACCAAATATCACTCTATTCGAGTTATCACAAAATTGACTAATAGAAAGAAGATTATGTCAAGTCCTTCAACATATGATACTCTGGGGACCGTGGCGCCTAATGCCGAGTGTTCCAAATCCTCTTGTGTAGCCTTTTAGCCGTTGTCTCCAAACTCGATTCTCGGGTCCTTCTTCGTGGGATATAATTCTTCAGTAGATTCTTTTGGTACGTCATGTGTCTTGAACATCCGCTATCCACGTACCATGGGTCTTTGTGCACCTACAAAACAAAATTATATTCAGGTACCCTTTATTTTTGATTTTGGGTCCTTAGATGTTAGTTTTGGTAACCCAAATTTGTCTTACGACCCCGGTGGTCTCGTACATCTTCTTTCCACTTCGAGTCAACGTACTTCGACCACCGGACCGGTCGAAGCCGACTTCTTAGGCTTTTCGGGTTCGGGAGTCCGATCTTCTCGAGCCGGTGGATCGCCGACCTTTGCCCTTTGCGCGATTTTCTTCTTTTTCTTCTGACTCTTGGGTCCTCTTCTAACTATAGGATCATAATAATATGACTCATACTGAGCAGGATGTGTCAGCTGAGGTGGTCCGTACTGATCAGCCTATTTGGATTTGCTAGTTCCCCCGACTTTAACCGGGGTATTTTGGTACCGATCTTCTTGTCGAATGCCGATGTGTAGGATGAGGTGCCTTCATCTTTTGTTTGTTTTTGGCTAGGGGATTCAAGTATTTCAAAGATTGATTGTTTCCCCTCGAACAAGCCTATCGCAAAGTCGCACTTCGAGTGTACGGGGCGTATGAGGAAGTACCGTGGCCGAAACCAAGACCTTCCTTGTAGTGCTTGGGCTTGTTGCTTGCTAGTATAGCCTCCACCTTCTTTTCAAAGACCCATGTACTCTCTGCCATCGTGTTCCTCCGCGACATCATCGCTATTCTTCAGTGTGTCGTGCTCGGCCTCGAAGTCATGATAGTTGTTGCTTCGGAGACTCGGCCCAGCATCTTTCTCGAGTTAAGTCCTTGGTCGAACTAAGATCTCGATCTTCTTGATGCCGAGACTTGGCCAACAGAGAGTTTATCTCCTCCCCGAGTCTCAACACAAGTCCTTCGCACTCGCAGAGAGACCCGACTCTCCCCGAGAAAGTCTCCGATTCTCCACTTTCGTGGTATCCAATTCCCCGAAGAGTCTTACCGAGCCGTGCACTCATCCGAATCCGTTCGTCTAATAGTTCTTCATATGCCGAGCCGACGTCCGTATTCTCATCTCGCACCCGAAATAGTGTCGTGTGTGCGTGTGAAGGAGAGTTAAAAGATGCATGAGAGTTTACCTCATCTTCTTCTCCCCGCCAACGTACACTTTTCAAGATTTCCTTCAACCTTCAAGCTCCAAAGCTATGAAAGCAGCTTTCATCATCTCGATGAATCCATGAAGAAGTCGACTTCTTCCGAGTCGTCCGAGAGTTCGCCAAAGAATGTAAGCTTTTCTCTTCTTGGCAAACTTCTCTCTCCTTGCTTTGTGTGCTGCCCGTTCAAGACTATCGAGCTCGGGACAATCATACCGATAGTGTCCCCGCTTCTTGCGAACTGTAGCAAGCGATGACTCTTTCTTCTTTGTTTTTACTTTCTTTTGAAGGTGCTAAGTCATCTCTTTTCCCGTATTCGAAGTGTTCGAGTCGGAGCGCGTTTTGGTGTATATTCGGACTTACCTTTTGTTTCTCGATATGCTTTAGTCACTTTTCTCGCGCCTCTCCTTCTCCTTCCGATATTTTACAACGAAGCACGCGTACTTCCGAGCTAAACTTCCTTCTTGTATGTCGCTAGTGAAGGTTCGCTTTGCTTGACGCGGAGATGCCGGTGGCCGACCGATGCTCAAAGCATGGTCAATTTTGGTGTCGCCTTAGACGCCGTTTCGCTGAGGTCTGTCGAACTCGAATTCCTTCGCCTGAAGTTCCCAAAAGATATGGTCGGGAGTAGCAATATCTAGATCGGAATGGCGTAATAAGGTGGCAAAAGGAGTCCAATGTCCATCTGGCAGTGTCCTCAATATCTTGAGATTCATTTCTCGGTTGGAGAATGTCTTTTCCAGCCCGTTGATGGAGTTCATCGATTCGTAAACCGACATTTAGATCTTCTATTTTGTTACCGTGCATGTGAGACAAACTCTCCAGCTTTTTGGAGTTCCAAAGCAAGTTTGTTAGCTTTGATCTTCCGAGTCCCCCGACTCGCTAGCGCTAGAGCATCCCGCAGCTCTTTGCTGTCTTGCATTCCCCGAACCCTGCCGAGATAAGAATCACTAAGAGTGGTTGGTATGGCATTCCTGGCAACTCGGTCTAAATTGTGAAGTTTCTTCTCCTCAGGAGTGAAGAGACTTCTGTCCTTGGGAATCTTCTTCCCGGTCACCATTCCTCCTCCTACTGCTGGATCCTGAGTCACGACACTATCGATCATAGGAACGATAGGTCCTTCCTCAAGTACTTCGGTCATGATGTCGTGGAGGGAAGTCAGATGAGCCTCCATTCTGACTCGCCATACACCATAGTTCTCTACTGAGAACATAGGTACCATTCTTATTCCCGACATATCGCACATGTTAAATAATGATATGAATGAAGAGTGATATGCAAAGGAAAACAATTTTTCTGGATCCGTTCAAGTAGACCGCTTCAAGATAACAAGAGTCTTATAGAACTCCCCGCTCCGATACCAATTGTTGGTCCCGAGAGCACGTTTAGGTGTAGAGGGGGGGGGTGAATACACCTAAAACCTATTTCTCAACTTGTAACACGAACGCCCGTGTCAGAGTGTGCCGTGGCCGAAAGAGTTCGAGCAGACCAAATTACCGTTCCGAATCGTGTTAAGGCAAAGAGGTACTCGACTCTTTTGAGATCTCGCTAGCCGACTAAGTCGAATTCCGTATCTTCGATGGAGTTCAATGGTGCGGAAATGTGTAGGCCCAAATCGCTGAGTGGAAAAATGTTTTCTTAAAAACAGCTTTTAGTTCGAAAGAGTGAATCGATAAGTATGCCGAAACTTAGTTGAATGATTTTAAAGATATGATATTCGTATGAATAGTTAAAATCAATGCAACAAGAAATAAGAGACACAGAGATTTTTAAAGTGGTTCGGATGCACAGATCCTACGTCCACCGTCCCGAAAGGTCGGGAGGCTATTTATTATCCCGAAGTTAGTCTCGCTTAGCTTGTACACAGTGACAAAGCCGCGTCTTGGAATTTATACTCGAGCAAGTCTCGCTTACAACGGTATCAAACTAAAGTGTTTGACAAACTTCTCCAACTATGAAGGGGTCCTTTTACAATAAGGATAGGGTTCAAAGGTGAACCCCTTCGTCTAAGCTATGAATAAATTCAGTGGAGCTTAGGGTTAGAGGGATAGGGAACGAGAAAGTGGCTTCTTGATCGACGAACAACTGAGTTGTAGCTTTGAGTTCGTGTATCGTCGATTTGGATACTAGAGGCTTTTATATCTGTTTAGCTTGGTTCCCTAAGAACTAGAAGGTAGTCTTTTGCCGAAGAATGTTCTTTAAGTTCTTGCAGAAGACTTATGCGATATTCTGTTTTTGCTCGTTTTTCCGTTTTCTTGCTCGAGAGTGTGTTGGCTCGTTCGTTGCTTTTTGGCTCTCTGCATTCATGAAAAAACTTGAATCATCCCTCTATTTATAGAGAATAGATTAGGAAAGATCCGTTGGAGACGATGATCCCTTTATCTCACTCTTTTGGTAGCTAACGGCTCTTTTGAAAAAGGTGACATTGTCCTTTCCCTCCTTTTCCGGAAAGTTGTTGACTTGCAGCTTTAGCAGGTAAGGACAGGTGTTGGCTTGTCATTTGCCGAGGTTTTGCAGAGTAGTTGAGATAGAACAGACTTCGAGGCATAATGAAGTTGACTTCTCTCTTCCTCGTATTTGACTATGTTAATTGTTGTTCAAAAGATCTCGACGCTCGTAAGACCGGCCGCCGTTATCGAGTCCGATCCCGTAGAGAGTACCGAATTTACTCTACCGAAGGTCGCTCTTAGTTCAGTGAACTACTCCCGCCGAGTTCGGGCCCACCGAGTCTTTCAGCATATCGCTCCCGCCGAGTCCAAGACATACTGAGTCTTCTACATCCGGTGCTGAGGCTGATAATCTACTGACCGCCTGAACCAGTGCAGAGTGTCTACTAAGTCTGAAACCCCAGAGGACAAAAATATTACAAAGGAAAGGTTCACCAATCAGATAGGGTTTTGGGATCTTCAAATCTTCATGGGATCACTCAGGGTATAAGCCTACTGAGTGCATTTCAGTACGGAAGATAGAATCATTTCCCACTATGTAAAACCGTGCTGAGGACTGAATCATCACCCAACATCCCCCTTGGTCTGACTTGCTGTTAAAAAACTTTAGCTGATCCTTTCCATTGTTGTGGATAAAGCACTAACAACCAAAGATATGGAAATGTGAAATAGAAGGTGTTCTCCCTTTCCATAATTCATATGGTGTCTTCATGTGCAGATGAGTCAATAAAGACCGATTATGAGTGTAGCAAGCTATGTCAGTAGCTTCTGCCCAAAACTTTGATGGTAGACCTGAGTCTGCGAGTAGTGTTCTTGCTGCTTCTTTGAGTGTTCTGTTCTTTCTTTTAGCAAGACTATTCTGTTGAGATGTACGTGCAGCTGAGGTTTCATGTTGAATTCCTTCAACTTTGTAGTAGTCTTTCATCATTGAGTTTAGAAACTCTGTTCCACGATCTGAGCGTATTCGTTGAATCTTGATATCCTTCTTGACACATAATCATTTCAGTAGCTTTGGCAGTTCAGTTTTGACGTTAGATTTGTTGCCGATGAAAATCACCCACGTGTATCTTGAATAGTCATCAATGACTACAAGAGCATATTTCTTTCCTCTGATCATCACTGGAGAGACTAGCCCAAATAGATCCATGTGCAACAGTTGAAGGATCCCATTAGTAGAAAGTGACAGAATTGGCGGATTGCTTGATTTGGTTTGCTTTTTCTTCAGGCATGCTTCACAATTGTTATGTTTCTTGAATATTTCGTTGGGCAGTCCTCAGACTTTAGCATCTCTTGCTAGCTTGTTCATCGTTTAGAAGTTCAGATGGCTTAATCTGCTATGCCACAACCACGTTGTTTTGTCATCTGACTTTGTATGTGCTAGCAAGTAAACTTCAGGTTTAGTGGTATTCCAATCTGCATAGTAGATATTTCTCCTCCGCGAGCTAGATAACATATTTTTTCCTATAGATTTGTCAAGAACATCTCAAAAACTTGCGTCAAAAGTCACTTTATTGAAGTTATCATAGAATTGACTGACTGAAAGGAGATTATGTTGAAGTCCTTCAACATATGATACTCTGGGAACTATTGCAGTCCCTATTTTTAGTGTTCTGTATCCCCTTGTGTATCCTTTGGAGTTGTCACCAAATTCAATTTTGGCTCCTTCCTGCTGAACGTAGTTGGTCAGCAGATTCTTTTGATGCGCTATATCTCTTGAGCATCCGTTGTCCACGATCCAAGGGTCCTTTAGCACTTGCAAAATAAAAACAAATTCAGGTACTCTTTGGGTTCAGGTTGTGTCCTTATATGTTAGTGGATTTTGGGATCCAAATTTGTCTAATAACCCTGGCTTCAGATTTCTTCTTGCCCTTGTTGTCAGATGATCTCTCTGCTGATCTAGGAGATACTGACTTTTGTATCTTCTGAGGTTTAGGTTTCTTCTTCTTCTGCTGAACCTCTGGGCTTTTACTTCTGGGCTCATAATGGTATGATCCATACTGAGCTGGATGAGTATACTATGGATGACCATACTGTTCTGCCCATTTGACTTTCTTGGTTCCCCCTGAATTAGATATTTGGGTGTTTTGGGGATTGAATCATGAGTCTTCTTCAGGTAGCTGGGCTGAGGTGCTTTCATCTTCTGTTTGTCCTTTGTCTGAGGGGTTGAAGATTCAGCATATTGGGTTCCCCTTGGACAAATCTGTCAGTTAGTTAATCTGATTTTTTCTGTCCGGAGGTAGTTGCTTCATATGTATAACCAAGTCCTTCATTCATAGAACATGGCCTTAGTGATCTCAACAACTTCTCAAGATTTTCTTTGGCTCCTAATTACTGCTTTGTTATTAAGGTTCTCCAAACCTCATCACTTTTCCTCAGAGCTTCATACTCAGCTCTAGCCTGTGTAAGCAGAACCTGGCAATTTCAGTCTCTTTCTTTGAGTTGTCTTTGGATAGAAATGATATCTGACATTCTTGCTGTTGAGACTTAGTCATCAAGGATTTCATCTCTTCCTTATGTCTCAAAACAAGTCCTTCTCAGCTGATTGAAAGTCTTTGGACATAAATGATATCTGACATTCTTGTCTTTGGACATAAATGATATCTGACATTCTTGTCTTTGAGTAGAGTCCTGACTCCTCATTGAAAGTCTCTAATTCTCAGCTCTAAGGAGTTCCATCTCCTGAAGTGTTTTACTGAACTGTTTGCTCATCTGAATCTGTTCCTCCAATAGTTCTTCATATGCAAGAACCACATACATAGGTTCACCTCCAATAGAGCTTGTGTCGTGTGTGCATCATGAAGAGGAGCATATATTAGAGTTAGAGTTTACCTCAGCCTCTTCTCCAGCCATAAGGCAAAGTTCAGTATCCTTTTCAGCTTTGTTTGCCATGAATGCAACTTCATCATCGGATGACTCCATGAACATATCTTTATCACTCGAGCAATCGGATAGCTCTCCAACTATGTAGGCTTGCCTCTTCCTAAAGAACTTATCGCGCCTGGCTTGCCTTTCTGCTCTTTCAACTGTCGTGAGCTCTGGACATTCATATTGGTAATGCCCAGTCATTTTGCTGTTATAGCATGTTGAGCTTCTGCCTTCCTTTCTTGGTGTTTCTTTAGGTGCAGTGGAGGCAGTCTCAGCATTCCTGCATTCAGGTAGAGATTTAGATTGACTTTTTGGATGAGTATTTTCTCTCTTACCTTGATAGCTTTTCAAAGCTTTCTTCATCTTCATCTTTCTAAGCATGTCCGTCTCCTTCTGGTATTTGACTGAAAGGAGAGCGTATTTCTCAGCTAAGTTATCAGCAGTAGGGATTGACATGGAACTTCTACCTAATTGACTTGTAACTGAGGGACTAGCTCTAGGTATGTTGATTGTTGCCTTATAAGCATGATCTATTGACACTTCAGTTTTAACACCTTGGGTGTGTGGAAGGTTGAACTCAAACTCCTCTGCTTTCAGTTATGAAAATATATAATCAGGAGTAACAGAGTTTAAGTCAATTCTTCTTAAACACGTAGCAAAATAGTGCCACTTAGGCCTAGAAAGAGCCATTAAGATTTTAGTGTTGGTCTCCTTGTTGCTGAATGTTTTTCCCAATCCATTGATGATGTTGATTTGATTCGTGAATCGGACTCTGAAATCATCAATCACCTCGAGCTTCTACAGCTCCAACTCCAATTTATTCTCTTCGATTTGTGAAGTTCCTTGGCTCAGCACTGTGAGAGCATCCCAGAGCTCTTTGGCAGTCTTGTAGTAGTGCACTCTGCAGAGGTATGAGTCACTTAGCGTAGTCAGTATAGCGTTGCATGAGACTCGATCAAGATTGTGCATCTTTCTCTCTTCTGGGGTAAAGAGGCTTTTGTCCTTGGGAACCTTCGGGCCGGTTCTGGCACCTATTGCTGCTACGGTTGTGAGCTCGACGCTGTCAACCATCGGAACAATGAGTCAATTCTCTAGGACATCTGTCATGCTGTCTTGGAGCGACGTTAAGTGTGACTCCATCCTTACACGCCATACCGCGTAGTTTTCTACTGAAAACATGAGTATCGTCCTTATGCCTGAAATATCAGACATCTTGAAGAATGTGGTATAGGATGCTATGAAGAGATGCAAGTGCAGAGAAAACGGTTTTTCAGGATCTGTTCGAGTAGACTAGTTTTCTGAAAATGATGATGAGAAGAACACCGCTCTGATACCAATTATTGGTCCAGAGACGAGCCTTCAGTTGTAGAGGGGCAGGGGGGTGGGGGGGGTGAATACACTTGAATGCAAATTTCAAAACTCAAACGCGAAAGTCAGCTCAGCTGAATGTTGCTACTGAACTAGTCAGTTGGCCAAATAAACTTTCTGGATCGCGTGGGCAGAGATAACCTTCTACTGAGTCTATCTACTGAACTTTGTCAGTGAACAGAAGTCCAGTATTGGATTTTGTATGCGGAAGTGCAGGCCCAAAAATATGTTCGTCTCAGTTTGAAAAACACTTTTATGCTGATTGTTTAAAAGTCCAGTTTTATGCAATATGAACAGTAAATAATGCAATAGTTAAAATCGACACAAAATTCTTAAAGTTGTTCGAATACATAGGATCCTACGTCTACAGTCCTGAACTAAGCAGGAGTTCTTGTTTTAATTATACTGAGCAAGACTCAATTGATCTATGCACTAGACAGAAGTGTTCTTGTTTGCATATACTGAGCAAGTCTCAGTTAACCTGTACGCTGGACAAATATCTACTTATAGTCGTAGTGACTTTACAACTTCAACAGTGAAAGTTGTGGTTTCTCCAGCTATGAAGGAGTTCTTACAATAAGAACAGTTCAGAAAGCTGAACGACAGATGTTCTACTGAATCCTATCAGCTACTGAACTCTAGCTAGCCTACTGAGTGCCTAACATGTTGAACTCACCTAAGATATTACATTATACAAGGTTCATCATTCATCAAGGGTTTTGGGATCTTCAAATCTTATCATACTGAATCTCATCCCAACAATTAATATTCAAGATGAATTCTATAAATTTTGTGAACAAAAGAATAAAATTATTCTTTTTGTCCCTTAGTTTGTTTCTACATATGTACAACAATAAATTTACGTATTAGAAAGAAATTATAAATTAAGAAGTGGAAATATTTCAAATCAAATATATCCACCACAACAACCTTTTCAAATCGAAAAGAATGAGAAAATTCATAATTTTCTAGCTTTTGCAAAGTTGTTGGAACATAATACATTACCAATAACTTGTAAACAAATAAATAACATAATAGAACAAAACAATTATACGAATCTATATCTTAATGTTTTAGAAGAACAATTAGTTTTCTTACAAGACAGAGTAAAAAATATATTAGAAATATTAAATAGTCAAAATATAAATATAGAACCCTTAAAGGGGAAAGAAGTTGAAGAAATAGCAAATCCAACAACACAACCACCACCAGAAATCAAAGGCTTTACATTAAGGCCTATGGAAAAATTCGAGAATTTCTTAGAAGAAAAATTTAGGAATGTTGGTCCCGAGATAAACGTTCAGGTGACTGAAGGGGGGGGGGGGATGAATACACCTGAAAACTTTCTCAACTTAAAACGCGAACGGATCCCTTTTCAGAAGATGCCGCATCGAACAGTTCCGCAGAGACCGTATAAGCTGTTCTGAATCGCGTGGCATAGTGACTGACTTCACTGAGGCCAGCTAGCTAACTTAGATCAGAATTCAGTACCGTTCAATAGAAGTTCAGTAGAGTGCGGAAATGTGTAGGCCCAATTCAGTTGAGTTAGAAAACATTTTTAGGAAAACTATTTCAGTATATTAGTGCAATCTTTTAAGCTTTTCTGAAACACAGATGAATGATTTGAAAGATATTTTTAGTATGAAAAGTAATCAATGCAACAGTAAACAAAACACACAGAACACAAGCGATTTAAAAGTGGTTCGGATCCAACAATCCTACGTCCACTGTCCCGAAAAGATCAGGAGGCTATTTTATTATACTGAGTTAGTCTCAGTCGGTTTGTGCACTGGACAAACACTGGTGTTGAGATTTATACTGAGCAAGTCTCAGTTTACAAGGTATCAAACTGAAGTGTTTGAAAAACTTTCCAACTATGAAGGAGTTCTTTACAATAAAGAACATTTCAGATATGAACTCCTTCGATCTAAGCTATAGATATGGTCTGCTGAGCTTAGGTTAGAGGGAAGGGAACGAGAAAGTGGCTTCTAGAGCGATGAACGGTTAAGTATAAACTCCGGGTTCGTATTCAGTCGCTTGGATACTAGAGGCTTATAGTCTGATTCATCTCCGTTCCCTTTGAGCAAGTATGTCGCCTTTCGCTATGAATAACTCTTTGAAGATCTTGTGGAAAGCTTTAAGTCGATTCTGAGTTGCTCGTAAATGCTCGTGTATTCTTCGTTTCTAGGTGAATTTCAATTTGAAATCTTCCCTCTATTTATAGATGAGAGGCATGGAAAGATCCGTTGGAGACGATGATCCATGTGTCTCTCTCTTTTGGGTAGTTAACGGCTCTTTCAAAGTATTGTGGCAGAGTCCTTTCCCTCCATTTTTGAAAATATGTTGACTTGCAGCTTTAATCAGAAAGTAGACAGCTGGATACTTGTCATTAGTTGAAGCTGAAGAAAGTAGGTGAGACAAACAGACTTCAAGGCAGATCTGAGGCTGACTTCTCTATACCTCGTATGACTCTGCTGATTTGACTTATAAGATCTCTAACAGTTAGGAGACTGTCTGGCCGTTACTGAGTCTGATCTATGTTCAGTAGCATACTCCTGCTAAGTCTAGCTCTACTGAAGATCAACTCTGAGTTCAGTGAACTACTCCCGCCGAGTCCGGGCCCCACCGACTAGTTTCGCATGCCGCCGTCGCCGCCGAGTCCAAAGACTACCGAAGTCTTCTTCTCATGGTACTGAGGCTGATAGTCTACTGAAGAATCAGCAAACAGAACTGAACGCTTGAACCATGTATGAAGGATGTCTACTTAGTCTGAAACTCTCAGAGACAGATACAAAACAAATACAACTGAATGGTTCATCAATCAAAGTAGGCTTTTGGGATCATTCAAATCTACTGAGCACTAGGCTACTGAATCATCTCCCAACAATTTCCCCCTATTTGATGATGCCAAAACCTCACACTACAAACTGTCAGAAACAAACTCCTTACAAATATTACAAGTAGAATCAGTGGAGTTGTTCTTCAAGTTCTATGCTACTGAGGGATACAGGAACAAGATATCAGAACTTATACAGAAATCTAACAACAATTTCCCCCATAAACCTCTCAATCAATCAAGAAAGAATCTATCAGTCTAAGTAAAAACAGACATACACATACATACTCAGTGAGTGTGTGAGTCAGTAATCACTTAGGTGATTATGAGTGTTAAGCATAGATAAACAAGGCCATGAAAACAATAAGATATTGTTGGGCCGAACAGCAATGATATTTTATAAATATGAGAATATTCAGTACAGTACATCATCTGCTATTCTAGAAAAACAACAAAACAAGATACAAAGAAGCTAACATCTATCTTCTGAAATGCTGGATCCATGCTTTGAAATCTCTGGACTTCTATTCAGGCAAGGACAATCCATACATTCTGAACGTGTCTCTCCTCAGCTTCTGTATCTTCAGCATATCAGCAGGATCTGACTCATCAAGATCAAAGGCTATGAGTTCACTGCTGACCTCTCCTTCTATGACTCCAACATGCAGTGATCCATCGAGCTTCTGTGGAGGTGGCAGAGGTCTAGGGACTGGAACTCTGACATCAATCTTCTCAACTAAGGCTTTCTGGACTCTGGCATATATTTCGTGGTCGCCACCGTAAGCCATTCAAAGAAAGGTTGTAGCTTTGTGCATGTCGTGCCGCACCTCCGCATGTAATACCTCTTGATAAATTCTGCTTTGAGAGTTTCCCACCTCTGAGTCCGCTCCCATGGTATCCATGTGTCAATTCATGGCCATCTTTGGATCTTGAGATCAGTAGGCTTCCTGCTCCTTCTGTATTTATACGGAATTTCAGCTTTTTTAGGAATCCTCTCTCTTGCCTCTTTCTTAGTCCTGAGCCTTAGAGCTTCTAGATCTGCAAGTCTGAGCCTCTCTCTAGCTTCGCTGATCTATCTAGCTTCAGCACCTCAGTCTAGATATCTGTCCATCAAGTCCCATATTTCTTTCATCTCTTGTTCTTGGGCTTTAGAGGGGATATATGATGGAACATGCTCTTCTTCTTCTGACTCAGCAGGTGTTTGAGATTTTGACTTGGTTCCACCCTGCTGACCAGTCTGCTGCTGCTACTGTTGTTCCTTCTCTTTTTCTTTATCGGCCTCGTCGCCGATTTTTAGCTTCCTAAGGGGTGGCCTCGTTCTAGGCTTCCTTCCCCATTGGACTTTGGTTTTGCCCTTAGCAGGAGCTTTCTTGGGCTTATTAGCAGCCTCTGCCTCAGCTATCTCTCGAGCGACCTTCTCATCAGCTTCGATCTGAGCTCTCTCCTCAGGGCTTATAAACCTCTTAGCTCCTTTCTTCGGTGGGGTTGGGAGTTTCAGAACTTTCTTCCCCTTACCTGCCACCGGAGGAGGCAGAGGAGTTTCCTCCTCATCAGAATCCTCTTCAACAAAATCAGCAACCTCCTTAATGAGTTCAGGAAGGGTTTGGGTTGCTGGTCCTTAGGTCCAAAGCCGCTTGGGCCGGTCTCAGCAGGCTCTACATCTCCTGCGGCTGAGACACCCTGGGCCTGACCTGTGCCTTGGGGTTCAGTGGGAGGAGATTGACGAGTCTGGGTTACTCCCCTTACTGATCTGGTTCCCCTCGGTGCCTTTGGTATACTGTCCCTTTCCCCCTTTTTGGCATCATCAACTGAGCCAAGGGTAGAGACCTGCACCTTCTTATTCAGACCTGTGTATGCAGAGGCTAGCTTATCCAAGGTTCTCTGTAGTTTCTCGAGGCAGTCGTGGAGTTCATTCCTCTCTTCAGTAAGTTCATCTCCATATTTCTTATGGGAAGACTCCACGACGGTCTGAATTGCTTGCAACTTATTATCCATCTTCTCTTCTAGAACCTTCTTAATGTTTTGAAGTCTAAGTTCTGAGGCCTGACTCATGGAAGAGATAGATTCAGCATGGGCTGACTGGGCTGCTTTATAATCTTCAAGATATTTCTTCTGAGCAGCTTCCATCCGTTTCTGTTGCTTCTCGTACTCGGCTCGCTGAGTGGATAGAGCATCTGTCATTATAGTTGAGAAGTTCGGAGCTGGTGAGTTCTGAATTGAGGTTTGGAGCTCCTTCATCTCCTCACTCGAGCCTGAGTTGACTGTTTCCACGTCTTGTGGACAGCCCTGGCCAGAAGTCGGTTCTGAGCGCCTTGACTTCTGAGTGCTTTGGCCACAGTCTTTGAGCGTCGGGTCTTAGGGCTGGGCGCTACCTCGAATGCAGACCCCAGCAGAAGTTGTACTGGGTCCACGGCCTGAAAGGTACCAGCTGCCGACTGACCTGGAGGGAGGATGTTGAGTGGGATTTCAGCAGTAGTTGGTGGGGCACCCTCCTCCAGTTGAGATCCCTCAACAGGCTTCTCAGGGCCTGAATCATGGGGCGGGTCCTGGTCATCAGGATCGGACCCATCGGAAGGCGCGGCTGCTGAAGATGGAACTCTGTTATTCAGCAAGGCCAGCATCACCGCCCTTAAATCCTCTAAGGAGCAGAGGTCCGCAGGCTCTAAGTAGCCTATCTTCTCGCGGATCAGAAGCTCCTCTTCATGAAGCTGTTCACAGGTGTGGTGTTGGGATCGCCGCTCGTAGTTGACAACGCCTGGAACCTTATCAGTGTGAAGTCTGGCCTGCTTGGCTAGAACAACCAAGTCAGAATGACCTGATATCTCTGGAATGGCCTCTGAGACTTCTCGGGAGGCTCTGGATTGAAGAGTTGAGGCCTCCATCCTGATTGTCTCGGCTTCAGAAGCTGTCTCCGAATCTTCGACTTCTATCGGAGTCATCTCTTTCTCAGCAGATGGGATGCTGCTGAGAGGTGGAATGTCTAGTGGGGTCTGAGTTGTAGGAGTAACAGGCTCACCACCGGACCCCTATTCCACTTCCTCTCCCTTTTTCAGTGGAGACTGCCTTCTCCACTGAGACAGTTTTCTCAGAAGATTCTACCTCATCTCTCAGTTGGAGGGGAGGTACGACGACTGCCTTAGAGACCGTCTTCTGCTTTTTCGACGGTGTCTTCTGAGCAGTCTTAGGTGGTGACCTCTTGTTGGTCGGAGTAGAAGATTTCTTAGTCCCTTTCTTGGGCTCAGCAGGCCCTGATCCAATCTGCTGAAGGGTTGCTGCCCTGCTCTGAAATCTGACTTTCTTAGGGTTGAAGTACCCTTTTTCAGCGTAGACATGGTGGTCAGCACCACATAAATCTTCGATCATCACTGTCAGCTTCATCCCGTAAAGAAGCTTGCCTTTGACAGTTAGACAGTTTGAGGCTCTATCAAACTTTGCGGCCTGGGTCATGAACTCTTTCAGAAAGAATTCTGTACAGTTGACTTGGGCTCTGTCATAGATAGCCATCATCATTTGTATCTTGGGTCTGGACACTTGATCGAATGACCCTGCCTGGCTAGTCAGGATCTGAGTGACTATGTACGCCAGTGCTCTGAACTTAGGCAACATTGCGTTCTTCGGGAAGGCAGCCCTGAACAACGTAGGCTCGCCACAGAATATCTCCAGGTACTCGTCCATAAGATCATCCTTATAACTCGTAATGCTGATGCCTGTGTTGGGCAGCTGAAAGCTCCACTGAAGAGCTTCTCTGATAAACATCTGTTTGATCTCAGATTCAGCACGGGCGGGGTCTATGACATGATGAATGATGAACCGACCCCTAATATCGCCGTCTACGGATTCAGAATTCAGGTATAATTCTGAAACATTTCATGGAAGGAAGAAGGCTGGCTTCCTAGACAAAAACGCTTCAAAACCAAAAGCCCTCAACGCCTCAAAGATGTCCTCCATGTAATCCAACTCGCAGGCGTCGAATTCCAAGATTGGCTCACACCAAACACGGTCCTTTTCCAGAATCTCCACCATATTGGCTGTAACAGTTACTGTGACGTACGATGCTGCCATGATTTTGATCTGCAAGATAAGATATCAGTATCGAAGAAAATATTACCAAGAAATATACGTGATACTGAATATGCATGAAATTTACCGAAGTGATTTCTGAGAAGTTATAAGAGTTCTTTGCAAAGAATAGATGTTTTTTTCAGAAAATTCTAGGGTTCAAAGTTGCAGAGCGAAAATGGCGGTATTTCTATCTTTGAACGTGTTTTATATGATCAAGAAGATGAATAGTTTTACATCCACGGTTCAATTTAAATCTGCTTTATGAGATGGACGACTAAGATTTAATGTTATAAAATAGGTAATGATCAAAATAGTCGCCTAAGTCAAATTACAGTTGTATATAGCCAAAGAAGTAACTTGATTAGACATGCATTTAATGCACCGCAGAGTTCAACATACTTAGCATAGAATGTCGTGTATTAAATGTAAACCGTTATATTAAATGACATTTTCTAAGGCATTGAATACAAAGCTGAATCTGAATCATTAATGCATAAAATATTTCATTGGCTACTGAGTAGAGATACGCAAACCTGTCAGCTGAACATCGTAGTCAGCTGATACCTCGTGTAAATGGTTTCTGAATTTCAATGTACTGAATAAGTTCAGTACTGAGAGTGAACATTCCCCCTTGTTGAATGCTCCTCTCTTGAATCCACTTACTAACTGGAGTCAGTAGGGTCCAGCAGACCTAGCTCTACTGAAAGTTCTCTGAATCTTACTTCAGCTAGAGGCTTGGTCAGAATATCTGCCCTTTGATGGTCAATATGGATCTTCTCCATCCTGATATCCTTCTTTTCGACAAGATCACGAATGAAGCGGTGCCTGATGTCCATGTGCTTTCATCTAGTATGGAGTACAGGGTTCTGAGTGATTGCAATCGCACTGGAGTTGTCGCAGAAGATCGGCACTTCATTCTGAATGACGTCATAGTCGCGTAGCTGCTGTCTCAGCCAAAGAATTTGGGCTCAGCAACTTCCGGCAGCCATGTATTCAGCTTCAGTAGTTGACGTCGCTACTGAATGCTGTTTCTTTGAAGACCATGAGATCAGCTTACTGCCAAGGAACTGACAAGTTCCAGAAGTTGACTTTCGGTCAATCCTACATCCTACATAGTCAGCATCAGAATAACCAGTTAGTTCAATATTATCATCTGCTAGATACCATAAACCCATGTCAGGTGTTCCGCTGAGATAGCGGAGAATCTATCCCTTCAGCTTGACAGTAGGCTTTTGCCATGAGTCTTGCTTTGTTCCTTACTATAACGTTGTTTTCATCTCGCTTGTTCTTGAAGACCCATTTAGTTCCGATCACATGTTGAAGTCGGAGTCTGTCAACAAGCTCCCATACTTCGTTTCTCGCGAACTGGTTCAGCTCCACCTGCATAGCTATGATCCAATCAGCATCCTTAAGTGCATCCTCAACTGATTGAGGTTCTTCAGTGGACAAGAAGCAGGAATATAATGCGCTTTCTCCCTGACAGAGACTGAATCTTGTCTTTACACTAGCTAAAGGATCTCCAATAATCAAGTCAGAAGTGTGAGCGTCCAACCACGATCGACGATGTTTCAACTCTTCATCTGAAATTTGTCAACACAGATAGTAGGTAAGTTGGGCATTTCAGTTGTACTATTATGAGATTGAAGTAATTCAGTTATGAGAGTTGGGTCTACTGAGTCACCAGGTTCAGGGGCATTCAGCTCAGGAACTTCATTTGTTCCCCCTGAATTATTATCATTAGTAGAGGTCTCAGTTACCACTTGGGTTTCTTCATCGACCTGAGTTACCTGGGATTGACTCTGTTCAGTAGAGTCAATCTGTTCAGCTACTTCTGCTGGTTGAGATTTAGTAGTCCTATCTTCAATTTCCTCTTCTAAATCATCATCCCAACACAGCTGGATCTTTTCAACTTTATCTTTTAAGCTCAGATCATGTAGTTGCTTACTGATGTCCTCAGATTCTGATTTTGAGTTTCTGCTCCTGTCTTTAGTAGCAAACTCATTAAAAACAACATGAGAGCTTTCCTCCACGCAAAGGGTCCGGTAGTTAAAAACTCTGAAGACTTTGCTAACCCGGGAGTATCCTAAGAAGACTCCCTGGTCTGACTTGCTATCAAAAGTCTTTAACTGGTCCTTTCCATTATTGTGAATAAAGCACGAGCACCCAAAAATATGGAAGTAAGATAAGAAAGGCTTCCTGCCGTTCCATAATTCATATGGTGTCTTCTTATGCTCCTTGGTCAGTAGAGATCTATTCGGAGTGTAACATGCAGTGTTAGTTGCTTCCGCCTGCACTTGGACGGGAGTCCCGAGTCCGGCGAGCGTGGTTCTTGCCGCTTTTTTGAGTGTTCTCGTTCTTCCTTTCAAAGAACCCCATTTTGTTAAGGCGTGCACGAGGCAGACATCTCATGCTCTATGCCTTCAGCTTTGCATAACTCCTCCACCATCGAATTCGTGAACTCGCCTCCGTCCGAACGTATCTTTATAATTTTGGTGTTCTTCTCGACACTGAGCTTTTTCAGAACCGTAGGCTACTCTGTTTTGACGTCAGACTTGTTGACAATAAATATGACCCTGTGTAGCGCGAGTAGTCATCAATGACCACTAAAGCATACTTCTTGCCTTTGATCGTCACTAGAGAGACTGGACCGAATAAATCCATATGTAGCAGCTGAAGGATTCCATCAGTGGAAAGCGATGGAACAGGCGGATTTTGCTTCTTTGTTTGCTTTCCCTTCAGACATGCTTCACACTGAGTGTCTTTGCTGAATACTTCATTCGACAGTTCTCTTGCTAGAGCGTTTCTAGCTAGCTTGTTGAGCGTCTTGAAGTTGAGATGGTTGAGTGTTCTGTGCCAGAGCCACCTCGTTCTGTTATCGTTCTTCGCTAGCAAGCAAGCTTCAGGTTCAGCTGAGTTCCAGTCAGCTACATAGATATTCTTTTTGCGCGAACCTGATAACACTGTTTTCCCTGTAGATTTATCAATGACATCACAGAAACCAGCGTAAAAAATCACTTTATTCGAGTTATCACAAAATTGACTAACAAAGAGAAGATTATGCAGAAGTCCTTCAACATATGATACTCTTTGAACTGGGGCGGTTCCAATGCTGAGTGTTCCATAGCCTCTGGTATAGCCTTTTGCATTGTCTCCAAATTCATTCTGGGTCCTTCTTCAGTAGTATAATTCTTCAATAGGTCCCTCTGGTATGTCATATGTCTTGAGCATCCGCTGTCCACATACCAAGGGTCCTTGTGCACCTCATCCTCTTCTCCTGCCACGAGACACTTTTTAGCATCTTCTTCAAGCTCTATGGCTATGAATGCCGCTTCATCATCTGATGAATCCATGAAGGAGTCGACTTCATCTGAGTCGTCTGAGAGTTCACCAGCAATGTATGCTTGATGCTTCTAGATGAACTTCTCCCTTCGAGCTTTACGTGCTGCTCTGTCAACAGTACTGAGCTCAGGACAGTCGTATTGGTAGTGTCCTGGCTTCTTGCAGTTGTAGCAGGTGGTGACTCTATCTTCTTTGCTCTCACTGTCTTTCGACTGAGCTGAGTCCTCATGTTTCCTGCAATCAGAAGTATGTGATTCAGGAGTGCGTTTGGGTGTATATTCTGACTTACCCTTAGAGTCTCTGACGACTCCAGAGAGTTTTCTGCACCTCTCCTTCTCCTTCTGACACTTTACGGCAAGCAATGCGTATTTCTTAGCTAGGTTTCCTTCTTGTAGATCACTAAGTGAAGGTTCTGCCTTGCTAGACGCGGGAGCCACTGTGCTGACTGATGCTTTGAAAGCATGGTCGATTTGAGTGTCAGCTTCAGCTCGCTGCTTCCTTTGGGTAGGCCGAACTCGAACTCCTCATCTTTTAATTCTGAAAAGATATGATCAGGAGAAATAATATCAAGGTCATAATGTCTCAGCAAAGTAGCAAATGGAGTCCAATGTCCGTCCTAAGCAAGGTCTCTCAATATTTTGAGATTCATTTCTCGGTTGGAGAATGTCTTCCCAAGCCCGTTGATGGTGTTCATCAGAATCGGAAATCTGACATTAAGATCTTCAATCGTGTCGCCAGGTATGAGAGACAGTCTCTCCAGCTTCGAAAGTTCCAGCGCCAGTTTGTTCGCTTTGATGGTCTGAGTCCCCCGACTTAGTAGCGCTAGACTCAGTAGCGCTAGAGCATCCTAGACTTCCTTCGCGGACTTGCAGTCCTGAACTCTTCCGAGATAGGAATCACTCAGGGTGGTAAGTATGACATTTTTGGCAACTCGGTCTAAGTTGTGAAGCTTCTTCTCTTCTGGAGTGAAGAGGCTTCTGTCTTTGGGGATCTTCTTCCCGGTTACCATGCCACCTCCTTGTGCTGGATTCTGGGTTTCGGCACTATCAATCATCGGACGATAGGTCCATCTTCCAGTACCTCTGTCATGCTGTCGTGGAGGAAAGTCAGATGAGCTTCCATTCTGACTCGCCATACCCCGTAGTTCTCTACTGAGAACATGGGTACCATCCTAATTCCTGACATATCAGACATTGAAAATTGTGGTATGAATGAAGAAAGAAATGCAGTGAAAATGTTTTCTGGATCCGTTCAAGTAGACCGCTTTCGTAAAAACAAGAGTCTTAGAAAACTCCTGGTCCCGAGATAAACGTTCAGGTGTAGAGGGGGGGTGAATACACCTGAAAACTTTCTCAACTTAAAACGCGAACAGTCCCTTTCAGGAAGATGCCGTACTGAATAGGTTCAGTAGACCAGATAAGCTGTTCTGAATCGCATGGCAGAGTGACTGACTTCACTGAGGCCAGCTAGCTAACTTAGGTCAGAATTCAGTACCGTTCAATAGAAGTTCAGTAGAGTGCGGAAATGTGTAGTCCCAATTTAGTTGAGTTAGAAAACGTTTTTAGGAAAACTGTTTCAGTATATTAGTGCAATCTTTTCAGCTTTGCTGAAACACAGTTGAATGATTTGAAAGATATTTTCAGTATGAACAGTAATCAATGCAACAGTAAACAAAACAAACAGAACACAAGCGATTTTAAAGTGGTTCGGATCCAACAATCCTACGTCCACTGTCCCGAAAAGATCAGGAGACTATTTTATTATACTGAGTTAGTCTCAATCGGTTTGTGCACTGGACAAACACTGCTCTTGAGATTTATACTAAGCAAGTCTCAGTTTACAAGGTATCAAACTGAAGTGTTTGACAAACTCTCCAACTATGAAGGAGTTCTTTACAATAAAGAACAATTCAGAGATGAGCTCCTTCGATCTAAGCTATAGATATGGTCTGCTGAGCTTAGGTTAGAGGGAAGGGAACGAGAAAGCGGCTTTTAGAGCGACGAACGGTTAAGTATAAACTCTGCGTTCGTATTCAATCGCTTGGATACTAGAGGCTTATAGTCTGATTCAGCTCGGTTCCCTTTGAGCAAGTATGTCGCCTTTCGCTATGAATAACTCGTTGAAGATCTTGCGGAAAGCTTTAAGTCGATTCTGAGTTGCTCGTAAATGCTCGTGTATTCTTCGTTTCTAGGTGAGCTTCGATTTGAAATCTTCCCTCTATTTATAGATGAGAGGCATGGAAAGATCCGTTGGAGACGATGATCCATGTGTCTCTCTCTTTTGGGTAGCTAATGGCTCTTTCAAATTATGGTGGCAGAGTCTTTTCCCTCTATTTCCGGAAAGATGTTGACTTGCAGCTTTAATCAGAAAGTAGACAGCTGGCTGCTTGTCATTGGTCGAGGCTGAAGAAAGTAGGTGAGACAAACAGACTTCAAGGCAGATCTGAAGCTGACTTCTCTATACCTCGTATGACTCTGCTGATTTAACTTATAAGATCTCTAACAGTCAGGAGACTGTCCGGCCGTTGCTGAGTCTGATCTATGTTCAGTAGCATACTCCTGATGAGTTCAGCTCTACTTAAGATCAACTCTGAGTTCAGTGAACTACTCCTGCTGAGTTCAGTTCCACTGACTCCTTTCGTATGCTGCTCCTACTGAATCCATCACTACTGAGTCTTCTTCTCATGGTACTGAGGCTGATAGTCTACTGAAGAATCAGCAGACAGAATTGAACGCCTGAACCATGTAGGAAGGATGTCTACTGAGTCTGAAACTCTCAAATATAGATACAAAACAAATACAACTGAATTGTTCATCAATCAAAGTAGGGTTTTGGGATCATTCAAATCTACTGAGCACTAGGCTACTGAATCATCTCCCAACAAGGAATCTAAGAATTAGTACACTTGATAAAAAATTAAAAGAAAAATTAGTTGATAATCCATATTATAAACAAGTGTATAATGAACAAATAAATAAAATGTCAAAATGGGCAGATAAGCCAACAATAGGAAAATACTATTATCCAAGACCAACACCAGTTGATGTTCTAATAGAAGACCATAATGATATTATATCAAACAGTTATAGCGATTATCATGTATATGAATGGAATATTGATGGATTTGTTAATCAACAAATTCATAATACAATACATAGAATATTAATGTACTCTACTATCTGTAAGGCTAATGAAAATACAGATAAAGAAATTGCAAAAATGATAATATCAGAGTTCACAGGACAACTTAAAGGATGGTGGGATAATTATTTATCCCAAATTGATCGAGATAATATTTTAAATACTGTAAAAACATAAGGAAATAACCTGAAAGAAGATGCAGTGTATACACTGGTCATTAATATTGTATAACACTTTACAGGTAGATATACAGAAAATAGTGAAAACATTAGAACTCTACTACAAAATCTTAGGTGTAAAACACTTACAGATTTTAGGTGGTATAAAGATACCTTTCTAAGTAGAGTGATGGAACTTTCTGAGTGTAATAACACTCATTGGAAATCTAAATTTATAGATGGATTTCCTAACTTATTTGCTGAGAGAATAAGAACAGTTTTAAGACAAATTTATAATAATATTCCATATGAAAATTATTCGTACGGAAAACTAATAGGAACATGTATTCAAGAATGATTAAATCTCAATAACGAGATAAAATTAAATCAACAAATGAGACGACAAAATTTAATAGAAAAAAAAAGAAATTGGGTGAGTTTTGTGATTAGTTTGCTATGGATAAAATTCCATCTTTTATCAAACCTAAAAAGGTTTGGAAAGATAATAAAAACTATCATAAGAAAAAAAAGAAAATTTTCTAAAAAGAAAATTGAAAAGAAAAAAGATGATGGAATAAGAAAAAGATGGGAAAATAGAAAATTAATAGTTTGTAAAAAATATGGCAAATATGGTTACTATGCTAAAGAATGTTGGACTAAGAAAAATATTAATAATCTTAATTTGGACAATTATATGAAAGAAGTGCTTTCAAAAATAGTATTAAATTCAGATATAGAATTAGAAGATACTAGTAATACTAGTATAAGTGAAAACTCTGAAAGGGAATTGGATGTTCTAGAAAATGAATATATAATATCATATTCAAATTCAGAATATTTGCCATGTATTTTAAGATAATCTTGTCCTACAAAAGATAATAATAGTGAAGATGAAGGAAAAGAATTTTATAATATTCTATCACAATTTCAAGATTTGAATGTTAATGTTTTGACACATAATAATATTAGGGAACTATTAAAGATAATTAAAGATCCAGAATTAATATCTAAATTAATTAATCTTATGGAGAATACTCCTACTACTTCTCAGAACAATGAAAAATTTAGAAATAAACCTTTAAATCTAGAAGGTCCATATATATATGATGTTTAAAGTTTATAAACGAATTAGACAAAAGAAAGTAGAAGAGAATCATACTTCTACAAATGACTTAATAATAGAAGTTAATAATCTTAAGGAGGAAATAAAATATTTACGAGATGAAAATAAGAATTTGGACTATAGAATTTCTAGATTAGAAGATACTTCTAATACTTCTCCTTTGGAAAAAGGAGTAGAAAATAAATAGATGAAGATTTTCTTATCTACATTAGAAATGGTTATATCTCAAAAATGGTATACTAAAATCACTCTTTTAAATGATAATTATTATTCAAAAGAATTTGTAGCTCTTGTGGATAGTGGAGCTGACTTAAATGTTATACAAGAAGGACTAATACCTACTACGTATTTTAAGAAAACAACTCATACATTGTCCCATGCAGGAGGTAATAAATTATAAATAAATTATAAATTGTCAAAAGCAAATATTTGTCTTAATAAAAAGTGTATTCAGACAAGTTTTTTACATGCTTAAGATATTACTAATCAAGTTATACTTAGAACTCTTATTTTAACAAAGATTTACCCATTAAATAGAGTAGACAAAGAAGGAATCATAGTAACTTTTGAGGGAAATAATATTTTTCTAAAATTCATTTATTAACCTTTCACTAAAGTTTTACATGAGATTTATGATAATATCTCTCCAAACAAAAATTAATTATATTATTTGAAGCAAGGATTGAATTTTATTACTATTTAAGAAAAACTTCAAAATTCTATATTAAAGGATAAAATTGAATTAATTAAAAATCAGTTTTCGTTAGAAAATTGTAATGAGCATCTAAATGCTTTTTGGGAAAGAAAGAAACACATTGTTTCTCTTCCTTATGAAGAATATTTTGATGAAAAAAGAATTCCAACAAAAGCTAGACCTTGTCAGATGAATTCTAAATATTTAGAATTATGCAAAAAAGAAATTGAATCTTTATTACAAAAAGAATTAATAAATCCTTCAAAATCTCCTTGGTTGTATGTATGGCTTTCTATGTTAATAAACATAGCGAACAAGAAAGAGGAGTACCTAGATTAGTAATTAACTACAAACCCCTAAATAAAGTTTTAAAATGGATTAGATATCCTATACCTAATAAAAAAGACTTATTAGACATATTATATGATTCTGCTATATTTTCAAAATTTGACTTAAAATCAGGATATTGACAGATTCAAATTGATAAATCTGATAGATATAAAACTTCTTTTAATGTCCCAATAGGACAATTCGAATGAAATGTTATGTCATTTGGATTGAAAAATGCACCTTCTGAATTTCAAAAAATTATGAATGAATTTTTTACCCCTTACAGTGAATTTATTATAGTCTATATTTGTTGGGTGATGATTCTGTCCTCAGCATAGTCTTACTTAGTGGGAAATGATTCTATCTTCTATGCTGAACCATGCTCAGCAGCCTAGTGCTCTGAATGTTGAGAAAATTTGAAGATCCCAAAACCCTATCTGATTGGTGAACCATTCCGTTGTAATCGTTATTCTTGTCTCCGAGGTTTCGCACTCGTAGACACTCGCTTCCGATCAAGGCGCCGCAGATTATCCGCCTTAACACCGTAAGTAGAAGACTCGATGATACCGGGACTCGGCAGGAGCAAGATAATCGAAAGAGTCAAGTGAACCGGACTCGCAAGAGCAACGGCCGAACTCGTAGCTGATCTTCGCAGACTTTACTCGCCTATCTACCTACCGAATACGGGATCGTACTCAAGATCGGTAGACGCTTCCGAACTCGTCGATACTTTTGAAAGACAATCAGCATTGTCATATACGAGGAAGAGAGAAGTCGCCTTCGCTTTGCCATGAAGTCTCGTGGCTGCCTCAACCACTCTATCCACCTCGACGAATGACAAGAACACACGTGTCTTCTCACCGCTAAAGCCGCAGCCAACCTTTTACCTAAAAAGGTGGGAAAGTACACTCGTTACCTACTTCAAAAGAGCCGTTTGCTACCAAAAGAGAGAGAAAGAAGAAGATCGTCTCCAACGGATCTTTTCCAATCTCTCGCTCTATAAATAGAGGGACATTTCAAGAAGAGAAAAAAGAGTGCATAAGCTTAAACGACGAAAACATACACAAGCACTAAAACGAACTAGAACCGTAAAACCCTAAGTCTTCCGCAAGAACTTGAAGATCTATCTCCGGCGAGAGACTACCTTCTCACTCATAGGGAACCAAGCTAAACCGTTAGAAGAGCATCTAGTATCCAAATCGACAAGACACGAACCTAAAGCTTATTTCACTGTTCGTCGATCTAGAAGCTACATTCTCATTCCCTATCCCTCTAACCCTAAGCTCAACCGAATATACTTATAGCTTAGACGAAGGAGTTCATATTTGAACCCAATCCTTATTGTAAAAGGACTCCTTCATAGTTGGAGAAGTTTGTCAAACACTTTAGTTTGATGCCTTTGTAAATCGGGACTTGCTCAGCATAATCCCCAAGCCACGCTTTGTCCCGTGCACAAGCCGACCGAGACTAACTCAAGCATAATAAATAGCCTCCCGAACTTTCGGGACAATGGGACATAGGATCGATTGATATCCGAACCACTTTAAAAATCTGTGTCTTGTTATTGCTTTCCGATTACCGTTGCATTGATTTTACCGTTCATACCGAAAATGTTCTTTAAAATCATACAACCGTCTCAAAGATACCGAACTCGTCTACTTGCCGAACCGAGACTTGCATAAAACGGTTTTCCACTCAACCGATTAGGGCCTACACTTTTCCGCACCGCTGAACTCTACCCCGGTTGATACCGACTCGACTCGCCGCCCAGCGTATCTCGCAGAGTCGACTCTTTGCCACACACGATTCGTAACAACTATTTGGTCCGCCGAATTATTTCAAGACGACACTTTCCCCGAACAGACTGTTCGTGTTTGAAGTTGAGAAAATCGGATTCAGGTGTATTCACCCCCCCCTCTACACCTGACCATACACTCGGGACCAACAATTGGTATCAGAGCAGGAGTTCTTTAAGACTCTTGTTATCTTGAAATTGGTCTACTTGAACGGATTCGGAAAATCGTTTTCACTACATATCACTCTACATTCATATCATTACTTTTATATGGCTGATATGTCAGGAATAAGAATGGTACCCATGTTCTCGGTAGAGAATTATGGAGTATGGCGAGTCAGAATGGAAGCACATCTGACATCCCTCCATGATAGTATGACTGAAGTGCTTGAAGATGGACCTATTGTTCCCATGATCGATAGTGTCGTGACTCAGGCCCCAGCTGAAGGAGGAGGAATGGTGACCGGGAAGAAGATCCCTAAAGACGGAAGTCTCTTCACTCCCCGAAGAGAAGAAGCTTCACAACTTAGACCGAGTCGCCGTAAATGCCATATCGACCACTCTTAGTGATTCTTATCTTGGCGTGGTTCGTGAATGCAAAACCGCAAAGGAACTCGGGACGCTCTAGCGCTTACCGAGTCGTGGAACTCGAAGATAAAAGCTAACGAATCGGCGCCGGAACTCCAAAAGCCGGAAAGTCTCGTCTCTCATGCCCGGTGACAAAATAGAAGATCTAAACGCCGATTTACGAATCGATGAATTCCATCAATGGGCCGGGAAAGACATTCAAGAACCGAGAAATGAATCTCAAGATACCGAGGGCACCGCCGGACGGACACCGGACACCTTTTGCCACCTTATTGCGACATTCCGATTTAGATGTTGTCTCTCCCGACCATATCTTTTCGTAACTTCAGTGCGAAGAGTTTGAGTTCGACAGCACCTCAACGAAAGCAAAGAGTCAAGCCGACAATAAAATTGACCATGCCTTCAAAGCATCGGGCCAAGACAAAGATCTCCAACCGACAAGCAAGACAACGAGTAAGACCGAACCTTCACTCAATGATCTACAAAAAGGAAGTCTCGCTCGAAGTACGCATTGCTCGTCGCGAGGTATCATAAGGAGAAGGAGAGGTGCAGAAAACTGACTAAAGCATACCGAGACACAAAAGCTAAGTCAGATTATACGCCAAAATGCACTCCCGACTCACAATCTTCCGAATGCGTAAAAGAAGGATGACTCAAAGACCATCAAAGTATAGTAAAAGCAAAGAAGAAAGAGTCATCACTTGCTACAACCGCAAAAAGCCGTGACACTATCAATATGATTGTCCCGAGCTCGTAGTGCCGAACGCGCAAAGACGTAAGGCAAGGAGAGAGAAATTCGCCCGTAAGAGACAATCCTATATTGCGAGCGAGATCTCGGAGGACTCGAAGAAGTCGACTCGTTCATGGACTCATCTCGATGATGAAGCGAACTTTCATGGCCTTAGAGCATGAAGCTGAAGGAACAACTGAAAAGTGCCTAATGGCAGGAGAAGAGGATGAGGTAAACTCTCATGAACCACTTAATTCCTCTTCACAATGCACACACGACACCGCTTTCAAGTGCGGATGGGAATTTGGACATCACGACCGCCTATGAAGAATTATTAGATGAACAAATTCAAATGAGTCTGCAGCTCGCAAGACTCTTCGGGAATCGGATACCCCGAAAGTGGAGAATCGTAGACTTTCTCGGGAGAGTCGTGCCGCTACCGAAGCCGAAGGACTTGTGTTGAGACTCGTGGAGGAGATGAACTCTCCGATGGCCAAGTCTCAAGCATCAAGAAGATCGAATTTCGCTTTTGACCAATGACTCGACTCGTAAAGATACCGAACCGAGTCTACCGAGGCAAGAACTGTCAGGACTTCAGACCAAGCATAACATACTAAAAAAGAGTGATGATGTCTGGAAGAGCCTGATGACTGAGCGTTACATGGGCGATGAAAAGAAGCTGGAGGCTATGCTTGCAAGCAACAAGCCCAAGCACTGTAAGGAAGGACTTGGTTTCAACGAGGAAGCTTCCACATCTGCCCCTGTACACTCAGAAGTGCGTCTTACTGATAGGTTTGTTCGAGGAGAAACAATCAATGCAAATATTCTCAACCCCTCAACAAAGAACAAACAAAAGATGAAAGCACCTCATCCTACGCATCGCATTCTCGACCAAAAGATCGCACCAAGACACCCCGGCCTACCAAGGGGAACTAGCAGAGTTAAATGGGCCGATCGCATGGACCACCTCGCTGACACATCCACTCAATATGGGTCATATTACTATGATCCTATAGTCGAAGAGGTTCCAAGAGTCGAAAAGAAGAAAAACGCACAAAAGGCAAAGGTCGGCAGCCCACCAACTAAGAAGATCCGGACTCCCGAACCCGAACGTACCCTAAGAAGTCGCTTTGACCACCCAAGGGTGGTCAAGTAAGTTGACTCAAGTGGAAAGAAACTGTCCGAAACCACCAGGGTTGTTAGACGATTTGGGTTACTAAAACTAACATCTAAGGACCCAAAAACAAAATAAAGGGTACCCGAATATAATTCCGTTTTGCAGTACACAAAGATCCTTGGTATGTGGACAAGTGGATGCTCAAGACATATGACTTACCAAAGGAACCTACCAAGAATTATATAGTCAAGAAGGACCCGTGACTGAGTTTGGAGACAATGCAAAATGCTATACAAGAGGATATGGAGCACTCAAGCATTGGAACCGCCACGCCTCCTAGAGTATCATATGTTGAAGGACTTCAAAGATAATCTTCTCTCTCGTTAGTCAATTCCGTGATAACTCGAATAGAGTGATTTTTTACACCGGTTTCGTGATGTCATTGATAAATCCACAGGGAAAACAAGTGTTATCAGGTTCGCGTAAAAAGAATATATATGTAGCTTACTGGAACTCAGCAGAACCTGGAGCTTGTCTGTTGGCGAAGAACGACAACCGTACAGGATGGCTTTGGCATAGGAGACTCAGCCACCTCAACTTCAAAACGCTCAACAAACTAGCAAGGAACACTCTAGCAAGAGGACTCGCCGAATGAAGTATTCAAGCAAAGACACTCGGTGTGAAGCATGTCCGAAGGGAAAGCAAACAAAGAATCAAAATCCACTCGTTCCATCTCCTTCCACCGATGGAATCCTTCACCGCTACATATGGATTTGTTCGGTCCAAGCTCTCCAAGTGACGATCGAGGCAAGAAATATGCTTTAGTGGTCATCGATGACTACTCTCGCTACACATGGGTCATATTCATTGCCAACAAGTCTGACGTCAAAACAGAGTTACCAACGCTTCTGAAAAAGCTCAGTGTCGAGAAGAACACCAAGATAATCAAAATTCGTTCTGACAGAGGAACCGAGTTCCTTAATTCCATGGTAGAGGAGTTCTCGCAGCGTAAGGAATTGAGCATGAGACATCTGCCGTGCGCACCCCTCGGCAGAACGGGGTTGCCGAAAGAAAGAATCGCACACTCAAAGAAGCAAAGAAGAACTCTACTCGCACTCGGGACTCCCAACCAAATTCCGGGGCGTAAGCAACCGACACCGCATGTTATACTCGTAACCGATATCTACCGACAAAGCAAAGATAAGAGAACACCATATGAACTATGGAACTGCAGGAAGCCTTCTTTATCTTATTTCCATATCTTTGGTTGTTCATGCTTTATCCACAATAATGGGAAAGATCAGCTGAAGACTTTTGATAGCAAGTCGGATCACGGAGTTTTCTTAGGATACTCTCGGGTCAAGAAAGCTTTCGTGAGTATTCAACTATCTGACTCTTTGCGTGGAGGAAAGCCCTCATGTTGTTTTTAATGAGTTTGCTACCGAAGACAGGAGCAATAACTCCAACTCTAAATCTCGAGGACATCGCAGGCGCCTACAGGATCTAAGCGTAAAAGACAAACCTGAAAAGATCCCGCTATGTTGGGATGATGATTCAGACGAAGAAACTGAAGACAAGTCTACTGAATCTCAACCAGCAGAGCAAGTAGCTGAACAGATTGACTCTCTTGAACAGAGTCAATCCCAGGTAACTCAGATCGATGAGGAAACCTTGGAGGTAACTGAGACCACTACTGAGAGTAACAACTCAGGGGGGACATCTATTAATGTTCCCGAGCCGAATGCCCCCGAACCCGGAAACTCGCAGATCACACTCTCATTACGAATTGCTTCAATCTCGTAATAGTACGACCGAAATTCCTAACTCACCTACTATCCGTGTTGATCAAATTTCGGATGAAGAGCTAAAACATCGTAGATCGTGGCTAGATGCTCACACTCCCGATCTAATCATTGGAGATCCTTCAAAGAAAAGTCAAGACAAGATCCGATTCTCGTCAAGGAGAAAGCGCATTATATTCCCCGCTTCTTGTCTACCAAGAGCCTCGGACGATTGAGGATGCACTTAAAGATGCCGATCGGATCATAGCTATGCAGGAGGAACCGAATTAGTTCACGAGAAACGAAGTTTGGGAGCTTGTTAACAGACCCCGGCATCAACACGTCATTGGAACAAAATGGGTCTTCAAGAACAAGCGAGATGAAAACAACGTCATAGTAAGGAACAAAGCAAGGCTCGTGGCTAAAGGCTACTGTCAAGCTGAGGGAATAGATTTCGATGAGACATTCGCTCCAGTTGCAAGATTGGAGCCAATCAGACTATTCCTAGCCTACGCAACACATCAAAGATTCAGAGTCTATCAAATGGATGTGAAGTCTGCGTTCCTGAACGGCGTACTGAAAGTAGAAGTCTATCAAATGGATGTGAAGTCTGCGTTCCTGAACGGCGTACAAGAAAGTAAATAGTAGTGAGTGTGTGAGTCAGTAATCACTTCAGTGATTCTGAGTGTTAAAACATAATATAAACACGGCTGGATAGACAACAAGTGGTTGTCAGAGCCAAAATTAGATTTGTATATATGAGTGATTCAGTCCAGTACAATTACAAATCTTGCTAAGCTAGGAAGACCAGAACTAAGCCTAGGAGCCCTTAAACTGCTTGATCCTGTCCATGAATCCTTGAGATTGTGTCTCTGGCAGTGGCACTCCATACATCCGGTATGTGTTCTTCCTCGCCTTCACGTATTCAAGCAAAGTCTCGCCGGCTCATCTTCGTCCGCTTCTCTTTTTAATGCAAAGCATGCTTCACTTCAGCCTTCTATTAACCCAAAGTGGATTGAGTCATCATTTCTTCTAGGTGGAGGTATGATTCTGGGCTCCGAACACCGACTTCTATACCTTCGCATACGGCTTTATGCAAGTATATGTATAGATCGGGTTCCGCTTATCATCATCCATTCTCGTGTAAGCATCGGGCCTTAGTCATGTCGGGCCGTAACTTCCGTAAATAATTGCGCTTGATGAACTCTATCTTTGAAGATTCCCATCTCTAAGTAAATTGAGCAGTATCCAATTGTCCGCCTTTGGCCATCTCGTGCGATTTCGGATCGCCTCGCTTCCTGAACCTTCGTATCGATAAGGAATATCAGCTTTTGAAGGTACTCTCAGCCTAGCCTCTTCCTCAGTCCTTTTTCTCAGTGCTTCAAGGTCTGCCTCCCAAATTCTGTCTCTGGCAGCCTAAACTTGTCTAGCCTCTTCGCCTCTGTATAAGTATCTGTTCATTTGGTCGAATATGGCCTCAATCTCATCATCTTGGGCTTCAGTGGCTTTCTGAGGAATGTCTTCAGATTCAGTAGGGGTACTTGATTTTTCTTTTGACGTACCCCGCTTCTCGGCTTTACCGCTTTTGCTCCTTCTCTTTCTCCCTATCTTCTTCATCCTCGATAATCGCTTCCTTGGAGGTATCCTAGCAGGCTTTCTTCCTCCTCGAGCCGGAGATTTTGTCTTTCCTTTGACGGCTTAGACTTTGGTTTATTAGCGCTTCTGCTTCAAGAATCTCCCTTGCCGCCTTCTCATCACCGCAATTTGAGCCTCCTCCTCGCCTGAAATGTATCTCTTCGTTTTCTTGGCCGGAGGGGCCTGGGAGAGTCGGCACTTTCTTGCCTTTTCCCCCGAACAGTGGAGGGAGAGGAGCCTCTTCCTCTTCCGACTCTTCTGCTCGCCAAAGATACTCGCAACCTCCTTGATAATATCGCCGGAGTCCGGGCTGCATGAGTAGCCCCGGGTTCCCGAGCCACTGGGGCCGGCCTCGCCGTGCTCGCAGCCAAGACACCCCCCGGGCCTTACCCTCCGTCTCGAGTCCGAGTCCCGCTTATCTCGGCCACGGACTTGGTCTTTTCTCGATCTCGGTGAAGCTGTCCCCTTAAGTAATTTGGCGTAGTTTTGGTAGGGGTTGGCTTCTCGCACTCTTCTCTTTTCCTTCCCCCTTTTTGGCATCATCAATCACAAATGGGTAGGGACGAGTACCTTCTTGTCTAGGCGTTTGTAGACAGCGTACGCTTCGTCCAGCTGTCATGGATCTTTGTCGCGCTAAGTGCAGCTCATTCCTCTCATTAGTCGGTCCTCCAAGTACCGCTTATGGGAGAGGTCACCGTCGCCTTGAATTTGTCGCCTTCTCGTAAATCTTATCCTCCACGACCGCTTGAATGTTGTCAAGTAGGATTTCCGTGGCCTGGGCTTGTTCAGTGAAGGACTCAGTATGAGTGGACATTGAAGCCTCGAATGCTTTGAGAAGTTTAGCTTGTCCTTCCCGAATGATTCTGAGCTGATCATCAAACTGCTTCTTTTGCTTAGCCAATGCTTCGGATACAATTACAGAGAAAACCGGGGCGGCTGATTTTGATACTGATGTTTTCAGCCCCTGTAGCTCAGTGGTTGTGGCTAGCGTAGTCTGTTTCCACACCTTGTGGACGGCCTTTGCAAGAGCTCGATTCTGGATTCCCTGAGCAGTGAGAGCTTTTGCTACGGATCGAGATCTCTTGGTAGTTGGGCTGGGCGCAGCTTCGTAAGTCGACTCCAGCAAGTGCTTAGCGAGCTCTGCTGAGGACGAAGCACCAGCCGTGGACTTCGCAGGTCCAAGGATACGGAGTGGAGGTTGAGCTTGTTCAGTAGCATGTGTATCCTTGTCCTAGGGATTTCCTTCATCAGGCTTTCCAGGGCCTGAATTACTGGGTGGATCTTGACCATCGTGGTCTGATCCATCTGAGGGTGCTGAGCCGGTTGCTAGCTGCCTATCATGTATCATTGCCAGCATAGCAGCCCTCAGGTTCTCCATGGTGCCGAGGTCGCAGTGCTCGTAGTAGCCTATTTGCTCCCTCAACTTCAATTCTTCTTCATGAAGCCGCCGGCGGGAGTAGTGGAGTACTAGACGTTGTAGATGGGGCCACTCCCGAAATCGCAAAGAACATGTGGAGCCTTGCTGATTTTGCAATGAGCAACAAATCGGAGTAGTCGCAAAGCTCGGAATCTCGTTGAAGAATCTCTCGGGATGCTCGGATACGATCACCGAAGCTTCCATCCCAATTGTCTCTTCTTCAGATGCTGTCTCAGACTCCAAGTCTATGGGAGACGTCTGAGTCTCAGCAGGAGGCACACTGCTGAATGGTGGAACTGAGAGGGGACTATCAAGACGTTGAATCTCTTCGCTATGTGCTTCTGTAGCATCCCCTTGTTCCACTTCTACGGGTTCCTCAGTGGAGACGGCCTTCTCCACCGATTGAGTCTTCTCGATGATTCCGACTCGTCTATCGCCCGCCGAGGCCGAATAGGTTGCCGAGTAGCACGAGCAAACAGAACTTCGGGAGAGACCTCGTGTTCCGGAGGGCACGTCCGGAATGGCTTTCCTCGGTTTCTTAGCTGGTGCCTTTGGAGTTTTTGGCCGGAGGTGTTCTCTTCTTCGAGGGTGTAGCTCCGCCGAGGCTTAGTCTGCCGAGTTACGGCCGAGGGACTCGACCCGATCTGCCGAAGAGCAAAGCAGCCTTGTTGTGGAATCCGACCTTCTTCACATTAAAATATTCCTTGTCATTGTAGGTTATTGGTTTAGATCCGCAGACATCCTCTATCATTATGGACAAACTTCACCATAAAGAAGCTTGCCCTTTACACTCAGCATGTAAGAGGCCTTGTCGAATTTGGGTCGCCCGAGCCATGAATTCACTGGATAAAGAACTCCGTCCAATTGATCTGAGCTCTATCATATATGGCCATCATGAGCTGGATCTTGAGCCTCGATACTTGATCGAATGAACCTGCTTGGCTGGTCAGTAGCTGCGTCACAATATAAGCCAAAGCTCAGATCGAGGCAAAGATGTTGTTTTTAGGAAAAGCACTCAAGGTCGCTTGGCTTTCCACGCAATATTGTCAAGTAGTCATCTACAAGATCATCATTGTACTCCACAAGATCGGCTCCTTCGTAAGCGCATCAAAACTTCTTTTTAGCGCCTCCTTGATTGATATTTGCTTCAGTATCGGAGAAGCATCCTTGATCTTGTGAACGGCGAAACTTCCGATCATGTCCCCGCCTACTGAGTAAGAGTTAAGATAAACTTCGGCCACCTGCCTCGGGAGGAAGTATGTCGGCTTCCTTGAAAGAAAACTTTCAAGCCTTGACTCTCTAAGAGCTGAGAAGATCTCATCTATATAATCGAGATCACAAGCGTCGAAATCCATGGTTGGCTCGAACCAAACACGGTCCTTGTCCAGGATTTCTTTCATGTTAACTGGAGCAGACACCGAAATATTTTTACTTGCCATTGTACCTGTTACACGAGCATTTATCAATATCGATTTAAATAAAACAGTTTGTATAGCGATTCTGAAAAAGAAAATTAATTCGTGTAGCAGTTGTAATAAGCATACTGAAAGAGAGATTGAGATTCTGAAAGGATATGCAAGAGGGGATTGCAAGAAATGATCTCAGAATTTTCGGATGCAGAGGATTTTAAGTGCGGTAATGGCGGTTTCTAAAGATACGATGGAATATAAGTCTATCGTGAAGATGAACGGTTTCTGATCTAAGGCTGAGTTTAAACTTGCTTTATGAGATGGACGGTCAAGATTAAAAGATATATTAAGTAATGATCACATATGCCGCCTAAGTCAAAGCCAGTTGTAAATATGCCTAAGTAGTAACTGTGAAAAGACAAGCATTTAATGCGTGCGAGTTCAAAGAAACTTATGTATGGAATGTCGTGCAATAAATATAAGCCGTTAATAATAAATGACAAACTTAGGATATTTAATAGCATGCTGAATCTTCATCATAAATGCATTACTGTTTTATTCGTTACTACTGAGTAGAGATACGCAAACGTGTCAGCTGAACATAGTAGTCACCGATACCTCGTGTAGATGGTTTTCTCGTCTCTACGTATCGAATTTACTCGCATTGAGAGTGATCATTCCCCCCTTATTGAAAGATCCTCTCCCGGAACCTTCTTACCGACCGGGGTCGGTAGGATCCAACAGCACCTAGCTCTACCGAAAGTGCTCAATCCGGATTCGACTAGAGGCTTGGTCAATATATCGCCCCTTTGTTTGTCGAGATGGATTTTCTCCATTCCGATATCCTTCTTTTCGACATGGTCACGAATGAAGTGATGTCTCGATGTCCACGTGCTTGCATCTTGTGTGAAGTACGTGGTTCTCGAGTAATTGCAATGGCACCGGTACCGTCGCGAAGATTGGGCACTTCATTTTGAGTGACGTCATAGTCTCGTAGCCGCCGTCTCACCCAAAGGATTTGGGCGCAAAGAACTTCCGGCAGCCCATGTATTCGCCCCGTAGTTGATGTAGCTACCGAGTGCCGTTTCTTTGAAAACCATGACATCGCCTTACCGCCAAGGAACCGACATGTTCCCCGAAGTTGATTTTCTGGTCGATTCTACATCCCGCATAGTCGCATCGTAGTAACCAGCTTAGTTCAATATTATCATCGCTTGGATACCATAAACCCATGTCGTGTTCCTCTGAGATAGCGGAGAATCTTCTTTGTTGAGTCCATATGGCTCTGCTTCGGATTCGCCTGAAATCGAGCACAAACACCTACAGCATAAGTTATATCAGGACGTGTTGCTGTTAAGTATAATAATAAACCATTTACAACACGATATTCAGTTTGGTCTACTGATACTCCCTCTTTATCAAGATCAATCTTCATATTAGTGTTCATCGGGATCTTGATAGGTTTGTCGGATGTGCAACCGAATCTTTTGATGAGGTCTCAAGTGTATTTACCTCGATTAATGAACGTTCCCTTTTCAGATTGCTTGACTTGAAAACCAAGGAAGTAGTTCATTTCTCCCATCATTGACATCTCGAACTTATCCTTCATCATCTTTTCAAATTATTGACACATAATGACATTCTTTGATCCAAAGATGATGTCATCCACGCAGATTTGCACCAGTAATAGGTCTTCTTCCAGTCGAATGCTGAACAGAGTGCGATCTATTGTGCCTTTCTGAAAACCTTTCTGAAGAAGAAACTCAGATAGGGTATCATACCAAGCCCTGGGTGCTTGTTTTAACCCATACAGAGCCTTCTTGAGTCTATAAACTTGATGTCCCTGCTGAAAGCCGGGCGGTTGTTCCACATAGACTTCTTCTTTCAGTACGCCGTTCAGGAACGCAGACTTCACATCCATTTGATATACTTTGAATTTTTGATGTGTTGCGTAGGCTAGGAATAGTCTGATTGCCTCCAATCTTGCAACTGGAGCGAAAGTTTCGTCGAAATCTATTCCTCGCCTTGACAAGTAGCCTTTAGCCACGAGTCTTGCTTTGTTTCTTACTACAACGTTGTTTTCATCTCGCTTGTTCTTAAAGACCCATTTTGTTCCAATTGCACGTTGATGCAGGGGTCTATCAACAAGTTCCCAAACATCGTTTCGTTTGAACTGATTTAGCTCCTCCTGCATGGCTATGATCCAGTCAGCATCTTTCAATGCATCCTCAATCGTCTGAGGCTCTTCAGTGGACAAGAAGCAGGAGTATAATGCGCTTTCTCCTTGACAAAATCTGGATCTTGTCTTGACATGTGCTGAAGGATCTCCAATGATTAGATCAGCAGAGTGAGCATCTAGCCATGTTCTACGATGTTTTAGCTCTTCATCTGAAATTTGATCAACACAGATAGTAGGTGAGTTAGGCATTTTAGTTGTACTATTCTGAGATTGAAGAATTTCAGTAATAAGAGTGTGATCTACTGAGTCACCAGGTTCAGGGGGATTCAGCTCAGGAACATTACTAGATGTTCCCCCTGAGTTGTTACTCTCAGTAGTGGTCTCAGTTACCTCTTGGGTTTCTTCATCGACCTGAGTTACCTGGGATTGATTTTGTTCGGGAGAATCAATCTGCTCAGCTAATTGCTCTGCTGGTTGAGATTCAATAGACTTGTCTTCAGTTTCTTCGTCTGAATCATCATCCCAACATAGCTGGATCTTTTCAGGTTTGTCTTTTAAGCTTAGATCCCGTAGGCCGCTTACCGATGTCCTCGTATTCGTAGTTAGAGTTATTGCTCCCGTCTTCGCAGCAAACTCATTAAAAACAACATGAGGGCTTTCCTCCACGCAAAGAGTCCGATAGTTGAATACTCAAAGCTTTGCCGACCCGAGAGTATCCTAAGAAAACTCCCCGATCCGACTTGCTATCAAAAGTCTTCACTGATCTATCCCATTATTGTGGATAAAGCATGAACAACCAAAGATATGGAAATAAGATAAAGAAGGCTTCCCGCAGCTCCATAGTTCATATGGTGTCCTCTTATGCCGCTTTGTCGGTAGAGATCGATTCCCGAGTGTAACATGCAAAGTGTTGGTAGCTTCCGCCCGCAATTTGGTTGGGAGTCCCGAATCCGCAAGTAGAGTTCTAGCCGCTTCTTTCGAGAGTCCTGTTCTTTCGTTCAGCAACTCCATTTTGCTGAGGAGTGCGAGCAGCCGATGTCTCATTCTGCTGAGGTGTTCGTGCAGCTGAAGTCTCATGCTCAATTCCTTCTGCTTTGCAGAACTCCTCTACCATGGAATTAAGGAACTCGGTTCCGTCTCGAACGTATTTTTCTAATTTCGGTGTTCTTCTCGACACCGAGCCTTTTCGAAGCGTTGGTAACTCGTTTTGACGTCGACTTGTTGGCAATGAATATGACCCATGTGTAGTGTGAGTAGTCATCTATGACCACTAAAGCATATTTCTTGCCTCCGATCGTCACCGGGGAGACTCGGACCGAATATATCCATATGTAGTACCGAAGGATTCCATCGATGGAAGGAGATGGAACGGGTGGATTTTGTTTCTTTGTTTGCTTTCCCTTCAAACATGCTTCACACCGAGTGTCTCTCGCCGAATACTTCATTCGGCGCCTCCTTGCTAGAGTGTTTCTTGCTAGCTTGTTGAGCGTCTTAAAGTTGAGATGGCCGAGTCTTCTATGCCATAGCCACCCCGTCCGGTTGTCATTTTTCGCCAATAAGCAAGCTTCGTGTTCACCGAGTTCCGATCACCACATATATGTTCTTTCTACGCGAACCCGATAACACCGTTTTCCCCGTGGATTTATCAATAACATCACGTAAAACCAACGTCAAATATCACTCTATTCGAGTTATCACAAAACCGACTAACGAGAGAAGATTATGTCGAAGTCCTTCAACATATGATACTCTTGGAACTTTAGCAAATCCCAATGCCGAGTGTTCCATATCCTCTAGTATAGCCTTTGGCATTGTCTCCGAACTCGATTCTGGGGTCCTTCTTCGTAGATATAATTCTTCGCAGACTCCTTTGGTATGTCATGTGTCTTGAGCATCCGCCGTCCACATACCATGGGTCTTTACGCACCCGCAAAAACGTAATTATATTCAGTACCCTTTATTTTTGATTTTGGGTCCTTAGATGTTAGTTTTAGTAACCCAAATCTGTCTAACAACCCCGGTGGTTTCGCATGCTTTCTTTCCACTTGAGTCAATATACTTGACCACTGGACTGGTCAGAGCTGACTTCTTAGGCTGTTCAGGTTCAGGAGTCCGGATCTTCTGAGTTGGTGGACTGCTGACCTTTGCCCTTTGTGCGTTTTTCTTCTTTTTCTGACTCTTCGAGCCTCTTCTGACTATAGGATCATAGTAATATGACCCATACTGAGCTGGATGTGTCAACTGAGGTGGTCCATACCGATCAGCCCACTTAACTTTGCTAGTTCCCCCTTAACTGAACTGGGGTGTTTGAGTACTGATCTTCTGGTCAGAATACTGATGCGTAGGATGAGGTGCTTTCATCTTTTGTTTGTTCTTTGCTGAGGGGTCTAGAACATTTGCATTGATTATTTCTCCTCGAACAAACCTATCAGTTAGACGCACTTCTGAGTGTACGAGGGCAGATGAGGAAGCTTCCTTGTTGAAGCCAAGTCCTTCCTTACAGTGCTTGGGCTTGTTGCTTGCTAGCATGGCCTCCAGCTTCCTTTTCGACGCCCATGTAACGCTCGTACCATCGGGCTTTTCCGCACATCATCACTTTTCTTCAGATGTATCATGTTCGGTCTGAAGTACTGATAGTTCTTGCTTCAGTAGACTCAGTTTAGTATCTTTCTGAGTCAAGTCATTGGTCAGAACTGAAATCTGATCTTCTTGATGCTGAGACTTGGCCATCAGAGAGTTTATCTCCTCCCCGAGTCTCAACACAAGTCCTTCGGCTTCGTAGCAACCCGACTCTCCCGAGAAAGTCTCCGATTCTCCACTTTCGTGGTATCCAACTCCCGAAGAGTCTTACTGAGCTGCAGCACTCATTTGAATTTGTTCATCTAATAATTCTTCATAAGGCGGTCGTGATGTCCAAATTCGCATCCGCACCTCGAAACAAGTGTCGTGTGTGCAAGGTGAAGAGGAATTAAGTGGTTCATGAGAGTTTACCTCATCCTCTTCTCCTGCCATTAGGCACTTTTCAGTTGTTTCTTCAGCTTCAAGCTCTAAGGCCATGAAAGCTGCTTCATCGTCAGATGAGTCCATAAAGGAGTCGACTTCTTCTGAGTCGTCTGAGATTTCGCCGGCAATGTAGGATTGTCTTTTCTGGCGAATTTCTCTCTCCTTGCCTTACGTGCTGCGCGTTCAGCACTACTGAGCTCAGGACAATCATATTGATAGTGTCCTAGCTTTTTGCAGTTGTAGCAAGTGATGACTCTTTCTTCTTTGCTTTCACTATCCTTTGATGGTGCTGAGTCATCCTTCTTTCTGCATTCAGAAGATTATGAGTTAGGAGTATGTTTTGGTGTATAATCTGGCTTACCTTTTGTGTCTCGGTATGCTTTAGTCAGTTTTCTGCACCTCTCCTTCTCCTTCTGATACTTCACAGCGAGCAACGCGTACTTCTGAGCGAGACTTCCTTCTTGTAGATCATTGAGTGAAGGTTCAGTCTTACTCGTTGTCTTGATCGTCGCTGGAGATGCTGCGCTGACTGATGCTTTGAAGGCATGGTCAATTTTATTGTCAGCTTCAGCTCTTTGCTTTCGTTGAGGTCTATCGAACTCAAACTCTTCTGCCTGAAGTTCTGAAAAGATATGGTTAGGAGAGACAACATCTAAATCAGAATATCGCAATAAAGTGGCAAAAGGTGTCCAAAGGTCCGTCCGGCGAGTGCCCTCGCATCTTGAGATTCATTTCTCTGTTGTTGAATGTCTTTCCCAGCCCATTGATGGAATTCATCAGATTCGTAAATCTAACGTTCAGATCTTCTATTTTGTCACCAGGCATGAGAGACAAACTTTCCAGCTTTTGGAGTTCCAGAGCCGCTTTGTTAGCTTTTATCTTCTCGAGTTCCACGACTCGCAGCGCTAGAGCGTCCCGCAGTTCCTTTGCCGTTTTGCATTCCCCGAACCCCGCCAAGATAAGAATCACTAAGAGTGGTCGGGATGGCATTTCGGCGACTCGGTCTAAGTTGTGAAGCTTCTTCTCTTCGGGAGTGAAGAGACTTCGTCTTTAGGGATCTTCTTCCCGGGCCACCATTCCTCCTCCTTCAGTGGGGCCCGAGTCACGACACTATCGATCATGGGAACAATAGGTCCATCTTCAAGCACTTCAGTCATACTATCATGGAGGGATGTCAGATGTGCTTCCATTCTGACTCGCCATACTCCATAATTCTCTACCGAGAACATGGGTACCATTCTTATACCTGATATATCAACCATATAGAAATAATGATATGAATGTAGAGTGATATGCAGTGAAGAAACGTTTTCTCCAGATCTATTCAAGTAGACCAGTTTCAAGATAACAAGAGTCTTAAAGAACTACTGCTCTGATACCAATTGTTGGTCCCGAGAGTGAGTTCAGGTGTAGAGGGGTGGGGGGGGGTGAATACACCTGAATCCAATTTTCTCAACATTGAACACGAACAGTCCTATTCAGGATAATGCCGTACTGAAATAATTCAGCAGACCAAATAACTGTTCTGAATCGTGTTAGGCTAAAAGTCTGACTCTACTGAGATCTGCTAACTGACTGAGTCAGAATTCAGTGTCAACAGTAGAAGTTCAGTGTGCGGAAATGTGTAGGCCCTAATCAGTTGATTAAAAACGTTTTATGCAAGTCTCAGTTCAGCAAGTGGTCAGTTCAGTATGCTGAGACAGTTGAATGATTTTAAGAAGATTTTCAGTATGAATAGTAAAATCAATGCAACAGTAAGAGAACGTAAGTAAACGATACAGAGAGTTTTAAAGTGGTTCGGATATCAATCGATCCTACGTCCACTGTCCCAAAAGTTCAGGAGACTATTTATTATACTGAGTTAGTCTCAGTCAGCTTGTGCACAGGACAAAGCTATGACTTGGGGATTATACTGAGCAAGTCCCAGTTTACAAATGTATCAAACTAAAGTGTTTGACAAACTTCTCCAACAGTGAAGGAGTCCTTTTACAATAAGGATTGGGTTCAAATATGAACTCCTTTGTCTAAGCTATATATGGTTTCGGTTGAGCTTAGAGTTAGAGGGATAGGGAACGAGAGTGTAGCTTCTAGAGCGACGAACAACTGAGTGTAGCTATAAGTTCGTGTCACGTCGCTTGGATACTAGATGCTTGGTTGTCGGTTCAGCTTGGTTCCCTTAAGAGCTAAAAGGTAGTCTTTCGCCGGAGATAGATCTTTTGATTCTTGCGGAAGACTTAGGCTTTTTAGTTAGGCTCTTTTTAATGCTCTGTGTGTTCTTATGATTTCGATCTCGCGTATCAATTCTTGAATGATCCCTCTATTTATAGAGAAGAGATTGGGAGAGATCCGTTGGAGACGATCTTCTTCTTTCTCTCTCTTTTGGTAGCAAACGGCTCTTTTGAAGTAGGTAACAGTGTACTTTCCCACCTTTTTAGGAAAAGGGTTGACTGCAGCTTTAGCAGGTGAGAAGACACGTGTGTTCTTGTCATTCGTCGAGGTGGATAGAGTGGTTGGGACAGCACAGACTTCAAGGCAAACTGAAGCTGACTTCTCTCTTCCTCGTATATGACAATGCGGATTGTCTTTCAAAAGTATTTGACAGTTCTGACTGTCTGCCGATGCTGAGTCTGATCCCGTATTCAGTAGCTAGATAGCTAGGGAAAGTCTACTGAAGATCAACTCTGAGTTCAATGAACTGCTCCTGCTGAGTCCAGTTCCACTGACTCTTTTAGTATACTGCTCCTGCTGAGTCCAGTATCACTGAGTCTTCTACTTCTGGTGTTAAGGCAGATAATCTACTGAGCGCCTTGATTAGAGTAGAGTGTCTACTGAGTCTGAAACCTCAGAGACAAATAACGATTACAACGGAATGGTTCACCAATCAGATAGGGTTTTGGGATCTTCAAATCTTCTCAACAATCAGAGCACTAGGCTGCTGAGCATGGTTCAGTATAGAAGATAGAATCATTTCCCACTAAGTGAGACTATGCTGAGGACAGAATCATCACCCAACAGAGATTAACACATCAAAAATTATCAGAAATGAAACTAAACTCATTATCGCCAATTTCAAATTAAGATTAACATTCAAGAGCAATTTCAAAGAAGCTTACAAATTATAAATGATGGAGCCAAAAATTTCGATCACATCATTTAATTTTTCCCTCCTAACCCTTTTGGTTTAGGCCTATAAATACAAGTACTCCTAATAACACTCAAAAGTAATACACTGATCTAAAGCAGTAGCTCACTAGACATAAAATGGCAAAAGATGTTGATACATCAACAAGGAATAAAATCGTCCAATTTCTGATGCTGAATTCGACAGCCGGAGTGGTGAATAAAAGAAAGGCTCTTGAAGCTAGCCTTAAATATGGATGCTCTATGAGGACCGTCGGTCGACTTTGGGCTGCAGCAAATAAACAACAAAGTAGAGGTGAGGTTATTAATGTTAGCAGTTCAAAGACAATTCAGATAAGAAAAAATCAAGTCCACATTGATATTCAGTTAATACAAAGCTTGCCACTTCACAAAAGGGCCACAATCCGAAAGCTAGCAAGAGGAATTAGTTGCAGCAAATCAACCGTGGGTAGATGGGTTAAAAAAGGTTTGATCAAAGCACACACAAATGCCATTAAACCCCATCTTACTGCCCCTAACAAGCTGCTTAGATTAAAGTTTTCCCTTGAAGCTTTACAATCTGATAGAGCACTAAATATCCTAAGGTTCAAGTCCATGGATAACACAAAGGCACATAGATGAAAAGTGGTTCTACTTGACTAGAGGAAATCACGCATTCTACCTAACACCGGGAGAGGCGTAACCTCTAAGAACATGCCAAAATAAAAATTTCATAACGAAAGTTATGTTCATGTGTGCTGTATGTAGGCCATTGTTTGGGGAAGACGGTTCAATCCTTTTTGATGGTAAGATTGGGATATTCCCTTTCACAGAACAAGTAGCTGCACTTAGGAAATCAAAAAATAGAGCAGCTGGTACTTTAGAAACAAAACCCATTCAATCAGTTACTAAGGAAGTCATTAAGGAGTGTCTTTTGAACAAGGTATGTAACCATACATTTTATTGATTTCAGAATAGTGTTAGTTGTCTGTTCACCTTGATATTCAGTTTATTGTGTACAGATTATTCCTGCTATCAAACAAAAGTAGCCAAGCAAATGCAAACAAAGTTGATTTTCATACAACAAGACAATGCGAAGCCACATATAAAAGACACGTATATTGATTTCGGAAGGGCAAGCAAGCGAAAAGGTTTTGATATCGACTCATTCATCAGCCCACCTAATTCACCGCACACAAATGTGAATGATTTAGGGTGGTTCCGAGCCATTCAAAGCATACAAATTGAAGAAGCATGCTATAATGTAGACCAATTAGTAACTGCTGTTCTAAACTCATTTGAACAACTCTCTCCACATACCCTAAATAAAGTTTTCCTAACTTTACAAGGATGTATGGTTGAGATTATGAAAGTTAGAGGACATAATTCATATAAGATACCTCATCAGAAAAAAGATACTCTCGTAAGACTAGATGAACTTCCAAGAGATTTGGAAGTACCTTTGTCTTTGGTAAGAGAGTGTATAACGTACATGATGGAGAATGGTTCAGTTCAAGATGCAGAAACACTAAGGAGTAGGCTAAGTATAGGGATGCTAGGGATTTGAAGATTAACAATATCTGCTATTTTGTATAGGGAACATGTATAAGCTATTTTGAAGTAGTACTCCACATATAAGGAGTAGACTAAGTATAGGGAACATGTATAAGCTATTTTGTAGTGTGTATATGTTATTTTGTAGTGTGTATATCAGTTTTTATATGTTCAACTAAATTAAAGTCAATTTCTATCAGTTTATATGTTCATCAGTTTACTGGATTGTAACAACAACTAAAACAAGAAGTACTCCAAAACAACACCAGTCCACAACACCATTAGTAGCATCAAAACAACACCAGTCCACAAAACACCAAGTAGTACTCCAAAAAATTGGCATCATTAGTAGCATCAAAACAACACCAAGTAGTACTCCAAAAATCATTAGATGCAAAACGTGAAGCCAGAAGGCATCTTCAGACAAAGCCCCATCAAATAACAACAAATCCAAACTATCATAGAACTGACTAATCATAATATCACGCCATATACAAACTGGATTGTAACAACAACTAAAACAAGAAAAGAGGAAAGATCTCACCCTCTTGAAGAATGCAGGGAGATAGATCTGGAGCATAGGTTCCGCGTTCAGTCTCTACGAGTGCCGCTCGCCGTCCATTTCGTCAAACCAAGATGGATCGAGGCAATAAGTCGGTCATTTCAAACTACCCGACCGTGTAGGTGTATCGCTCAGATCACCCCCCTCGTTCGCCTTCACCACCGCAGGTGTAGGATCTGGTAGATCGGCGACTGATAGGTCTAGATCGGGATCCGAAACTGACGCCACCGACATTTTTCCAGATTTAAGCTCGGCTAAGCATAGATCGAGTTTTGATGTTATTCGATCGATCATCACCTCGGCCGCTAATAGGCCTTTCACGGGGGAGAGGGGGGGGATTTCATCCTAGTGATGTAGAAGAAGAGGGGATGCGGAGGTTTTCGATTATCGGATGGGCGGCGCTGCTGAGAGGAAGAAGGAGAAAGATAGGGTTTTGATTTTAGTGGACGAAGGGGTGTTTTTAGGAAAGGGAGTTAATCAATTAGGAGGGTTAATTATTTTCGCTAATACTAATGTTTGAAGAATTTACAAAAATGCCACCGCCTATTTGAAGTAATTTCTTTCCATTTTCGGACGAAGACAAGTTTAGTGGGACAGCCGAAATTGGAAAGTAAGACAAGTGTAGTGGGACGGAGGGAGTATATTGCAAATAGTGGAATTGTACAATCCTACCCAAAACCACTATAATAAGTACAAAACTACCCATTTTATTAAAAACTATGTAGGAAATACCCAACTTTACTAAACTACCCTCACTTTTTCAATTTTTTAACCTGAAACTTGTCAGATTCGAAAAATGCACTGATTTTAACACATCATGCCGATCGATCGGCACAAATCAAGAAAGGGCCGATCGATCGGACTTAAAAAAAATTAAAAAAAATATTTGTGCCGATCGATCGGCACTGCCCGATCGATCAGACACAAGGACTTAAAAAAATTTTGTGCCGATCGATCGGCACTGCCCGATCGATCGGGCATAAATACATATTTATAAGTGGTTTTTTATCTATCGGCATACAATCGATCGGCACACTCAAATCGGACAGAAAATTTATCTATCGGCACGGAAGCTCGGCACACTCATCGGCACGCCCAGAACACTATATCTTTTTCCAAACCGGTCGGAAACAATGGAAGAGGTTAGTATTTATTTGAAATCTTAGTTTGTAAATTAGTTTGTAGATGTTGAAATTAATGTATGATTGCATGTTTAAAATGGTTTTTTATGAAATATATATGTTGGGTTTAGTGAGTATAACATAGATGTGGTTGGATTGGGTGAAAATTGGTGAAAATGAGGTAGAAATCGCCGGAAAATGAGGTAGAAATCACCATTGTTGCCGGCAATTGAGCTTCAGTGCCGACCGGTCGGGCCGGTCTGAATCGGTCCGACCGATCGGCACGTTTTTTTTTACGCGAATTTTTTTTAATTAATGTTATTTATTAAATATTATAACTGTAATAATTATAATTTTATTAAATATTAATTGTAATATATAGGTCAATTTTAAACGGTTAGCACTACGAGACGTTTCCCCGAGGATCACAACATATTATAATCATACTTTAGGGACATTGATTAGAGAGAAATTATCTAGTCAGGGTGGTATGGATCTAGTCCATCGGTTTATTTGTGGTCAGTTCGGGGGCATAGTGGGTTGGCCAGATGGTAAGAATGCTATGCGGGCTCTTCACAAGTTATTATGCTATGAGATTTCGGTACGACCTTCGGAGGTTTGGTTTAATTATGTTGGTCAGAACATCCGTTTCTCTCATCCGGAGTTCGCATTGGTCACTGGGCTCATGTTCGGCGAGTGTAGTTTCGACATGGCAGCATCTTATCAGCCTACTCAGTTTGGGGTCTACGGCAGGTTCAATGGTGGGAGATCGATTGAAGCAAAGAACTTGTTAAGCTGGTTTACAAAATATGAGCCTGGTGGCGTTTCAGATGATGACTTGATTAAGTTGTCGAATATTTTGGCTCTTTTCTTCTGGTTCTATGCTCCTGCAGAGACTAAGAAAATTGATACATGGATATGGGTATTGGCTGATGATATCAACAAATGGAATGTGTTCCCATGGGGTGCTTTTACCTACGAGGCCATGTTGCACTACCTCAATTACGTACCAAATTCCCTGGACCTCATAGGATCAAAGTATAATCTGTACGGGCCGATTTGGGCACTACAGGTATAATATTTGTTCACAACTTAATTATTACTAATTTATAAATTTTTATTAGTTTAAATAACTCGATATATTTATATTGTAATATAGGTGTGGGCATATGAGGCCATTCCTAGTTTTGGAGCTCGTTGTGCGACCCTTCTACATCCCAATAGTTTCCCTCGTTATTTACGGTGGTCGTTTAATGACGCCGATCAGCGTGATATAGCCGGGTTTTTCAAGCGCCAGGTAAAAATATTCTTATTATTAATTACAATGAATATGTTATGGATTTTGTTATTAATATTTAATGCACAAATATTATGTATTTCAGATGAGAGACTCGGCAGTGTTTGAAGTGTTGGCTCCGACCGAGCTTGAGGAGAGGTGTCCATATTGGCAGAGTGCAGTCGGTAGTAGTCCATTTGGGATACACTTTCCTGTGCCCTTGAACCCCCTACAGCCGGTGCAGTATGATCAAGATGGACATCGTATCTTGATCAGGCGCACCGAGGAGAGCAGACGTAGTACGACCAGAGGAGTTGTCGGTGAGGAGGAGGAGCAAGAGGAGGAGCAAACTGTGGTAGATAGTAGGAGAGTTCAGAGGCGGGCCCGCCGTACACAAGCATCTTCATCAGCAGCGAGAGATGCATCTAGTAATAAACTTAAATTCTAAGTGAAAATTTTCTGGTCAATTCCTCCTTTAATAATCGTCCCCTTCTTTGATAATTATTAGCAGTTGGTGAGACATATAGTTTTCTGGACCCAAGAATAGAGGCCATGATCAGTCGATCTATTCAAGAGAATTTTGAAAGGTGCGAGCAAGCTATGATGAATAGAATTGATGATTATCATCGGACTCTCAGTGAGGAGCTAGTGAGTAGGTGTGAGGAGCTGCTGGATAGAAGTAGTAGGTCAAGACAATATTCATCATATTATGATCACGAGGAGGAGTCTAGGCCATTTCAGTCTGGATATAGCTGGCACGCTCAGGCTATGCAGTGGCCCCGGTGGGATGAGCCCGCACCACCGACCTTTCATGTATGGGAGAGTGATCCATCAACTCAAAATCAGGAGGGCGAGTTGGTAAGAGAATTCTTCAATTAATTTAATTTCTTTTCCTAATTTAATAATTGCCTTTTGTAGGATATGGTTATTATGAAAGAGTGGCTCAAGTTTTGTAATGATCCACAAAGTAATAGACACGAGAATGATGAGGATTATAAATAGATTCCTCAAGAGGACGATGTGCAGTGCGTGAAGGGGATTCGAGAACTTGGGATAAGCGATTGGTACTCCGCCAAATATGTGAGTACTATTCATATATTTTATATTTAATAATCTTAAGGTTCTAAATTATATATTTGTGTCTATTGTAGATCATATTTCCAATCATAGCAGCACACCATTGGTTCGTGTTGCGGTTATGTATTTCAGATTGGAGACTCGAGATGTATGACTCGAAAAATCAATTTAGAGATGCTGGTATATTCAATTAGCGCGTCAAATGCCTTAGAGCTTTCCGGAAATTTATAGCGCGGTTCTTATGACATGGGAATTATTGGGCGTGTAATGCATATGGTTATCCATTCCCAAGATGACAGAGCCCCTCAGTTGTGCTTATGGATGATGAAGAGCAGTACATGCAATTGGATTCGCATAGTTGTGGGGCATTTACATGCATGACTATAGAGCGTCTCCTCACCGATTTTCCGACTCGGGTATGGGGTAATGATGAGGCAAACATTAGTAAGTATCGTAATTGGATGGCTGTAAAATGTTTTGAAATGTGTAATATAATTTGAATTTATGTATCAATGAAATAAGGCAAACATGCAAATGTATCGGTTGATTATTCTTATGAAATGAAATGTTTTTATTGGACTTGGTTCTCTGACCAAATAAGCCTATAATTTTTTTTTTCATTTGGTCCGATTGATCGGATTATGCCGATCGGACCGAAAAAAAATTATTTTTTAATTTCCTTTCGGACCGATGGCATAGAAAAAAAAATTATATTTGTTCCGATCGATCGGCATAGTCCGATCGATCGGCACAAGGAATTTTTTTTATTTTTTTTTCATACCGATCGGAACAAATATAAAAAAAAATTATTTTTCAATTTCCTTTCGGACCGATCGGCACAGAAAAAAAAATTATATTTGTTCTAATCGATCGGCACAGTCCGATCGATCGGCACAAGGAATTTTTTTTATTTTTTTTTCATACCGATCGGAACAAATATAAAAAAAAAATTATTTATATTTGTCCGATCGATCGGCACAGTCCGATCGATCAATTTTTTTTATTTTCATACCGATCGGACCAAATATTAAAAAAAATTATTTTTAATTTCCTTTCGGACCGATCGGCACAGATATAAATTTTTTTTTTTTTTACTACTGGTCCGATCGATCGGACCACTCCGATCGATCGGACCATTAATTAATTTTATATTTTTTTGTAAAGTGTCTAAATTATAACCTTACATTTGTTTGAAATAAGAATATGAAATGCGTTAATACTCAAAATTATACTGTAATAATAAATTAGTAGTTATGTAATACTCAAAATTAAAATGTAATTGTAATACTCAAAATTATACTGTAATAATAATACTGTAATATTCAAAATTATAATATGAAATGGTCTAATAAGACTTATATTTGTCGGCTAATAAGACTTAAAATCAATATAATTCAAATAGACTCTATAAAAATTATAAACTTTAAAATAAAAATTTTATTTTAAATATTTGAGGGTAATATTATGAAATGGTGTAATAAGGTTTTATATATAACTATACATTAGCAAAATTAAATATGAATCATTCTTAATCATCGAAGTACTTATCACTCTTTATGAAAAACGAACTCATTTTTCGAAATAGGTGAAGAGGTCGTAATTTTTTTTTAATTATGTCTCTATTATTATATTTCAAAGTTATTCATGATATTCTCGATATCCCCTTCGTATATCACTTTTCGTCGCTCGAATCTGAAGTTTTGTAGTTTAGATGAATAGTATTTGGGGTTTTGATTAAGGGTTTTCAGGGTTTAGATGAATAGTATTTGGGGTTTTGATGAATAGTATTTGGGGTTTTGAATAACGGTCCTACCGGTCGGATCTCTGTAGTACGGTCCGACCGGTTTTTTCTCTCACAGCAGTCATACACTTCATGTCATACAGCTGTAATATGAAAATAATAGATTATTTTCTTTGTTTGGATAAGTCAAATCGGTCGAAAATAATATGAAAATAGATTTTTTAGTTTCATTCCTCGATTTTTCATGAGATTATATAGATTACGAAAATAATAGATCATATGATCTGAAATATTACGTACATAATTATTAACACTAGAGCAGATTATTCATAATTTGACGGCGCCGGACACTTACGTCTTGTGTGACCTTGTTCCCCACAAATGCTACACTTCTTTGGTGCACGAGGTCTGCTGCTAGATGTACCGACCTCTACAGCGGATCCTTGTCGGCTATTCCTCAGCCGTCCTGTTTGACGCGTGATAATTGGCGGTAGTACCACCATCGCATCAATCTCTGCTGGGACACCCCACTCGCCCCGTGGAAGTAAAGGATTCACCACACCCGCATATATCTCCCTCCATGTTTTCGTCCGATAGTAGTAATTGATGTGATCATATAAATTCTCACGGCGGTTGTATAAAACTACAATTGCCTGCTTACAAGGGATCTCGTCTAGTTGCCATACTCCACATTCACATGAATGACTGCTCAGATCAACTCTCCACTATCTTTTTCCAGTGTCCACCTTAAATAAGTCAGCAGTCACGGATGTAACAACATACCTGAGTGCGGCATCTCTTTCATTTCTCATTCTCATATCTGCAGCTTCAGTCAAAATATCAGTCCTCGCATGAGCCTTTTGTCTACGAGCATCAAACCACTTTTCGAGTAGATGTCGGATTGCCTCGATCATAGCACATATTGGAAGACGTCTTGCAGCCAGAAGTCGAGAGTTAATAGATTCAGCCAGGTTGGATGTTAACATACTGTAACGTCGGGTAGGACAATGTGATCTGGCCCACTTCTCGGGACCGATATCCATCAACTTCTCGTACGCTGCGGGTTGTGCCTCTCGTATCGCGTTCAACGCGCGGTTGAAGACTGATGTTCGATATGCGTATGCTGCCTCGTGGAACATCTGCACGATCCACTTACCATATCGAGCAATCTTATTTGCGATGTGGTAGTAGCAATGACCGTAGTGTGCTTCCGGATAAACATCTCTTACCGCGTTGGCTATACTTTTGTGTTGATCTGATACAATTACTAGATCACTAGTGGAGGAGAGTGCTGCTCGGAGCCGAGTTAGAAACCACTTCCAAGAAATATCATTTTCAATCGGACCAACACCAAAAGCAAGTGGGAATATTTGTTCGTTAGCATCAATACCAACATCAACAAATAGGATTCCCTTATTCCTCCCCTTCAGGTGTGTCCCGTCAACCGCAATCACATTCCTAAGCTGGAATAACCAAGGACTTCGGCAAACACCAAGCATAAAAAATAGATGTCGGAAATCACCATCAGGACCAACATCTAGATCGGTCAAAGAGCCTGGATTTTGCATACGGAGCAAATGCAAATATTTCGGAAGATTTTTATATGACTCGCATGGCCACCGTAAATCATTGATATCGCAAAGATTACGTGCTCGCAGCGCCACACTATAACTCGCTTGGATTCCAAACCTATCCAAAAGATCAGCTTGAATATCGGCGGGTTTCAGTATCTTGCTCTGGCGGTGCATTCTCGGCGCAATATAGGCGGCTACGGCCTTTGCCCACACATTTCTCGATCCTAAGCCAGATAGATCGCGGTTGCAGGTGTGCTCGGGGTTATATACGGTCACCTCCCAAATTTTCGTGGCCCTACAAGCAGCACGAAGAAAATAAGGACACGTATCATTACGCTTGCATATGTATTCAAGTCATTTTGTGCACGAGCGTCGGCACATGAAATCCACTCCATGTTCCATCTGCCACAGTGCGACCATAGCATATAATTCATCTTTCTCCCAGAAAATAGCTCCTTGCCGCAAATCACAATCCAATATAAGAGGCAAGCTCGTTGTGAATGGTGGGTCAGATGTATCGAGAGGTGTAATTGGAATGATCCAATTACTTGCTGCTTCCATGTTGCTGTATAATATTTCGTCATCGGTATTTGGACGAGTGATTGGAAGAAGCATTGACATGAGTTGGTTGACGCCGCCCTCTCATCGGATCCATGCAGCAAAGTCACCAAGCGAACAATTGATCAATGCTTCAGGAATACCTTCATCTTCATCCTCAGATGAAGTATCGAGATAAGCTTCTTCATCTTCATCTGTTTCGACATGGATCTCCTCTTCCTGACCACTTCCACCGGAGTTGCTTCGACTCCCACCTGGGTTGCTTCCACTGTTTGGCCCTTCATACTGGTTATGACCTCCGAATTGATAAGACTCAACGAATGTTAAGTTTCGAGTTTCACGATTTACTACGCCGGTATTATTGGGGTGCACTAAATATACTGCAGGCTCTACGTCTAGAAGACAAATACGTTGTAGATCAAGATCACTCCCGATAACGGCCCTGATCGTTCTATGACTTTTACGAGACTCTGCAGTATAATAGATGTGGTAGTCGGGCGGAACTGAATATGCATCCAGAGCGTATTGAATATATTGTCGTAGTACTACAAGACAAATATTGTTTGCCGGAATCCAAACCATTGTCTCTTGGCCACCAACATATTTCGATTCACTATCGAAAACTCCGTTAAAATTGACAACAAATTGTTTCCAATCATTCTCCATATTTTTTTCTTGCTTTGGTGGTAGTGGAAATGAAGAAGGATGGTAGGAATAGAGAAGAGAAGTGGTGAGAAATAAGTGAAGTGATGAGACGAATTGTAATGAATTTATTGACGATAAACTATGCCCTATCGGTCAAACTGTATAATTTATTCACGTGAAAGTGTGTAGTATCGATCTGATATGTCATAAGGCACACTGTCAAAAGGTGATAGGGCACACTGATGAATTTATTCACGAGTGCCCTATCGGTCGGACACATGATAGGGCATACTGTAAAAAGTGATAGGTACACTCTCATATTGCCCTATCAATCGTACATATAGGTCCGACTTATTCATAAGAGTGTGCCATATAGGTCGGACACGTGATAGGGCACCTGAAAAAGGTGATAGAGCACTGACATATTTTAATAAACTAAGTCCGATCGATCGGACCTTACCGGATGTGTCCGACCGATCGGACAAATTATGCACCGGCCGATCATGCGTGGCCGATCCGATCGGACACGTCCGATCATGTCCGATCGGCCACGGCCGATCATGCTCATGTGTCCGATCATGTATGATCGGCCAGGGCCGATCATGCTTGTCCAATCATGCTGTGGCCGATCGGTCGGACGTGATCGGAACCTTCTATCGGACATTGATCGGACCCTTGCTATTCGAGATACTTATTTTTTTTTAACAAAAAACAATCATTATTTCACGGAAAATTATAAAATCAGTTGACAATCATTGAAAAGAGTGTATTTATTGAAAAGTAGGGGTATTTTAGTAAACCTGGGTATGTAGTGTAGTTATATATAAGAGATGAGTATATTTGTGTTTGACTTTACCGTCTTGGGTAGAACACCAAACGCCCCTTGCAAATATTGTATGTTGATTATTTGTAATCTTGTTCTGGTTTGAAGATTTGAGTGTTTGGCAGACTGTATGACATGATTTGAATTTGGAAATACATGCCGCCTAATTTGGATTTCCGACCAATTTCAGAATTTTGGTCCCAGTTGTTAATTAACGTTTCACTTGAAAGTCATTGGTTAATCCATTATTTTAAAAAGCCAAATTTGTCAAATTAGTGTTATTGCAAACGGAGACAAAATCGCTTGGAAATCGGTTTCTTTTATGCTAGGGGTGGGACTAGTGCACCTGCCACCCCAGATTTTGACAAGTGTCGAATTTTTTCTGTTATCAATGTTTTGTCCACAAAAATTCGACACTTGTCAAAATCTGGGGTGGGAGTTGTACTAGTCCCACCCCTAGCATAAAAGAAACCTGAAAATCGAAGTCCCGATGCTTTTCAATTGCTTGATTGTGCTTTACGACAATACGTGTCTGAATTACAGGATGTTGAATACTGGATTATGAATCATCAACTATGAACAGCAAACAATGAATAGACTTCATGATCGAACAAGGAAGCATGAACCAGAAAAACAGAGTAGAAACTAGAGCAGAAATGAAAATGAACTTTCATATATGAGAATTGAGATAAAAGTGTTGAATACATAATGAGGCTTCTTCCTAGCTATTTATATACAATAGGAGCCTTGAGAGTTAAGCTATTAGTTGGAAATATCTATAACTAATCTACAACTTATTTGTAACAAACTTCAACAAACTTCAGTAGATGTATTATCCGTTGGGCACACGTGGCTTGCTTTGATCATCATGTGGTCCTTCCTCTATTTGCATACGTGTCATGTCTTGCATGGAAGAAGGGGATGAGTTGGGAGTTTGAATCATAACACAGGAGATTGTCAGATGAAGATGATAATGCTATAATGATTTCTAAGAAATTAAAGTTTGAGTCGTTTCAAATCCACGTATTTGGGAGACAGACAAAGTACGTATTTTGTTTGAAGTTCCATCAATGCATCTAGATGATAAGAAATACATTGTCCGATCCAAGACTAAATACGAAATCATTAGAAAATCTGCGACTTCCTATGTGCAAATCTAATATTTTGAGAAAAACTAGAGACGAAATAATATACATTTACAGAAAAAACATAAAGAAAAAACGAAATTAAACACAAATTTGAGAGTGCCCCCTAGGATTATTAATTACTTCAACAATCAAAATGAATATATTTCATAGCAATCTATTAATCATATATTGTTCTTATTTTTTTCATGTCATCCATCTTGATCAGTAAGATAATCTCAATAATAAGCTTCAAGGTAGTTATGACTTCCCTTAATAATTAAATCATTTACACATACCTGAATTAATTAACTTGTTTGTTTTGATTAATTAATATTTTATATTTCTGATATTTATTAAATTGTTAAGTCAAGGCAAAACTCATATGTTCAATCGAGTTCGAGTTTTCTACTACTCAATTTAACTTCAATTGGACAATGAATGCCCATTGGATAATACATTGATAATTGAGAAAATGCCCAAATGGCTAACCCTCAGGAAACGATGAGAGGAGTGGGTGGTTCTTTAGTCAAAACCCACTCCTGTATTTTAATTACTGACATAACATGAGTGACTTCCTACTTTTATGTATTTTAATTTCATAGTTCACTAGAAATCTTTTCACCGATTTTCATACAGATCGGTCTAATGCAATTTACGTCTTTTAAAGTATCAGTCTTGACCATGTGTAGGCCGCCCTAATCATCAGGCTCCAAAATATTTTGAGGCCAAAAAAATTAATATTAGTGTAGTACGAAATGTAGCTAATATGAATTAAATCTCATATCTTATAAAAAAAAAGTCATACAAATTCTACTAGATCACAAAAAACTTTTGTATTTTTCATGAAACAAAATAAAATATAAATATGAGGTTCGAATTTTCTATATTAGGGCCCCATTTTATCGGACATGATTCTTACTATTTTTAGGACCGACCTTGGTCTTCTATATATATATATACACAAATTGTCCAATAGGGATTTCGAATTTCCCATTAAAATATGAGAATTGTATAAGAGTAGTTGGTATGGAAGCGAGCTTGCTAAATGCTTGACTAATAATATAATAATAATAATAATTTTACAGAAAAATCAAAGATTAGTTGGAAATATCACCTGCATGCACATGCAGATTGCTAATCTTGCTCTTACAATAATTAACATGATAATGTGGTTCTTCTGTCCCTTTTGACAAACCTGTGATTTTGTGAGCTAAATAAGTCAATGGGTTGTTAGCAAAGTAGGTTGTGTTAAAGAAATAAAAATTGTAAACCCAATATATCATAAAGCAAGATAAATTGCGTAATATATAGAACTAGCACCCAATATATTAATTACGTTATGTTTTTGTTTTTAGTAGAAACACGTACACATTATTTATAATCACACATCGAAATGACATTTGAGGTTTCACATGAATAAAAACAAATAAATGCACTATATATTTATATAAACAAATATATATATTAGAGGAATACAACAAAGGATCTTCATCCCATTTGGTGCAAATTCCCATTCAAGGCCAAGCCTAGTAGGATTTCCAACACCTTTTGTCTTGAACAATTTGAATCAATTCATTTATTAGGACGATGACACACGACCATAAACAATTATAACTTAATTAGTTAATTAGATTAAACAACTCATGCTTGATTATGAAATTACATGTGATGTCGACTCTTTTATTATTTAAAAGATAAATTTATTTCAAGATTGTTAATGTCACTACAACATCAATTTATTATTTATCAGCTTCGTTTACTCGGATTACAGACGTACAAAAAATAAATTAAAGAATATCAGACAGCAATACAAGAAATTAATGCATAAGACACACGATCAAGTGGGTTGTTTGAGTTCACGAGAGAGTCAAATTCCAAAATAGACTTCTCTAAAAATTTATTTCCCAAACTAGTCTTCTCTAAAACTTAATTTCCAAATTAATCTTCTCTATAAAATTATATATCAAACTAATCATACATATGCTATCAGTTTGACTCGTTAGCAAAAAAATGCCTTTATGATTTTTTTCCAAATGCCTTTATTGAATAAAAAATACATATGTATGATTAGTTTGAGATTTTAAAAACTTAATTTCCAAATTAATCTTCTCTATAAAAATTTAAAATAGATTTTATTCAGTTTGACTCGTTAGCAAAAAAAAAAAAAAAAAATCATAAAGGCATTTTTATTGAATAAAAAATAATATCAAGAAACTTTTAATTGAAAAGAGATTAATTTTAGGAAAAAACTTTTAATTATATATATTTTATTCACGAGGATGAACAAATAAAAACTGACACGTATATCTAACTAAAAATATTATATTTATATTTGATTAGTTTAAATATTCTTCATTAACAAAAATTTTGTTATTAGTTTCAATCATATTTTATATTTTTAATATCTACATAAATGTCTATGTGGTATAAGGCAGATTAGTTTTAGAAATAACTTTATAGAGAAGATTAGTTTGGGAAATAAGTTTTTTGAGAAGTATATTTTGGTAACTTATAAGTAAAATCGAATTATTTACTGCTCAGGATCAGCTTTTTAATTAGGAGATTTAGGTGGTGTTTAGAACAACTTTCAGCTGCAGTTTATAGATTTCAGTTGCAGCTGTAATGTTTGTAACAAACACCCAGCTTTTAGCAGAAATTTCTTACCATATATAGCCAAGATAAAAAAGCTGATATGACCTAACTTTCAGCTGCAAATTACAGCTTATCTAATTTATTTGACTATTTTATCCTTTAAATATTTCTATAATTCTCAAAAAAATATTAATTTTAAAATTAATATTTTTTTAGTTACAAATTTAATTATAATTATATTTTAATATATTAGTTAGTAATTTGAAAATTATTTTATATTTATTATTTATAAATTCTTCAAGTTTTATGAAATAATTATTATTAAAATTAAACTTAATTAAATACATATTAATTAAAATAGTGGTTCTGAAAATTTTGAAAATTTGAAGACGTAGGTGTTCATTTTGTATGGGATTTTAGTTTAATGTTTCTATTCAGTGGACGTGGTTATTGGCAAGAACTTATTCCCCGGATAATTCAAATCGAAGCAATTGGATGTCCAACTTGCAATGGTAGATTGATACCATTTTCTATGAGTAAATATGTTCTTCCTAATTTTTTTTCTATTTTCATTTAATCATAATTATTCTTAGCAACATAATTATTAAAATTATATAAAAATATTATTATTATGGATTTTAAGCAAATAAATATTATTTAAAATATAATATGTTTATGTTAATATGATATATTATAAATTTATATAATATACAAATTAATAATATTTATTTATTTATTATAAATTATCATTATTTAATAATATTGAGGGTAAAACGAATATTTTATTTAAAAACTTAAAATAAGGTACTAATATCAGCAATTTTTCAAATACTATTTTTCCCACTTTCAGCAGCTTTCAGTATTATTTTCAAACACCTATAAATCTCAAATCAAAAGCATACTGCTGCTTTCAACAACTTTTAGTATTTATCAATAAGTTTCAACTACTACAAACACACCAGTTGTGCATTAGCGCTGATGAAGTAGGATTCTTCCAAGTCAACTGAAAAAAAGTCTTAAATTTTTGTGAACAACCTTCTGGTCTCTTTTAAAAAAAATTCATTTATTAACTTCTGATTGCTAATATCTAGGCTCGTTAGGCCCATTAAATGGCTCCCAGCTGGTAAAAATTTCTTGCACCCACATTTCGAATCTCATTTCCCTCTTACTACATCTATTCTTCCCCCTCTCTCTCCAATCTCTCTATCTCTCTTTTGAATCCATTAAATTTTGGAGGTATTTCACATTTCATTCTAATGGGTCACCTTAGAACATGTGATTTCGGCGTAAAGATGAAATCTTGATGATCCTTTTCACAATTTTCTTGAGAAAAAAATTATGAAAATGATTCTTGAAATGAAAGAAAAATCCTTCCTTTCTCCCTCACAGCAATCCTACTCGAACATTCGGCAAACCCCGCCGTCAATTCCCTCTTCACAATCAACCGCTTACAAATTGAGCAACAGAATTAGTCCCAGCATTCTGCTAATCATCATAATCGTGGCAGTCATCTTCTTCATTTCTGGGTTGCTTCACCTTCTCGTCACATTTCTCTTACGACCCGCATTAATCAGAAATTCCGAAGAAATCGACGATTTAACCGCCCTTGAAGGCCAACTGCAGCAGCTTTTCCACTTGCACGATTCTGGGGTCGATCAATCGTTCGTGGATGCACTTCCGGTTTTCAATTACAAAGCAATCGTGGGCGTGAAAGATCCATTCTACTGCGCGGTTTGTTTGTCCGAATTTGAGGTTGAAGATAAACTTAGGCTGCTACCGAAATGTAGCCACGCCTTTCACATGGACTGCATCGACACGTGGCTGTTGTCTCATTCGACTTGCCCCATCTGCAGAGCAAGTGCATTTCAAGATTTCAGTCACAACAGCACTTTCTCTCCGGTGGTGAGGGTTCTTGAATCTGGGAGTGATAATTCAAGAGAGATTGTTATAGAGAGAGAAGTGGACACCCATTTGACTGATGATGGGGATGACGATGATTTGGGGCAGAAATCTGGGGAGATTGGAGTGAGAGAGAGGGAGAAAGTGGTGGCGGTGAAACTTGGGAAGTTTCGAAATGTGGGCGGCGGAGAGGGAGGCGGCGGAGAGAGTAGTGCGGAGGCGAGGAGGTGTTTCTCGATGGGGTCGTTTGCTTATGTTTTGGATGAGAATTTATCACTAAGCGTTGGTATTGCAAATGTGAAGAAGAAATCTCTGAAGAAACGTGGATTGTCTGAATGTGGGTGTGATTCGAGGAGAGAGTTCAATGGATTTGAGGCGTATAAGGTTGTTGAACAAGTTCGAAGTGTTGGTGAGGGGAATAAGTGTATTTCCACTGTGAATAGAAGGGACAGTTTTTCTTTGTCAAAGATTTGGTTAAGTGGGAGGAAAGATAGGAGTAGTGCTGCCGCAGTGGAGTCCACTACAAGGGCGTCTTCGTTCCGGTTGCCGGCTGCTGGAGACACGAAGAACTATGGCGGCGGCGGTGGTGGACAATTTGATATTGTTTGATAGAGTTTGTGTTCGATTTTTTATTTGTTGAGAATAGGAAGAAATTGTTGTGTAGTGCCATACTGGAGAATAGGCATAAAGAGGGAAGCGATACTACTTTTCAGTTGTAACACGAGCAAAAGAGACAGTTTTATTTGTTTTATCTACATTTATTTACCTGCGTTATAACTTGTAAATTTATGTTAGGTTCTTTCACTATAAATCACGGTCTGTCCGACAAGATAAATGTCTTTAATTATTAGGTCTAATATATTTTAGATAAGGACTTGTGTGCATCATGTTGCATGTGCAACATGATCCATTTTCCAATTTTGACCCGGTTTGACTGGGTTTGACCCGGTTTTCTACATTATTAAAAAAAATAATTAAAACAAAACAAAACTTTCAGCTCGCGCAGCCGCAACATTTATTGAAGATTTCAACGAATTCGATTTCATACGATTGAAGTTGCGATTTCATACGATTCAATCAACAATTATCTGAGTGGAGGATCAATTCGAAGGCGGCGCCGAGAAGAGGTAGAGGAATTCGTAGGCGCTGGAAGAATTTGGCGGCGGCGAAGATAACCCGACGAAAACTCACCACGAATTTCGTGGAATTTCTTTAAAACTAGGTTGGGTATCAAGTTTGGTATCAAATTTCTTAATTGGAATCCAAAATCAAAAATGGATTTTGAATCAGATATTCCATCCAGTATTGAAGGTAATGGAACTTTGTTTATAAGAATTGACACTTTAATTAATATTCTCTTGTTGTTGTGCTGCTCTAATTTTGTTGATTGAAGTGTTGTATGGATATTGAAATCAAGTAACAGCTTCTATGTTATTATTCTGCATGTGCTCTGTGCAATAAACTTTGGTATGATTATTGTGTCAATTTGTTTGTGGTAGGATCAAATTGACACTTTCTAATGATAATTAACAACTTTCATGCTTGATCTTGTTGCAATTCAAACTTCCTTGCAGAATCTGGACCCCAAACAAACATCCAGAACAATTGTGATGATATTCAACCTCTGAATACACAATGTATAGTGACAAATGATTCAGAAAATAGTAAGAAAAAATTATTAAATGTATTTTTATAGAGCAGTGTCATTTTATTTCACTGTAGTGTTACTTTCTGTAGGTAAAAGTGTCAATCTTTCAGAAAGTTGCAGATCAGGGATTGAAGATAGCCAAACAGCTGTCAATGATCGAACACTTGTTTCAGTTATTGTTAATCATCCTTGTCATGATATTCATACGAGAGAAGGTATTAAAAATTATTATTACATAAAAGTGTTACATTCTGTTTTTACACTTTTGTTTATTGAAGATTGACACTTATATTTATTACAAGTGACACACTTGTTCTGTTCTTCTTGTTATAGATAATATTACAGATTTGTCGGGTTCTTTGCTTGGTTTAAAGGATAGCAGCATTGAGTATATGTATCAAACGTACTGTGCACATGCTGCTAATGTTGGATTTAGAGTAAGAAAATCAAAATCAATAAAAAATGTTGCTGGTGTTACTATTGCAAAGATATTTGTGTGCTCATCTCAAGGAATACGAGGCAATGCAGCTGATTCTTTGGGTGCTAAAGAAAAGAGTTATAGAAAGTACGTAACTCGCACGAATTGTAAAGCTATGTTGAAAATCAAACTAACAGATGATGAAATGTATGAAGTTACTCAACATGTCATGGAACACAACCATACACTATGTAGGAAAGAATTGAGCTACATGCATCGTTCAAAACGGACAATTACAAGTGAGAAGGTTGCACTTATTGAAGGTATGATATCATCTGGGATAAGGGCTGTAGACACATTCCGATTCATGTCCCATGATGCAGGTGGTGAGCAACTTCTTGGTCATACCAAGAAGGATCACTTGAACTTTGTCAACCAACTGAAAATGTTAGCAGTAGAAGGTGGCGATGCTCAGAGCTTGATTGACATTCTCCACCAGCAAAATGCTGAAGACCCAGACTTCTTTTTCCGTGTGAGGCTTGATGATGATGGTAGGTTCTGTAATGTATTTTGGAGAGACTCCATAATGAAAGAAGACTATATGGTATATGGGGACGTCCTTATTTTTGACACGACGTATAGAACTAATAGGTATAACCTGATTTGTGCACCTTTAGTTGGATTGAATAACCACTACAAAAATGTTATGTTTGGATGTGCATTTATATCAAATGAGCAAGAGGAGTCTTTTGCATGGTTGTTTGATGTGTTCAAAAAGTCAATGGAAAATAAAAGTCCAGTTAGTATTTTCACAGATCAGGACAAAGCTATTGCAAATGGACTAGAGAAGGTGTTCCCAACAACAAAGCATAGACTTTGTATATGGCATTTGTACCAAAATGCAATAAGCAGATTTGGAAGATTGAAATCTAATAAGGAATTCAACGATGCATTTAGCAAATGTTTGACGGGCTGTTCAAATGAAGATGAGTTTGAGGATTGTTGGAACACAATGGTTTCATCCTATGGGTTGAAAGATCAAGAATGGTTTGGTAGGTTGTATCAACTCAGAGAAAAATGGAGCACTGCCTATAACAAGGACTTTTTCTCTGCCGGGATCTTATCTTCACAAAGAAGTGAGAGCACAAATAATGCATTGGGTTTTGCTACAAAAAAGACAACGAGTTTGAATGAATTTTACAAAATCTTTTCGAGAACAGTTGAACAATGGAGAAGTAATGAGTTAAAGGATGAATTCCAATGTTCAATAGCCCGCCCTGTATCCTGCTTGCCATTGTCGGGAATTCTCAAGCATGCTTCTGAGGTATATACTCTTACAGTTTTTTAAAAAATTGAGAAAGAGTTCTTGACATCGATTTCCACTACATTTCAGTTTATATGTGAAGAAGATGGTGTGAAGATTTATCAGGTTACTAATGACAGTAACAATAATCATCAATATGTCAGTTTTTATTCTTTTGGAAGTTTGGTAGGCTGCTCTTGCAAAAGATTTGAAGAATGTGGACTATTATGCTATCATTGTTTGAGAATACTACATGTCCATTGTGTGACTGAAATACCAGATTGCTACATCAAGAAGAGATGGACAAAATTTGTCAAGCAAGAGGTATGGGATAAAGCTGCTGAGGTAAATAGTACTTCTGAAATTTTTCAGAAGAGTTCTTGGAGAAGTCAATTGATGAGAAAGTGTTATAATCTGGTTCTAAAAGTACAAGAAAGTGAGGAGATGCGGAGAACTGTCGAAGATGGGATTAATAATGTGATTTCGAATGTCAATGCATTGATTGCTGCAAAGGAAAAACCAGTACATGACATTATTATTTCAAGTTCATCAAATCAAGTCTTGGATCCATCTCATGCAATCACAAAAGGGAGAAAACAGAAAAGGATAAAGGGTAATACAGAAACAAAGAAGCTGAAGAGGAGAGCATTAAGAGATACTTCAACCTCAAAACCAACAAAGGAGTTTGGTACCAAAACTCCTAATCCAAGATTGTTTTAGGTAACAATTGACACGTTCTTTTATCAACATTGACACTTTTAGTAAAAATAATTGACACTTTTGTGTAGTGTGATTGACACTTTCTTTAATCAATGATTGAGACTATTCTTGAACACTTTTCTGTTAGTTTAATTGACACGTTGTTTAGTCAAGATTGACACGCGCCGCGTAGACAATTAATATTATGCTTGAACATTTTGAATGAACATAATTGACACTTTTAATGAATATTATTGACACTTTTAATGAACATCATTGACACTTTCTTTTTGTCAACAATGAAACTTTTAATTAACATAATTGATAATTTTGTGTAGTATGACTGACAGTTTGTTTTATCAATAATCCACACTTTCTTTAATCATGATTGACACATTATATTAATTGAATTGACACTTTAAAGTGACACGCACCGCAGATACAATTATGTTAGTTGAATTCACACTTTCTTTTATCGACATTGACACCATTATTGAACAGGATTGACACATTTATTGAACATGATTGACACTTTTTTGAAACATAATTGACACTTTTCTATAACATATAAAAAAATACAAACATCGACACTTTTCTGTAACATAATTGACACTTTGTTCGAAAATGATTGACACTGTTACTAAAGAACTAAGAAATAACACGATTTAACATCATCAGTAGATAAAGATTCACATTAATATCACATACACTAGAAAACCTGTTCCAATATTTAACAACAATTCTTAAAAGCTAGATCATTAATATTCAAATGCATCTAACAAAGTTAAAGAAACAATTCTTCAACAACCTCCTCCTTGAAATCATGATTTTGATACAAATTTTTGAACTGCCATCAGATCAGTTTGCATTAGCTCATTGTAACTTGAAAGGATAATCCTTGTGCTATATTTTGCTCGAAGCATTCTTCTTCGACCAATCTAATAATATAAAGCAAGAAAAAAAATCAAGTTAGTTAAATTCTTAGAATAATAAGCAGATACAACAAGAAAACATATTAAAGTCATACCTACAACAAATCCTCACACACATAAGGCACCCCTATGAAGTTTTCCATGTGATTCATTAGAAAAACACCACAATCAACATTAGTTCTATCATTTTGCCATGCAAAATCTATGTTTTCAATGACATATCCATCGTACTCAGCAGCTTTGGGATGATACAACAACTTTAGGAATTTCCCAAAAAAAAATTCTGGATATCATAGAATGACACTCTATATCAATAAAATTGATACTTCCAATTAAATAGATTGACACTTAGATTATATAATATATACAAATGACTAAATACATACCAATTCTTTGACAAGGCCCATGAAATCTGAATTCTCTTTTGAATTTGACTTCACATTGTCAATATAGTGCACTTTTCTCATATTGAAGTCAATTACAGCTCCAAAAAAATGAGTATTGAAGCATATCGGAAAATATATCTATATAAGAATGAAAATATTTCAGCATATAATATATCTATATCGGAATAAATCAATGAAATTTTCTCTTACCAAATTTGCCTTCATGAGATCAGTACCCTGTTCCAAGCGTGTCATTCAATACATCCAACAATTTATGACATCAACTTCCCTTTCAACTTTCTTTGTACAATCTTTTTCATTTGTGCAGACTTTAAGAGCATTCTATATGGAAAAAAAATAAATAATCAGTAGAACAATTTATTAAAAAAAGATGAGAAAATAACAATTTTGTTTACCGTGAATTGAGAATTAAAATAGAACTTGTCAATGTTTTTTGAATGGGCTTGAGCTCGATATTTCTCCGCTTTGTTCAGCAACAGACTCCAAACATCAATAACACTAATGTCAATAAATGTAGAATCTGTCATGCTGTTCATAGCGCAGAATGACACGAAGAATCGACCCGTATGAGCAAAGACAGTTTCTCTGTTTTTTGGAAAAATATATTAACCACTGATAGTTAAGAACTTAGTTTTAAAGAACAAAGAAACTATAAATACTTACTCAATTTTTGGTCGATGTGTGTGGAAAAAGTAATCAACAACATCCTTCTCCATTTGATTAAGTTCTGACAACTGTTTCACATATTTCTTCATGAATTGGGAAGTATACTTACAATTTTCTCCTCTAGCAATCCAATCAACATTGCAAACTTGCCATGGATCCATTGTTTTCAATAGGCAAACTGTTAATTATAGAATGTCATTTGGATGGAGACATGTGTCAATTATTATTTATCAAAGTGTCAATTTAAAGAATAATGAATACCTTCATCAACAGCTGCCAGTTCTAATATTCTGGTGATCAAAGAATCAAGACGTGCATCATCAACTATTTCCACACCTTCATCAGTCTGTTCCTGGGATGTGTCATATGTGCTTTGTGATAAGAGACTGAAATTCGGAAGTGGATGATTCCCGTGTTCTTCACCAGTCTTTATACGATCCTTGTCCACTACACAAAAAGAAAAGATAGATTACATGTCATTTGCCTACTTGTTTTGAACAAATCTTGATATAAATTACCTGCTTGCTTTGAACATTTCTTCATATTGAGGAATTGTTCAACTATCATGTCAATGTGAGCGTGAAAATCTAGATTCTGGAAAATTTCATCTATATCATTTTGTGCAGAGCCTTGGGAAGCCATTCCTTCAACCTCTTTATCATCACCCGCGGTTAATTTCTTTAATCTCTCCAGATGAACATGAGTAATTACTCTTAAATCCCTTTGCAAGAGCAGGAATGTCTCATTCAATGCCTATAAAAATACAAAGTTAATCAACAGTTCGCATAACAAAACATTGACACTTTTCTACAACATAATTGACACATTTATTGAGAATAATTGACACTTTGAATTACAAAGATTGTCACTTTTACTGAAACACAAATTGACAAGTTTATTGAACATAATTGACACTATGATATGTAGAAAAACATGGATGTATCGTTAAATGCCCTAAAAAACATACAAAGATAGTCAACAAAAATTGACACTTTTTATGAATATAATTGACACGTTTATTGAACACAATTGACACTTGGATAATACAAATACTTACATCCTTTGCCATAGCTTTAATCTCAGTGTCAGTCTTCTCACTTGCTGGCAGATGATACATAATCACTCTGCTATCAGTTTGGTCTGATTTAGGTGGGTGTTCTTTAGCTGAATCTGGCAAAACTTGATCTTCAAGTTCAGCTTCAGTTGGGCATGATTCTGTTGTCTGATCTTTCCTTTTCAAATTGACTGGATAAGTATCTTCTACCCAAATGCCCCTACAAAAATCCCCAACAGCAAACTCTAGATCTAATCTCTCTTTGAATTTTTCAGATGTCCAATGCTTAATTAAGGGCAAGCTACTGCTCTCAGCTTTACCCAACCACATGAACTGGTGAAAATAAATAAGGGGGAGTATTAAAACACAACCACTGACATTTTTAAGTGATTGAACACCTTTACACAATCGTTCAATAACGAATGAGCACCAATCAAAGCTATTAATATTAGGGATATCAATCAGTGACTTAAAAACAGAAAAATCAATTGTTTGATTCTTAGTAGGGGCAAGGAAACTTGACAGACTATAAAGAACAAACAAACGTTTGAAATCATCACCCCCATCTCTTAACCTAGGCCCACTTAACATATCAGCTACAGTAGACTGATTCACCTCCTTCTTCTCAAACCCATTCCTCCTATTAAAGTCATTCAAGATAGTGTCACTCTCTTTGTCATTTATCAAGACCTTATTGCCGTCATTTCTACGAAGAAGAAATAAATCCCTAACATCATCTGCCGTATAGACAATTGTCTTATTGTTAGAAAAGGTAAGAGCACGGCTAATGGGATTAAAATTTCTAATAAACCAAGACATTTTAAACCATTGTATGTACTTAAACCCCTTCAGGTAAAGAAGACCATCAAAACCTATTTCTTTCAGAGCTATTATTTGAGGATCATTCAGCTCAGATATGATTTGACATAATCGAGCAGACCAACACTTTATAGTAATAGTACTTGCAGCACTGCACAGAAAATAGAGAAACAACAGCAAGGTATTAGGTTTATTTTTCTTATAGTAGTTTGATGATAAGTACCTTTTTACTTACTCTTTTGATTTTCGAGGATCACTCAGCTCAGAAATGGTCTTCTTGCTCGGTTGGTTTCTTTTCCGTTTCCTAGGTTGAGAAGAGTCAAAATCTGCTGTAATCTTCAACTCCTTGATATTTTTAGGGATTTCAGAATATTTGGAAACAGGTCTTTTTGCGCCCTTTTTCCCCCCTTCTTCAATGTCTCCATTGCAGCTGAAGCAAGTATGTCAACTCCAGAACTAGGTTTTTTGGTTATTCCAGAATCTTCAGAAGCAGGGGATATAGATTCACACTGTTTTTGAAGTGGAGCAGAAGCTGGAGCTTCAACTACTGAAGGTTTTTCTGGAACATCGGATGTAGCTTTAGAATGTTTTTCTTCTGCACCTTTGGTCAGTCTTTTTGGCGCATCATCAACAGCTGTTGTAAGTTGAACATCACATGCAGCTTTAGACTGCTTTTGATATGCACCTTTGGACTGTTTTTGAGGGGGATCATCAACGCAGCACTGTAGCTTTAGAATGTTTCGATCAGGGAGCACAAACTTCGGCTCTACATTTTTTGAGGTGTAGCTTTCGAACCGGCAGGATTGTCTTGATCTGCAAAAGTGACAACTAATTTCTTCTTCCGCGCTGGAGGTGCATCAGAAACAGTACGCAATGCTCTTCTCCTCGCTGTTGCCAGTGGAAGTTCAGTTGGTGGAAGAATATTTAGAGGCTCGGCAGCAATAGGGACTTCAACTGCCTTCGAAGCATCAACTTGATGGGGATTTAAATCATCATTTGCACGACCTCTGGTCCTTGGTGGCATTATTCTGAGAAATACTAACAACCATTCAGAAGATAAAAAAAATAGATACATGTGTCAATTAGTGTAAGTAATAGTAGCAATTATTGAGCCGGCAAAAAAAGACAGTGGGGGGTATAAATTAATGAAAGCATATCAGTTTTTGAAAATATATGTGTCATTGGTAATAACTAAAAGTACCAAAAAACCCTAGATTCAAACAACATGAATGAATAAAACTTCAAATCACCACTCCAGAACATTGTGAACACCAAAATCTAACAGCTAATGTTGATTGTACCGGCACATGTGTCAATTACTATGAGTAATAGTAGCAATTATTGAGACAGGGAGGGGGGGTAAGAATTAACAGTACCAAAAATTGCGAAAACACACAAGTCCTTCTCAAACCCTATATTCAAACATACTGAATGAATAAAATCACCACTCAAAACACGCTGTTGAAGTATAAACATAGAAATGTCTTAGTGTTCTTCATCAATCTAAAGTGCGTGAATAACTACACGAATCGTAAAAAAGTGAGAGTTACCTCAATGTATGGACGACAGAAAATATCGAACTGAAATATCGCAGCCTCTGATGGAGAAATTAAGCTCGAAATCAGGATGATTACAGTGAGAACGAAAGTATTTGAACTCCACAATATCCTCACCGCGCACGATTACAGGAGAAATATCGTAGCCTTTGATGGAGAAACCACCCGCGAACAAGAGAGAAGAAATTGAAAAACCACCCACGAACAAGCGAGAACAAACTGAGAAACCACCCACAAATTGAGAAACCACCCACAAACTGAGAAATATCGCAGCCCCTGTCGAATTTTTTTTTTTAATTCTGAACCGGGTCAAACCCGGTCCAACTTAGTCAAACCGGTTCAATCGGGTCAAAATTGAAAATTCAATTATGTTGTATGTGCAACATGTTGCATATAAGTTTTTGCCTATATTTTATTACACGTTACATTATACATGAAAAAAAAAGAAGCAAGTTTAATTGAATTTTGCACTCAAATTGATGTGTTTGTATCCTATTTATATTTTTTAAATATCATATTTTGTATCCATATTCTATACTTCCTAATTATTTCCCATGAAAATATGAGTAGCTTATAAACAATTGAAATAAATTACAAGCATACAAGAAATACGCGCCCCAAATCTAATTTATCGCCGGATACGTACTATATTCAATTAATTGTGTGTATATAAAAATTGTAAATACGTCAGCATTTTTAATGTATGAAACTAGGGGTGCAAAACGGTAGGCGGTTAATCGGTTAATACCGTTACCGAACCGAAACCGGCGGTTAACGGTAACCGATTAACCGTTTTTCGGTTAACGGTAGCGGTTGCGGTTAATGGTTACAAGCTACGAACGGTTAACGGTAAACCGTTCGGTTAATCGGTTAAAACCGATTAACCGTTTTTTAATAATTAAATCAGAAATTATAAATATATTTATATATTAATATACTAATAGTAATATAAATATATTATATATTAAATTATTAATACACTAATAATAATATAATATGTTATTGTTAATTGTTATATGCTACGAACTCAACTCAAAAAAATTATTATATATTAAATTATTAATACACTAATAATAATAGTATAATATGTTATTGTTAATCGGTTAAACGGTTAATCGTTTAACCGTTCGGTAATAACCGAACGGTTAATAGATTAACCGACTACAAAACGGTAATGGTAACGGTTACCGATTTTTACCGTTTTTCGGTAACGGTTAACCGTTACCGAACCGTTTTGCACCCCAATATGAAACCAATCACGCCATCAATTATAAATTTAATTACGTTTATGAAACCCCATGTAACGAGACTTATATTAAATTTATTATATTTAATTAATTATACATAGGTCCACAATCTCGTGCTTCTCGAGTCCACAAACCTAAATTTGACTGACTGAAAAAAAAAAACTATTGTTAGCAATATGGTGTTTTCTAATTAATGGGAGCTTTAAAATGTGGCAATTGTCAAATGTCAAATAAAACTTTTGGGGACGAATTAATTAATCTTTTGATCGAAACTACCAGAAATGGACACTTGTTAATCTTTTGATACTACAATTTAGTAACAATAAAATGTACGAGTACTACTATATTAATAAGAAAAAATATGAATTATTGAATCATGTTTAATTATTGAGAGTTAAATCTCTTTAAATTAATATTGTCGGGGCCATGATATTTTATTATTTTAGAGAGATTTATAAATTAATATTTATTAATTTAGAGAGTTTCGAATTTCAACGGAACCGAATTTTAACTAGATGAATATAAAAAAGTTATAAATTTATCCATATATCATATTTAATATCATTTTACTATTTACTAACAAAAAATAATGAAAATATTAATTTGTTTAGAAATAATAAATTTATTTATTTAAAAAATAAGTATAATGTGCATAATTAACATTCATTAATAATTAATACTAAAAAACATTAAAGATCATACAATCCCTTAAGAATTAGCCTAGTACACATATACCTCTTTTAATTATGGTATGTGATAAATTTGGCTACATTCATATTTAATGTCATTTTACTATTTGCTAACCAAAAATAAAGAAAATATTAATCCCGCATAATCTCGAATGTTATCAGTTCCGCTACGTAGACCAAATAATACGACTATTTTATTTGACTTTATGGCTTTACCACCCCTTTTAAAAAAAGACTGATCTTCCTATAAAGATCAAAGGTGATTTTGTTTAAAAATAAAGAATTTATTAATTTAAAAAATAAGTACAATGTGCATAATTAACATTCATTAATAATTAATACTAAAAAACATTAAAGATCAAACAATCCCTTAAGAATTAGCCTAGTACATATATACCTCTTTTAACTATGGTATGTGATAAATTTGGCTACATTCATATTTAATGTAATTTTACTATTTACTAACCAAAAATAATGAAAATATTAATTTATTTAAAAATAATGAAAATATAAATTTATTTAAAAATAATAATATATTAATTTAAAAAATAAGTACAATATGCATAATTAACATTCATTAATAATTAATACTAAAAAACATTAAAGATCATACAATCCCTTAAGAATTAGCCTAGTACACATATATCTCTTTTAACTATGGTATGTGATAAATTTGGCTACATTCTCCTTAAAAAACTTTTTAAGGGGAAGGGTATAATAGGCTCTAATACGCCCCCTTACGTGAAGGTCGGTATCAACATCGGACTACTACACGTGGAAATAAATGATCCATAGGGACCGGTCCAATATACGGACCAAACAAACCAACATCGCTTGGGTTTGCTCTTATACCATAATAAATTGTGTTACATTCTCCTTAAAAGGCCTTGTAAGGGGAAAGGATATCCAAGCGTATATAGAGGAGTCAGAATATTCACTAAATCGATGTGGGACATAATGATGGCCTATAAACAGTATACAATATACTCCATCCGTCCCGCTATTACTGTCCCCTTTGGTTTCGGCACAGAGATTAAGAAACTTTGTTTAAATGTGTATTTTATGAGTTTTAATTGTATTAAGAAATGAATACAATTTTCGATGAGTAGTTGGTGGAAGAAATGAGAATTTATCCAAATTTTTGCATGGAATAGTTGAGGCAATCGATTATTTTTTCTATTTTTTTTTTCATATTGTATTTTAAGAAATAATCTTAAGTTTCCAAAAAGTTAAAAATCGTAAATTTTCGAGTACGGAGTGAAACGAAAATCATGTGAGAGATAATTTTTTTGAGAGAGAGAGTATGATAATGTAAGAATGAGTATTAAGTAGGGGAAAATTCTACCCTAAACCGGATCTACAACTTAAGTTGTAGACCTTGTGGTGTAAAATAATAACACCACACTTGTTTTTCAAAATAAGAAACACTTATAAAATTCGAAATATGACGTGGCATTGCTCCACACCACAAGGTCTACAAGATCAGGTCTAGGGTAGAAATTTCTGTAAGTATGAGAGACTCACTTCATTTTTTGTTTAAGAGTTGTTTTTGCTATTTTAGGAAAAAGAACACTAATAGCAGGACAATCTGATTAGAAAAATAGAACAATAATAGCAAAACGGAGAGAGAAGTATTACACATTAAACATGAATTTGATTTATGTAGCGCATTTCTTTTGTCCGAAAAAACAAAATGTATGTGTTTTCACTTTTCAGGATACGGAAGTATTAAATCGGCCAATATCATAAAGCCCAACTGTAACAGCCCAACCCGACAGTGTTACAATATGGACTCTGCATAGGACCCACATAAGTTAATTAGGCCTAACCCACCTACTAATCGGCAGCTAAATCTTTTTAGTAATAATGATAATGGAAAGAGGATATGATTTAAAAGGACATAAGAGATGCAAATCAAATGCCATTTTAATAGAAAATTTGATATTAGGGTATAGCTTAAAATTATTAAATTAACTTTTCTTCTTCATATAGAATTTAGAAATTTTAACTAGAATATATACTTATAAAAATATATTATCTGAGGACCATCGCTCTATGGCTAAAACAAGCTAGAACACAGGAGATGAGTTTATCAATTCGCACTTCGGTAGCGGCAGCAGGTTAGCTAGTCATTAAAAAAAAAAAAAAATTAGGGTAACCCATTTCAATAAGCGAGGTATGTAAAGAACATCGAATTGGTATACGGAATTGCGGGAGATTCGTAAACATTTGTGGCGCAAACGGAATCCCACTAAACCTTGCTTATACATTAATTTTCCCAAAAAAGAAAAAACAGTGCAGTTTAAGGTTGCAACAAAACCGACAAAATTACGGCACCTCTATCTCCCTTGTTCCAAATCCAAGTATCTTTCCTTCTTCACTACAAAGCCACCCTACTCGATCCAGTTATTATTAACCCTCAAGAATCGAAAAAGAAATTCACCACATGCCGACTCTTTCTCAAGACGACCAGGGTCTCCGCCGCCGCCGGGGCCATAGGAAGCTCCTCCTCTTCTTCCTGAAATGCGTAATCATGATGCTCGTGATGTCCCTCTTCCTCTTCTTCCTCGGCTTCGCCGCCATCCTCCTGCTCCACTTCCTTTTTATGTCGAATACCTTCAACCGTCGCTGCAACCGCTTCTTCCACCCCGTTAATACGGTTCCGACGGAGGTGGGGTCGGAGCCCGAAATCGAAGCCCTTCTTCCCGGCGTAGCCTATGCGGGAGCTAATTTTCCGGAGAAATCGGATTGCGCAATATGTTTGGATTGTTTTAGGGAAGGGGAGAGCTGCAGGAAAATCCCTGTTTGCAAGCATTTGTTCCACGCGCAATGCGTTGATAGGTGGATTGGGAAGAAGCCAAATTGCCCCGTTTGTCGGACTCCGGTCGATTTGGGTTCGCCCGGAAATAGCGGGGGCGATCGGTGGAAGCGGCTTTGGGCGGATAATTTTGAGGAGAGCAGTCCTAGTTGAAGCTTGTGGCGGTGAAAAAGCTATCCAATTTGGTAAATTCTACCTGTTCTGAGTAGAAGTATGCTTGTGTATATTCATTTGAAGCTACGAACTCTTTATTAGTTGGTTTTGGAGAAGTGGTTTGCTACTTGTATGATTCTGACCATAATTACATAGACATAAATAATTTGCAGTGTAAATTTGTTGGAAGGGATTAATCTTGCATAAGATTAGTGAAAGATATCAACTTGACTGCTTTGATGTGATAACTCTCAAGACTTTGAACTCCAAATGCAAAATGGTCAAGAGAGTTATGAGTAGGTTACATTGGATTCAGCTGAACATTTGATACTTAGGCTGCAAAATTAAGATAATTATGAGTAGATTTGTTTGGATTCAGCAAGAAAGTGTTGTGGATCCATCCTTGTCAAGCAACTCATATTCTTCTGACTTATGTATCACCGAAGAACAACTTGAATGCCTTCCTATGCCATTAGTTTTTCAATTATAGTGGTGCATCTTCTTTGATTAAGTTTCATAGAATGCACGAGGGTATCCTGCTTGTTCAGGCCTAGTTCTTATCCTGATGGAGAGTAGAATTGGCCATTGGGCTCCTTTAAATATAAAACTTTAGGGGGCGTTTGGTCTGGGTAATCAGGAGAGGGTAGTTGAATTCATGAAAACCTGCTTTTGTCGTTTGGATGAGATTTTTAACAATTTTGATTTCGCCACTTGAGGGTTTTGAAAACCCCATTTCACCCGATATCAATTCCCAAGTCAGAAGCTGGGAATTGAATTCCTTTCCCTTTCTCTTTCCTCTCCTTCATTTTTCACCCAAAATCGTCTATTCTTTCTTCGTCAGCAAAGCCATTTCTCTCTCTTCACCTTCTGCCATCCTCATTCCTCTCTATTCTCTCTTCTGACATTCTTCACGAAGACAAGTAGGCAAGAACAGGGCCGGCTTAAACATTTCCGGGGTCTAAAGCAAAATAATAAAATAAGGCTTTTCTTTATGAAAAAATTAATAATAAACCAAAAGCTTGTTTCTTGTTTCTTGTTTTTTTCTATGCAAAATTGTTTATTAATTGTTTTATTCTCATCAATTGATCTTTAAAAACTCCTTTATGCAAATTCAACTGAAATAAAAGGGTTAGGAAAACAATCCAGTTTTTTTAATAAATTAAGTGTTGGATATGAGTCAGTAGATTGATACTCAATGTTTCTAGGGTTAAAAAAATTGGGGGAAATCATAGTAGTACTATGGAATTGAAGATCCCAAAACCGAGCTGATATCAGTAGATTAGTGTGTCGATAGGATTAGCTGATGTATAGGTTAGACTTGATGTAATGCTTATTATTTTTGTCTAAGTCCTGTACGGGGTAGTTGTTGAACCGATCTTCTCGCCGAAGATACTTTTCGTAACCCCACGTCATCGTGTAATCGCTTGCATTCTTCGTCGGCCACCGATATCAAACTCGGTTGAAGATCCCGCATCACCGACCGGACCTCGGAGAAGCATTCTCTACAAGCCGATGGTCATCGGTAGAAGAACCAAAGCAAGCAAGATACCTTCGCAGCCGACCAACCGACTATCGAAGCTCACTTTATCGGTCCGACGACTCAGTGAAGAAGACAGACTTTCAAGTATCGTATCCGATAGAAAGCGACCCAAAGACTAAAAGTCCCTTCAAATGTTCAAGGGAAGACATACGAGGTAGTTTGAACGGTCAACTCGACACTCACCAACTACAAACCTCGACCAATGAGAAGCCGACAACGCTTACCTACTCTACACAAGAAAGTCGCTCTCATGAACAGTCGCATTAATCGCCCCGCCGCAACAAAGTTGAATAGTGGCCGTTTTCTTTGGACATTTGTGACACGTGGCATCGTCGTCTCCAACGGACATATGTCACAACTCACAACTATAAATAGAGAAGCATTTGAAGATTTCGACAAGAGGAATATACGCAAAATCAAGGGAAATCATTCAAACTCACAACGCTCTAGAACCTTCAAGCTTATCCAGAGACGAACTAGTTTTCATAGAACACTTCTTGTAGTTCATCTCTCTAGAGCACTTTGATCCCTATCTTCTCTAGACTAAGCTCATTGCTAGATTCATAGCTTAGATCTGAAGGAGTTCACATTTAGTGAATTGTTCTTGTTGTAAGAACTCCTTCTCAGTTGGAGAATATTCCCTCCCTTCTAAACTTAGGTTTGGATTGTAAAGTCGCTAAGGACTATAACTTAGAGGGAACTGTCCAGTGCACAGTATCCCTGCTGAGGCTTGCTCAGAATAATCAACAAGTTCTCCTGCCTTGTTCAGGACCGTGGACGTAGGAGCTTGTGTTCATTTACTGTTTTATTGCATAGCATTCAACTGACTTGAAAATCATAAGTTTGCATAAAACGTATTTTATAAAGTGCACAGCTAAAAGTTTTAACTTGCAAAAACGCGTTTTCAAAAGAGACGACTCCGGGCCTAACACTTATCCGCACTACGCCTCCGACCGGAGTTTCGTAATACCGACATCGCCGGTAGAAGAGCTCGAAGCCGACTCACTTTGACCCCATTGATCGAAGGCTTACTTGGCACTCGTTCATCGATTGCAAACATCGCCTTCACCGACCTTCACCGAGGAAAAGAAACGAGCTCGAGTGTATTCACCCCCCCTCTACACTCGACTTTTCGTCTTCGGACCAACAATTGGTATCGAGCACACGGTGTTCAACCGATCGCCGGTTCAAAATCGTGGTCCTCTCGAACCGATCCTGAAAACCGTTTTCACTGCATAAGCATCTTTTCAGCATCCTTATACTCTTACTCTTACAATGTCTGATATGTCAGGTATTAGGATGGTGCCGATGTTCTCAATAGAGAACTACACGGTATGGCGCGTACGTATGGAGGCACACCTAACGTCACTCCACGACAAGCATGTCGATGTCCTAGAATCGGGACCGATCATTCCTATGATCGACAAAGATAGTATTTGCTGTGGAGGAGGCGTGGGAGCACAAACCGGTGCTAAGGTTCCCAAAGACAAATCTCGCCTTCACGCCCGAAGAAAAGAAGTTGCACAACCTTGATCGAGTTGCACGTAATGCCATACCGACTACGCTCGGTGACTCACACCTCGGAAGAGTACAAGATTGCAAAACGGCGAAAGAGCTATGGGACGCCTTGGGCCGTACTAAGCTATGGAACCCCTCGTATCAAAGAAAACAAGCTCGAGCTAGAGCTTCGAGAGTTCGACGCCTTTGCAATGGAGCTTCATCGAAACCATTGACGAGCCGAGTGTCGATTCACCAATCAAGTCAATGTCATCAATGGGCCGGGGAGGTCGTTCACCAACAAGGAGATGAACACCAAGATCTTGAGAGCGTTGCCCCGACGTAAGTGGCTTCCATTTGCTACTTATTTACGTCGCTCGATCTAAATGCTCTAACTCCCGATGTTATATTTTCGGAATTAAAATCGGAGGAATTCGAGCATAGCCTACCCCAAAAGTGCTTAAGCGCTCCAATGACACACGGTTCGACCACGCCTTCAAGGCAACAACGAATACCGGAGCCAAGCCTATTTCCTCAAGCAAAGCCGTGGCCACATCGCAGCAAAGTCTTCCGAGACTTCGTGCCCCGACCGCCTAGCGTGATGGCTCTCAAATATCGGAGGGAAAAGGAGAGAGTCGAAAAGCCGAGGAAATACAACCTAGATTCTTCCTCGGGTAAGAAAGACTATCATAAGAAAGAAGAATCTAATCCTTCTACCGAATGCAGGAAATCGGAGTTCCGCCGCCACCGTCTAAAGACTCACCGTGGTAAGAGCAAAGCAGAACATCTACCTCGCTACAACCGCAAGAAGGGAGGGACACTATCGCACGATTGTCCCGAACTCTCAGCGCTCAAAGAGCGTAACGGCAAAGCCAGGAGAAAGAAATTCGCCGAGAGACGGCAGCTCATATAGCCGGAGAGATATCCGACAACTCAATTGAGGAGGATACATTCATGTATTCTTCTCAAGATGAAGCCGCGTTCGTCGCAGCTTGAGGTCGCAGAGACAGCTTCTCGATGAGTCGGCCGAATACCGTCTCGATGGCCGGAGAAGAGGCCGAGGTAAATTCTAAACGCATTATTACCTCTTCTTCACACAAAGACACAAGACACGTGCTCTGGTCACGTATGATCCTCTAGATGTGGTACAAGCCTACGATGATCTCGCTAGAGGAACAGATTCACTGAGCAGAGTTCAGCAGAACCATCCAGGAACTTGAACAGTAAAGGCCGAGAATCGAGACTTTCTTCCGATTGTCGTGTCTCTACCGAGTCAGTGGATCTAGTTGCGAGACTCAAGGAAGAGATTGAATCTCTCATGACTAAGTCTCGGCTTCAAGAGACTCGGATCTCGGTTCGACCAAGGACAATTCCGAGAAAGAGACTGAAATAGCCAAGCTCGATCGAAGCTCACGGACGTGCAAAATGACTATGACTTACTCAGAAGGAGTGACGAAGTCTGGAGAGGATTGATGACTGAACAATACCTAGGAGCGAAGGAGAAGCTTGAAAGCATGCTTAGAGCACAACGGTCAACTTCGTGAAAGAAGGTCTAGGCTATACACACGAAGCTTCTACCTCCAAAAGCTCAAAGAACCCCGGGCGATAGGTTCGTCGAGGAAAGGTGCAAGCCGCCGACACCACACCTCGGGCGAAAAACAAACGAAAAATAATTACACCTCGGCCGAGTAGCAACAAGCAACGACCAAAGGTTCCAGCCCCAGGACACCGCGATCAAATTCGGGGGGAATCAAGAAGGTCGAGATGGGCGAACAAGATAAGGAGCCATCAGTATGAGCACCCGGCTCGACGGCTCGTACTACTATGAGCCCGTGGGTCGGGAGAAGAGCTAAGACTCGAAGAAGAAAGCTCCCGAACCCAAAATTATCGCCAGAAAGTCGGTATCTCCAAGTCCCCGTGGAGAAGAAAGCCGATAAGGTTCGAAGAAGAAGTCTGGAACTTCTAAGGTCCCGAGACAGATCCGGGTTCCGAAATCACCCACTAACCTGTAAGGACCCAATCGAACCAAAGGGTACCTAAAAATGCCTCTGTTTTGGAGGTGCATAAGGACCCGTGGATAGTGGACAGCGGTCGCTCGAGACACATGACTTACCGTAAGAGCTCGCCGACCAACTACGTACAAGAAGATGGTCCCGAATGAATTCGGTGACAATTCCAAAGGATACACAAGGGGATACGGAACGCCGAACATTGGGACCGCCACGCCTCCAAGAGTAACATATGTTGAAGGACTTCAACATAATCTCCTTTCGATCGATCAATTCCGTGATAATCTTAACGAGTAATCTTTGACGCCGGTTTCGTGATATTGTTGACAAATCTACGGGGAAAACAAGTGTTATCGGGTTCGCGGAGGAAGAACATCTATGTTGCATACTGGGAATACCGCGTAACCCGAGGCTTGCTTGCTCGCACGTACTAAATCGGGTAACAAGTCGGTCGGCTATGGCACAAGAGACTCAGCCACCTTGAACTTCAAAACCATGAACAAGCTTGTCAAGAACTCTAAAGTCGAGGACCGCCCAACGAATCGTTTATCAAAGATAGAAATTGTGAAGCGTGCACCGAAGGGAAAGCAAACAAAGAGTAGCAATCCACCTATTCCGTCACCTTCCACCGATGGAATCCTTCACTGCTTCACATGGACTTATTCGGGCCGTCTCTCCAGATGACTATAAGAGGCAAGAAGTATGCCCTCGTCGTCATAGACGACTACTCGAGATATACTTGGGTCATCTTCATCGCCAACAAATCGATGTTCGGGCCGAGTTACCTAATCTATCGAAGAAACTCGGTGTGGAAAAGAACATCAAGATTAAGAAGATACGCTCGTACGTAGGAACAGAGTTTCTAAACTCGCAGTTAAGACATACTGCGATAAAGAGGGAATTCAAAGCACGAGACATCACCGCGCGCACCCCTCGCCAGAACGGACTTGCCGAACGTAAGAACATAACACTCAAAGAAGCGGCAAAGAACGCTCCTCGCAGATTCTCCGGACTACCCTCAAAGTTTTGGGGCCGATGCTACCGACACCGCCCGTTACACTCGAATCGATCACTACCGACACAAAGAACACATGAAGACGCCATACGAACTGTGGAAAGGGAGAATTCCTTCTATTTCTCATTTTCATATTTTCTACTGTCCTTGCTTTATCCACAACAATGGGAAAGATCAGTTGAAGGTCTTTGATAGCAAATCCGATCAAGGAGTATTCTTAGGATACTCCCGAGTCAGATAAAGCCTTCGGAGTTTTTAACTATCGAACTCTTTGCGTGGAGGAAAGCCCTCATGTTGTTTTTGATGAATTTGTTACCGAGAACAGGAAAGATACAAAGTCAAGCACCGAGGATGTCGGCAGCAAGCTACAGGATCTCGAACTAAATGACAAAGCCGAAAAGATCCAAAGATTGTTGGGATGATGAGTCGAAGATGAAGAAATTCGAGACTCACCAACAAGCAATGTAGCTAACCTAGTTGATTCTATCGAACGTAATCAACAACAGTAACTTCGGTCGATGAGGAAGCCCCCGTGGTAACCGAGACCTCTACCGAGAATATAAACTCGTGGGGAACGATTAATGTTCCCGAGCTAAATGCCCCCGAACCCCGGAAACTCGGTAGATCCTAACCTTCTTACCGAATTACTACAATCACAAAACAAGACTACCGAAATGCCTAATACACCTACTGCGCGTGCGTAAGTGGTATCGAAGAAGAAGCCCGACTCGGGCGTTCGTGGCTCGATGCTCATTCTTCGATCTTATCATTGGAGATCCATCAAGCAACTATAAGGACGAGATCAAGATTAAATCAAGGAGAAAGCTCACTTTACTCTTGTTTTCTCGTCTACGTAAGAACCTCGACCAATAGAGGACGCACTTAAAGATGTTGACCGGGTCATTGCTATGCAAGAAGAGCTGAACCAGTTCGTCGAAATGAAGTTTGGGAGCTTGTCGACGTACCTGGACATCGCACGTGATTGGAACTAAGTGGGTCTTCAAGAACAAGCGAGATGAAAACAACCTCATTGTCGAAATAAAGCTCGACTAGTTGCTAAAGGATACAATCGGGCAGAGGGAATTGACTTTGATGAAACATTTGCTCCGGCCGCGATTGGAAGCCATTCGTCTTTTCCTAGCTTATGCAACACATCAAAGATTTAAGGTATATCGATGGATGTGAAGTCAGCTTTTCCGAACGGCGCATCGAAGGAAGAAGTCTACGTGGAACAACCGCCCGGCTTTCGGCAGGGACATCAGTGTACGAGACTTAGGAAAGCTCCAGATGGGTTAAAACAAGCACCCGTGGCTTGGTATGATACCCTATCGACTTTCTACTTCGTAAAGGTTTTCAAAAGGGGACAAGAGATCGCACCCTATTCAAGCATAAAGTCGAAGATGACATTCTACCGGTGCAAATCTACGTGGACGACATCATTTTCGGTCGCATAAACGAAGTCATATGTCGCCAGCTTCGAGAAGATGATGAAGGAGAAATTCGAGATGTCCATGATGGGAGAGATGAATTATTTCCTTGGATTTCAAGTAAAACAATCACCGAAGGAATCTTCATCAATCAAGCCAAATACACTCGAGATCTTCTCAAAAGATTCGGCCGTGATTCCAAAGAAACCGGTCCAAGATCCCCATGAACACGAACTTTAAAATCGATCTAGACAAAGAGGGAGCTTCGTTAACTCTACCGATTATAGAGCTATTATTGGTTCTTTACTTTATTTAACAACTAGCCGACTCGACATAACTTATGCTTCGTAGGTGTATGCGCAAGATTTCGAGCGAATCCCAAGCGAAGTCATCTAGACTCGGCGAAGAAGATTCTGCGATATCTAAGAGGAACACCCGAGGTCGGGTTATGGTATCCCGCCGATGATAATCTAATACCGACGAGTTATTCCGATGCCGATTATGCAGGATGCGGGATAGATCGAAAATCAACTTCGGGAACATGTCGGTTCCTAGGCAAAGCAAGTCGATATCGTGGTTTTCAAAGAAACAAAGACTCGTAGCTACGTCCACTACCGGGCCGAGTACATGGCCGCAGGAAGTTGCTTGTGCCCGCATCCTTTGGCTTCGACAAGAATTGAGAGATTATGGTATAACTCGGGATGAAGTGCCCATCTACCGTGACTCCACCAAGGCAATAGCTATAACTCGTAACCCGGTTCTACATACCGTATGCAAGCACGTGGACATCCGACACCACTTCATCGGAGACCATGTTGAAAAGAAGGACATCGGGATGGAGAAAATCCATACCGACAAGCAAAGGGCGTATATACCGACCAAACCACTAGCCGAGAACAAGTTCGAGAGAACTATCGGTTGAGCTAGGTCTCGCTAGATCCTACCGAGACAAGTCGGAGAAGCCGACTACCGATAATAATATACTTAGCAACAATTTGTATCGGTATGGAATCAGCACGACAAGTCGAAAAACTTAGTACAAATGACTCGGTTGATAGATGCACACTGCATACGCAGCAAGGGGGAACATGGTCATCAAGCACAACCATCCTCCCGATAAATGATGGTAACCACCGATAAGTTCAACGAAGAGGTTTGCGTAGTATCGTTACTTAATTTGTTCGAAGCATGCCGCGTTTAATGCGTCGCCGCTTGCATTCGGTTGCCTAGGAGCATTTATTCCTTACCATTTATTATGTTTAAGGTTTGAGGAAAGGTCGGCAGGACTCCTCGCCCGCGTAATTAATGCTCTCCGTCGCGCATTTAATGCATGTCTTCTCCATTAGCTTTATTACGTATATCTATATTTTTGGCGGCTATTGTAATCATTCTTTTATAACATTTAATCTCAGCCGCCCCTTGATTTTGAAAGATTAAATTTGAACCGTGCGATTCAAACCGAAGATCAAACGAAATATACAAAATCTTTCATCTTCTATCAACTCCTCATTTTTCGCCATTCTTCATTTTCTCAAAGAGCTTATCTCGCAACTTTGTTTTCCTATCCAAATCTCCTAAACAACTTTGCTTTCGCATCTCTTAAAGCTCTTATACACGGTAATGTATCGATGTCCGCTAGCAACTACTAACTTACTCTATTTTCAAGTGCTAATATGTTGTTTTGCAGATTTCAATGGCGAACGTTCAAACTCCGGACAACATTGAGGAGATTGTAGCCTCCAGGATTCTCGTTTGAACCTACTTTGGCCTTCCGCCAAGTGGAGATCTCTTTCCTTGAACCCGTGTTTGACGCTTTGGAGCGTTCGGGGTTGGAGATGCTGGGTTTCGAAGCACCCCGTGCTTATCTCCCTCGACAGTCACCGAAGTTTATTTCAACTGGAAATCTCTAGCGTCGGGAGGAGAGGAATCGTCCTTCTCTTATCGAAGGAAGTCGATCAAGATGAGTGGGAGTCACCGTTGTTCTTACCTTCGATATTCAAGATGCTCTAGCTCTCTCATTCGATCTTCCCAACTCCGGCATTTCTCCGATTGGATACAAGGAGAAGGAGATCAACGCATATGTGCGTAAATTCCGTGGACGCAAGGATGTGGCGTTCAAAACAGCCTTTTACCGAGGAATATGTTGCTACCTCGCATGCAGAGGTCTAGCTTACGTGGTATCGCACATTCCGACAAGTTCACTGGATCATATGATCAACTCCGTCCAAACCTAGGATTCAGCTGATGATGGCAATAGACGATGGGGTTGAAGTGAACCGGGCCGAGTATTATACTACTCGATGAAGGCACGTGCTCGAAGTTCACCACATTACCCACCGGCGAGAGGAGGATAGCCGGTGTGGGTAAACTTCTCTTCGGAACAAAGATGTCTGTTCTGATAGAATGCATAGTTCAAAGGAACTCAGCTGTTGAGAACTCAGCCTTTGAGGACTCCAAGTACTTTGACAAGATGTCTATCAAATTCCAGACGAAAGCTGGAGCTGAGAAATCCATAGGCAAGGGGCCGCCTGAGCCTAAGAGAGCTGCGTCCGCTCTGCCCCCATCTATCCAAGTACCAAAGAAGAGGAGGTTGGCTAAGAATCGACTGCTGAGGTCACAGCCGGCTCGCCCACTTACCATTATTGAGCCGGCTCCTCCTTCTACTCAAGAGGAGCAACTACTCGATTCAGATACTGGAATCGAGGGAGCGACGATCAAGGACAAAGTCCAAGTGATCAGCTCTGAGGAAACAGAGTTTGACAAGAGGGAACCGTCACCCGAACCTACTGCTGAGTGGACAACAACTGACACCACTCGATCAGCGTCTTGCAACCGAGATTCAAGAAGAGATACCGTAAATTGCCGAGCACGCAGATCCGGTTGAAATAGCAAGAAGGACAAGAGCTCGATGCTCTTAAGGTTTTCGCAGCTTGGGACATTCTTATTGACTTTGCCAAATCCCAGCAGGTCACCGGATGAGCTGCCGACAGAGAAGCAAGAGCTCCAAGCCAAGATTGGATTCGGAGAGCCACCGTGATGTGGCGTCTTTCGAAGATTTGAGAGCCGCAATGCTCTATTTACCGAGCTTGAGAGCTCCGATCGAAACAGCTCCGCCCCCCATCTCCACCTTCCGATAAAGGCGATAATGATGATCAAGATGAGGAGATGGATGGCAAACCCAAGGAAGCGGATCGGGGAGAATCTGCGCAGAGGGACAAACTCCCCAAGAGAAGAGCCCAACACCACCCATAATCCCATCGGGTGAGGCTACAACCGCTCCGGAGTACGAGAGGGAGCAGCTGATTGATCTCGTTCTCCGAGCAGAGGCTCGGAACCAGCCTCTTATCGATACAACCCATCGGTTCCGTGTCCTCACGTTCGTCAACGGGGCTATCAAACGCCAAGGTGAGAAAAATCGACTCCTAGCCAAAGATGTTCATTTCAAATGGGAGAAGTACACCAAGGCTCGTAAACGAAGCTCTAAGTAAGTTGGCCGCCGACATCTCAACTCCTAAAGAGGCTTCTCGGCCAAATTTCAAGGAGATAGTTGAGCAGGCCCTAAGTGCTCAAAAGGCCGATTTATCAGCACAGAGTCAGCAGCTGCTTGCCGCTCAAGCATAAAACTTTCTCGGAGCGGTGACTCGTGCCATGAAAACAGTTCAAGGCTTCATAGATGAGAGAAATAAGATCGCAACCACCTCTCTTCAAACAGCCATCAAGCAACAAGTGAGGCCTTAAAAGCCATTCGTAAAGAAATGACGTAATCAAATGATCAAGCTCTGCTGAAACTCCGTCAGAGTCACCGCTCGCTTGAAGAAATCTAGAGCCGATCAGGAGAAAGACTGGGAAAACTACTGTAACTTGGTCAGTGATTTTGATGACACAGTTACCCAGATCAAAGATTCTGTGCACAATCTGGAGCAGGACGTAAAAGCTATCCGCACCTCCCTGGCGAATATTGCTGATGCCAAAAAGGGGGGAAGATATTGTGAAAGATGAACCCGATACGGATACGGTCGACGTCCGTATCCTCGAGGGACAGGCTCGGGAGAGGCAGACCCTCCTCGCCAGCCAGAGCCCTCACCGCAGAGATTCGGGGGGAACGGGCTCCGGAGGCGGGACCACCTACTCGTAAAGGTACATCTACCGAGGTCCTTCTCCTTGATTTCCCACTACAAGCCACCCCCATCTCCTCTTCATTGTGCACATAGACGAAATCGCTCAATTCCTTGAAGACCCAACTGAAGAAGAAGAGTCTCAACAATGCCGCAGAGGTCGGGGAAGGAAATTGCTACTCGAATCCACTACTCCTTCCTCCCCGATCAAGAAGTTTAAATCAAAAGCGGAGCAAGAGGCATTCGACCTCGTAATAGCCCAAGAGCTGCAAGACAAGCCGGACCAGGAGCGTCGGCTAGAGGAGGCAGGCAAATAGCGCAAAAAAGCCTAAGGGCAAAGCCGCCGTGGGCAAAGGAAAGAGAAAGGTCATTAATACGGTCGAAGAGCAAAAGAAGAAAGCCCACGAAGAATTTGCTAAGGCTCTTCCGATCGAAATCAAAGCTACTGCTCGTAGTATTCCCATATCTACTCTTACACTCGAGCAGATAGCGTAAGATCAAACGACACGGGAGGCGACGCCGCAAGGACCGAGTCTCGGACGAGGAGACACTAGAGCAGCCGCTCTCCGTGAGAAGAAAAGGATGGCCGACTCGGCAAGAATGAAAAGCCTATCTCGTTAAACCAAAGCCCGATCCGAGAAGGCAGATCCCGAGAGGATCTAAGTTCATCAGGGGCCCCCACATCAAGCAACAACCGATTCAGCATGTGGATAAGTGGGTGCCGGCTGATATGAATGAACATTGGGAGAGATTGAAAGAAGCTTTTATCAAAAGCTACTACGTATGGCGCATTTACCCACTTGACTGCTCAGCCGATCAGCTCTTTGAGGAGTTGATTACGAGATTTAATGTTGAATTCAGTGAACGGCTGAAGCAAGTCATGGAATCACAGAATATAACCTTCCGTGCCCCAGCTTTCCGACGTATTCCACCGCCGAGACTTGCTAATGGATCGCCGAGCACTAAGGACATAGAAAGAGAAGTGGAGGAAGCCGCCTACGCCCGAGCCTTGCTCCCGAAAGGCCGATGATAACTTGGAGATCCAGGAGATTCGAGCTAGAGTGTATAAATACTATTACCCGGATCCTCCCGAGGAAAAATCCACCGACTTCAAGAAGAAAACGCAGAGTTCAAGAAGCAAAGCAGCAGTGATTTTCTCCTTCTCATCTTTTGTAATAGCATAGGAACTCGTAATTCTTGATATATATATCGGTTCCTTCCGCTTGCTAGACAATTACTCATTGTCTTTCGGCCTTTGTCTTTGTGTTTACACAACCGATCACTAAGTGATCCGACACACACTCACATCGGTTTCTCGATCTTGCCATGCTCTCGCCCGCTGAAGTTCGTTTATGATTATCGCTTTTTCCTCGAAGTTTAAAGGGGGAAATTGTTGTCGATAGGACGGTATCCTTGATAGATATTAGAGTATAGAAGTTTTGGCATCATCAATTAGGGGGAAATTGTTGGATATGAGTCGAGTAGATTGATACTCACTGTTCTAGGGTTAAAAGAAATTGGGGAAATCATAGTAGTACTATGGAATTGAAGATCCCAAAACCGAGCTGATATCAGTAGATTAGTGTGTCGATAGGATTAGCTGATGTATAGGTTAGACTTGATGTAATGCTTATTATTTTTGTCTAAGTCCTCTACGGGGTAGTTGTTGAACTGATCTTCTGCTGAAGATACTTTTCGAACCCCACGTCATCGTGTAATCGCTTGCATTCTTCGTCGCCACCGATATCAAACTCGCTTGAAGATCCCGCATCACCGACCGGACCTCGCAGAAGCATTCTCTACAAGCCGATGGTCATCGGTAGAAGAACCAAGGGAAGCAAGATACCTTCGCGATCGACCAACCGACTATCGAAGCTCACTTTATCGGTCCGACGACTCAGCGAAGAAGACAGAACTTTCAAGTATCAGTATCCGATAGAAAGCGACCCAAAGACTAAAAGTCCCTTCAAATGTTCAGCGAGAAGACATACGAGGTAGTTTGAACGGTCAACTCGACACTCACCAACTACAAACCTCGACCAATGAGAAGCCGACAACGCTTACCTACTCTACACAAAAAGCTGCTCTCATGAACAGTGCATTAACTGCCCTGCTGCAACAAAGTTGAATAGTGGCCGTTTTCTTTGGACGCTTGTGACACGTGGCATCGTCGTCTCCTACGGACATATGTCACAACTCACAACTATAAATAGAGAAGGATTTGAAGATTTCGACAAGAGGAATATACGCAAAATCAAGGGAAATCATTCAAACTCACAACGCTCTAGAAGCTTCAAGCTTATCCAGAGAGACGAACTAGTTTTCATAGAACACTTCTTGTAGTTCATCTCTCTAGAGCACTTTGATCCCTATCTTCTCTAGACTAAGCTCATTGCTAGATTCATAGCTTAGATCCGAAGGAGTTCACATTTAGTGAATTGTTCTTGTTGTAAGAACTCCTTCTCGCTTGGAGAATATTCCCTCCCTTCTAAACTTAGGTTTGGATTGTAAAGTCGCTAAGGACTATAACTTAGAGGGAACCGTCCAGCGCACGAGATCCCCGCCGAGGCTTGCTCGTAATAATCAACAAGTTCTCCCGCCTTGTTCGGGACCGTGGACGTAGGATCTTGCGTATCCGAACCACGTTAAATCGCTTGTGTTCATTTACTGTTTTATTGCATAGCATTCAACTGACTTGAAAATCATAAGTTTGCATAAAACGTATTTTATAAAGTGCACAGCTAAAAGTTTTAACTTGCAAAAATGCGTTTTCAAAAGAGACGACTCCGGGCCTAACACTTATCCGCACTACAGCCTCCGACCGGAGTTTCGTAATACCGACATCGGCCGTAGAAGAGCTCAAAAGCCGACTCACTTTGACCCCAGTGATCGAAGGCTTACTTGGCACTCGTTCATCGCTTGCAAACATCGCCTTCAATGACCTTCACTGAGAAAAAGAAACAGAGCTCAGGTGTATTCACCCCCCCCCCTCTACACCTGACTTTTCGTCTCCGGACCAACATTAAGTATTTCATTTTTCTCAAAATGTATATCACAAAAAAATAATTCAAGACCAATAAATTTTTATTTTAAAATAAAATAATCTTAAGATTTCAACTGATCAAATGATGTGGAGCAGTCGGAAGAAGTAGCGGGGATGAGGAGACGTCGGCGGCGAGATTTACGAGGTTCTATGTTCGGCGAGCTCGTGTTGGCCAAGGAGGGGAGACGTGAAGAATGAGAGACGCGATTGTGGTTGCATGCGCGGTCGTGGTTTAATGTTCATGCAAGTTTTATATTATTATTTTCGTAATGTTGGGCTTATTTATTTTGGGTCTTGTTTTATTTCGAGTCAATAAGTTTGTGGGCTTCCGCCTTATGAAAGGGATGAGAGCCCTAGTTTTAGGCATGCTTGATTTGGGACTTGGTTTGGCAAGACATAATGTCTTGAATTTGGACGAAACTAATTTGGTTTCGTAGGACGGTTTCCATTGAATTTCATATTCAATATCGTTGGCGTTTGGGTATCAATTGCTGTGGTCAAAATTTATCTTTCTGCAAAGTGTGCGTCAGCCATTAACATTCATGCACGAAAGCCATTAGGATTTTGTCGGCACTTTTCGTTTGTATCAATTCCAGTTTTCAATTTCTGGTTCGGTTTCATAAGGATTGTTTCCAGTTTGGGTTTAATTTCCTTTCCTGTTTCGATTTGGAAGAAGATTTATATAATTCGTGTTCTGCAAATTAACAATATCGGAAGCTAGGGTTTGAGCGATTTGATTGCGAGTAACGACTTGTGGTCTAATTCCCGTTGGCGTCAATTACGATTGTGATATTATTTTTATTTTCATCATCAAACCTAAATGAAAAACCAAATTCATCGTCATATTTTAAAAGACTAAGTTTCTAACGGGTGGCTACAGACGGCTTTAGAGTTAAGCTTTGTGACTTTTCCTCTCCTAATTTGTAATGGTTGGGGATTTGGAAATGGAGAATTAGAGATTACAAGGATTTGAGATTTTATTATTATTGTTTTTAATTATATTATTAAGGTTGAATTTTAATATGATAATATATAATTATATATTTGGGATCGTGGGCCGATGTTTCTTTTAAGTTTACTAATTAATTTTTTTTTACTTTTTATTAGTAAAACAATAATACCAAATTTTAAATATAATTATATATATATGGGTGCTTTGGGCTTGGAGCCTTGATGAGTTGGGGGCCTAAAGCAAGGGCTTTGCCTGCTTTAGGCCCAGAGCCGGGCCTGGGCAAGAAACTCTTTGCCACCACTGTCGCCGCAGAATGGTAGGGTTTTCTCTATCATATCTTTCTCTCTCTTGTAGTGTAATCTCTCCAGATCTTTCTCTTCTTCTGAAATTCTTGTGATTTTTGTTCAATTGGGTTCAATAAGTTTTTGGTCAATTGAGTTTCAATTGGATTTTGTATTATACACGTGCTTGTATTTCGAAGAAATCCTCAAATTTGTGAAATCAATTAGGAACTAATTGAAGTTTATTTTGATTTTGATACAGTTTACATGTTCTTCACTGTTAGGTGTTGCTATTTTGAGATAGAAATGTGCGGAGCATGAGGAATTTGATTTGTATGGTTAATCGATTGGTATTGATTCAATATAGAGAAGGTTTCTATTGTTATTGATTGTTTCTAGTTATAATCAATTATGTGAATGTGATTTGAAATCAAGAGCCGGATGATCAGTTATGGCTTTGTGACTCTTATTTTTAATTTTTAACCCTAACTTTGATGTTTGAAGGACCTTGTTTTTCAAATCTTGTTTCTTTTGCTTTTCTTTTTTTTTCTTTCTTTAGAAATGATTTGTCTTGGCATTTCCTTGAGAAAAAGACAAATGGAACATCAATGGATAATATGCATGATTATCAATGTAATTTTGATGTTTGACATGGTATGTGATGAGGAAAACATTGTATAATACACCAAAAGTATTAGTGTTGGGAATTAGGTTCACTATGATAGATTTGAAGATCCCAAAACCCTAGCTGGATGATGAGACTTCGATATTGTTATAGCTTAACTGAGTTCACCGTGTTAGGAACTCAGTAGACTAGCTATAGTTCAACAGTTGTGCATTCAGTAAAAGACCCTTCACTCACCGAAGAACTCAAGCATCAAAGAAGTCGACGGACCGATATAGACCGACTGAATATGCATAGTAACACCCTTGTCTCTTGTGTTTCAGCCTCAGTAGACTTGCCTTCAGCATGGTCCGACTCAGTAGTTCCGTCTGCTGACCTTCAGTAGACTATCCGCTTCAATACCATGGAGTGAAGACTCAGTAGAGCTGGACTCAGTAGGAGCAAAGCATACCGAGAGGTGTTCGAGAGAAGACTCGGAAATACTGGACTCGGCAGAGCAAGATATCGAAAGGAGTCGGCGAACCGAACTCGCAGAGTAGTTCGTTGTACTCGAGTTGATCTTCGATAAAGCGGACTCAGCCAGGTTATCTACCGAATCAAGATCGACTCAAGAACGGTCGGCCGGCTTACTTTAACTCGACCATGGACTTCGAATAACAATTCAGTAGAGTTGTCCGAGGCCGTACATCCGAGAAGCCGCCTTCATTATGCCTTGAAGTCTGAATAGGTCTCAACCACTCTCTGTACCTCGACCAATGACAAGCAGCCAGGAGCGGGAGTCTCCGACATAAAGCTGCAAGTCAACCACTTCTATTAAAGTTAGTGGACTCTACAGAATTCAATAGAGCCGTTTGCTACCCCATAGAGTGACACGTGGCATCGTCCTCTCCAACGGACATATGCCTAGGTCACCTCTATAAATAGAGAAGGTTCTTCACACAGAGAAGAAGAGAGAGAAGAGGATGTGAGGTCGATCATGACGGTGATGGACACATCCAAGGAACCGAGCTCAACCGAACAAACACTCTAGAAGATTCAAGCCATATCCAGAGAAGAACTTACTCTTTCATAGATATATTCTTATAGTTCTTCTCTCTAGAGTTCTATCTCGTTCCCCTTCTCTAATCTAAGCTGATCTTATTGTAATATCCATAGCTTAGACGAAGGAGTTCATATTTAAACTTGTTCCTTATTGTAAAAGGACTCCTTCATAGTTGGAGAGTTTGTCAAACACTTCGCTTGATGCCTTTGTAAACCGGGACTTGCTCAAGCATAATCCCCAAGCCACGGCTTTGTCCCCGTGCACAAGCCGACCGAGACTAACTCGAGATAATAAATAGCCTCATGAACTTTTCGGGACAGTGGATGTAGGATTGTGTGATATCCAAACCACTTTAAAAACTATGTGTTGATTTATTGTCGCTTTGCTTAATTGTTCACTTGCATAAAACTGACTTTAAATCAAATAGCATAAAAACGGTGATTTCAGACTTAGACGAATATACTTTTGGGCCTACTCTTCCGCACTCGAAACCTGATACTGAACTACTGTTCTACTGACTGAATTCAGTAGACCGTACTCAGTAGAAGGATTCTCTGCCCACGCGTTCGCAGTACCGATTCGCAGCGATCGACCGCCGCGCGCTCGTTGCTGAACTTTGACTCAGGTGTATTCCACACCTGAAGACTCGTCTACTCTCGGGGACCAACAATTAGTAAATGAAAGTCTTAATAGAAATTTGAGAATGTTCAACATAAATAGGTTGATAAGAGAAAGTGATGTTTTGTGTAGGAATCATCTTAGCATGAATCGATATACTTTTAATAAGCTATGTGATATGCTAAGAGATGTTGGTGAGTTCAGTGAGACTAGAAACATGACTATATAGGAGATTTTTACAATGCTTTTGTATACAATAACTTATCACAAGAAAAATAGGTGTATAGGAGCTTACTTCTCGAGTGCTTGAAAGCTATTTTGAGATTGCACCATGTACTGCTTAAGAAACCTTCTCTTATAACCGAAGATTGCAATGATTAAGAGATTACACCATGCACTGCTTAAGAAACCTTCTTTTATAACCGAAGATTACAATGACGAAGAGATTGTACCATGTACTGCTTAAGAAATCTTTTCTTATAACCGAAGATTGCAATGATGATAGGTGGAAGTATTTTAAGGTACTATAAATTATCTTGTCATTTCCTTAACAACAACAGTTGCAATATAAATCCCATCTTAGAAAGTTCTTTTTATTTTAATGTTTTGGCAAGTTTTGGTTTGTTTTATTAGGTTATTTGTTGAACTACAGTCTATTTTCAACAATTTATGTACAAAAAATAAAAAATAAAAAAATCGATTCCCCTTATATTTACCAAACAGTCAAAAAGGGATAGAAAGGGATTTGATTCCTTTTCCTGAGTCCGAACTAAACAGGATGGCGGAAATGTAATCATTTCCAAAACCTTCCATTTTCTTTTCCTTTCCTAATTCATTTCCTTTCTCCTTGCCGAACCAAACAACCCCTTATTGTATTTGGTTCTTACTTATTTGGGGTTTTAGGGTTTTAGCATTCTATATATTTGTCTTTATGTTTTGTAATAGGGTCGTTTAGGATTATTTGAAGTGAAGGAGTAAGGAATGTATACTTTCCTCCGGCTATGTTGAAACTCTTTAATTGTTGCTTCGATCTTGTAATATGTTCCTAAACCTTTTTTTCTTCCTCCGTGTGGACATAGGTTGTTGGAATTTTGTATACTGAAAGCAATTTTTTTGTTTGTATACAATGTGTTTTCCTTTTTACTATTTTTATTCTCATATTTGATTAATTACGCGCATGTTAGTCCTTTTTCTTGTATAAGACATAAGAGTCAGATTGTGTAATGTGTTGTAGATCACTGAAGACCAATTCGTTGAACTAACAAGATATAAACATTTATCATAGTCAAGACAACTTAAGAATAAGTTGTTGGTTTAAGCTGCAATTTAGATAGGAAGTGGTTTATCTTGGCTGCTTATTTATACCGGTACACTAAAGGTGGTGTATTGACGGATCAAATTGAGATGTGTTCTCCTAGCTGACCTTAGTGGAGAACCAAAGATCTCGATGACTTAATTTGGTCTTAAGCTTGATAAGATTTTAGCTGAATACATTTAACTATCTATCACTTTGACTTATGTATCTTGGGTGATAGTAGTTAGGAGTGTCGATCGGGACGGGATCAGGAATCCCAATACTGAATTTCGGGATCCCGATCCCGAAAATAGAAGAAATGCCATCCCAAAACCGATCCCATTTTGGGATTCGGTAATTCGGGATTCGGTACGGGATTCCGGTATTGAGATTCGGTAATCCCGAAAATCCCATAATTAAAAAAAAATTAAATTGCCCCTACGTGGTTTCGAACACGAGCCAATACTGAAAACATTTTCTTATTTGCAAGACATTAACCATTATGGTACATTAAATTCATGTTAATTATCTTTGAATTGTTTAATACATAGAGATAGAGTAAAATATATGTAATATGTTATTGTTATGTAACTTAAGTTAAGAAATAAATAGAAATATAGAATCATCAATCGTGCACCTGCTGTCCCCCGACTTTTGTAGCAAAAAAGTAAAAAGAAGAAATATATCAAATATAGATATACAATTAATAGATCACGAAAATATATTAAATTAAGAAACTCGAAGGTCGAAAGTCGAAACAACACAATTGTTCCTAATTCCTAAATTCCTAATCATAAATCCTAAATCCTAACTTCCTAATTTCCTAAGCCTATATTTTTTGACTTTCGACACAAGTCACAACTCACAAGCTACAAGCCTACAAGTGCTTGACATATTTTAAAATTAAAATTCAACTTATTTGTACATAAGCATAAAAAATAATTAATAAGTTTGAATAAGTTATCTCTTATTCTTTGAATAAAAATTTCAAATTTGAATAAAAATTTCAAATTTCAAATTTGAATAAGTTCTTCATTCAAAATTTGAATAAAAATTTCAAATTTTAAGTTTTTATTTTCAATATTGATAATAATGAATAAGTTATCTCTTATTATTTGAATCTTTATGAGACTATGACTCTATTTTCTTTCAAATATCATATTATATTGTTTTATTAATTTATAAGTGTAGTCGACTACGACGACTAGTCAGTCCTATAGAGAATTGGAGGTGACAACTGACAAGTGATAACTCTAAGTCATAATATTAATAATTTAATTATTAATTTAAATAAAATTTTCGCCAGAGTTCTGCTGTTTCTCTATAATATCCAGTCCACAACCTATTCGACAATCGACATCAATCAGACGATCATCGTAATTCATAAATCATAAGTCATAAATCATAACTCCAAGTCTCCAACTCATAAGTAAGAAGATAATAACACAATCCAACATGTTTCAAAAGTCATAAACAACCAAATTAAACATAATTCAAAACATTCCTGACTTAATATTTCACTTTCATGTCTCACTTTCACACACTAGTCCGTCTTGCCTGAGCACTCTCTGTCCACTAATTGTATTCCCGTGCCACTGCTCAGTGTGTAAACAAACATAAAAATAAGTAACATATTAAAAAGTTAAATGTTAAATATTTATTGTTTACCAATACCTTTTTCATATAAATCACGTGATTCCTCTTCAGACATCTCTTCTTCATCATCTTTTTGCATCACATTCACATTATCTAAACTAGAGCTCAACCGATCCTCCGCGCATCTCTTCAGACATCTCTTCTTCATCATCTTTTTCATATAAATATTTATTGTTTACCAATACCTTTTTCATATAAATCACGTGATTCTTCTTCATACATCTCTTCTTCATCATCTTTTTGCATCACATTCACATTATCTAAACTGGAGCTCAACCGATCCTCCGTGCATATCAAAGCCTGAACAATCTCTGGAGTCAATGAGCTTCTAAATGGAGATAGTATACGGCCTCCCGTGCTAAATGCACACTCTGAAGCAACACTCGAGATTGGAATAGCCAAGACATCTTTTGCAATCTTCGCTAGAATAGGAAAGCGCGGAGAGTTTAATGACCACCACTGTAGGACATCAAACTTAGCTAACTCAGTAGCATACAACATGAGAAGCTTCTCTGTGAAATAGAGAGCAATCTCCGACGTATCTGCATCTCTGTCCTGATCACCCTCTAATAAAAAATTTAAAATGAAAGAAAATAAGTATGCATGTGAGCATTAAGCCAACTTGTTAGAAAATAACGATGAAGAGAACCAACTTGTAAAAGGGTACTCGATCCAATAAATATATCATCTTCAAATGGGGCTCATGCATTTGACATATGTCCACAATTGTAGATATAGATGTAAAAGAATCAGATGGTGTGACTGGAGTCTGTGGAGGAGGGAAGTGTTGTGTCTTATAAAACTCAAACAACTCGTCAAGCGTGAACCTCACTTCTGCAATCATCTCATTCGCACGCTGCTGATTATTATACACAGCTTTCAAGCACTTTTAAACATGTTTCATCTTTTGTCTTGGATCCAACAGTGCAGCGATGTATAAAACGGGATTCATCATCAAATTCACACAATCCTTCTCCATCCAATATTTCGCCAACTTCTGCCTCGTCCTTTTAGCCATTTGACTTGCTCTTATCTCGGTATTCGACTCCATGCGATAAATAACTTTGAATTTACCGCACATCTCGGAGAAGAATAATGGCGAAGTCACATATTTCGTACCGGAGACAAGATTGGTGAAGCGGTAGAACCTTGACAAATAACCACACATAGCTCGTGTGTTAATGAAGTCCTCCTCCAGAGGTATCCCAATTATAAAAAATATTATCACCTCAGGATGATTTTGATATAAAAGAATCAACCAATATATAGAGACAATGTACAAACATAAATAAGGTAATGAAATCACTAATTTCCATCTAATAATAATTAGAGCAATCAAGAGGATTTATCTATATCTTTCTTCTCACCCCCCCCCACAAGCGAAGAGTGGGATTATCTCGAACTCGAAGCTTGGATCGAAATGCTTCAAAAAGACGCCGCGCTAGACTCTTGGTGAAGATATCTGCAAGTTGGAGATGAGTCGGCACAAATTGAGTGTGCAACTTGCCGGAGGAAACTAACTCACGAACGAAGTGATAGTCTAGATCAAGATGTTTAGCACGCTTATGTGCTACTGGATTTTGACTCCAAAAAACCGCACTACGATTATCACACAAAAGTGTGGGACATGCAGAAGGCAAAGCATGCAGATCTCGAAGTAAGGATACCACCCATATAATGTCTGCAGCGGCATGTGCTAATGCTCGGTATTCGGATTCACAGCTGGAACGAGCAACAATGGGTTGCTTTTTCGCACTCCAAGAGACCAAATTGTCGCCCATGAAGATGGAGAAGCCATACATCGAGCGACGAGTATCAGTACAACGAGCCCAATCAGCATCAGAAAAGCCTATTAAAGTGGAGTCATAACTTCGAGAAAAATGAAGTCCATAATGAATTGAACCCTTGACATAATGAAGAATACATTTCACAGCAAGAAAGTGATTAATAGTTGGGCCTCAAGAAACCGACTAACAAGATTCACAGGGTAGGAGAGGTCGTGGCGAGTGATAGTTAAATATTGTAATGCACCAACTAAAGAACGATAAAGAGTGGGATCAGAAAAAGGATCTTCATTACTAGACAAAACAATCCCAGTTGGCAACTGGGTGGAAATCGGCTTACAATCCAATAATTCAGCACGTAAAAGAATGTCACGAGCATATTTAGCTTGGCTTAAAACAAGTCCAGTATGTGCATATCACTACAAAATTTTCGCTAATTACCGACGGATTTACCGACGGACAAAACACGGGTCGGCATTTACCGACGGATTACTGACGTAAATTCAAAATTTAAGTTTATCGACGGATTACCGACGGAAATTTCCGTCGCTAAATACCGACGGCAAATTCCGTCGCTATTTCATCTATTACCGACGGATTACCGATAGAATTTTCCGTCGGTATTTAGCGACGGAAAATTCCGTCGGTAATCCGTCGGTAAATTTAAAATTCTGCATCCCACATCGAATTTTTGACAAACTTTTTCCACCTTTATATATCAAACTACTTCCTAAGCTATTAAGAATCTTGCTATACATGTGCGCACGCGTGCGCACAGGCCTCCACCGCCGGCCACCGTCAGCGTCCGATCTCCGCCGGCCAGTGTCACCACCGGATCGCCGCCGACTACCAACTCCGATAGCCGGCGGGTCAATTATCGCCTTAAATTCAAAATATTAGTCGACAAGTGTACCGACGGATTACCGACGGAAAATTCCGTCGGTAAATATCAATGGACCTCAATTCCATCGGTAAAATTTACCGACAAGCTCTATAACGACGGATTATTTTCCGTCGGTAATCCGTCGGTAAACCATTTTTCGACGGATTTTTTAATGTTTACCGACGGATTTTCCCGTCGGTAAAAGATAGATTTTTTGTAGTGTATGTCACTTCTAGACCCAAGAAGTAGTTTAATCGCCCCAAGCCTTTAAGAGCAAATTCACGTTGAAGACGAGAGATGAATCACTTGAGAAGGACATTGTCATTTCGGGTGAGGATAATATCATCCACATAAAGAAGAAGATAAAGAAGAGACGATCCTCGACCAAAGACAGAGAGAAGTGTCGGCTCGACTAGAAGTAAAACCCAATTGTAGCAAGAAATTGCTGAAGCGCTGAAACCATGCCGATGGAGCTTGCTTCAGACCATAGATAGCCTTTCGTAGACGACATACGTGATTAGGAAAGCGAGGTTCCTTATAGCCCGACGGTTGCTCCATATAAACAGATTTATCTAAGAAGCCATGAAGAAAGGCATTCTTGACGTCCAGCTGATGAAGATGCCAATTATTCCGGACTGCAATAGTAAGGACAATGCGAACAGTAGATGCTTTTACAACTGGGCTAAAGGTGTGAGAGTAGTCAAAGCCAGGAATTTGAGAAAAACCTTGAGCTACATAAGGTGCTTTTAATCTTTCAATGGAACCATCACTTCTATATTTAGTTCGATAGACCCATTTAGAACCAACCACATTTATGCCATGTGGTCGTGGAACTAACTCCCAAGTGTCATTAGCCTTGAGTGCAGATATTTCTCCATCCATGGCAGAAACCCATGCAGGAGATTTTAATTCAGAGTTGATACCTTTAGGTTCTTTAGAAGTTACTAGAGCTGAGATAAGAGCAGAATGAGCAAAATCAACAATATATCGAGGCTTAAAAATTTCAGATTTAGAACGCGTTTGCGTGGGATGTGTAGACTGCGTATGTAGAATAGGTTGAGGATGGCGAAAGGAGGTCAGCAGAAGGGGGTGAAGGGGGAGCTGCTGGCAGCGGGCTGGCAGTAGTATCTTCATCAAAATTGGCAGTAGGAATGGAAGATCTGATGGTATCGGGACTGGTGGGAAAGAGAGCACAAGGACGAGAACGTGTAGAAGCTGGAAATTTGGATAACGGTGTGGGCAATGGAGAGGGAGCAGCTGAACTAGATGTAGAAGTTTGTGGCTCTAGAAAACTGGAAAAGTCTAGAGTAGAACAACTAGTGTCTGGAGAACTGCCGGGAAAAAGGAAACTTAACCTCGTCAAACTGAGCATGACGAGTAATATAAACCCGAGAGGTGACAGGATCGAGACAACAAAACCCTTTATAATTGCAACTGTAGCCCAAGAAAATACAAGGAGCACTACGAGGCATTAATTTATGCGAAGTGTAGTTACGAAGACATGGAAAAGCCCTACAACCAAAGGGATGAAAATTTGCATAATCCGGAGGAATCCCAAACACAACTTCAAAGGGAGATTTTCCAAGCAACACTGAAGACGGTAAGTGATTTATGGTGTAGGTGGCAACACTAAAAGCATCGAACCAATAAGAAGATGGAACAGAAGCATTGAACATCATTGCTAAGCCGGTTTCGGTGACGTGACGATGCTTACATTCAGCTCGTCCATTCTGAGCCGGTGTATGTTGGTCCCGAGAGTACGTTCAGGTGTAGAGGAGGGGGTGAATATACCTGAAAACTGATTTCTCAACTTAAACACGAACAGTCCTTTTCAGGATAGCGTCTTGCTGAACAGTTCAGCCAGACCGTATAAGCCGTTCAAATCGTGTTGCAGAGTGACCGACTCTACCGAGATCCGCTAGCCGACCGAGAGTCGAATTCGCATCTTGCGTATAGAGTTCAAGTGGTGCGGAATAGTGTAGGCCCAATTCGGCTGAGTTGGAAAACATTTTTAATAAAACAATCTCAGGAGATTAGTGCACCGCTTAAGTTCGCTGAAACTCGCTTGAATGATTTAAAAAGGCTTTTCAAGATGAACAGCTAAATCAATGCAACAAAGTGAAAAAGAAACAGAACACACGACACGTAGATTTTTAAAGTGATTCTGACACAAAAATCCTACGTCCATTGTCCCGAATGATCGTGAAGCTATTTATTATACTAAGGTAGTCTCGCTTGGTTTGTACTGGACAAACTCCGGTCTTGAGATTTATACCGAGCAAGTCTCGCTTACAAGGTTATCAAACCGAGTGTTTGAAAAACTCTCCAACTATGAAGGAGTTTTTTACAATAAAGAACAGCTTCAAAGATGAACTCCTTCGTCTAAGCTATGGATATATTCTATTGAGCTTAGGTTAGAGGGATAGGGAACAATGAAGTGGCTTCTAGAACGACGAACGACTGATTATGACTTTGGGGTTCGTGTATCGTCGTTTTGATACTGGAGGCCGTATTTAACGGTCCAACTTGGTTCCCTAAGAGCTAGAATATAGTTCTTCACGGAGATGAATTCTTCAAACTTCTTGCGGAGAACTTAGGCTTTTCGAGTTTGCTCGTTTAAATGCTCGTGTATGCGGTTTTTCTTTTTCTTTCTCGTTTCTTCCCGTATTCGCACTTGTTTTTTTCGTGAGCTTCAAATTTGATTTATCCCTCTATTTATAGAGAAGAGACTAGGAAAGATCCGTTGGAGACGATGATCCTTTTTCTCTCTCTTTTGGGTAGCTAACGGCTCTTTTGTAGCATTTGCGTAGTCTTTTCCCTCTTTTTCGAAAAGTTGTTGACTTGCAGCCTTTAGTAGGTGTAGGACGTGTGTCCGCTTGTCATTGGGTCGAGATTCGTAAAAGATGGTTGAGACGGAATGTACTTCAAGGAGATTTGAAGCCGACTTCTCTCTTCCTCGTACTTGACTATGCCGATTGCCTTTGAAAGATCTCGACGCTCGTACGATCGTCGGCCGTTGCCGAGTCCGATCTTTGATTCGCAGTGAACTCCCGCTGAGTCCGGCTTTTATCAAGATCAACTCGAGTACAAATGAACTACTCCCCGCCGAGTTCGGTCCACCGACTCCTTTCGCATATCGCTCCCGCCGAGTCCAAGATTTACCGAGTCTTCTACTTCGTGCCGAGGCGGATAAGCAACCGAATGCCCGAACCAGAGCAGTAGGGTCTACCGAGTCCGAAACCTCGTAGACAAAAAACAAAGTTACAACTTAAAGGTTCACCGATCAAGATAGGGTTTTGGGATCTTCAAATCTTCGTACTAATTCGTAGCACAAGACTACCGAGTATCGGTCAAGCATGTAAGATAGAATCATTTCCCACTACATCTAATACCGCCGAGGATAGAATCATCACCCAACAATTTCCCCCCTATTTGATGATGCCAAAACCTATCAACAAAAATCAACATCTAACACTATGACTAGTCGAAACGGAGCTCCTTACAAATATTACAAGTAGAATCAATGGAGTTGTTCTTCAAGTCCTAGACTACCGAGGGGATCGGGCGTAAAAGTCGAATATAGAGACTAAGCATATTCTCCCGCTTTTAACAATATTTTCCCCGAAATACAACAAGTCTAACGTAATCGCTAAGCAATAAACCGACGTAAAATCGACAAATGATGTGTGAGTTAGTAATCACTTCAATGATTCTCGAGTGTTAAGCCTAAAAGAACACGGCTATTCGTACAAGAAGATATTGTCAAAGCCAAAAACAGAGATATCATATATAATGTAAGAAAATTCAAGATGCATACATCTCTCGCTATACTAGAAAAACAAAAGAGTACGAAGCAAGGAATCATTTGAACCGCTTAATCCTCGTCTTTTGAAATCTTGCGATTGAGATTCGTGAAGGGGCACTCCATACATCCTATAAGTGATCTTCCTCGCCCAAAGATCTCAAAGAAAGTCCGCCGGGTCTTCTTCATCAAGGAATTTGGCTTCAGCAGCGGCCTTCACTTCTTTCTCAATGACACCATAATGAATAGATCCATCAAGTCTTCGTGAGGGTGGCAATATTCTGGGGTCTGGGACTCTGACTTCGACATTCTCTTTGACAACTTTCTCGCATCCAGCGTACATGTCTAAGTCTCGCTCTCATCGTCCATTCGATATAAGCTTCACTTTGCGCTTTCGCACTGCATCTCCGTAAGTAGTTCCTTTTGATGAAATCTATCTTCGCACTTCCCATCTCTCGAGTATATTCTACCGGAATCCATTCATCTCGTTCTCGGCCATCTCGTAAATCTTCGGATCGCAGGCTTCCTGAATTTCTGTATCCGTAAGGAATATCGCCTTTTGAAGGAATCCTCTGACCGGCTTCTTTTTCGCCTCCGATTCTCGAGTGCTTCGAGATCCGCCATTCTCGATCCGTTCTTCCGGCGCCTTCTATTTGCCCCGGCCTCTTCTCCTCTATAAAGATATCCGTCCATTTGAGCCCGGATTGCATCCATTTCAAGCATCCCGCGCCTTGGAGGCAGTATAGGAGGGCTTGTGAGGCGGCTCTTCCTCTGAGTTAGCAGGAGTTGTTGATTTCTCTTTTAAAGTACCCTGCTTCTAGGTAGACTTTTGTTGTTGCTTCTCCTTTTCTCTGTTAGCTTCATCACTGAGTTTCAGCCTTTCTAGGAGGCGCCTTGTAGTAGATGGTCTTTTGCCGCCGCGAGCCGGAGCCTTTGTCTTACCTTTAGCAGTGCTTAGCTTTTGGTTTGTTGGTTGCTTCGCCTTCGGCTATCTCCCCTAGCCGCTTTCTCATCTCGCGGCTATTCGAGCCTCCTCCTCCCGGAGTAATATATCTCTTAGATTTCTTGGAGGGAGGGGTCGGGAGCTTAAGGATTTTCTTTCCTTTTCCAGTAACTGGAGGTGGAAGAGGAGCTTCTTCCTCTTCTAAGTCCTCCTCGTATGCGTACTCAGCAACTTCCTTAATGATGTCAAGTGGAGTCTAAGTTGCCTGAGTTGCTACTTCTCTAGTTCCTGAGCCACTTGGGCCAGTCTTAGTTGATGCTGCAACTGTAGCTGAGACACCCTGGGCCTCACCAGTTGTGGTAAGTTCAGTAGGAGCAGATGTCTGAGCTGTGCTTGCTCCCCGCTACGACCTTACCTTCTTGGGAGTCTTCACTACCAGCTCCTTGGTGGCTTCCCCCTTAGTTGATTTTTCAGTATCAGCTTTTGTCTGCTTAGCCATCCTTTCCCCCTTTTTGGCATCATCAATGATAATAGGAGGTGGAGCGGATACCTTCTTGTTCAGGTTGGAATATGAGGCTGACAACTCGTTCAGTTTGGAGTGTATATTGGTCAGCGCCTCGTGCAGCTCGTTCTTCTCATTGATCAACTCACGCTTATACTCTTTATGAGATTGATCTGCTGCAGCCTTGAACTCGTTCAGCTTTTGTTCAACAGTCTCTTCTAGGACCTTCTGAATTGAGTTGAGTCTGAGCTCGTTGGCCTGAGAGATGGTTGTGACTGACTCAGTATGAGAAATCTGAGAGGCCTTGAGATTTTCAATCAACTTATCATGGCCTTCCTTAATCAATCTGAGCTGAGCCTCGAAGTCAGCTAGCTGAGTATCTAGCGCTTGAGATATGATGTTGGAGAAGTCAGGGACAGAAGATTCTGACAATGTGGTTCTGAGTGCCTGAATCTCTGCGCTTGTGGCTTGGGCAGTCTGTCGCCATGTCTTGTGGACTGCACGGGCAAGAAGCCTATTCTGAGTACCCTGGCTTCTGAGAGCCTTCGCCACTGACTTCGATCGTCGGCTTTTGGGGCTGGGCGCTACTTCGAACGTCGATTCTAGCAAGAGCTGAGCAGGCTCTGCAGAAGTCGAAGTACCAGCCACCGACTTCCCAGGAGCAAGGATACGGAGAGGAAGTTCAGTAGGCGTGGGACTATCCTTGTCCGGTTGAGTTCCCTCATCAGCTTCTCGTGGCCTCGAATCACGGGCGGGTCCCGACCATCGGGGTCGACCCATCGTAGGGGTGCCGAGGCCGATGCCGTCATTCAAGATTGCCGCAGCGTAGGCAGCCCTAAAATCCTCCAAGTTTCCAAGGTCAGCTGGCTCGGAGTAGCCAATCTTCTCTCTGATCCTCAGTTCCTCCTCGTGGAGTTGTTCGCAGGAGTGATGTATGATGAGACGTTGCAAATTGTGCCACTCCTGGAACCTGAGCAGCATGTGGAATCTCGCCTGTCTCGCAATGAGAACTAGATCACCGTGGCCCGAGATCTCCCGGTATGTGCTCTGTGATCTCTCTCGGATGCTCCGATTGAAGAACCGAAGCTTCCATCCCGATAGACTCTTCTTCTCGAGGCCGTCTCTCGATTCCTCTATCTCTATAGGAGACGCCCTTTCTCGCCAGGGGAGACTGCTGAGAGGAGGGACATCCAAGGGGCTCTCCAGGGTTTGAATATCTTCGACCTGGACTTCTTCAGCTGGGACCCCTTGGTCCACTACTTCTTCATGTTCAGTGGAGACGGCTTTCTCCACTGACGGAGTCTTCTCAGAAGACTCGGATTCATCTCCTCGAGCCGCGGAGGCCGCTCAGCAGCTACCGCCTCCCGGTTCAACCTCCGTCTCGCAGGGGCAACGATGTGCTGACCTTCTTCAGCCTTTTCGCCGGTGCCTTATGCGTTTTAGTTTGAGGAGACCTTTTCTTTGATGGCGCGGTCTTCTGAGGCGTTGTTTGGCCGAGCCGCAGCCCGAGCCAACCCGCCGGAGGGCCGCCGCCCTCGCTTCCAAACCTGACCTTTTTAACATTGAAGTATTGCTTGTCAGCAAATGTGATCTGGTCAGAAGTGCAGTAGTCTTCGATCATCACTGAGATCTTTAGTCCATAAAGTAGCTTCCCTTTGGCGCCACCCTGTAGGATGCTTTGTCAAATTTTGCGGACCGCACCATAAACTCCCCGTAGGAAGAACTCGTCCAATTGATCTTGGCCCCGTCATAGATGGCCATCATCGCTGTAGCTTTGGTCCGGACACCCGATCGAATGATCCCGCTCGACTCATCGCAGCCGAGTCACTATGTATGCAAGAGCTCTATACTGAGGTAGCATGGTATTCTTGGGAAATGCGGCTCTGAAGACTGTAGGCTTCCCGCAGAAAATGGATAAGTAGTCATCCATTTGATCATCATTGTATCCCACAGTGCTGACGCCTTCGCTTGGCAGATTGAAGCTTCTCCGAAAAGCCTCTCTGATTGAAATCTGCTTCACCTCTATATCCGTCCTCGAGGGATCGCCAACTGTGTGGACGATGAATCTCCCTCGGATATCTCCGTCTACTGAATTGGAATTCAAGTAGATCTCTGCAACCTGTTGGGGAAGGAAGAATGTGAGCTTCTTTGTCAGAAAACCTTCTAGACCGGTTTCCCTGAGAGCTGAGAAAATCTCCTCCATGTAGTCCAGATCGGCACGCCAAACTCCATGACTAGCTCGCACTGCATACGCATCTTTCTCTAGGATTTCTGGCATATTCTCTGGAGCATAAACAACATTTCCCTACATTTTATCTGTAACAAACAAGATTATAAGTATCAAATGGATATATATAAAAAATATAGCGATGCTGAGTAATCATATAAGTTGTCAGAAAGATTTGATATCATACCACTGAAATTTTTGAGAAATATTTTGAAGATTTGAAAGAGATTGCAAGTAAGGTTTGCAAGTAATGAGATCTCAGAAATTTAGGAGTTAAAGATTTGATAGTTCGCAAATGGCGGTTTCAAAGATATGATCGTAAACATATATCTAAGAGAAGGTGAATAGTTAACGATCAACGGTTCAGTTTAAAACCCGCTTTTTGAGATGGACGGCTAAGATTAAGTATTATAAAATAGGCAATGATCAAATTAGCCGCCTAAATCAAAGACATTTGTATATAGCCTAAGAAGTAACTATGATACGACATGCATTAAATGCGTGGCAGAGTTCAGCAAACTTATACATAGAATGTCGTGCATTAAATGTAAACCATTAATATTAAATGACAATTCTTAAGGCATTGAATACGGTGCTGAATCTGAATCATAAATGCATAGAATTGTTCTATTGGCTACTACTGAGTAGAGATACGCAAACCTGTCAGCTGAACATCGTAGTCAGCTGATACCTCGTGTAGATGGTTGCTGAGTCTCTACGCACTGATTTTACTCAGTACTGAGAGTGAACATTCCCCCTTACTGAATGCTCCTCTCCTGAATCCTCTTACTGACTGGAGTCAGTAGGGTCCAGCAGACCTAGCTCTACTCAAAGTTCTCTTAATCTGGCTTCAGCTAGAGGCTTGGTCAGTATATCGGCCCTTTGTCTGGCCAAGATGGGATCTTTTCCATCATGATATCCTTTTTCTCGACATGGTCACGAATGAAGTGACGTCTGATGTCCACGTGCTTGCATCTTGTATGAAGTACAGGATTCTGAGTGATTGCAATGGCACTGGTACTGTCGCAGAAAATTGGCACTTCATTCTGAATGACGTCATAGTCGCGTAGCTGCTGTCTCATCCAAAGGATTTGGGCGCAAAGAACTTCCGCAGCCATGTATTCGGCTTCGTAGTTGACGTGGCTACCGAGTGCTGTTTCTTTGAAAACCATGAGATCGGATACCGCCAAGGAACCGATACGTTCCTCGAAGTTGATTTTCGGTCAATTCTACACCCCGCATAGTCGCATCGTAATAACCAGCTAGTTCTATATTATCATCGCTGGATACCATAAACCCATGTCAGGTGTTCCTCTGAGATAACGGAGAATCTTCTTTGCTGAGTCCATGTGACTCTACTTTGGATTCGCCTGAAATCGAGCACAGACACCTACAGCATAAGTTATGTCAGGACGAGTAGCTGTTAAGTATAATAAAGAACCAATTATAGCACGAAATTCAGTTTGGTCTTCTGATACTCCCTCTTTATCAAGATCAATCTTCATATTCGTGTTCATCGGGATCTTGATAGGTTTGCCGGATGTGCAACCGAATCTTTTGATGAGGTCTCGAGTGTATTTACCTTGATTAATGAACATTCCCTTCTCAGATTATTTGACTTGAAAGCCAAGGAAATAGTTCATTTCTCCCATCATTGACATCTCGAACTTATCCTTCATCATTTTCTCAAACTGCTGACGCATGATGATGTTCTTTGAGCGGAAGATGATGTCATCTACGTAGATCTGCAAGAGTAATAGGTCGTCTTCCAGTCGGATGCTGAATAATGTGCGATCTACTGTACCGTTCTGAAAACCTTTCTAAAGAAGAAACTCAGATAGGGTATCGTACCAAGCCCTGGGTGCTTGTTTTAACCCCTACAGAGCCTTTCCGAGTCTATAAACTTGATGTCCCTGCTGAAAGCCGGGCGGTTGTTCCACATAGACTTCTTCTTTTAGCACGCCGTTCGGGAAAGCAGACTTCACATCCATTTTATAGACTCTGTATCTTTGATGTATTGCGTAGGCTAGGAATAGTCTGATTGCCTCCAATCTTGCAACTGGAGCGAAAGTCTCGTCGAAATCTATCCCTTCAGCTTGACAGTAGCCTTTTGCCACGAGTCTTGCTTTATTCCTTACTATGACGTTGTTTTCATCCCGCTTGTTCATGAAGACCCATTTTGTTCCAATCACATGTTGATGCCGGGGTCTGTCAATAAGCTCCCAAACTTCATTTCTCGTGAACTGATTCAGCTCCTCCTGAATGGCTATGATCCCATCAGCATCGTTCAGTGCGTCCTCGATTGTCTGAGGTTCTTCAATAGACAAGAACCAGGAGTATAAGGCGCTTTCTCCCTGACAGAATCTGGATCTTGTCTTTACGCTTGCTGAAGGATCTCCAATGATTAAATCAGAAGTATGAGCATCCAGCCACGATCTTCGATGTTTCACCTCTTCATCTGAAATTTGTTCAACACAGATAGTAGGTGAGTTAGGCATTTCTGTTGTACTATTCTGAGATTGAAGCAGTTCAGTTACGAAAGTGTGATCTACTGAGTCACCAGATTCAGGGGCATTTAGCTCAGGAACTTCAGTTGTTCCCCATGAGTTGGTATTCTCAGTGGTAGTCTCAGTTACCTCTTGGGTTTCTTCATCGACCTGAGTTACCTAGGATTGACTCTGCTCGTGAGCGTCAATCCGCTCGGCCTACCTCTGTAGGTTGAGATTCAGTAGACTTGTCTTCAGTTTCCTCATCTGAATCATCATCGCAACATAGCTGGATCTTTTCGACTTTGTCTTTTAAGCTCAGATCTTGTAGCTGCTTACTGATGTACTCAGATTTAGATTTAGAGTTATTGCTCCTGCCTTCAGTAGCAAACTCATTAAAAACAACATGAGGGCTTTCTTCCACGCAAAGGGTCCGATAGTTGAATACCCTAAAGCTTTGCTGACCCGGGAGTATCCTAAGAACTCTCCCTGATCTGACTTGCTATCAAAAGTTTTCAGCTGATCTTTCCCATTATTGTGGATAAAGCACGAACACCCAAAAATATGGAAATAAGATAGAGAAGGCTTCCTACCGTTCCATAGTTCATATGGTGTCCTCTTATGCTGCTTTGTCAGTAGAGATCGATTCTGAGTGTAAAATGCGGTGCCGTAGCTTCCGCCCGCAATTGGACGGGAGTCCCGAGTCTCGCGAGTAGAGTTCTTGCCGCTTCTTTGAGTGTTCGATTCTTTCGTTCAAGCAACCCCATTCCGCCGAGGGGTGCGCGCAGCAGATGTCTCATGCTCTATTCCTTCGCTTGCGTAACTCCTCCACCATGAAATTAAGGAACTCGGTTCCTCCGTCCCGAACGTATTTTGACAATTTTGGTGTTCTTCTCGACACCGAGCTTTTTCGAAGCGTTGGTAACTCCGTTTTGACGTAAGACTTGTTGGGCAATAAATATGACCCATGTGTAGCGCGAGTAGTCATCAATGACCACTAATGCATACTTCTTGCCTCCGATCGTCACCGGAGAGACCGGACCGAACAAATCCATATGTAGTACCGAAGGATTCCATCGGTGGAAGGAGATGGAACAGTGGATTTTGTTTCTTTGTTTGCTTTCCCTTCGTACATGCTTCACACCGAGTGTCTTTGCCGAATACTTCATTCGGCGCCCTCTTGCTAGAGTGTTTCTTGCTAATTTGTTGAGCGTCTTGAAGTTGAGATGGTTGAGTCTCCCGTGCCAAAGCCAACCCGCTTCGTTATTCTTCGCCAACGTACAAGATCGTTCACCGAGTTCCAGCCGCCTACATAGATATTCTTCTTGCGCGAACCCCGATAACACCGCTTTTTCCCGTAGATTTATCAATAACATCACGTAAAACCAAATCACAAACCCGATAACACTCGTTTTCCCCGTAGGTACCCTTTTATTTTGATTTTGGGTCCTTATATGTTAGTTTTGGTAACCCATATTTGTCTTACGACCCCCGGTGGTCTCGCATAACTTCTTTCCACTTGTGTCAACGTATCCGACCACCGGACCGGCCGATGATGACTTTTTAGGCTTTTCGAGTTCAGGAGTCCCGATCTTCCGAGTGAGTAAACCGGCTGACCTTTGCCTTTTGTACGGCTTTCTTCTTCTTCTCGACTTTTGGAACCTCTCCCGACTATAGGATCATAATAATATGACCCATACCGAGCCGGATGTGTCACCGAGGAGGTCCATACCGATCGCCCTATTTTGATTTGTTGGTTCCCCTCTGACCGAACCGGGGTGTTTTGGTGCCGATCTTCTTGTTAGAGTGCCGATGTGTAGGATGTGGTGCCTTCATCTTCTCGTTTTTCTTGACTAGGGGATTCAAGATGTCCGCATTGATGGTCTCCCCTTGAACAAACCTATCGCAAGTCGCACTTCTAAGTGTACGGGGCGAATGAGGAAGTTCCCCCGGCTGAATCCAAGTCCTTCCTTACAATGTTTGGGGCTTGTTGCTTGCTAGCATAGCCTCTAGCTTCTTTTCGCCGCCCATGTAACACTCGACCATTAGGTTTCTCCGCACATCATCACTTTTCTTTAGCGTTTCATGCTCTCGGCCCGAAGTCCCGACAGCTTCTTGCTTCGAGACTCGCCCAAAGCATCTTTCCCGAGTTAAGTCGTTGGTCGAACCGAGATCCGATCTTCTTGATGCCGAGACTTGGCCATCGGAGAGTTTATCTCATCCCCGAGTCTCAACACAAGTCCTTCGCACTCGCAGCAACCCGACTCTTCCGAGAAAGTCTCCGATTCTCCACTTTCGTGGTATCCACCCCCGAAGAGTCTTACCGAGCCGTGAGACTCATCTCGAATTTGTTCGTCGAGTAGTTCTTCATATGCGATCGCGACGTCCAAATTCTCATCCGCACCCGAAAGAGTGTCGTGTGTGCAATGTGAAGAGGAATTAAATGGTTCTTGAAAATTTACCTCATCCTCTTCTCCCGCCATGAGACACTTTTCGCATCTTCTTCATTTTCAAGCTCTAAGGCCATGAAGGCTGCTTCATCATCCGATGAATCCATGAAGGAATCAACTTCATCTCGAGTCGTCTAAGAGTTCACCAAAGAATGTATGCTTGTCTCTTCTTGATGAACTTCTCCCTTCGAGCTTTGCGTGCTGCTCGCTCAAGGCCGAGAGCTCGGGACAATCATATTGATAATGTCCTCGGCTTTTTGCGCCAGTAGCAGGTGTGCCGACTCTTTCTTCCTTACTTTCACTGTCTTTTAACTGTGCTGAGTCATCCTGTTTCCTGCATTCAGAAGTATGTGAGTCAGGAGTGCGCTTGGGTGTATATTCGTTCTTACCCTTAGAGTCTCTAACAACTCTTGAGAGCTTTCTGCGCCTCTCTTTCTCCTTCTGGTATTTTACGGCAAGCAGTGCGTACTTCTTGGCTAGATTGCCTTCTTGTATGTCAGTGAGTAAAGGTTCAGCCTTGCTAGACGCTGGAGCTGCTGAGCTGACTGATGCTTTGAATGCATGGTCGATTTTGGTGTCAGCTTCAGCTCGCTGCTTCCTTTGAGGTAAGCCGAATTCGAATTCCTCTGCTTTGAGTTCTGAAAAGATACGGTCAGGAGTAACAATATCTAAATCAGAATGACGTGATAAAGTAGCAAAAGGAGTCCAGTGACCATCTGGCAGTGCCCTCAAAATCTTGAGATTCATTTCTCGGTTGGAGAATGTCTTTCCCAGCCCGTTGATGGAGTACATCAGATTCGTGAATCTGACATTGAGATCTTCAATGGTGTCATCGAGCATGAGCGACGCTCTTTCCAACTTTTGGAGTTCCAAAAGCAAGTTTATTTGCTTGATCTTCTGAGTCCCCCGACTCAGTAGCGCTAGATCATCCCAGAGTTCCTTAGCGGACTTGCAGTCCTGAACTCTCCCGAGATAGGAATCATTCAGGGTGGTTAGTATGGCGTTTCTGGCGACACGGTATAAGTTGTGAAGCTTCTTCTCCTCTGGGGTGAAGAGACTTCTATCCTTGGGAATCTTCTTCCCGGTCACCATTCTACCTCCATCTGCTGGATCCTGAGTTACGACACTATCTATCCTGGGGACGATAGGTCCATCCTCAAGAACTTCTGTCATGCTGTCGTGGAGAGAGGTCAGATGGGCTTCCATTCTGACTCGCCATACGCCGTAGTTCTCTACTGACATATCAGACATATTTGATAATGATATGAATGAAGAATGATATGCAGTGAAAATGTTTTCAGGATCCGTAAGTTTCAGAATAACAAGAGTCTTAGAGACCTCCCGCTCTAATACCAATTGTTGGTCCCGAGAGTACGTTCAGGTGTAGGGGGGGGGGGGGGGGGTGAATACACCTGAAAACCGATTTCTCAACTTAAACACGAACAAATCCTTTTCAGATAGTGTCTTGCCTGAACAGTTCAAGCAGACTGTATACGCCGCTCCGAATCGTGTTGGCAGAGTGACCGACTCTACCGAGATCCGCTAGCCGACCGAGAGTCGAATCCGTATCTTGCGTATAGAGTTCAGCGGAGCGGAATAGTGTAGGCCCAATTCGGCTGAGTTGGAAAACGTTTTTAATAAAACAGGCTTCAAGAGATTAGTGCACCGCTTAGTTCGCTGAAACTCGCTTGAATGATTTAAAAAGGATTTTCAATATAAACAAGCTAAATCAATACAACAAGTGAAAAAGAAATGTAACACACGACACAGAGATTTTTAAAGTGGTTCGGACACAAAAATCCTACGTCCACTATCCCGAATGATCAGGAAGCTATTTATGATACTGAGGTAGTCTCAGTTGGTTTGTACGCTGGACAAACTCTGGTCTTGAGATTTATACTGAGCAAGTCTCAGTTTACAAGGTTATCAAACTGAGTGTTTGAAAAACTCTCCAACTATGAAGGAGTTTTTTACAATAAAGAACAGTTCAAAAATGAACTCCTTCGTCTAAGCTATGGATATTATTCTATTGAGCTTAGGTTAGAGGGATAGGGAACAATGAAGTGGCTTCTAGAACGACAAACAGCTGAGTATGACTTTGGGTTCGTGTATCGTCGTTTGGATACTAGAGGTTGTATTTAATAGTTCAGCTTGGTTTCCTAAGAGCTAGAATATAGTTCTTCACCGGAGATGAATTCTTCGAACTTCTTGCGGAGAACTTAGGCTTTTCGAGTTTGCTCGTTTAAATGCTCTGTGTATGCGGTTTTTCTTTTTCTTTCTCGTTTCTTCCTGTATTCGCACTTGTTTTTTTCGTGAGCTTCAAATTTGATTTATCCCTCTATTTATAGAGAAGAGACTAAGAAAGATCCGTTGGAGATGATGATCCTTTGTCTCTCTCTTTTGGGTAGCTAACGGCTCTTTTGTAGCATTTGCAGAGTCTTTTCCCTCTTTTTCGGAAAGTTGTTGACTTGCACCTTTAGTAGGTGTAGGACAGTGTCCCGCTTGTCATTGGTTGAGGTTCAGAAAGGTGGTTGAGACAGAACAGACTTCAAGGAGATTTGAAGCTGACTTCTCTCTTCCTCGTACTTGACTATGTTGATTGTCTTTAAAAGATCTGACAGTTCAGACAACTGTCTGGCTGTTGCTGAGTCTGATCTTTGATTCAGTAGTGAACTCCTACTGAGTCTGCTTTACTGAAGATCAACTCTGAGTACAGTGAACTACTCCTGCTGAGTTCAGTTCCACTGACTCCTTTAAGTATACTGCTCCTGCTGAGTCCAGTATTTACTGAGTCTTCTACTTCTGGTGCTGAGGCGGATAAGCAACTGAATGCCTGAACCAGAGCAGAGGGTCTACTGAGTCTGAAACCTCAGAGACAAAAACAAGTTACAACTTAAAGGTTCACCGATTAAGATAGGGTTTTGGGATCTTCAAATCTTCAGACTAATTCAGAGCACAAGACTACTGAGTATCGGTCAGTACAGAAGATAGAATCATTCCCCACTACATCTAATACTACTGAGGATAGAATCATCACCCAACAGTGTATATGGACAAGAAATTTGATGGTGAATCCCTTCTACACGAAAAAAAGGACTCGAATGCAACGTACTAGTAAATTCACCACCACCATCGCTTTGAAATATCTTAAGTTTGCAAGAAATTGATTACATACGAAAGCATGAAAGTTCTTTAAAACACCAAATAAATCTGATTTATGATGTAGCGGATAAATCTAAGTGAATCGAGAGTGATCATCAACAAAAAGCACATAATAGTTATAGCCACAAGTTTAGGCAACCAAGCGCAGGCCCCATAAATAACAATAAACCAATTCTAAAATTGAAGATGCACGTTTTTCATTAATAGAAAAGGATAAGTGCTTGCTTTTCGCCAATTGACATAAAGCCGGTTTAGGAAACAAAGCATTGACAGATAAGTAACCATCTTATGTAAGAAGGAAATAACAGAAAACGATACATGACGAAGGCGGGAATGCCAAAGTTCATACGAACCTTTCAAAGCTTTAGATCGAAGAGTTGCAACTAGTCTAGCATGGCCACGTGTAGAGACCATTATCCTTTCTTCCCTGAGCTAAAACTGCCTTTGTCGCCCGATTCTGAATAATAAAAGATTTATCAAACAATAACACATCCACAAGAGAATCATTAGTCAATTTATTAATAGATAAGAGATTTTTTGTAAGATGTGGAACCACCAACACATCCAACAATTTAATAGAATTTGATAAAGAACGAGAGCCAATGTGAGAGATATTTAAATTAGCACTGTTACCAACAACCACTCGGTCTTGTCCAAAATAAGGTTCATAAGAATCGAGCTGAGAAGGAGTGGTAGTCATATGAGCAGATGCACCAGTGTCCACGAACCAATCCGAAGTGTTTGTTTGAGATATAGCGGAACTGGCATTGTAGGCCTCAGCAAAATTGGCAGAATCAGTGGAACGAGCATAGCGTTGGGAACATTTATCCGCATAATGGCCATTAGTGCGGAAAATTTGATAGTGCGGTGGACGCCGACTACCATTCTGGGCTCCACGACCACGACCACAACCACGAGAACCGCTAGAAAAACCACTGCGAGATCCACCAAAACTACCACGACCACCACGACCATGGACGTTGGGTGAAGGATAACGAGTATTTAGATGAGTAGCCACAAAAGAAGCAGCAGGTTCATTGGTGGAGTGTAATGATCTTAAGAAAAGATCAAACTTCCAGCACTGATAACAACATCAGAAAATGAGGGAAAAGGGCGAATAGCCATTTGAGAAGCCAAAAATTGAGAAAAATTAATACCCAAGCCACGAAGAAACCAATGAACTTTGTCGAGTTCGTCAACTGGACGGCCAATGGCAGCGAGTTCATCGCAATAACCTTTAAAAACACGACCATATTCAAAATGTACCGTGAACCTTTGGTAATAGAAATCAAGGTTTCACGGAGATGGGCTTCACGAGACTTGGAGTCGTGACTATATGCAGATGAAAGTGCAAGCCAAAGAGCACGGCAGTAGTGCAACCAATAGTGACACCCATGGCTTCTTCAGTTAGGGAAGATAAGAGGAGGTTGCGCAAGCGCTGATCAGAGGCATGCCGCATGAAGAAAAGCGGGATTTGGAGACTTGGAACCATCCACAATAATGTGTTTGTCCGGCAGAAGGGAAGAACCATCAACAAGAGGCAATAGATTTTCACATTGGAGAAGAGGAAGAACTTGATTATGCCATATGTTGGTACGGAGATGAGAGTCAGGTGTAGAGGGGGGGGGGGTGAATACAACTGAATACTGTTTCTTTTTCTCAAACGCGAAGGACATCTGAGTTGTAGGTTGCTATTGATGAACAGTGCTAAATAGTAACCTTCTGATCGCGGGTCAGAGTTTGTCAACTACTGAGTCTCTCCTACTGACTTTTGTCAGTACTTGATTCTCAGTCGAAGATGTAGTGCGGATAAGTGTGTAGGGCCCGGAGATTTCGTCTCAGTTGAAAACGTGATTTTCACAAGTTAAATAATTTTGGCTAGTGCACTTTTTGAATACGTTTTATGCAAGATATGAGTTTGTAAGATATTTGTATGCAATGTAATAAAACAGTAAACGACACAAGTAATTTTTAACGTGGTTCGGATACGCAAGAACCTACGTCCACGGTCCTGCTAAACAGGAGGTCTTGTTGATTTATCTGAGCAAGCCTCAACAAGGTATCTGTGCACTGGACAGCCCCTTCTAAGTTATAGTCCTTAGCTTGAGCTTTGAAGGGGAGGGAATTTTCTCCAACTATGAAGGAGTTCTTACAATAAGAACAGTCACAAATGTGAACTCCTTCGAGATTCTAACCTATAGATATAAATGATTGAGCTTAGATAGAGAAGAGGGATCTAAAGAAAGAAACTCTAGAGAGAAGAACTAAGAGATATTCTGCTAGGCAAGTTCTTCGCTGGATCTTCTTTGAATGCGCTAGAGTGTTTCGAAAGCTTGAGCGTATTGTCCCTTTGATATCCCGTTTTTGGAGCTCGGAATTACTTCGCTATTTATAGTTGTGACCCAAGCATTTGCCCGTTGGAGAGGACGATGTCATGTGTCACAAACATCCAAGGAAAACGGCCATATGTTCGAATTGTTGCAGCAGAGTTGTTGGTCACTGTGCATGAGAGCAAACTTTTAGTAGGTCAGAGCATGTAGAGCTTAGACCGCTTCTCATTGGTCGAGGTTTGTGGTAGGTGAGGTATGTCAGACATCGGTCTTCATCGGAGTTAACTCTCACTTATCCTCATATGATATTTGCTGTGTTTCGAAAGATGTTAAAAGCTGGGTCATTTCCTGTCGGATACAGTAGACCTGATATGGTCTCTGTCTTCTTCGTCTGAGTCGGCTGATAATGAATATTCTACTGAGTGTAGTCAGCTGATGACTCTGAAGGTACTGAGCTTTGTATAATGAGTTCTTCTACTGATGTCGGTCAGCTGATGAGATGTCTTCTACTGAGTGATGGTCAGCTGATGACTAGAGAACACAAGCTCTTACATTGATGACGTGGGGTTCTGGAAAGTAAGCTTCTTACTGAAGATCAATCCAACATTTACCCCATACAGGACTTAGACACAAACAATAATGCAAATACAATCTGTCTAGCCTATTACATCATCTAGTCCTATCAACACTACACTACGGATACAAGCTGGGTTTTAGGATCTTCAATTCCATAGCATGAAACACTATGATTTCCCCCAATACTGTTTTCCCAAATATTACTAACTATCCTCTACTGACTCATAACCCAACAATTTCCCCCTAATTGATGATGCCAAAACCTCTATGATTTCTAAGAATATTAAGTCCCAAACTTCTGACATAATAAAGACTTCAGTAAAAACTGAGCAAATAACTCAAGGTAGTCAGCAGCTGAAAGATAAGCACATCAGAGAAACGGTTATGTGAGTGTGTGTCAGATCACTTCAGTGATCAGTTGTGATAAAGATAAAACAAACAAAGCCATAAGATAATGAGTGATTGTCTGGCCAGAAGAAAGAACTGATATATATATATGAGAATGGATTACACAGTCCTATCTTCTATACAAGAGATAAAGAACTACTGCTATCGCCTGAACTTCTTGGTCTTGCTTTTGAAATCAGCAGACTTGGCAGCAGGAGGCTCCAAACCGTAGGATTTGTAGATTCTAGCACGGAGTGTTTGGATTTCCTCAAGATCACCGGGCTGTTGAGGATCAAGATCGTTATGTCTTGCAGCCGCGTCGACCTCATCTCCAATCTCCTTGGTGCAGAGTACACCACGAGAGGTCATGGGGGGAGAGAGTTTCCTGTAGGCAGGAGCAACTACTGGCAGCTTCTACTTTGCTAGGATCAGTTGAACTTGAGCTCTGAGGTTGGCATTGGATTGATGAAGAAATTCATCGAAGAGTTGATCAGCCTAACCTCGCCGGATAGCATTGCCAAACGTAGTATCCCTTAATGAACTCTATCTTCAGGTTCCAAGGTATCCATTTGTCTGCATGGCGGCGAGGAATCTTCTTCTGATAAGTAGCTCTTTGCGCGCCTTGCCTGTAGTACTTGGAAGACCTGGGCACCTGTTTCCTCCAATCGAGAACTGGTTCATTGGCCATTTTGTCAGTCAGCTCTACGATCTTGGCCAAATCTTCCAGTCTCTTTTTATCTCTGAGGGCCGCAGCTCTAGTGTCTCCTCTCCGGAGATTCAGTCCCTGCTGCGTTGCCTCCCAGGTGGCTCTATCCTCTGCCTCCTGCTCAGGAGTAAGTTTAGGAAGATCTTTCAGTCTCTGAGCAAGGGGTTGAAGGTCGGGATCGGGCGCACCCGCTCTTCCTGAGCCTTCTTCTTTTTCTGCTCTTCTAGGAGCTTTTTAGCTTGGCTCTTGGATGCTCTGACACTAGGCTATTTCTTCTTTTTGACCTTCTAAGCCTCTTCTTCAAGCTGTCGCTCATGGTCGAGCTCATCCTGGAGCTTCTGAGCGACTTGCTTGTCATATTCCTCCTGCTCTGCTTTTGTTTAGAATTTGGGCATCGGGGAAGGCGGAGGAGTTGATTCAGTTACCTTTTCCTTCCCCGGCCTTTGCGGTGGCAATGGTTTGTCCTCTTGGTCCACATACTGTGTGACCTCCTCAATGTGCTGCTGAGCTGAGGATCCTTCACCTGATCCTCCGGCCGGCTCATGCACCTGAGTGCTTTGTGCAGCTGAACCTTCCCCCTTGGAAATAATCCTTGCCTCTGCTTCTTCACCCACCTGAGCCGTCTCCGCCTCTTCCTTATCTTCCTCCTTTTTGGCATCATGAGCCAGGGACAGACGAGCGCGAATGGCAACCACTTCCTTTTCTAGATTGAAAAGGATGGTCTTGATGGAAGTGGTGGTGGTGTCGAAGTCTCTGACTGCATCACAGTAATACTTCCAATTAGTTTCTTGATCTGCGCGAATTTGCTGAATCTGGGCTCCTGTCTCCTGTCTTTGCTTTAGGAGTGATGCTTCAAGAGAAGCAGTCGTTTCTGCTTGGATGAGCTTGAGGGCCGCCGCCTGAATTTCAATGGCTTTCTGAACGCTGGAGGTGGCCATCTTGTTGCGCTCATCCATAACTTTCTGGACGGTGGCAAGGCTTTGAGTCAGCTGCTCAGAAAACATTTTCTGCTGAGCTTGAAGGAGCTGCTGACTCTGAGCAGCCAGGTCCGCCTTCTGAACGGCGAGCGCGGTCTCGATTATCTCCTGAATGTTAAGAGATGAAGTAGGAGCTTCCGAGACCTTCTTCACTTCGCTGGAAAGTCTGTCAACCGTCTCCGTCTGAGACTTAGTATATTGTGCCCACTTCAGGTGGACATCCTTAGCGAGGAGACGATTTTTGTCTCCCTGCTTCTTGATGGCTCTGTTGACAGACTTGGAGGACACGGAACCGATAGGCTTTATCTGATAAGAGCTGGTTCCGAGCCTCTACTCAGATGCTACAAGTTGTTGCTCTCGACTTGGCTTCGAAGCAACTGGGGCATCACCTGATGTAGACGGTGGAGGTGGTGATTTGCCCTTCTCGCTGGGAGTTTTACCCTCAGCAGATCCTCCCTGGTCTACTTCCTTGGGTGGTGCCTGATCCTCATCATTATTATTATCATCGTTGTCGTCATGATGGGATGGCTGTGATGGCTTGTTGGCATTCTGTTCGGAGGATCTGAGGCTGAGAAGATAAAACATTGCTAATCTCAAGTCCTCGAACGAGGCTAAGTCAGCGGGTTCCCCAAACCCAATTGCTGACTGTAGGCTCTGCTCTTCCGCCAGTAAGGACAGTGTTGTCTGCTGCATAATCAGATCTTCGAGGATGTCCCAGCTTAGGAACCTCAGCACCATTTGTGTCCTTGCCTTGATCGCTATGTCGACCGGATCCTTATGTTCGAGATATCTCGGGATCCGTGCGGCGACTTCTCCCCGTGGCTCGGAGAAAAGTCGACCGCAATGTCGTCCATTCACGAGAGATTTCCTCACCGGTTCATCAACCTCCTCCCGGCTGAAGTCTCTACCGAACCGATACACTCGTACTTTGTCTTTCGTGGTTGCACCCTCTATTCCTAGTATCGGCCCAGTATGCTTTCCTCCTGAGGTGGTGGAGGAGAAGCAGGCTTTGCTGGAACCTCAGATGTTCCAGCCTTCGTAAGCCTCTTTTTCTTTGGTGGGTCAGCACGTGGAGGAAGTTCAGTAGTAGACCTTTTCAGTGCAGCTTGTCCACGACTGACCGACTTCTCAGCAGCGGCTCTGGTTTTGAACTTGATGAGCTTGCTGTCGAAGTATCTTGAATCAGCAAATGATGCATGATTCGATACTGAGTCCTCTATGAGTATGGACATCTTCGTCCTATACAAGAGTTTGCCCACATTAATCAGTCTTCTCTCTCCAGACTGTGCGGCGACAAACTTCTGTGCCTGAGCCTTCAGCTCAGTCACGTAGAACTCCATCCAGTTAACCTGGACACCATCAATGATTGCCATCATCAGCTGAAGTCTCAGCCTAGACAGCTAATCGAAGGAGCCGGCGGCACTCGTCAGGATATGAGTGACGACGTAAGCGAGCCCGCGGTACTCTGGCAACAATTGGTTCTTCGGTAAGGCGGATTTGAAGGAGATATCGTCTCTCCCACAGAAATGATGAACGTAGGAGTTGAGCTCCTTCTCCTTATATCCGGCTGGAGATATCCCGTAGGCGGGAAGGTCGAACGAAGCCTTCAACGCTGCCCGGATGTTGATATCGGAATAGCCTAATTCCCACTTCTGAGGGGCCACTTCCCTCATGTAAGCGAACTCGAATACCTCTCCGTCGGTACCTTCCACCGTACGCCAGTTGTAATACACTTCGGCCACTTGGCGGGGGAGATACGACTTCGGATGCTTCGTTACCAGAAGCTCAAGGCCAGACGCTTCCAGAGCCGAAAATATGGGCTCTAGATACGGAAGGTCTGCCTGGTGAAGGACCATCGTCGGCTCGAACTGAACCTTCGACTTGACGATCTCCTCAACTTGGGGTTGGGTCATAACGATCGCCATGAATATCTGCAAAAAGCTCGTTAGCACTTGAAAATAGAGTAAGTTAGTTTGAGTTTAAGCAGAGGATGAAGAAATTACTGTAAATGAAGAGCTTGAGTGAAAAACAGAAACAGTTTGTAGGAGATAAAAACTGATTGCAGTGATAGCTCTAAGGGTGAAAATGGCGAAAAGATAGATTAGAGAAGAAGACGAGTGATTTTATAAGAAATGAAGATCAATCGGTTTTAATCGGACGGTTGGGATGAAAACTCGCTTTTTAATGACAGCTGTGATATGATGTTATAAACGGAATGATTTCTAAAGCCTCCTCTAACCTAGACCCATGTAAGATATGCGCAGTTAAAGTAAGGTGAGAAGACATGCATTAAATGCGTTGCAGGCAGCATTAAAGTCTAAGCTTTTTTTAAATGAAAAAGGTTTCTACTGACTTAAACCTTAAAAACTTAATGGCGTGAAATAAATGCTCATTAATCTACTGAGTGCAAACGACTGATATAATAAATGCGAGCATGCTTCTGAGAATAGTAAGTATTTAAACTACGCAAACCTCTTCAGCTGAACTTTTACGATCAGCTGGTTACCGTTAAGACACAGGAGGACATTCGATGTGCTGATGACCGCGTTCCCCCTTACTGTGTACTGTCTGATTCACCCGACTGAATCAAAGTACTGAGTCTTCTGACCTGTCGTACTGTTTCCTTTTACTGACTCGACTCAGTAGGATCCAGTAGACCTAGCTCAACTGATAGTTCTCTGAATTTGTTCTGAGCTAGTGGTTTGGTTAGTATGTCTACCCTTTGTTTGTCGATGTGGATCTTCTCCATTTTGATATCCTTCTTCTCGACATGGTCTCCCGGTGAAGTGGTGTCGGGATATCCACGTGCTTGCATCTCGTATGAAGAACCGGGTTCCGAAGTTATAGCAATCGCACCGGTGGAGTCACAGTAGATGGGCACTTCATCCTGAGAAATACCATAATCTCGCAATTGTTGTCGAAGCCAAAGGATCTGGGCACAGCAACTTCCAGCAGCCATATACTCAGCTTCAGTAGTGGACGTTGCCATTGAATGTTGTTTCTTTGAGAACCATGATATCAGCTTGCTACCTAGGAACTGACATGTTCCAGAAGTTGATTTTCGATCTATCCTGCATCCTGCATAATCAGCATCAGAATAACCTGTTAGTATAAGATTATCATCAGCAGGATACCATAACCTTGCATCAGGTGTTCCCTTCAGATATCGCAGAATCTTCTTTGCTGAGTCCAAATGACTTCGCTTGGGATTCGCCTGAAATCTTGCACATACACCTACAGCATAAGTTATATCAGGTCCGCTTGCTGTTAGATATAATAAAGAACCAATAATAGCTCTATAATCAGTAGAGTTAACAGAAGCTCCCTCTTTGTCTAGATCGATTTTGAAATTTGTATTCATGGGGATCTTGACTGGCTTGCTTGAGTCGCAGTCGAATCTTTTCAGGAGGTCTCGAGTGTATTTTGCTTGATTGATGAATATTCCTTCAGGTGATTGCTTTACTTGAAATCCAAGGAAGTAGTTCATCTCTCCCATCATGGACATCTCGAACTTCTCCTTCATCATTTTCTCGAATTGTTGACATATAGTCACGTTCCTACAACCGAAAATGATATCGTCCACGTAGATTTACACCGTAGGATGTCATCTCCCCGACCTTATGTTGAACAGGGTGCGATCTACCGTCCCCTTCGAAAAACCTTTCGAAGCGTAAAGTCTCGATAGGGTATCGTACCAAGCCCTGGGTGCTTGTTTTAACCCATACAGAGCTTTCCGAAGTCTGTACACCTGATGTCCCTGCTGAAAGCCAGGAGGTTGTTCCACATAGACTTCTTCCTTCAGTACGCCGTTCAGAAACACTGACTTTACATCCATTTGATAGACTTTAAATCTTTGATGCGTTGCATAGGCTAGGAACAGACGACTAGCTTCCAATCTAGCGACTGGAGCGAAAGTTTCATCAAAGTCTATTCCTTCTACTTGACAGTATCCCTTGGCAACAAGTCGAGCTTTGTTTCTGACAATGACGTTGTTTTCATCTCGCTTGTTCTTGAAGACCCACTTAGTGCCGATCACGTGCTGATGCTAGGTCTATCAACAAGCTCCCAAACTTCATTTCGTACAAACTGGTTCATCTCTTCTTGGATGGCAACGATCCAGCCAGCATCGTTAAGAGCATCCTCTATCGTTTGAGGTTCTTCTGTGGTCAAGAAACAAGAGTAGAGTGAGCTTTCTCCTTGACTTAATCTGGATCTTGTCCTTATTATTGCTGATGGATCTCCTATGATAAGATCAGAAGAATGAGCGTCAAGCCATGAACGTCTGAGTTTGGCTTCTTCTTCTGAGATTACTTCTGCATAGTTAACAGGAGTGTTAGGCATTTCAGTAGTGCTGTTCTGTGACTGAAGCTATTCAGTAAGAAGGTCAGGATCTACTGAGTTTCCAGGTTCAGGGGCATTTAGCTCAGGAACATTTGACGTTCCCCCTGAGTTTATATTCTCAGTAGAGGTCTCAGTTACCACTGGGGCTTCCTCATCGACCGTTGTTACCTGATGTTGATTCTATTCATTAGAATCAACCAGGTCAGCTACAGTGCCTGTAGGATGGGTCTGAATTTCCTCATCGTCTGACTCATCATCCCAACAATGCTGAATCTTTTTTGCTTTATCGTTTAGTGCGAGATCCTGTAGCTTGCTGCTGAAATCTTCAGTATTTATCTTCTTAGATTTCCTGTCCTCTGTAACAAACTCATCAAAGACAACATGAGGGCTTTCCTCCGCGCAAAGAGTCCGATAGTTAAAGACTCTGAAGGCTTTACTGACTCGAGAGTATCCTAAGAATACTCCTTGATCAGATTTGCTGTCAAAGACCTTCAACTAATCTTTCCCATTATTGTGAATAAAGCAAGGACAACCAAAGATATGGAAATGAGAAATAGAAGGAATTCTCCCTTTCCAAAGTTCATAAGGTGTCTTCATGTGTTGCTGTGCAAGTAGTGAGCGATTCTGAGTGTAACTGGCGGTATCAGTAGCATTAGCCCAGAACTTTTAGGGTAGTCCAGAGTCTGCTAGGAGCGTTCTTGCTGCTTCTTTAAGTGTTCTGTTCTTACGTTCAGAAAGTCTGTTCTGCTGAGGGGTGCGAGTTGATGATGTCTCGTGCTTGATTCCATCCTTTTCGCAGTACTCTTTTACTACTGAGTTGAGAAAATATGTTCCTCTGTCTGAGCGAATTCTCTGTATCTTGATGTCCTTTTCCACATTGAGCTTTCTCAGCAGCTTCGGTAACTCAGTCATGATATCAGATTTGTTGGCTATGAAGATGACGCACGTATATCTAGAGTAGTCGTCAATAATGACGAGGGCATACTTCTTGCCTCTTATAGTTACTGGAGAGACTGCCCGAATAAGTCCTGTGTAGCAGTTGAAGGATTCCATCAATGGAAGGTGACGGAATTGGTGGATTGCTATTCTTTGTCTGCTTTCCCTTCAAGCATGCTTCACAATTTCTGTCTTTGATAAACGATTCATTGGGCAGTCCTCTGACTTTAAAGTTCTTGGATAGCTTGTTCATAGTCTTGAAGTTCAGGTGACTGAGTCTCTTGTGCTACAGCCATCCTGTCTTATCACTGGATTTTGTCTGAGCAAGTAAGCAAGCCTCAGGTTCTGTGGTTTTCCAATTTGCAACGTAGATATTCTTCTTCCGTGAACCTGATAACACTGTTTTTCCTGTAGATTTGTCAACAATATCACAGAAACCAGCGTCAAAGATAACTCTATTCAGATTATCACATAATTGACTGACAGAAAGGAGATTATGTTGAAGTCCTTCAACATATGCTACTCTTGGAACTCAAGCAGTCCCAATGTTCAGTGTTCCGTATCCCCTTGTATAGCCTTTAGAGTTGTCACCAAACTCAATTCTGGGACCATCTTCTTGTACGTAGTTGGTCAGCAGGCTCTTTTGATATGTCATGTGTCTCGAGCAGCCGTTGTCCACAATCCAAGGGTCCTTATGCACTTGCAAAACAGAAACAGTTTTAGGTACCCTTTGGTTCAGTTTGGGTCCTTAAGTGTTAGTAGGTGATTTTGGAACCCAGATCTGTCTCGGGACCTTAGAAGTCTGAGACTTCTTCTTCTGAACCTTGTCGGCCTTCTTCTCCACAAGACTTGGACATACTGACTTTCTGGCAGTTTTGGGTTCAGGAGCTTTCTTCTTCTGAGGCTTTATGCTCCTCCTGACCCTGGGCTCATAATAGTACGAACCATACTGTGTTGGATGCTCATATAGTGGTTCATTGTACTGCTCTGCCCACCTGACCTTCTTAGTTCCCCCTGAATTTGATCGTGGTGTCCTGGGGCTAGAACCTTTGGTCAGTTGCTTCTTGTTGCTCGGTTGAGGTGCAATCATTTTCTGTTTGTTCTTCGCCTGAGGTTTTGATTCAGTGACCTGAACTTTTCCTCTGACGAACCTTTCAGCCAGCATTTCTGAGCTTTTTGATGTTGAAGTGGAAGCTTCATGAGTGTAGCCAAGTCCTACTTTCATGCCCGTTGGCCTTTGAGCTCTGAGCATATTTTCCAACTTCTCCTTAGCTCCTAGGTACTATTCAGTCATCAGTCCTCGCCAGACCTCATCACTTCTCCGAAGTGATTCATAATCTTTTTCGACTTCTGCGAGCTTCTGACTGAGTCGGGCTATTTCAGTGTCTTTCTCAGAATTGTCCTTGGTCAGAACTGATAGCTGAGTTTCTTGAAGTTGAGATTTAGTCATAAGAGATTTAATCTCTTCCTTGAGTCTCACAACCAGATTCTCTGAATCAGTAGAGACCTGACAATCAGAAGAAAGTATCTGATTCTCAGCCTTTACCTGTTCTAGTTCATGAATGGTTCTGCTGAACTCTCTACTCAGCTGAATTTGCTCCTCTAGTAGATCATCGTATGCTTGTACCACGTCTAGAGGTTCATCTATGACCGAGCATGTGTCGTGTGTGCTGAGTAAAGAAGAGGTTATATTAAGTTTCAGTTTACCTCAGCCTCTTCTCCGGCCATCAGACAATATTCAACTGTTGATTCAGGATCTGATTCTCCGATCTCAACAACGACAAATGCAGCTTCGTCTTCAGAAGAATACATGAACGTATCTTCCTCGATTGAGTCATCGAATATCTCTCCGGCGATGTAGGCCTGCCTCCTTCAGGCAAATCTCTCGCGTCTGGCCTGTCGTTCTGCTCTTTGAGCAGCTGAGAGTTCGGGAAAGTCGTACTGATAGTGTCCCTCCTTCTTGCAGTTATAGCACACAGAAGATCTGCCGCCTTTTCCAGCTGAGTCGTTGGATGGACTAGCAGCAGGTTCTGCGTTCCTGCAATCAGTAGATGATTTAGATTCTTCCCTTTTTCGATAATTCTTTTTACCTGAGGGAGAATCTCTGTGATATTTCTTCAGCTTCCTGACTCTTTCCTTTTCTCGTTGATATTTGAGAGTCATGAGTGCAAGCTGGTCAGTAGCAGATGTCTCGGAGGACTTAGCATCTGTCGTAGCTACTGCTTTGCTAGAAGAAATAGGGTTGGCTCCAGTTTTGCTGATTGTTGCTTTGAAAGCATGATCTATCTGTGTGTCAGCTGGAGCACTGGAACATCATTGGGGTAGACTGTGCTCAAATTCCTCCGTCTTCAATTCTGAAAATATAACATCAGGAGTTAGAGCATTAAGATATGACCGACGTAAATAAGTAGCAAAAGGAAGCCACTTCAGTCGAGGCAACGCTCTCAAGATCTTCTTGTTCATCTCTTTGTTGGTGAACGTCCTCCCAGCCCATTGATCACATTAATCTGGTTGGTAAATCTGACGCTTAGCTCGTCAATGGTCTCGTTGGGCTCCATGGCAAATGTATCGAACTTTTGTAGCTCTAGCTCGAGCTTATTTTCTTTGATCTGCGGGGTTCCTTGGCTCAGTACAGCCAGAGCATCCCAAAGTTCCTTTTCCGTCTTACAGTCTTACACCCTCCCGAGGTGTGAATCACTGAGCGTAGTCAGGATTACATTCCGCGCAACTCGATCGAGGTTGTGTAGCTTTTTCTCTTCAGGCGTGAAGGCTGATTTGTCTTTTGCAACTTTAGCACCAGTCTATGCTCCTACACCTCCCATAGCTGCAAATTGTACACTGTCGATCATGGGAATGATGGGTCATGTCTCAAGGACATCCGTCATGCTGTCATGCAGCGATGTAAGGTGCGCCTCCATTCTCACACGCCATACCGTATAGTTCTCTAAAGAGAACATCGGCACCATCCGAATACCTGACATATCAGACATTATGGGTAAGAGTATAAGGATGTATCAAGAGATACTTCTGCAGTGAAAAACGTTTTCAGGATCTGTTCGAGAAGACCAGTAGTTTCAGACCGATGATCAGAAGAACATTGTTGCTCTGATACCAATTGTTGGTCCGGAGACGAGTGTTAGGTGTAGAGGGGGGGGGTGAATACACCTGAGTACAGTTTCTTTTTCTCAAACGTGAAGGACAGCTGAGTTGTAGGTTGATATTGATGAATAGTGCTAAATAGTAACTGTTGGGTGATGATTCTATCCTCAGCAATGTTGGAAAATAGTGGGAAATGATTCAGTCTTCCCTGCTGATAAGTTTACTCAGTAGCCCTGTGCTCTGAATGAGTCTGTGAAGATTTGAAGATCCCAAAACCCTATATTGATTGGTGAACCATTACGTTGTAATGTTGCTTTGTCTCTCGAGGTTTCGGACTCGCGGACACTCTGCTCTCGGTTCGGGCACTCGCAGATCATCCGCCTCAAAGCACTAGAAGTAGAAGACTCGGTGATCTTGGACTCAAGGGAGCAAGATATCGAAAGGAGTCAGTGGAACTTAACTCAGCAGGAGTAGTTCACTAAACTCAGAGCTGATCTTCAGTAAAGCCGACCCAGCAGGAGCATGCTACTGAATCAGAGATCAGACTCAGCAACGGCCGCATGCCCCTTGACCGTCGGGATCTTTAAAAGTCAAATCGGCGAGAGTCAATACAAGGAAGAGAGAAGTCAGCTTCAGATCTCCTTGAAGTTTGTTCTGTCTCAACCACTTTCTGAACCTCGGCCAATGACAAGCAGCCACGTATCCTATATCTACTAAAGCTGCAAGTCAACAACTTTCCAGAAATGGAGGGAAAGGACACTACCACCATACTTCAAAAGAGTCGTTAGCTACCCTAAAGTGAGAGATAAAGGATCGCCGTCTCCAACGGATCTATCTTAATCTCTTCTCTATAAATAGAGGGATAAATCAAATTTGAAGCTCACCGAACCTTCGAATACACGAGAGAACACACAGAGCATTCAAATGAGCAAATTCAAAAAAGCCTAAGTCTTCCAAAAGAAGTTCGAAGAATCAATATCCGGCGAAAGACTACATTTCTGCTCTTAGGGAACCAAGTTGAACCGCTTAATACAGCCTCTAGTATCCAAACGACGTTACACGAACCCAAAGCTTACACTCAGCTATTCGTCGTTCTAGAAGCCACATCCTTGTTCCCTATCCCTCTAACCTAAGCTCAATAGAATATATCCATAGCTTAGACGAAGGAGTTCACTTCTGAACTGATCCTTATTGTAAAGGACTCCTTCACTGTTGGAGAGTTTTTCAAACACTTAGTTTGATAACCTTGTAACCGAGACTTGCTCGATATAAATCTCAAGACCAAGTGTTTGTCCAACAGTACAAACCAACCGAGACTATCTCGAGATAATACATAGCTTCCCGATCTTTCGGGACAGTGGACGTAGGATTGTTGTGTCCGAACCACTTTAAAAATATCTGTGTCTTATGTTCTGTTTTTATTGTTGCATTAATTTACTGTTCACACCGAAAATATTCTTTAAATCATTCAACCGAGTTTCAACAGAAACTAAATAGATCGCAATAATCTCATGAAACTGTTTTGATAAAAAACGTTTTCCTAACTCAACTGAATTTGGGCCTACACTATTCCGCACTACTGAACTCTATCTGAACGATACTGAATTCTGACTCTAAGTCAGCTAGCAGGTCTCAGTAGAGTCAGTCACTCTACCACACGATTCTGAAACGCTTTGTCAGTCCGCCGAACATGTTCAGTACGACATTATCCTGAAAAGGACTATTCGTGTTTAAGTTGAGAAATCGGTTTTCAGGTGTATTCACACCCCCCCCCCTCTACACCTGAACGTACTCTCGGGACCAAGAGTAACCTTCTGATCGCGGGTCAGAGTGTGCCAACTACTGAGTCTCTCCTACTGACTTTTGTCAGTACTTGATTCTAAGTCGAAGACGTAGTGCGGATAAGTGTGTAGGGCCCGGAGATTTCGTTTTAGTTGAAAACGTGATTTTCACAAGTTAAATAATTTTGGCTAGTGCACTTTTCGAATACGTTTTATGCAAGATATGAGTTTGTAAGATATTTGTATGCAATGCAATAAAATAGTAAACAACACAAGCAATTTTTAACGTGGTTCGAATATGCAAGATCCTACGTCCACGGTCCTGCTGAACAGGAGGTCTTGTTGATTTATCCGAGCAAGCTTCAGCATGGTATCTGTGCACTGGACAGACCCTTCTAAGTTATAGTCCTTAGCTTGAGCTTTGAAGGGGAGGGGATTTTCTCCAACTATGAAGGAGTTCTTACAATAAGAACAGTCACAAATGTGAACTCCTTCGAGATTCTAAGCTATAGATATAAACGATTGAGCTTAGATAGAGAAGAGGGATCTAAAGAAAGAAACTCTAGAGAGAAGAACTAAGAGATATTTTGCTAGGCAAGTTCTTCGTTGGATCTTCTTTGAATGCGCTAGTGTGTTTCGAAAGCTTGAGCGTATTGACCCTTTGATATCCCGTTTTTGGAGCTCAGAATTTCTTCTCTATTTATAGTTGTGACCCAGACATTTGCCCGTTGGAGAGGATGATGCCACGTGTCACAAGCATCCAAGGAAAACGGCCATATGATCGAATTGTTGCAGCAGAGTTGTTGGTTATTGTGCATGAGAGTAGCTTTAGTAGGTCAGAGCAGGTAGAGCTTAGACCGCTTCTCATTGGTCGAGGTTTGTGGTAGGTTAGATATATCAGACATCGGTCTTCATCGGAGTTGACTCTCACTTATCCTTGTATGATCTTCTGCTGTCTTTCGAAAGATGTTAAAAGCTGGGTCGTTTCCTGTCGGATACGGTAGACCTGATATGGTCTCTGTCTTCTTCGGCTGAGTCGGCTGTAATGAATATTCTACTGAGTGTAGTCAGCTGATGACTCTGAAGGTACTGAGCTTTGTATAATGAGTTCTTCTACTGATGTCGGTCAGCTAATGAGATGTCTTCTACTGAGTGATGGTCAACTGATGACTAGAGAACACAAGCTCCTACATTGATGACGTGGGGTTCGGGAAACATTTACTCCGTACATGACGTGGGGTCCTACAAACAATAATGCAAATACAATCTGTCTAGCCTATTACATCATCTAGTCCTATCAACACTACACTACGGATACAAGCTGAGTTTTGGGATCTTCAATTCCATAGCATGAAACACTATGATTTCCCCCAATACTGTTTTCCCAAATATTACTAAGTATCCTCTACTGACTCATAACCCAACACCATAAGAGATAATTTGCGGAAGATAGTTTCACCGTGATCATGTGAATCAAGGTGGAAAAAGGGAGAATCTCAGTGGTTGAAGATGAAGCCATAGTCATAGAGAAAGAAAAAAGAAAGGTGAGGGGAGTTAGGGGTTCGTAAAGATGGCTCTGATACTATATAAAAAATAATATCACCTCAAGATGATTTTGATATAAAAGAATCAACCAATATATAGATACAATGTACAAACATAAATAAGGTAATGAAATCACTAATTCCAACTAATAATAATTAGAGCAATCAAGGGGATTTATCTATATCTTTCTTCTCACCAATAACCACATCATAATGCTTCACACGATTCAGGTCAGCACGTACTCATGACACTGGAACTTATGTACCTTAAACGCCTCCTCATATAGATGTGCAGAGTGTAGCATCAGGAATGTGGAGTTCCACCTCGTTGGAACATCCAAGCACAAAGACTTTGTCCATTTCACTTTCACAATTGTAGCTCTGTGCATGAATTGCTCGGTTCTCGGGCCTGAACCCTTAATCCACTTCACCGCCTCTCTAACTCGCCTTACCGACATGTCAATATCTTCCAACCCATCTTTTACAATCAAATTCAATATGTGTGCAACACATCTCAAGTGTAGAAACTTCCCATCCTGCACACTCGAACCCTAACTCGCCAGTATTGGCTTCATGTACCTAATTGCACACTCATTGGCAGATGCGTTGTCCAGTGTGCAACTTACTATATTCTTCAAATCTTAATCCTCAAGTGATTGAATAATGACTGCATGTTTTTACAAAGCTAATAATCTTCTTGTTCAACCTCCATCTTTCATCAATGAAGTGTGCTGCAAAACACAAAAATAAAAAGTATGAATGGAGTTAGTCAATAACAATAAAAAATAAAACAAAATCTCACTTTCAAGATTACAAATAAAATAAAATCTCACTTTCAAGATTACAAATAACAATTACCAACCTGTAACACAAATGTAGCTTGTGTTATTCACTGCAGTCCAACAATCACCGTGATTGACACTCTTCCCATATCTTTCTTTTGGAAAAATATCTTCAAACTTAGTCTTCTCTCCAAAAAGAGTCTGAGGCAGTCCTCTCTTACCGTTTGCTTAGATGGGAGCTTGAAGTTTGGACATACAGTAAGCATAAACAATTTGAAGCATATTCGCTCAACGAACCGAAATGGAAGCTCGTCCAATATGATCATCTCAACTAACTTCATTCGGCATTTTCATTGGTCGACTTTCGAACAAGTCAACTTCCCCTTTCCGTCGGCCCCGGGCTGAAGATTGAGTTGTGTTTGATTGATAGTTGATTTGTGTTTCTTCTTACACGACTCATAGTGAACCCTCAAATCGGATGTGCCGTTTGCTTTTGAATCCGCTTTAATGAGGGCTCCACAAACATTGTATTTTCCCTTTCTAAGTTTTTGTGGAGGATCGCCAACATCAACCATGCTAATAGAATAGTGCTTCCATATCTCCGATCTATTGTCTATTGGAGCTTTACGTTTTCTAGAAGTTGAGTCCCCTTTATCTAATGCTTGTTCTCGGGTAATTTCCTCAAGTTCTATCTCTTCTACATACGTAGCATCCACATCAACATCCACATCCATCCCATTGCTTGCTTGAGATTGAGACATAATATAGAAGTCCTAAAGAAATTCCACAATAATTAAAGGGCATTACCGCATTAGTTAGAATCAACCTATGGTCGGAGATGATTCAGCAGTAGACTGTTTAGAAGATTTGGCTGATCCCAAAACCCTAATTTGATTGGTGAACCATTCCTTTGTATTTTGTAACGCCTTGATCTCTAAGAGTTTTCAGACTCAGTAGACTTGTCTTCAGCATGGTCCAGGCTCAGAAGCTCTGTCTGCTGAACCTCAGTAGACTATCCGCCTCAGTACCATAGAGTGAAGGCTCAATAGTACTGGACTCAGCAGGAGCAGCATACTGAGAGGTGTTCAGATTCAGTAGCGCTGGACTCAGTAGGAGCAGCATATTGAAAGAGTCAGTAGAACTGGACTTAGCAGGAGCAGTTTATTGAACTCAGAGTCGACCTTCTGTAGAGTTGAACTCAGCAGGAGTATACAACTGAACCCCTGGTCAGACTCAGCAACGGTCTGACAGTTTCCTTGATTGTCAGTGGTCTTCAAAGTTAAATCAGTAGAGTTATCTGAGGTCGTACACTTCAGAGAAGTCAGCTTCAGTATCTGCCTTGAAGTTTGAATGTCTCAACAGCTTTCTACACCTCGACTAATGACGAGTAGCCAGCTGTCAAAGTACTTGTAAAAAGCTGCAAGTCACTTTCCTGAAAAAGATAGTGGACTCTGCACGATTTCAAAAGAGCCGTTAGCTACCTAAAGAGAGTGACACGTGGACAGTTCATCTCCAACGGATCTATCCATAGCTCACCTCTATAAATAGAGGGAAAATCAAATCTAAGAACACGGAACATACGAGCATTAAACAAACAAGAACACAGCTTTCCGCGAAGAACTGAAGAGAAAACAACCCAACGTGAAAAGCACTCATACTGCTCTAGGGAACCATGCTTCATAGAATCAAAGACTCTAGCATCCAAGTGAAAGAACACGAACCCAGAGAAATTATTCCTCATTGTTCTTCACTCTAGAAACCCTTTCTTGTTCCCTTTCCCTCTAACCTAAGCTCAACTGAAAAATATCTATGGCTTAGAACCGAAGGACTTCATCTCTTGAATTGTTCTTATTATAAAGAACTCCTTCACTGTTGGAGAATCGCTCAAACATTTTTGTTTGATTTTTGTAAACTAAGACTTGCCCAGTATAATGACAAGCCGTGTTTTTCCAGTGTACAAACCAACTGAGACTAACTCAGTATAATAAAATAGCCTCATGATCTGTTCAGAACAGTGGACGTAGAATTTTGGATATCCGAACCAATTTAAAAGTCGCTGTGTCTTTTACTGTTACATTGATTTCCTGTTCATTCTGAAACCGTTTACAAAATCATTCAACAGAGTTTTCAGTAAAAAGCTTAACTGAGTGCACTAATCTACTGAAAAAGTTTTAATTAATAACGTTTTCAAACTCAACTGAATCGGGCCTACACTATTCCGCACACTACTGAACTCTTACAGAACGGTACTGAATTCTGACATCGCCGCCCAGCGGACATCGCATAGTCAGTCACTCTGTCCATGCGATCCAGAACAACTTGTCTGGTCTACTGAATTCATTGAGCAGACAATCTCCGTAATCGAACTATTCGCGTTCAAGTTTGAGAAACAGTTTTCAGGTGTATTCACCCCCCCTCTACACCTGAACGTTTGACTCGGGACCAACAACCTAAATTTATTTTCATATAATACCACTATTCTAAATAATTAAACTTTTAGTTTTAGGAGTCAAGAATCTAAAGTTGCTAGGGCCTATTATACATGTCAGCAATGAAACACAAAAAATTCAATATCCCTCAAAATTGACAAATCAGAACGCACCTAAACAGAATTCAACGATCATCTCAACAAAAGCATGATCAAATCACCAAAATGAAGAAATTTACTTCAAATTTAAAAGCAATTTAATTAATAAACTCACAAAAATTTTATCGATGTGTCTGTACATGGAGTGATTCAACTGTCCTCAAAATACTTGATACCTCATTATGCATATCTAAATTTCAAATGAAAATGAAAGGGCTTGAGAATCTTCACCTCACAAAATGGAATTAAACCAATATATACAGTCATACAAAAAGAAAAGCAAACCCCACAAAGAGACATTGAGACAAAAATCAAACGAATTAAAAGCCACAGGCAAATACAAATGAAGCACAAAAAACTCAACCAATAGAATTTCTCCAGAATGTTTAATCTCTCTCACAAAGGGAATAACTACCCTACAAAGGGAATAAGATAAGGGACCCGATCTTAGGGTACAGGAGAAACTCACGAGGTTTGGGAGGCCGCTGGCGGGCTGCAGGGGCAGAGGGGATCCGGCCGGTAGCGGAGCGGCGCACCGATGGCGATCAGTGGCGTAGGCAGCTAGGGGGCAGTGGGGGCCATTGCCCCCACTGAGATTTCAAATAAAATTCGCACTACTATTTTTATGCTTGTAAAGAAGTGGTAGAGTGGTAATGGTGCCTTTATGAAGTCTTGTGTAATGGAGGTTAGAGCATCAATCCTTGATGTCTACAAAATTTTATTTTTATTTTTTTGGCTGACAACATAATAAAAATATACTTTGGCTGTGAGATTGGTAAAATTTAAGTGTGAATTTAAGAAATTTTAATTTTTCTTTGTATAGAATAACAAATATGGGTCAATTTTCATCAATTTGATCGAGAATTTGAACTATTCTAAATAAAAAATGTAGAAAAATTATATTGGCTGAAAAAGTTTTTTTTTTATTTTACATTTTCGAATAAGTAAAAATATACCAAAAAAACATTAGCAATATTAACAATTATTGTTGAGGTAGTTCTTCATAAATGATAAACTTTCACAATTATTGTGCCAGATTATTTTGTCAGCATGCATGTAGATTAAAAAGTAAAATTTTTCAGGTTACTATTAAATGAATTATTGATCATAATAAGTTTTATTGTGATGGAATAGGTAATATGTTGTTAATGTTAGATATCATTTTAGACTCATTATTTTATCATTTGTATATGTTATACTCATTGTTATATTATCTTTTCTCTAAAAAAAATTCGGAGACTCCGCCCTCGAACCCCCGATAAATCTCGCTCCCCATCTATAAATCCTGGTTCCGCCCCTGCACAAACTCTTCGATAGTTGTCCCCCACTAAACGAAAAACCTTGCTACGCCACTGATGGCGATGGCCGACGATAGTGTACAAGCGAGAAACGGTGCTGCCGCGCTGGGTTATTCTCTATTTCTTTGAGTCAGAACTCAGAAGAAAGAAATACTGATAGTGAGACGGGTAATATTTCAAAAGAAAGAAATTCAGACCTATTATTTCATACTCCCTCCGTCCCGCTATTACTGTCCTACTTGCCTAATCGGGCTGTCCCGCTATTACTGTCCTATTTCCTAAAATAGTAAAAATTACTTTTAAACATAAAATGAAGTGGGTCCCCCTTACTCACTACTCAACCCCCACATTCTTATACTTTCTCTCTTCAAAAATCTATCTCCCACTCGATTATGTTCCGCTCCGAACTCAGAAAATTATGATTTTTATCTTTTTGAAAACTTTAGATTATTTCTTCAAATACAATATAAAAAAAATATAAAAAATAAAAATCGATTGCCTTTTACTAGCCTTGCAAAAAATTGGATAATTCTCATTTATTTCCACCAACCACTCATCAAAAACTGTGTCATTTTCTTTATACAATTAAAACTCATAAAATATACACTAAACTAAAATTTCTTAATCTCCGTGCCGAAGTCAACTGGGACAGAATTAGCGGGACAGAGGGAGTATTTTTTTAGTTTTTAGTTTTTTTTCGGTATTTCGGTATTTACCGAATTCGGGATCGGTAATCCCAAATCCCTATATACTGAGAAATAAAATACCGATACCGAATCTCGAAGAACGGTATTTCGATATCTCAATATCGACTTTTTCGGTTCGGTATTTGCTATATCCCGAATACCGATCCCGTTTAGACACCCCTAATAGTAGTTATTTGTATGATGTTGGTGATCTGTATTTTGCAGCCGTATCCCTATTAATTGGGTTGATAATATCTCCTGATGAACTCGTAAGGATTAGTACACTAAATCCGATCAATTGATTAAATTCAGGTGTGTTAATAAGGTCGAGTATGGTACTACTCAAGATATAATAAGATGTTAATTAATTTAAGCTGTCAGTGAGCTTAATTAAGTCTAAAATACGGGATCAATTAAGTCTAAAATACAAGCTCAAGCTCAAATTGAGATAAATGAGTAAGTCAGTACGAATTCTCTAGTAGAATGAATCCGTGTTTATCAATTAGTTTTGTTCCGGACTGAGCATAAATAATTAATTAATTTGAGGCCTTACTTTTATTTCTTGTATTGGATCCGTAGTCTGACCCAAGTAGGTTACCTAGTTATTAACTGCACTCTCGTATAATTATTAATAGATTAATGTATTTATATATTATTTAATAATATGGGGTATTAATTATCTGGAATTAATTGGTCAGGTCAATTAATTGATAATTTAACTGTAGCCGTAGTATTATGTAATTATTTTATGGACTAAGATACTAGAGTATTATATTAACGTGTCTTACGTTAATTTAGTATATATAACAAACTCGCACACACTTTTCAGATCAAGTTTCAGAAATAGAAACCCACATACACATTCAGAAACGTGAGACGTGAGTGAGAGAGCAACTTATTAATTCTTTTCGGTTCTTTGTCCACCCAAAGGAGAAGCATGGCTGAGATACAGGCTATAAAATTCGAACAAGAGCAACAATGAAAGCTTCTTAACATATGTAGGAAGAAGGTAATGAATTCCACCTTTGTAATCCTTCAAAGATATGAAAAGAATATAAAATTGTCTCTCTTATTTCTCTCAAACGTGCATCTACGTTTTTAAAGTAGGAAAAAACAATAATTTTACGCTTTAGAAGTGTATTATATTAATAACTATGGCTCAATTAATTTAATTATATTTCTAATAGAATTCAGTACCAACAAATCCATAATATAATAAATTAATTATTTGGGTTACATCAATTTATCATTTAATTAGCCTAATTAATTAATCTCAGATAAAGAAACTCTTTTTTCTATTAATTAATGTATAAAAAAACGTTATTCTCTTAATAATAATTTTCTAAGAGAAGATTGAGCCACACCAGATATCTAATACAAGAAATAAAGTCGGACTTCGAATTAATTTATAATCTATGCTAAGCCCAAAGTAAGATTAATTAATAAATACGAATTTATTCCACTAGAGAATTCGTGTGGCTACCCCTTTATCATAATTCGAGCAAGAGCTTGTATTTTAGACTTAATTGATACGCGTATTAAAGAAACAAGTAGTCAATAATTAATTAAGCTCACCAACAGCTTATATGAATTTATATCTTATTCAGACTAGTACCAACCGACTTTATTAACACATCTGAACTTAATCAACCGACCGAATTTAGGGTGATAATCCTTTTGAGTTCTACTGGGGATATTATCAAGTCAATTAACATGGATACAGTTGCAAGATATACATAATCAGTTTGAGCTGCAAATAATTATTATTATACAAGATATATAGATACAGTCGCGATAACATTCACCATAGTAAGTCAAATTGATAAATAATTATATGCATTCAGTTGAAATTTTATTAAGGTTAAGATCAGTTAAGTCATCGAGATCTTAGGTTTTCCACTAAGACCAGCTAGGAGAACACTGTGATATATCAATACACCACCTTATGTACTAGTATAGACAAAGTAGTCAAAACAAACTAATTCTTATTTAAACTACAGCTTAAACCGACTACTTCTCAATTACTTGTCCTAGTTGTGATAACTATTTATATCTTGTTAGTTCAACCAATTGTGTAATCTTCTATGATCTATAACACACTACACAATTTAACTATTATACAAGATAAAAGACCAAACATGTGCAAATATATTAAATTAAATAGGATAATAAAATAGTAGAAAAAAATACATTTTATATAAGCACAAAAGTTGCTTCTAGTATACAAAATTCTTACGATAAGAAATAGAATAGTGTGTCCATCTTCGCCAAGTCATCCGCTCGGTAGATCAATGTTTGCAAGCCGTTAATCTAGTTATCCATGTGTCTGATCAATGTATTAACGTAAATCAATTTTCGGTATTCGTGTGCCGAATCAACAACTTTAAGGCTATTTAATTAAGTTTAATTAATTTATTAATTTAATTCATTACTAGCTTATTAAAATTTTACATCTCGCTTCTTTTAATCTTTCTCCTCCTCCCACACTAGCTGCCCCAGATCGGTCATTCATCCACAAATCAAGAGCAACAATTTTCATCCTCCTCAAATTACCAAAATGTTTGCGAGTTCCGTGTTCTTCGGCAAAAAGTAATCTCACTTTAGTTTCCGCCTGTTCGCAATGGGAATACGATATTCGTGGGAATTTTTCATTTAAGTTTACAGAATTTTATTGTTTTTTCAAAGGCAAAAACTTGTGTACATCATGTTGCACATGCAACATGATCCAATTACCTAATTTTGACCTACTTTGACCCGTGTTTGACCCGTTGACCCGTTTTGATCCGTGTTTGATCCGCTGACGTCAACATGATGTCATTATTCCTTTTTTTATTTTATTTTTTTATTTCTTTTCATTTTTTTCCCTTTATTGTAAGGACCGGCGTGCCACTCTTCGCATACAAAAGTGTCAATCGTAACAAACAAAACTTATTTTTTTCCGATTTTTCGATAAGGAAGGCGTGTCATTTGTAATGAATAAATGTGTCATTTGTTATTTATCTCAAAGTGTCAATCGTAACAAACAAAAGTGTCATTTGTATTTGAATAAAGTATCATTTATTGACTATCAATTATTTTTGGAAAAAATCCGATTTGTTACGAAAAAAATTGTCATTTGTTACAAAAAAAATTGTCATTTGTTTATGAAAAAAAAGGTCAATTGCAACGAACGAAAGTGTCATTTATCTCAAAGTTGCCGGATCTAAATCCTGCAAAACACTTACACTTTTACTACCATATAAGAAGTTCAACAACCTGGGAAAACGAGAAGATGAACATTAAAGGACAAAAAGTAAGAAGACAGAGCATTACTACCGAGATCAAGAAATGAATTATGATTATCAAGATGATCAAAATAGTTCAGAAGCAAATACCTCAAATAAAATACCTCATCCACAGCCAACATCCACAAATTCCAACCCTTCAAATTGCCTGGAACAGTGTGGATCCCTCCCAAAATGTCGGTACAAGGTGGACCTTATAAACGCAAGTCTCGTCGGATTCATCAAATGCAGCGGCTTAAACGGTCCTTCAACATCCCACCTAACCTCAATCCAACCAAAAAAAGAAAACAATCAAATTGACATAGCACCAAAACATAATCAAGCAGAATCTTCAAAATCAGCAAATAGAATGATAAAATTACCATGTTTCGGAAATGGCGACGAATTCCGTCAGCTCAGTTTTATTCAAAGAGCTCTTTGAACGTAAATTAGCCGCTGGTAGAGGAGAATAATCCGGAGTTGCCGGATATGGAATTGGAGCATCCGAGTAATGCCGGGTACGGAGCTCATGGCGACGATCAAGGTCTAGGTAGGAATTCGCAAGCTGTGAAGAACGAAAATCGGGCTGGGTTAGGGTTCGAAGTCAGACCAAGAGAGGGGGAAGGACGGTGGGAGAGAGAGAGGGGAGTGGAGAGAAAGGGGGGAGGAAGGTGGGAGAGGGGAGTGGAGAGAGAGGAGGAGATACAGAGAGAGAAAAAGAGTGGAGAGAGAGGAGGGAGATACAGAGAGAGAAAAGGAATGGAGAGAGAGGCGGCAAGGGTAGGGGAGGTGTGGGTTTTAGTTTATTTTTCATTTTTTTTTTAAATACTAGATTGGATCAAATCGGGTCAAAATTAACAAATTGAATCAACATGGTGCACTCTAGTCCATCTCTTGTTCAAATTCAAATAATATGAAGATTTATTTTCGATTGTTATTGTTGGTTTTTTACATTCCCTACACAAAACAATCGAGGCCCTATGTTGTCATTTAAATGGATATTCTTGTTATTGTTCATAGCACGAGTATATCAAGTTACAAGTTAGAGTGCATATACTATCTACGTAAATTACATCATACTGTTGTTATATGTGCGCAACAAATGATAATCCATTAATGCTTGTCGTGCGCATCAATTAGTTTAACAAATCTAAACGATCTATGCATCAATTATATGAGAATATCAAATTAATTGTTTTGATTAGCACTTCACTATAACTTGCCTAGACTTGAGCTACAACATCACTAATAGCCCAAAAGTGAAAAATATGAGTCGAGTTACATTAGGAATCCACTATAACATACCCAGGACTTGAGCTACAACATCACTCATATCCCAAGACACTAACAAATACCAGTTGAGTTGTGCTCAGTTCATGGCTTTTAAGGAATTAAATTAGAGTTCATGTCATATTTTCAACTTCTTCAACCTCTTTCTGCAATGGGGAAGTGAAACACGAAGTAGATATTTTTCTCCATCTAGTGATCTTTACCGGACAAATGAGATTTTGAGTCGCACAATTTCACGAGAGGAGGTTTATGGGAAAGGAAGAATTGAGGAGCCAGAGGAATTGGATTTTGAGTGGCATGGTTTCAGTTTTTGGAGATGGAGAGTTTCAACAATTACCCATTTTACCTTTTCCGTTTATCTAATCATGCAACTCCTAAAAGTTCTGAAGACCTATTGTTCTCACACTAACATCAAATATTTGGGGCATTGACGGTTAGTGTGGTTATATCCTACATCAAACATTAATTCTCTTATCTCAAATATCGAATTAACACAATAAATCATGCTTAATTCGAGACCAAACAATTAAACAAACAATCAAAACATGAACACAAGAAAGAGAACAAAGCCATAGTCGATTATTAAAAGATCTAAAATCAAATCATCGACCTACTCTCTAGCCCTAGAATAAAACGGATTAGCTACTCATAGAGGAAGTAACAAAATCAACAAAACCAAAATAAATCATGTTTATGGACTAGAAAAACCTAAGATGAATCCAAACTCTTGGTAGTCTTGAGCTTGAATGTGTTGATCTCCTTTTCTTTTGTTCTCCTTCAAAAGTTGAATGATAAAAGACCTTCGTTCTATATTCTCGTCTAGCGATAACGTCTGTTGGGATTATAGCCCTAATGAAGTGGCTTCAAATTGAGCCCTAATTAAGGTTTTTTTTTTTTTGGAATTTCTGCCAAAAAAATTATGAACAAAATTACCCCGACGCAATCTCGTTAGGGTAGCAGATAATTCAGCATATATTGTGATTTCACAGTGTGATGCCCCTCACGCGACTGCGTACCAGATGCATCTTGCTAAATCAAATTCTGATGTGATGATTTCACGCGGTTGTATCTAGGTCATGTCTGCTTGCACCTCGATTTTCTCTTGGCTCGTTCTCACTTGTTTTAAGTTTAAATCTCGAGTAGTTTTCACCTTTTTACTCATATCGTGTTGTACTTTGTAATGAATTTAAAACATAAAAATGAATGATTTCATTAAAAATATAAATAATTATCAAAGTTGATAGACACTAGTAGGCGATGGTTTTTAGACTATCAAATTATACAACAATGTGTTTTTTTAGTATTTCATTTATGTTCAATTTGTGGATTTGAATAGAGATTTCAGATCTTAAATATATTATCCTAACTATATATTTTGGAAAAGTGTTATGTTTCTTGAAAAACTAAATTATCCTAAAACAGATTAATGAGATAGTCATATTTTTATTCCTGAAAAACTGGTGGAACCGCAATACCTTATTGTGACAGTTAAATGTGTACACATATTTAAGGGACTAGCATCAACCAAATCTGATTGATTTTTTAAATGAGTTAAAATTGAATACTTTTATAATGTGGTGGATTAAAATTGACTGCCGTTATATAGAAAAACAATTAATTAGTTGAGCCCTGTTTTTTATGTTTTGCTCAATTAGATGTAAATTGTAAATTTATTACTACAACTCTAGGCACATGTGACTATTTTAATGCATTAATTACTTCTTTTGAGTATTGAGGTAAGACATGAATTCATGTATGATGAAGGAATGTAAGGATGAATTCATACTTGCGTCTTTAGAATGCTCTGATTACGCTTATGTCTGAGTTTTTGGACTGTGTCCCGGCCTTTCCTTTCTTTTGTGTGGACAGAGATCTGAGAGGAATATGAAAATTGTTCTCTCTCACTCATGTTTCTAAGTTTCTCAAGTTTCTCTCATCGAGTGAATAATGATTGCGTAAGTCTTTTTGAATGTGTGTAATAAAGTAGTTTATAATATAATGTTTATACATTATATTATAATTATGGTCCATTATTAATTATATTATTAATGAACTTTTAATAAGTTAATATTCAGTCCATAATGTAATTAATAATAACTGGGCCACCACTGTGTGACACCCCAATTTTTAAAAACCTTCAGAGGAGACGCCACCTCATGAATTCTTTCATAACTTGTAAAAAATATTTTAATTTCAGCAGAAGACCTTAAAACTTTGATTGTAAAAAAAAAATGCAATATTACTTTTTCTCAAAACATGATAATGATTTTTATTACAAATGCATATATTGGAATTCTTGAAATCCTTTTTTCCTCCTTTTACGCATCGGTCGTGTCATTTCCTGAAAATTGTTAAAATGATAGGGATGGGTACGACTACTCAGTGGGGAATACACTTATCCAAATTATACAATATACCAATATATTATGGAAGATTAGAACATGTAAGAATTACGTAGTCACACAGACCACTGAGTCAACTTCAACCATAAACCTTTGTACCGGTCAACTTAGATCCTTCCTTTTCATGCCTGGTATTAACTCATAAATATTGAGCATAAAATATAATAAGGATAGATGTAGTGTAAGAATACTTCCCCACTTTAATCTTGACTTGATGAAAATAATGGATATCAATGTGCTACGCGCCTATCCTAAACATGTAAATTTATCTTAATGACTCGTACATGGAATGTCATGCATGAATCAACAATTCAAATAATCCATAAATAGACATAGATCGGAATAATCAAATAATGTATATTATACACATTGTACTTACTAACATGCAATTTTAACGGTTTCATATAGTAATAAAATTAAGTTTATTAAACATAAACTTAGTTCGATTGACTTCATTCGTACATAGAGTAATTTGGCAATTCATGAAATAAATTAATAAAATCATAAAAAATTTCTCCTAAAAATTATAGATCTCGAACATGAACAACATAATAAATAAATGTTTCGTCACAATAAAACTTATCATGATCAAGAATTCATTTAATACTAACATGAAAACTTTTGTTTTTCAATCTACATGCACGTTGACAAAAGATCCGACACATGAAAGAATAAATTAACAAATAAATAGCAAACGTAACCTAAAAATTATATATTTTTAACATGAATGACCTAACATATATTAAATCCCATTAAAATTTATCATGGTCGAAATAAAATCATAAGAACACCAAGAAAATAATTTATTTTAGAGACTCATGTACATGCTGACTAAAATTGGTAGGTAGCAAAAAACAATTTTGAACAAATACTTAACATACTTGTAAAATTCTACAAAAATAATATTGTATACTAGATATACCTAGAATGACTCTCCTAAAGTTTCATGACAATATAATGCCGGGAAGATATGTAAATAATTCTTGAAACAATTTTTAGTTTTGCTGGCAGATTTTTGAATATCTCATCAGAAAAAAATATTATGATCGACTAAAGTGGTATTTATTGGCCTAGAAATAATTATATAAATATCCCTAATCATAAAAAGTATCAAATATATTTTATCCATAATTAATTTCGTACCTATATCTTTTAGATATAATCTAGTATATCACTTACCACATAAGAGATTCAATCATAGATAAATTAGGATATTGATAAACACAACTAGATTTGATCCTAAAACATGTATTTCACACATACAATATCCATTTAATTCATAAAACATAATCTAAAATTATCTCCTAATAATTTGATACAAATTTAAAATATTCTATACTTTCTTGAATTCTAACAAGCTTAGGAAATCTGAAATAAATAAATATTATTTTTGTCTAATAATTCTAACATGATTTATATTTCAACAATAAACAATATAATCATAATATGATATAAATAAATACATTCAAAATCCAAAATAAATTTATATAACATAAATGATTTAATAAAAAAATAGTATAGATGCTTTAATTTTAATTTCTAAGGCGCGACTTACATAACTAAAACACTTGATAATATGCATAAATAGATATGCAGTGCATTTAATATTAAAAATTCTGGGGCGTTACAACATGTTTATCCATTAATTTGGCAAAACCAATTAATTCCACATATATAATTCCCACATTAATTAATGTATAAATATATTAATCTATTAATAATTATCCGAGAGAGCAAATAAATTATTGGGCATCTATTTGGGCCAGACCAGGGATCCAGTACAAGAAATAAAGTCGGACCTCAAATTAATTAATTATATATGCTAAGCCCATAGAATAATTAATTAATAAACAAAAAATCATTCCATTAGAAATCTGTGTTGGCTTACCCCTTTATCCAAACTTTAGTATGAGTTTGTATTTTATACTTAATTAATCTCCGTATTTAAGAAATAAATATCTATTAATTAATTAAGTTCACTGAGAGATTAAATTAATTAATATCTTATTCATGAGTCTAATTGACCTTAGTAACACACTTGAACTTAATCAACCGGTCGGGTTTAGGTGCTATTCCTTACGATTTTCTCATGGGATATTATCAACCTAATAAACATGGATACGATTACAGGATACAGATAACCATCACGAGTTACAAATAACTACTATCATCCAACATACGTAGACCCACTCGCGATGACATTCACCATAGTAAGTCGAAGTGATAGATAGCAGCTATAAGTACTCAGTTGAAATTTTATCATGCTTAAGATCAGCTAAATCACCAAGATCTTCGGTTCTCCACTGAGGTCAACTAGAAGAACACATCTCACTGTGATTCATCAATGCACCACTTTTAGTTTACCAGTATAGACAAGCAGCCAATACATGTCACTTCTTATCTAAACTGCAGCTTAAACCGACAACTTATCATAAAGTTGTCTCAGCTGTGATAACTGTTTATATCTTGTCAGTTCAACCAATTATGTAGTCTTTTAGGACCTAGAACACACGACATAATCTAACTATTATACAAGATAAATTATTAAACATGTGCAAATATAATAAATCAGATAGGAGAATAAAACAGGGTAAATGAAAACACATTTTATACAAACATAAAAATTGTTTTCAGTGTACAAAATCTCAACTTATGATATATCAACAACTACAAGCAAATTGCACTCTCTTTGCTGGGAGTGTTGTTTTATTCAAAATTCTCAAATGTAATTTTTCCTAACCGTCTTTATTATGACTCTTTGTTGTTCTGTTTTTTTGGTGTTGAAGTTGAGTAGAAGTCTCTAAAATTGTAGAGATTCATTTAATTATGTATAGATGTGTATAGAATAATGTGAAAATATGTTAGATAATCAATCTACAATATTAGATTGATTGCACCTTAGTTGTCCTTTCTAAATTGAAGGCTAGAAATAAAGTTGGTCGGTTGGTACATGAAATATTGGTTGGGTTGGGCCTGAAAATTATAGACTCGAATACGTAGAAGGTTAAAAAGCCTGTCATGATAACCACTAGGTTCGATGAGCTTTGGGCTAAAGAAGACCAGTGTTTTCGGGCTAAAAAGCTCGCTTACATAATACTCCCTTCGTCCCACAATTCTTGTAACATTTTTCTTTTTGGGATGTCCCACCATTTTTGTAACATTTCCTAAAATGGATAATTATTACACACACTTTTTTTGAGGGCCCCACATCTCTACTCACAATCAACAACTCTCCTAAAATACCGCGCCGAAAAGAAATGTTACAAGAATCATGGGACGGAGGAAGTATATAATTATAATTTTTAATCCTAATTTACTAATATTCAAGTCAATCCATTCTTTAGAAGGGAGCAAGTGATAATCAAATCGTGCAGCTGCATAGAGTTTCACTTTCTTGTATCACAAGATTTACACATTTAATTCACGGTACACAATGTCAAGAAATTGAGATTATTACACCGTATAAGTGCACTATTAACAAGTAAAAAATATTACCCACTAGGAATGTGGTCCGCGTCCATTAGATATGAGTGGGATCTATAGTTTCTTCAAGTCAAATAAGCAATTTATTATTATATGTATAATTTGATTTTTAAAAGTTAATTATGTGAGAGACATATAGATACACGTAGATAACTTATGATCACATTTATCTCCATTTTATGACATTAACTTTCCTTTCCTAATTTGATAATATCCCTCTTCTAAAAAAACACTTGGGGTTCCCGGATGACGATGTTTGATTTGTAATGAACCAAATAGGACACTCTCCGTCTCATTAGTAGTGTTTCAGTTTCGTCTTTTAGACTGTCCTATTAGAGGTGTCTCATTTCTAAAAAAAATAAATTTTATGTGAACAAGAATCAATTACTCAAAATGTCAAACAATATACACCACAAAGACCTTTTTCTTTATAATTGTGCCGGAAAAAAATGAAACACTACTAATTAAAGTGTAGTTAGTATTTATTTAACAGATACGATTAAAATTGAATAAATAAATAATTTTTTGAATTCAAGAAAAGGCAAACGTACGATAAAAACTGTGTTTATTTTTTTGTTTCTCATGTTGTTTACATAAGATATTATTTCCATTTATAACTTGCATTTAATTGTCCTTTTTTCATTTTTTTGTAAAATATGATTTATAATGAATTAAAAAAAATTGGATCGATTTAGCTTGCCTGTCTGACAGCCCATATGTTGCTGGAAAACTGATTCGGTCCAACGGCACCCAATCTGTTATTCTGGCAGCTCAAAACTAATTAAAGTGTTTTGATTGATCTCAAACCTCTATTGATTGATGAACTAGTTTGTGTATATGTTTAGACTAGATTCAATCGAGTATGTATAGGTAGACTGAATTAGATCAGGTTAGGTTAGTTCAGTTCGTGTTTATGCTTTTGGAGTTCAGTCAGGCTGGGGACGAAGACTTTTAGTCCAACTTTGACATGTTTCATGCTTGTGTGAAATAGTCCAATTTTGACCCATTTTATGCTTGTGTGATTATGTTAATAATCCAAGCCGCACTTGAAAACACAAAGTTTTAGATGTACAACAATTGTGTACCTTGTGTTTGTACCACACCACAAGGGTGTTGACATGTTGAATATATGGCCCACTTTTTTAAATGAAAAGCAACACATGTCAATACCCTTATGATGTAGTACAAAATAGTTGTACATTCAAGCCGCACTTGTGTGAAAAATGTAAAAACATAAAGAATTATAAATTTTAGTGAAAAATGTAAAAACATAAAGAATTATAAAATTTACTATAATTAATCATTTAAAATACATATGTTTGATAAAAAGAAAATTATTGTTATAAATTGAAGAGAATGTAGAGAATAATAGAGAAGACGATAATGAGAAGTGCATTATTATGAGGGTGAAGACCTCTATTTATAGAGTTACAAGATGGGCTAATGGGCTTTTAGAGTTTAAACATGGTCATCATATATATGGTAAATATACACATGAATATATTTATAACACTCCCCCTTGATCGACTATCCTAAAAGAAAATGCTGCCTCGTTAAAACCTTGCCAGAAAATATTGTGTATCTGTTGAATGTTGACCAACTTGAATGTAGTAATGCATTTGTGAATAGTTTTGTTAGATTATCACTTGAACGCATCTGTTGGACGTCGATGTCGCTATTCTTTTGAAGTTCACGTGTGAAGAAAAACTATGGAGAAATATGCTTTGTTCGATCGCCTTTGACGTAGCCTCCCTTCAATTGCGTGGTACAAGCAGCATTGTCTTCATGTAGCACCGTTGGATTGTTATTTGAAGAAGCCAATCTGCACGACTCTTTGACATGACTCGTCATATTTCGTAACAACACATATTCTCGACTTCCTTCATGTATTACAATTATTTCAGAATGATTTGAGGATGTTGCAGTCAAGGTTTGTTTAATGGATTTCCAAGATATAGCAGTCCATCCATGTGTAAAAACATAGCCAGTTTGGGATTTGGCTTTATGTGGATCAGATAAATAACCGGCATCTGCATACCGTACTATGGAATAATCATAACCTTTTCAATAGTGTAATCAACGTTCAATGGTCCCCTTTAGATAACGCAGAATGTGATTAACACCATTTCAATGTCCTAAAGTGGGTGCAAAGTTGTATCTTACAAGAAGATTTACAGAAAAAGCTACATCTGGTCTTATGCAATTAGTTAAATAAGTCAATGCTCCGATTGCACTAAGATATGGTACTTCCGGATCAAGTACCATTTCACCTTCTTCAATAGGTCGAAATGGATCTTTATGTACATCGAGTGTTATAACGACTATTGGTGATAGTAATGGATGCGCTTTATCCGTATAAATCCGCTTTAAGACTTCTTTTGTGTATGAGGATTGATGAACAAATAGTCCTTCAACGACATGTTCAATTTGCAAACCAAGACATAATTTTATCTTTCCTAAATCTTTCATTTCAAATTCATTTTTGAAGTATTCAGCAGTTTTATGGAGCTCTTCAGGTGTCCCAATTAAATTCAAATCATATACATAAACTGTTATGATTGCAAATCCATTTTTAGTTTTCTTAATGAAAACACAAGGGCAAACGCCATCATTTTTGTACCCTTTTTTAAGAGATACTCACTGAGTCTATTATACCACATACGTCCAGACTGTTTCAACCCATACAACGACTTTTGCAGTTTAATTGAAAACATATTTTGGGTTTTAACTTATATGCTTCAGGCAATTTAAATCCTTCGGGGATTCTCATGTATATGTCACTATCTAGTGAACCATCTAGATATTCAGTTACTACATCCATTAGGCGCATATCAAGCATTTCTGACACAACTAGAATAATCAAAAATCTAAATGTAACCGCGTCCATTACCGAAGAGTATGTTTCTTCAGAATCAATTTTCGATCTTTGACAGAAGCCTTCTGTTACAACTCTTGCTTTGTATCTCGTAATTTCATGATTTTTGTTTCTCTTTCTAACAAAGACCCATTTGTATCCTATGGGGATAATATTTTTCGGAGTTTGAACTACATGTCAAAAAAAATCGGCTTTCTAGGGAATTTAATTCACCTTATGTGGCTTCTTTCCACTTTAGTCAATCATATCTATTTTGATAGTCTTTAACAGACCGCGGTTCAGGATCATCATTTAAAACTTCAAGAGTCATGTTAAAGGCGAATTTATCGTCCACAATGATATTTTTCCACTCCAATATCTTATTAGAAGATAAGTAATTGATTGAGATCTCATGATTTTCGGAAGTTTGTGGTTCTTCAGGAACTACATTATTTTGATCAGTTAATTACGTCATTGTTTGGTTCGTGTCTTGTGGCTTTCTTTTCCTAGGCACAGAATCTTTGGAACCAATTGGTCGACCGCATTTTTTACGGACTTTAGCTGCCATTGTTGTTTGCCATTCACGGACACTAATTCTAGTAGGTGTATTGGCAGCAGGTAAATGATATAGTGTCACTTTTCTTACATCTACAAAAGCATCAAGTATTTGATTTGCAATCTTTTGCAAATGAATTATTTTTTCAACTTCTTGTTCACATTGATTAGTTCTAGAATTAAAATGTGACAAGGTTTTTTCATTCCAATAAATTTCTTTTTGCTTTTCTGGATTTAGGTTCATTCCACCTAATGTTGGAAATGTCATTTCATCAAAATGACAATCCGCAAAACGTGAAGTAAATAAATCTCCCGTTAAAGGTTCAAGATACCTTATGATCGATGGCAAATAAAAACCCACATATATCCCAAGCCTTCGTTGGGGATCCATTTTCGTACGTTGTGGGGGTGCAATTGGGACTTGGAAAGCACAACAAAAAATTCTTAGGTGAGAAACATCAGGTTCTCTACCAAAAACAATTTGCATTAGGTAATGTTGTTGGTTGGCTATTGGTCGAATCCGAATTAATTATGCAGCATGCAATATCGTATGACCCCAAGCCGAGATTGGGAGTTTTGATTTCATAAGTAATGGTCTAGCAATAAGTTGAAGATGTTTATTAAACGCTTCTGCTAGACCATTTTGTGTATGAACATGAGCAACCGAGTGTTCAGTCTCAATCCCAATTGTCATAAAATAACTATTAAACGCTTCAGACTGAAACTCACTAACATTATCATGGCGAATCCTCTTGATTGGATTGTCTGGGAATTGAGCTCTCAATTTTATTATTTGAGCAAGTAGTCTAGCAAAAGCTGCATTTCTACTAGAAAGCAAGCATACATGAGACCATCTAGAAGAAGCATGAATCAATACCATGAAGTATCGAAATGGTCCACATGGTGGATGTATAGATCCACAAATATCTCCTTGAATTCTTTCCAAGAAAGATGGAGATTCTATATTGACCTTCGTGTAAGATGGTCTAATGACTAACTTGCCTTGCGCACAAGCATCACATGGGAACTCATTTGTTATTAGAATCTTTTGGTTCTTTATATTGTGTCCACATGAGTTTTCATTAAAAAGGCACATCATAGTTGCTCCCGGATGTCCAAACTTATCATGCCAAAGCAAAAAAGCTTTTGAGTCATTGAATTTCGGGTTCATGACATGGTTTGTCTCAATTGCTTTGATAAATGTGTAATACATTCCGGAAGGTAATGTTGATAATTTTTCTTTTATGTGCTTCCACCCATATACAAAAGAATTTATGCATAGGTATTCGTTACTGCCTTCTAACATTGTTTCAATGTAGTAGACATTGCAACGAATATCCTTAAAGCTTAGTAACTTTCTTCTGGACTTACTAGAATACAGGGATGCTCTATAATTAATATAGTATCATTTGGTAGAATGATACAAGCTCTTCCAAGCCTTCGATGATGTTCGATGCACCAAATATAGTATTAACATTATCTTCAGGTAATGTTAATCTTTGAAAATACTTTTATCTTGGAGAATGGTGTGTGTAGTGGTACTATCAGCTAAACATATATCACAATGATTTATTTGCATTTTCTGAGACATTGTTTTCCAAGAAAATAAAATTTATAATTAGTTAACAACAATTGACAATAGTTCAAAGAAAAGCAATAACAATAAGTTTCAAAAACAGTACCAAACAAGTGAACTACTTAACAAGTATAAAAGCTAAAAATGTCAAAAGCTGCATCAATTGTCTTCTAACACACCACCTCCACTTCCACTCAAGTCGTTTGGGTGATTGAGGAAATTGGAGACATCTAAGAAAGTTGTAGTATTAGTCGAACCGTCATAATCAAGAACATTGGTCTCATTCTTTACTTTTCTCTTGATTGAACTCTGATATATATCCACAAGGTGCTTCGTCGTACGCAGGTACGCGACCAATGCCCATTCATGCAAATCGATGACATTTTTCCTCCTTTTTGGATGAATTGTGATCTTTGAATGTCTTAGACATTTTGTTGCTCGAGGTTGCGTGGTGGGGATTACTATCTTGGCGTCCACGCCCATGACCATGACCACGACCACGACCATGACCGCGCCCACGTCCATATTGGTTTCCATGACCATATTCATTCATTGTATTGGCTTCAGGCAATGCAGAGGAACCGGTGGGTTTTAACTCGTGATTTTTCATGAGCAATTCATAATTTGCTCGGCAACCAATAAGCAAGATATTAGTTCGGAGTACTTTTTGAAGCCACGCTCTCTATATTGTTATTGTAAGACTATATTAGAAGCATGAAATGTAGAAAATATTTTCTCAAGCATCATTTCATCAGTAATTGTTTCTCCACATAGTTTCATTGTGGAGCTAATTCTGAAAAGTTCAGAATTTTATGTACTCACAGATTTGAAGTCTTGCAGTCTAAGGTGCATCCACTCGTGTATCGATCTTTAGGAAGGATAACATTCCTTTGGTGATCAAACCTTTCTTTGAGGTTATTCCATAATTCACATGGATATTTGACGATGAGATACTCATTTTTCAAATCACCATGAAGATGGTGATGAAGGAAAGTCAGTGTCTTTGCGCGATACTACAGGGATGCGGTGTTTCCTTCTTTTATAGTCTCTCGTAGACCCATTGAGATCAAATAGATCTCGGCATCAACAATCCATGATATAATTTTTTTTCCGGATATGTCAAATACAACGAACAAGTTTGGTGATATTCGCCATTAGTGCAACTCTGCACAAGTAAAATAAAGTTTTATTAATTTCTATAAATACTTATGTTTTTACTTCGGGGATAAACATGTATTACCTAAATCATAAAGTGCTCTACAAAAGTATTTAATATTCTTCAGAAATATTAATTATGTGCTACTTTGAAGCAATAAATTGAGATTATATGTCTATATATAATACATATAAAAATATAAATAAATATGGGGCGATTTCTTAAATACCCATTTCTTAATTGCTACACAAAGTACCCAACTTTACTTAAATATCCCCACTTTTCAGACTTGTCAGCCTGCCAAAACAGTTATTTTGCTTCGTTTCGTGCGCAAATGATTAACGTAGAATTCCGCTCATGTCCCGCTCAATCCCGCTCACGCGCCGAATCCCGCTACATGTAGTACTTAATCCCGCCTGCTCAATCCCGCTCACGCGCCGAATCCCATTACATGCATTACCGAATCCCGCTCATTAAATCCCGCTCAACCTGGTGAAATCCCGTTCGAGCGTGATTTGGCAGGGAGCAGAATCCCGCTCGGTGAATCCCGCTCCACTGCCTAATCCCGCTCGGCTTTTGGACTGGCGAGGGAGCATAATCCCGCTCACGGGATCCCGCTCGGCCTTCATAGTCCTGCTCGGCTTTTTTGACTTGGCAGGCCGAGCAGAATCCCGCTCACTCAGTCCCGCTCGGCCATTTATAGTCCCGCTCGTTCCATTCGTAGTCCTTATCATGAAATTTTATCTATTAATACCGTGATTGAAATCCAAAATCGAACACACTCACTCCTCTTTCATTTCATTTTCAATTACAAAATAATTCTGTAGAATTTTGTTTCCTCGTTCCATAAGAAAAATGGATAGTTGGTATAATATTATTGTTCATTATAACGGGCAATTTAACAATTTGTCCGAGTATATTGGCGGTGAAGTTAGAGTTGTCTGCAATCCTGGGAACAGTATTTGTATCCCTATTTTACGATAGTTCATTCGATACAATCTTAATCCCTTTTCACTTTCGTCAAATTATGAAATTTATTACACCTACGTTTCTCGTCATGGTATGACGCTTAGGTCCATTCTCACGATCGATATGGACCTACTTCGTCTTTGTAGTACACAAATCGAGCCGACTTTATTTCTTGAGCACTCCAATGTTTAATCTTATCATACACCCGATGTTGTTGAACAGTTTGGTTCATGGTTCAATTTTGAAGATCAAACGGGTGGTAGCAATCGGGCTGAGAATTTTCGCGAATAGGAAACCTTTGTTCGCGAAGAGGATACCCATGTTGTGTCCGACAGTGATGAAGAAAATATTTTGGATAGTTCATCCGACGAAGAATACGATGAGGTGTCTGGTGCATTAAATCAATGTACGTTTGGCGACTTTGCGGCATGGATCCGACGTGAAGGTGGTGTGAATCAACTAATATCTATGCTCATGCCGGACAATCGTGTCCTTCCAAGCAACGAAATAATATATGGTGGCGGGGAAGAAGTAAATGACGGTTTACTTCCACTTGTTCCTCTCGATGCATCGGATTCACCTATGGTTCGAGATTTGGATCACCTTGTGGACTATCCCCTCCGTGAAGGTGCGACATTTTGGGAGAAGACGGATTTGTTTGCTGTTGTTGCACTTCGGCACATGGAACAAGGTCTCGATTTTAGGGTGGCTCATTCTGACAGTGGTCGGGTTGAGTATAAATGCAGACGAAGTCGTGATTGCCCATTTTTTCTACGAGGATCATTTCGCAGAGATGTGTTGTGGATTGTAAACTGCTTGCATGCCAAATACACATGTAATCGAGATTTTTTGCAGACTGGTCCAAGTAGGATTCGTGCAAAGGCGCTCGCTGCTTATGTTGCTCGGCGAATGCGCCGTCAAAAATCCATCCTAAAACTGAAAGAAACTATGGTAGCTATCCAGGGTATTTAATGTTTCGCAGACTGGTCCAAGAAGGATTCATTGCTTTTAATGTTTCTCATGCCCCGTGGGTATTTAACCTCTGAGATATGATTGTGGTCGATGCGACTCACTTGAAAGGAAGGAATAAAAGAGTGTTATTTGTGGCGGGTACGATAGATGGCAACGATCAAATATTTCCACTAGCCTTTGGTGTGGGTCCAATTGAGAACGATTACTCTTGGACGTGGTTTATGTCCCGACTCAAAGAAGCATTTACGATGCCAAGCAATTTAATGATCATCTCCGATCAACATCGGAGCATAGCTAACGCGGTAGAGGTTGTTTATCCGGAAGCAGCCCATGGCACTTGTTACTATCATCTTCATAATAAGCTTACACGATATGGTAAGACGCTTATCAAGATGTATCATGATGCTGCCTATGCTTATGCGATGTATGATTTCGATCGTGCGATGGAAGGGATTCGTCGAGCCTATCCTGAGGCATACGAGAAGTTAAAGGATGTCGGACCGGAAAAGTGGTCTAGATCGAAGTCTCCCGTTCGCCGGTACAGTCAGCTAACCTCAAACATAGCTAAATCCATCAACTCGAGACTGCTCATAGCATGACGTCTGCCCATATGCTCTATGATCGAGGCAATAGGTCACATGGTGGAACAGTGGTGTGACCAACATTGAGCAAAAGCAATGGCACAAGATAATCCGCTGACAATTGCTGCAGAGCTAAAGTTAGCTCCGTCGGAGGACCGTTCACATCGCTTCACTGTTGTATTAGTGAACGGAGACAAATTCAAGGTTCATGACGGAACGTATCAATGGAGAGTTCAAATCAGTAGAAACGCTTGTGAATGTCGTGAGTGGCAACTAGATGAGATCCCGTGTTCGCATGCTTGTGCTGCTATCAGGTATAATAGTTTTTTCGTCTATAGGGTTGTTCCGGACTTGTGTATTAACAGATTTTTTGTCTATAGGGTTGTCGGACTAAATCTACTAGACTTCGTGTCGGATGCATACAAGACTGATAATTGGAAAATGGTATATGTCGGAACACTATATCCGGTACCCCCCATGCGTAATTGGCGGGTGCCGAAAGATGTGGCATCAATGGTTGTGTTGCAGCCATTAATTACACGTCAGGCAGGGAGACTGAAGAATAGTAGACGACCCTCAGGAGCCGAAGCAAGTACATCTAGAGGGAGAACACGCGATCCGAAAAAATGCAGCATATGTGGTGTGGTTGGGCATACTAGGAGGAAGTATCCGGGAACGGATGTGCCGGACTCACCGGAGTCGGAAGCATTTTAGTATGTCGTTATTTGTAATGTCAAAGTAATCAATAAATTCAAAATTATGTTAATTTGTAGTTATGTCATAATTCGTAATTATGTTAATTTCTAATTATGTCATAACCGATGAATTCAAACAAAATAAAAAATTATAAATTCAAATCATAAATCATAAATTCAAATCAAATATGTCAATGAAATACAAATATATAAATCAATTAAGTCATCATAAACCCAGCTTCATGTAGCACATGTCAAAGATCATATGAGCCATTAATCGACGATACAAAGCTACATTGTCGGGGTTGCTGCCCCTCTTGACTGTTGGGTAAGTGGCAATGAATCGCTCAACTACCATGCAGGCCATCGGTCCACAGCTCTTTGAGTCTTCTTATTCCAACTGTTGCTCACGAGGCATAATCTGCACAGTGGACGACCGCGTTGGGGATCCTTATGCCCAAATTCATTATGGACCCAATATGAGCCGTATAGCAAATAAGGACCAATCAGCTTCATCAGAGATCTCAACTGCCGAATCCTACGTGCTCGAGTATACTCATCGCCTTTGTGGTCAAGCGAATCATAAACCTCAATCCTCCAATGAAAAAGGTCAATCCGAACAGTGACCCAGTGATCGAAGCAGAGACATGGCAGTAACAGCTTCAAAAAAATATAAATAATTAATATGAATAATTTATAATATATAAATAAACAACTAAGCAAAATTAAAATAAATACTTACGTATTTGGCACTATACCACTTTTGCGCATGTTCCGTCAATTTTCTACCGTCAATGTACGCCATGAGACTTTCATTCGGCTTCCAGAAATGCCCATAGTTGAAGACCACCTCGTGCATATCAGAATCCGGATCCGGAATGCATTTCTTCCAATTCGCGTAGAGAACGTTCTGTTAAATAAATCGAAAAAATGTCAGTAATTATTTAAATTAAAGAATTGAAATAATGAATTATTACTTACAAAGAAAACCAAATCGACTATCATGGTCTGATGATAGTGGGGCGTAGCATGCTCCGGACCGACTCCGGAGCATAACATCTATGCTCGTAGACGCTGTGTCGACCTTGCATCAGTGGAATAACTGGCTGCTCCTCCTCATTATCTGATTCGTCATCCACCTCCATAACCTTGGGGCGGTACACCGTGGCGGCTCTCTCGTCAACTCGGGTGGAGTTATCCCCCATCTGCATAATCTCGGGGCGGTATACCGAGGTGGCTCTCTCCTCAATCTCGAGGCGGTACACCGAGGCAGCTCTATCCTTCTCAACCCGGGGAGAGTGATCTCCTCATCTCGATCACGACGGTGTCCCATCGACACCGATTCACTCCTCACAAGGCCATGTGGTGTACGGTTACCGCCCGTGTGAGAGGACGTAGAAGCCAAGCCTCGGCTCTTAGATCGACCAAACACCGACCGAAATAGCTTTTTCACGTCGTGAACTATATCCTGCCACAAGGTCCGGTGTTCTTCCCTTACCACTTTACGGACGTCTTCGACGGTCAAGATCTGGTGTTGATTGGGCTCCCTCGATCCAGTCTCCGTTCGGACCCGCTTACCACCTTCAGTGGAACGGCGTTTCCTCTGTTCGGTTCCTCCAGAACCGGTTGGACGCTGTGTCTGCTGTCCAAATCGGTATAACTCTCGTACCCCATGGTCCCCTATGATCGTGGGCTATAACGGATTCTCAGTCGCAATATAGGACACATGAAATCGATCGTCCCTAATGACACTATGCCAATACAGAGTTTGTGTCTCCGCATTGGATGGTGTGAGACCATCTCGGACAACAAACTGCAATTACATTAAATAAATTATTATTAGACAACATTAAATTAAAATTAATATATAATATAAACAACATCAACTCTAAATTAAATATTTTTACCTGACGATGCCAGAAAGTGTTAAGCTTACGGGGTTAGCCGCCACCAAAGAACCAATTCTTGCAACGAGGAAATTCAGTTGTAGACAACCTCTCTGCACATATCGCTCCAAAATCTGGAATAGCCTCGTAGGCCCAAATCTACAATGCATGAAAATCAATATTGATTAGTATATGATATATATCAATAATTCAAATAATTAAATTAATAAAATCATTATACACACCTAGAGTGCCCAAACGGGTCCATAAAAATGATATTTCTTCGAAATTTGTTCCGCCTTTCTCGGAACAAAACTACAATAGTGTTTCAGCGCACCGTAAGTGTACGAGCCCCACGGGAATTGGTCAAATACACGTAGATCATCCACTAATACCCAAATCCACGTGTCCACCATTCTCGTGTCGTTGTAACCGAGAAAAAAGAAAAATAAGGCTAGGACATGAGCCACCTTCAAATACCCCAACTCGTTCAATCTCAAATCTCCTTTCTCGAACTTTGTCAACAAATCTCTGCCCGTTATTGGTTTACAAGCATTTAACATGTCGTACACAGTTGAGGAACGGGGATAATACTCAGCACGCGGATCAAAATTGCAGGATCCAAACTTTAAATCCTTGACAAGGGCATAATCGAAACAAGAAAATCGGGTAGTCATCCCGGACACAGAAAACCAAATAACATAATCATCTTCGTCCGCTTGAATCTCATGACACATCAACATATGAAGAGCCTTGGCCGCATTCCTACCCACCCTCTAATCCATAAAGCTACCAAAAACACCATTCTTAAATTCGTTCACTAACTCACCTTCCCCGATAACTCCAAAAAAAAATTTAATAATATCAAAAATATTCAGGTTGAATTCTATGTCTATCCTCGTATTCGCATCGAGAAGACCAATTCTTTTAAAAACGGGCTGCACCGAAACAATATAACACTTAAAAATAAATAAATAAATTCCAAATCCCGCTCGGCCGACTGGAATCCCGTTCAGCCGAATCGGAATCCCTCTCGGTCGAACCGGAATCTCGCTCGGCAAGGGGGATTTCATACCGATCGGAAATCACCAATTCATGCTCCAAAAAATAAAAAAATTCATGCTTCGAAAATCATAAAATCATGCTCCAATTAAACAAAAATCATGCTCCAATTCGAATAATTCTCAGAAAATTTAACGAATTAAACAATATTATTCACGCCCAAATTCGAATAATTCTCAAAAATTCAACTAATTAAACAATATTCATGCTCAAATTCGAATAATTCTCATAAAACATGCTCATAAAATATTTAAGATTCGCGCCAAATTAACGAATAAAATTCGAGCGGGACTATAGAATTCGAGCGGGACTAACCTGGTTGGTCATTCTTATGTTTTGGTGTTAAATTCAACTCCAAAATCGTGTTCTCGAGCGGTATTGAGCAGGATTCGGCGACGGAGGGAAGGAGAGAAAGATGAGAAATTGAATACGAGAGGCAGCCGAGCGGGATTCAGATCTAGATCTGGAGTGAAATCCCGCTCACAGAATCCCGGTCGCCGAGCGGGATTTGTTGTCGGCTGAGCGGGATTTGATGAGCTGGCGAAGCGGGTATCTGCCGAGCGGGATTCCGATTGTGGTTCAGCGGGATTCGGCTCTCGGTCGAGCGGGATTCGAGTGTTGGCAGCCTGATTTTCGAGCGGGATTTGATTTTAAGTGAGCGGGACTGAGCGGGATTTTACTGTGAAGGAGTGCGACACTGATTTCGTGTGAGCGGGATTCGATTTCTTGTGAGCGGGATTTGATTTTATGTGAGCGGGACTTTAGCGGGATTTATTTCTCGAATTAATTCGTCTCGAATTCGTGTGCTTTTTTGTTTGTTTCTTCAATTAATTCGTCTCGAATTTAGGAAAACACCTGAAAATGATTGGTATCAATCAATTTTTTCAAAAAATAAGGGTAGTGTAAGTAAAGTTGGGTATTTTGTGTAGCAAATATAAGGATTGAGTAAATTTGATTTTTGTTATACGAAAATGGGTAAAAGATAATAATACCACAATAAATATTATATGATATGCAGGAAAGAAAAAGAAAAACGGTAAATACATAAATAATAACTCTTCAAGAGTATGAAATATTCTTCAAGAATATTAAATTGTGTTACTTCGAGAGCAACAATTAAATCATTTCAATTAGTAAGTTTGAATTGATCTTTAAGAGCATGTGATATTCTTCAGAAATATGAATTGTGTTATTTTAGTAACAACAATTGTTGTTTAATATTAAATAAATAAACAAACAAATAAATAAATAAATAAATAAAAGCGTACAGTAAATGTTGATTGTTCTACTTCTGGAGCAACAAATCAAGTTGAAAAAATATTTTGGAATTACTCTTCAGGAGCATATAATATTCTTCAAAAATATTCATATGTCGTGCTACTTCTGGAGCAACAATATATAAATACAACAATTTCCTCGAATGTACATGATTCAAAACAAGTAAATGGTTTACTCTTTCAAATCATGCACGATACACTATCATTAATAATATTATTTTGTATCATTATTTAAAATAAATTGGTACCAAGACATGCTTCGTAAATTATGATTAATAAAAACCTTGACAAAATTATCTTATGGAAAAAGGCTTCGTAAACTCTAAAAAAAATATTTTCAATCTAGAAGGGAAGTCAACGGGATAAAGTAACGAAAACAATATTCAATTCAATAATTTTATTACATAGAAAAATTGGATACTTATGGTTTAAAAAAAATGTACCATTTGTGAAGATTGGGGACGTGGGGTAGAATACTCAACAAGTGTGATGAATATTGAAGAAGAATCGAAAGTAGCAGGCTTAAGAAAAGTATACTACCTTTCGTGGATATCGTACCGTCTTTTGAGAAGAGTCTATTTGTTCTGATAACGTGTTATAAATTAAAGAGAATGTAGAGAATAATAGAGAAGATGAAAATGAAAAGTGTATTATTATGATGGTGGAGATTTTTATTTATAGAGTTATAAGATAGTTTAATGGACTTTTAGGGTTTACACATGGTCATCATAGTAAATATACACATAAATATATTTATAACAACTATGTCTTTTAAGGTATAAAGATTGTTAGTTTTATAAAATGTGTTTTAATTCTTAGTTTCATAATTCCATTACAAAGTGTGAAAATTGTAAAAAAAGTTAAAAATATATATTTGCTACATCAAACACATATATATTTGGCAAATGTTTTCAATTATTTTTTTAGGAATAAACATTGTTTTGACTTGGACAATTTACAAGGTTAAAATTGGATATGATTTAAACAACAGACGAAAATTAACGGGAAATGCATAAATATAACCAAATAAAATAACAAAGTAATTTTAACAATCACATTGCTAACACATCCAACTTTCTATATAAAAAGTGGGTCCCAATAGTTAATACAGAAAGAAAAATTATTTGAATGATTTTGAATTCTTTTACAATTACATAATTTAATTAAATTAATTATAATAATTATTAAATGAGTTAATAAGGGCAACAAAGGGAGTAGTTTTATCAATCAAATGTAATTCATTTTTATCAATTAAGCTACTGCAATTAATTTGATTCAAACTTTATTTCTATCATAATAACTAATTATTAACAATAACAATATCAATTTCTTCAATTTATATTGAACTGAATACGAAAAATACAAATATGAATTCAATATGTAATTTTATTTCTTGAATTTTGAAATATTATGCTAATATAATTTAGGGACGATTAAGCTCTAATTTTATTGCTAAAACTTAGGAATTGTTGTAAATATATTTTATATATATACTTATCATATATTGTGATGACCATGTAAACCCTAAAAGCCCATGAACTCATCTTGTACTCTATAAATAGAGGTCTCCACCCTCATAATAATATACATCTATTTTTCGTCTTCTCTATTATTCTCTCATTCCATATAGTTTATAACACGTTATCAGCACGAAGAGACTCTTATCTAAAAGACAAGACGATATCGAAGAAAGGTATAACATTTATTTAGTCGATACCTATTTAGTTGATTACCTACTTAGACAAGTTGAAGAAAGGTATTACGTTTATTTAGTTTTGTTTTTCTTCCCTTTTTCAAATAATTATGCACGTTTACATATGCAATTTTTCTTTTAATAAAATCATGGCATATGAAGTAATTGATTTGATTTTGGGACAACATGTCGTTACGTAATTTTTTCTAATTTTCAATCCAAATCCGATATAATTTATAATATGGTTCAAGATGTTTCACTATCATGTATTTTATGTTGATTACTTTTATTATATTGTTATTATTGTTGCTCTTGAAATAGCACAATATACTAATATTCCTGGAGAATATTAAATGCTCCTGAAGAGCAATTGAAAAACATATTTTCAACTTAACTTGTTGCTCCAGAAGTAGCACAATTTAATATTCTTGAAGAATATTCCATGATCTTAAAGAGCAATTCAAAACCATATTTTTAACTTAAATTGTTGCTCCAAAAGTAGCACAATTCATATTCCTGCAGAATATCACATGCTCTTAACGAGCAACTCAAAATTATTTGTTGAAATTTAATTGTTGCTCCAGAAGTAGCACAATATAATATTCTTGAAGAATATTATTAATATTATCTATGTATTTACTATATACCTCAGTTTTTTTCTCCTGCATACTGTATAATATTTATATCTATATATACATATAATCTTAATTTGGTGCTCCTGACGCAGCACACAATTAATATTCCTGAAGAATATTATGTACTTTTGATGAACAATTGAAATAATATATCTTATTGAGGGCGAATCTTAGTTCTAAAATTGTTATTGTTATTGCTCCCAAAGTAGTATTGATATCCCCAACGAACACTATATGTTCCTGAAGAACAATTGGGTTTCTCGAAAATATTAGTCATTCGCCTGAACTCGTTTAAAATAGAATAAATTGGTGCTCCTGAATTAACACAATTTGTATTCCTGAAGAATACTACATGTTCTTGAAGAACAATTCAAGCTTTTGATTTTGACAAATGTTATATGTTCATAACTCTAATTGTTGCTCTTGAAGTACCACAATTAACACTACATGTTCTTGGAACAACTAAAACTTGTCATTTTGAAATCATATATCACAATAATCATACTTTAATTGTTACTTCTGAAGTAGCACAATTAATATTTTTTATGAATATTACATGTTCCTAAAGAACAATGTATACCTAAAGGTATGTTGTAATTTAAAAAATTACCTAATTATTGGAGTGGTAGCAAGAGCTCCTCTTTGAATGACAATTGCATTTTCAATATCCTATTGTGGCTTAATTTCTTTTCAATAATAGATGTGAGATTCGGTAGATCTCAAAATTTGCAATTCATTGATTTCGCTTATCATGAAATTAAATTGTTGCTCTGGAAGTAGCACAATTACATTCCTGAAGAATGACCATATTGTGATAGTAACATTACTATCACATGTTTGTAGAAATGCTTCAAATATAGTATTTTATATACTATTTAATTTTTTCTCCTGAAGTAGCATTATTTATATTCCAGAAAAATATTAAATGCTCTTAAAGAGCAACTCGCATTTTCTATGATATATGTTATTCTTAAATGAAAAACATTATTTATGTCTTGTTGACATTAATGCACTCTTGATATCGATGTTCATCTGCCAATAAGAGGGCATGAGAGAGACAATAGAAATGAAGCATCCCAGTAGGATTGCTTAAAGATATAATTGATTGTCCTCCGTAAAACTCGATACGAGTATATGCATCCTAAATTGTAAGATTTTCAAATCTAGTGCATCGAAATTATTGAAGGCTCCAGAAGAGCATGTGTCATTTTATCAAACGATACGAAATCAACTATTGAGTTTGCCCTTACTTTAGTAAGTCTAGAAGGAACTTACTAAGTTTTAAGGATATCCGTTACAATGGATACCATATTGAAATTATATAAGAAGGTAGTGATTCTTTTGCATTTAGCCAGAAGCTAACAAAAGAAATGTTATCACGCTACCATTTTAAATGTATTACACATTTATAAACACAAGTGCGACAAACCATGTCATGAACCGGAAGTTCAAAGGGCTTTATGCTTTGACATGAGAGGTTTGGACATTCACGAGCAACTATCATGCGCAACATAATTAAAAATTTATCTGAGCGCAAATAGAGATCCTGAAGAATCTTTACATTGATTTTCATGAATGCTTGACTTCTAAAAGAAATGAAGCAATTGCTAGAACTAATAGTTCAAATAATAAAGAACTCAATTCCCTCAAGAAGAATTGTCTTGATAAAGCTAGCGAGTTTATTAAACTCTAAGTTCCTCCTGAAGAGGACTTATATTATATTACTTTGGAATTGAGATTCAACACTTAGTTGCTCATGTGCATAATCAATAGTTTTGTACGTATAAAAACGAGTCTTGTTGGTCCCGAGTGTACGGTCAGGTGTAGAGGGGGGGTGAATACACCTGATTCGATTTCTCAACTTCGAACTCGAACAGTCCTATTCAGGATGGTGTCGGACCAAATAGCTTGATTCGGACCGGACAAGCGTTTCCGAATCGAGTTAAAGGCTAAGAGTACTGACTCAGCTGAGATCTGGTAACTGACTAGGTCATAATTCAGTATCTACAGTAAGAGTTCAGTGCGCGGAATAGTGTAGGCCCAAATCAGTTTTTGTGAGAAAACGTTTTAAGTCTCAGTTCAGTAGATTAAAAGTTCAGTATGCTGAGACAGTTGATTGATTTTAAATATGATGTTCAGTATGAATAGTAAAATCAATGCAACAGTTAAGAAAGCAGTAAGAGACACAGGATTTTTAAAGTGGTTCGGATATCGCTCAAATCCTACGTCCACTGTCCCGAATGATCAGGAGGCTATTTATTATCCTGAGTTAGTCTCAGTCAGCTTGCACACTGGGAAAAGCCGCGTCTTGGTTTTTATACTGATCCAAGTCTCAGTTTACAACACTATCAAACTTAAAGTGTTTAACAAACTTCTCCAATAGTGAAGGAGTCCTTATACAATAAGGATTGGGTTCAAATGTGAACTCCTTCGTCTAAGCTATGGATAAGAACAGTTGAGCTTAGGGTTAGAGGGATAGGGAATATGATAGTAGCTTCTAGATCGACGAACAGCTGAAGGTAAGCTTTGAGTTCGTGTAACGTTGATTTGGATACTAGAGGCTTTATATGTCGGTATAGCTTGATTCCCTATGAGCTAGAATGTAGTCTTTCGCCGGAGATTGTTCTTCAAGTTCTTGCTAAGACTTTGTTCTTTGGAATTTGCTCTTTTTCGCGCTCTCTCGTGTTCTAGGTGTTTTTTCAAATCTTGAATGATCCCCCTATTTATAGAGCAGAGATTGAAATAGATCCGTTGGAGACGATCTTCTTCTCTCTCTCTCTTTTTGGTAGCAAACGGCTCTTTTGGTGTAGGTAACAGTGTACTTTCCCACCTTTTTAGGTAAAAGGTTGTCTGCAGCTTTAGCAGGTGAGAAGACACGTGTATGCTTGTCATTCGTCGAGGTGGATGGAGTGGTTGAGACAAAGACAAACTTCGAGACGGATCGAAGCCGACTTCTCTCTTCCTCGTACATGACAATGCTGATTGTCTTTCAAAAGATTCTCGACAGTCCCGAAGACTATCCGCCGTTCTTGAGTCCGACCTTGTATTCGGTAGATAGACTGGCCGAGATAAGTCTACGAAGATCGGCTACGAGTCCAGTGAACTACTCCTGCCGAGTTCGGTTCAACCGACTCTCTCGCATATCTTGCTCTCGCTAAGTCCAAGATCATCGAGTCTTCTCGCACCGGTGCCGAGGCGGATAAGCTGCCGAGCGCCTTGACCGAGAGCAGAGTGTCTACCGAGTCCGAAACATCGGAGACAAAACAGATACAAGGGAATGGTTCATCATTCAGATAGGGTTTTGGGATCTTCAAATCTTTAGACAAGTACAGAGCACAAGGCTACTGAGCTTAAGATCAGTGTCTAAGACCGAATCACTTCCCACTGAGTGAAACAGTGCTGAGGATGGAATCATCACCCAACAATTTCCCCCTATTTGATGATGCCAAAACCTATCATCTATGTCCTATCAACTATGCTAAACACTAACTTACTCAGAAACAGAGATCCTTACAAATATTACAAGTAGGATCAATGGAGTTGTCTGGTAAGTGCTAGACTACTGAGGGAGACAGGGCAGAACAATTTCCCCCTTTTAAATAATTTCCCCCTATTTGAAGAAATAGTAACAGAAAGTCTAGTCTATCAGAAGTCTAACCGAGCAAAAAAAAAAAAAAAAAAACTGACAAGTAAATAAACAAGGTGTGTGTGTGTGTCAGTAATCACTTCAGTGATTCTGAGTGTTAAAGCATAAAGCAAACACGGCTATTTAGACAACAAGTAGTTGTCAGAGCCAAAAGAAGATTTGTATATATATGATAAACAGTTCAGTACATTACAAATCTTGCTAAGCTAAAAGGAGAACTAAGAAGGAGAACCCTTAAACTGCTGAATCCTATTCATGAAACCTTGGGATTTATCTTCAGGCAGTGGGACTCCATACATTCTGGAACGTGTTCTTCCTCGGCTTCGGTATTCGGCGAAGTCTGTTGGTTCATCTTGTTCTAGACCTCTGTTCAACGCAGCATTCTTCACTTCTTGTTCAATCATTCCGAGATGTACTGAGTCGTCTTGTCTTCTGGGTGGAGGAATGATCCTTGCTTCAGGAACGCTTACTACTACCCCTTCGATTCTTGCTCGTGCATATATGGGTAAAGATCGGGTTCGAGAATGGTCATCCACTCGACATAGGCATCAGCCTTAGACATTTCAGGCCAGAATCGCCAGAAATAATTTCTCTTGATAAACTCTATCTTGGCCGATTCCCATCTCTGATTGAACTGAATAGGCATCCATTCGTCTGATCTCGGCCATCTATGTGTTTTCAGATCGTTTGGCTTCCTGAACCTTCTGTATCGATAAGGAATATCAGCTTTCGAAGGAACTCTCAGCCTGGCCTCTTGTTCAGTACGCTTCCTGAGTACCTCAAGGTCTACCAAATGTATCCTCTGCCTGGCAGCCTCTATCTGTCTAGCTTCCTCTCCTTTGTAGAGATATCTATCCATCTGAGCGAAGATTTCTTCAATTTCTGCATCTTGCTCTTGAGGCTTCTGAGGAGCTTGTTCAGAGTCAGTAGAGGTACTGGATTTGGTTTTGGATGTACCTTGCTGCTCAGTGCCTTTTTGCTGTTGCCTCTCCCTATCTTCATCATCTTCAATTCTGAGTTTTCTGGGAGGCAATCTAGCAGGCGCCTTCTTTTTTCCACCGCGTGCTTGGTGCCTTAGTCTTTCCTTTAGCGAGGCTTAGACTTTGGTTTGTTGGCGGCTTCAAGATCGGCGATCTCCCTTGCCGCCTTCTCATCGGCGGCAATCCGAGCCTCCTCCTCGGTCGAGATGTATCTCTTGGGTTTCTTTCTTTGGAGGGGTCGGGAGTTTCGGAATTTTCTTACCTTTGCCTTGAACAGGTGGAGGTAGAGGAACTTCTTCATCATCATCTCGAGTCCTCTCGAGTCCTCTTTACGTTCGACAGATACTCGCAACCTCCTTGATGATATCAATGTGAGTGCGGGTTGCATGAGTAGCCTCGGGATCCCGAGCCACTTGGGCCGGTCGCAGTTGTGCTCGCAGGTTGGGACACCCCGGGCCTCACCCTTCCGAGTCCGAGTCCGAGTCCCGGGATGACTTCGGTGTAGCTTCCCCCCTTAGATTTTGGACTTTTGGTGGGGGTCGGCTTCTCGGTACTCTTCTTTCCTTCTCTTTCTTCGGTTCTCTTTCCTTCCCTTTTTCCTTCACTTTCCCCCTTTTTAGCATCATCAATGAGCACCGGGGTAGGGACTAGGACCCGACTTCTTCGGACTTTTGTAGGAGGTTGACGACTCATCAAGACGATGGTGGAGCTTAGTCGAGCCTCATGCAACTCGTTCCTCTCCATGGTAAGGTCCGCCTTGCTTGCTTGTGAGAGAGGTCATTGCTTCCTTGAAGTCTTTCGGCTTCTCATCGATCTTATCCTCCGGGACCGGTTGAATGTTGTCTAATCCGATCTCGATGGCTCGGGCTTGTTCAAGAATAGCCGCAGTATGAGCCGGTTTAGAAGCCTCGAAAATCTTGAAGTAGTTTGGCTTGGCTCTCCGAAAGATCTCGAGCCGAGATTCAAAGTTGGTCTGCTGCCGAGCCAATGCTTGAGTGACAATTTCGGAGACATCGGGGGCGGGCGATTGGGACATTGAGGATTTCGGCCCTCGAAGCTCGTAGGCGGCTTCAGCCCGCGTCTTCTTCCAAGCTACGTGGACCGCCTTGGCGAGGGCACGGTTACGAGTGCCTTGGCTTTGTAGAGCCTTCGCCACGAGACTTGGAGCGTCAACGATGCGGGCCGGGCGCTACCTCGAAATCTGATTTCGGCGGGAGCCGAGCGAGCTCGTTGATGAGGTACCAGCCATCGACTTCTCGGAACCAAGGATACCGAGTTGACGCCGAGGTTCTTCGGTAATTTGTGTATCCTTGTCCTGGGAGTTCCCTCATCGGGCTTTCCGGGGCTCGAATCACCGGGTGGGTCGTCATGGTCCGACCCATCCGAGGGTCTTTGGGCCGGAGGCGAGCCGTCGATCATGAATCATGGCCGGCATCGCAGCCTCCCGATTGTCCATTGAGCCGAGGTCTTCGGGCTCGAATAGCCTATCTCCTCTCTCGGTCTCAATTCCTCTTCATGCGATGCGCGACAGGAGTAGTGGAGGACAAGGCGTCGTAGACGAGGCCACTCCCGATGTCGCGAGAACATGTGGAGCCTTGCCGACTTGGCGATGAGCAACAAGTCCCGAGTAGTCGGCAAGCTCCGGAACCGGTTGAAGAATCTCTCGGGATGCTCGGGATATAATCACCGAAGCTTCCATCCCGATTGTTTCTTCTTCGACGCCGTCTCGGATTCGTCAATTGGTGGAGACGTCGAGTCTCGGCAGGTGTCGCATCGCCGAGTGGAGGAACTGCGAGGGGGTTGTCAAGGCGCCGAACTTCTTCACTTTGAGCTTCGTAGCCTCCTCTTGTTCCATCTCTTCGATGCTTCAGTGGAGACGATCTTCTCCACGATTGAGTCTTCTCGAAGACTCGACTCATCTATCGGCCTTTGGGGCGAGTAGTCTGCCGAGTGGCCTGTTCGGCGGGGCCTCGGGTTCAGCGAGCACCTCGACGGCTTTCTTCGGTTTCTTAGCCGGTGCCTTCGGGGTTTTTGCCGGAGGCGTTCTCCTCTTACGTGGAGTAGCCTTACGAGATTCGATCTCTGCCGAAGGACTCGACCCGATTTGTTGAAGGGCCGCGAGTCGGTTATGAAACCGAATCTTCTTGACATTGAAGTACTCCTTGGCGTCATATGTGATCTGCTCAGAGCCACAGTAGTCTTCAATCATCACTGACAGTTTGAGCCCGTAGAGTAGCTTTCCTTTTGCGCTCAGCGTGCGCGTGGGCTTGTCAAATTTAGCTGCTTGGATCATGAACTCCCGAATGAAGAACTCAGTCCGATTGACCTTGGCGCGATCATATATGGCCATCATCGGGTGGATCTTAGGTCGCGAGACCCGATCGAACGATCCAGCTCGGCTCGTCGCCACTGCGTGACGATATAGGCCAATGCTCTGCATCGGGGGAGCATTGCGTTCTTCGGGAAGGCAGCTCTGAAGGTAGTCGGCTTGCCAGAGAATACCGTCAGGTATTCATCTACTGAATCGTCATTGTAGCCTATCGTGCTGATACCTTCGGATGGAAGATTGAAGCTTTTCTTCAGGGCTTGCTTTAACGACATCTGCTTCAGAATCTTCGAGGCGTCGCCAATCGCGTGAACAGCGAAACTTGCCATAATATCGCCTTTGACGGAGTCGGAGTTCAGATACAGCTCTGCCACTTGTCGAGGAAGGAAGAAAGTAGGCTTCCTCGATAAGAACTCTTCTAGTCCAGACGCTCGGAGGTACGTGAATACTTCCTCCATGTATTTGAGCTCGCAAGCATCGAACTCCATGACTGGTTCGCACCAGACACGGCCTTTGCTGAGGATCTCCTCTATCTTGTCAGGAACGGTTACAGAGATACCAGCCATCGTAACTGTCAGCTGAACATGGTAGTCAGCTGATACCTCGTGTAGATGGTTTCTGAATCTCTACGTACTGAATACATTCAGTACTGAGAGTGAACATTCCCCCTTACTGAAATGTCTCTCTCCCGAAACCTCTTACTGACCGGGGTCGGTAGGGTCCAGCAGACCTAGCTCTATCCGAAAGTTCTCCGAATTCTGGATTCGGCTAGAGGCTTGGTCAAGTATATCGGCCCTTTGTTTGTCGGTATGGATCTTTTCCATCCCGATATCCTTCTTTCGACATGGTCACGAATGAAGTGATGTCCGATGTCCACGTGCTTGCATCTCGTGTGTAGTACAGGATTCCGAGTGATTGCAATGGCACCGGTACTATCGCGAGAAGATTGGCACTTCATTCCGAATGACGTCATAGTCTCTCAGCTGCTGTCTCAGCCAAAGGATTTGGGCGCAACAACTTCCAAGCAGCCATGTATTCAGCTTCAGTAGTCGACGTAGCTACTGAGTGCTGTTTCTTTGAAAACCATGAGATCAGCTTGCCGCCAAGGAACCGACATGTTCCTCGAAGTTGATTTTCGGTCAATTCTACATCGTGCATAGTCAGCATCAGAATAGCCGGTTAGTTCAATATTATCATCAGCTGGATACCATAAACCCATGTCAGGTGTTCCTCGGAGATAGAGGAGAATCTTCTTGGCTGAGTCCATATGGCTCTGCTTGGGATTCGCCTGAAATCGAGCACAGACACCTACAGCATAAGTTATGTCGGGCGGGTAGTCATTAAATATAATAAAGAACCAATTATAGCACGGTATTCGGTTTGGTCTATCGATACTCCCTCTTTATCAAGATCTATCTTCATATTCGTGTTCATCGGGATCTTGATGGGTTTGCCTGGATGTGCGGCCGAATCTTTTGATGAGGTCTCGAGTGTATTTGCCTTGGTTGATGAACGTTCCCTTTTCAGATTGCTTGACTTGAAAACCAAGGAAGTAGTTCATTTCTCCCATCATCGACATCTCGAACTTGTCCTTCATCATCCTTTCAAACTGCTGACACATAATGACATTCTTCGAACCGAAGATAATGTCATCCACATAGATCTGCACGAGTAATAGGTCGTCTTCCAGTCGAATGCTGAACAACGTGCGATCTACTGTGCCCTTCTGAAAACCTTTCTGAAGAAGAAACTCAGATAGGGTATCGTACCAAGCCCTGGGTGCTTGTTTTAAACCGTACAGAGCCTTTCTGAGTCTATATACTTGATGTCCCTGCTGAAAGCCGGGCGGTTGTTCCACATAGACTTCTTCTTTCAGCACGCCGTTCAGGAACGCAGACTTCACATCCATTTGATAAACTCTGAATCTTTGATGTGTTGCGTAGGCTAGGAATAGTCTAATTGCCTCCAATCTTGCAACTGGAGCGAAAGTTTCATCGAAATCTATTCCTTCAGCTTGACAGTAGCCTTTAGCCACGAACCTTGCTTTGTTCCTGACTATAACGTTGTTTTCATCTCGCTTGTTTTTGAAGACCCATTTGGTACCAATGACATGTTGATGCCGGGGTCTGTCTACAAGCTCCCATACTTCGTTTCTCGTGAACTGATTCAGCTCCTCCTGCATAGCTATGATCCAATCAGCATCCTTTAATGCATCCTCAATGTTCTGAGGCTCTTCAGTAGACAAGAAGAAGGAAAATAATGCGCTTTCTCCTTGACGAGAATCCGGATCTTGTCTTGACATTAGCCGAAGGATCTCCAATGATCAAATTAGGAGTGTGAGCATCCAGCCCACGATCTACGATGTTTCAGCTCTTCATCCGAAATTTGTTCAACACGGATAGTAGGTGAGTTAGGCATTTCGGTTGTACTATTCTGAGATTGAAGAATTTCGGTGATAAGAGTATGATCTACTGAGTCACCAGGTTCAGGGGCATTCAGCTCGGGAACATTACTAGATGTTCCCCCCGAGTTGTTATTCTCGGTAGTGGTCTCGCTTACCTCTACGGTTTCCTCATCGACTCGAGTTACCCGGGATTGATTCCGTTCGGGAGAATCAATCGCTCGCCTACTTGCTCTGCCGGTTGAGATTCGTAGATTTGTCTTCGGTTTCTTCGTCCGAATCATCATCCCAACATAGCTGAATCTTTTCGCATTTGTCCTTTACGCTTAGATCCCGTAGGCTGTCTACCGATGTCCTCGGATTCGAATTTGAGTTATTGCTCCTGTCTTCGTAGCAAACTCGTTAAACACAACATGAGGGCTTTCCTCCACGCAAAGGGTCCGATAGTTGAATACTCGAAAGCTTTGCTTGACCCGAGAGTATCCTAAGAACACTCCCCGATCCGACTTGCTATCAAAAGTCTTCACTGATCTTTCTCATTATTGTGGATAAAGCATGAACAACCAAAGATATGGAAATAAGATAGAGAAGGCTTCTCGCCGTTCCATAGTTCATATGGTGTTCTCTTATCCTGCTTTGTCGGTAAAAGATCGGTTCCGAGTGTAACATGCGGTATCGGTAGCTTACGCCCATAATTTGGTTGGGAGTCCCGAGTCTGCGAGTAGAGTCCTAGCCGCCTCTTTTAGAGTTCTCGTTTCTTTCGTTCGAAGCAACTCCATTCTCGCCGAGGTGTGCGTGCGGTGAAGTCTCATGCTCTATTCCTTCGCTTGCGTAACTCCTCTACCATGGAATTAAGGAACTCGGTTCCTGCATGCGAACGTATTTTTCTCGATCTTGGTGTTCTTCTCGACACCGAGCTTTTTCGAAGCGTTGGTAACTCTGTTTGACGTCGAACTTGTTGGCAATGAATATGACCCATGTGTAGCGCGAGTGGTCATCTATGACCACTAATGCATATTTTCTGCCTCTGATCGTCACTGGGGAGACTGGACCGAACAAATCCATATGTAGCAGCTGAAGGATTCCATCAGTGGAAGGAGATGGAACAGGTGGATTTTCTTTCTTTGTTTGCTTTCCCTTCAGACATGCTTCACACTGAGTGTCTTTGCTGAATACTTCATTCGGCAGTCCCCTTGCTAGAGTGTTTCTTGCTAGCTTGTTGAGCGTCTTAAAGTTGAGATGACTGAGCCTTCTATGCCATAGCCACCCCGTTCTGTTTTCATTCTTCGCCAGCAAACAAGTTTCGTGTTCAATGAGTTCCGATCGCCACCACGTATATGTTCTTTTTGCGCGAACCCGATAACACTATTTTCCCTGTAGATTTATCAATAACATCACAGAAACCAGCGTCAAAAATCACTCTATTCGAGTTATCACAAAATTGACTAACAGAGAGAAGATTACGCTGAAGTCCTTCAACATAGGATACTCTTGGAACTTTGGCGGTTCCTTATGCTTTGAGTGTGCCGTATCCTCTCGTGTAGCCTTTGGCATTATCTCCAAACTCAGTCGGGTCCATCTTCGATAACATAATTATTCGGTAGACTCCTTTGGTATGTCATATGTCTTGAGCATCCGTCGTCCACATACCATGGGTCTCTGCGCACCCGCAAAACGAAATTATATTCGGGTACCCTTTATTTTTGATTTTGGGTCCTTAGATGTTAGTTTTCATAACCCAAATCTGTCTAACAACCCCGGTGGTTTCGAGACATCTTCTTTCCACTAGAGTCAACATATCCGACCACCGGATCGGTCATAGGTGACTTCGAGGCTTCCGAGGTTCGGGAGTCCTAATCTTCCGAGCGGTGGATCGCCGACCTTAGCCTTCTCGTGGGCTTTCCTTTTTCTTCTGACCTTTGGAGCCTCTTCGACTATAGGTTCATAATAATATGACCCATACTGAGCTGGATGTGTCAGCTTTGGAGGTCCATACTGATCTGCCAATTTTGATTTGTTGGTTCCCCCCTTGACCGAACCCGGGGTTTCTTGGCACCGATCTTCTTGTCAGAATGCTGATGTGTGGGATGAGGTGCTTTCATCTTCTGTTTGTTCTTTGCTAGGGGGTTCAGTATATTTGCGTTCATAGTCTCCCCTTGAACAAACCTATCAGCAAGCCGTACTTCTGAGTGTACTAGGGCAGATGAGGAAGCTCCCCCGGTCGAATCCAAGTCCTTCCTTGCAGCCGCTTTGGCTTATTGCTTGCTAGCATAGCCTCTAATTTCTTCTCGGCACCCTTGTACCTCTCAGTCATCAGGTTCCTCCAGATATCATCACTTTTCTTCAGTGTGTCGAGCTCGATCTGAAGTCCTGACATTTCTTGCTTCAGTAGACTCACTTCAGTATCTTTCTGAGTCAAGTCATTGGTCAAAACTGAAATCCGATCTTCTTGATGCTGAGACTTGGCCATCAGAGAGTTTATCTCCTCCCTGAGTCTCAACACAAGTCCTTCGGCCTCAGTAGCAACCTGACTTTCCCGAGAAAGTCTCCGATTCTCTACTTTCGTGGTATCCAACTCCCGAAGAGTCTTCTTGGCCGAGCCGTGACTCATCCGAATTTGTTCGTCGAGCGGTTCTTCGTATGCGGTCGCGACGTCCAAATTCTCATCTCGCACATGAAATAGTGTCGTGTGTACAGGTGTGAAGAGGAGTTAAGTGGTTCATGAGAATTTACCTCATCCTCTTCGCCCGCCATCATGCACTTTTCACCGATTCATCCGCTTCATGCTCTAAGGCTATGAAGGCCGCTTCATCGTCGATGAATCCATAAAGGAGTCGACTTCTTCCGAGTCGTCCGAGATTTCGCCCGCAATATAAGCTTGTCTTTTACGGGCGAATTTCTCTCTCCTTGCCTTACGTGCCGCGCGTTCAAGACTACCGAGCTCGGGACAATCATACCGATAATGTCCCGGCTTTTTGCAATTATAGCAAGTGATGACTTTTTCTTCTTTGCTTTCGCTATTCTTTGACGGTTCCGAGTCATCCTTCTTTCGTATTCGAAGAGATTGTGAGTCGAGGAGTGTGTTTCGACATATAATTTGACTTACCTTTTGTTTCCCGATAGGCTTTAGTCACTTTTCTCGCGTCTCTCCTTCTCCTTCGATACTTTACGAGAGCAAGCGCGCATACTTCCGAGCGAGACTTCCTTCTTGTAGATCATTGAGTGAAGGCTCAGCTCTTACTCGTCGTTTTGCTCGTCGCCTGGAGATGCTTTGTCTTGACCGATGCTTTGAAAGCATGGTCGATTTTTGTGTTCGACTCTCTGCTTTCTTTGAGGTCCGTCGAACTCAAACTCCTTCGCTCGTAATTACGAAAAGATATGGTCGGGAGACACAACGATCTAAGTCGAATGTCGCAATAGAGTGGAAAAAGGTGTCCAAGTGTTCGTCCAGCGGTGCCCTCGAGAATCTTCGATTCATCTCTCGGTTCTTCGAATGTCTTTCCCACCCATTGATAGAGTTCATCGATTGGTAAATCGACGTTCGATCTTCGATTTTGTCACCGGGCATGAGAGACAAGCTTTCCGGCTTTTGGAGTTCCAGTGCTAGTTTATTCGCTTTAATCTTCCGAGTCCCTCGACTCGGTAGCGCTAGAGTGTCCCGAGTTCTTTTGCGGTTTTGCATTCCCCGAACCCCCGCCAAGATAAGAATCACTAAGGGTGGTCGGTATAGCGTTTACGGCAACACGGTCTAAGTTGTGAAGCTTCTTCTCCTCGGGAGTGAAGAGACTTCGTCTTTGGGAATCTTCTTCCCGGTCCACCATTCCTCCTCCTTGAGCTTGGTCTCGAAGTTACGACACTATCGATCATGGGAACGATAGGTCCATCTTCAAGCACTTCGGTCATACTTGTCATGGAGGGATGTCGGATGTGCTTCCATTCCGACTCGCCATACTCCATAATTCTCCACCGAGAACATGGGTACCATCCTTATACCCGACATATCGGCCCATGAAGAATATAGATATGAATGTAGAGTGATATGCGGTGAAAACGTTTTCCTCCCGGATCCGTTCGAATAGACCAGTCTCAAAGTGACAAGAGTCTTAAAGAACTCCTCGCTCCGATACCAATTGTTGGTCCCGAGTGTACGGTCGGTGTAGAGGGGGGGTGAATACACTCGATTCGATTTCTCAACTTCGAACTCGAACAGTCCTATTCGGGATGGTGTCCGATCAAAGCAGTTCGGCGCAGACCGGCACAACCGTTCCGAATCGAGTTAAAGGCTAAGAGTACTGACTCAGCTGAGATCTGCTAACTGACTAGGTTATAATTCAGTATCTACAGTAAGAGTTCAGTGTGCGGAATATTGTAGGCCCAAATCAGTTTTTGTGAGAAAACGTTTTAATCTCAGTTCAGTAGATTAAAAGTTCAGTATGCTGAGACAGTTGATTGATTTTAAATATGATGTTCGGTATGAATAGTAAAATCAATGCAACAGATTAAGAAAGCAAGAAGAGACACGGGATTTTTAAAGTGGTTCGGATATCGCTCAAATCCTACGTCCACTGTCCCCGAATGATCGGGAGGCTATTTATTATCCTCGAGTTAGTCTCGGTCGGCTTACCTGCCAGGGAAAAGCCGCGTCTTGGTTTTTATACTGATCCAAGTCTCAGTTTACAACACTATCAAACTTAAAGTGTTTGACAAACTTCTCCAACAGTGAAGGAGTCCTTATACAATAAGGATTGGGTACAAATGTGAACTCCTTCATCTAAGCTATGGATAAGAACAGTTGAGCGTAGGGTTAAAGGGATAGGGAATATGAGAGTAGCTTCTAGATCGACGAACAGCTAAAGGTAAGCTTTGAGTTCGTGTAATGTCGATTTGGATACTAGAGGCTTTATATGTCGGTATAGTTTGATTCCCTATGAGCTAGAATGTAGTCTTTCGCCGCAGATTGTTCTTCAAGTTCTTGCTAAGACTTTGTTCTTTGGAATTCGCTCTTTTTCGCGCTCTCTCGTGTTCTAGGTGTTTTTTCAAATCTTGAATGATCCCTCTATTTATAGAGCAGAGATTGAAATAGATCCGTTGGAGACGATCTTCTTCTCTCTCTCTCTTTTTGGTAGCAAACGGCTCTTTTGGTGTAGGTAACAGTGTACTTTCCCACCTTTTTAGGTAAAAGGTTGTCTGCAACTTTAGCAGGTGAGAAGACACGTGTATGCTTGTCATTCGTCGAGGTGGATGGAGTGGTTGAGACAGGCACAAACTCGAGGCAGACTGAAGCTGACTTCTCTCTTACTCGTACATGACAATGCTGATTGTCTTTCAAAAGATTCTCGACAGTCCCGAAGACTATCGCCGTTGCTTTGAGTCCGACCTTGTATTCGAGATAGATAGGCCGAGATAAGTCTACCGAAGATCAGCTCGAGTCCAGATGAACTACTCTCGCCGAGTTCGGTTCAACCGACTCTCTCGCATATCTTGCTCCCGCTAAGTCCAATATCACTGAGTCTTCTGCACTGGTGCTGAGGCAGATAAGCTACTGAACGCCTTGACCAGAGCAGAGTGTCTACTGAGTCTGAAACCTCAGAGACAAAACAGATATAAGGGAATGGTTCATCATTCAGATAGGGTTTTGGGATCTTCAAATCTTTAGACAAGTACAGAGCACAAGGCTACTGAGCTTAATATCAGTGTCTAAGACCGAATCACTTCCCACTGAGTGAAACAGTGTTGAGGATGGAATCATCACCCAACAAGTCTCACAAGAAAATTGTTATTATGATAAAATAACGTTCCCAACATTAGGTGGAACATATGTCACATTTGGATTCCTGAAGTAATTAATGTGAAATCTACATCTAACAAAAAGCACAAGAACAAACTAGCCGCATTTGGATTCCCGAAGTAATCAATGTGAACAAGAAGTTGAAAGATACACTTGCAAAAGACTGCAAACCAACTTCTTGATGCTTTTAAGTTTTGTATATATAAGAACTGACAATGTCATACATTTGCTGCAAATACCCCCGCAAGAATAAATGTCGCTGAAGGACAAGTACAAATGGTAGCAAATGAATATAAATTCGTCAAAAATATAGTCGACCAATTGGTTCTAAAAGAAATTTTGTGTCTAAGAAAAGGGGCACAACATATAAACCAAAAAATGACGACAATGATTAATCAATCAAATAAAAGTTCCTGAAGAACTGCCAGCGTCTTATTAATGAGATCTCAATATATTGGAGAGATCAAGTATCGTCGTTGATGCATGATGGTATATTCGCCTTTAATATGACTCTTGAAATGAAAAAAGAGGATCCTCAACGACGATCTATAAGAGATTGTCAAGATTGAAATAATTGGCCAAAGAGAAACGAAGTCATATAAGGTGAATTAATATTTCCTAGAAAGCCGGAAATATTTGGACCTGTAGTTCCAAAATTCGGAAAATAGATCCCCGAAGGATACAAATGTGTCTTTGTTACAAAGAGAAATGAAAAATTACGAGATATAGGGCAATACTCGAACACAATGTTTCTCTCAAAGACCGGGAATTAATTAAGTACTCTCCCATAATAGACGTCGTTGTATTATAGAATTTGATTAATCTTCTTATGTCACAAAAGGCTTGCTATGCACCTTATGGATGTAGTAAATATCTATCAATATGATTCACTAGACAGTGATATATATATAAAGATCCCTGAAGGATTTAACTTGCTCAAATCATGTAAGTCAAAAAGATTTTTTCAATTAGACTCAAAAGTCATTGTCATGGCTGAAATAGTACAGTCGTATATGATGTAATAAGAACGAGGAGTATCCCTTTGAAGTATCCCTTTGACAGAATGGTACAAAAATAATGACTTCAATTTGATTGAAACTCCTGAAGAGCATAATACTTATATGTATACTCCGTCCTAATGACTTACATAGAGCAAATCATTATGGATTATTTTATTCATTGATATTTTATTTTATAATCCAACTCACATCCGTGTCGGCATCAGGGGGAGATATGAAACATAAATGATAGAATGCCGCAAATATCTCGTTGGATTAATTAATTAGATTCACGCACTATAAACTAAAAGTTCATCAAATTATTTAGTGCAAAAAGAGTGACAAAAATCCCGTATACCCGTTGTATATGTATCATGGAAGAACTGAAGTTTCTCATAGGCAAAATAAATTAATTAATTCTCATTGACGCCAGAAGCGTGAGAGATTTATTGGTGCTAAGAGATAAGAAGTCCGCGGAATACAAAATTAGAACACATCACTCCAAATTCCTCCTGAAGATGATAAGTGAATCATTATGTACATAAGTACTTGATGAAATCAACCCATGCCTAAAGACGGAGTTAGAATCAAAAGACTTGGGTTGAACTAATAATTGTCTTGGCCTGTAGATTGAGCATCTCCCTGATGGAGTTACGCTAATCGATCTACCTGAAAGGTCTTTAAAGAGATTTTATTGTATCGCATCCACATGCCTATCTAATGGTTGATTCAATCACTTAAAGTGGATAGATACTCATTTAGACATATAGAAGATAGCAAAGATGAGAACAAGAAGTTCCTTAATTATGTGCAATTGGAGAATTTGAAATGATATTGATAATCCTTTGTTATTTTCGAGACAAATATGATATTGGTCTATTTATGAGAGTAATGATATATTGACATATTTCATGCTATTCTCTATGAGAATAATTAAACTTGTGTTGCACATATTAGTGTAGACCTTGAAGATAACTTTAAAGATTGTTATCTTGAGGGGAACACAAATTGTAAATAATCCTGAAGATTAGACTGACTCCTAAAGGTCAAATGACCTTGAAGGTCAAATGGTTGTACTATTTTTTCCTTTCTAAGTTTTTCCCAAAGGGTTTTCTTAGTTAAGGTTTTAACGAGGCATCCAATGCAACACACGAATAAAAGAGTCATTGAGATTGATTCATAAAAGAGCCAATGCAACACATGATCTCTAAAAGAGTGGCGACATCAACATCCAGCAAATTCGTTCAAGTGACAAATCTAGCGGATTCTTTTACAAATGCATTACCAACGTCAACATTCAATAAGTTGTTACACAAGATCGATATGCGCCGACTCAAGGATCAAGAATGACTATATTGAGGTGGAGCAGCTGTTTCCTTCGACCAGTTTTTACCCCAATGGGTTTTTCTGGCAAGGTTTTAACGAGTCAGCAATCTCTTTTGGGATGGTCAATCAAGGGGGAGTGTTGTAAATATATTTTATATATATACTTATCATATATTGTGATGACCATGTAAACTCTAAAAGCCCATGAACCCATCTTTTACTCTATAAATAGAGGTCTCCACCCTCATAATAATATACATCTATTTTCCGTCTTCTCTATTATTCTCTCATTCCATATAGTTTATAACATGAATGATTGTGATTTTGTACATAAATACTTTGATTTTGGCTAAAGATTAAATGGAATAATTTCTAGGGGTGAAAACGGATCGGATATTATCTGCCCGATCTGGAGCCGAATCCGATCGGGATCAAATTCGGGGAGCAAATCTAGTATCCGATCGGATACGGGTTCGAATCCGAATAGCCTAATTCGGATACGGATTTGAATTCGGATTTCACATTATCCGCCCGTATCCGATCTTTCCCGTATTTAATCGGATATTTCCCGAATTATGAATTCGGATATTTCCCAGATTACGAATTCAGATATTCTCCGAATTATGAATTCTGATATTCGAATTATTTAATAATTAAAATTTTAATATAATAATAATAAATTAATATAAGAAAAGATATTTAAAAAAATATATGTTGAGTTTTTGAATTTTTTCGTACTTTCTTGATCCTAAAAATTATGTTATTCATAATGGATAGTATATTAACTATAGTTTGCATTAAAACTTCTATTAAATATTATATAAGTGATTTTTCATTTATTGCAATCACAAGTAGATGGTTATTTATGAATCATATTATCCGATTATTGTTATTCGAATTTGATCCGAATTCATCATATATCCGCCCTGTATTCGTATCCCGAATATCCCGAATCTGTATTCGTATCCGGCCTTCCCGTATTCGACTCCGAATTCGAGAAAAAAATATGGGACAAAATATAGGAAGAGCACTATCCGTTCGTATTCGACCAGTTTTCACCCCTAATAATTTCATATTTAGTTTAGGAATCATTATGTTACTCCTTAATTTTATCTCCTATTGGAATGATTAGGATTTTAGAATATTATAATTATGTTACTACAATTTAGGAATGATTAGGATTTTAATACATATGTTTATGAATTAATACTTTGTTTTTTTTTAAGGATGAATACATTTGTTTTAGATAAATTAAATGAAGATGAAACGTTCAAATAATTAATTAAAAATTAATTAGATAAACTAAAAAATCAATTAATTAATACAAAATAAGACTACCATAATTATCTATTTAAATATATATCATAATTTATAAATAAAGATGTCTTAATTATAAAAGAAAAATATCTTAATTTTTCTCTATGTATAATATCATTTTTAAGATAGTCAACTACGGTTTACACTTTTTTCTCAAAAGTTGAACTAGTCATTTCTCTCTCTCTCTCTCTCTCTCTATATATATATATATATATATATTTTAAAGTTCAAAAAAGTAGTTATTTATATAATATTTTTGAAAGTATGATTAAAAACTTTACATAGTTATTTGAAATGGTTAAGTATAAATTTATCCCAAAATTAACGCATACGTCAACTCCGGCAAACATAATCGGATTAACTTTGTTTCATTTTTTGGGAAACAGATGAAAATTGGACTTTTTTTAATTTGACGAACTAAAATTGCCCATATCTGACATGGAATAGAAAAAAAAAACGTATGGGATTAAAATAGATTATTCCATAATTAGGTATTTAAAAAAAAAACAGCAGGAAGATAAAGAACTCAAAGACAAAAACACCCCTCATCGCATAAAATGAAATTAAAGAATCAAATTTTGCGGCTGTGATGAAACCCTCGGACAAGCTATAATCCAACTAACTGTTCGAGTGGATCAGAAATTCCCAACGTCGTCAAAATCCTTCCATAACATCCTCTTTCAACTCCACAAAAACACACTTGAATTTCCGCGAGAGGAAAATGACGTCATCATCGGCGATGCCCTTTGTCAACGGGGGGCGTTCTGTTATCAGCACGGCGATTATCTACCGCGAAATCTCATTCCTCCGCTGCTTTCAAGTACGTGATCTCTTTTTCTTTTTTTCCGCGTTTTTTTGTTCTAAATTGTTGTTTTTACTCGAGGATTAGTTTTCTCTTTCTGTAAGTGTATTTCAATTCTCCTTAGCTGCCCTCTGTTTTTTAGGTGGGGACTGCAAAGAGGACAACATGATGGATTGTTTCGTGGAAGAATAAGGGGGCAACAAAGTCGTATCTTGGCAAACCCAAATGTATGACCAAACAAGGCTTTTGCATTATTGGTTTGAATTTGGTCTAACATGTTTTAAGGTATGTTATTAGTGATGTGAATGGTGTTGTGTGAGTGTAAAGTCTCACAGTGAACACTCTGATTACGGCTTGCTTGTTGTCTAATACCGTATTGATGGTGTATGGGTATTTGATAGACTCTGTAAGCAGACTTTGTGCTCAGAAGATAATTGTATGTCAAGAGCATCCTAAGTCATTTAAATCTGAATGGTCATGTAATGAAAGAAGAGTCGACTCATGTGCTCTAGTAACGCAATTGACTAGGCTAAACAACTGCATTATTATGTCGAACGTAAGAAACATTAAGTGATAGTTATATATTAGTATGCATAGAAGTGAAAAATGAGACATAAACACCATGAAGCTTTTGGCATACTTCAAAACCTGTGTAGCTTTTTATGCACCGGGTTTCTTGCTGAAGAATGCATAATCATATTCTTGATTTATGCTCTCTTTACTTCAATTGCTTTCCATTTTATCTGTTATTACATAGCCATACCTGGTATAAGTCTCCTTAGGACCTTTGTTTGAAAATAGCTGCTAAAAGCATCCATTTTTTGTTTTGGCTTGCACTAGCCGACATCCTAACTTTCTTGAATGTCTTGCTATCTGAAAGAAATGCATCTTTTGCATTACTCTTAGATGGTCGAATTTTTGGTTTAACTCATTTCTTAAGCTACAATGTGTAGGTATTGTGTGAGAGATTAAGCCACCTTAATTATTCTTTCTGTTGTGGATCTTTAGTAGCTTTAATACTGCCATCCTGGCCACTTGAACATGCGATAATCATGTATTTTATAGTACATACAAATTTCTCAAGATTTTATCATTTACTACATTACAGTTAGTCTCATTTTTAACCTTTTAGCAGATTGAACTTCGAAATAAGTACATGTAAGTTTGTTGCGATACATTGTAACACATCAAAAATAAACAAGAATATGAACTCAGGGAGCAAAAGAACCTTGTAGTTCTAATGTTACTGTTAAATGAGCGTGTTTGTTAGCTAAATTTAATTAATTTCAAATTTTCAATATATAATGATTTCTTGATTTAATTAAGATAGATTGCTAAACAATTGATATGAAAGTATGATGTAAAGAATAACATTTGGATTTAGGAGTAGTTTGGTGTCTATCGCCATTCTAAATTTAGTGTGGTTGAATAGTACTTCACCAGATTTAATATAGTTATATTCATCCTCTCATGTTTAGTGCAAAAAATATAGTTGGGTTTAATGTAGTGTTCTTCTGGTCAGAGTTGCTAGCAATCAATTACCAATTACTGTATACATCATTTCTTCCCATATTGCTTTTACATCTTTATTTCTTTCTAAAATCTAGAAGCAACGCCATTAATTACTTTCAGTTAACTGTTTGATCATACAATTACTTCTCCAATAAGGGCTAATGTTTTTTACATTACATGTATATAAAATATTAATCTATTACCATTTTGTTGGCACATCTAAGCAAAGCATGTACATTATATGTACCTTTTGAAGCAAATATGCTCACATCTTATGTTACGCATACGAAAACATGTTTACAAACACACATTTAAGATGAAATATCTTTGTCGATTCCATCCCCAGTAATTGACTGTTTCGATGAGTCATCAACTAACATCTTTGGGACAGCCTTTTCATATTAACAAATTCATCTTCTTCATTAGGCTGTCATGAAGGCATCCTCCGGGAAAGAAAAACCAAAGAAAGAAGTATTCATGGTCGATCCTTTGGAAGCTAAACAATTAGCAGCTAAACAAATGGAACAAATTAAAGCAAAAGAAAGATTCAAAGTGAGTTTAGTTCCTTTTGATTGAATTTTATTTGTTCTCAAGAACTAGTGAGGTGATGAAAAGTGGGCATAATCTCAATGCTCCTAGAACTTTTTTACTTCAACGTTCTCTTTTGTTCAGATCTTTCATCAATACAGATGTGATTTGAAGAGGTTTTAGATTATCAATTTGTTCTTGCAATTTTACATGCCTTTGCTACTTGAGATTTACAAAGATGCCATATTCTAAATACTTACTGTTACTATGCATTAGGATAGCATTGATTATAGTGTGCGATAATTGGATAGATAAACCACTGTGTTGCTTAGTGCAAGATCTTACCCTCAACTTGAATGTATTTTTTCATCTTCCCTCATATTCTGTTCTCTAGGCATGCAGTGAGTTTGTACTTTCAACTACCCAGTAATTTTGTAGTTCTACTCTGCCTATTGGATAGTTCAGAATGTATGAATCCCAAAATGCTCCTTTTTCTAATAGTATTGGAAACCCATTTTGCTTGCGATCATCTCGACCTAGACATATTCAGTGTATTTATAATTTATCTAATTATCTCTGTGCAGAATGAAATGAAAATGAACTTCTTCACATTCTTTTGAAACTTAATAGTGTACTAGATTTTGTTTTTAAGTTATTTCAGACTAGATATAGTGTCCATAGTGATTCGTCTCATTTGAACTACTGTTCGTACAGAAAAGACGTAAAATTGAAGCGGTTAATGGTGCATGGGCAATGATTGGTCTTACTGCAGCATTAATCATCGAAGGCCACACGGGCAACAGCATTCTAGAGCAAGTAAGTTCTTACAAGGATTGATTTTCTGAGGCAACTGGTTTTGATGTAAAAAATAATCATCATCAAGTTTCTGTTGGCTGGTTTTTCACCGAATTTCAATTTCCGTTGCAGTTGGCTGGATACTGGACTGCGTTGGTTGGTTTGTTTGTGAGATAGGCATCAGTAGCGAGATTTTTGAAACTGCTGATATTAGTCTTGTCAATTGCTATATTTCAAAAGGTAACGCTCCCTCCTTTTTTGTTCGAATGAGTTATAATGACTATTTCAGATCCTAAAAGAGTATAAATGTCAAGTTTATTATTTTTATGTCATAGAAATATCATAATTATTCTTACAAGACAAAAATGTAATCTTTCACGCATATTGATATTAAAGTGTTTAGTACTAGATAGAAATATCAAGATTATTCGTTATTATTAGGCTTAAAACTTCTAGACGAAGGGGTGATTTGACTTGTACACTTTTTTCAGATTCACGTTAAATCTAGATATTTTTTAGTAGTATTTTCTTTAATGTCTAAAATAGTTATGCATTTAAAAAGTAATAATAATACAAGTAATGCATTTCGTTTATACAGATGAGACATTTCAAAAACTGAAAACTCGCTCTTAACAATTGTGAAATAAAATTGTATCACACATTTATTAAGTACTATTCCTCCGAACATTTCCTAAAAGGGAACGAGAAAATATGAGTTAATTACATAAATTGACCAATTAATAGCATAGTATCCTCTACTTTATATCATGAAATCAAGTTACCTGCACAAAGTATTCCCTTTTTCTATTATCTTATCTTATATAATTATTATATACTGACAACCTATAGTGTAGTTAGAGTCGGCAAAATGATCCAATAGTATAGGCCGGCCCGGGTACCCGATAAAAGAGTTGGATTGGGCCTAAAAAGTTCGCAAAAAAAAAATCACAGGTGTCATGAGCTTTGGGGCTAAAAAGTCCGTCCGATAAAATATACATATATTATAAGTTATTATTAATATTATTCTACAAATACAAACGAAGAGAAGGTAGAAGATATAAATCTATCAAACTTAGATTCAAATGTGATTAATATCTATGAAACTTGTGAATTTTAACTTGTTTATTGTTTTAGTTTGGATCAGTGGATATTTATTTGAGTACGATTTTGAATTTTGATATTTATTTGGACAAAAACTTACAATATGATCCATTTAATTTGTTAAATTACTTCATAAAATTTATACTCCCTCCATCTTTTCCTTTTCAAGATGTACCAATTGAAGCGACGCGTTTTCTTTTCAGGATGTCTCATTTGAAGCGACATGTTTCGTAAAAAGGAAATAACTTTCCAAAAAACTTAAAATTTATTTAATATTTTATCATTTTTCTCTCCTACTTTCATTTCTCTTTCCTACTTTATCACCTACTCTCTCACTATCTCACTCATATTCTCTCTCTTACTCTATAATCTACTCATTTCTCATACTTTATCATCCATTTTATTAATTACCGTGTCAAAAAGAAACGTGTCGCTTCAAACGTAACAGAGGGAGTACTACTTTATAAAAACATTAACATATTTAGCTTTAAGTTATTTATTTGTTTTATTTTTATACAATGAAAATATAATTTTAAAAATAAAAAATATTATAAAATTTGGAGGGTTAATCGCCCGCCCAAAAGCTCGCGGTCGGGTCGGGCTTCCTATATCACTACTCGATAAAGTGTCGGAGGGGCTTAGGTGGACCCGAGAAATAAAGTTGGCCCGTAGGCTCGGGGCTGCGCTGGTTCGCCCGCGTATTTTGTCACCTCTTAATGTAGTTGATATTCTCATTATTGTATAAGTAGTTGATCTAAAGTTGATATGTATATAACTCAGATGTTTTAATTTCAAATCAATTGAATTCAATTGCAAATTTCATTAAATTGAGAGTTAAATATATTATTATTATTATTATTATTATTATTATTATTATTATTATTATTATTATTATTATTATTATTATTATTATTATTATTATTATTATTATTATTATTATTAATCTATACATACAAATCTATGTCTATAAGTAGAGTAAGTTCATTCAATTTTATTTCAGTTGGATTCAAACTCAATCTATTTTACACTTGAATTTAACGTTTTGCTCTTTTCGCTTATTTCAGTTCAATTTCATTTAATTCTTTAATTCAACTCAATTTCCTCTAAGTCATCGATTCAATCCGTTTAATTTTAATTCAATTTAATTTCATTTAATCCATCAATTCAGTCCATTTAATTTTAATTTAATCTTATTCCAATTTAATTTAACTAGGACTGCCCCACCCGTGTTACGCTAAAATAAAAATATTATAATTGCGATTTTATAATACATAATTTGAACAACATTAAGAAAGGAAAAAAAAATATTTGGATGATAATTTTCCCTTTCAATTCAACTAAATAACTAAGCACAAGTTCATATTGATATAAAATAAAGAGTGCCTATAATCATCAATGAAAGCCAGATCACTTCCATACCCACGATAATCACATCATTCAACTTATGAGTTAAATTTCTATTTAGTTTCAATATCACTATCTCAATTTAAACTTTTGGAACAATATCTTATTGTTTATATGATACATTGCATCTATCTAAATACAAATCAGATATTTACATGGTAATTACATCTTGTCGTTGCCTTCTTAAATCAAGCTCTCCAAGTATAAAGAAGGGAAAATAAATGCTCTCAGAATGGATTGGAAGCCTTTTTATCTGCTTATTTGTTTTGACATAGTGTATTATTTCCTGTAGGTCACATCCATCTTGATTTAACTTGTGGCTTGAACTCCTTTGCCATTTATGTACTTATAATTAAAAATTACAGAAGAGAACTGTTTAGAAAGAGAATCAAATTAAAACTTTGATGTGTATCTTAATCTGTTTCCTGGTCACTGTTTTAGAAAGAGAACGGCATCTTGTGGCTCTTAAGACAGATATCGCGGAAGTGGTTCGTCTAGGACTGTGGCCTGTGAAACCTTTAGGTTTTGTATCCTCATTGTGATTTTGTAACATGTCTGATTTTGTGCTACTTTATTTGTCTATTTGTATCCTCATCAGATATCTTAGAATCAAGTTTTAATTTTTTTTTGAATGGCTGACATTTGATTACATTGGAATGTGACTTTGCTTCATGATACTTGTTGTTGACATAGAAATTCCTCATGAACTTTATGAAGAAAATGGTTCACAGTGGCATATTTGGCAGACATGTGTTTGATGATTCTAAACATAATTTAGCCTTCATGAACATTGGTTACACATCAGAATTTGGAAATGCAATATAGTGAAGCTTTGGAATATGTGTTTTTATCTTTCATAACTAATACCTTCATTTTGTTTGAATTGTCTGTTAGTTTTTATTTTTCATTGAAGTAAAAAAGGACATATACGCTCGCATTTGCAGGGAATATGACAAGAAAGACCAAGGCTGCAAGGTCGTGTATGATTTGGGCTCAAGTACTGGGGTCCGAATGCAACCAACTTCTTGGTAAATTTTTCAATCACTGTCGAAGAATGGGTAGTTTGTTTTGTAATGAACTAGTTTTGTTATAGTTTGTACGTGTTTGAGATTTTAGTCGTAGAACAATGAATTATTATTACAGTACGAAATTTCTTGATAAGTATTTTATGGAAATATTACAGGATTTTATTAGTTTTATTTATGGTGGTAAATTGTAAATTGTACCTTTGACAACGGTTAAAATAACGGAACAACAACAGTTACAAACCGTTGTCAAAAATACTTACTACAACAGCTGAAAAAAGTGAAAGACAACGATAGAAAACCGTTGTTGAATATACATATGACAACGGAATAAAAACGATACGACAACGGTTTAAAATCGTTGTCTAAAACGCATACAACAACGTGTAGAAAAATGAAACGACAACGGCTTTAAACCGTTGTCGAAAGATCAAACGACAACGGACGCAATACCAAAAAGACAACGGTTTGAAAACTGTTGTCGAAAATCTTAAAGACAACGGTTAAAAACCGTTATCTATTAGCGAAAATCTACGACAACGGTACCTACGACAATGCGATATTTCGTGACAGCGTTTTTGTTGTAGTGAAACATGATTAAGCCAACTTAATTTTTCTTAAGCCCTCGTTCATACACCAAGTAAGAAATCAAGCCATAGACATTGATTAAAAGTTTTACCTCCTCACAGAAAATACAACCAACATACTCAATAGAAACAACCTTGTTAAAGGAAAAAAAAAAAAAAAAAAAGCATACCATCAGTAACATGTGGTGTTCTCTCTTCTTTGCGCTTCTCAATTAGTGACTTGTGTCCAGTGAGACGTTGTACTCTTTTCTACTAATTCCACTAAATTTGGAAGTGCTTCATCCAATTCACACATTCTCTTCCTCACGGAGTAGAATACGACCCTTAACTATATGACAAAGGTGCACCACCAGTATAAGCCTTCTGATTCAAGATTCTGAGGAGAAAACAATCATTGCAAGGGTTATCAGTGAAGGATTAGGAATAAGAATTATACATGCGTCCTTGAAAAGCTCTTATTACTTCTCGTGTGATCTAGATCTTTTAGTTTGTATTCTGATCTTTCTTTTCTTCCGTGTGGACAGAAATCTGAAAGAATGAATAACTGCACTATCTGTAGAACTCAAGTCGTTTTCTCTCACATGTGTTGTAGGAGAATAATAATTAATAATGCTGATAATAACATTATTATATTCACAACTGTATTTCATTAATTATTTGTATTTCTAATGAGTTTTTGCTACAACAAGCCTATAATGTAATTAATTAATTAATTGAGCCACACACATTTGTCAATTAATTAGATTACCCAATTAATTTCAGATAAAAAAATTTCCTATCATTAAGTAATGTATAAAATACAATAATCTCTTAATAATAATTATATAAGAGTACAGACGAACTATTGGCATCTATTAGGCCAAATTAGGGATCCAATACAAAAAAAAAAACAAAACCTCAAATTAATTAATTATTTTTGCTCAGAGCAAAATCAATTAATAAATACAAAATCATTTCATTAAAAAATTCGTGTTGACTTGCTCATTTATCTCAATTTAAGCATGACCTTGTATTTAAGACTTAATTGATCTCCGCATTTAAGAAACAAATATCGATAAATTAATTAAGCATACTAATAGCTAAAATTAATTAATATCTTATTCTGAGTAGTACCAATCGACCTTATTAACACACTTGAACTTAATCATTCGATCGAATTTAGTGTGTTAATCCTTTCGAGTTACTTAAGGGATATTATAAAACCAATTAACATGAATACAGTTATGATGAAGAGGAGTTTTGGGCTTCTAATATTGGGCTAATTTTCAATCGTATTCCTAGTGGACTTTGATTATTAGGCTTTAGGGTTTTCTTGTGTTTCATACTTATTATAGTTGCATTTGGAGTTGTAAGAGATAGTTTTGAAATGAATTGAAGAAATCGACCGTGTATCGTCTCTCCAAGTCATTCGTGTGGCGGATTGATGTTTGTAAGCAGTTAATCTAGCTATCCGTGCTTGAATCAATTGATTAACGTAGATTAATTTTCGGTATCCGTGTGTGGTATCAACGGATGTTGATAGATCTACTTCCGGTATTCTGAAGAATCAAAGGGTTTCGATCACCTATCCCTTTATCCTTGTTTTTAAATTTTATTTCGTTTTATTTAATATACAGCTGAATCAATTTGGTATCAGAGTGAATCCGACATTTGAAGGCATCGCTGATCTAGTTTCGATCCAGCTCTGCAGTTTGAAAATGAAAAAAAAAAAGGAAGTTCACCGCCTCCGTGGATTGTTGCTCCGTGGACAGAGAAGGTTGACCAAGAGGGAAAAGATTTACTACAACAATCTTGCTCATCAAGAAGCTGCCCTCATTGGAAGTCGAAGACTTCATGTGTGTGTGCGGGTGTTCGTATCGCTTGACATCAGTGGACTGTGTTGTCCGCCGCTGGCATGTGTCGCCCAACCTCCGGCGACCCCAATCACGCGCTTTCGCTTTGAGTCCAAGATGCATTCAAGATCCCAAATCTGACAGCCTCTTTCGTCCGGCGTGTGTCATCGTGAGTTATTGGCGAACGTGAGACGTTCATCGCCATTATCGTCATCGACGAGTCCAATAGCTGCATTCAGATCTAGATTGTTGAGATTTGGAACTATCCAGACCTAGAGTGGATTTATTCAGATGGTTCAGACTACAGTTTCACCCTTAGTGGGCTAGAAAAGTTTTGTGGGCCGGTAGTTGGGCTTAAGGATTGTTGCGCTTTTATTAGGCGACAGGTTTTAACCTTCACAAAAATAAAATTCGAGGACGAATTTTGTACAACCCGGAGAGAATGATAAAGAGGAGTTTTGAGCTTCAAATATTTGGCTAATTTTCAATTGATTCCTAGTGAACTTTTGATTAGTAGGCTTTAGGATTTTCTTGTGTTTTCTATTTATATTTGCATTTGGAATTGTAATAGGTAGTTTTGGAAATAAATTGAAGAAATCGACCGTGTGTCGCCTCCCCAAGTCATCCGCGTGGCGGATCGATGTTTGGAAGCCGTTAATCTAGCTATCCATGCGTCGGATCAATGGATTAACGTAGATCAATTTTCGGTATTCGTGTGTCGGATCAACGGATCTTGATAGATCGACTTTCGGTATTCCGAAGAATCAATGGATTTCGATCACCTATCCATTTAACTTTTTGGAAACTTTAGAATATTTCTTTAATTACAAAATGAAAAAAAAAACGAAGAAAAAAAAATCAATTCTCTCGATTATGCCTTAATAAAATATGGATGAATTTTTATTTTTTCCCACCAACTATTCCCGAAAACTGTGTTAATTTCTTAATACAATTAAAATATATAAAATATACAACTAGATCAATTTTCTTAGTCTCCGTATGGAAAATAAACTGAAGGATATTAATGGGACTGACGGAATAGAAAAAGTCGTAAGTTGTTTGCATGTTGGAAAATATTTAATGGTTGAATTGCTTATCTTCTAACAAAAATTTACATGTTTGAATTGAATCCATCAATGCTTTAAGGTAGATTGTTTATGGCTAATTTATTTACTTATATATTTCGTGTAGTTTATATAAAATTACTTAAAAATCAAATAACTGCAAGTTTTCTCCGAATTAAAAAGATAAAGTATACCAACTCCTAGGCAATCCAGGCTGTGCCACACAGAACCTCAGTCGCACAATATATTAAAGTCTAGAGTAATAATTAACGTGGGAATAAAATACTACCAAGATTCTTTACTTGTAAAACGAATAATTCACAATACAACATACACTAACAAAATCTTGCCAGATAATATTACACAGCAAAACAGGCATCAATCCTATTCATTTCTCACTCTTGGAGTCTTTTATTTCCTAGTATTATTTTTTGTTCTCCATTTATTCAAATATTATTCTTTTAACTATATGATATATTATAATTTAGTTATATATAAAACGTTACATCAATCTAATTTTGTATTTATGACTCATAAATGTAATTTAAAATTAAAGATTATTTGAAATAAGACAACTTGCAAACATGGGTTTATGTTTTTCAAATTGTCCTTTGTGGCCGTTAAACAGTTGAGCACGAGCTAATATTTTCGTAATTTCACCCAATTTTCCATACCCAATCTCATAACTCGTAACCCCCACCACGCACAAACAAAAGCGACGTCTCGCCGGAAGGACGACCTCTCCGATAATCTCCACCGATGGAATCTCCTAGAACGCCGAGTCGGAGCTCCGCGTCGGGCCGGTCGTCCATGTTCGAATCGCTCCGCGGCTGCACGATTTCCGGTGTTCGCATCCATAGGGAGGAGCTGAAGCGGAAGATAATGATGCCGGAGTATGTGAGGCGCGCCATGGTGGAAGCGATGCGAGCCAAGGACGTGGAAGCCGCCGCCGTGCAGCATTTTTACGAGTCGGCTCTGACCAAAGGAACCGAATCTGCTGAGCCGCCGGAGTGTCCGATGGTGGTGTTTATCAATCCCAAGAGCGGCGGCCGCCAGGGGCCCGAACTCAAGGCCCGACTTCAGGATATCATGAGCGAAGAACAGGTAGTGCATTTATGCGTGTATGCAGAATTTTGTTGTTTGAACTGCTCAAATTGTGTGCATTGATGTTCCTTTGACGTCACTTCGCAAGCCTTAGTTCAAGGAATCTTTATGAATCTGTTTGTAGATAAATAAGTGAAAATATATTATTTGTTAAATATGTAGGTTCCCCTGTATATCTTGTAAAATTCTCATAATTTCAAGTCCTTTATAATGAAAATTGGAGGTGTGATGTTTTTTCATTTTCCTGTTATTTGCTTAGGTTTTTGATCTTTCAACTGTGAAACCTCATGAATTTGTTCGTTATGGATTGGCTTGCTTGGAAAAGCTTTCTGCCCTTGGTGACTCTTGTGCAAAACAGATCCGTGATAAACTAAGAATTGTGGTATGTATCTTACATTTTCTTTTCTGTGAGTCCTTAGATTATTTCATCCACCTATAAAATTAGCATATTTGATTGTTGTGTGGTGCTTAAGCTCAATTTACAATGAGGACCTCAATCCATATGATCTTTGATAGGTAGCAGGAGGTGATGGAACTGTTGGTTGGGTCCTTGGCTGCCTTGGAGAGCTTAACTCTCAACACAGACTGCCAATTCCACCGACTGGAATTATTCCACTTGGCACTGGAAATGATTTGTCAAGAAGTTTTGGTTGGGTAATCCTTAATCCTTTTGTCTACATCAACTTCGCCCTCCTTCTTGTCTGGTGTGCTTTAGGAATATCTCCTATATCCTTTTTGCAGGGTGGCTCGTTCCCTTTTAATTGGAAATCAGCCATTAAAAGAACTCTTGATAATGTCACCAATGGTGATATTGCTCGGTTGGATAGGTGAGGCCTTTAGTTTGCAACTTCTTTTTATCTTCATATAGTGATGATACTCTTATTTCTGCCAATTCATTGAGATTATGCTGAGAATATGCAGACATACACACGAGAATCCTTTGGTTATGACTTGCTATCTCATTATGCAATTGCAAATACAACCTAGACCTTTTTTCTTTAACATTTATTTTAAGTAGACAGGTTTTATCTAGCTTGTCATCTTATTTTGGTTCTTTTTTCATGTAAGTGAAACTGTCTTGGCTCTTAATAAATACACCATTTATGTGTAGTTGGCAAATTTTGATATCAAAACCAGCTGGCGAAGAGTTGGAAATACCTTACTCTCTCAAGCCAACAGAAGAAACTCCACTTGATGAGGTTTGTTGCTGAAGTTCGTTTTCCAATTTGATGAACTGAGTTTTACTTTCTAGCCAGTAAAATTGATGACTGTTGCTGGGAAACAGATTTTTTCTTGGTTCGTCATTATTTTAGTTTCTTATTCACTCATTTGCTGGCTGTTAATGCATCAATAAAGCTATGTCCTCAATGAATGAGAAATAGTTTCAAATTTCAATACCTACAGTCGAAGACTTTGTGTATGTATGTATTTTCTATTGATCCTCTGCAGATACAAATCTGTTTTCTCCTAGTTTTATTTTGCCATTGATAATTGCTATTACTCTCCTTTTATGGATCTGCATAGCTTTACTTCTGCTTTGTTTCTTAATTATTGCCAAATTCTATCAACAAAGAATTGTGTTGTCTTAGCTCTTTTCTCTGGCTTGGAATTTCTGTGGTGCCCCTTGACATTTTATCTCCTGCACCTGTGTAGGCAGGCTCTTAGTAGTAGCTCATTCCTAGAACTTGGTCATTGTGAGTGCCTATAAGTCTATAATGGAAATTTTAAGTGTTCTTCATCTGTCATACTCTATACCTTGAGAAAGTCCTCCTGATGTTCTCAGTGTTGCCCGATTGCATTCTTTAAGTTCGTCGGACTTTACTTTTATAACTTGTCAAGTCTACTTTGTCTTAATATTCACTGAATCTGCCTCCAAGCAAATTGTTCTATTCTACTTGCCAACTGTACACAATATGCACACTTATAGTAAAATGCATGATTTCATTTCAATGACTGCAAAATGTCAATGAGATTTTTAATATCATTTATTCAGCATTCTACGAATTTAATCCTAACAAACATATCTTATTTCTCAACGAAATTTAGTTTGTTTCCTTTACTAATTAATAATATTCATAGTGCAGGATCTGGAAGTTGAAGGGGAGTTACCGGAGCAGGTTTCCTGCTATCAGGGAGTCTTTTATAACTATTTCAGTATAGGTCTGCATTTATTTAGTTTCTCTCTTGGGCTAAACTCATGTTGTTCGCTTGCAAAATGCGTCATATTATCTTGATTAATGTAGGTATGGATGCCCAGGTCGCATATGGTTTTCACCACTTACGTAATGAGAAACCATACCTTGCTCAAGGCCCTATTTCAAACAAGGTACAGCACGTGTTCCCATCTAAATGGTCATTTCTACCAACTTGTCTCCTAGCATGAACTGCATCTTTTGATGAAAAACACATTTAAAATATTTAGGAATGGAATTCGTGCGACAGAAGGCATTCTTCTGCTAACCTTCACTGAAGACTTCTCTTTTTGAAAGTTTGTTGTTGGTTTGAAAAGTTTTAAATCAAGACACACTCATATACCTTTCTTATACTTTTGGACCCACCCAAGCTGAGCAGACTGGAACGGACTGGACCTACTACCCCGTTGCCATCCCTATTAGAAACTCAAATTACTATACTTTCCTAAACATTATAGATTTAGGTTCTGATTATCACATCTCTTGGGTTCTGTTTTTGTGCAGTTAATCTATTCTGGTTTCAGTTGCAAGCAAGGATGGTTCCTCACTCCGTGCAGTAGTGATCCTGGTTTAAGGTGAAGCATAGATTTCGCTGATAAGATACCTATTGTTTAGCAGTGGTAGATGTATATTTATCTATAGTATCATTTGCTTGGTACGAAGAAAACTCTTCTTTTATAGCTGTCAGTGCAAGTTATTTGGATATGCTTTTGCGTTTATGACTACGTACTTACCTTGCTACGGCCTCCTCTTCGTTTTTGTCTATTCTTCTTTAGTCACTCTCTAGCAGTATGCATGAAGTCTTCTGTTCGCAAATAATATTCTTCATTGTTGGGGTTTACTAAGACAAACAAAACCAATCAAGCTTGATAGAAAGCAATGCCGCACTACATAGTTCTAACAAATCAAATTATAGAATGGCTAATAGTACTCTGATATAAATATTAATGTGCAGGAGTTTGAAGAACATCTTGAGGATATATGCTAAGAAGGTCAATTCTTCTGAGTGGGAGCAGGTCTATGTCCCCTCAAGGTTCAGCCTATTTCCTGCATTATTCATAGAGCCTCAATTTTTATTGTTAGTCACCATGATAATAGTTGAATAATCATGGTCCAAGTCCTCCCCGTAGTATCATCAGTTTAAATCTTTATCGAGCAGATTTTCTTGCTCTCGACATCTTTTGCTTTCATTCATGTGATTTTCTTGGGCTTTTCAGTGTGAGGTCTATTGTTGCTTTAAATCTTCCTAGCTATGGAAGTGGTAAAAATCCATGGGGCAATCTGAAGCAAGAATACTTAGAGAAGGTATGAATGCACTTCTCATTATATAACTTGTATTCTGTTAACATGATAGAGATGCATTCACTCATTTTTTGCTGATCTCATGTAGCAGATCTCATATCAAAGTTATTTCAATCGTGATGATGCATAAGCTGATGAAAGTTTATTGTCTACTATTGTGCAGAGAGGATTTGTTGAGGCCTCTGCTGATGATGGGTTGCTAGAAGTATTCGGTTTCAAACAAGGTTGGCATGCTTCAATGGTTATGGTCGATTTGATTTCTGCAAAACACATAATACAGGTAGGGCAACAACTCTATTCAAGCATCTACTTAGGTAGTACAGATGTACAATAGTTTTTGGTAATAATGATGATAGTCTTCTTACTAAAAATCAAGAATCAATATTGCTGTTGTCATAATCTTTACTCAGGCTTCAGCTATACGGTTCGAGCTTAGAGGAGGAGAGTGGACGGAGGGATATATGCAGATGGATGGCGAACCATGGAAACAGCCGATGAACAAGGATTACTCGACGTTTGTGGAGATCAAGCGCGTACAATATCAATCTCTTATGGTGAAGGGAGAATAACACAGACACCCTCTTTTTGCACTAAATGTCTTCCTTTTGATGGGAGCTGGGCTTAGACACATTGTTGTACAGATCCATCTTTATTTCAACCTTGTATCCATTCCATTGTTTAGAGGGAAACTGGTTTTACATTTCCACTTCATGTCCAAATGTATATCAAACCAAGAATTGGTTTTGTGTGCAATCATATCTTCACACTTACACTGTGCTACTCTCTCTCTCTCTCTCTCTCTCTCTCTCTCTCTCTCTCTCGTTTTCTCCCTCTGCTGGCAATGTAGAGTGGATAAGTGGAGTTTGATTTAGGACACATTTTCAGATTGATAAACATAATGGCTCTAGTAATCATTCTTGAACCCTTTTCATAAATTGTGTCCTACGATTGTAGGAATTGGGGCATCCCTACTAAGACTACTATCTTATTCATACAAGAATTGAATTATATTTTTAACCGTTTACATGTCATATAGAGTCTCCCTAATGCAAATTACATGTACCAATATAGACTAACGTAACATCATGGTTCCAATCATAACTAATTAAATAAACCACATGGTATGATGATTGGATTGTTTCCTATCAAAGTCTTCTTCCATCATAATATAAAGTGAGGGACAACACTTTGTATGTGCCACATAATTAAACTCCCACCAAACTCAAAAAACTTCCTTTTAAGTGTGGAAGAGGAAGCTTATGGAACAAGAGAAATCAAATGTGTAAATTCATCACCTTTACTCATCCCCCAAATTAAACCCAACCCACCCCACCCCAACCGAACCAATTATTTGCATCCCAAAAATCCATATTCCCACTGTTAAAAGCCACTTCTTTTTTTTGCTTCTCAAATAAGAATATTCGAGAGCTCGTAGTTGGTGTCACTCCCTTGTCCTCTATACATATAACTTCCAAATCTCTATCAACCAAGTATCCAAAAAAAAATATCTTGCATAAAACAAAAATTATATCATGATTCCTCCATTGCCTTGCAAAATCCTCATAGGCATCCCACTTGATGCCTATGTGAGTGTAGACCTCCTTTCTTGGGCTATCAAGGTTCTTGCTCGTCCCGGTGACTCCATTATCGCATTGCACATCATCGGTAACCATATTACTCTCCTCACACAATACGGACACGAGACATGAATAATTTACTTTCCACATTACAATAATATTGTTCTATGGTAATAGGGGCCATGGCGAACAAGAGGAGCAGGCATTCAGCTAGGAAGCAACAGAAGCAGATTCGTCAAGCGAAATCGTTTGTTATTAACATCATGGCTGACCTAGTCAAGACTTGCCAGTCTAATGAGGTAAGAATTAATTTCCTTTTATTAATTTATTGGTGAAACGGGTTGTGATAAAAATAGTCGCTTTCATAATAATAATTAGGTGAATATGGAGGCTCGAGTGGGAGTAAACTCGAGCGCCGGCCGGGGCCTAATAGAGGAGGCGAGAAGCATTGGTGCTGATTATCTCATAATCGGAGGAGAAAGAAAAAGGTCAGAAAGCTGCAACTCCTTCATACAAAAATTAAGGAGCGAAATTTCAAGAATTATATTTATTACCATTTCATCAACTAGAGCCAATTCCAAACCTGCAATTTCCAACTACTGCTGCAAGAATGTTCCAGAAGGTTGTTCATTAGTCCTTCTTCGTCGAGATGATAAAAGGCTGCATCGAGATTCTTGTGGTAAATCTATTTTATATTATTATTTCTTAAATGTTAGTACATTGCTGTGTAAAATCTTGTGTAAGTATGTGTGACAGACTTCGAACATAGCGGAAGCTGGTCCGCTAAGAATTCATCTTCATTCTCATCAGTTGAGAATGAGATTAGAGTAAAATGCAAAAGGCCATCACCCAGAACGGTGCTTGATATTTGTGAGGAAGATTTGAGTCGTGAAGAAAGTCCGAATTATAATTCACGAGACTCGTCATGCTGCACTACTATCACATCACCGGTAGACACAAAGAAAACGGGGAAGCCCAAGTCCCCGTTTCGCCTTATTCCCTCCTTCTTCCGTGATTGGAGAGCGAGCAAGAAAATTGACAAAGAGAAGCAGCAGTCCTTGCTTAGATGCTTCACATATCAAGAAATTGCAAACGCTACAAAAAACTTCCATGATGGTACGTACAATTTGTCACATTTTTCCGGCTATCAATTAAAAACAAGGTTTAAAAGCCCCTTCCTTTGTGCATTATAATAATTAAATTATGAAAATGTGCACTTTACCTCTAAGCTATATCATTGTTGCAACATTTATAGGGGAGGGATTTCTCTTCTGCCTATAATGAAAATTGGAATTTTGTCCGAATTTTATTCTCCACAAGCAAAGTGTATGTTTTCATAACTCAAGAGGCAAAAGTTTTTTATAAAATAAAATAAATAAAAAATAATATTAGTTAAAGAGGGTTTAATGCTTTTTATTCCTAATAAAATAAATTAATTTCAAGATTCTTTAATTGCAGGAAATATGGTGGGACAAGGAGGGTATTCAGAAGTTTACAAGGGAGAAATGGGAGATGGAAGCAATATAGCAGTGAAGCGTTTGGCTAAAGACAACAAGAATGCAAATAAAGAAAAAGAATTTCTAATGGAGTTGGGGATTATAGGACACGTCTCTCATCCCAACACAGCAAAATTGGTTGGCTACTGCATTGAAAATGGGCTTTATCTCATTTTTCAGCTCTATCCAAACGGGACTCTATCTTCAGCACTCCATGGTAAATAAGTTTTATCGATTTAGAACTCGAAAGATAGTTATTTATCGGGTTTCAAATTCTGTACAAGGCCAAGGGAGCAAGGCACTAGACTGGCCAATGAGGTACAAAATAGTGGTGGGGATTGCAAGGGGTCTACATTACCTTCACAAATGCTGCAAGCATCGTATAATTCATCGTGATATTAAGGCGTCTAATGTTCTTCTTGGTCCAAATTATGAACCACAGGTAAATTAAACAAAAGTTTAAATATCTTTTCGCTAATTATTTCGAGGTTTATAATTATTTCGACAGATTTCGGATTTCGGCCTTGCGAGGTGGTTGCCGAGCAAATGGAGCCATCATGCAGTGATTCCAATTGAAGGCACATTTGGATACCTTGCTCCTGAGTATTTCATGCATGGGATTGTGGATGAGAAGACTGATGTCTTTGCATTTGGAATACTTCTTCTAGAAATTGTCACCGGCCGCCGCCCGGTCGACTCCACACGACAGAATTTGCTTCTATGGGTAAAACTCGCTCTAACTTGATATATAGCTTGAATGATAATAATAATTAAAAAAAAATCCCAAAAAACTAGGTTATATATGATTTGAAATGTATTATTGTGAGATTATATGCCGATAAGGGGTGTGCGTGCAAGGGCCAGTGCACCCCCAAATTATGAAAAACTGTCAATTTTGCTTATATATTTTTGTGAATTACTATTACTTTATTCCCATAAAATTGCATTTTTGCATCCGTATATTATAAATTTTGGATCTACTCCTTTATGTAATAGATACTATTCTAATTTTGGAAGTATTGTATGATTAGGCGAGACCCTTAATGGAATCGGGAAAGTTAAATGAATTGGCTGATCCAAGAATGAAAGGAAGATATGATATGGAGCAACTGTATAGAGTGGCACTAACGGCGTCGTATTGCGTGAGACAGTCTTCAATATGGCGACCTTCTATGACTGAGGTATTCTATTTTTTTATTATTATTATTATTATTATTATTATTATTATTATTATTATTATTATTATTATTATTATTATTATTATTATTATTATTATTATTATTATTATTGTTGTTGTTGTTGTTTCTATAACCTGTGATTTAGGTTTTTAATCTTGTAATAATTTATTACTTTCGTATTTATTTTGATATTGTTAAATGTGTAATTAGGTGTTACAACTGCTAACAAATGTTCAAGAATCAGAGGTGGGACGAAGTAGTTGGAGAATACCCAAGTTTACTAGTGATGAGATGGATGATTACTCTATGATCTTTGGATACCAACTTCCATCTGATTTAACGTTGGATGATATTTAAATAAATAAATATTAGTTAATTTTTTATGTATTTACTTGGTTAAGTTTGTTTCCGTAGATAGATATGTAATTTGTATTCTTTTTTATTTTGATTAGAGTTGGGGTACAATGTTGCACACTTCAAAGTTATTGTTAGTCGTTTAACAGTGGACAGAGAAAATTGTTGGATCCTATGTACATTGTTAATGGACGAGATCCTCTGGTCCGAAATGGTGTTTTTACATGATTGTTTGTAGTAGTTTTTATGGATAGTAATATGTCGATTTTCATTTTTATTTTTTATGATATGAAAAACTTGTAATCGCTATTCAAAATATGTATTTGATAAATTATACATTATTGTATAATGCACACCAAACCTAGACCTAGGTGATTGTAAGAAAGTAGGTTTTGTAACTAGGGTTGGGTCATCTACAATTGAGGAAGTACTATAAATCTATAATTTCTTAAAGGAAGATAAAATCAACAATTTCAGAAGTTGTGAGTGGAATTTTTTTTAAAGATATAAAGAACATATCCAAAAGTAAACATAATAATCAGAATAAGTGCACAATGTCATTATTTCCGGAGCAGAGCAACCTCTCATCACACTCCCTAAATATGTGTATGCTTTTGATAGACTTATACTCCCTCTGTCTTATTAGTAGTGTTTCATTTCACTCTTTGGATTGTTCAATTAGAAGTGTCTTATTTCTAAAAAGAATAAAAGATAGTATATAGCTAAAAATCAACCATTCAAAAAATCAAACATTAATACATCATTTTTTTAATAATCGTGCTGAAAAAAAATGAGACACTACTAATGTGACGGAGGGATTACATAATAAAGATTTTAGTTAGAAGAATTGAAATGGGTGACAATGGGCAAGAAGTCAAAAAACACAATTGTTTTTTTTGTTTTTGATTCATGGAACCCGCAGCTGCTACCTTCGGTGCGCACTGGGTAAACGGTACGCACTAGGTAAACCACGCTCCTTGTGCAGTAGCCTGCAAACCACACAGGATGGTTCAACCACCCTTAATGTGACATGGTGATAGGTAAATCACATAGCGGTCTTGGTGGGAATTGAACCCATAACCTATCGGTCCAGGGCCACCCACCTTAACCGCTACACCATCCCATGGGGATAAAAAAAAATGGAAGGTATAGTTCCCCCTCAGGAGTGGAGAGGATCATCTGTCCCAACTTTTGGTGGACCATTCAATGACCCACCAATCACGCGGTGTCACGCGTGCATTGGTGGGTCATATTTTTACCACTACATGATACATGTCCTCACCTTACTGGTGGGACATGTACTGGGACATGTATTGGGACAAATGATCCCCACTCCTGAGGAGATAGTTGGGCCATGCTACACGTGAACTTCATGCGCATAGGACCATTAAAATTGAGATAATATGCCAAACACCAAAAATACAAAACTGTTTTTTAGATATTTATGCAATTAATTTTGAGAAAGTTATATAGTAAGAGAAAAAATAAATTCAAAAAGGATACTGTACGTATGACCAAATGGATAGATGGTGGTAGTCAAAAGAAAACTACTACTAGTTGCTTGTTAATTTTTCTATCCTAGACCGGGTCTACAACTTAAGTTGTAAACCCGGTGGTTAAAAACCATGACACATCACATGTTTGTAAAAAAAAAAAAATAATAAAAAATACAACTTCTATCCTAGACCACAAGGTCTTGTAGACCCGGTCTAGGATAGAAAAATTCGTTGCTTGCACCCCCAAATAAAAGTCAGAAAAATAATTGAAAAGGTTTGGAGTCAAACAAGGATTAACTATAGTTAAACCTCGATAATGTAATAACTTTGGGACCGAGAAAAAATATTTATTTAACGAGGTTATTACTTTATTAAATATTATTTTAGTGCATTGACACATATCGAGATCGGAAGAAATTATTATCTTAACGAAATTATTATTTTATCGAATATTATTTTATCGATGTTTAACAGTAATTATGTTAACTTTTATAATTAAAACGCCAAACTCTCCCAACACTTCTTCTATGTATATCTATGGAATCTCCATCTCGTTAGTGACTATATATCGAGCTTATTTTAGATTATTAATTTAATGTAATGTAATTTCAGTTACTTTCAAAGGGAAGTTATTTAAATCCATGACCGAATTCGTATAATGAAAACATGGTTCTAAATGGATTTTCTCAATGAAAATCCAACTTACCAATCAAAATCCAGATAGTAGTTTGTAATTCCAACAAGAGAACCCTCCCAAGTCCCAACAATAACATGTGGGAACTTATCTTTCAGCTATTATACATCCAAGTTTTAAATATTTAATTTTGTCACCATTTTCTATTAGTTTATAATTAAATATAAATTAATAATCTGAAAAGAGGAAATATCAATTTAAATCTAGTTTAATAAACATAAGAAAAAGGTTAATTCATTTTCAATTATTAAATACATCTCGATTTATCCGTCAGGAAGACGGGACGACGCCGTAACAAGTATCGGCGATAAGATTACCAGAAACGATACTTAGAATTTCGTCCATGTCCGATTCCGGGTCTGTTCTCTTTACAAATCTACCCTTGATTCTCGGCCGCCTTTCGGCGTAGGCCTTCCGCGAAGCATAACGAATCGTCTTCGCGAATTTCCGATTTTTCCTCTTCTCTCTATACCTTAAAACCCTAGCTTCTCTGTCCATTCCCGCAGCCGGAAATCCGTGATTCGCGATCGGATCGGAGATGGAGCTCGCGCTGAAAGGATAAGATGTTTCCGATACGAAGGCGCTTCCTTCGGGAACGACTCCGACGTCTATTGACGCCGATGGAACCTGGATAATTTTTTATGTATAATCAGCTTAATTGATTGAATTGAATTGCGATTCGATTTTTTGCGTGATGAGGAAATTGAAGTTGAGAAATTACTCTATGGCTGAGACTGGTGTAGCTGTTGTTGTAGGAGGTGATGCTGGATCTCGTGAAATCGATTTCGAACTGGTTTTCCGGCGAGTGTTGGTGAGTTAATTGAGCCGAAAGAGGCGGTTCGACGGTTGTTTGCACCGGGACGACGCTGTCGCTGTAAGGTTGCGAGCAGATCTGGAATCTATTACAATCTAAGAATCGATCGTAATCCGGCAGAAGGAATTCCATCGATTTCATCTCCGGCGCATCCGCCGCCGCCGGAAGTTTGCTTGTACTAATTGAGTCGGTGGAAATCCACGAATCGGGGATATAACCGTCGGAGATTTCATCGCTGTCTTGACCGGAGAAAATACCGGCGGCGGACTTCAGCATCACCGACTCGGCGGAGTCGTAGAACGGAACAACCGCCGCGCGCTCGTGGCGCTGGGCGAGGGGATTGGCGGAGTGGATATCGCGGTCGCAGGTGAAGCAGAGCGAGGCGTTGTCCGCCCTGCAGGTGACGGCGGCGGGGGCCTGCTCGCACACCTCGCACATCCACACCTTCCCATGCCTCACCGCCGTCATATTGCCGTCGTAATGGTGAACTTCACTATCGCAACTAATGCACATGAAGGCGGAATCCGCACTGCAGAAGAGCAGCGCCGCCGCGTACTTGCAATAGTCGCAGGGCTTCGGAAACACATTCCACCCAGCCGGAAAACACTTCCTCTTGGCGCTATCGCCACTATCAGGTATCAATCCCATTCAGTTTAGTTGAAGTTTCGATATTTCTCACTCTCTCTAAGATTTTGTTGATGACTAGGCCTTAGTAACAATGAGTGTTCCCAATCAGAATCTTTATCTAAACTGTGGAGAGGACAGAGAAAGAGAGGAGAGGGAAACCTGGTGATGACCAGTGTAGGGGTGACACGTGGAGACGTTTGTAGCCGCGCAAAGGTTTCATGACGTCGAAGATGATGATATATCTCGTGTTAAATTCAATCCGGATCCTCTGGCCGAAAATTCATATTCCACTCGGTGGCCGCCACGATCACGCGGTGCGCGCGTCGACGTGGTGGGCCACGTTAAGAATAAAAACTATTTTAATTATAAAAGGGTGGCCCACCAATGCACGCGTGGCGGGGCGTGATTGGTGGGCCACCGAATGGGTCACCGAATGTTGGGACAGCGGATGTTGAGCGTGTTAAATTAGTTGGTAATTGTCTATGCCGACGTAGGGCCCATGACTTTGGGGTTTGGCCTTTAAACCCGCACAGGATTTTCTGATTTATTTATTATGCTATTATTCTCTTTTACCCAATTTCATATAACAAAACTCAAATTTACTCAATACTTATATTTACTACACAAAATATCCAATTTTACCTACATTATTCCTAACTTTATGAAAAAGTCAAAAAGTCAGCGGGACTTGATAGGTAGAGCGGGATTTTCCGAGCGGAATGGAGCGGGACGTGAGCGGGATTTGAGTTGGGCGTGAGCGGGATTTGAGTGCGTGAGCGGGATTTGAGCTGGGCGTGAGCGGGATTTGAGTGCATGAGCGGGATTTGAGCTGGGCTTGAGCGGGATTTGAGAGGGCGTGAGCGGGATTTGAGCGCGTGAGCGGGATTTGAGCGGGATTCCGTGTTCTATTTCAGATATTCGATTTCAATCATTAACGCAGTCTGACAAGTAGGGGTTTTAAAGTAAAATTGGGTATTTTGTATAGCAAATATAAGGATTGAGTAAATTTGAGTTTTGTAATATCGATTTGGGTATTTAAGAAATCACCCCTTATTTATTCGTGTCTAGATGTTTGCAGTTGAAATTTTAAAATAGTTGTAAATATTTAAATGTTTATGATTGAAATATTAATAGGATATGAAAAAGTGGGATAAAAGATCGGAATTACTTTAAACCATACTATTATTAATACTATTACTATTAATTTATTTATTTATGATATAATTAAAACTTAAAGGGGGTGTTTGCAAACTTATATTAATGATTTCAATAAAAAACAATACTTATTTAATACTCCTTTACGTAAATTAAATTAATGATTTCAATAAAACCAGTACTTTTATTTACTAAACATTTTTGTTTGATGAAGTTTCAAGAACGTTCGATTGCGATTGGAGAAATCCGTGAGAGTTGAGATCACGAGAAATGCATCTATTTTCCTCTTTCTAAAATAAGAAAAGAGAAACTTTTGCTTCATAGTTAAATCTTTTTTGGGTCATCCGTCGCGCATGAAAACATAAGCCTCACTTTATATTAACAGATATTTTTGTAGTCGAGATTCGAACAATTATTAAAAAAAAAACTGTTCAAATCCATTTTTTTCTTATCGACTTGGGACTCAACCAAAGAATCTACCACCTCAGATATAATCTGACAAATTCTACCAAATACCAAATGAAAATGCATATTCAAGAATAGGTAATCTCTTTTCATAAAATCCTAAATAATACGAGACAGAAACACAAAAATTGTACTATAGTTGCTGTACTCTGTCATTGCTATATCCACCACCTTCACACACGATGAAGGTTCAAGAATCTTAACCTACCTACTCAAAAGTACCAACAACTAGCAATAACAGTAAGGCTCTTGCTCGACGTGCAAATGGGAGCAGGCATGCAGTAAGGCTCTTGCTCCTCATATGACATTTTCATCGCGATTTCTTCAACAACTTAGGTTCTTGCACATCCAGATGCTCAAAGGAGTGACTTCAACGAGCTCATCTTCTTGAATGTATTCAATGCAGTCATCGAGACTGTACTCCATAGGCGAATCCAGAACCACTACGCAAACCAAAAACACATAAGTCATATTAAGAAACAAGAATTTAGAGCAAGAAAAGTTCATTACAAAAGATTAAGCTAAAGGAAACAAAACTCAATACTAGGTAGCTGTGTCACCTGATACTTCTTTATTTGAACGGACGTTTGTGGCAGCTTTTTTCTTGCAGACGTTCAAGGATAAGTCACCCGGGCGCTGATGAATGCCCACTATTTGGCCTTTATAGACATCAACTCCTGGTCCATAAACAACTGGCCTCGCTCTTGTGAACTTACAAGAGCATAAGATGTACTTGTTCCATCATCAAACGCAACCTTATAGAAGTGTGTGAGAAATGTCTCCCACACAGACATGAAGAAACATACTACTATGTTAGTCGGGTTAAGGAATTACCAAAGAACCCAGATCGCGGGTGTTATATCACCAGCCCAAGGTCCGTATTCATCAAATATTGTATTCAGAACTGCTGTACCACGAGATACAGTCAGCATTGAGTTTCGCAATCCGAGAAGGCCCCTCGTTGGTATCTTATACTTCATGATGGTTGTGCCTTCCAACCTAAAAAGGATAGAGTTATCGGTTTCAGAAATCAAGATTAGTCCTCATTAAGATTCCATGGATAAGAACAAAGGCAAATGAGAAAAGATTGTCTTCTGTTGAATACATAGATAGCTCTTCATATGTGCACGTGAGATAGAGAGAGTTTTCGAAGATTTGAAGGAGCAACTAGATTTTGTGCAATCCTAAATGTAAAAAAAAAAAAAAAAAAGAGGGGATAAAGGTCAGTACCCGGTTCCTTGCAGATCGATCATCTGTCCACGCCTTCTGCCAAGAAGTTCCACTACTGCATATCCTTCTGGTACCTCTACAATAGCAGTCTGCAGAAACATCCATGTTGGAAACTTTTTTCTTTGAAGAAAGTGTAACAAGGGTATACAAATCTTATTCACCATATTCATTTACAAATCTAGAAAAACTGGTCGTCACTAACCTCAAAAGGTTCCAACAGCTTGTCATTCACTCTTTTGTTGATAACTTTGGGTGGACCCACCATGAACTCATATCCTTCTCTACGCCTGTAAAATTGTGTATATATTAGAAATATCTAAAAGATGTAGCACGTTGGTCGTAAGTTGGACTTGTTCTTACATGTTCTCTTTTAATATTGTAATATGCAGAGTACCACGCCCGCTGACAATAAGTGTGTCGGAAGTTTCACCATCTTCGACTTTCATTGCCAAATTTCTCTCAAGTCCACGGTAGAGTCAATCTCGTAGATTTCTACTAGTAACGTACTTCCCCTACAGTCAAATGTAAGTATCAGAAAGTGTGCTTCAATTCGTAAACAAAAAAGTAAACTTTGTTTTTCATTGATACCTCACGACCCACGAAAGGTGACGTGTTAATTGAAAAGGCCATTCTCAAGGTTGGTTCTTCCACCTTTATGGATGGCAATGGCTTCCCTGTGACTTTGTCTGCAATCGTCTCTCCAATCTGGATTCATGAATTTGTCAGAAAGAGCAGGAAATTTTCCTGCTCTTTCTGGATTCATGAGGTGGCAATAGCTAGATCCTCATGAATCCAGAAAGAGCAGGGAAATTGACGACATTTCTGCTGTTTGTAGTATTGACGACATTCAGGCCATTCTCAAGGTTGGTTCTTCCACCTTCATGAATTTGTCAGAAAGAGCAGGAAAATTATGCATCATATGTAAGAGCAGGGTATATAGATTAGAAAATGAGAAAGTAGATATTAATAAACTGTCAAGTTTTGAATAAACCTACCCGCACACCCATTCCTTTGCGCAACATCCCAGCATGCAGACGTCCAATAGCAATACGCCCTCTATGTTCGTCATATTCAATATTTGTAGCCTGAAGAAGATAATTTAAACTACATCAGAAATTGTTTGATCTCTGAAAAGAAATCCCATAATGCTTAACCATATAATACAGATAAGATTAAGCTACAGGTTTCATCTGTAACTTGAACTATGAGCAATTCAATCATAAGATCTATATTATTGTAAAGAAACTACAAGGACAAGTAACATATTAAGTGACCTTCAGTATTAATAAAGGTTACTTGTAACATGCTCTTTAAATATAATAATAACAAATTATTGTTATACAAATACGTTGCAACACGGTTCTTCACTCTAGGCTAGCTTTAACTTCAATACTATTACATGTTGCACTGTCAGATCACCTAGTATTCAACCAGATAGAATTCTTGTCATGATCCGGCATTATGCTCCTATAAATAATGTTTTTATCAGCATATGTGTTCAGATAACAAAATATTTCAAACATTTGAATTTTATAGTCATACATTCTTCAGTTCAAAAGAAGCATAAACCTTCATAATTACCTTGGATTAAGAATTAAAGATGCACGAAGCAAAGAAAAAGATAAATTAACATAAAGAGCAACACTAACAAGCATTTGAAGAGAACCCTCTTTGACAATTTGTGGTCCAGGTATGCATCTGACAATGGACTCAAATAGTGGTCCAAGATCGTCAGCCAGATTTTCAGGAGAAAGTCCAGCCTTTCCTTTGAGGCCACTCGCATATATAACTTGGAAATCACACTGCCAAGAATAACATAAACTAAAAATTACTAATTTGCAATGAGCAGTTATCTGTGAACCATGGTATTAATATTTTCTACCGCAGAACTCTGTTAAATGCATTTCAATAGAAACGGGAATCAGAACCCTAGCATAGGATTGAGCACAGGAAAATGTGATTTTCTTAAACAGCATGATAAAATTAGAACTTGATTATGGTCTCTTATATTTCCAACCATATAACTAGCACCTACTCTAGAGAGAGAAATGAATGATCCAATTTCATTGAGTTACACATGTCGCAATGAAGATTTGCAGCAAAAGATACCTGCTCATCTGTTGCATTCAGTTCAATAAACAATTCAAAAGTCGAATTTATGACGTAATCTGGTCCAGCAGAGGGCCTGTCGATTTTATTGATGACAACAAAAACCGCATGGCCAAATTCAAGAGCCTTCTTTAGAACAAATCTTGTCTGCGGCATTGGACCCTCAACAGAATCTACCTGCATATCATAGCCACATCCATTTTCAGAAATATAAAGTTTATCTATACGCAAAGCCTCAGCCCTCAGCTTTTAGTAATACTGGTAAAAAAAAACAGAAACAGCAGAATCATGAGGTGCTGCCATGTAAAAAAGCGAGACTAAAAACAGGAGAATGAAACGAAAGGTCAAGCAGAAGGTATAACAAAAACTGTATAAGTAGTTCAGATATACAGCAAATGAATAATGGAGGACCTAACAAAACCCAAAATATAAAGGAAAATAAAAATGATATAAGACAATCACTTCATTACATTACTTGGTTTTTTCACATGAATGGAGGGCTATCTAGAAATCCAAGGCAGTTATAAGACAGCTACAAGTCATACATTTCATTTGACAAGAACAAGTAATGATTGATATGATATATAGACAAAAGTGACAATGTCGCAAAAAAAGTTGCAGAATAAGAACAAAGTACCACTAAAAGAACTCCCTCAACCATGTTGAGGATACGTTCCACTTCCCCTCCAAATTCAGAATGGCCTGGAGTATCAATGATATTAATCTTCGAATCCTTATACGTAATAGATGTGTTCTTGGCTTCTTGCTAAGTATTGTTATTCCCCTTTCACGCTCTAGATCATTAGAATCCATAATCCTCTCCTGTACAAACTGATTGTCCCGAAAAACCTGCAAAAATATAATCGGAAGAATGTCCGTCATCCCAAAGTCATGAAAGCATGTATTATTCCATCATCAGAAAATATATACTGGGAAAAACTCCTTAACAACAGCCCAAGAATACGTACAGCATCCACCAGAGTCGTCTTCCCATGATCGACATGTGCAACAATTGCTATATTCCTTATGTCATTTCTTCTTACCAACTGGACCTTTGGTTCTGATATAAACAACAAACCCACTCACATTTAGCAACCTCATAGAGAAAATCAACAGCTTACTGATTATGATGATTTGAATCACACCGCTGTAGGATGCAACTAAAGCAAATCAGTGGTTCACAACATCAACTTGCATCAAATATAATTTACAAAACGATAAGAAAATGTTCCCACAAGCATCAAGGTCGTTGCATTTCCACAGCAGAACAAACAAATGCGCAAAACACAACGTTTCTAAACCGCAAAATCAATTGAATATGGCAAAACCACACACCGCATCAGCAAGCATAACCTCAAAGACAACATAAATTTAACAATATGAAACTAAATATAAACAATTAAAATGAGGCAAATATTGATTAGCACGAGTTCTATTTCACCAGTTTCCACAGCTTGAGAAAGCGAGCATTTGACAGAATTCGGAAGAGGGATGGTTGAACTCTTGGACTTTGTCTTAACAGATAAAGCGCCGCCAAGATATTGTCTTTTCAGCCAAGAACTACCGTAAATGGAAGTCCTATTAGTGGGCTGGGAATTTCTTGATGATAAGATTCGAGGTTTAGGGGTGAGATGAGAAGTGGGGTGTGCACCAATAGCCATCTCCATAGCTCTTTCTCACAATTCTCTCTCAATTGAGAGATAGGAAGAGAGAGTAAAGAGGATGGGGGTGGCAATGGAGTATGGTGTGAAGTGGAAGTGAGAGGCTGTTAGATGTGCTTTCAAATGAGTCGGTTTCTCACTTGACAAACTCGAAAATGATATCAAGAAATTTACTACATGGACAGCATTACAGAGCTGCCTACAACAAACACCAACTCTTTTAATTCGATAATTATTAGGTGTGAAATTATAAATAATTGGATTGGATGGATGGATGGATGGATGGATGGATGAATTTTGGACGCGTGTGGATTTCTATATAAATTTGACATCAGTTCATCTATTGCTTCTTGCTTGTAATTTTAGTCCCATCACTTTGTTGGTGGAAGAAATTCTTTAGATTCCCTAGTTTGGTACTTATTGTAGAGGTCTAATAGAGGAGGTTCATCACATTTTCTAGTAATTTAATGTCATTATTATAACAATCAAACTGATAAAAATCTCAATTTATTAAACATATTTCACGATACATTTATCCCTAATTTTGATTAAAAAAAATACACCAATAATTTATTTTAAATATTTGTAATTTATACATTGGATTGAGTTATATACGAATTTTATAAATTCATTATTTGCTATTTGTTTATTTTAAATGCATTATTTCTTTTTCACTTAAGTTAGTAGTATATATTATTATACAATGTATCATATTTTTTTTGGAAATGTTTGGAATAACTTTTATTACTTAAAGTTGTTTTTAAATAAAATATGTTAGGAAAAAAAATAGTATTCCCAAGTTTATTTTAAACTCCCAAAAAGCAAAAATCTACATTCCAAATTAAAAAAAAAAAAGTATTTTTGTAGTGAAAAAACCCATAAACAACTGATAAGCAAGTAATTGTTGCATTTATATTACCGATATTATGCTTGCTTGTCTCGGGTTTATGCATGAAGGAGGTGGATAATAGGCGAAAAGGTGGTGAATGTTGCCCATGTACGTAATTGAAGTTGCATGCATGGAATATATGATAAAAGGAGTTTTGGGCCAGATTGTTAGACGGAAACTGGGCAGGATTTGGACCTTTCATTTGGGCCAGCATAAGTGGGCTGAAGAAATAAATTGAATAAAGAAATGAAGAAGCTCAGCCCATCTATATTGGCAGAAAATGGAGGGAAAGTCTTTTGGTTGAGCTACTAGTTGTGAAAAAGATTGATGTAGAATAGTACAGTGGCAGGATACTTTTCCTGCCACAGCCGCCCAGCCTGGCAAAAATTCCTCTTGCAGCCGAACTGCTCCCATCAACTCCCGCTCAGTTTGGTCTAATCCGCCCATGCTGCAATTAATGCATGGAGAGGCTCAAGAAGAAAAGCATGACATGATTTAGACTTACCTTTTGTTATAATATTATTATTTTTGGCTATGTAAGGGAAGATATCCCACAACTTATGATAACTCTCTAATAACTCTCTAGTCACTCTCTCTCTACTTTAGTTTTCTCTCTAGAATTTCGAAACTCTCTCTAGTTTAGTTCATGTTCTTCAATCTTCAAGTTAGTTAGTAAAAGCTCTTTAATTCTCGCCTCTGCTCAAGCATTTAATTCGCGAAGATCCGTCTCGCATGTTCTCGTTTTTACGCCCCTATTTCGTTCATTTAATTCTGCACTTATTTCTGTTTATTTAAGGTTTAGAAGTTATTGTTCTTCCAGTTAGCTTTCTGCATTTATGATGTCTTTCTCTTGCATGTTTTCTTGCTTTCGTAGTTTAAATATGTGTAGCTAAGTCCTAGATTCGGCTAGGGCAGTGAAACACCCGATCCTTGCCTTCCATGAGATCTTAATGTGCTTAAAATTGGTTAGCTAAGTGTTTCTGCCCAGATCTGTGTAGATGCTTGTTTAAGATAACAGATGACTGATCAACCTAGGTTAACTGGGCTGGTATTGAACAGGCAGGGGAGATGGTGGAGTTACTTTCATGCTCAACATGGGTAGCTTTGCTAGTTCGGTTTCTTGGATATTAATGCTCCTTAGTTGTAGATCTATGCAATGCTCAACATGGTAGATCGACACTAGGGTAGGGAGTAGGTTAAGGCTCAACATTCCTTCTCCATTTCAAAAATAAGATTTAGGTGCGTCCGTGCTCAACACGGCATCTTAACCGGGCAACCTTAGGAAACCGATTAATCTTAGAATCGAGGATTGGAGGCCGATCAGTGTGGATCTGCCCAAAGCCGAGTCACTTTTAATATTTGTTCTCATCTCCTGTTTTAATTGCGTAGTTTATGAATTATTGTCTAGTGTTAATTAAACCCAAAGTTAATGGTGGTTACTAACCAAACCCTTTCCGGTCTTTAGAGATAAATTGCTTAAATCTACTCATTCCCTGTGGATTCGATCCCTGCTTGCTAACAATGCTTGTATTAGTTTAGTTGTCTGTCGCATGTGTAATTATAAATATTGTTTGGTTCGCGGCCGATTTTAACGACAAAGTCGCGCTCGACCGAAATGGCGCCGTTGCCGGGGAATGGCGTTTTGATTTAAACTAACCTTTTCTACTGACCTTTTTATTTTTGTTCTACCCAAGTGTTTCTTCTAGGTGTTTATGAGTGGCTCGTTCAACCCAAATTTCTGGCTAGACCCTGAAATTGAGAAGACTGCCAGGAGACTCAAGAAGGAGACACGGTTGCGCAAGCAACAAACCGAACTGGAGTCGCAGGGTTAAAGAACTCTGCATATAGAGACTGCGAGTGAGGCTGGTACTGAAGCCAGCCACCCAGAAGACCGAGATACTCAGTTTGTCCGGGCAGAGGACCACGCTGAGAAGGACCAAACTGTCCAAGTTGAGAAGGACCAAAATGAAAAGGAAGAATCTGATTCTGAATCAAAAACAGAATCCCAAACGGTCATGGAAGAAGATGATCCAAGGGTCCTCGAGGTCAATGAACATACTGCCAGGAAGCGGAAGGACCCTGTACAGATCGCCGCTTATGGTGAAAATTCTGTGGAACTCAAGGCAGTGGTGTTGAATGCCCTGCCCAAGTTTTATGGAAAGACGAATGAAAATCCCTTCTCATTCTTGAATGAATTCGAGAAGATATGTAGGCTCCAGAAGAAAACTGGCCAGCAAACTGATGATCAAGTGAAGCTAGTTGCATTCCCTTATGCACTATGCGACAGAGCCAACATGTGGTACTCGATTCTGCGCACAGACTCTATTGAGAATTGGCCACAGATGGAGACTACCTTCCTAGAATACTATTTTCCAGCAACAAAGACAAGCTCCCTGAGGAAAGAAATATCAAGTATCCACCAGGAGTATGATGAACACCTCAGCGACTATTGGGAATGTTTTAATAGATTGGTGGAAGACTACCCTAATCATAAATATAGAGATGGAGAACTGTTCCAGTTTTTCTACTAAGGCATGACCATGAAATACAAGGACTTGGTAAATTCCGGAAGTGGAGGAGGATTCACTCACTTTAAGATTAGTGAGGCCAGACAGTACATTCAAAGACTGGTGGACTCCACAAAAGAGTACGACAGAGAGAATGCCAATAATGTGAGGAAGGTGGCCCAAGCAAGTTCCTCGGATTATGAAAGAAGAAATGAAGACCGAATGGAAAAAATTGAGAAGATGCTGAACCAGGTGGTGAACAAATCAACTTCAGCAGAACCGGTCGAAGTAACCTGTGGTGCATGTGGCGAACTCAGCCACTCTTCCATTAGATGTACCATGGGAGTAGTTGAATACGAAGATGCAAATGCAGTGGGAGGGTATCACTTCATGAAGAATAGAGATCACCCTAACCTTCGATGGAGACAACCAGGAGTAAAGGATAATTGAGGGTTAGAAACCGATACCTTCCTCCTTCGTATGTTGTTGCGGCTTTGATTGTTGCTCCTCTGTCAGATCTTCTGATCTGTGTCCCGGCCTTTTTCTTCCTCTGGGTGGTTAGAGAACTGAAGAAAATAAGATTATTGTCTCTCCACACTACTCACGCGTGCGTGTATTATTATGTATGTGTGTAATCTGTTTCTGAACAGAATACTAATATATATAGGCTTCAAAAGCCAATATAATATTAATATATTTATAACCCATTAATTTAATTATATTTCTAATGGGCTTCCACATAATTAGCTTATAATACAATTAATTAATCCACTGGGCTACTAATATTTATCAATTAATTGGCCCAGTCAATTAATTCCAGATAAATAACATTATTAAATAATGTAAAAAATACATTAATCCATTAATAATGATTTCTGAGAGACAATAAATAACTAGGCAACTAATTGGGCCAGATCAGGGATCCAATACAAGAAATAAAGTTGGGCCTCAAATTAATTAATTATCCATGCTCAGCTCAGAGCAAAATTAATTAATAAAAACAGATTCATTCCACTAGAGAATCCGTGCTGACTTACCCCTTTATCCCAAATTGAGCAAGGGCTTGTATTTTAGACTTAATCGATCTTCGTATTTAAGATAGAAATATCCGTTAATTAATTAATCTTACTGACAGCTTAAATTAATTAACATCTTATATTCCTGAGTAGTACCACTCGACCTTATTAACACACCTGAACTTAATCAACCGGCCGGGTTTAGTGTGCTAATCCTTTCGAGTTCCTTAGGGGATATTATCAACCCATTTTACTAGGATACGGCTGCAAGATACAGACAACCAGCCTGAGCCACAAATAACTACTAACACCCAAGATACGTAGATTCGGTCGCGATGACGTTCACCATAGTAGGTCAAAGTGATAGATAGCCAAATGCACTCAGCTGAAGTCTTACCAAGCTTAAGACCAAGCTAAGTCACCGAGATCTTGGTTCTCCACTAAGGTCAGTTAGGAGAACACATCTTACTGTGATCCGTCAATACACCACCTTAAGTGTACCAGTAAAGACAAGCAGCTAAGACAAACCACTTCTTATCTAAACTGCAGCTTAAACCGACAACTTATCCTTAAGTTGTCTCAGCTGTGATAACTGTTTATATGTTGTCAGTTCAACCAATTTGTGTTGTCTTCTGTGATACCCGATACACCACACAAATCTAACTTTTATACAAGATAAAGGATAACATGTGCAAATATACATATTTATCAGATAGGAGGATAAAATAGTGGTAAGGACGAAAACACATTGTATACAAGCATAAAAAGTGCTTCCAGTATACAAAATCCCAATAATTCTCCCACTTATACTAAAACAAACTTTTAGTATAAAATGTGTCAGTTCTAGGTACAAACTAGTACTTAGCTATATCTCAGCTATCTAGGTACAAACTAGTACCCAGCTATATCTCAGCTATCTATCCTATCTATCACTGCATCTTCTCCCACTTATACAAAAGTTTCTGTAGTCCTAAGTGGGGAGCATCTCTACCATCCCGAAGCCACGAACATGCTTCTCGTAAGCCGGGAGTGGTAAGCTCTTCGTGAAAGGATTAGCTAGGTTGACTTCAGTTCCAATTTTGTCAATCACCACGTCACCTCGATTTACGAATACTCGTATAATGTGGTACTTCCTGTCTATGTGTTTAGACGCCTTGTGAGATCTAGGTTCCTTAGAATTTGTCACTGCACCCGCATTATCACAATAAATCGTGATCGCCTTAGGCAAATTCCGAACAATATCAAGATCCAGGAGGAGATTCTTGAGCCAAACTACCTCTTTCGAAGCTTCTGAAGCAACCACATACTCTGCTTCCATGGTTGAGTCCGCAATGCATTTCTGCTTTGCACTCCTCCATGAAATGGCTCCACCTCCCAAGGTAAACACATAACCCGAGGTAGACTTCTACTCGTCTCTCGTCGGCCTAGAAATCCGATTCCCGTATAACCCAAAGACACTAGGATCGTCGACCGGTAAACAAGCCTTATAATCTCTAGTCCGTTTAAGGTACTTGAGAATATGCTTGACCGCGATCCGATGTTCCTTTCCGAGGTTAGGCGATATCTTGAGACCATGCCTACGAGCATATGAGATATCTCGCTCTCGTACAAAGCATTGCATACATGAGGCTACCGACAGCGGAAGATGATACTAGCCTCCTACTTTCTATCTCTTCAGGCGTTTTAGGGCACTGATTCTTTGATAGAAAAATGCCATGTCTGAAAGGTACTGAACCTCTCTTGGCTTTTTGCATGCTAAAACGAGCAATAACAGTGTCAATGTAGGACACTTGTGACAAGCTTAACATCCTTTTCTGGCGATCTCGGATAACCTTGATCCCAAGGATGTAAGCAGCTTCACCTAAGTCCTTCATTTGAAACTGCTCGGATAACCACGTCTTTACGTTTGATAACACTTCAACATTGTTGCCAATGAGAAGGATGTCATCTACGTAAAATGCAAGAAACACCACTGATCCGTTAACACAAATACTGTACACACACCTCGTTAGGAGATGATACAAATCCATAGGATTTGACTACCTCGTCGAAAACGCTGGTGCCTTAACCGAAAAGCTTGCTTAAGTCCATGAATAAACTTCTTAAGCTTCCAAACTAGATGCTATTCGCCCTCCTTCACATAACCATCTGGCTGTTTCATGTAGATGTCCCTACCTTTTTAAAGGTGACCGTTTAGGAATGCAGTTTTGACATACATTTGCCAGATCTCTAGGTTCATGTGAGCTGCTATGGCAAGGAGAATCCAATTGGACTTGATCATTGCTACAGGCGAGAAGGTCTCTTCGTAATTGATACCTTCTTTCTGGGTAAAACCCTTCGCCACTAGTCTGGCCTTAAACGCCACGATCTCTCCATTCAGTCCTCTCTTTCTCTTGTATACCCACTTACTACCAATAGCCTTGCAACCCTCAGGTAGTTCAGTGATCTCGTATACATCCATATCAATTATGGACTTAAATTCTGAGTCCATGACGATTCGCTAGGAATCTGCATCTACATCTCCCACTGCTTCGTTGTAAGTCCAGGGATCCACGGTATCTTGTTCATCTGCCGGGAGATGACAAACGTCTCCCCAGTGAACATATACCGATCAGGTGTAAATATCACTCTCCCACTACATCGAACAGTGTCAGGCATTGTGTTAACAGATTGTGCAGTTACTCGTGGAGTACTATCTTGAACAACTGGCTGTTCAAGTGGAACTCGACCACCTTGTAATTCCTCAAGGATGATGTCGACTCGAGATTTATGGCTACTAATGTAATCCTCTTCTAAGAACCGAGCGTTAGGGCTAACAACGATCCACCCTTCATTTCCTTCGGATACCCTATGAACAACATCACTTCTGAACGTGATACCAATTTGTTGGCCTGCCTATTTAGCACATAAGCAGGATAACCCCAAATCCTTAAGTGGTGCATATTGGGTTTCTGCCCGCTCCACAACTCGAAAGGGATCTTTTGTACCGACTTGGAAGGCACACGGTTCAGCAAGTATGCTGCAGTCTCTAGGGCATATCCCCAAAAGGAAACTGGCAAAGTTGCATAACTCATCATCGACCGAACCATCTCTAAGAGACTTCGGTTCCTTCTCTCTGACACACCATTCTGCTGAGGCATATCCGGTGCTATTAGCTGGGATGTAATCCCACATTCTGTCAAGTAGTCCTTGAACTCGTTGGATAGGTATTCCCTACCACGATCAGATCGTAGTGTTTTGATTTCTTTACCTAGCTTCTTCTCCACTCCTGCCTTGAATTCCTTAAAGGTTTCAAAGCAATCCAACTTGTGGCGAAGAAGGTAAACATATTCATACCTCGAGTAATCGTCAGTAAATGTGACGAAGTACTCATACCCTCCGCGAGCTTGTGTAGACATAGACCCACACAGGTCAGAATGTATCAAACTTAATACTTATGTGGCTCTATAACCCTTTGCCTTGAAAGGCCTAGTCATCATCTTTCCTTCCAAACAGGTTTCGCAAGTTGGAAATGGTTCAATCTTGGAGAAACTCCAATGATCCATGTTCCACCAACCTTTGAGTCATGTTAAGATTGATGTGACCTAGTCTTAAGTGCCACAGATAAGTTTGGTTTACCTTAGAAGATTCTTTCCTCTTCTTAGGATTTGATGATGAGGAAGCAATATTAACAGAACTACGCGATTTACAAGTAATAGTATATAAAGATCCGTTTAATGGTCCACCACAGATAAAATCATCGTCTTTCATGATAGAAACTTCACTATCAAAACTTGATTTATAACCATCCATGGTGCAGAGTTTTGAAACAGAAATAATGTTTCGCCTAAACTCAGGCACATATTAAACATCTTTAAGTACTAAAACAAAACTATCAAAAGATAGATGTAAATCTCTAATGGCAATTGCTGAAACTTTCGATCCATTGCCCATTGAGACTACCACCTCGCCATTGCGCAATTGTCTTTTCTACAAGAAACCTTGCAAGGTGTAACAAACATGATCAGTTGCCTCTGAATCCACTACCCATTCGTGGGTAGAAGAGGAAACCAGAACAATTTCAGTTACAAGTGCGACTCGCGTCTCTTTCTATTTTGCCTTGACATCTGGATTATAATTATTCCAGTATCCTTTCTTACCATTCTTGAAGAACCTTCCTTTCTCCTTTGACATTCGCATGTCGCCTAGGGGTGTAAGTGGTTCCGATCCGAATCGCGAAACCGACGGAACCGAACCGAACCAAACTGAAAAATGCGGTTCGGTTCGGTTTCGTGGTTCGGTTTGGTTTATATTTTCTGAAACCGTTTACAATCGGTTCGGTTCACGGTTCCAAAGGTTTAGAAATCGCTCCAACCGAACCGAACCAATGGAACCGAATGAAATATAAAGATTTTTGTTAATACTACATACTACTTACTTACTTGGTAGTATACTAATATGTGATTACTAGGGGTATAGTAGGTAATTGATACATATGTAAATATGTAATTAAAAAAATTAAAAAAGAGATGTTAATACTACTATTACACTAGGACAGTAGGGCACGCCGCACAACTGAGTCCTGACTACACCACTCTTTTGTCTTCTCAATTCTCATTTCCATCTTCTTTCTCATTTCTCAATTCATTCTCAAAACTATTTTCACTTGTTCTACCAAAACGTAAAAGTTGAACAACAAGTCCTCCATCCGTAGGAATTTTTTCTGGGAGTTCTTAGTTCATCCGTTTACGTTGAGTCATGAAGTTGTTTCATTTTGCTACTGCCTATGTGGATTGTGGAGTCATGAATTTATTTCCCCTAGTTGGACATTAACTATTGTAGTTATGTTAAGTATATTTATATTTTGTTAATATTTTGGAGCCCTAGTTGGAGATTAACTTTTGTAGTTATGTTTAGCATATTTATATTTTGTTAATATTTTGGAGTTGTCGTGCTTGTATTTCATTCACGTTAAGCATGTATGGAGTATTATGGTTCAAAAAAATATATTTAGGATTTAAAAAGGTAGAACCGATGAACCGAACCGAACCGAAACATTTCTAAGTGGTTCGGTTCGGTTCGGTTCCAAAAGTAAAGTACACCTTAAATCGAACCGAACCAAACCACTTTCATATGTTTGGTTCGGTTCCTAAATCATACTAAAAACCGAACCGAACCGAACCTTTACACCCCTAATGTCGCCGGTAAGGGCCGTCTTCTTACTCCCACTGCTCTTCTTGAAATGTCCACCCTTTCTGCTCTTTTTCTGGTTTCCGCATTTCGGAGGATTCCTTGAACTACTAGGGATATTCAAGACTTGAGCACTCTTGCCCTTTCCTATAACCTCTTTGACCGCTACCAAAGATTTGAGTAACATACTCATAGTAAACTCGTTCTTAGACATAGCGGTCCTAAAACAGAAGTTCTTATAGGACATTTGCAGAGCTTTTATTGGGAAGGTAAGATATCTCTTCCACTCTATGAAATTATTTAAAATTGTTAAACCCGTTAGGGTTTGGTTGGTGAGACTGTTTAGGAACTCAAATTTTTTTTCGAACAGACATATCTGAAAAATGTAATTTAAAAGCATGTATGAAATTAATTATTTGCACATAATTCGTAATTAACGATCATTGTAACCTTTTGAAAAAACAATGATGTTAAAAACCTCGAACGGCTCTAGGAATTCCACTAGCAAGCCACGCAGGTGGACGTTTACTAGCGTAATCCTAAACCAAGCTATTTACCTAGCTCTTTAATTCCAATCCACGTCTAGGTTCTTAAGACGAATGAAATTAATAGTTCGATATTCTGGACCATGTCACTATTAAAACGCGGGAAGGGACTTCGAGGGAAGTGAATTGTACATACGGTGACATCTAAGCATTGACCATTAATTTGACCAAAATAGAATCAAATTCTCGAAATTGATATACTTACTCGAATCATGCCGCATTCAATTTGATCTAATTAGCCATCCTATTTAATTATTATCTTCTAGAGTACTCGTGTTTACTAGTGTTGGTCCGGAGACGAAAAGTCAGGTGTAGAGGGGGGGGGGGGGGGTGAATACACACGAGCTCGTTTCTTTTTCTCGGTGAAGGTCAGCTGAAGCCGATGTTTGCAATCGATAAACAAGTGCCAAGTAAGCCTTCGATCACTGGGGTCAAAGTGAGTCGGCTTACGAGCTCTTCTGCCGACCGATGTCGGTATTACGAAACTCGGTCGGAGAGCGTAGTGCGGATAAGTGTTAGGCCCGAGTCGTCTCTTTTGAAAATGCGTTTTTGCAAGTTAAATCTTTTGGTCGTGCACTTTATAAAATACGTTTTATGCAAACTTATGATTTTCAAGTCAGTTGAATGCTATGCAATAAAACGGTAAATGAACACAAGCGATTTAACGTGGTTCGGATACGCAAGATCCTACGTCCACGGTCCCGAACAAGGCGGGAGAACTTGTTGATTATTCTCGAGCAAGCCTCGGCGGGGATACTGCACCGGACGGTTCCCTCTAAGTTATAGTCCTTAGCGACTTTACAATCCAAACCTAAGTTTAGAAGGGAGGGAATATTCTCCAACTGAGAAGGAGTTCTTACAACAAGAACAATTCACTAAATGTGAACTCCTTCGGATCTAAGCTATGAATCTAGCAATGAGCTTAGTCTAGAGAAGAAAGGGATCAAAGTGCTCTAGAGAGATGAACTACAAGAAGTGTTCTATGAAAACTAGTTCGTCTCTGGATAAGCTTGAAGGTTCTAGAGCGTTGTGAGCTTGAATGATTTCCCTTGATTTCGCGTATATTCCTCCTCTTTTGAAATCTTCAAATCCTTCTCTATTTATAGTTGTGAGTTGTGGCATATGTCCGTTGGAGACGACGATGCCACGTGTCACAAGCGTCCAAAGAAAACGGCCACTATTCAACTTTGTTGCGGCGGGCGATTAATGCGCTTGTTCATGAGAGCAGCTTTACGTGTGTAGAGTAGGTAAGCGTTGTCGGCTTCTCATTGGTCGAGGTTTGTAGTTGGTGAGTGTCGAGTTGACCGTTCAAACTACCTCGTATGTCTTCTCGCTGAACATTTGAAGGGACTTTAAGTCTTTGGGTCGCTTTTACGTCGGATACTGATGCTCGAAAGTCTGTCTTCTTCGGTCGAGTCGTCGGACCGATAAAGTGAGCTTCGATAGTCGGTTGGTCGATTGCGAAGGTATACCTTCTTGCCTCGGTTCTTCTACCGATGACCATCGGCTTGTAGAGAATGCTTCTGCGAGGTCCGGTCGGCTGATGCGGGATCTTTAACCGAGTTTGATATCACGTGCGACGAAGAATGCAAGCGATTACACCGATGACGTGGGGTTCGAAAAGTATCTTCGGCGAAGATCGGTTCAACAACTACCCCGTACAGGACTTAGACAAAATAATAAGCATTACATCAAGTCTAACCTATACATCAGCTAATCCTATCGACACACTAATCTACTGATATCAGCTCGGTTTTGGGATCTTCAATTCCATAGTACTACTATGATTTCCCCCATTTTCTTTTAACCTTAGAACATCTGAGTATCAATCTACTGACTCATATCCAACAATTTCCCCCTAATTGATGATGCCAAAACCTCTATACTCTAACATCTATCAAAGATACTTGTCCCATCGACAACAATTTCCCCCTTCAAACGTCCGAGGAAGAACCGATAATCATAAACGAACTTCGGCGGGCGAGAGAATGGCAAGATCGAGAAACCGATGTGAGTGTGTGTCGATCACTTAGTGATCGGTTGTTTAAACACAAAGTAAAAGTTCCGAAAGACAATGAGTAATTGTCTAGCAAGCAGAGGAACTGATATATATATCAAGAATTACAGAGTTCCTAATGCTATTACAAAAGATGAGAAAGAGAAAATCACTGCTGCTGCTTCTTGAACTTCTGCGTCTTCTTCTTGAAGTCAGCGGATTTCTCGGCGGGAGGATCCAGGTAATAGTATTTGTACACTCTAGCTCGAATCTCCTGGATCTCCAAGTTATCATCTGGCCTTTCAGGGAGCAGGCTCAGACTGTAGGCGGCTTCCTCCACTTCTCTTTCTATGTCCTTAGTGCTCAACAGTCCACTAGCAAGTCTCGGCGTGGAATACGTCGGAAAGCTGGGGCACGGAAGGGTATATTCTGTGATTCCATGACTTGCTTCAGCCGTTCACTGAATTCAACATCAAATCTCGTAATCAACTCCTCAAAGAGCTGATCGGCTGAGCAGTTGAGTGGGTAAATGCGCCATACGTAGTAGCCTTTGATAAAAACTTCTTTCAATCTCTCCCAATGTTCATTCATATCAGCCGGCACCCACTTATCCACATGCTGAATCGGTTGTTGCTTGATGTGGGGGCCCCTGATGAACTTAGATCCTCTCGGGATCTGCCTTCTCGGATCAGCTACTGGTTTAAAGGATAATCTTCGCACTTTCTCCAGATCAGCCATCCTTTTCTTTTCTCGGAGCGCGGCTGCTCTCTTGTCTCCATGTCTGCTAGATAGTCCAGCGAGCACCGCCTCCCACATTGTTTGATCTTCTGCTATCTGCGCAGGCGTATGAGTCGTAGAGGGTTGACTCGCGCAGTAGCTGGGGTATCAGTTGAAGAAGCCTTGGCGTATTCTTCTTGAGCTTTCTTCTTACGCTCTTCAATCGCCCGATTGCCTTCTTCTTACCTCTCCTCTTCTGACCTTGCCCTTAGGCTTTTTGGCCGCCTCACTGCTTCTTCTAATCTTCACTCATGATCAAGTTTGTCCTGCACTTGTTGGGCGACTCGAGGTCGAAGGCCTCTCGCTCCGCTTTTGATTTAAATTTTCGGACCGGGGGAGGAAGGAGGAGATTCGATGAGCGCCTCCTTCCCCGGCCTCTGCGGCGGTGTTGTGACTCTTCTTCTTCTTCTGCTGGCTCGTCTAAGAACTGACCGATCTCTTGTATATGTGCAGCAGAAGAGGAGATGGGGATGGCTTGTAATGGAAATTCAAGAAGAAGTACCTCGTCAGTATTGTCTTTTGCCTGAGCGGCTGAGACTTCTTCAGTTCGAGTAGAGGGTCCTTCCTCCTGTGCCTTTTCCCTTTGAGTCCGTGAGGGTCCTTCAGCTGTGGAGGGTCCTTCCTCCCGTACCCTTACGCTAAGAAGCGGTACATCACCGTATCCCCATCACTCCTTCATCCAATCTCTCACTTCCTTCTCCCCTTACTACCTTCCCCCTTACTACCTTCCCCCTTTTTTGGCATCGGCAATAAGTCCAAGGGAGGTACGGAGTGCTTTCACTTCTTCACCACTTTGGCAATAGAAACTTTGACTTCATCAACGGTCGTATCGAAGTCGGACACCACATCGGGTGTAGCCATGCCATCCAATTCTTGTTCTTGCATGAATTTCAGTAGCTGAGCGGCGGATTCTTTGCGAAGGTGCAGCAGAGCTGCATCATGGGATTCGCTCATCTCTTTTTGAATCGTCTTGAGAGCCTCAGCTTGTTGTTTAATGGCTATTTGGAGAGAGGTGGTAGCCAGCTTATTACGCTCATCCATCTCGAGCTTGAATGCTTGCGAGGGCCGTAGTCGGCTCTTGTGAGAAAGATAGGCGCCGAGCTTCAAGAAGGCTGCGACTCGAGCTTGCAAATCAATCTTACGGGCGGCTAGAGCCCTGCTCGATCATCTTCTTCGGATCAGGCTGAGAAGGAGCCTCTTGTGGTTTGAAGACGTCGGCAGAAAGTTTGTTCAGGCGTTCAGTCTGCGCCTTTGTATACTTCTCCCATTTAATGTGTACATCTTTGGCGAGAAGGGGATTTTTCTCTCCTTGGCGTCTGATCGCCTTATTGACTGCCTTTGAGGACACGGAACCTATTGGTTGTATCTGATAGGAACTTGTTCCGAGCCTCTTTTCAGAGAACGTGAGAAGCTGCTCCCTTGAGTACTTAGGGGCATTAGGAGCCTCACCAGATGTAGCAGGTGGTGGTGATGGGCTCTTCTCACGGGGAGTTTGTCCCTCAGTAGAATCTCCCATTTCTGCATCCTTGGGTGCCTCGTCCTTCTCCTGGTCATCATCATCTCCCTTATCAGCAGGAGGAGAAGGGGGCGGGGGAGTGTTGCCTGGAGCTGATTCCCTCTGGCTTAGCAAGTAGAGCATAGCAGCTCATAAATCTTCAAAACAACCCAGATCAGCGGGCTCGCCAAAGCCTATGACATTCTGCAGCTCTTGCTCCTCGGCCAACAACTCAGTTCCTGACTGATTCTTTGAAAAGTCTATGAGAATATCCCATTGCAGGAATCTCAGTAGCATATGAGCGCGTGCCCTGATGGCAATCTCTATCAAGTCCGCGTGCCCAGCAATTTCGGGTATCAGCTCGTGAATTTCAGCTGTAGCACGGGCACGAGTGGAATCAGTGGTGTTCCACTCAGCAGATGGCTCCTCAGTCGGCATTCTGCTGTCTGACTCGGTTTCCTCGGAGTTGATTATCTGAACCTTATCCTTCAGAGTAGCTCCTTCTATTCCAGTATCTGAATCCTGGATCTGCTCAGGAGGAGGTGAAGCAGGAGTTGGCGCTAGTATGGCCGGCGGGCCGAGCAACGATGACCTCGGCGGGTCGAGTCTTGGCCAATCTCCTCTTCTTTGGCACTTGTACGATGGGGGGCGAGCTTACGCTGCTCTCTTAGGCTCAGGCGGCCCCTTGCCTATGGATTTCTCAGCTCCAGCCTTCGTCTGGAATTTGATAGATTTCTTGTCAAAGTACTTGGAGTCCTCAAAAGCTGAGTTCTCAAAAGCTGAGTTCCTCTGAACCATGCATTCTATCAGAACATACATCTTTGTTCCGAATAGAAGTTTACCCACACTGGCTATCCTCCTCTCACCAGTGGGTAATGTGGTGAACTTCTGAGCCTGTGCCTTCATCTGAGTAGTATAATACTCGGCCCAGTTCACTTCAACCCCGTCGTCTATTGCCATCATCAGCTGAATCCTTGGTTTGGACAGTTGATCATATGATCCAGCTGAACTTGTTAGAATGTGCGATACCACGTAAGCTAGACCTCTGTACTGAGGTAGCAACATATTCCTCGGTAGAGCTGTTTTGAACGCCACATCCTTGCGTCCATAGAATTTGTGCACATATGCGTTGATCTCCTTCTCCTTGTATCCAATCGGAGAAATGCCGGAGTTGGGAAGATCGAATGAAAGAGCTAGAGCATCTTGAATATCGAAGGTAAGAACAGCTGACTCCCACTCATCTTGATCGACTTCCTTCTGATAAGAGAAGGACGATTCCTCTCCTCCCGACGCTAGAGATTTCCAGTTGAAATAAACTTCAGCGACCTGTCGAGGGAGATAAGCACGGGGGTGCTTCGAAACCAGCATCTCCAACCCTGAACGCTCCAAAGCGTCAAACACGGGTTCAAGGAAAGAGATCTCCACTTGGCGGAAGGCCAAAGTAGGTTCAAACAGAATCCTGGAGGCCACAATCTCCTCAATGTTGTCTGGTGTTTGAACGTTCGCCATTGAAATCTGCAAAACAACATATTAGCACTTGAAAATAGAGTAAGTTAGTAGTTGCTAGCAGATATCTGATACATTACCGTGTATAAGAGCTTTAAGAGATGCGAAAGCAAAGTTGTTTAAGAGATTTGGATAAGAAAACAAAGTTGCGAGATAAGCTCTTGAGAATATGAAAAATGGCGAAAAGTGAGGAGTTGATAGAAGATGAAAGATTTTGTATATTAAGTTTGATCTTCAGTTTGAATCGCACGGTTCAAATTTAATCTTTCAAAATCAAGGGGCGGCTAAGATTAAATGTTATAAAGGAATGATTACAATAGCCGCCAAAAATATAGATATACGTAATAAAGCTAATGGAGAAGACATGCATTAAATGCGCGACAGAGAGCATTAATTACGCAGGCGAGGAGTCCTGCTGACCTTTCCTCAAACCTTAAACATAATAAATGGCAAGGAATAAATGCTCCTTAGCGACTGAATGTAAGCGACTGATGCATTAAATGCGGCATGCTTCTGAACAAATTAGGTAACGATACTACGCAAACCTCTTGATCGAACTTATCACCGGTTACCATCATTTATCGGGAGGATGGTTGTGCTGACGACCATGTTCCCCCTTGCTGTGTACAGTGTGCATCTCCCAACTGAGTCACTGTACTAAGTTTTCTGACCTGTCGTGCTGATTCCATACTGATACCAATTGTTGCTAAGTATATCATTATCAGTAGTCGGCTTCTACTGACTTGTCTCAGTAGGATCTAGAAGACCTAGCTCAACTGATAGATCTCTGAACCTGTTCTCAGCTAGTGGTTTGGTCAGTATATCTGCCCTTTGCTTGTCAGTATGGATTTTCTCCATCCTGATGTCCTTCTTTTCGACATGGTCTCTGATGAAGTGGTGTCGGATATCCACGTGCTTGCATCTCGGTATGTAGAACTCGGGTTCTAAGTTATAGCTATTGCCTTTGGTGGAGTCACGGTAGATGGGCACTTCATCCCGAGTTATACCATAATCTCTCGGTTGTTGTCGAAGCCAAAGGATGCGGGCACAACAACTTCCTGCGCAGCCATGTACTCGGCTTCGGTAGTGGACGTAGCTGCCGAGTGCTTTGTTTCTTTGAAAACCACGATATCGGCTTCTTTGCCCCTAGGAACCGACATGTTCCGGAAGTTGATTTTCGATCTATCCCGCATCTCGCATAATCGGCATCGAATAACTCTGTCGGTATTAGATTATCATCGGCGGGATACCATAACCCAAGATCGGGTGTTCCTCTTAGATATCGCAGAATCTTCTTCGCCGAGTCTAGATGACTTCGCTTGGGATTCGCTCGAAATCTTGCGCATACACCTACAACATAAGTTATGTCGGTCGGCTAGCGGTTAAATAAAGTAAAGAACCAATAATAGCTCTATAATCGGTAGAGTTAACGAAGCTCCCTCTTTGTCTAGATCGATTTTAAAGTTCGTGTTCATGGGGATCTTGACCGGTTTGCTTTGGAATCACGGCCGAATCTTTTGAGAAGATCTCGAGTGTATTTGGCTTGATTGATGAAGATTCCTTCAGCTGATTGTTTTACTTGAAATCCAAGGAAATAATTCATCTCTCCCATCATGGACATCTCGAATTTCTCCTTCATCATCTTCTCGAACTGGCGACATATGACTTCGTTTACGCGGCGAAAATGATGTCGTCCACGTAGATTTGCACCGGTAGAATGTCATCTTCCGACTTTATGCTTTGAATAGGGTGCGATCTACTTGTCCCCTTTTGAAAACCTTTTACGAAGTAGAAAGTCCGATAGGGTATCATACCAAGCCCTAGGTGCTTGTTTTAACCCATACTGAGCTTTCCTAAGTCTCGTACACTGATGTCCCTGCTGAAAGCCGGGCGGTTGTTCCACGTAGACTTCTTCCTTCGATGCGCCATTCGGAAAAGCTGACTTCACATCCATCTCGATATACCTTAAATCCCCGATGTGTTGCATAAGCTAGGAAAAGACGAATGGCTTCCAATCCGGCGACCGGAGCAAATGTTTCATCAAAGTCAATTCCCTCTCGCTCGATTGTATCCTTTAGCAACTAGTCGAGCTTTATTTCGACAATGACGTTGTTTTCATCTCGCTTGTTCTTGAAGACCCACTTAGTTCCAATCACGTGCTGATGTCTAGGTCTGTCGACAAGCTCCCTAACTTCATTTCTGACGAACTGGTTCAGCTCTTCTTGCATAGCAATGACCCAGTCAGCATCTTTAAGTGCGTCCTCTATCGACTGAGGTTCTTTTGTAGACAGAAAACAAGAGTTAAGTGAGCTTTCTCCTTGACTTAATCTTGATCTCGTCCTTATAGTTGCTGATGGATCTCCAATGATAAGATCTGAAGAATGAGCATCGAGCCACGAACGCCTGAGTCGGGCTTCTTCTTCTGATACTACTTCTGCACAGTCAGTAGGTGTATTAGGCATTTCAGTAGTACTGACATATCAGACATTGTAAGAGTAAGAGTATAAGGATGCTGAAAAGATGCTTATGCAGTGAAAACGGTTTTCAGGATCAGTTCGAGAGGACCAGTATTTCAGAAACGGCGATCAGTTGAACACTGTGTGCTCTGATACCAATTGTTGGTCCGGAGACAAAAAGTCAGGTGTAGAGGGGGGGGGGGTGAATACACCTGAGCTCTGTTTCTTTTTCTCGGTGAAGGTCACTGAAGGCGATGTTTGCAACTGATGAACAGTGCCAAGTAAGCCTTCGATCACTGGGGTCAAAGTGAGTCACCTTCTGAGCTCTTCTACTGACTGATGTCAGTATTATGAAACTCAGTCGGAGACTGTAGTGCGGATAAGTGTTAGGCCCCGAGTCGTCTCTTTTGAAAACGCGTTTTTGCAAGTTAAATCTTTTGGCTGTGCACTTTATAAAATATGTTTTATGCAAACTTATGATTTTCAAGTCAGTTGAATGCTATGCAATAAAACAAGAAATGAACACAAGCGATTTAACGTGGTTCGGATACGCAAGATCCTATGTCCACGGTCCCGAACAAGGCGGGAGAACTTGTTGATTATTCCGAGCAAGCCTCAGCGGGGATATGCGTGCTGGACGGGTTCCCTCTAAGTTATAGTCCTTAGCGACTTTACAATCCAAACCTAAGTTTAGAAGGGAGGGAATATTCTCCAAGCGAGAAGGAGTTCTTACAACAAGAACAATTCACTAAATGTGAACTCCTTCGGATCTAAGCTATGAATCTAGCAATGAGCTTAGTCTAGAGAAGAAAGGGATCAAAGTGCTCTAGAGAGATGAACTACAAGAAGTGTTCTATGAAAACTAGTTCGTCTCTCGGATAAGCTTGAAGGTTCTAGAGCGTTGTGAGCTTGAATGATTTCCCTTGATTTCGCGTATATTCCTCCTCTTTTGAAATCTTCAAATCCTTCTCTATTTATAGTTGTGAGTTGTGGCATATGTCCGTTGGAGACGACGATGCCACGTGTCACAAGCGTCCAAAGAAAATGGCCACTATTCAACTTTGTTGCGAGCGGGCGATTAATGCGCTGTTCATGAGAGCAGACTTTCTACTGTGTAGAGTAGGTAAGCGTTGTCGGCTTCTCATTGGTCGAGGTTTGTAGTTGGTGAGTGTCGAGTTGACCGTTCAAACTACCTCGTATGTCTTCTCGCCGAACATTTGAAGGGACTTTAAGTGCTTTGGGTCGCTTTTACGTCGGATACGATACTCGAAAGTCTGTCTTCTTCGGTCGAGTCGTCGGACCGATAAAGTGAGCTTCGATAGTCGGTTGGTCGATTGCGAAGGTATACTTGCTTGCACCTTGGTTCTTCTACCGATGACCATCGGCTTGTAGAGAATGCTTCTGCGAGGTCCGGTCGGTGATGCGGGATCTTTAACTGAGTTTGATATCAGCTGCTGACGAAGAATGCAAGCGATTACACTGATGACGTGGGGTTCTGAAAAGTATCTTCAGCAGAAGATCAGTTCAACAACTACCCCGTATAGGACTTAGACAAAATAATAAGCATTACATCAAGTCTAACCTATACATCAGCTAATCCTATCGACACACTAATCTACTAATATCAGCTCGGTTTTGGGATCTTCAATTCCATAGTACTACTATGATTTCCCCCATTTTCTTTTAACCATAGAACAGCTGAGTATCAATCTACTGACTCATATCCAACAACTAGGCACGCAAGCCACACAGGTGGACGTTTACGGCTTCGCTCCCACTACTCAATAATAATCAAATATTGTTTTGGAAAACTCATCTCACAAAACTGGTAGCTCAATTTAAAGTTGCTTAGTATTTTTATTCAAAAGGTTTGTTTCGAATCATGCATATCCACATAATTCCTAAAGCATGTAATTTCTAAGCGCACATAATAAAACGTGCTCGCGAAAAATAAAATATGCTTTAATACGACGTAAATCCTATTTACATGCTTTTCTAAGCGCAATTAATCACATAGTCGCATGCTAAAGCATAATAAAAAATAAATACGCAAAAATAAATACGCAAATACGACGTAAATCCTATTTACATGCTTTTCTAAGCGAATTTTCGCAACTTGTTGCCGGCGAGCTCCGCTGCGCAAATACACCACTTTCCGAGATGCGATTCGTTCAATTGATTCATGGGTAATGATCCTTGAAAGATTTTAGGCCACCATGAATGGATTCCGGCCTAAATCGTCCAACAATTTCCCTCAATTTCGAACAAAGTCGCCGGAAAAATATCATGGTGAGCAGCTCACTTCCGACATCTATTCCGGTCGCATCCGGGATCGGATGACCCCTTACGACAAATCGAAGCGAAGCCTGCGAGACGAGGAATCCATAAGTTCAAGCCGATCGGAAATTGGACGTCGGATACGCCGGGAATCGCCGCCGCAAAATGCGGCGGAACCCTAGCCGAATTAGGGTTTCCCTGCCGAATTGGGATTTCTGGACAGCACGACCACTTCTCCTTCCCGACGCTATTCCGGACAAACCAGAAATCTGAATTGGTCGTGCGACCTATCCAGATGAAGCTAACGAGAAGAAGAACAAAACGATCTGAAAGGAGCGGAAAAATAACGCTGCACACGCCCCCACGCGCCTCCACAAGCTGGCGGTCGTGATCAGCCAGAAACTAGGGTTTCACCTTTTTCGTCTTTCTGCGCCGTCGCGCCTCGATTTTCGTGCCTCCCGGACCAATTACAATACAATAACAGTACAATCACATAACATATAGGTCCTATGATCTACTCGTGGATTTTCTCACGAGAAAAACATTACAACGGGGTCAAAACAGTGGCTCGCAGGCCGCCCCAAACACGAAAATAGCCCGATAACGATGGAATAAAACCTAATCATACATCTAACAACAACAATCAGAGCCTAAACTTGGCTTTGATACCAATTGAAGGATAATTGAGGGTTAGAAATCGATACCTTCCTCCTTCGTATGTTGTCGCGGCTTTGATTGTTGCTCCTGTGTCAGATCTTCTGATCTGTGTCCCGGCCTTTTTCTTCCTCTGGGTGGTCAGAGAACTGAAGAAAATAAGATTATTGTCTCTCCACACTACTCACGCGTGCGTGTATTATTATGTATGTGTGTAATTTGTTTCTGAATAGAATACTAATATATATAAGCTTCAAAAGGCAATATAATATTAATATAATTGTAACCCATTAATTTAATTATATTTCTAATGGGCTTCCACATAATTAGTCCATAATACAATTAATTAATCCACTGGGCTACAAATATTTATCAATTAATTGGCCCAGCCAATTAATTCCAGATAAATAACATTATTAAATAATGTAAAAAATACATTAATCCATTAATAATGATTTCTGAGAGACAATAAATAACTAGACAACTAATTGGGCCAGATCAGGGATCCAATACAACAAATAAAGCTGGGTCTCAAATTAATTAATTATCCATGCTCAGCCCAGAGCAAAATTAATTAATAAACACAGATTCATTCCTCTAGAGAATCCGTGTTGACTTACCCCTTTATCCCAAATTGAGCAAGGGCTTGTATTTTAGACTTAATCGATCTCTGTATTTAAGATAGAAATATCCGTTACTTAATTAAGCTTACTGACAGCTTAAATTAATTAACATCTTATATTCCTGAGTAGTACCACTCGACCTTATTAACACACCTGAACTTAATCAACCGGTCGGGTTTAGTGTGCAAATCCTTTCGAGTTCCTCAGGGGATATTATCAACCCATTTTACTAGGATACGGCCGCAAGATACGGGACAACCAAACCGAGCCACAAATAACTACTAACACCCAAGATACGTAGATCCGGTCGCGATGACGTTCACCATAGTAGGTCAAAGTGATAGATAGCCAAATGCACTCAACTGAAGTCTTACCAAGCTTAAGATCAGCTAAGTCACCGAGATCTTGGTTCTCCACTAAGGTCAGTTAGGAGAACACATCTCACTGTGATCCGTCAATACACCACCTTAAGTGTACCGGTAAAGACAAGCAGCTAAGACAAGCCACTTCTTATCTAAACTGCAGCTTAAACCGTCAACTTATCCTTAAGTTGTCTCAGCTGTGATAACTGTTTATATCTTGTCAGTTCAACCAATTTGTGTTGTCTTCTATGATACCCTACACACCACACAAATCTATCTTTTATACAAGATAAAGGATAACATGTGCAAATATACATATTTATCAGATAGGAGAATAAAATAGTGGTAAGGACGAAAACACATTGTATACAAGCATAAAAAGTGCTTCCAGTATACAAAATCCCAACAAGGAGACCCTCCCCAACAGAGTCAATCCAGCTACCAATCAGCTCCGCAAGACTTCCAACAACAAGACTTTCATAATCAGAGTGCACCTCCACCTGCCCAGAACTTCTATCCTCAACCTCCGCAGAACTTCCAGAACCAAAACTTTCAATCTCAGCAAATCCCAAATTTCCAGCAGCCCCAACCAAATTACCATAACCAACCTCAGCAAAATTTCCAACAGCCCCAACCAAATTACCAGAACCAACCTCAACAAAATTTCCAAATTAACCAAAATCAACCTCAACAGGACTATCAACAACAACCTTCACCAGTTTACCAACCACAAAACCAAGCCACTCAACCAAATTAGAACCAACCTCAATTACCACCCATCCAGAACCAACCCTACAAACCACCACATCACAGGGGAGGTGCACAACAAAATCAAAATATGCCATAAAAGGGGTTATCGGACAAATGAGGAGTTATGGAATGAATTCCAAAATTCCCAGTTTGAACAGAAAGCTGGCATGAGTGCCTTGTCCAAGAAGCTGGAACAACTAGCTAACTCCTTGAGAGATATCAAAGGAGATCAAGGAAAAATCCCTGCCCAAATGCAGATCAATCCTAAGGAGGAAAATGCTAGTGCAGTGACGTTGAGGAATGGAAAGGAGCTGCCAGAACTTGTATGGAAGGAAGGAAGAACCTCCGGAGAAGATGAAGTTGAACAGTCAGAAAATGAGTTATAGAGGCCAATCGCGCCATTGACCCCACCACCTTTCCCTTTTGCCTTGCTGAGGATGGTCAAACCAAAGAGAGATGCCATGAACTATAAGACATTATTCGAAAACCTGGAAATAAACATACCATTGTTGGAAGCTCTTAAACTCCCACAATTGGCCAAGTTTATCAAAGAGTTTATAGCTGGAAAGGTACCTGATGGAGAAAATGTGATAATGGAAAAGGCCACATCTGTGATGATCAGAAAAACCTCCCAGAGAAATGTGTTGATCCAGGAGCATTCACCTTACCCTGTTTGATTGGTGAGAAACTGATTCCACGTGCTATGTGTGATCTGGGTGCCACAATTAGTGTGATGCCCCTCTCGGTTTATAAGACCTTGGTTGGTGTGGATCTGACTGAAACAAGAGTGGTGATGCAACTTGCGGATAGATCATGTATCTATCCAGTTGGATTGCTGGAGAATGTCCTAGTGAAAGTCAACGAGTTTGTCTACCTGGCTGACTTCTATGTCATCAATACCAATGATGAAAGGATCAAAGGAACGGCTGGGGTACTTCTGGGCAGACCATTCCTAGATACAATTAGAGCCATTATTGATGTGCATGAAGGCACGATTAGCATTTCTTGGAATGGAGAACAATACAAACACAATATCTATGAGGCAATGAAACTGCCTGCAGATGTTGAGAATGTCAACACTATTGATGTGTATACGCCCCTGGTCCAAGATCATCTGGCAGATGAGTTTGTTCAAGGTAAGGAGGAGCCAACCATTACTTAAGAATCTACTCATCTGGACACTCATGGGATGAGTGACATTGAAGTGAAGGAAGTTATGATGTCCTTATATGCACAACCAACAGGAGAGGAATGTGTCAATAGTATGACTGTGCTACCTCAAGACCAGATTCCGGAGAAGCCATTACCATCCATCATTCAACCTCCTGAATTGGAACTCAAACCTCTCCCAGCTCATCTGAAATATGCATACTTGGGAGATAAGGATATACTGCGCATAATAATCGCGCGAGCCTAGCCCAAGAAGAAGAAGCCGATCGATCTCGGTCGCGAAGCATAAAACTGCTATTGGGTGGACCTTGGCAGACATCACTGGAATCAACCCAGATGTCTGTATGCATCATATTCTTATGGAGCCAAATAGCAAACCAAGAAGAGACGCACAACGCAAGCGAAACCCTAACATGAGGGAAGTTGTTCTCAAAGAAATTCTGAAGTTGCTATCCATGGGAATCATCTACCCAATTTCAGATAGCAAGTGGGTCAGTCCTGTGCATGTGGTGCCTAAGAAAGGAGGAATTCAACTGGTGGCAAATGAGAAACAGGAGCTAGTCCCAACACGTCCGGTCACTGGGTGACGGATGTGTATTGACTATCGCAAGCTCAACAATTCGACCCGGAAGGACCATTTCCCCCTGTCTTTCATTGACCAGATGTTGGAAAGGCTGGCAGGGCAGGCTTATTTTTGCTTTCTGGACAGGTACAGCGGGTACTTTCAAATACATGTGAGTCATGACGATCAAGAAAAAACAACATTCACATGCCCCTTCGGAACTTATGCATATAGGAGGATGCCGTTCGGGTTGTGCAATGCCCCAGGGGCCTTCCAGAGATGCATGATGAGCATTTTCTCAGATATGATTGAAAAATGCATTGAAGTCTTCATGGATGACTTCACAGTTTATGGGAATTCTTTTGATAACTGCCTAAGCAGTCTTGACAAAGTACTCGCCAGATGTATTGAAAAGAATCTCGTGCTCAACCACGAGAAATGTCATTTTATGGTCACAGAGGGTATTGTTCTAGGCCATGTCGTCTCAGAAAAAGGAATTACAGTCAATAAGGCAAAAGTGGACCTGATTGCGCAATTGCCATATCCTACGAATGTCAAGGAAATCAGAGGATTCCTTGGGCATGCAGGCTTCTACCGAAGGTTTATAAAGGACTTCGCCAAAATTGCTCAACCATTGACTAAGCTGCTGCAGTTGGATGTGCCATTCGAGATAACCGACACCTGCAGGGAAGCTTTCAACTTGTTAAAAGCCAAGTTAACTTCTGCTCCGATCATGCAAGCACCAGATTGGGATTTACCATTTGAAATCATGTGTGACGCCAGCGACTACGCAGTTGGTGCGGTTCTTGGACAAAAATTGGGCAGAGAGAACCATGTCATCTATTACGCTTCCAAGACTCTCAACCCTGCCCAGTGCAATTATACAACAACTGAGAAGGAGCTCCTCGCCATCGTGTTTGCCTTTAAGAAGTTCAGATCCTACTTACTAGGATCTAAGATTATTGTTCATACAGATCATTCAGCTAAAGCAGAATCCAAGCCGAGACTGATCAGGTGGATATTGCTTCTCCAAGAGTTTGACTGGGAAGTCAAAGATAAGAAAGGAACAGAGAACAAGGTTGCTGATTTCCTAAGTAGGATCCCCATGCCTGCTGATGGAATCCAGATCCGAGAGACCTTCCCAGAGGAGCATTTGTACGAGATCAAGGAGGTCAACAACATCTACCTGCCCATGCATGACATAGAAATTTGCAGTGCAGTGGGTAAGCTTCCTTGGTATGCTTCTATTGTTAATTATTTAACCACCAAGAGAACTCCACATGGAATCACATGAGCACAATCTCCCAAGCTTAAGAGCGATTCAAAGTATTATTTCTGGGATGAGCCCTACTTGTGGAGAGTGGGGGCAGACCAAGTCATCTGGAGATGTGTTCCTGAGGAAGAACAGGATAATATTCTCAACCACTACCACTCCATAGCATGTGGAGGCCACTTTGGAGCAAAGAGGACAGCACGAAAGGTATTGGACAATGGTTTCTTTTGGCCTTCCATTTCACGTGATTCCCATTTTTTCTGTAAGAGCTTCCCTCGCTGCCAAATGACTGGGAACATCTCTCATAGAGATGAAATGCCCCAGATACCGTTAAGATTTTGTGAAATCTTTGACGTATGGGGTATGGATTTTATGGGGTCGTTCCCAAGTTCATTTGGTAATCTTTATATTTTGCTCGCTGTGGACTATGTGTCCAAATGGGTGGGGGCGAAGGCCACCCGAACTAACGATTCCAAAGTTGTTTCTGGATTCTTGAAATCCAATATTTTCAGTAGATTCGGAGTGCCCAGAGCTATTATCAGTGATCAAGGGACACACTTCTGCAACAGAACCATTGAAGCCCTGATGAAGAAGTATGGTGTCCAACATCGCCTGTCCACACCATACCATCCACAGTCGAATGGGCAGGTAGAAGTATCCAACCGAGAAGTAAAGGGGATCCTTGAGAAGAAGGTAAATCCCTCCTGAAAAGATTGGAGTGCAAGGCTTGATGATGCCTTGTGGGCTTATAGGACAGCGTATAAGACTCCAATTGGGATGTCCCCATACCGGCTGGTATTCGGAAAGATGTGTCATCTGCCTATGGAGATTGAGCACAAAGCATTCTGGGCAGTTAAGCAAATCAATATGCAGCCCTCAAAGTGTGAGGAGGAAAGGAAATTTCAGCTCCAATAGTTGGAAGAATTGAGAATCGAATCATATGATGTTGCAAGCTGGTATAAAGACCGTGCGAAATTATGGCACGATAAGAATATTAGGGAAAAAACTTTCCAGGTAGGACAATTGGTCTTATTGTTTCAATCAAAGCTGAGACTTATGCCTGGGAAGTTGCGATCGCGCTGGATTGGGCCATTCAGAGTTACAGACGCCTGCCCAAACGGAGTTGTAGAAATTGTTGGCCTCTCATCTGAGAAGGCATTCAAAGTTAACGGACACCGTTTGAAGATTTACCATGATCCATTCGAGATATATGCAGTGGAGAGCGTCGATCTCTTCCCCGTTCCACCATCAAACTGATTGCTTAAGGCAACGTCTAGCCAAAGACGTAAAAGAAAGGCGGCCCGAGGGAGGCATCCCTCATATTTTGTCATTTTGTATATTTTTTTTGTGAATTTTGTTGTCTGCCCAGGGAGGGGCATCCTTTTACTGTTGCCTATTTTTGTTTTTATTATATTTGTGTGTCTAACGGTTATGTAGAGGGACTGGAATGAAATTTTGAAAGGCGGAAACCCTTGCCAGCAAGATTCGGGGGTCAAAATGAAATAATTAAAAAGTCAGAGGATTATTGTGCAAGCGGCGGTTCAGCTTTCTCGCGCCCCTACGGCAGCTATTTAATTGCCCCCTTCACATCATAATAAGCCACTCCCTCATTTCTCCCGCCTAAGTCTGCAAGTTTATCTTCTTCCCCTCTCTGCTACAGTTTGATGATCCCATCAGTCAAAGGACTGTGCGCCGCGAGGACAAGAAATGCTCCTAAGGTAAGCTTTACGATCCCTCTCTCTTCGAAGAACTTGGTGTGAAAGAAGAATTTGAGGCGTATTTCCATGCTTTGGGTTGGGATTGGTTGCTGCAACTAGAACCACTTGACAACTATGAACAGTTAGTCAAGGAATTTTCATGTTCATTTCAGTTTAAGGCAGCAGAGATTGTGCTGTCAAAATTCATTTCCTTCCGTGTGTGTAATACCTGGTTTAAATTGTCGTGGCTGAGTTTAACTACTGCTTAGGCATAATCCCCTCACCCTACATGTTGTCTGAGTCATATCTGTATGCCCTGCGTGGGATCCCTTCTGATATGGAGGACTATGAGGTCTGGGAGACTCTGGCCCCAGGAAGCAACCAATATTTTCAAACTTCCAAAACTGATGCTTACCCTATCCAGAACCCAGTCCTCCGCATGACCCATCTGTTCATCACTTACAGCCTAACTGGCCGATCTACATCCTACTCCAAGATCTCTTACCAAGAATTGTTCTTCATGTACTGCATGCTTAATGGTGTGAAACTAGACCTAGGCTATTGGATTGCTCATGTCTTTGCTGATATCCGCACCACCACCACCCGCCACTTCACTCTGTCTCACCTGTTTGGTCAATTCTTCCATCGCCACTTCCTGTTGCACAGTACCCGTCTCTTAAAGCGAGTCAAGCCTGCTACTGTGTTTTCTATGAGGAACCTTGAATATGCAAAAATTGTTAACAGTGATGGCGATATTCTCCTGCCGGGGCAAACAACCCCGAGCACTTCTGTGGTTGCAGGTGCTTCCACTTCTCGCGCTGGGAAAGTAGCTGCTGGACCCTCATCCTCTAGGTCCAAGGAAGTGGACACAGATCTCCTGCTCAACTTGCAGGAGCAGATTGCGGCGATGCAGAGGCAGCTCGAGGCACTGACCGGGAAGAAAGGAAAAGGCGCGGCTAAGACGCGCAATCGGTAATCGGTTTCTACTCACTCCCCCATTTGTTTGTGTGTCTTTTTCTTTTTATTGTTTTAGATCTTTTGTGTTTGTCCCCCCCCCCCCCCCCCTCCTCCTCCTCTAAAGTGTGAGGAGGGGGTGTGTTTGTTTTTTGTTGTTGTGTGTCCTCTCTTCTGCTTTACTCTCTGCCTGCTTGAGGGCAAGCAGGCTTTAAAGCGTGAGGAAGGATTGTTCTGTGTTGTCTTTTTCTGCCCTGAACACTCGGTTCTGCCTGCTTGAGGACAAGCAGGGCTCTAAAGTGTGAGGAGGGGTATTTTTAGTTTTGTTGTCTGTTTGTATGTATGCTTGCCATGTTTCTCCAAGTCTGCTATGTATTATGATTGCCCCCTGCCCCAAATTTTTTCAAAACTTAGTGAATCACAAGCATGTTTACATGTTTTCTTCACTGTTTGGGATTAGAAGATGCTAGGAACGATGAATTAGGGGCAGATATTGAGTCTAATTAAACTGCACTAAATAGTCAGGATTGAGTCTAGAGTGGGGCACTCCCCACTTACTTCTTTTTGAGAGAATAGATGTCACAAAGTCGCCATATTAACATACCATGTGCACCATGTGATAGAAGGTACTGGGGATAACCTTAATTCTGGCCTGAGTTTATATAACCCTTGCCCAAATATCCCCTAGTAAACAAATTTGAGCTTTGGTCTGTTCATTCAATCAGTCACTAAATATTAGCCACTGTCCAATTTTAGACATTCTCTTGGCCCTGTTATGTATATATGCTTTTGTACACCTTGCGCAACCGATGAAATCAAAGATCTGTGCTTAAACTGCCTATTTAGAAGGGTAAATTGTAGAAAGGGAGATTGGGAAGAAAAAAATAAAAAAAAAAATAAAATTCAGCAGCAAAAGAGTAAAAAGAAAAAAATCAAAAAAAAGAAAGGTGCTTCAAAAACAAAAGAAAAAGAAAAAAAAGATGCACCTAGAGAAAAGAAAAGAAAGAAATTTTTTATCCTCCCAAGCTGCTTATCATTAACTCCCTGCCCTGTATCAAATCTTTATTCCAGCACATACTAGCACAAGCCGAGGGTACTTTGCATATATGCTTGACAAATGATGCACAACATAATGAGCCTAGGACCTCAATATCATTTCATGGTCCTTAGCCCAATTACAACCTAAGAGAAAAAGACCTTTTTGATGGTGCTAATTGGTTGACTTAATATGGTGATTGCGTGTATTTAGGTTTAAATGAGCGGCTGTCCGGACTAGTGTAGTTGAGTGCTGAGTGAAACGTGATAATGACTCAATGCCTGACCTGTTTTGACCTAGTTGATTTTCCTAAATTTGTTGATGCATGTTTCTTGCGTGAGATATCACTTTGATGTGCTTTATATTCTTGGTCGGGTGCTATTATTTACATGTGCAGAATTTGGTTTTGCTTGGCAGCTTGTCGTCTTTATGTTTTTTATGTGTGTCCGTGTCTTCCTTTTATTGTGTTTCCTTTTCCTTCTTTGAGTCTGTTTGTGTGGGTCGTTTTGGGGGGAGTGGAAACCGACCAACATTCGTGCTTAAAGATTCTCTTAATAGTTGAGGGCAAGTATTGCTTATGTGTGAGGAGGTTGATAAGCACGTAATTGTTGCATTTATATTACCGATATTATGCTTGTTTGTCTCGGGTTTATGCATGTAGGAGGTGGATAATAGGTGAAAAGGTGGTGAATGTTGCCCATGTACGTAATTGAAGCTGCATACATGGAATATATGATAAAAGGAGTTTTGGGCCAGATTGTTAGAGGAAAACTGGGCAGGATTTGGACCTTCCATTTGGGCCAGCATAAGTGGCCCGAAGAAATGAATTGAATAAAGAAATGAAGAAGCTCAGCCCATCTATATTGACAGAAAATGGAGGGAAAGTCTTTTGGTTGAGCTACTAGCTGTGGAAAAGATTGATGTAGAATAGTACAGTGGCAAGGTACTTTTCCTGCCACAGCCGCCCAGCCTGGCAAGAATTCCTCTCACAGCCGAACTGCTGCAATTAATGCATGGAGAGGCTCAACAAGAAAAGCATGACATGATTTAGACTTACCTTTTGTTATAATATTATTATTTTTGGCTATGTAAGGGAAGATATCCCACAACTTATGATAACTCTTTAATAACTCTCTAGTCACTCTCTCTCTATCTACTTTAGTTTTCTCAACTCTCTCTAGTTTAGTTCATGTTCTTCAATCTTCAAGTTATATAGTAAAAGCTTTTTAATTCTCGCCTCTGTTCAAGCATTTAATTCGCGAAGATCTGCCTCAGTATGTTCTCTGTTTTCTGCCATGTTTCGTTCATTTAATTCTGCACTTATTTCTGTTTATTTAAGATTTAGAAGTTATTGTTCTTCCAGTTAGCTTTCTGCATTTATGATGTCTTTCTTTTACATGTTTTCTTGCTTTCGTAGTTTAAATATGTGTAGCTAAGCCCTAGATTCGGCTAGGGCAGTGAAACACCCGATCCTTGCCTTCCATGAGATCTTAATGTGCTTAAAATTGGTTAGCTAAGTGTTTCTGCCCAGATCTGTGTAGATGCTTGTTTAAGATAACATATGACTGAGGTTAATTGGGCTGGTATTGAATAGGCGGGGAGATGGTGGAGTTACTTTTATGCTCAACATGGGTAGCTTTGCTAGTTCGGTTTTTTGGATATTAATGCTCCTTAGTTGTAGATCTATGCAATACTCAACATGGTAGATCGACACTAGGGTAGGGAGTAGGTTAATGCTCAACATTCCTTCTCCATTTCAAGAATAAGACTTAGGTGCGTCCGTGCTCAACACGGCATCTTAATCGGGCAACCTTAGGAAACCGATTAATCTTAGAATCGAGGATTGGAGGTCGATCAGTATGTATCTGCCCAAAACCGAGTCACTTTTAATATTTGTTCTCATCCCCTGTTTTAATTGCGCAGTTTATAAATTATTGTCTAGTGTTAATTAAACCCAAAGTTAATAATGATTACTAACCAAACCCTTTCCGATCTTTAGAGATAAATTGCTTAAATCTACCCATTCACTGTGATTCGATCCCTGTTTGCTAACTGTGCTTGTATTAGTTTAGTTGTCTGTCACAAGTGTAATTATAAATATTGTTTGGTTCGCGGCCGATTTTAACGACAAAGTCCCGACCAACAACTTATTTTAAATTATTTCAAACACTACCTAAAACACGGTGACTCATATCCATGTTGTGTTCCATGTCCCGCAGTGGAGCAATCGTCAAAAGCTGAGACATGTTTGGCGTGTAGTAGTGAATGCTGGGCAAAACACACTACCCGCCCCTTTTGTTTGGTAAACCTGAATTCCACAAAGCATACTGACATGGCCAAAAATGTTACAAGTATGAATGACCTCCCCCCCATCATAGGTTCTTAGAAAGGCTTCCACATAAATAAAAGTAACCCAATGTATTCAGATATAGAAATGACCAAAAACCAACATGCAACTCCTCTTTATCAGATACTTGTCCTAATCCAATCTCTACACAAATCCTCCGCATGCTACTCACAATTGTATTTTTCTTGATAACAATCACCTCCACTTCTCATACATAAACTCACCCACCTCCGGATTTAAGCGTATTACTCAACCTGTATAAATTATCAAAAAACAATCACAAGGCATACATACAGTTGTACAGATGACATTCATGCTAGTTGTGAATAGAGCTTACCAGTCCAAGCCCTCAAAAAGGCCTTCTCCTTTTATAGCAGAAGTTTTAAAAATAGACCATTGCCGGTTCTTAATCTTGTGCAGCTCCAAGGCTTCAGTAATTGCAGCATCATCAAGTGCCCCAGGAAGATCCTGACAGACGAGCATTTTCAGTGGTAAATATAATAGTCGACAAATCTTAAACATGTCACTTGGATACACGAGGTATAAGGAAGAAACCCCAAACATCACAAGGTTCAGTTTAGTAAACCTGTTTATTTGCGAATAAGAGGACACAAGCACCTTTAAGCTCCTCCTCCTGTCAATAGGCCAAAATAGTGCAAACATATGTTATACTAATGGAACTTAACAGGAGAAAACATACAGATCCATAAAAGATGTAAAAAGTCAGTATACCTCACAAGCCCAGTACAATGGTTTGAACTCCATCAGTCCCAAAATATTTAGACTAGTATTCTACTATGAGTATATCGGAATTACATAGTCTCAATACTATATCTGGTATTTTTATAGTTATTAAAAAACATGCCCTTTTATGTTCAAGGAAAATAACATGATAGTATATCCAAGCTTTCATTAAATAAGCAAAGAATTTCAGATGAATATCCATTTTCCTAAACAATTCTCTACATCATACACTAAAGTGGACTAAATACTGGGATTTGGGACAGATGGAGTATATACTACTTTTATGAGAAAGAAGCATCCAATATTTCTAATTCCTATTGAGATTTTCAGCCTCCAAACTACAGGAAGCATGACAGTAAGACAGTACTTGCTGGCTTTCAAAGTGCAAGAGTTCCCTTGTCAAGGTAGAACTGAAAAATAACTCCTGAATCCATGAACGGCAATCTCGTATCTCATAAACCATATGTACAACTGCATTTTGCTTAAGATATACAAAAGCATCAATCACCTCAAGTATTGCATGAAATTCTTCTTTTGCAATCACCAGCCTATCGGTGTCACTTGAATCAACAACATATATAATAGCTTGAGTGTTGGGGAAGTAGCACCTCCAGTATGGCCTGAAGAGCAAAAGCAATAAACCAAGTGCACAAATGAGTGTCAACTCTGTGTTACATTATCAAAAGCATCTCAATTCAAGGCAGGACTCTATGATTCCACAAAATCATCAGGATAAGTCAAAATTTACTGATGAAAGACATTTCCAGAATACCAACTCTAGTCCTGAATGACAAAAATGATAATGGTTCATATCGTTTTCTGCCTCCAGATGAAGTGAACTGCTATATGACAGTGAAAGGATGCATTTGCTGATAAAAGTAAGATCTACAAGACACTAATAGCAAAATTAAAATACCGACCAGTTTCACATCAGCGATAACATAGGTAATACCAGGGTTTATCTCAGGCTTCGTTGGTATAGGTACAATAAAATGAAAGGAAATAGGACACGGCTGGGTCAGATAAGACAGGATTTAGTCAGTGCTTATATCATCATTTCTTTTTTAGACATTTAAAATAGTACTCCCTATCCACTTTCTTTCCGGCATGGTTTTTAAGGAGCTATTAGTTGTGTAAAGTTGTGGGTCCCACAAAAAAGTTGTATATAATAATTAGTCAAAAAGGGAAAGTGGAAAATATCTTTAGTACGGAGGGAGTAATAAATATGTGGTGCACAGTAATCAACTTTTTCAAGTAAACGCAACTCATGCAAGTGATGCTAAATAGATTTATGAAATTGTTTATTCTTCACCTTTCACTTTATCGGGTATCAGGTTTTTCCCATAAATCTTATGTTTCATTCAACTAAGTAGAACTGTAAGCTAAAGTTTCTAGATGGAAATTGAAAGAGAGAGAGTAGACAAATCATTAGCTATAGAAGGCAATATTAGATTAGGCAAACAAGCAGAAAGAGAGAACAAAAACAAGTTACCTGATACTTGTCTGCCCACCTGGCATAAGGAAAGAAAGAACAGTTAGCCATCATCATCAGAAAGACTTCTTTCATCACAATGAAATTGATGGCAGAGAGATGCAAATGAACATCTCTAACTATAACCAATAAGCGTAAAATAGCCATAATTATCGGTACAAAAGAACACTTAGCTATCAAAGGAAACCAAAACATCAATTCCTAAAGCAGGAAAAATAGAGCTAATGAAATACATATTCATAGATGACATGTCTGCGTTTGTGTTCAAATTTGTAAAGTGATTACTATTTTCGCTTTCCATACTTCAGAATCCGCGAACTTAATACTCTTAACACGTTTAACCTATAAAGTGACAGATTTCTATTTTTGGACTTAATCCAGGCTCCAGCAACAAGTCATGAACTCTCGTGTCAGGAAAATGAAAAGTTTCTTAATTTCATTACTTCTTCAGATACAAAACATCCATTATGAAGCTGAAAATTTAAAAACAGCACTTAAAGTGAACAGATTACCTAGATCCCAAACTTGAAACTTTATGTTGTTATACTGCACGGTTTCCACATTGAACCCTATAGCTGCAATCAGAAGAAGGGGGCAAGATGTCAATGGAAGTAAGACAATTATGCTTAAAATCTCCACTAATCCATCAACCTCCAACCATTATAGATTCATTCAATTAAAAGTATTGACAATGGAAAATCGGATAGCTGCTTACTTGGAATTGTAGATACTACTTCACCCATCTGAAGTCGATCTGCCAAAACATATAAATATGAATAATCAGGATATCGAACTGATCAGCGGAAAGGTGAACGAAAGGGGATTCGTACAAAGGATGGTGGTTTTCCCGGCATTGTCAAGACCGAGAACCAGGATCCGAGCTTCCCTGTTCCCGAACAGCGACGAAAACAGCCGCGTAAATACTATTCCCATTTCCTTGCTAATCTGAACAGACAGTTGACGAATTTACCAACCCAACCGGGATAATAAATATATAGAACACCAAGATCAGATCGAAAAAATCGCCGTACCCTCGAATCCTTCCTGAAAAAACAAAAATCACGAAGAAGCAGAAACAAACTGATCAAATTAGGGTTCCACCAGTTGGTTACGGGCGGAAAAAGTGAGGGTCTGCCACGGAAGACAATTTTGGGGGATTGATTCCGGAAGACGGAAAGATGCGTTGAAATGTTTATATCGAGATAAAATCTTGAATTTTTGGAGCGTGATTAATGTGGAAGAAGGTGAATTTGATTTTTCATAATAATTAATCTGGCAATGAATGAAGAATCCGGGAAACCTCCATGTATTCGTACAGTAACAGTAGTGTGTTTTTATTGGTAAACAAAAATTTTAATATTAAATACATGGTCCATTAATACACGCGTGACACTGCGTTATTGATGGGCCACTGAGTAATCCTCCAAAAAATGGGTCAGATGATCTTTTGCGAGTATGAAGAGGAAGAATATGAATTAGCACAAAATAATGGATGTATTTATCTATTGGTTACTAGACATTTCACACCGTGCAGTCGCACGGTGCCTGGCTAAGATAAGGACAATTAATTTTTTAAATTTTTAAAAAATAAGAGTTTTCAAATAGATTTGTTTTAATATAGATTGTGAATAAATATTGTTGAATATGATACATTCAAGTGAGGGAACATGTTCTGAAACATAGCTAAAGATGTAGACCTAATTCCAAGTAAACTCAGAGTATGTACTTTCAGAGCGGTTTGTGTTTACTACAATTGTGTACCTTTGTGTGTACCACACCACAAGTGTGTCGACATGTGGCGTATGTGGTCCACTATTTTGAATGAAAAACGCCACATGTCGACACTCTTGTGGTGTGGTACACCTAAACCTTTATGACGTACTTCACATCACAAAACTGATCTACAACAGCGTTATTGATGGGCCACTGAGTAATCCTCCAAAAAATAGGTCAGATGATCTTTTGCGAGTATGGAGAGGAAGAATATGAATCAGCACAAAATAATGGATGTATTTATCTATTGGTTACTAGACATTTCACACCGTGCAGTCGCACGGTGCCTGGCTAAGATAAGGACAATTAATTTTTTAAATTTTCAAAAAATAAGAGTTTTCAAATAGATTTGTTTTAATATAGATTGTGAATAAATATTGTTGAATATGATACATTCAAGTAAGGGAACATGTTCTGAAACATAGCTAAAGATGTAGACCTAATTCCAAGTAAACTCAGAGTATGTACTTTCAGAGCGGTTTGTGTTTACTACAATTGTGTACCCTTGTGTGTACCACACCACAAGTGTGTCGACATGTGGTGTATGTGGTCCACTATTTTGAATGAAAAACGCCACATGTCGACACTCTTGTGGTGTGGTACACCTAAACCTTTATGATGTACTTCACATCACAAAACTGATCTACAACGTTAACGGCCCAGAAGTTGTCGAGTAATGTCGAATATAATGTGACATATGATAAAAATAAATACATAAATAAACTCTAAGTTTGTTGTTTAATTCCAACTTGAGATGCCTATTCATATTCCTCTTCCCCCGCAAAGCAAACACCCTTATATGAGAGTATACATTCTCCAGGATGTGCAAAAGGTTGAGATCCAACTCACAAGTAACAATTACTAATTACGAAGCACGAATCAAAATTTGACTGTAGAAGAAACTAAACTAATAGCCATTCATGTTTGATATGTAAGAAGACAAAGATCACATAAGCTCATTACATAAACTACTAACAAAACAACCTAGTGAGTTTGAAGAGGGTAAACAGCTCACGGCTTAGATCTTCTAAACAAAAAGCACACACTTAAAGGCACTTAAGTTTTCTAAGGGAACTTCAATTTTCACATTAAAGACAACAAATCCACAGTTCAATCATAGTGCCGTAAGGCTACAATGATATGAGATGAAACATATAGATTAGAAAAGTAAGCAAAATGCAAAAAGGGATCAAGAAATCCAAAAAATCATTTAGTCCCCACAAATGTGGTTTCACAAAATAAATACAAGACAGAATCAGTTCATCACAGGTGCCAAGATAAATGTACAAACTATTACAGTACATGTAGTCATGTGCATATCTTGAATAATATTGTGTTCAATATATCCAACCAAGTACAACACCTAGCTGAAAGTCAAAGTTGCATTAGTTCTCAATGAAGTCAAAAACATACCTATTATGTACTTCTTCTTATCATATGGTGGATAATAAGGGGCGTTCCTTCGAATAAGTCCAACAAATAATTCGCTAAATCATATGGATTATATTTTATGTATTTGCGAACAAGATAAGACCTTGATCTCTGACAAAGTGCTTCCAGCTTACTCGAACTCCCACCAATCCCTTCATCTTTCAAACAAGATAAGACCTTGCTCCATGATGCTCTGAGATACTACTGTGTAGCATACTGTCTGATCGAGCAAGTGGATGAATATCGCCATTCTGTATAGGTTTTCTTGGAAGCTTCCCTCTGAACTGCATTCTCAAGCTCCACAAGAGTCCCAATAGTAGCTTCTCCCAGCCCATCCAGTTTTCAGAATAACAAACCACCTGCGTCTTCATACATAAACAATTCTTGCAATTCAGGCAAAGCCTGAGCTAATGCATCATACATATCAAGAATCCTAAATAGTTTCTTAGCGGACCTCCTCCCAATAGCAACTGCCTCCCCAAAATTCAACAACTACATCACACAACATTTTGAAGTCTCTAGAAAACAGACTTCCTTAATCAAATCAGATAAAGCAAATATTTTCTCACATAAATGCTTCTCACTCGACAAAATGTGTATCTAGTATAAAAATAATATAAAAAAAAAAGTAACTGCAAACCCGGAATAAAGGTGACTCAAATGAAGATCCAAAGCTCCGAAATGCCACCCTTAGTATCTGATCCATATCAATAACTTAAATTAGTTAACAAATCATAATCACTATGAGATATTTTAAATTAAGCTTCTGTTGTAAACCAACAACAATAATTTCATGGATATTAAGACAAAAATCATCAAAACTACAACCCTCTTCATACCATTATCAATTTCAAGAAATTTATGCAAAATTGAGAGTTTATCAAAATAATCATCATCAATTAATAAACCAATTAAAGATTCAAATAAAAGGCATAGAAAATAACCATAAAAGCCGACTCATTTTCACAAATACGCATGCAATGTACAGTAATATAAGTGCAATCATCCTGCCTAATCCACTTCCGTTGCGCATTGAGAATCCGAATAAATGTAGCTGACCTATGCGCTAAGATAACACCACTTGGCTACAAAGAGAATAAGTAAAATAAATACCTACTTCCCTTGTGACAACAATGTGGACTTCACATGCTACAATACAATAAATAAATCGTACTGAGATAGCCAAACACCTAATATATGTAATACCATGAACATAATAGTCTCTTCTATGTAATATGCTGCATAGACCATGACTATCAACATCAACCATCATCTACAGTGTTGGCAGAAAACCAGATGTTGGAGAAAAAGAACCAACAAAAAGATGAGCACAGAAATCATAAATGGAAATAGCCAAGAACATACATCAAATATACTGGTCGAGGTCTATGAAATAGGAAAATTTCACACACACACACTTATATATTATTAAAAAAATATCAAGTGAAGATTGAAAATTGGGTATCAGATTTCTCTAAGATGAGGAGAAATTGCATTGAAAAAGAAAAGTGTTTAGCCTTACCTCAAGAACTGTCATGTCTTGCTATGATAAGCATGAAATATCGAATATGAACATTGAAGACCACTGCTGCATATGATCACATTTAACGGGAGACTCAAAGAGATGTGATATGTAATTGAACTTTTAAACTTTTTGTTTGCCTGTCAATGAAGCATATGTTGCTGATGCCTTAGTTATTAAGGACACCGGTTAATGAGCCTGAAGGCAAGCACCAATCTCAAAAGGACGCAACTCAGAGCCATCAAAAAGAAGATTTACTCCTGGGAGAGTTACTTCTTTCCTTTCAACATCCTCTGATTCACCTTTTCCAGTGCCAATGGAGACTGCATCCTTGAAGGGCCTAGCATCAGCCTCATAAATCGGACTCAGACAGTATGATCTACAATATTAGATTCACATGTAGCAAATTCGAAAATTAGTAACATGTCAGTAGGTCTCTCTTTTAACAAGCCAAAATAACCTATCAAAGATAGAAAAGGTTTGGCAAAAGAAAATATCTTTTGTATCTTTTGGTGTCCCATTGTTTGCCCCAATCCAAATACATTATTATATAGAAAGTTTCATGACATAGAATCACATGTTGGAGACAAGATCAGAAAGAATCAAGAAAATAGTGTATTTGCAGATCTTTAAGGAGAGAGCAATGATGGAGCACTGAATCAAGGGTTACTCTTCCTATTAGATTTGAACCATATAGATCGCTAAAGATGCTTAAAAAATATTAGTTGGACATGCTAAAAACTTTCCCAGGTGATGAGGTAATTGCATTCAGAAACTGTTTGAAGTTAAACCAGAGCAAGAACATAACCTAAAAATATTTATGTTCAGATAATACAACGTGATGAGGTAATTGTAGGAAGTGCACTATATCATTAACCATATTTGTTTATATATATGATTTATTATAGTGGTTAATTTCTTTCTTTACTGAATAAGCATTTGGTTAATTCCATTATTCATGAAACAAAAGAAAGTCAATGGTATTAGAGAGTAAGCATTAGGACTCTCTCAACTTCAATTGATGTTCAGTTATGTTCATTCTCTGTTCGATTTTTATCTGAAGCCTCCATTAGAAACTTATGGAAGATTTTGGAAGCAAGAAGTATATGGAAACCTCATTTTACTAACTTGGCCCTAAATATAAACTTTGATTACTTGAAAGAGTTACTGAAAATGGTGTGTAATGCTTCAGATTGAGTCAGAACATATATAGTACACATACTTATTGCTAAAGTCAACAATTTCAGATAGGGTATGAGTAGTTATGAGCCTAAAAATTCTCAGCATCATATTTCATGTTTCACAACCACCTCCTTTTCCCTTTTCCCTCAAAAAGCATTATAAGTCAGCCTCCATCTATTAAGTGAACTGTTAAATATGTGCAATTCTTCGAATTTTCTCATGGCTAGGACTTGTTTAAGTTCTGAAGCATTAGTAGATCGCAAGTTCACTTTCCAACAAAAGCTCCAAAGGCTTCCCATTGCAAAGCCTGTGGATACTTTGTTGGGATAAAGATTCAATAGATGAATTGATAGATTTGAAGATTCCAAAACCTTAGCTGAATATTGTACCTTCGTATCTGTAATAGCTTAGTCGAGTTCAGTAGTTAGAACTCAGTAGACTAGAGTTCAGTAGCTGTAGGATTCAGTAGAAGATTTCCCATTTAGCTGGTGGACTCAGGATCGAAGAAGTCAGTTGGACAACCAACCACCAACTGAATCTGCTCAAGACTTCGTGTTCATGCACTGAATGCTCAGAAGAACGTCAGTAGGAAAGTCATTTCAGTTGAAGGTCCGAGGATTAAGAGGAAGTAAACCTTGATGTTTGACAAGTCTCACCTACCAATCTACCTCGACCAATAAGGAGCTGACAACGACCTATCTTTTCTGACAAAAGCTGCTCCCAGACTGAAAAAGAGGAGAATCTCTATAGTGCACCTACTCACCAACGTTCAAAATAAAGGAGCCGTTTTAGGCTAGACCTCCCTCCAATGGATCTATTCACCATCGATGACTATATAAGAGAAGTCTTCATGCAGAGACACTACCGGGAACCCAAGCTATCTACGCATTCATAGAAGAACCCTTTTAGATCATCACTTAGAGTTATATTTGTTCCCATTCTCTTATCTAAGCAAGCCTCACTGTAATACCTTTAGCTTAGAAACCTCGAGGAAGTTCACATCCTTATGAAACTGTTCTTATTTGTAAGAACTTCCTCTTAGTTGGAGAAGAATCAAACTCTTTAAGTTTGAAATACTTGTAAAAGTCACTACGACCATAAGTAGAGAATCTGTCCAACGCACAGATCATTGAGAACTTGCTCAATATAAGCTTCAAGTTTGTGTCTGTCCAGTGAACAGACCAACTGAGACTTGCTTAGTATAAATATAACAAGTATAATGCTTTGGTCAGGACAGTGTACGTAGGACCCAACGTGTCCGAACCACTTTAAAAATTTGTTGTGTTGATTTACTGTTTTCTCTAACTATCCATATTGCATTAAAAACTGTATTTCATCAAACTTAACATAAAAACCGGTGTTTTCTAATCGAGACGTTTAATAGGGCCTACACTTTCGCACACACTCTAATACTGAACTACTGTTCGACTAACTCAAGTCAGTATAGCTGAACTCAGCAGAAGATTTTCTTGCCCACGCGATCTGAAATATATTTGGCTGTCTAACTCAGTCAGTAGCAAATTTAGCTAGAGCTGACTTCGCGTTTGAGAACGAATTTGTATTCAGGTGTATTCACCCCCCCTCTACACCTGAACCACGTCTCAGGACCAACAATTGGTATCAGAGCACAGTGTTCTTAACTGATCATTATTCTCTGAAACTGGTCTATCTCGAACAAAGATCCTAGAAAACCCATTTTCACTGCATCTTGCATCTCTTCATTGCATCCTATATCTTATCTTTCAATGGCTGATATTTCAGGGATCAGGACGGTACCCATGTTCTCAACAGAGAATTATACGGTATGGCGCGTAAGGATGGAGTCAGAATTCAGTATCGTTCAGCTGAAGTTCAGTATAGTGCGGAAATGTGTAGGCCCAAATTCAGTTGAGTTTAGAAAACGTTTTTAATAAAACAGTTTCAGTATGTTAGTGCGATCGATTAAGCTTTGCTGAAACTCAGTTGGATGATTTTAGAAATTCTTTCAGTATGCACAGTAATCAATGCAATAGTTAAAACAGAAAAACACACAGAACACATGCAGTTTTTAAAGTGGTTTGGATCCAACAATCCTACGTCCACTGTCCCGAAAGATTAGAAAGCTATGTATTATACTGAGATAGTCTCAGTCGGTTTGTACGCTGGACAAACACTGGTCTTGAGATTTATACTGAGCAAGTCTCAGTTTACAAAGGATCAAACTAAAGCGTTTGACAAACTCTCCGACTATGAAGGAGTCCTTTACAATAAGGATCAGTTCAGATATGAACTCCTTCGTCTAAGCTATGGGTAAGATCTGCTGAGCTTAGGTTAGAGGGATAGGGAACGAGAAAGTGACTTCTAGAGCGACGAACAACTAAGTATGGACTTGGGTGCGTATTTAATCGCTTGGATACTAGAGGCTTTATACTCGGGTTTAGCTTGGTTCCCTATGAGCAGGTATGTCGTCTTTCGCCGGAGATTTCTCTTTGAACTTCTTGCGGAAGACTTAGGTCGTATTTAATCGCTTGGATACTAGAGGCTTTATGCTCTTGTGTTCTTCAATTTTCTAGGTTATTCGTCTCGTGTTCACTCGTGAGCTTCAATTTGAAATGTATCCCTCTATTTATAGAGCAGAGATAAGGATAGATCCATTGGAGACGACGATCCTTGTGTCTCTCTCTTTTGGGTAGCTAACAACTCTTTCAAAGAAGGTGCCAAAGTCCTTTCCCTCCATTTCTGGAAAGTTGTTGACTTGCAGCTTTAATCAAAAAATTGACAGCTGGCTGCTCGTCATTGGTTGAGGCTGAAGAAAGTAGGTGAGACAGAACAGACTTCGAGGTAGATCTGAAGATGACTTCTCTATACCTCGTATGACTCTGCTGATTTGACTTAGTAAATCCTAACAGTCAGAAGACTGTCCAGCCGTTGCTGAGTCTGATCTATATTCAGTAGCATGCTCCTGCTGAGTCGGCTTTACTGAAGATCAACTCTGAGTTCAGTGAACTACTCCTGCTGAGTTCAGTTTCACTGACTCCTTTCAGTATACTGCTCTTGCAGAGTCCAGTATCACTGAGTCTTCTTCTTCTGGTACTGAGGCTGGTAATCTACTGAGCGCCTGAACCAAAGAAGAGTGTTTACTGAGTCTGAAACCTCAGAGACAGAACAATACAGATTACAACGGAATGGTTCATCAGTCAAAGTAGGGTTTTGGGATCTTCAAATCTTCAGCAAATATTTAAGAGCACTAGGTTGCTGAGCTATCTCCCAACATGTTGTGGAGCGACTGAATCATCTCCCAACATTTTCCCCCTATTTGATGATGCCAAAACCTAACAATATAACTATCAGAAACAGAGCTCCTTACAAGTATTACAAGTAAAATCAGTGGAGTTGTTCTTCAAGTTCTAGACTACTGAGGGAAACAGGGAAGAAATGTCAGAACCTATACAGAAGAACTAACAACAATTTCTCCCTTTCTAACAACATTTTCCCCCATCTGCAAGCAATCTAACAGACTAGAATCTAACAAGGTAAAACTGACAGATAAATATATTCAATGAGTGTGTGAGTCAGTAATCACATGAGTGATTCTGTGTGTTAAGCATAAAATAAACAAGGCCATATAGACAATAAGGAATTGTTAGGGCCGAATAACAGTGATGTTTTATATATAAGGAAATTCAGTACAGATACATCAGACTGTTATTCTAAGAAAACAGAACAGAAAATATAAGAAAGATACTGAAGTTGTCTATCATCTGAACTGCTGAATCCTGTCTTTGAAGTCCTTTGATTTTGATTCAGGAAGTGGCAGTCCATACATTCTGTAAGTGATCTTGCTCAGCTTCAGTATCTCTGGCAAATCAGCAGGCTCGTCTTCATCTAAGTGTCGTGCTTGGGCAGTATCCTTAATCTCCTTCTCAATCACCCCATAATGAACAGAGCCATCAAGCTTCAGTGGGGGAGGCATGATCCTTGAAGCTGGGACCCTGACATCAATTTTATCTGCTATGGCCTTCTGAACTCTAGCAAATATCTCTGGGTCAGTCTTCAGAAGCCATTCAGCAAATGCAATAGACTTGTGCATTTCAGGCCAGTATCTCCAGAAGTAGTATCTCTTGATATAGTCTGCGTTCAGTGACTCCCACCTCTGTGTCCGTTCCCATGGCATACATTCATCCACTCTGGGCCATCTGTGGATCTTAAGGTCAGTAGGCTTCCTGAGTCTTCTGTATTTGTAAGGAATATCTGCCTTCTCAGGAATCCTTTGGCTTGCTTCCTTCTCAGCCTTCAGCCTGAAGCTTCTAGATCTACCAATCTGAGCCTTTCTCTTGCTGCTTCTATTTGCCTTGCTTCAGCTCCTCTGTCTAGATACCTCTCCATCTGATCCTATATCTCTTGCATTTCTAGCTCTTATTTCTTTGAGGGGACATAGGAGGGTAAATTCTCTTCTTCTTCTGAATCAGCAGGAGTAGAGGATTTTTCTTTTGAGTTTCCCTGCTGACCAGATGTCTGCTGCTGCTACTGCTATTGTTGTTGTTCCTTCTCTTTCCCCTTATCAGCCTCATCACTCAGCTTCAGTTTCCTTGGAGGCAGCCTTATCCCAGGCTTCCTATCTCCTGCTAGAGCCTTAGTCTTGCCTTCGGCTGGCTTTTTCTTTAGCTTGTTAGCAGCCTCAGCCTCTGCAATCTCTCTGGCAAGCTTCTTATCTGCAGCTATCTGAGCTTCTTCCTCAGGAGTGATGTATCTTTTAGTTTTCTTCTTGGGAGGAGTGGGAAGCTTCAGTATTTTCTTACCCTTTCCTTGCACCGGAGGAGGCAGAGGAACCTCTTCCTCTTCTGAGTCCTCCTCTGCATACTCAGCAATTTCCTTGATTATATCACTGGGTGTCTGAGTTGCTTGAGTAGCAGAATCCTTGGGTCCTGAGCCACTTGGGCCGGTCTCTGCAGGCACTACTTCTCCTGCTGCTGAGACACCCTGGGCCTCGCCTTGTGCAGTCTGAGTAGAGGAACCACTGGGAGCAGACTGCTGAATCTGTGTTCCTCCAGCCACTGTCCTTACTCCTTTAGGTACTCTTAGTACCTTCTCCTTCCCTTCAGTTATCTTCAGCTTTCCTTCCCCCTTTTTGGCATCAGCAAATAGGCCAGGGGTGGGAACTTGTACATTCTTATCTAGACTCTTGTAGGCTGCTGAAAGATCATCTAATGCGTACTGCAGCTTTGTGAGTCTCTCATGCAGTTAGTTTCTCTCATCAGTTAGTTGTTCGTTGTACTTCTTGTGAGAGGCGTCTACTGCCATCTGAATATCTTGCAACTTCTGATCCAACTTATCTTCCATAGCCTTCTGAATTGTTTGGATTCTGAGCTCGGAGGCCTGAGAGATAGAGGAGACGGATGCAGTGTGAGCTGACTGGGCGGCCTTGTATTCTTCCAGAAGTTTCGCTTGGCCAGCCTCCATCAACTTCAGTTGCTCTTCGAAGTTGGCTCGTTGAGTGGCGAGTGCGTCAGTCAGGATTGTTGAGAAGTCGGGGGCATGAGTATTCTGAATAGTCGTTCTGAGCCCCTTGATCTCCGCACTCTGAGCCTGAGTGGTCTGCCTCCACGTCTTGTGGACGGCATGGGCGAGGAGTCTATTCTGAGTTCCTTGACTCCTCAGGGCCCTGGCTACTGACTTCGATCATCGGCTTTTAGGGCTAGGCGCTACCTCGAACGCAGACTCAAGCGTAGCCGAGCCGGTTCTCAGACTTCGAGGTACCGGCCTGCGGCGACTGCGGTCCAAGGATGCCGAGAGGAGGTTCAGCTGTAGAAGTTGGTGCATCCTTGTCCAGTTGAGTTCCCTCATCAGGCTTCTCAGGGCCTGAATCACGGGGTGGGTCCTGACCATCAGGGTCAGACCCATCTGAGGGTGCCGTTGCTGAGGTTGGTTGGCGATCATTCAACATGGCAAGCATGGCAGCCCTCAAGTCATCTAAGGAACAGATGTCTGACGGCTCGGAATATCCAATCTTGTTCCTTATCATTAGCTCCTCTTCGTGGAGCTGTTCACAAGAGTGGTGTTTGATCAGCTTGTTCAGAGTAGACCACTCCTGGAACCTGATCAAAGTATGGAGTCTAGCCTGCCTTGCCAGTATGATAAGATTAGTGTGGCTGGCTATCTCCGGGATATGTTCAACAATCTCTCGGGAGGCTCTTGATTGCAGAGCAGATGCCTCCATCCCAATCGATTCTGACTCAGAAGTAGTCTCAGAATCCTCGACTTCAATTGGAGACTGTTGCTTCTCAGCAGACGAAATGCTGCTAAGTGGAGGAATATCCAAGGGGCACTCAGTCGTAGGAATCTGTTCAGCTTCGACCCCTTGGTCCACTGTCTCATCTCATTCAGTGGAGACGGCCTTCTCCACTAACTGAGTTTTCTCTGAGGACTCAGCCTCGTCCCTCAACTGCAGAGGTGGTTCAACAACAACCTCTGTTACGACCTCACTGACTTTCTTCAGTCTCTTGGTCGGCGTCTTGGGAGTAGACTTGGGAGGTGACCTCTTCTTCGTAGGAGTGGAGGTCTTCTGAGCTCCGGTCTTGAGATCAGCAGGCCCTGACCCAATCTGCTGAAGGGCCGCTGCCCTGCTCTGGAATCGGACTTTCTTCGGGTTGAAATATTGCTTATTAGCATACACCACATTGTCCGATCCGCAGAAGTCTTCTATCATGACTGACAGCTTCAGTCCATATAATAATTTTCCCTTCACTGCTAGGCGTTGGGATAATTTGTCGAATTTAGCGGACTGCTTCATGAATTCTTTGAGGAAGAACTCAGTCCAGTTGATCTTTGCGTGATCATATATAGCCATCATCATTTGTATCTTTGGCCTAGATACTTGATCAAAAGATCTGGCGTGACTCGTCAGAATCTAGGTGACGATGTAGGCGAGGGCTCTGAATTTTGGGAGCATGGCGTTCTTTGGGAATGCTACTCTGAAAGAAGTTGGGTTCCCGCAGAAGATCTCAAGATATTCATCCATCTGATCATCTTTGTAGCCCACTGTACTGATTCCCTCCTTGGGAAGTTTGAAGCTGTGCTGAAGAGCTTCCTTCACAGACATTGTCCTGATCTCGGAATAGGCTTGGGAAGGGTCGGCAACTGTATGAGTTATGAATTTGTATTTGATGTCCCCTTCAGCTGACTCTGAGTTCAGATACAACTCAGCAATCTATTGAGGGAGGAAGTACGACGGCTTCCTCGACAGAAATCCCTCTAAGCCGGTTGCTCTGAGAGCGTCAAAAATCTCCTCCATGTAGTCGAGCTCGCAGGCGTCGAATTCCATCATGGTTCGCACCAGACTCGATCCTTCTCAAGGATCTCCTTCATGTCCAGGGGAATGTTGACGAATGATCCTACCATGTTTAATATTCTGCAAAGAAGAAGTATCAGTATCGAGCGACAAGTATTGAAGATATCATATACGATGATGAATATTCATTAAGAATTTACCAAAGAGTTTTCTGAGAGATTTGAAAATAAGTTTGCAAGGAGTCGGAAGAAATTCTCAGAAAATCTAGGGTTCGTAAAGATTGCAGAGTGAAAATAGCAGTCTCTAACTTTGAACGTGTTTATATATGTTAAAGAAGATGAACAGTTAATAATCCACGGTTCAGTTTGAAATAGCTTTTTGAGATGGACGGCTAGGATTTAATGTTATAAAATAGGTAATGATCAATTTAGCCGCCTAAGTCAAAATATAGTTGTAAATAGCCAAAGAAGTAACTTGATACGACATGCATTTAATGCACCGCAGAGATCAGCATGCTTTACATAGAATGTCGTGTATTTAATGCATTTAAGGCATTGAATACGAAGCTGAATCTGAATCATGAATGCACATAATATTTCATTGGCTACTGAGTAGAGATACGCAAACCTGTTAGCTGAACATCGTAGTCAGCTGATACCTTGTGTTGATGGTTGTTGAGTCTCTACGTACTGAATTTACTCAGTACCGATAGTGAACATTCCCCCTTGCTGAATGCTCCTCTCCTGAATCCACTTACTGACTGGAGTCAGTAGGGTCCAGCAGACTTAGCTCTACTGAAAGTTCTCTGAATCTAGCTTCAGCTAGAGGCTTGGTCAGAATATCTGCCCTTTGATGGTCAGTATGGATCTTTTCCATCCTGATATCCTTCTTTTCGACATGATCATGAATGAAGTGGTGTCTGATGTCCACGTGCTTGCATCTCGTATGAAGTACTGGGTTATGAGTGATTGCAATTGCACTGGTGCTGTCGCAGAAGATCGGCACTTCATTCTGAATAACATCATAGTCGCGTAGCTGCTGTCTCAGCCAGAGGATTTGGGCGCAGCAACTTCCAGTAGCCATATATTCAGCTTCAGTTGTTGACGTCGCTACTGAATGCTATTTCTTCGAAAACCATGAAATCAGCTTACTGCCAAGGAACTGACACGTTCCAGAAGTTGACTTTCGGTCAATTCTACATCATGCATAGTCAGCATCAGAATAACCAGTTAGTTCAATATTATCATTAGCCGGATACCATAAACCCATGTCAGGTGTTCCTCTGAGATAGCGGAGAATCTTCTTTGCTGAGTCCATGTGACTCTGCTTAGGATTCGCCTGAAATCGAGCGCAGATACCTACAATATAAGTTATGTCAGGTCGAGTAGCTGTTAGATATAATAATGAACCAATAATAGCACGAAATTCAGTATGGTCTACTGATACTCCCTCTTTATCAAGATCAATTTTCATGTTCGTGTTCATCGGGATCTTGATTGGTTTACCGGATGTGCAACCGAACTTCTTGATGAGGTCTCGAGTGTATTTGCCTTGATTGATGAACGTTCCCTTCTCAGATTGTTTGACTTGAAAACCTAGGAAATAATTCATCTCTCCCATCATTGACATCTCGAACTTATCCTTCATCATCTTCCCAAATTGCTGACACATGATGACGTTCTTTGATCCGAAGATTATGTCATCTATGTAGATCTGCACAAGTAGGATATCGTCTTCCAGTCGAATGCTGAATAATGTGCGGTCTACTATGCCTTTCTGAAAACCTATCTGAAGAAGAAACTCAGACAGGGTATCGTACCAAGCCCTGGGTGCTTGTTTTAACCCGTCATGAGAGCCTTTCGAGTCCGTAGACTCGATGTCCCCGCCTGAAAGCCGGGAGGTCAGTTTCTACATAGACTTCTTCTTTCAGCACGCCGTTCAGGAACGCAGACTTCACATCCATTTGATAAACTCTGAATCTCTGATGTGTTGCGTAGGCTAGGAATAGTCTGATTGCTTCCAATCTTGTAACTGGAGCGAAAGTTTCGTCGAAATCTATTCCTTAGCCTTTTGCCATGAGTCTTGCTTTGTTCCTTACTATAACGTTGTTTTCATCTCGCTTGTTCTTGAAGACCCATTTAGTTCCAATCATATGTTGATGCCGGGGTCTGTCAACAAGCTTTCATACTTCGTTTCTCGTAAACTGATTCAGCTCCTCCTGCATAGCTATGATCTAATCAGCGTCCTTATGTGCATCCTCAACTGACTGAGGTTCTTCAGTAGACAAGAAGCAGGAATATAATGCGCTTTCTCCCTGACAGAATCTGGATCTTGTCTTTACACTTGCTGAAGGATCTCCAATAATCAAATCAGAAGTGTGAGCGTCCAGCTACGATCTACGATGTTTCAACTCCTCATCTGAGATTTGTTCAACACATATAGTAGGTGAGTTAGGCATTTCAGTTGTACTATTCTGAGATTGAAGCAATTCAGTTACTAGAGTTGGGTCTACTAAGTCACTAGGTCTCAGGAACTTCATTTGTTCCCCCTGAATTATTATTCTCAGTAGAGGTCTCAGTTACCACTTGGGTTTCTTCATCGACCTGAGTTACCTGGGATTGACTCTGTTCAGTAGAGTCAATATGTTCAGCTACTTCTGCAGCTGGCTGAAATTCAGTAGACTTATCTTCAGTTTCTTCATCTGAATCATCATCCAACACAGCTGGATCTTTTCAACTTTATCTTTCAGGCTCAGATCATGTAGCTGTTTACTGATGTCCTTAGATTCTGGTTTAGAGTTCCTGCTCCTGTCTTCAGTAGCAAACTCATTAAAAACAACATGAGGGCTTTCCTCCACGCAAAGGGTCCGGTAGTTAAAGACTCTGAAGGCTTTGCTGACCCGGGAGTATCCTAAGAAGACTCCCTGGTCTGACTTGCTATCAAAGGTCTTCAACTGATCCTTCCCATTATTGTGGATAAAGCACGAACACCCAAAAATATGGAAATAAGATAAAGAAGGCTTCCTGCCGTTCCATAATTCATATCGTGTCTTCTGATGCAGCTTTGTCAGTAGTGATCTGTTCTGAGTGTAGCATGCAGTGTCAATAGCTTCTGCCCAGAATTTGGTTGGGAGTCCTGAGTCTGCGAGCAGGGTTCTTGCTGCTTCTTTGAGTGTTCTATTCTTTCTTTCAGCAACCCCATTTTGTTGAGGCGTGCGCGCGGCAGGCGTCTCATGCTCTATGCCTTCAGCTTTGCAGAACTCCTCCACCATCGAATTAAGGAACTTAGTTTCTCTGTCTGAACGTATCTTGAACGTATCTTGATGATCTTGGTGTTCTTCTCGATACTGAGCTTTTTTAGATGCGTTGGTAACTCTGTTTTGACGTTAGACTTGTTGGCAATAAATATGACCCATGTGTAGCGCGAGTAGTCATCAATGACCACTAAAGCATACTTTTTGCCTCTGATCGTCACCGGAGAGACTGGACCGAATAAATTCATATGTAGCAGCTGAAGGATTCCATCAGTGGAAGGAGATGGAACAGGAGGATTTGATTCCTTGTTTGCTTTCCCTTGAGGCATGCTTCACACTAAGTGTCTTTGCTGAATACTTCATTCGGCAGTCCTCTTGCTAGAGTGTTTCTAGCTAGCTTGTTGAGCGTCTTGAAGTTGAGATGGCTGAGTCTTCTGTGCCAGAGCCACCCCGTTCTGTTGTCGTTCTTCGCCAACAAACAAGCTTCAGGTCAGCTGAGTTCCAGTCAGCTACGTAGATATTCTTTTTGCGCGAACCTGACAACACTTTTTTCCCTGTAGATTTATCAATGACATCACAGAATCCAGCGTAAAAAATCACTCTATTTGAGTTATCACAAAATTGACTAACAGAGAGAAGATTATGCTAAAGTCCTTCAACATATGATACTCTTGGAACTGTTGTAGTTCCAATGCTGAGTGTTCCATAGCCTCTGGTATAGCCTTTTGTGTTGTCTCCAAACTCGATTCGGGGTCCTTCTTCAGTAGTGTAATTCTTCAGTTGGTCCTTTTGGTATGTCATATGTCTTGAGCATCCGCTATCCACATACCAAGGGTCCTTGTGCACCTGCAAAACATAATTATATTTAGGTACCCTTTATTTTTGATTTTGGGTCCTTAGATGTTAGTTTTGGAAACCCAGATCTGTCTTACGACCCTGGTGGTCTCAGACAGTTTCTTCCCACTTTGATCAACATACTTGACCACTGGACTGGTCGATGCTGACTTCTGAGGCTTCACAGGTTCAGGAGTCCTGATCTTCTGAGTAGGTGGACTGCTGACCTTTGCATTTTGCACGACTTTCTTCTTCTTCTTCTGACTCTTAGGTCCTCTCCCGACTATAGGATCATAGTAATATGACCCATACTGAGCTGGATGTGTCAGCTACGGAGGTCCATACTGATCAGCCCACTTAGCTTTGCTGGTTCCCCCTTGACTGAACTGGGATGATTTGGAACTGGTCTTCTTGTCAGAATGCTGATAGCCGGGATGAGGTGCCTTCATCTTTTGTTTGCTCTTGGCTAAGGGGGTCAGAATCTCTGTGTTGATGGTCTCCCCTTGAACAAATCTATAAGCTAGCCGGTTTTCTAAGCGTACGGGGGCAGATGAGGAGGCTCCATGGCTGAATCCAAGTCCCTCCTTATAGTACTTAGGCTTGTTGCTTGCTAGCATCGCCTCAAGCTTCTTTTCAGCACCCATGTACCGCTCTGTCATCAGGTTCCTCCAGACATCATCGCTCTTCTTCAGTAGCTCATGCTCGGTCTGAAGTCCTGACAACTCTTGCTTCAGTAGACTCAGTTCAAAATCTTTCTGAGTCAAGTCATTGGTCAGTACTGAGATCTGATCTTCTTGATGCTGAGACTTGGCCATCAGAGAGTTTATCTCCTCCCTGAGTCTCAACACAAGTCCTTCTGACTCAGTAGCAACCTAACTCTCCTGAGAAAGTCTTTGATTCTCCTCTTTCAGGGTATCCAACTCCTGAAGAGTCTTACTGAGCTGCAGACTCATCTGAATCTGCTCATCGAATAGTTCTTCATATGCGATTGCGACGTCCAGATTCTCATCTGCACCTGAAATAGTGTCGTGTGTGCAGTGTGAAGAGGAGTTAAATGGAGCGTGAGAGTTTACCTCATCCTCTTCTCCTGTCATGAGACACTTTTCAGCGTCTTTTTCAAGCTCTACGGCCATGAATGCCGCTTCATCGTCGGATGAATCCATGAAGGAATCGACTTCATCTGAGTCGTCGGAGAGTTCACCAGCTATATATGCTTGACGCTTTTTGATGAACTTCTCCCTTCGAGCTTTTCGTGCTGCTCTCTCAGCAGTACTGAGCTCAGGACAATCATACTGATAGTGTCCAGGCTTTTGCAGTTGTAGCAGGTAGTGACTCTCTCTTCTTTGCTTTGGCTGTCTTTCGACTGAGCTGAGTCCTCCTGTTTCCTGCATTCAGAAGTATGTGAGTCAGGAGTGCGCTTAAGTGTATACTCAGATTTACCCTTGGAGTCTCTGACGACTCTTGAGAGTTTTCTGCGCCTCTCCTTCTCCTTCTGATACTTCACGGCAAGCAGCGCGTACTTCTTAGCCAGGTTTCCTTCTTGTAAATCACTGAGTGAAGGTTCAGCCTTGCTAGAAGTTGGAGCCGTTGTGCTGACTGATGCTTTGAAGGCATGGTCAACTTGGGTGTCAGCTTCAGCTCGCTGCTTCCTTTGAGGTAGAGCAAACTTGAACTCCTCAGCTTTAAGTTCTGAAAAGATATGGTCAGGAGTAACAATATCTAAATCAGAATGTCTTAGTAAAGTAGCGAAGGGAGTCCAATGACCGTCTGGCAGTGCCCTCAAAATCTTGAGATTCATATCTCGGTTGGAGAATGTCTTTCCCAGCCCGTTGATAGAGTTCATCAGATCCGTGAATCTGACGTTGAGATCTTCAATGAGGTCACCAGGCATGAGAGACAGTCTCTCCAGCATCTAAAGTTCCAGCGCCAGCTTGTTGGCTTTGATCTTCTGAGTCCCCCGACTCAATAGCGCTAGAGCATCCCACAGTTCCTTCGCGGACTTGCAGTCCTGAATTATCCCGAGATAAGAATCGCTCAGAGTGGTCAGTATGGCGTTTCTGGCGACCCGATCTAAGTTGTGAAGCTTCTTCTTCTCAGGGGTGAAGAGACTTCTGTCTTTAGGGATCTTCTTCTCGGTCACCATTCCTTCTCCTTGTGCTGGGTCCTGAGTTACGACTGTTGGGATTTTGTATATTGGAAGCAAATTTTATGCTTGTATACAATGTGTTTTGTCCCTACCACTATTTTATTCTCCTATCTGATAAATAAATATTTTTGCACATGTTATCCTTTATCTTGTATAAAAGTTAGATTTGTGTAGTGTGTCGGGTATCACAGATGACAACACAAATTGGTTGAACTGACAAGATATAAATAGTTATCACAGCTGAGACAACTTCAGGATAAGTTGTCGGTTTAAGCTGCAGTTTAGATAAGAAGTGGCTTGTCTTAGCTGCTTGTCTTTACTGGTACACTGAAGGTGGTGTATTGATGGATCACAGTGAGATGTGTTCTCATAACTGACCTTAGTGGAGAACCAAGATCTCGGTGACTTAGCTGGTCTTAAACTTGGTAAGACTTCAGCTGAGTGCATTTGACTATCTATCACTTTGACCTACTATGGTGCACGTCATCGCGACTGGATCTACTTATCTTGAGTACTAGTAGTCATTTGTGGCTTAGGCTGGTTGTTTGTATCTTGCAACCGTATCCTAGTAAAGTGGGTTGATAATATCCTCTTAGGAACTCGAAAGGATTAGCACACTAAACCCGACCGGTTGATTAAGTTCAGGTGTGTTAATAAGGTCGAGTGGTACTACTCAAGAATATAAGATGTTAATTAATTTAAGCTGTCAGTGAGCTTAATTAATTAACTGATATTTCTATCTTAAATACGGAGATCGATTAAGTAAAAAATACAAGCCCTTGCTCAATTTGGGATAAAGGGGTAAGTCAGCACGGATTCTCTAGTGGAATGAATCTGTGTTTATTAATTAATTTTGCTCTGGGCTGAGCATAGATAATTAATTAATTTGAGGCCCAGCTTTATTTCTTGTATTAGATCCCTGATCTGGCCCAATTAGTTGCCTAGTTATTTATTGTCTCTCAGAAATCATTATTAATGGATTAATGTATTTTTACATTATTTAATAATGTTATTTATCTGGAATTAATTTGCTGGGTCAATTAATTGATAAATATTAGTAGCCCAGTAAATTAATTAATTATATTATGGGCTGATTATGTGGAAGCCCATTAGAAATATAATTAAATTAATGAGCTACAAATATGTTAATATTATATTGGCTTTTGAAGCCTATATATATTAGTATTCTGTTCAGAAACAGAACACACATATTCACAAATTAAATGACGCCATGCGTGAGATGTGGAGAGACAATATTCTTAATTTTCTCCAGTTCTCTAACCACCCAGAGGGAGAAAAAGGCCGGGACACAGATCAGAAGATCTAACACACGAGCAACAATCAGAGCTGCGACAACATACGAAGGAGGAAGGTATCGTTTCTAACCCTCAATTATCCTTCAACGACACTATCAACCATAGGAACGATAGGTCCGTACTCCAGTACCTCTGTCATGCTGTCGTGGAGGGAAGTCAGATGTGCCTCCATTCTGACCCGCCATACCACGTAGTTCTCTACTGAGAACATGGTTACCATCCTGATTCCTGACATATCAGACATAATAAATAATGATATGAATGAAGAATAATATGCAGTGAAGACGTTTTCTAGATCCGTTCAAGTAGACCAGTTTCAGACTAACAAGAGTCTTAGAGAACTCCTGCTCTGATACCAATTGTTGGTCCCGAGATTAAACGTTCAGGTGTAGAGGGGGGGTGAATAGGGGTGTTACGGTATACCAAAAAATCGGTATACTGCACATACCGTACCGAAAAAATGCCGAACATAGCGAATTTTCGGTATACCGTAATTTTTGGTACGATATCATACCGTACCGAAGTTTTTTCGGTACGGTAACGGTATGAGATTTTCTATACCGAGGTATACCGCATATCGAAGTTCATACCAAAGTTACAAATATGTCACTCATATCGAACAATCTTAATGCTATATCATAAATTCACTTAAATGACATAACTTTATTTGACATAAAGTCACATTATTTATTCTATTAAATCATGAAATGGATAAAAAATTATATATTTCAACTTTATAAATATTAACCCGTAGTATTAATAAATTCATACAAAATAGATAGATTAATTAATTTTATTCGAAAATAATATTAATAACTTTCTTGGCTTTTATAAAATATAGATTAAATTTTTGGTATACCGTTAAATATTCGGTAGACATTGATTTTTCGGTATACCGAAGTGCGGTACGGTATACCAAAAGAGCGGTATGACAACGGTATGGAGATTTGCTATAGCGAACTTTCGGTATACCGAACTACGGTATACCGAAATGATCGATACAGTAACGGTATGCATTTTCCCATACCGACCCTTATTGGTACGGTATGCGGTATGAGAAAAATAGTACGGTATATCGTACCGAACACCCCTAAGGGTGAATACATCTGAAAACAATTTCTCAACTATAAACACGAACAGTCCTTTTCAGGAGAGTGCCATACTGAACAAGTTCAGTAGACCAAATAAGCTGTTCTGGATCGTGTGGCAGAGTGGCTGACTTCACTGAGGCCTGCTATCTGACTTGAGTCAGAATTCAGTACCGTACAGCTGAAGTTCAGTATAGTGCAAAAATGTGCAGTCCCAAATTCAGTTGAGTTTAGAAAATGTTTTTAATAAAACAGTTTCAGTATGTCAGTGCGATCGATTCAGCTTTGCTGAAACTCAGTTGAATGATTTTAGAAATTCTTTCAGTATGTACAGTAATCAATGCAACAGTTAAAACAGAAAAACACACAGAACACAGGCAGTTTTTAAAGTGGTTCGGATCCAACAATCCTACGTCCATTGTCCCGAAAGATCAGGAAGCTATGTATTATACTGAGATAGTCTCAGTCGGTTTGTACGCTGGACAAACACTGGTCTTGAGATTTATACTGAGCAAGTCTCAGTTTACAAGGGATCAAACAAAAGAGTTTGACAAACTCTCCAACTATGAAGGAGTCCTTTACAATAAGGATCAGTTCAGATATGAACTCATTCGTCTAAGCTATGGATAAGATCTGCTGAGCTTAGGTTAGAGGGATAGGGAACGAGAAAGTGGCTTCTAGAGCGATGAATAGCTAAGTATGGACTTGGGTTCGTATTCAGTCGCTTGGATACTAGAGGCTTTATACTCGGGTTCCGCTTGGTTCCCTATGAGCAGGTATGTCGTCTTTCGCCGGAGATTTCTCTTTGAACTTCTTGCGGAAGACTTAGGTCATTTTGAGTTGCTCGTGAATGCTCCTGTGTTCTTCGATTTTCTAGGTTATTCGTCTCGTGTTCACTCGTGAGCTTCAATTTGAAATGTATCCCTCTATTTATAGAGCAGAGATAAGGATAGATCCGTTGGAGACGACGATCCTTGTGTCTCTCTCTTTTAGGTAGCTAACGACTCTTTCAAAGAAGGTGGCAGAGTCCTTTCCCTCCATTTCTGGAAAGTTGTTGACTTGCAACTTTAATCAAAAAGTTGACAACTGGCTGCTCGTCATTGGTCGAGGCTGAAGAAAGTAGGTGAGACAGAACAGACTTCAAGGTAGATCTGAAGCTGACTTCTCTATACCTAGCTCATATGACTCTGCTGATTTGACTTATTAAATCCTGATAGTCAGAAGACTGTCTAGCCGTTGCTGAGTCTGATCTATATTCAGTAGCATGCTCCTGTTGAGTCGGCTCTACTGAAGATCAACTCTGAGTTCAGTGAACTACTCCTGCTGAGTTCAGTTCCACCGAATCCTTTCGGATATCTTTGCTCTCGCCGAGTCCAAAGATCACTGAGTCTTCTTCTTCTGGTACTGAGGCTGGTAATCTACTGAGCGCCTGAACCAAATGAAGAGTGTCTACTGAGTCTGAAACCTCAGAGACAGAACAATACAGATTACAACGGAATGGTTCATCAGTCAAAATAGGGTTTTGGGATCTTCAAATCTTCAGCAAATATTTCAGAGCACTAGGCTGCTGAGCTATCTCCCAACAAGTTGTGGAGCGACTGAATCATCTCCCAACAAGAACCTCAGTATGTTACAACTGCGAAAAGCCAGGACACTATCAATATGAATGTCCTGAACTCTCAGCAGCTGAAAGAGCTGAAAGGCAAGCATGACCAGACAAATTCTAAAGAAGAGGCAAGCCTACATAGCTGGAGAGTTGTCCGACTGCTCGAGCAATGAAGAACTGTTTATGGAATCGTCTGATGATGATACCGCATTCATGGCAATCGAGACGAAAGATGCTGAACCGTATCTAATGGCCGGAGAAGAGGCTAAGGTAAATTCTGAACCCACTATATACCCCTCTTCACCTGGCACACATGACACAAGCTCTGCTGCAGGAGAACCACTGGATGTGGTTCTTGCATATGAAGATCTGCTTGAAGAGCAAATCCAAATGAGCCAGCAATTCAGCAAGATGATTCAAGAGATGAATATCCTGAAAGCTGAAAATCAGAGACTTTCAAAGAGAAGTCAGGACTCTACTGAGTCTGAAGGACTTGTTCTGAGACTGAAGGAAGAGATTAACTCTCTGATGACTAAGTCCCATGACCAAGAAGCACATATTTCAGTACTGTCCAAAGACATCTCTGAGAAAGAGACTGAAATTGCTAATCTCAAGGAAACTCTCGCACTTTCCAAAACAGAGTATGAAGCTCAGAGAAAAAGTGATGAGGTGTGGAGAACCTTGATGACAGAGCAATACATAGGAGCAAATGAGAAGTTGGAGAAGCTACTACAAGCATAGAGACCACATGCCTCCAAAGAAGGACTTGGTTACACATGTGAAGCCTCCACTTCAGGACAGAACAACTCCATCAAGCTGACTGATAGGTTTGTCCAGGGGGTAACTCAACATGCAGAATATACATCCCCTCAGACAAAGAATAAGTAGAAGATTCAAGCACCTCAGTCCAGCAACAGGAAAGTGACCCACGGTTCTAGCCCCAAGACACCAAGAGCTGAACAGTATGGCCACCAACTACTGACTCATCCAGCTCAGTACGGATCATACTACTATGAGCCAAGAGGCAAAAAGCCCAAAGGTTCAGAAGAAGAAGAAAGTTGAACCTCAAAAGTCTATGAAGTCAACTACTCCAAGTTCAGTGGAGCAGACTACTGACAATAAGGGAAAGAAGAAGTCTTAAGCCATCAGGGCTGTCAGACAAGTTTGGATCCTAAAATCTAACCATTAAGGACTCAAGCTGAACCCAAAGGGTACCTGAATCTATTTTTTTTTGCAGGTGCTACAGGACCCTTGGATTATCGATAGTGGATGCTCAAGATACATGACACATCAGAAGAGCCTACTGACCGACTATGTTCAGCAAGATGGAGCCAGAATTGAGTTCGGTGACAACTCCAAAGGCTACACAAGGGGATATGACACATTGAAACTAGGAACTGCAATAGTTCCTAGGGTATCTTATGTTGAAGGACTTCAACATAATCTGTTGGTCCGGAGATGAGTATCAGGTGCAGAGGGGGGGGGGGGTTGAATACACCTGATTACAAGTTTTGCCTCAAACGCGAAGGTCAGCTCAACCGAGAAATGCGACTGAATAAACAGTTCCAAATAAGTGCCTTCTGATCGCGGGTCAGAGTGTATCAACTACTGAGTCTGTTCTACTGACTTTTGTCAGTATAGAGAGTTCAGTGGAAGAATTTCAGTACGGATAAGTGTGGGGCCCGTAGGACTTTGTCTCTTTTGAAAACGTGTTTATCGCAAACCAAAGTTGTTTTGGCTAGTGCACTTTTTAATACGTTCTTCGCTGGATCGGCTTTAATGCGCTAGAGAGTTTGTATGCAATGAGCTTGAATTCCTTTGATGTCCCGTGCATTGAGCTTGGAGACTCTTCTCTATTTATAGTCGTGACCCAGACATGTATCCGTTGGAGAGGACGATCCCACGTGTCACAAACTTCCAAGGAAAACGACCATAAGTTTTCGAAAGAGCGCCGTAGAGTGGTTGGCTTATGTACATGAGAGCAACTTTAAGTGTCAGAGCAGGTAAGGCTTTGGTTGCTTCTCATTGGCCGAGGTTTGTGGTAGGTGAGACTTATCAGACATCAGTCTTCATCTGATTTGACTCTCTCTGAATCCTCATATTTAATAAACTCTGCTGACATTCGAAAGATAATAGACGAGCAGTTATTTCCTTATCGGATCTGCAACTGAGTTGCATGCGTTCAGTAGATCTGGACCGATCATACTGACTTCTTCATCTGAGTCTGCTGATAAGAATCTTCTACTGAGGATAGGCAGCTGGTGACTCTGAAGATGCTGAGCTCTTCACAATATTCAGTAGATAAAGAATCATACTGAGTCTTCAACTCAAGTCGGCTGAAGGAATCTTCTACTGAGGATAGTCAGCTGGAGGACCTGAAGACACGAGCTCTACAAACTGATGACATGGGGTTCTGGAATTTAACTTCTACTAAAGTTCAGACCAACAACACCCCTTATAGGACTTAGACAAAATAATCAATGAAAGTAAGAACAAGTCTAGCCTATTACATCATCATGATCAAAACACACAACGGGTTCCGGACAGGTTTTGGGATCTTCAATACTATAGCGATGAAAATCACTACAATTTCCCCCAATACCGAATATTACAGAAAGTCCTAAGTACATGAACTACTGACGTCAGTTCCAAGTACCCCCTAGCAATGATCTAAACGACCACGGACTCAAAACCCAACATAATCTCCTTTCTATCAGTCAATTCTGTGATAACTCCAATAAAGTGACTTTTGACGCAGGATTTTGTGATGTTCTTGATAAATCTACAGGAAAAACTGTGTTATCAGGGTCGCGACGAAGGAACATATATTATGCTGAATGGAATACCATCGTACCTGAAGCTTGCCTGCTAGCACACACGAGGTCAGATGACAAAACAACATGGCTGTGGCATAGACGACTGATTCATCTGAACTTCAAAACAATGAACAAGCTAGCACGTGATGCTAAAGTCAAAGGACTGTCCAACGAAGTATTCAAGAGACATAAAAATTGTGAAGCATATCTGAAGGAGAAGCAAAGAAAGTCAAGCAATCCGCCTATTCCGTCACCTTCCACTGATGGAATCCTTCAACTGCTGCACATGGACTTTTTTGGGCCAGTCAATCTAGTGACGATCAGAGGAAAGAAATATGCTCTTGTAGTCGTTGATGACTATTCAAGATATACTTGGGTGATATTCATCGCCAACAAATCTGACGTCAAATTTGAGTTGTCCAAACTACTGAAGCGGCTGAGCGTCGAGAAAGATATCAAGATTCAAAGGATACACTCAGATCCTGAAACTGAGTTTATGAACTCAATGGTAAGAGACTTCTGTGAGGCTGAAGGCATTGAACACGAAACCTCAGCGGCACGTACGCTTCAGCAGAACGGACTTGCTGAAAGAAAGAACAGAATGCTTAAAGAAGCAGTAAGGACGTTACTCGCAGATTCAGGTCTTCCATTGAAGTTCTGGACAAAAGCTACTGACACTGTCTGCTACACTCAGAACCGGTCTCTACTGACTCACATGCACATGAAGAGGCCTTACGAACTATGGAAAGGGAGAATTCCTTCTATTTGCATTTTTATATTTTTGATTGTTCGTGCTTTATCCACAATAATGGAAAGGACCAGTTAAAGGTCTTTGAAAGTAAGTCAGACCAAAGATTCTTCTTAGGATACTCTAGGGTCAGCAAAGCTTTCAGGGTCTTTAACTACCGGAGCCTTTGCATGGAAGAAAGATGAATTTATTTCTGAGTTTAGGAAGTCAAACTCTCAGCCAGAAGCTGAAGAGGTCAGGAACAAGCTACAAGATCTAAGCTTTAAAGACAACACTTGTTGGGATAATGATTCAGATGATGATCTTCAGCTTCCAACAACTAGCAATATAGCTAAAGAGATTGATTATAACAAACAGAATCAATCCTAGGTAATTTTGGTCGATGAGGAAACTGATAAGGTAACTGAGACCCCTACTGAGAATAACAACTCAGGGGGAACTATTAATGTTCCTGAGCTAAATTTCCCTGAACCTGGTGACTCAGTAGACCCAAACCTTGTTACTGAATTACTTCAGACACGGAACAGTACTATTGAATTCCTAATACTCCTACTGTTTGTGTTGAAACAATTCCAGATGAAGTAACAAGACGTCGTCGCTCGTGGTTAGATGCTCACTCTTCAGATCTTATCGTTGGAGATCCTTCAGGTAGCGTCAAGACAAGATCCAAATTATGTCAAGGAGAAAATGCCTTATATTTATGTTACTTGTTGACTGAAGAACCTCAGACAATAGAGGATGCACTGAATGATGCTGATTGGATCACCGCTATGCAAGAAGAGCTGAATCAGTTCACGCGAAACGACGTATGGGAGCTTGTTGACAGACCTAGACACCAACACGTGATATGAACAAAGTGGGTCTTCAAGAACAAGCGCAATGAAAACAATGTCATTGTCAGAAACAAAGCTCGACTTGTTGCCAAAGGATATTGTCAATCAGAGGGAATAGATTTTGGCGAAATATTCACCTCAGTCGTAAGATTGGAAGCTATTTGTCTATTTCTAGCTTATGCAACACATCAGCAGTTCACAATCTATCAGATGGATGTGAAGTTAGCTTTCCTAAATGGCGTACTGAAGGAAGAAGTCTACGTTGAACAACCGCCCAGCTTTCAGCAGGAACATCAGGTTTACAGACTTAAGAAAACTTTATTAGGGTTAAAACAAGCACACATGGCTTGGTACGATACCCTCTCAGACTTTCTACTTTAGAAAGGTTTTCAGAAAGGAATAGTGGATCGCACCCTATTCAGTATCAAGTCAGGCGAATACATCTTACTGGTGCAGATCTACGTGGACGACATCATCTTTGGATCAAGGAATCTGACTATGTGTCAGAAATTCGGGCAGATGATGACAGAAAAATTTGAAATGTCGATGATGGGAAAGATGAATTATTTCCTTGGACTTCAAGTCAAACAATCAAAGAAGGGAATATTCATTAATCAAGCGAAATACACAAGAGATCTCATCAAGAAGTTCGGCTGCGAATCCAGCAAGTCAGTCAAGATACCAATGAACACCAATCTCAAGATTGATCTTGACAAAGAGGGAGTATCTGTTAACTCAACTGACTATCGTGCTATTATTGGTTCTCTATTATATCTTACAGCAAGCAGACCTGATATAACTTATGCTGTAGGTGTATGCGTGAGATTTCAGGATTATGGTATCCAGCTGATGATAACCTTGAATGTGAAATCCTGAAATTCTCGATTAAGTTAAATAAGAATAAATGAGTTAAATGAATTATTAGTGGATTCAAATCTCTAAAAATATAGATATGAATTATTATTTAAGCGTTCATATCCGGAAAAGAATTATTTTTTCGACTCATTATCTTGAACTTCATATGTAGTATAAAGTATATTTCCTTCAAGATTAGGTTTTAAAGAAAACATATAATAATAAAAGTACTTACTAAAAATAGCAAGTACTAGATGGAGTTGGCCGTGTATATTTTATCCTCATCCCCTTAAGACTCCTTTTGTGTTTCCTTTTCTTTTTCTCCCATAATTTTATCAAGAGAGTAGAGATATTGAAGGAGATAGATGTTGCCTCCGCCACTTCACTCTCAAATACCTCCCTCTCGGTTTTACCATCTTCACCGCCTCATTTCTTCTTTAAATTCTCTTCTCTCGTCCTTGTATTTCCTTCTTTTGGGTAAACTGTAAGCAATTCTAGAGAAATCCCAGGTAATCAAATGCTCCTTGTTTCATCTTTTATTGCTCATGCTGCAACTCAGTTCTGAAATTTGTAAGAGATAAGTGGGTGGTCAATAGTTATCCCTTTTCATCTCTTTGAGCTTGGTTTGTAGTCTTGTGTTGTTTTGTGGTTGAATTCTCATGGTTGTTATGTATGGAGGAGGGTCCGCCGGAGGGGAGAGGCGGCAATTGGTAGCTGCCGCCATGGTTAAATCCTATTGGTTCGTCTATTTTCATAGGTAGCAAGGCAGCAAGTTTAAGCTCAGTTTACGAATGTTCTTGTTGATCAAAACCTATCAACGTTTATATCGTTGAAAAGCTCTAATTTCTGGCTTTCCAACGCCATCTTTTATTCGTAATTCCGAGTTCGGACTTGAAAGTTATGGCTCCCGAAAGTTGAAGTGTTAGTAGACTACGGCTACGGGTTTTCTTTTTCCGTGAGTAAAGCAGCAAATTTGAATCCAACTTCTGCTCGTTTCCGTTATTCAAAATCTTACATATTACATATCGTCGGAAAGTTCCTTTCGTTGTCTTTCCAACTCCACTTTCGGTTTGTAAATCAGAGATCGTACCCGAAAGTTATGGGTCCTAAAAGTTGGGGTGACGAGTTGTGTGTTCTGTTTTCGCTGAAACATGTCAGCTGCCTTCAGCCCTGTTTCTACTCGTTTTCGTTAATCAAATCCCGCTGTATGATATATCGTTGGAAACCTCTCACTATTAGCTTTCTAGAAATACCTTCGGTTTGTAAAACTGAGTTCGGAGGTGAAAGATATAAGTTCTACAAGTTGTGGGTATGTCGATGAAACTCAGTTTTCCTTTGGATGTATCATCTCGACTTCTAATCTATTCTTTTGTCCAAACCCTATCATGTTATATACCGTTGGAAAGTTCTGGTTGTTGGCTTTAAAACTCTATCCTCGAATTTTACATTGGACTTCAAACCCGAAAGTTATAAGCCTTTGAAATGCATGTGACGGAACTGTGCACAAGGTATTTGGCGCAGGTTCGGGTTGAGATTCGAGCATCAAATCGATGTCAGATCGGCAAGTTAGTTTATGGATTGTATATCCTAAATAGCTTATATTCCAACCATAATCTTGTTTCCATAAACCGATGGTCGGATGGGCTAGAATTAAAGTGGGAAGTAGCGGTGTTGGTTTTGAAATTCAAATTAAATCTTATCTTATATTAGTTTAAGTTTTGGCATTACAATTAAGCATAGGGTTTTCTTGTAGGCCCTATTGAAGAAGAGAAGTAGCATCCGGTTTTACAATAAATTAATATCGTTGCAGCTTCGAGGTGGGTTTTACTTTCTCAAAACTATTTTGAGTTATTAAGCTCTATGAAATGTTATGTTTATCCATGGAAATGTTTTTGTGCGTTCTACTTGTTTAATGCTCTGAATTAATCGATCGAGATTCTTGACTGGCCTAACACGCTAGTGAGAATTGTGTACACCATTGTTAGTAGTGCAATGGGTTGATCGCCATTGTGTGCTAACCAGTTGGAGAGGACCTATGGGCTTCGGCTTTAAGTCTAACAGTTGGGATCTCTGGGTCAAGACCCGAGATCAGATGTTTTTGGGACTCACTGGGTTGTAGCCCAAAGTCCGAGAGTAAGGAGGTATAGAGTAAGAGTAACAGTAGAACGTGACAGTGCGCACACAAGGAGATAAATGTTGGTATGATTGGGAGTGTCTTTTGTTTCAAAACCTTCAAAGTCTTACGATTTATGCATGGATAAACTATTTATTAAACTATTTATGAAATGCTTCACCCACTGAGTACACTAGTGTTCAGCCCAAATTATTTTCAAAATGTTTTCAGGTTGGGCGGTTGGTGGTGACGAGCAAAGCTGAGGCGATGATTTCTGCTGTATATCTATATTATATATTGTTGGTCCCGAGTGTACGGTCAGGTGTAGAGGGGGGGGTGAATACACCTGAATCCGATTTTCTCAACTTCGAACACGAACAGTCCTGTTCAGGAAAGTGTCGTACTGAAATAATTCAGCAGACCAAATAGCTGTTCTGAATGGTGTGTGGCAAAGAGTCTGACTCTACTGAGATCTGCTAGCTGACTGAGTCAGAATTCAGTATCAAACAGGTAGAGTTCAGCGGTGCGGAAAGGTGTAGGCCCTAATCAGTTGAGTGGAAAACCGTTTTATTCAAGTCTCAGTTCAACAAGTAGACAGTTCAGTATGCTGAGACAGTTGTATGATTTTAAAGAAGATTTTCAGTATGAACAGTAAAATCAATGCAACAGTAATCAGAAAGCAATAACAAGACACAGATTTTTAAAGTGGTTCGGATATCAATCGATCCTACGTCCACTGTCCCGAAAGTTCAGGAGGCTATTTATTATACTGAGTTAGTCTCAGTCAGCTTGTGCACAGGACAAAGCTGTGGCTTGGGGATTATACTGAGCAAGTCCCAATTTACAAAGGCATCAAACTAAAGTGTTTGACAAACTTCTCCAACTATGAAGGAGTCCTTTTACAATAAGGATTGGGTTCAAATATGAACTCCTTCGTCTAAGCTATAAGTATATTTGGTTGAGCTTAGGGTTAGAGGGATAGGGAATGAGAATGTAGCTTCTAGATCGATGAACAGCTGAAATAAGCTTTAGGTTCGTGTATCGTCGATTTGGATACTAGAGGCTCTTCTAACATTTTAGCTTGGTTCCCTATGAGCTGAGAAGGTAGTCTTTCGTCGGAGATAGATCTTCAAGTTCTTGCGGAAGACTTAGGGTTTTCTGGTTCTAGCTCGTTTGAATGCTTCTGTATGTTTTCGTTGTTTAAGCTTATGCGCATTCTCTCTTCTTGAAATGTCCCTCTATTTATTGAGCAGAGATTGAAAAAGATTCGTTGGAGACGATCTTCTTCTTTCTCTCTCTTTTGGTAGCAAACGGCTCTTTTGAAGTAGGTAATAGTATACTTTCCCACCTTTTTAGGTAAAGGGTTGACTGCAGCTTTAGCAGGTGAGAAGACACGTGTGTTCTTGTCATTCGTCGAGGTGGATAGAGTGGTTGAGACAGCACAGACTTCAAGGCAAGCTGAAGCTGACTTCTCTCTTCCTCGTATATGACAATACTGATTGTCTTTCAAAAGTATCTGACAGTTCAGAAGACTGTCTACCGATGCTGAGTCTGATCCCGTATTCAGTAGGTAGATAGATGAGTAAAGTCTACTGAAGATCAGCTCTGAGTTCAGCGAACTGCTCTTGCTGAGTCCAGTTCCACTGACTCTTTCAGTATACTGCTCCTGCTGCGTCCAGTATCACTGAGTCTTCTACTTCTGGTGTTAAGGCAGATAATCTACTAAGCGCCTTGATCATAAGCAGAGTGTCTACTGAGTCTGAAACCTCAGAGACAAGAATAACGATTACAACGGAATGGTTCACCAATCAGATAGGGTTTTCGGATCTTCAAATCTTCTCAACATTCAGAGCACTAGGCTGCTGAGCATGGTTCAGTATAGAAGATAGAATCATTTCCCACCAAGTAAGACTATGCTGAGGACAGAATCATCACCCAACAATTTCCCCCTATTTGATGATGCCAAAACCTATCATCTATGCTAACACTAAACTATCAGAAACAGAGCTCCTTACATTATTACAAGTAAGATCAGTGGAGTTGTTCCAACAGTTCTAGACTATTGAGGGAACAGGGCAAACCACAATTTCCCCCATTACATAGAAACTAGACTAGCAGAATCTAACAAAATAATAAACTGACAAGCAAGTAAATAGAGTGAGTGTGTGAGTCAGTAATCACTTCAGTGATTCTGAGTGTTAAAGCATAATACGGCTGAATAGACAACAAGTGGTTGTCAGAGCCAAAATCAGATTTGTATATATGAGTTATTCAAATCAGTACAATTACAAATCTTGCTAAGCTAGGAAGAATAGAACTAAGCCTAGGAGCCCTTAAACTGCTTGATCCTGTCCATGAATCCTTGAGATTGCGTCTCTGGCAGTGGCACTCCATACATCCGGTATGTGTTCTTCCTCGGCTTCAAGTATGCAAAGCAAAGTCACGTGGCTCATCTTCGTCCGTTCTCTCTTTGATGCAGCATACTTCACTTCAGCTTCTATTACCCCAAAGTGGATTGAGTCATCATTTCTTCTAGGTGGAGGTATGATTCTGGGCTCCGGAACACTGACCTCTATACCTTCAGATACGGCTTTATGCAAGTATATGTATAGATCAGGTTCACTTATCATCATCCATTCTGTGTAGGCATCAGCCTTAGTCATGTTGGGCCAGAACCTCCAGAAATAATTGCGCTTGATGAACTCTATCTTTGCCGATTCCCATCTCTCGAGTAAATTGAGCGGTATCCAATTGTCTCGTTTTTGGCCATCCGTGCGATTTCAGATCAGCGGCTTCCCCGAACCTTCTGTATCGATAAGGAATATCAGCTTTTGAAGGTACTCTCAGCCTGGCCTCTTCCTCAGTCCTTTTCCTCAGTGCTTCAAGGTCTGCCTCCCAAATTCTATCTTTGGCAGCCTGAACTTGTCTAGCCTCTTCGCCTCTGTATAAGTATCTGTTCATTTGGTCGAATATGGCCTCAATTTCATCATCTTGGGCTTCAGTGGCTTTCTGAGGAATGTCTTCAGATTCAGCAGGGGTACTTGATTTTTCTTTTGGCGTACCCTGCTTCTCAGTGCTTTGCTGCTTTTGCTCCTTCTCCTTCTCCCTATCTTCTTCATCCTCGATAATCAGTTTCCTGGGAGGTATCCTAGCAGGCTTTCTTCCTCCTCGAGCTGAAGATTTTGTCTTTCCTTTGACAGGCTTAGACTTTGGTTTATTAGCAGCTTCTGTTTCAGCAATCTCCCTTGCCAGCTTCTCATCAGCTGCAATTTGAGCCTCCTCCTCAGCTGAAATGTATCTCTTGGTTTTCTTGGCTGGAGGGGTTGGGAGAATCAGCACTTTCTTGCCTTTTCCCTGAACAGGTGGAGGTAGAGGAGCCTCTTCCTCTTCTGACTCTTCCTGCTCAGCATACTCTGCAACCTCCTTGATAAAATCAGTCGGAGTCTGGGTTGCATGAGTAGCCTGGGTTCCTGAGCCACTTGGGCCGGCTCTCGATGTGCTCGCAGCCAAGACACCCCGGGCCTTGCCCTCTCGTCCGAGTCCGAGTCCGAGTCCCGCTTATCTCGGGCCACGGACTTGGTCTTTTTCTCAGATCTCAGTGAAGTTGTCCCCTTAAGTAATTTGGCAGTAGTTTTGGTAGGGGTCGGCTTCTCAGTACTCTTCTCTTTTCCTTCCGTACTCTTCTCTTTTCCTTCCCCCTTTTTGGCATCATCAATTACAGCCGGGGTAGGGACGAGTACCTTCTTGTCTAGGCGTTTGTAGACAGCGGACAGTTCGTCCAGTCTGTCATGGATCTTTGTCAGTGCCAAGTGCAGCTCATTCCTCTCATTAGTCAGTTCCTCCGAGTATTGCTTATGGGAGAGGTCAGCTGCTGCCTTGAATTCTGTCAGCTTCTCAGAAATCTTCTCCTCCATGACCAGTTGAATGTTGTCAAGTCGGATTTCCGTGGCCTAGGCTTGTTCAGTGAAGGACTCAGTATGAGTGGACATGGAAGCCTGGAATGCTTCGAGAAGTTTGGCTTTTCCTTCCTGAATGATTCTGAGCTGATCATCAAACTGCTTCTGCTGCTTAGCCAAAGCTTCGGATACAATTTCAGAGACAACAGGGCGGGCGATTTAGATACTGATGTTTTCGGCCCCCGTAGCTCATTGGTTGTGGCTAGCGCATGCGTTTCCACACCTTGTGGATGGCCTTCGCAAGAGCTCGATTCTCGGATTCCCCGAGCGGTGAGAGCTTTTGCTACGGATCGAGATCTCTTGGAAGTTGAGCCGGGCGCCGCTTCGTAAGTCGACTCCAAGCAAGAGCCGAGCGGGCTCGCCGAGGACGAAGCACCAGGCCGTGGACTTCGCAGTCCAAGGATACGGAGTGGAGGTTGAGCTTGTTCGAGTAGCATGTGTATCCTTGTCACGGGGATTTTCCTCATCGGGCTTTCCGGGGCTCGAATCACTCGGGTGGATCTTGACCATCGTAGTCCGATCCATCCGAGGGTGCTTGAGCCGGTAGCTAGCCGCCCGTCATGTATCATTGCCGGCATAGCGGCCCTCGGGTTCTCCATGGTGCCGAGGTCGGCGGGCTCAGAGTAGCCTATTTGCTCCTCAACTTCAATTCTTCTTCATGAAGCTGCTGGCAGGAGTAGTGGAGTACTAGACGTTGTTGATGGGGCCACTCCTGAAATCGCAGCAACATGTGGAGCCTTGCTGAATTTGCAATGAGCAACAAATCAGAGTAGTCAGCAAGCTCCGGAATCCGTTGAAGAATCTCTCGGGATGCTCGGATACGATCACCGAAGCTTCCATCCCAATTGTCTCTTCTTCGATCTTTGTCTCAGACTCCAAGTCTATGGGAGACGTCTGAGTCTCAGCAGGAGGCACACTGCTGAGTGGTGGAACTGAAAGGGGGCTGTCAAGACACTGAATCTCTTTGCTATGTGCTTCAGTAGCATCCCCTTGTTCCACTTCTACGGGTTCCTTAGTGGAGACGGCCTTCTCCACTGATTGAGTCTTCTCAGATGATTCTGACTTGTCTATCAGCCGCTGAGGCTGAATAGGTTGCTGAGTAGCCTGAGCAGCAGGAACTTCAGGAGAGACCTCAGGTTCAGTAGGCACGTCCGGAATGGCTTTCCTCAGTTTCTTAGCTGGTGCCTTTGGAGATTTTGCTGGAGGTGTTCTCTTCTTCGAGGGTGTAGCCTGCTGAGACTTAATGTGCTGAGTTATGGATGAGGGACCTGACCCGATCTGCTGAAGAGCAGCAGTCTTGTTGTGGAATCTGACCTTTTTCACATTAAAATACTCCTTGTCATTGTAGGTGATTGGTTTAGATCCGCAGACATCCTCTATCATTATGGACAGATTCAGTCCATAAAGAAGCTTGCCCTTTACACTCAGCGTGTAAGAGGCCTTGTCGAATTTGGCCGCCTGAGCCATGAATTCACGGATAAAGAACTCCGTCCAATTGATCTGGGCTCTATCATATATGGCCATCATGAGCTGGATCTTGAGCCTCGATACTTGATCGAATGAGCCTGCTTGGCTGGTCAGTAGCTGCGTCACAATATAAGCCAAAGCTTGGTACTAAGGCAGCATGTTGTTTTTAGGAAAAGCAGCTCTGAAGGTCGTGGGCTTTCCACAGAATATTGTCAAATAGTCATCTACAAGATCATCCTTGTACCCCACAGTACTGGCTCCTTCAGAAGGCAGATCAAAACTTCTCTTTAGCGCCTCCTTGAGTGATATTTGCTTCAGTATCGGAAAAGCATCCTTGATCTCGTGAACGGCGAATCTTCCGATTATGTCCCCGCCTACTGAGTCAGAATTAAGATAAACTTCGGCCACCTGCCTCGGGAGGAAGTATGTCGGCTTCCTTGAAAGAAAACTTTCAAGCCCTGACTCTCTAAGAGCTGAGAAGATCTCGTCCATATAATCGAGATCACAGGCGTTGAACTCCATGGTTGGCTCGAACCAAACACGATCCTTGTCCAGGATTTCTTGCATGTTAACTGGAGTAGACACCGAAATATTTTTACTTGCCATTGTACCTGTTACACTAGCATTTATCAGTATCGATTTAAATAAAACAGTTTGTATAGCGATTCTGAAAAAGAAAATTAATTCATGTAGCAGTTATAATAAACATACCGAAAGAGAGGTTCTGAAAGGATATGCAAGAGGGGATTCCAAGAAATGATCTCAGAATTTTCGGATGCAGAGGATTTTAAGTGCGGTAATGGCGGTTTCTAAAGATATGATCGAAAATATATATCTAACGTGAAGGTGAATGGTTTTCGATCAAAGGCAGAGTTTAAACTTACTTTATGAGATGGACGGTCAAGATTAAAAGATATATTAAGTAATGATCACATTTGCCGCCTAAGTCAAAGCCAGTTGTAAATATGCCTAAGTAGTAACTATGAGATGACATGCATTAAATGCGTGCAGAGTTCAGCAAACTTGTGTATGGAATGCCGTGCATTAAATATAGGCCGTTAATAATAAATTACAAACTTAGGATATTTAATAGCATGCTGAATCTTCATCATAAATGCATTACTGTTTTATTCGTTACTACTGAGTAGAGATACGCAAACCCGTCACCGAACATAGTAGTCACCGATACCTCTTGTAGATGGTTTTCTGTCTCTACGTACTGAATTTACTCAGTAATGAGAGTGATCATTCCCCCTTACTGAATGATCCTCTCCTGGAACCTTCTTACTGACTGGAGTCAGTAGGGTCCAGTAGACCTAGCTCTACTGAAAGTTATTTGAATCTGGATTCAGCTAGAGGCTTGGTCAGAATAACAGCCCTTTGTTTGTCAGTGTGGATCTTTTCCATCCTGATATCCTTCTTTTCGACATGGTCGCGAATGAAGTGATGCCTAATGTTCATCGGGATCTTGATAGGTTTGCCGGATGTACAACCGAATCTTTTGATGAGGTCTCGAGTGTATTTGCCTTGGTTAATGAACGTTCCCTTTTCAGATTGTTTGACTTGAAAGCCGAGGAAATAGTTCATTTCACCCATCATTGACATCTCGAACTTGTCCTTCATCATTTTCTCAAACTGCTGACACATGACGACGTTCTTTGATCCAAAGATAATGTCGTCTACATAGATCTCGCACGAGTAATAAGTCGTCTTCCGGTCCGAATGCTTTGAAACGTGCGATCTCTCCATGCCTTTCGAAAACCTTTCGAAGAAGAAACTCTGACAGGGTATCGTACCAAGCCCTGGGTGCTTGTTTTAACCCATATAGAGCCTTTCTGAGTCTATAAACCTGATGTCCCTGCTGAAAGACGGGAGGTTGTTCTACATAGACTTCTTCTTTCAGTACGCCGTTCAGGAACGCAGACTTCACATCCATTTGATAGACTCTGAATCTTTGATGTGTTGCATAGGCTAGGAATAGTCTGATTGCCTCCAATCTTGCAACTGGAGCGAATGTCTCATCGAAATCTATTCCCTCAGCTTGACAGTAGCCTTTAGCCACGAGCCTTTCTTTGTTCCTTACTATGACGTTGTTTTCATCTCGCTTGTTCTTGAAGACCCATTTTGTTCCAATGACGTGTTGATGCCGGGGTCTGTTAACAAGCTCCCAAACTTCGTTTCTCGTGAACCGATTCAGCTCCTCCCGCATAGCTATGATCCGGTCAGATCTTTAAGTGCATCCTCAATCGTCCGAGGCTCTTCGGTAGACAAGAAGCGTGGAATATAATGCGCTTTCTCCTTGACGGAATCTGGATCTTGTCTTGACTTTTGCTGAAGGATCTCCAATGATTAGATCAGGAGTGTGAGCATCTAGCCACGATCTACGATGTTTCAGCTCTTCATCTGAAATTTGATCAACACATATAGTAGGTGAGTTAGGAATTTCAGTCGTACTATTCTGAGATTGAAGCAATTCAGTAATGAGAGTGTGATCTACCGAGTTTCCGTGTTCGGGGGCATTCAGCTCGGGAACATTAATAGATGTTCCCCCCCGAGTTGTTACTCTCGTTAGTGGTCTCGGTTACTGTAAGGTTTCCTCATCGACTCGAGTTACCCGGGATTGACTGCGTCGGGAGAGTCAACTGTTCAGCTACTTGCTCTGCTGATTGAGATTCAATAGACTTGTCTTCAGTTTCTTCGTCTGAATCATCATCCCGACATAGCTGGATCTTTTCAGGTTTGTCTTTTAAGCTTAGATCATGTAGCTGCTTACCGATGTCCTCAGATTTAGAGTTAGAGTTATTGCTCCTGTCTTCAGTAGCAAACTCATTAAAAACAACATGAGGGCTTTCCTCCACGCAAAGAGTCCGATAGTTGAATACTCTGAAAGCTTTGCTGACCCGAGAGTATCCTAAGAAAACTCCCTGATCTGACTTGCTATCAAAAGTCTTCAACTGATCTTTCCCATTATTGTGGATAAAGCATGAACAACCAAAGATATGGAAATAAGATAAAGAAGGCTTCCTGCAGTTCCATAGTTCATATGGTGTTTTCTTATCTTTGCTTTGTCGGTAGAGATCGGTTCCGAGTATAACATGCGAGTGTCGGTTGCTTCGCCCGCAATTTGGTTGGGAGTCCCGAGTCTGCGAGTAGAGTTCTTCTTCTGCTTCTTTGAGTGTGCGATTCTTTCGTTCAGCAACCCCGTTCTGCTGAGGGGTGCGCGCAGCAGATGTCTCATGCTCAATTCCTTCTGCTTTGCAGAACTCCTCTACCATGAAATTAAGGAACTCAGTTCCTCTGTCAGAACGAATTTTGATTATCTTGGTGTTCTTCTCGACACTGAGCTTTTTCAGAAGCGTTGGTAACTCTGTTTTGACGTCAGACTTGTTGGCAATGAATATGACCCATGTGTAGTGCGAGTAGTCATCGATGACCACTAAAGCATATTTCTTGCCTCTGATCGTCACTGGAGAGACTGGACCGAACAAATCCATATGTAGCAGCTGAAGGATTCCATCAGTGGAAGGAGATGGAACAGATGAATTTTGATTCCTTGTTTGCTTTCCCTTCAGACATGCTTCACATTGAGTGTCTTTGCTGAATACTTCATTCGGCAGTCCTCTTGCTAGAGTGTTCCTTGCTAGTTTGTTGAGCATTTTGAAGTTGAGGTGGCTGAGTCTCCTATGCCAAAGCCATCCTGTACGGTTGTCGTTCTTCGCTAACAGACAAGCTTCAGGTTCTGCTGAGTTCCAGTCAGCTACATATATATTCTTTTTACGCGAACCTGATAACACTGTTTTTCCTGTGGATTTATCAATGACATCACAGAAACCACTGTCAAAAATCACTCTATTCGAGTTATCACATAATTGACTAACAGAGAGAAGATTATGCTGAAGTCCTTCAACATATGATACTCTAGGAACTGTGGCAGTTCCAATGCTGAGTGCTCCATATCCTCTTGTATAGCCTTTTGCATTGTCTCCAAACTCAGTCGGGTCCTTCTTCGGCCTATATAATTCTTGGTAGGTTCCTTTGGTAAGTCATATGTCTTGAGCATCCACCGTCCACATACCAAGGATCTTTGTGCACCCGCAAAAAAGTAATTATATTCGGTACCCTTTATTTTGTTTTTGGGTCCTTAGATGTTAGTTTTAGTAACCCAAATCTGTCTAACAACCCCGGTGGTTTCGGCACGTTTCTTTCCACTTGAGTCAACATACTTGACCACTGGACTGGTCAAAGCTGACTTCTTAGGCTGTTTAGGTTCAGGAGTCCGGATCTTCTAAGTTGGTGGACTGCTGACCTTTGCCTTTTGTGCGTTTTTCTTCCTTTTCTGACTCTTGGAACCACTTCTGACTATAGGATCATAGTAATATGACCCATATTAAGCTGGATGTGTCAACTGAGGTGGTCCATGCTGACGGCCCCACTTAACTCTGTTGGTTCCCCCTTGACTGAACTGGGGTGTCTTGGTGCGATCTTCCGGTCGAATACTGATGCGTAGGATGAGGTGCTTTCATCTTTTGTTTGTTCTTTGCTGAGGGGTTCAGAAGATTTGCATTGATTGTTTCTCCTCGAACAAACCTATCAGTTAGACGCACTTCTGAGTGTACGGGGGCAGATGAGGAAGCTTCCTGGCTGAAACCAAGTCCTTCCTTACAGTGCTTGGGCTTGTTGCTTGCAAGCATAGCCTCTAGCTTCTTTTCAGCGTCCATGTAACGCTCAGTCATCAGGCTCTTCCAGACATCATCACTCTTTTTCAGTATGTCGTGCTTGGTCTGAAGTCCTGGCAGTTCTTGCTTCAGTAGACTCAGTTCAGTATCTTTTTTAGTCAAGTCATTGGTCAAAACTGAAATTCGATCTTCTTGATGCTGAGACATGGCCATCAGAGAGTTCATCTCCTCCCTGAGTCTCAACACAAGTCCTTCGGCTTCAGTAGCGGCCTGACTCTCCTGAGAAAGTCTCTGATTCTCCACTTTCAGGGTATCCAATTCCTAAAGAGTCTTACCGAGCCGTGCACTCATTTGAATTTGTTCATCTAATAATTCTTCATAGGCGGTCGTGATGTCCAAATTCCCATCCGCACTCGAAACAGTGTCGTGTGTGCAGGTGTGAAGAGGAATTAAGTGGTTCATGAGAGTTTACCTCATCCTCTTCTCCTGCCATTAGGCACTTTTCAGTTGTTTCTTCAGCTTCATGCTCTAAGGCCATGAAAGCTGCTTCATCGTCAGATGAGTCCATAAAGGAGTCAACTTCTTCTGAGTCGTCTGAGATTTCGCAACCAATATAGGATTGTCTCTTCTGGGCGAATTTCTCTCTCCTTGCCTTACGTGCTGCCCGTTCAGCACTACTGAGCTCAGGACAATCATATTGATAGTGTCTTGGCTTTTTGCAGTTGTAGCAAGTGATGACTCTTTCTTCTTTGCTTTCACTATCCTTTGATGGTGCTGAGTCATCCTTCTTTCTGCATTCAGAAGATTGTGAGTCAGGAGTGCATTTTGGCGTATAATCTGACTTACCTTTTGTGTCTTGGTATGCTTTAGTCAGTTTTCTGCGCCTCTCCTTCTCCTTCTGATACTTCACAGCGAGCAACGCGTACTTCTGAGCGAGACTTCCTTCTTGTAGATCATTGAGTGAAGGTTCAGTCTTACTCGTTGTCTTGCTTGTCGCTGGAGATGCTGTGCTGACTGATGCTTTGAAGGCATGGTCAATTTTATTGTTAGCTTCAGCTCTTTGCTTTTGTTGAGGTCTGTCGAACTCAAACTCTTACGCCTTGAAGTTCGAAAAGATATGGTCGGGAGAGACAACATCTAAATCGAATGTCGCAATAAAGTGGCAAAAGGTGTCCAAGGTGTCCGTCCAGGCGGTGCCCTCGGTATCTTAAGATTCATTTCTCGGTTGCTTGAATGCCTTTCCCAGCCCCATTGATGGAATTCATCGATTCGTAAATCGACGTTCGAATCTTCTATTTTGTCACCGGCATGAGAGACGAGACTTTCCCGCTTTTGGAGTTCCGGCGCGCCGTTTGTTAGCTTTTATCTTCTCGAGTTCCACGACTCAGTAGCGCTAGAGCGTCCCAGAGTTCCTTTGCAGTTTTGCATTCCTGAACCCTGCCAAGATAAGAATCACTAAGAGTGGTCAGTATGGCATTTCTGGCGACTCGGTCTAAGTTGTGAAGAGACTTCTGTCTTTAGGGATCTTCTTCCCAGTCACCATTCCTCCTCCTTCAGCTGGGGCCTGAGTCACGACACTATCGATCATGGGAACAATAGGTCCATCTTCAAGCACTTCAGTCATACTATCATGGAGGGATGTCAGATGTGCTTCCATTCTGACTCGCCATACTCCATAATTCTCTACCGAGAACATGGGTACCATTCTTATCCCTGACATATCAGCCATATAAGACTAATGATATGAATGTAGAGTGATATGCAGTGAAAACGATTTTTCGGATCCGTTCAAGTAGACCAGTTTCAAGATAATAAGAGTCTTAAAGAACTCCCGCTCTGATACCAATTGTTGGTCCCGAGTGTACGGTCAGGTGTAGAGGGGGGGGGTGAATACACCTGAATCCGATTTTCTCAACTTCGAACACGAACATTCCTGTTCAGGAAAGTACCGTACTGAAATAATTCAGCAGACCAAATAGCTGTTCTGAATGGTGTGTGGCAAAGAGTCTGACTCTACTGAGATCTGCTAGCTGACTGAGTCAGAATTCAGTATCAAACAGGTAGAGTTCAGCGGTGCGGAAAGGTGTAGGCCCTAATCAGTTGAGTGGAAAACCGTTTTATTCAAGTCTCAGTTTAGCAAGTAGACAGTTCAGTATGCTGAGACAGTTGTATGATTTTAAAGAAGATTTTCAGTATGAACAGTAAAATCAATGCAACAGTAATCAGAAAGCAATAACAAGACACAGATTTTTAAAGTGGTTCGGATATCAATCGATCCTACGTCTACTGTCCCGAAAGTTCAGGAGGCTATTTATTATACTGAGTTAGTCTCAGTCAGCTTGTGCACAGGACAAAGCTGTGGCTTGGGGATTATACTGAGCAAGTCTCAGTTTACAAAGGCATCAAACTAAAGTGTTTGACAAACTTCTCCAACTATGATGGAGTCCTTTTACAATAAGGATTGGGTTCAAATATGAACTCCTTCGTCTAAGCTATAAGTATATTCGATTGAGCTTAGGGTTAGAGGATAGGGAATGAGAATGTAGCTTCTAGATCGACGAACAACTGAAATAAGCTTTAGGTCCGTATATCGTCGATTTGGATACTAGAGGCTCTTCTAACAGTTTAGCTTGGTTCCCTATGAGCTGAGAAGGTAGTCTTTCGCCGGAGATAGATCTTCAAGTTCTTGCGGAAGACTTAGGGTTTTCTGGTTCTAGCTCGTTTGAATGCTTGTGTATGTTTTCGTTGTTTAAGCTTATGGGCATTCTCTCTTCTTGAAATGTCCCTCTATTTATAGAGCAGAGATTGGAAAAGATCCGTTGGAGACGATCTTCTTCTTTCTCTCTCTTTTGGTAGCAAACGGCTCTTTTGAAGTAGGTAACAGTGTACTTTCCCACCTTTTTAGGTAAAGGGTTGACTGCAGCTTTAGCAGGTGAGAAGACACGTGTGTTCTTGTCATTCGTCGAGGTGGATAGAGTGGTTGAGACAGCACAGACTTCAAGGCAAGCTGAAGCTGAATTCTCTCTTCCTCGTATATAACAATGCTGATTGTCTTTCAAAAGTATCTGACAGTTCAGAAGACTGTCTACCGATGCTGAGTCTGATCCCGTATTCAGTAGGTAGATAGCTGAGTAAAGTCTACTGAAGATCAGCTCTGAGTTCAGCGAACTACTCTTGCTGAGTCCAGTTCCACTGACTCTTTTAGTATACTGCTCCTGCTGAGTCCAGTATCACTGAGTCTTCTACTTCTGATGTTAAGGTAGATAATCTACTGAGCGCCTTGATCATAAGCAGAGTGTCTACTGAGTCTGAAACCTCAGAGACAAGAATAACGATTACAACGGAATGGTTCACCAATCAGATAGGGTTTTGGGATCTTCAAATCTTCTCAACATTCAGAGCACTAGGCTGCTGAGCATGGTTCAGTATAGAAGATAGAATCATTTCCCACCAAGTAAGACTATGCTGAGGACAGAATCATCACCCAACATATATTGCTTCCTCTTAAGTTTGAATACTTTTATTAAGAACTCTGATGCCATCTTGTGTATTGTTTTTGGGCCCTGTGATACTTGTTTTGATGATTAATTGCTTAAGGACTCAATTTGAGCCGAGTCCTTGAATATAAAATTCTTGAGTACAGTTGTCATCTTTGTTTTAGCATGATTCGTTATTTAAAGATTTGCTACACAATTTATCGGGCTTTCCCCTTGATTTATTCCAGATAATACAGACCCTATTTCTTTCCCCGTTTCTTTTCTCCAACCCCCAGTCTCACCCTGATGATCGTGTCCTTCTCCGAAAATCAGGGTGTGACATTGAACTAAATGGTTATTTTGATGTTGACTCTGCAGGTTTCCGAATCGACAGGAAATCAACCTCAAGAACTTGTCAGTTCCTCGGTAGTAAGCTCATATCGTGCTTCTCAAAGAAACAACATTCAATAGCAATGTCCACTATTGAAGCTGAGTATATGGCTGCCGGAAGCTGTTGCGCACAGATATTGTGGCTTCGACAACAGCTGAGAGATTATGACATCCATCAAGATGAAGTGCCGATTTACTGCGACAGTACCAGTGCTATTGCAATCACTCAAAATCCAGTTCTACATACAAGGTGCACGCACGTGGACATTCGTCATCACTTCATCACAGATCATGTCGAGAAAAAGGATATCAGAATGAAGAAGATCCACACTAATAAGCAAAGAGCTGATATCATGTCCAAACCTCTAGCTGAGACCAGATTTAACGATCTCTCAGTAGAACTAGGTCTTTTGGATCCTACTGATACGATTCAGTAAATGATCCGGGAAGTACTGAGTAAGGGAGAACTTACTCTCAGTACAGCTGAATACTCAAAATCGTCAAACGTGGTATCAGCTGACTACGATGTTCAGCTGACAAGTTATGAGTATTAAATTCAACTTTTGGTGATTCAGCATGTCATAGCATTTATTTCCCGCCTTTAATGTTCATCGTATTACATTGAGTATGTCATTTTCATTAACTCACGATATTCCGTAAAACTGACTGCGGCGCATTAAATGCATGTCAATTCACCTTACCATTTAGGCGATATAGATAAGTAGGTGAGATTATAGGCGGCACAATAATCATAACCTATTATAACATTCAATCTGAGCCACTCACTTATTAAAACCTGATTAATCTCAACCGCATGCTTAAAAAGCGCCTCATATTCAAATCTGAATATATATAAGCTTTTATCTCTAAACTGCCTCACTTTTATCCGCCATTAACGAAGACTTGTGTATTGCATTTGCTCACTAAATTGCACACAATTTCTTCGGTAAGAATTTTTTTTTTTTACTAAAATCTGCTACTGATTTACTCTACTTTCGAGTGCTAACTCTTGTTTTGCAGATTTCAGTTATAAAATGGTACATTTTGTTCCGATTAGCGATGGACCATCCCTGAAGATATGGAGGAGATCATATCTGGGAAACAGGTGTTGTTTGAGCCCATTTTTTCGGTCAGAACTTGCGGTGTGGAGTGCATGACGCCGGTATTTGATGCCCTCAAGAGATCGGGCCTTCTGCCGATTCTCTCCTGTTCTTCGCGTCATCTTCTTCTGCGTCAGATAGCGGAGTTCTTCCTGAACTTCCGCCAAGATGATGATTCAAATGACATATCCAATGTCATCTCAAGACGTGAGGTCCGTCCGGATCAGTGGGAGGGCATGGCCACGCAGATGGACGTGTCCAGACGCCTCCGTATCAGCTTCGAGCTAGAAGACGAAGGGGCACTAATTGCTGGGTACAAAGAGTCTGAAATAGACCAGTACCTATGCAGATTCAGCGGTCAGAAGGACTGCGTATTGAAGGCAGCTTTCCCCAAGAATCAACTACTGCCTGAATACAGGGGCTTGGCGTACGTTGTCAACCACATTCTGACAAGCTCCGTGGGATCGTATGATCAGCTGTCCCACATTTGTGTCCAGATAATGATGGCCATCGTCGATGCATCGCCCATCAACTGGAATGCGTTCTTCAGAGCTCAGTTCAAGGCTCAATCGCAAAAGTTTGTCGACACTGAAGGAGGGATGAAGCTCATTCCTAAGGGAAAGCTTCTGTTTGGGACGAAGGTGTCGATAATGATAGAAGACGACCTCCCAGACAAGGTTTCTCTTGCTGACGCCTTCTACTTTGACTCAAAGCTGATGAAGTTTGTAAACTCAACTTCAGCCGAAAAGTCCATTGGGAAGGGATCGCAAGCTAAGCGCCCCACGGAGATCACTCAGGATCCCCTTCCCACTTAGGCGAAGAGACAGAAGACATTGAAGAAGTCTACTTCAGTCGTCCCACCTCCCTCAACAATTTCTGTTGAGGACTCAGGGTCGGGACAACATGATGTGACCCTGAGAGAGAAGGTGAAGACAATACATTCAGAGGAAACTCAGCCGGTAATCCCCGCTGAAGCTCAGACAGCTGAGATTTCCTCCACTCTGATCTCAGTGCTTAATGAACAGTTGAAGGCGACTGATGAAGTCGCAGCTGAGATCTTGGAGATCAGCTCTCATCCTGATCTCGTGGACATAGCAATTCATGCTCGCGTCCAGATGCGCCTCAGATTTCTTGAGTGGGATTTGTTAGAAGAGACCATTAGGCTCAGATCTCTGTCCACTCTGCTTGAGGAAGAGCAGAAGCTCAAAAAGGAGATAGGCTATGAGGAGCCTTCGATAACCATTTGCTCTTTATTAGATATATCTTTAGCTTCATCAACCAAAATACATAATTTTGCATCTCCAACTTCTTCACGAATTTTACTCCTCACCATATCCCCCATTATATGTACAAGCCCATTGTAAATGGTCTTGGAAGTATACTTTGCGTTTTGTGGAGCAGAATCTAATAGATCCTTGATGCTATCATTCATGGCTCCCATAAGATTTACCATCTCAAGGAAATTTCCTCGATCAGAAGAGGAAAGAGGTTCATCATGCCCTCTAAATGAACACGCTTGCAAACTTAACCAACGAGATATTTCAATTGCTATCTTAAGAAGCATTCGGTTCCTCTGAATTTCTTCTACACTCTGTGCATTCAGTATTTTATCTACACGACGAGTACCACTCTTGAATGAATCCATAACGTTCACAGCTTTCGAGTGTGATGAGGTATGCTTTCCTACATGCATTACAAATCCACATCTCTCCCCATCATGAACTTGCTTCCAACAATTAAATCCTTTAGTAGTAAATGTATTTTGAGAAGTCGGACCACTCTCAAAAACATAGCACGAATAACAAAATGCCGCATTCTTAGAGGGAGAGTACTCTAACCACTTAAATTCAATGAATCAATGACTTTGGAATCTTCTTTTTTGTGTTCCAAAATCAATTGCCACATACTCTTTTTGAATAGGTTAATATGCTCCCCTCGTTATGTACTCTCATCTAATTTCATCTCGTTAATTAACCGGATATTTCATATAGGAGTACGTAGGCCTGGATCGGCTCAAGAAAACTAATATCAAACTCCATATTCTCCATTGTAGGAGATATGCAATATTTTCCTTTGTTGACACTAATTGAGTTTGGAATGTCGACATTAGTTGGATTTGAAATGTCGACATTAGCACTATCCTCTTCATTAGTTGATGCACTCTCTTTTCGTTTGAAAAATGTATGAAGAGTAGTTTTTCTCCTCTTTTGCTTTTCCATTTGTAATTTATAAGCTATTAAATTAGTAACAAAACATATAATTACTAATAACAAAAAAACACACAACTAGCACAAGAAGTCAAGAATTCAAACATTTTTTACTTTCACTAAGCTTATATAATACACTAATCACAGTTCACAACCAACCAATATTTTTAATCTCACAAGAATCTCCCAAGTCCCAACTCCCAAGTCCCAACAAAACAACATTTTCTATACACTCCCAAGTCCCAAGTTCCAAGAATTTCACAATAAGATCAGATTTTCAAATCAAATACTCCATTCGTTCCACTCCATTAGTCCACTTTCTTTTCGGCACGGAGATTAAGAAAGTTGTTTATTGTGTGTAAAGTAGTATAAAGTAGTAGGGTCCACTAGAATATATAAGAGTGTTATTAAGTTAAAAAAAGAAAGTGGACTAATGGAGTGAAACAGCCCGAAAAGGAATACTGGACTAATGGAGTGGAACGGAGGGACTAAAATACAAGAAAAAAGAAAATTAATCTACTCATCAGTCGACACGAACCTTTTTGGCTTTCGAAACTTTTTGGCTTTTGAAGTTTTGCTGAAGATTGTGTTGTCGTCCACTCGAAGTCTCGCAGCTCGCCCTCCACTCCTCCCTAAATTCACTTTTCACTTTTTATCGACTGAGCGATTGAAAAATGGATATAATATTTTATGCTATTAATTTTAGTAAATAAATTTAATTTTATGTGGTTTTTGAATCAATATTCTATTGGATTGGGCCCAATCATTTAAAACATTCATACTTGATTTATTGTGGGTATAAAACTTGGGATTGGACGGTTAATATATAATACTAGTATTTTTTTTTTCAAAATTGACCTTGGGCTACAGACCTATCCAGCCCACAACGTGCATCCGCCCCTAGTCCTAATAATCCTAAATGGAATGAAACTGACCTAGGGATCCCACAACATAATCTAATATATTGTGATATATAGAATGACCTCTTGAAGATGTAGAGAATATATATAATTTTATCGAGGTTCCACATGTTCTCAGACGGAATGAACTTATAATCATGAAATCAACTTGATCGTCTTATTATAAATTATTTGAAAATATCATCCATTTGATTGATGAGTCAAGACACTTCACGATTCATGTACTTACAGTAGGAGAGAATAATTATATTTAGTTTGTGGATTTACCCGGGAAATAAAAAAATTATCCATGTAAAATTATAGTCTTCTATGTAAAAGCCACTTATTAACGAACATAGTGAAATTTCATGTTTGGTAGTGCCTCCGATGTAGCCTTACAAATTTAATTGGGTGAACATATTATTTATTTTTATTGCTTTTTCGTTATTGTTTTTCTTCGTACAGTCGTATAAATTCCCAATAATGTGCACTCTGTGTAATAGTACGGAAGTGCACATGACACAAGCTACATTAGGAAAGATCAAAAGATTTCGATATAAAAAGATCGAGGAGATTTATCTTATGTGCACATTGAATTCTCTTGTTGTTACTACTTCTAAGAAAATGGTAATAATTCCATTTGCCTCTCGAATGAAAGAAGAAAAGTTTAAAGAATAGAACAACATGCAAACATACTAACTCCACCTATGGCTGAATATCCAAATATGTTTTGGCGTTAATGTGCGACTGTCGGATCAGTTTTGCGATCTTTCTGGTTGTTACCATCTTCAACTCGTCCAAGTTCTGCTCACCAAAACTAGTAATCTCTTCTGGTATATTATCTAGATTCGGGCAACTACATATATCTAACAGACTGGGCAGGCCATTTGCGTTAACTCCTAGTTTCAAACTTCTCAGATTCCACAATTCTCTGATGTACATGGATTCATATTGCAAGATCGCCATTTCTTGACCAGTGTATTCATTCTTCAGTACGAGTATGTCGGGTTCCATCAGCTGCAGTTGTGGCACAGGGTCCTCATCAAGACAACTATTCACTAAGATCAAGTATTCAATATTTGGAGGGAATTTAGGTAGCATGGTAAGGCGACCATCCAATTTGAGTGTAGTAAGACGATGAAGATTTCTAAGACCGTCCAATGGGGGCATGCTCCTGAAACGAGACCCTTTTAAGATAAGACATTCAAGATTCTTCAACTTAGTCAATGATACGAAAAGCTTGCTCAAATCAAAGTTTTCATCCAATTCATCTATGCCCAGTTTGCGAAGACTAGTCATCTTTTTCAAATTGGAGAGCTCATATGCCCAATTATCAACTGAGATGTATGTCAATGTTTGAAGATACTTCAACGAGTCTATCTTCAAAGGCGTCCGACATACAATACCAGACATGTAGAGGTGACGAAGACTAAACATCTCCCATATCATGCCTGGTACTTCAATCATAAAGTTGAGTGCAATATCCAGAACCTCGAAATTTTTCAAGCGACCTAATGTGAGGGGAGCTCTTGTATGTAGTTGTCCCTCAATCCCAGATATCGTAGTCTGCTCAATGCACACACTGTTCCGGATAAACTTTTCAAGCCAAAACCTTCAAAGTCTAGTATCCTAAGCTGCTCAAAACTCTCCCAACAGGATAGACTCGTACGAAAACTACCACCTTCGTATAAGAAAAGAGAGAGAAGATGTTTGTCTTGATTCACAGAGTAATTGGGTTGCTCTCTTCTAAAATAGATAGCACGATGACGAGGTTTCGAATGTGATGAACAATGTTGTTCCTTCCCTAGGATCTCGAAACCTATTTCCTCTTGTGCTTTTGCAATGCTTATCTTGTGAAGGAAACCATCAATCCAAAATCTTTTACATGTCACCGGATCCGACGCCATAATCATACTTTGACCATTCAAACTACCAATGTAGAAGTCTACGTCTTTCTCCATTCTTCTATATTTATCTACTCGTGTGACCATTCCAGCAGCATTCAAAATATGCATAAACTTTTGTTTCCTGATTGTCGTACCTTCTTGGAAAAAGCTCATGTGCAGGAAACATGACTTGCAGTCTGGAGACAATGCGTGGTAACTCAACTCCAATGATGCTATAGTTTCACTATAATCAAATTCTAGAAACTCTTCCCATTCACTTTCTGACTGTCCCTTTGTTCCCAACTGTCTGCCCACCTCTTTTATTGCTAATGGCAGACCGTTACACTTTTTCACGATTTGTCTCCCTATTTCCTCCAAGTGTCTCGGGCATTTGTTGTCACAAATGAATACCGTCTTTAAGAACAATTGCCAACTCGCATCAGAACTCAAATGGTCCATCTTCCATTTATAGTCGATGAATATTCCTATATCAGAAGAGCGCCCAGTAGCCAGCAGTCTACCCGAATTGCCTCCTATAAGAACATAGACGTATTTAGCATGGGATTTCTAAATGAACCACTAAATTTGCTTTAAACATTTCTTTAAAAATATACATAAAAAATAATTTGATACCCGAATGTGACAAAGAGAGGAGGCAACCCAACGAAACACTTAAAAAAAGGCTCATCACTTCATTGAATCCACCAAAGAGATTATATCAACTTAAGGAATCCACTGAGAATTTAAGAGCTGACTGTTGAGAGAAGAAACCCTTTCTTTTGAAAACAGGTTAAGAGACTCAAATGTCTGATAAGCCACTCAATTATACAAAACGAGTTTGCAAATTATTACATATTTCGTCCACCTAGTAGTAATTCATATATTTGGTCCACTCTGGTCGGATCTAGTATAAAAGGCATACTATTAGCTAAAAAATGGGCATACCTTTTCTTGGTAAAGCATCAATGACAAGTCCGATGCAGTTAACATCCCACACATCATCGAGAACTATGAAATAACACTTTCCTTGTAGGTGTTGGAAAAGCATCCGTCTTAGTGGGTGTTTGCAACCACTTAAATTATTGAACTTATAGCTTAATTTAAGGAAAAATTGTTTTTTGGTGTTTTAAACAGTTTAAATTCGCAAAAATTATCTACATTTAAGTTGAATAAGTTGAAGTTGGTTAAGTTGGTTTTTACCAACTTCTCCAACTTAATGACATATTTGTAATTTCGGATAAGCTATGATTTGACATTTTATTTATAAATCACAAAATAAGCTACTACAGTATAAATTTTGCAAACACTATTTTTTCAACTTTTTCTTCTTTTAAGCAGTTTTTGCAAACACACCCTAAATTCTCTAATAAGCCACTTTTACTAACTTCTCCTTAATTTAAGCACTTAAAAAAAGTTTAAGCTATTGCAAACACCCCTAACGCTTTTCACTTTCATCCTCTCCATAACTTTCTCCTCCTCTTCCGTAAGGTCTGCCACCTGCCGTATTAGTACCCTAAATACCTCTTCTATGTTGTACTCACTAGAAACAAAAGCCCAAGCACGGTGCTTAAATTGCTCCACCACAACTCCATGATTGTATATTTGTCTTGCAAGAGTTGTCTTTCCGATCCCACCCATGCCATATATCCCGAAACTGAGAAGCCCTTCTACCCCAAATAAATCAAATCTCTGTATTAGTTTTTCCACCTCTTCCTCCAACCCCACCACACAGGCATCGTCCTCGTCACCTTTGTAAGGAGCATTTCGTCGAACAGCTTCCGCCTCCTCCTCCACCGGAGATTGAAGGTTTACTTCTCGGAACCTACTCCGGATGGACTCGATCTCTCCGAGGAAATTGTTGAGGCGGACAGACTCCAACTCCTCGCTCTTTATGAAGACAAAAGTGTCCATGATGACTCCGACATCGTTAGCCATCTCCCTCACTTGAGATATCAAATGATGACGATTGCATCGGCCGGAGTACGCTCTGAGGAAAACGAGCATTAATTTGAGATCACTTTTCAGCCCTTGTAGATGCTCCTCCGACCCTTTCAGGATAGCCGCCTTCTTATCTATCATAGGCTCGTACTCCGGGGATTCTAGGTCCTCATACTCGTACAGCAAAGAATCGAGCAGATTTATTGCAGATGAGATCACAAACTCAGCCATGTTTCTCGGCATTTCAATTCTTACTTTTTAGCCTTCAAACTCTTTCTCTGCTCACGTTCTTCTGATCGACGACTTTAAACTAACACTACAAAATACAAATCTTCAATTTAAAGATTAAAAAAAATATGTATATATATCAGTTGCAATTGATCTCCACGACGCACTGTTCCCGAATTACCTCCTTGATATTAGTAAAATTTAAATTATGAATCAGCAGAGAACGATTCCTTTGATGCCGTTGCACGTGATATTTGTTTCGTTCCGACTTGATCACATGCAAACCAAAACATATATAAATATTTTAAGGTGGAAATATATGTTTTTACCCATTCCCATTAAAAAACTACAAAAATACCCACTCATTCTAACAATGGTTATAGAATACCCAATATTACCAATTTACCCTAGTTTTTTCACTTATTTTATCTGAGATTCAACTGCCACCGAGTGCCGAAGGGAGCCTACGGGTGCCGATCGAATCCGACTAGTGCCGATTTACTATACAAAGCAATGAAAAATTGAAAAAACAAAGGCATGCCGATAGGCACTGCAATAGACACAGATATTATTAGCAGTGCCGATAAACTAAGGCAAGCCATCGGCACTGCTATCGGCACTGGCTGTTTTGCTGTAGGCACTCAGCGGCTCCCTTAGGCACTTCATCGGCACTAGTTGTTTTGCTGGCACTCCTCCATGCATGCTGACGAAAATGTGAGACTAATTTGAAAATCTTGGGTATTTGGTAAACATAACTTTAACAAGTGAGTAGTATTGTGTTTTTTTTAATGAGAAGGGGTATTTCAGCAAATGCCCCTAATTTTAAGCCTTGGACTGTGGGACTTGGAATAGTTTAAGGTGATTGGGGGATGGAGCAGCATTATTTATGATAAATAAATTACATTATTTCTCAAATATATTTTTTACTATTTTTGGTCGGAGGAATAAGTATTGGACCCATTTTCATGAGATTTCGGATAAGAATCTTCTATCCCACTTTGAATCACGTTACATGTCCCACTAATTAAGTGGTGGAATGTGTATTTTTAATCAAATAAATTTAAAATTAGCTTATATTAATAGCCAATTTAATAATGAAGAAAACCAAAATATATCAATCACCATCTGATTGATGGACATGTAATAGAATTTAAAAAGTCAAGTAGGAGATTCTTAATGACCCACAAGTCATCTCACCTATCATAGCTCAAAAACTATATGCAACAAACTCAACCTAGAAAGCAATAAATAAAATTTGAATATAAGGCCCGATCCTGATCAGGTGTGGGAAGCCTAATTGCTCAGGGTCCAAGAAATTTGGGGCTCCAATTTGTCATTTTTCTTAAAGCCCCGATTAAAAAACTTTCACTATATTTGGCCCATAATCCAACTTTTGTCATAGTATTTCGATCTAAAATCGATGAGATTTACCTTGTACGCATATTGCCTTTTCTTGCTCTTACATTAAAAAGGTAAAAACAACTTATTCAAATTTACATTTATGGATACAAGTTTATCAAACTTCAAACCATCCAAACAAACTAAGTGGTTTAAACTCTAACTACAATAGACCTATAACCGGTGAATGTGCAAATATCAATATCTCCTTATTTGCAGTATACTCCCAACTCTGGCAAATGCTCTTCCTCCTCGGCTTCACCTCTCCGAGCATCGTTATAACGTCCCTCATCGACGGCCTCTCCTTGGGGAGCTTAGCTGTGCAGAGGAGGGCAATCTTGAGCACAAGAATCATCTCTTCTTGCACATGCTGGCATTGTCCTTCTATGTCCGGGTCCAATGTTGTCTCTGCTTTGGCTTTGTTGTTCATCTTTCGTCGAACCCATTCGACTATATCTATCGACTAGCAGCTCAAGAAGGACTACTCCATAGCTGTATATGTCACTCTTCTTATCAACCTTCAGTGTGTATCCAAATTCTGTAGGCGAAAAGACATATAATTAAAGCCTAGAGAAAGTAATAATTTCGTCAATAGAAAAGAAGATTAAATCCTTAAAAGCTCAATAAAAACATAGAATAATAAAAGATTTGATTCAGAAACATATACATATATATGCAAGTTGGTTGTTTTTTCTTCCCACCTGACAAAAATAACTACCATCCTTAACTTTTTTGTAGAACATACACAACTTTTAGAATCATGTCCTAGCAACTTTCATATTATGACTATTGCTTGAAATGCCTCTTTTGATGAAATATTTAAAACAACACTAATATCATTTACCTAGTTCAAAATCATTCTCATCATCGTTATTGATTGAATAATTTCTTCTTCCACTAGTGATTCAATAACATAAAACAAATATAATGTCTTCCAAACATCTAATCTTTGTTACTAAAGACTAAACCTTCCAAACTATGTGCATGAAACTAAGTTTTTAGAGAAATTAAGTTTCAGAAAACTATCAAGTTTTCCTAAATTTAATATTTTGACTTAGTTTTTTTCTAATTAGCATATCTATGCATATACATTTGATCCCAGTCCTAAACTCATAAATAGTCTCATTATACGAACATTACTTTAAAGAAGTACAACTGTATCAGAACTATTCATGAGCAATAACCAAAAGCGAAAATATCGATCTTTTAGACGTACATTCGGATTATTACCTTGTGCAATGTAGCCATAGGATCCAGCCACCATAGAAACACTCATTCTTGTGCAACATTGTCCTTGCAAGGCCAAAATGAGCAATCCTGGCCTCAAAATCTTGGTCCAGCAAAATATTATTCGACTTCACATCTCTATGAATAACCGGAGGATGACAGTCATGGTGAAGGTAAGCAAGGCCTTGTGCTACTCTGAGAGCAATGTTATACCTCGACACCCAATCCACCAAAACCCGCCCTCCTGCTTCCCGTATAACGCCTCACTTCTGGTAGGCATGTATTCGTACAACATCATAACGTCGGTCTCGTTATGAAGATACCCTAATAGCCTCACTATATTTCTATGCCTTAAAACGTTATAGTTTTGTATTGAAAAACTACAGATTAAAAGGATAATATTGGAAAATAATTTAATAAATAATTAAAAAGTGCATTTTTTAATACAAAACTACATCGTTTTAAACCAGACACCAATTGAACATGAATTTACTGTACATTATACTTTTTTTTTTCTTAATACAATTATTAAATTTTTATTTAATATTTGATGAGAAGAGAAATTGGCAATCACTATCCCATAAAAAAAGAAATGGTAATATATCATAATAGCCAAAGTCATTTAAAAAACACATATATATCCATGTATTATAGTTATATGCACAAAATAGCCAAGAGTACTAAACTACCCCTAATTTTGTGGCTGAACATAATAAAGTCCGAATCAATTGTGTCATTTCCGTGTTTGGTGAGAAAAGAATTAGACTAAAAAAAGTGTCAGAAAAAAGTAGGCACGTGCCTAGGGACGGTAGAAGGGTTCATATTGTGCCAAAAGATTGGAATTAAGTGTACATCAGTGTTGATTCATCAAAAGGTAAGGGCATAATAGTCAAGTTGGTTACTTTGTGTATAAACTTATAACAAAAGGCTACCTTTATTTTTACTGAAATGGGCTAATTAAGCAAACGGCCCTAAAAAGAACTAATTTAGAAAAGGACAATTTGAGGTTTCGAAAGAGTTTTTATCCATGTCCAATGGGTCAATTTATTTATTTTATAGTTTTCGTAATGTATTTTGGGCTAGTCTAAGTGACTGATTGTGTCATCCAATTGTATTGTATAGATCAATTTAATTGGCGATATCGTAATTGAAAATTGGGGATTTCTCCTATTCTGCTAATAACTTGAAATGTAGGTTATGTAGATCCAAGATTCAAATTAAGAAAATATATAGTCCATCTTAAAATAAAAAAGAATGAAATACTTGTTTCGTCCTATTGAAGTTGTCTAGTATATATTTTCAGGTCGTTCCATTGAAATTGTTCAGTTTCTTTTTTTGGTAAATTATTGCACACTTTATTTGAGGGACCCTCAACTTTGCACAACTAATAACTCTACTTAAAAATCGCTCATAAAAAAAAGTGAACAACTTCAATAGGACGGAGGGAGTAGCAAATTTAAATAGCTGGATCTTTGAGCCTCTCGACTTGTAGACTCGTCTGAATCTACGTGTTGACTCGTGAGTTTGACGGCATAGCTATAAATCTTCAATTTAAAGATTACGAACAAAAAATCAGTTGCACGTGATCTCCATGACGCACTGCTCCCGAGTTGCCTCCTTGATATTAGTAAAATTTAAATTATGAATCAGCAGACTCAGCCTCCTCCTTCTCCCCTACCATCTCCTCCTCACGATGGATCGCCTAAGGATGCAGACCAGGGAGGATCTGCTGAAGGTAAAACTCCCAAGAATGATCAGCCCCCACATCTGACATCGGGCCAGATCACTCAGACTCCTTCCGCGACTATGCCTAAGCAGATACTGAAACGTCGTTACCAGACTGTTGAGATCAAGGAATTTTCTACGGAGTCGATCAACAAGGTGATCAAGCGCCAGACGCATAAGAATCGTAACCTTGCCGATAATGTGAACACGAAGTGGAGCAGGTTCATTGAGGCACAGACTAAGACGCTGACCAGCCTTACCAATGAAGTGCAGAGGATCAGCACGCCCAGTTCTCTTAATACTGAAGAGATCCTTGCCAAGGCACTTGCAACTCAAAAGACTGACCTCACTGCTCAATTCCAAAGCATTTTACAGTCGCAGGCCAAATCTTTCTCTGAAGAAGTGGCGGTTGTAACAGGTCGAGTCCAAAAGGCAGTGGAGGAGAGATATGCATTCACAGCTGACAATGTTTCTAAGGCACTGACTCAGCAGCATAAATCCTGCCAGGAGATAGAGAAAGCTGCTTAAGTTGATGTGGAAGACTACCTCACCCGGTTTGATAAATCTAAAGAGGCTCAACTCTAAGCCATTAATAAAGAGCATGAGCAACGGTGGGAGTCTTATATTGATGCAGCAACTGACATTGCAACTGAGATGACAACTGTCAAGGACTCAGTGCATGAACTGACGAAGAAGGTCACAGTCCTAGCAACTCTTATTGATGATGCCAAAAAGGGGGAAGAGTCTAGATCAGCTCAACTTCGATCCCTCCTTAAGGCTGAAGACCAGTAGGGCGGACCTAGCTTAGCAGCAGCACGGGGGGAAGTGCCAGCTGAAGGAGCAACTGATTCAGCTGTAGCTGAGGTGGCTACATACTTGGAGAATTTGCCCGTTGGGGATTCGCCACCTCCAGCTCCCAAGAAAGCTGACAAGGGTAAGGGCAAGGCTCCAACTGACCCTAGCCCACCCAAAGAAAGGAAGCTCAAATTCAAGTCTCGCAAGGAGCAGATCGCCTACGATGAGAAGCTCGCGAGAGAATTGGCTGGGGAAGATGCAAAGAAAAAGCCAGCTGCTAAGAAAGGGGTTCAGATCCATTCCCCTGCGCCTTTGCGCTCACGGACGATCCCCAGGCAATCTAGATCAGCAGCAGCAGCAGCCAGAGCTCAACAGTCCAAACAGTCCAAATCTGATAAGCAGGGCGCGTCAGGTTCTAAATCCAAATCCGAATCGTCTGCTGACTCAGAACAATAGCATTTGCCTTCCACGGTCCCTTCTAAAGAATAAGAACGAGAGATGAAGGAAGTATGGCATGCGTGTGAAAGGGCACTGGACAGAACAACTGAGGCAAGGCAGATCAGAGAGGTGAGGGAGAGGATCCGCCTAGCTGACCTTGAAGCCCTCAGGCGGAGGACAGAAAAAGAAGCAAGGGAGAGGGTGCAAGTGAAAGACAGAATCATTCTCACCTCTTCCCGATTCTTCAGGAGCAGAGAGCCAGTTAGTGAGATGAAGAGAATTATCTACAAAAGGACTGACGATTGGGTTCCTCTCAAGCTCAATCAGCAGTGGGAGAAGCTGAAGGTGGATTTTATTAAAAGATTCTATATATGGAAAGTCGGCAATGAAGACTCCTCTGGTGCTGATGGATACTTCAAGGACTTTCTAACTGCAGCAAATCCATCTCTCCTAGCTGATATTCAGACTCTGCTAGACCAAACTGGTCAAACACTGAAGGCACCACCTTTCCAAACTCTTCCCCCTCCAATGACTCATCAAGACAACTTATGCAAGAAGGAGATTGAAGAAGAGATTAAGAATGCCATTTTCAGCAGAGGTCTGAAGAAGGATGACGAAGAAGGCTTGGAAGAGATCAAGGCCCTGAGAAGCAGAGTCTATGCAGGATACGTCCTTGAGCTTCCAGAGAAGAAGTCTGCTGACTTCAGAGCCCGCATGCAGAAGTTTAAGAAGAAGCCCAACTGACTCTCTCCTCTCTCCTAGTCTAGCTTCCTATTGATAGAAAGTCATGTACTGTAATTTCTCAATCTTATATGACATATCAATTTTTGGCCTCAACAATTACTCATTGTCTTTACGGCTTTATTTACTTTTCAGCACAACTGATCACCTAAGTAATCAGATGTAACTGACCCTATGTGACTTATGTGCTAATCTGTACTTAGGGGAAGAGCTATTTTATATGATTTTATATGGTATAGAGGGAAATTGTTTCTTAGGGGGAACCTGCATTTTAGGGACATGATTGATAACTGCTGAATTTACATTTGATGATTAGCTACTATATGATCTATTCTGAACTTTGATATTCGTATCTGCCCTGATATTTTGTAAATGTGTTGAACTTGTCCTTTTTGCTCTAATAGCTCTGATACATGTCAATAGAGTCCCTGATAACCTCAGCATGCTATAACTATTTATATTAATTGTCATAAGCTCCGACACATTCAGCATTTCATAATTGTTTAGTTTTTAAGTTGGCACTGATACATTACTTATTATCATAAGACAACCCTGATATTCTTTTACTTATGGTTGCTCTGATTCTTTCTTTTCATTATATTAGTCAGCTTTGATATGTTGACTGGAGCATTCCCTTGTAATAGATCTTTTATTCAGTAGCTATAGCTCTTAACCTTAGCATTTTCCGTGATAGAAGGTGTAATAGGTTTTGGCATTATCAAATAGGGGGAAATTGTTGGGATAAAGATTCAGTAGATGAATTGATAGATTTGAAGATTTCAAAACCCTAGCTGAATATTGCACCTTCATATCTGTAATAGCTTAGTCGAGTTCAGTAGTTAGAACTCAGTAGACTAGAGTTCAGTAGCTGCAGGATTCAGTAGAAGATCTCGCACTCAGCTGGTGGACTCAAGATCGAAAAAGTCAGTTGGACAACCAACCACCAACTGAATCTGCTCAAGAATTCGTGCCCATGCACTGAATGCTCCGAAGAACGTCAGTAGGAAAGTCACTTCTGTTGAAGGTCCGAGGATTCAGAGGAAGTCAACCTTGATGTTTGACAAGTCTCACCTACTAATCTACCTTGACCAATAAGGAGCCGACAACGACCTATCTTTTCTGACAAAAGATGCTCCCAGATTGAAAAAGAGGAGAATCTCTACAGTGCACCTACTCGCCAACGTTTAAAATAAAGGAGCCGTTTTCCTTGTCGTTTCGACACGTGGCTAGACCTCCCTCCAACGGATCTATTCACCATCGACGACTATATAAGAGAAGTCTTCATGCAGAGACACTACCGGGAACCCAAGCTATCTACGCACAAAACTCTTAACACTCTCAACGAAGAATCCAGTGAAGAACTAGCATTCATAGAAGAACCCTTTTAGTTCATCACTTATAGTTATATTTGTTCCCCTTCTCTTATCTAAGCAAGCCTCATTGTAATACCTTTAGCTTAGAAACCTCGAGGAAGTTCACATCCTTGTAAAATTGTTCTTATTTGTAAGAACTTCCTCTTAGTTGGAGAAGGCTCAAACTCTTTAAGTTTGAAACACTTGTAAAAGTCACTACGACTATAAGTAGAGAATCTGTCCAGCGCAAAGATCACTGAGAACTTGCTCAGTATAAGCTTCAAGTTTGTGTTTGTCTAGTGAACAGACCAACTGAGACTTGCTCAGTAAAAATATAACATGTATCCTGCTTTGGTCAGGGCAGTGGACGTAGGACCCAGCGTGTCCGAACCACTTTAAAAATTTGATGTGTTGATTTACTGTTTTCTCTAACTGTCCATATTGCATTAAAAACTGTATTCCATCAAACTCAGAATAAAAACCTATATTTTCTAATCGAGACGTTTAATAGGGCCTACACTTCCGCACACACTCTAATACTGAACGACTGTTCGACTGACTCACAATAGAGCTGAAATCAGTAGAAGATTTTCTTGCCCACGCGATCTGAAGTATATTTGGTTGTCTGACTCAGTCAGTAGCAAATTCAGCTAGAGCTGACTTCGCGTTTGAGAACTAATTTGTATTCAGGTGTATTCACCCCCCCCCCCTCTACACCTGAACCACGTCTTAGGACCAACATACTTATAGTCTTAATAATTTGAAATGTGCACTTAAAGATTGGGAGTTTATACATTTATTAAGGCAACTTTCGTAACAACTTCATTTTTATGTTTCCAAAATTGACTCTTCATCATCATTTTTAAGCAGCAAAGTGAAGATTCTTTGACAACATTTCATAATATGTTTCAGGATAGAATAGAGAATATTAATAGGAGAAAGAAACGAAGAACAGTGTAACACACACCCTTTCGGTCATGCATTACCCTCTCCCGCAACTCTAAGATACTGCCCTTGCTAACGCCCGGAAGAATTAGAATTTTTACACACACCATATAGCTAAAATAAAAAAACAAATAAAAAACAAAAATTAAGCGAAAGATGCATCCTTCACAGAGTTAAACAGATTCAAAAGCTAATTCCTACAAGCCCCTTAACAATTCCAAAATCGAAGAAGAAAAAGCCAAAATTGAACAATTGAAATCCTAGAAAGAAAAATTGAATTTCGTTAAAGAAAATTACCCGAACAGTAACTTTGCAATTCTAAGCAATTTTACGGTTTACCTCTGTTGTATGTTTTGCCCAGCTTTTTCAGTAGCTACTACTCACTGGACTAGCAAAGCAGAGTCGTAATACAAGTCCTTGGGGGTCTGTGTTGGCACCGGCTGCAGAGCTTGAAGGCGACGTCGTGCGGCAGCATCACGATTTTGCGTAGGCGTTGAGTGGTTTATAGGAATCGAATGAAAAATTGGTTAATTTAAGGAGGAAGTGGAGATTATGGTAGGGAGAGAGAATGGAGGCAACAAAGAAGATAACTTATAATATGGATAAAGTGAAGTTGCGGTTGAGAATAATAATTTACGAAAGTGGGCTTCATCTAGAAAAGGTTACTCATACAAGATAGGGGTAGTTTTGGAAATTCAGCGTAGGTGCTACTGTTCGTAGGAACAGTAAAGTATGTCATTTTCCCTCTGTATCCCCTTATAATATAAAGGTTATTAATAAAATCGGTGAAAATGGTAATTAAACATTCAATAGTTACTTACTCCCTCAGACCTGCTTCAAAAAAAACTGTTTCCATTTCGGACGCTCACTTCTAAAAAAAATATTTTTTAAGAAAACCATATATTCTCTCATATTTTATAATTTATCTCTCCTACTTTATTAATTGTATCTCTTATTTTATTATTTATCTCTCCTACTTTATTATTTACTCTCTCATAATCTCACTTCTCTTCTCTCTCTTACTTTATCATATACTCCTCTCTCGTATTTTACCATCCACTTTCTTAATTCCCGCACCAAAAAAAATGTATCACTTGAAACTGGACCGAGGGAGTACTTGCTAAATATGAAAGTGCACAATACCCGAAACTATTAAGTTGGAGAATAACCCCGAACTTTTTAATACTATACGAAGTACCTCTTGGTTCAAAATTCGTCGGTACTATTAAGATATCATGTGAGCACACGTCCGCCTCTCCTCTCTTTCCCCCGCTCCGATCTCTAATCACAATTATATTCACGTATACGATCGCAAAGTTCCTACAATCTCATCTCTCCAAAATCAAGATTCTTCGCCAAAACTTTACAAAAGCGAAATTTGAACCGGTCTATTTTTCTTCGGTAAGAATTTTTACTTGATTTGGAATTGTATGTGATGATTCTTAAATTCCCTCTTTCAAATTTTAATTAGGGTTCATCACCAATTCCCCATCAATTGCATGTGATGAAACAAAGCTTCTTTACTTTCTTAGAAAATATAAACGATCCCCATCGAAAATGGTTCAATATTTATGTTAAAGTTGGGAACATATTTCTCTATTTTTCTATGATTAGCTCAAGATTTACAATATTTCATTATCTCGGATTTGTGGTGGTGTTTTTGTTAAAATTTTGTATACTGGAAGCAACTTTTGTGCTTGTATACAATGTGTTTTTTCTTTCATTGTTTTATTCTCCTATCTGATTTAATATTTTTGCACATATTTAATCATTTATCTTGTATAATAGTTAGATTGTGTAGTGTGTTGTAGATCACACAAGACTACATAATTGGTCGAACTAACTAGATATAAATAGTTATCACAGCTAAGGCAACATTATAACAAGTTGTCGGTCTATGCTGCAGTTTAGATAAGAAGTAGTTTGTCTTGACTACTTGTCTATACTGGTATACTGAAGGTGGTGTATTGATGGATCACAGTGAGATGTGTTCTCCTAACTGACCTTAGTGGAGAATCTAAATATCTCGGTGACTTAATTGATCTTAAGCATGATAAAATTTCAGCTAAGTGTTTATAGATATCTATCACTTTGACTTACTATGGTGAAGTTATCACGACTGAATCTACGTATCTTGGGTGATAGTGGTATTTGTGAATCAAGTTGGTTATCCGTATCTTGCAACCTTATCCATGTTAATTGGGTTAATAATATCCTAAGGAAATCGTAAGGATTAGTATACTGAATTTGGTCGATTGATTAAGTTCAGGTGTGTTAATAAAGTTGATTGGTATTATTAAGTGTTGGGTTATGAGTCACTAGATGGTATTCAGCTGATTAATGGTTAAAATAATATTGGGGGAAATCATAGTAGTACTATGGAATTGAAGATCTCAAAACCCAGCTGATATCAGTAGTATAGTGTCGATAGGATTAGCTGATGTATAGGCTAGACTTTTCGTAGTTGTTTATCTTTTGTCTAAGTTCTGTACGGGGTAAACTGTTGGACTGATCTTCTGACGAAGTTACTTTCCAGAACCCCACGTCATCAGTGTAATCGCTTGCATTCTTCTGACTTCAGCTGTATCTGACCTCAGTAGGAGATACCCCATCAGCTGATAGTTATCATCAAAGAACATAATGCAAAGCTCAGTACCTTCGCAGTCATCAGCTGACACACCAAAGCCCTATCAGCTCGTCAGCCGACTCAACCGAAGAAGACAGAGACTGTCTTGAGTCTACTGTATCCGACAGAAAACGACCCAGTCGTATAAGTCTTTTCGAAGTTCAGCAGAAGATCATACGAGGATGTGGACTAGTCAACTCTAATATCTGACACATTCTCACCTACCACAAACCTCGACCAATGAGAAGCCGACACGCTTTATCTGCTCCAAACAACTAAAGTCTGCTCTCATGTACAGTATTAACTGCCCTGCTGCAACAATTCGAAATTATGGCCATTTTCTTTGGAAGCTTATGACACGTGGCATCGTCTTCTCCAACGGACATATGCCTGCTCACAACTATAAATAGAGAAGAAATCCGAGCTCCACGCACGGGATAAACAAGGGAAAAATGCTCAAGCTCAAGAACACTCTAGCAAACTTAAAGATCATCCAGCGAAGAACTTGCCTTCATAGAATATCATTAGTTCTTCTCTCTAGAGTTCTTTAGATCCCTTCTTCTGTAGCTAAGCTCATTGCCAAATTTATAGCTTAGAAATTCGAAGGAGTTCACTTTCTGTGAATTGTTCTTATTGTAAGAACTCCTTCTTAGTTGGAGATCATCCCCTCCCTTTCGAACTTAGGTTTGAATTGTAAAGTCGCTAAGGACTATAACTTAGAAGGGTCTATCCAGTGCACAGATTCCTTGCTGAGACTTGCTCAGATTAATCAACAAGTTCTCCTACCTTGTCAGGACCGTGGACGTAGGATCTTGCGTATCCGAACCACGTTAAATAGCTTGTGTTATTTATTATTTTATTGCATTGCATAGAAACTGGTTTAAAATCATATCTTTGCATAAAACGTATTTTAAAAAGCGCACCAGCCAAAAGACTTTAACTTGCGAAAACACATTTTCAAACTGAGACGAATCCCCGGGCCCTACACACTTATCCGCACAACATCTCCGACTGAGTCTCAACAACTGACTTAAGTCAGTAGAAGAGCTCAGTAGCTGACACACTCTGACCCGTGATCGAAGGTTAATATCTGGCACTGTTCATCAGTCGCAACCTACAGCTCAGATGTCCTTCACGTTCTGTGAAAAAGAAACTGTAATCAGGTGTATTCACCCCCCCCCCCTCTACACCTGACTATCGTCTCCGGACCAACAATTGGTATTAGAGCATACGGTGTTCTTCTGATCGCCGGTTTTGTACTACTGGTCTACTCGAACAGATCCTGAAAATGTTTTCTCTGCACAAGTATCTCTTCATTCATCCTTATACTCGTTCACATAATATCTGACATGTCAGGTATTCGGATGGTATCGATGTTCTCGATAGAGAACTTTACGGTATGGCGCGTGAGAATGGAGGCACACCTCACATCGCTGCACGACAGCATGACGGACGTCCTTGAGTCTGGACCCATCATTCCCATGATCGACAGCGTAGAATTTTCCGCTGTAGGAGGTGTAGGAGCACAGACTGGTGCTAAGATCCCTAAAGAAAAATCAGCCTTCACGCCAGAAGAGAAAAAGCTGCACAACCTCGACCGAGTTACGCAAAACGCAATACTGACAACGCTCAGTGACTCTCATCTCGGGAGGGTGCAAGACTGCAAGACGGCAAAAGAGCTTTGGGATGCCTTGGCTGTACTGAGCCAAGGAACCCGGCAGATCAAAGAGAACAAGCTCGAGTTAGAGCTTCAGAAGTTCGATGCCTTTGCAATGGAGCCCAGTGAGACCATTGACGAGCTCAACGTCAGATTTACAAATCAAGTCAATGTTATCAACGGGCTGGGGAAGATGTTCACTAACAAAGAGATGAACACCAAGATCTTGAGAGCGCTACCTCGATACAAGTGGCTTCCTTTTGCTACTTATTTACGTCGCTCTGATCTTAATGCTCTAACTCCTGATGTTATATTTTCAGAACTGAAAACAGAGGAATTTGAGCATAGCCTACCCCAACGATGTTCCAGCGCTCTAGCTAACACTCAGATTGACCATGCTTTCAAAGCAATAGTCAGCAAAACTGGAGCCAAAACCATTTCTTCCAGCAAGGCAGTAGCTGCAGTAGAAACAAAGTCATATGAGATGTCTGCTACTGACCAACTTGCGCTGATGGCTCTCAAATATCAAAGAGAGAAGGAGAGAGTCAGAAAGCTGAAGAAATACCACAGAGATTCTCCCTCGGGTAAGAAAGATTATCAGAAAAGGGAAGAACCTAATCCTTCTACTGAATGCAGGAACACTGAGCCTGCTGCTAGCACATCCAAAGAATCAGCTGGAAAGAGCAGCAGAACATCTATGTGTTACAACTGGAAGAAGGAGGGACATTATCAGTACGACTGTCCCGAACTCTCAGCTGCTCAACGAGCAAAACGGTAGGCCAAACGAGAGAAATTTGCCCGTAGGAGGCAGGCCTATATAGCCGGAGATATATCCGACAACTCAATTGAGGAGGATACATTTATGTATTCTACTGAGGACGAAGCTGCATTCATCGCAGTTGAGATCGGAGAGACGGTTCCTGAAGAATCGGCTGAATACTATCCAATGGCCGGAGAAGAGGCTGAGGTAAACTCCAAACTTAACATAACCTCTTCTTCACATAGCACACATGACACGTGCTCGATCACAGATGATCCTCTAGATGTGGTACAAGCCTACGACAATCTGCTAGAGGAACAGATTCAGCTGAGCAGAGAGTTCAGCAGAACGATTCAGGAACTGGAACAGGTAAAGGCTGAGAATCAGAGACTTTCTTCTGATTGTCAGGTCTCTACTGAGTCAGAGAATCTGGTAGCGAGACTCAAGGAAGATATTGAATCTCTTATGACTAAGTCTCAGCTTCAAGAGACTCAGATCTCAGTTCTGACTAAGGACAATTCTGAGAAAGAGACTGAAATAGCCCAACTCAGTCAGAAGCTCACAAACGTGCAAAAAGATTATGACTCACTCAGAAGGAGTGATGAGGTCTGGCGAGGGCTGATGACTGAACAATACCTAGGAGCTAAGGAGAAGCTGGAAAGTATGCTTAGAGCACAAAGGCCAACTGTCCTGAAAGAAGGTCTTGGCTATACTCACGAAGCTTCCACTTCGAAAAGCTCAGATATGCTGGCTGACAAGTTCGTCAGAGGAAAGGTGCAAGCTACTGACACCACACCTCAGGAGAAGAATAAACAGAAAATAGTTGCACCTCAGCCGAGCAGCAAGAAGCAACTGACCAAAGGTTCCAGCCCAGGACACCACGATCAAACTCAGGGGGAACCAAGAAGGTCAGGTGGGCGGAACACTACAATGAACCACTGTATGAGCACCCGGCTCGTACTACTATGAGCCCAGGGTCAGGAGAAACGCAAAGACTCAGAAGAAGAAAGCTCCTGAACCTAGAATCATCAGAAATTCAGTATCTCCAGGTCCTGTAGAGAAGAAAACTGACAAGGTTCAGAAGAAGAAGTCTCAGACTTCTAAGGTTCCTAGACAGATATGGGTTCCGAAATCACCCACTAACATGTAAGGACCCAACTGAACCAAAGGGTACCTAAAAATGCTTCTGTTTTGCAGGTGTATAAGGACCCTTGGATAGTGGACGGCGCGCTCGAGACACATGGCATACCGTAAAAGCTCGCCGACCAACTACGTACAAGAAGATGGTCTCGGAGTGAGTTTGGTGACAACTCAAAAGGCTACACAAGGGGATATGGAACGCCGAACATTGGGACCGCTTCGGTCCTAAGAGTAACATATGTTGAAGGACTTCAACATAATCTCCTTCTCGTCACCAATTCTCGTGACAATCTTAACAGAGTTATCTTTGACGCCGGTTTCGTGATATTGTTGATAAATCTACGGGGAAAACAAGTGTTATCGTGTTCGGGGAAGAAGAATATATATGTTGCTAACCCGGAAAACCGCAGTAACTCGAGGCTTGCTTACTAGCACAGACGAAATCAAGTGACAAGTCAGGATGGCTATGGCACAAGACACTCAGCCACCTGAACTTCAAGACTATGAACAAGCTAGCCAAGAACTCCAAAGTCAGAGGACTGCCCAACGAATCGTTTATCAAAGACAGAAATTGTGAAGCATGCCTTAAAGGAAAGCAGACAAAGAAAAGCAATCCACCTATTCCTTCACCTTCCACTGATGGAATCCTTCAGCTGCTGCACATGGACTTATTCGGGCCAGTCTCTCCAGTGACTATAAGAGGCAAGAAGTATGCCCTCGTCGTTATTGACAACTACTCGAGATATACTTGGGTCATCTTCATCGCTAACAAATCTGATGTTCAAACTGAGCTACCCAATCTGCTGAAGAAACTCAGTGTGGAAAGGACATCATGATTCAAAGAATTCGCTCAGACAGAGGAACATAATTTCTCAACTCAGTAGTTAAGGAGTACTGCGATAAAGAGGGAATTCAGCACGAGACATCAGCTGCTCGCACCCCTCAGCAGAACGGACTTGCTGAACGCAAAAACAGAACACTCAAAGAAGCAAAGAAGGACGCTCCTAGCGGACTCTGGACTACCCTCAAAGTTTTGGGCTGATGCTACTGACACCGCCTGCTATACTCAGAATCGCTCTTTACTTACACAGCAACACATGAAGACACCCTACGAATTATGGAAAAGGAGAATTCCTTCTATTTCTCATTTTCATATTTTTGGCTGTCCTTGCTTTATCCATAATAATGGGAAAGATCAGTTGAAGGTCTTTGATAGCAAATCTGATCAAGGAGTATTCTTAGGATACTCTCAAGTTAGTAAAGCCTTCAGAGTCTTTAACTATCGGACCCTTTGCGTGGAGGAAAGCCCTCATGTTGTTTTTGATGAGCTGGTTACTGAGAACAGGAAAAATACAGAGACAAATACTGAAGATGTCAGCAGCAAGCTACAGGATCTCGCACTAACTGACAAACCTGAAAAGATCCAGCATTGTTGGGATGATGAGTCAGACGATGAAGAGATTCAGACTCAGCTAACAAGCGATGTAGCTGACCTGGTTGATTCTACTGAACAGAATCAACAACAGGTAATAACGGTCGATGAGGAAGCCCCCGTGGTAACTGAGACCTCTATTGAGAATATAAACTCAGGGGGAACGATTAATGTTCCTGAGCTAAATGCCCCTAAACCTGGAAACTCAGTAGATCCTAACCTTCTTACTGAATCAGCTACGATCACAAAAACAAGATAACTGAAATGCCTAACACACCTACTGACTGTGCAGAAGTAGTATCAGAAGAAGAAGCCAGACTCAGACGATCATGGCTTGACGCTCATACTTCAGATCTCATCATTGGAGATCCATCAGCAACTATAAGAACAAGATCTAAATTAAGTCAAGGAGAAAGCTCACTCTATTCTTGTTTCTTGTCTATAGAAGAACGTCAGTCAATAGAGGACGCACTCAATGATGCTGACTGGATCATTGCCATGCCAGAAGAGCTGAACCAGTTCGTCAGAAACGAAGTTTGGGAGCTTGTTGACAAACCTAGACATCAGCACGTGATTGGCACTAAGTGGGTCTTCAAAAACAAGCGTGATGAAAACAACGTCATCGTCAGAAATAAAGCTCGACTAGTTACCAAGGGTTACTATCAAGCAGAGGGAATCGACTTTGATGAAACATTCGCTCCAGTCGCAAGATTGGAAGCCATTCGTCTTTTCCTAGCTTACGCAACGCATCAAGGATTCAAAGTATATCAGATGGATGTAAAGTCATCTTTTCTGAACGGCGTACTGAAGGAAGAAGTCTACGTGGAACAACCGTCTGGCTTTCAGTAGGGACATCAGGTGTACAGACTTCGGAAAGCTCTGTATGGGTTAAAACAAGACCCTAGGGCTTGGTACGATACCCTATCAGACTTTCTACTTCATAAAGGTTTTCCGAAGGGGACAGTAGATCGCACCTTGTTCAACATAAAGTCAGGAGATGACATCCTACTGGTGCAAATCTACGTGGACGACATCATTTTCGGCTGCAGAAACGTGACTATATGTCAGCAATTCGAGAAAATGATGAAAGAGAAATTCGAGATGTCCTTGATGGGAGAGATGAATTATTTCCTTGGATTTCAAGTAAAGCAATCACCTGAAGGAATTTTCATAAATCAAGCCAAATACACTCGAGATCTTCTCAAGAGATTCGGCTGCGACTCTAGCAAGCCAGTCAAGATCCCCATGAATACAAATTTCAAAATCGATCTAAACAAAGAGGGAGCTTCTGTTCACTCTACTGATTATAGAGCTATTATTGGTTCTTTATTATACTTAACAGCTAGCCGACCTAACATAACTTATGATGTAGGTGTATGTGCAAGATTTCAAGCGGATCCCAAGCAAAGTCATCTAGACTCAGCAAAGAAGATTATGCGATATCTAAGAGGAACACCTGGCTCTGGGTTATGGTATCCTGCTGATGATAATCTTATACTGACAGGTTATTCTGATGCTGATTATACAGGATGCAGGATAGATCGAAAGTCAACTTCCCGGAACGTGTCGGTTCCTAGGCGGCAAAGAAGCGATATCTTGGTTTTCAAAGAAACAACACTCGCAGCAACGTCCACTACTGAAGCTGAGTACATGGCTGCTGGAAGTTGTTGTGCCCAGATCCTTTGGCTTCGACAACAACTGAGAGACTATGGTATAACTCAGAATGAAGTGCCCATCTACTGTGACTCCACAAGTGCTATTGCAATAACTCAGAATCCAGTTCTCCATACGAGATGCAAGCACGTGGATATTCGACACCACTTCATCAGAGTCCATGTCGAGAAGAAGGATATCAGAATGGAGAAAATCCATACTGACAAGCAAAGGGCAGACATACTGACCAAACCACTAGTTGAGAACAGATTCAGAGAATTATCAGTTGAGCTAGGTCTACTGGATCCTACTGAATCGTATCAGTAGAAGACAATCAATTGGTATCAGTAGAATCCAACTACTGATAACAACAATTGGTATCAAGTATAAGGAACCAGTATGATAGGTCAGAAAACTCAGTACAGTGATTCAGTCGGGAGAATCAAACTGTACACAGTAAGGGGGAACGTGGTCATCAGCACGTCAACCATCCTCCTTAGTCTTAACGGTAACCAGCTGATCGTAAAAGTTCAGCTGAAGAGGTTTGTGTAGTATTACATACTTAAACTTTTTCAGAAGCATGCTCGCATTTATTATATCAGTCGATTGCACTCAGTAGTTAATGAGCATTTATTTCCCGCCATTAATATTTTTAAGGATAGGTCAGTAGGAAACCGTTCTTATTTAAAATGACCTAGTCTTTAATGTTGTCTGCAGCGCATTTAATGCATGTCTTTTCACTTACTTTAACTGCGCATTATCCTACGTGGGTCTAGATTATAGGCGGCTTAGGTAATCATTCCTTTTATATCATTAAATCTCAGCCGTCTATTAGATTGAAAGATTAAACCCTAGTCGTTCGATCTAAACGGTTTATTTTGCATGATCTTATAAAATCTTTCATCTTCCTTCTTCGTCTCACTTTCTTGCCATTTCCGATCTTAGAGCTCACTCATCTACAAATTTTTGTTCTCCGAAAATCTAACTACTTGCATTTGATATCCCTCAAGCTCTAAATATTTCGGTAATATCTTTATCTCTGTTTTAAGCTTATACTGACTTACTCTATTTTCAAGTGCTAACGAGTTTTGATGCAGATACTAATGGCGACAGTACAGACACCCACCAATATCGATGAAATCATCATCTCTCGCATCCAGTTTGAGCCGACCATGGCGCTTCGTCAAGTTGATCTTCCTTATCTGGCGCCCGTATTCACTGCTATTGAGAGTTCTGGACTAGAACTACTCGTCTCCAAGCAACCCCAAGCGTTTTTGCCCAGACAAGTGGCGGAAGTCTACTACAACTGGAGAACCCTAGATTCAGGGGTTGAGGAATCTTCATTTGCCTTCATGAAGGAAGTTGTACCCAACTCGTGGGATGCTAGTGAGCACGTCATCAACATCGGGGATGCTCTGGAACTAGCATTCGATCTTCCTGCCGAAGGAATCTCTCCTATAGGCTATAAGGAGAAGGAGATGAACTCATATGTTCAGAAGTTCTGTGGAAGGAAGGATATCTCCTTCAAGACTGCGCTACCGAAGAACCTTTTGCTACCACAATACAGAGGGCTCGCATATATCGTATCTCATATCCTCACGAGCTCAGCAAGTTCCTACGATCAGCTGTCCAAGCCGCGCATCTAACTGATGATGGCCATTATGTAGCCGAGCTGAAGGCTCAGGCTCAGAAGTTCACAGCCTTGCCCACTGGATAGAGAAGCCTAATCAGTGTGGGGAAGCTGTTGTATGGGACGAAGATGTCCATACTTATCGAGCAATCAGTCTCGAGGAGTTCAGCTTTTGCTGACTCCAGATACTTTGACAGCAAGCTTATTAAATTCAAGACGAAAGCCGCTGTTGAGAAGTCTATCGGGCGAGGGCCGCCTGAACCGAAGAGAGTAGCCCCTGATTTGCCCCCTCGCGCCGACTCATCTAAGAGGAAGAGGCTTACTAAGAATGGACCGTCTGAGGTCTCAGTAGTACAAGCTCAACAAGCCTCTCTTCCACCCACTCAAGAAGAACAGCTCCTAGATTCTGACACCGGCATTGAGGGTGCCACGTTAAAGGACAAAGTTCAGTGCATTAGTTCTGAGGAGACTCAGTCGGACGTCAGGGTACAGACTGAGGAGACTTCCTCTGAGTGGACAGCCTTACACTCCACTCATCTCCGAGCTACAGGAGAAGTACGTGCTCAGATCCCTGAGATCTCTGAGCATCCTGACTTAGTGGAGATAGCAATAAGGGCTAGGACACAAATGCTGCTGAGGTTCCTCAGCTGGGACATTCTCGAGGATATTATCAGGACCCAATCAGCTTTGTCCTTGCTTACCGAGGAGCAGGAATTGCAGTCAGCCATCGGGTTCGGGGAACCGGCTGACCTTGCGCCTTTGAAGACTTGAGGGCAGCGATGCTTTATCTACTGAGCATGCACTCCTCAGTTTCCGGTGATAGCCCTTCGCCTCCATCTCATCATGGCTATGATAAAGATGACAAGGATGATGAAGAGATTGAACAGGCACCACCCAAGGATGCAGAATTGGGAGGTTCTGCTGAGGGTTCCACTCCCCGCGAAAAGAGCCAATCACCACCTCTTTCCAAATCAGGTGAAGCCCCTGTTGCCTTGAAGCCGAGTCGAGTGCAACAACTCGCGATGTCTGAGCAGAGGCTCGGAACCAGCTCATACCAGATAAAATCAATAGGTTTTGTGACCTCCAAGTCGGTCAATAAAGCTATCAGGCGCCAAGGAGACAAGAATCGTCTCCTCGCCAAAGACGTGCATCTCAAATGGGCTCAATACACTAAGGCCCAGACTGAGAGCGTCGACCGATTGACCGAAGGGGTTAAGAAGGCCTCAGAAGCTCATACTCCTCAACTTAACATTCAGGAGATCGTTGAGGCAGCCCTTTCAGCTCAGAAGGCAAACTTAGCCGCTCAGAGTTAGCAGCTCTTATTAGCTCAGCAGAAATCTTTCTTTGAGCAGCTGACTCAGACTTTCGCGGCAGTCCAGGCCACCATGAACGAGAGAAACAAATTGGCCACCTCTAGCCTTCAATCAGCCATTACACAACAGGCTGCGAAACTGAAAGCCATTCAGAAAGAAATGACAGAGTCTCATGATCAGTCTCTGCTGAAACTCCGTCAGGAGTCAGCTGCTCAACTGAAGACATTCTGAGCTGATCAGGAGAAAAACTGGGAGCAGTATTGCGACCTGGTCAAGGATTTTGAGGCAACTGCTACCCAAATCAAAGATTCTGTATATAACTTGGAAAAAGACATGAAAGCCATCCGCACTCACCTCTCCCAGGCTGATGATGCCAAAAAGGGGGAAGGAGATGTAAAAGAAGAAACTGAGGCGGAACCGACTGTAGTAGAGATTATTGAGGGAGATAATAAGGGGGAAGGAACCAGCTCCGCACCTCAAGGAGAAGGTTCAGCCGCTCAGGCTGAAACCAGTTCAGTTGTACTCCTCCTGGAGTAAACCCCTCTCCAACCGATCGCGACCGAGGCGGTTCCTTATCTCATTCGCTCGGCACATCGAGGACATAGCTCATTTCCTCGATCAGGAGGATGAAGAAGAGCCTCAGCAACTGCCACCGCAAAGGCCGGGGAAGGAGACTACAACTGAAATCACTCCATCTTCCCCGACGCCCAAATTCAAAACTAAAGCGGAGCAAGAAGCTTATGATGCCAGAATTGCTCAACAGCTGCAAGACCAACTGGATCAGGAGCATCAGCTGGAAGAAGCTAAGAAAGCTAAAGAGCCTAAGAAAGTAACTGCCAAATCTGCAAAAGGCAAGGCTAAGAAAATTTTGGACGAACGTAAGGAGAAAGCTCGGAAGGAGCCGCCATCGTAGTCCAGTCTTCGGCTCAGAGTGCTTATTTTCCCACTCTTACTCCTAAGCAAGAGGCTGAAGACAGAGCTACCTGGGAGGCAACGCTGAAAGGACTTAGTCTCCGGAGTGGAGATGCTAGATCAGCGGCCCTCAGAGAGAAGAAAAGGTTAGCTGACCTGGCTAAAATGATTAGCTTATCCGAGAAGCCAGCAGGTGACTTGAGAAAGCAAGTACCCAGAGCTTCAAAGTACTACAGGAGAGATCCCAGAGCATCTCATGTCAAGAAAGCGCCTACTCCTCACACAGATAAATGGGTACCAGCCGAGCTAAACGAGCTATGGGAGGAACTGAAAGAATCTTTTATCAAGGGATACTACGTATGGGGCTTCTATCCGTCGGGGATACCTGCTAATCAACTTTTTGAAGAATATCTTCATCATAACTTTCCCCAGCTGGTGGATCAGCTTGTGCCAATTATGGAGAGAGAGAAGATTCCCATCCGAGATCCAGCATTCAGAAGAATCCCTCCACCCATGACAGCTCGCGGCGTGCTTTGTACTAAAGAGATAGAAGATGAGATCGAGGCTGCTGCTTATCATCATAATCTCAGTTCTGATCAGCCTAATGATCTCGAGGAAATCCAGACTCTACGGAAGAGAATATACAAGTTTTATTGTCTGGATCCTCCAGCTGACAGGTCTGCTAACTTCAAGAGTCGAACGCAGAATTTTAGACGTCAGACTTGACCTTCTTATCTCATTTGTTGTAATAGTAATAGAAACTTTGTAATCCTCTGTCCGTATATATTATCAGTTTCTATTGCTTGTTAGACAATTACTCATTGTCTTACGGCTTTTGATTGTGTTTTCACGACTGATCACTGAAGTGATCTGACACACACTCACACATAACCGTTTCTCGGATTTTGCCTACCTCTCTACTGAACTTATTGAAGTCAACTAATCACTTCATCTTGACTGAATCCTCAGATCAATTAGGGGGAAATTACAGTCAGTAGTCTAGTATTCCTTGTTCTTATTTTATAGGGGTTTTGGCATCATCAATTAGGGGGAAATTGTTGGGTTATGAGTCAGTAGATGGTATTCAGTTGATTAGTGGTTAAAATAATATTGGGGGAAATCATAGTAGTACTATGGAATTGAAGATCCCAAAACCTAGTTGATATCAGTAGTATAGTGTCGATAGGATTAGCTGATGTATAGGCTAGACTTTTCGTAGTTGTTTATCTTTTGTCTAAGTCCTGTACGGGGTAAACTGTTGGACTGATCTTCTGACGAAGTTACTTTCCAGAACCCCATGTCATCAGTGTAATCGCTTGCATTCTTCTAACTTCAGTTGTATCTGACCTCAGTAGGAGATACCCCATCAGCTAATAGTTATCAGCAGAAGAACATAATGCAAAGCTCAGTACCTTCGCAGTCATCAGCTGACCCACCAAAGCCCTATCAGCTCGTCAGCCGACTCAGCCGAAGAAGACAGAGACTGTCTTGAGTCTCATCAGATCCGACGTAAAAACGACCCAGTCGTATAAGTCTTTTCGAAGTTCAGCAGAAGATCATACGAGGATGTGGACTAGTCAACTCTAATATCTGACACATTCTCACCTACCACAAACCTCGACCAATGAGAAGCCAACACGCTTTATCTGCTCCAAACAACTAAAGCCTGCTCTCATGTACAGTATTAATCGCCCCCTGCTTGCAACAATTCGAAATTATGGTCGTTTTCTTTGGAAGCTTGTGACACGTGGCATCGTCTTCTCCAACGGACATATGCCTGCTCACAACTATAAATAGAGAAGAAATCCGAGCTCCACGCACGGGATAAACAAGGGAAAAACGCTCAAGCTCAAGAACACTCTAGCAAACTTAAAGATCATCCAAATGAAGAACTTGCCTTCATAGAATATCATTAGTTCTTCTCTCTAGAGTTCTTTAGATCCCTTCTTCTCTAGCTAAGCTCATTGCCAAATTTATAGCTTAGAAATTCGAAGGAGTTCACTTTCTGTGAATTGTTCTTATTGTAAGAACTCCTTCTTAGTTGGAGATCATCCCCTCCCTTTCGAACTTAGGTTTGAATTGTAAAGTCGCTAAGGACTATAACTTAGAAGGGTCTGTCCAGTGCACAGATTCCTTGCTGAGACTTGCTCAGATTAATCAACAAGTTCTCCTGCCTTGTCAGGACCGTGGACGTAGGATCTTGCGTATCCGAACCACGTTAAATTGCTTGTGTTATTTACTGTTTTATTGCATTGCATACAAACTGGTTTAAAATCATATCTTTGCATAAAACGTATTTTAAAAAGCGCACTAGCCAAAAGACTTTAACTTGCGAAAACACGTTTTCAAACTGAGACGAATCTCCGGGCCCTACACACTTATCCGCACAACGTCTCCGACTGAGTCTCAACAACTGACTTAAGTCAGTAGAAGAGCTCAGTAGCTGACACACTCTGACCCGTGATCGAAGGTTAATATCTGACACTGTTCATCAGTCGCAACCTACAGCTCAGCATTCCTTCACGTTCTGAGAAAAAGAAACTGTGATCAGGTGTATTCACCACACCCCCCCCCCTCTACACCTGACTATCGTCTCCGGACCAACATTAAGGTAAGTCAGCACAAACACTCTAGTGGAATAAATCCATGTTTATTAATTAATTTTGTTATGGGCTGAACATAGAGAATTAATTCATTTGAGGCCCGACTTTATTTCTTGTATTGGATCTCTGGTCCGGTCCAAATAAATGTCTAATAGTTATTTTATTCTCTCATGAAATTATTAATAATATAATAAAACATTAATCAATAATATGATAATTTATTTATCTGGTATTTATAGGTTCGGCCAATTAATTGATAAATAAAAAAGTTATTATACTATGGGTCAATTGATATTGAAGTCCATTAAAAGTATAATTAAATTAATGAGCTATAGATATTAATATAATATATGCTTATGCTTATAAATATGTTTCGTTCATAATGTCTACGCATTCTCATAAATGCACATACACACGTTAGAGAGAGGGGAGCAGTTTTGAGAGCAGTTTTAATTTTCTCATTTCTATGTCCACACGGAGGAGAAGAATGGTCGCATTAGCGTGAGAGATAAACAGTTTTGAGAACAGTTTTATTCTTCTCAGCTTTTTGTCCACGCGGAGGAGATGAAGAGCCGGAACACAGATCAGAAGATCTGATTCAGAGCAATAATCAGAAACGCTTTCCAAGGACGCATGTATAATTCCTAACTCTTTCAATTTTTTTCCTAACATAAACAATGAACCATTTTCGATGGGGGTCGATTATATTTTGCAATCAAATAAAATTTAAAAAAATAAAAAGCATTGTCTCATCGCATGCAATCAATGGGGAATTGGTGGTACTGACTAACCCTAATTAAAATTTAAAAGACGGAAATTAAGAATCATCACATACAATCCAAAATCAAGAAAAAATCTCAATTTCAATTTTGTTAAATTTTGGCTAAGTATGTAGATTTTGGAGAGATGAGACTGCAGAAACTTCACTGATCGTTTAGGTGAGTATAATTGTGATTAGAGGTAGGAGCGAGAGAAAGAGGTGAGAGGCAGACTTGTGCTCACATGATATCTTAACTGAAATTTTGAACTCAGGGTACTTTGCACAATATTAAAAGGTTCAGGGTTATTCTCCAACTTAATAGCACATAATGTAATAATTGGGGTTTGATCCTATTTTTGCTATTTACTTTTATCTCAATGCTAGAAAAATTATACGACTAAAATCTTATTAAAAATCATATTTAGAAATTTGGGCGAGATCCAAATTTGATCCTTTTGCCATTATTTAATTCATGTTTTCACATTATGATTCATGACAAAGTCCAAGAATATAAAATTATAAAACACATAAATATCAGATTATATGATTGCCCAAAATAGAGAGCCCAAATTTCGGCCCAGTTATAGCAAATTTAATTGCGATTAATTAAGATAATTAATTCTGACGTACATTATGAAGAATTTTATATAAGATAAATGATTTTGAGTATATTTATAAATAAACGGAGTTATTAAAAAATCATTAAAAAATTGTTTTATGAAAATGCATGATACAGATATAAATTTGAAGATCAAAAACTCATAATCAAATGTTTGGTTGCATATATAGATTTTGAGAGGAAAGAAAGTGGGAGAAGAAAAATATGAGAAAAAGTAAGATTTTCTCTCATTTGGTTATAAGAGATAAAGGAGAGAAGAGAAAAAGGCGTGAAACTCATCTCCTAGGTTGCACGGACACGGATACGGGACACGGGATACGTCATTTTTTGAAAAATTTAGGACACGACACGGGCGCTGATATAAATAATATTAAATTATTAATATATATATATATAGGGAATGTATATTATGAGATCTAAATCTTAAAAGAGATACGAGAACCGATCTCGTCCCTTCATTTCGCAAATTTAAGGCTCTCATTTTATCCCCAAAAGCATTTAAATTTAAATCAAAAAAGGAATAAATAGTCTCATTAAGGGTAAATTTGTAATCTTCTCTTTTCTTTTTCCCTATTAGTGTTTTTCGGCTGTTTGGTTGTATTCTTTGTCTGTTTTTTCGTAGTCATGTTCAAGGTTTGATATTTCATGCATACCGTAGTGTATTTATATGCTCATGGTATGTAATTTTTTTGCATATCCCTTTTTTATGTACATGTGTGTTTATATATCTGCATGGTGCCCAATTTTGATTTGCATGAAAAACAATTTATAAATGAATAACTTCTAATACTTAAATATACCAAAACAAGTGTTCGCCTACATTAGTTCAACTAATGTATCAATAAAAAATATAAGTACCACCATAACTTCTAAGTTTTACATCCCAAGTTGTTCCAACAAAAGAGCTTTCACACATTCTTTAGAATAAAGTTCATTTTCATCGCCATGACCAACATCCTCTTGTTTTACTGTCTCCTTCATTTTGTTATCATCGAAATTGACTATGCTCAAGCAATACCGCATCTTCAGAAGCTTAATTTGCTTCACACCTTTCCTCAAAAATCCCGTGTCCCAATTGATTATGTCACCCTTGAACGTCTCCATATGTCTCATCAAATACACTCCTTCAAGAAATAATTCATATTTATCATATTTTACCGTTACAAATTGATTTATGCTTACCTTTCTCAGAAATCATGCACACAAGTATATAATTTCATGCTAACCTTTCGATCAAGTTATGCACACATTTTATACATTTGACTCAATCTTTTTATACTAACCTTTCGATCAAGTTATGCACACCACCAATATTAATTATGCTCAAAAATCCAAAATAATATGTACCAATGGACAAACAAATTATGCTTACTATTTCATATTTTTATGCTAATATATAAAATGTTTTATGCTTACGCTTATTAAAAAAGGCAAACGAAAAAAAAAGGTGTGCATACCAATATTAAAACTTTCATGCACACAGACACTCAATTCATGCTAATAATACAAGAGATTCATGCATATCAATAAAACCGGGATAGAAAAAACCATAAATTAGAAAATGAGAACAAAGTAAAGAAAGAAATATGTATTTAGTCCTTTTTTAACCACTATTAAGATGCACCACTTACGATAATCCATTCACTCTTAACAGAAAGCATTCAAACTCCTCCCAAGCAATATAAACACTCCGAAAAAATCACAACTTCACTTAAAGGATTAAATCACCCTTGAACGTCTCCATGCGTCTCATCAAATAAACTCCTGCAAGAAATCATTCATATTTATCAGTTAGTATTATGGCAAAAATATTTATGCTTACCTTTCTCAAAATTTATGCACACAGTTATATTATTTATGTTCTCTTCCTCTTTCCTTTACCTCACGATGTTCCTGCTTTTTTATAATATTCACTTAGTACGCATGCAGTTTTTTCACTGAATTTATGCATATAACTATCATATTTCTTGCATATCAGTATCATAATTTATGCATACCAGTAACACACAAAAACTTTTCAGAATATTTTCATTTTATGTATATGAATATCGTATTTTATGCTAACCATTACGTTTGTTTATGCTCACCACCCTAAATATTTATGCAGAAACAACATATATTATATGTACCAAATAAATTTTAATTTATGCTAACGATTTCCTATATTTATGCTAATATAGATATACTTTAATGCTGATGCGCAATGATCAAATAAAATCTCATTGATTAACATCTACTTCCTACTGAAGAGGCTTCAATCAACAAACTCTGCAGAAACACATCAGCTTCGACGTCTAGGATTCGACACACAATGCTTGCATGAATCTCCTTGCCTAATTCTATCGAACAGAGTCCAGAACAAGCACGAAGAGCAGAGGATAAAGTGAAGTTGTCTGCTTCCAAACACAACTTAGGCATCCTCCTAACAAGCTCAATCCCTTCTCCCCACATCTTAGCCTCTGCATAGCCTGACAATAGCGCATTGACGCACACAGTGTTCTTCTCAGGAATTTCGTCGAACACCTTTGCTGCATCATTCAAGCACAGCAGTTTAACGTAGAAATCCACCATAGCACTACCGACGAATACACTAGCTAACCACCCCGATTTCTCCACATAAGCATGAACAGGGTAAAAACATTATATGAGCATCAATTATTTAGGGTTTCAGAATTTGCTCAACACCAAATAATCCATGAGTTTCATAATTTAAGTAACGAATAAGTAAAACATACCTGAATACTCATCGATTCGAGAGAAATCGTCTCTAAATCTTCGATTTCGTACTCGATTGTTGTCTGTTCTTCTCGGTGGTCGGTTATGGAGGAAAACTGTGTCTTCTCGGTTGTCGATTACGGAGGAGAAATGGGTCTTCTCAGTTCTGTATCTGTCGGTTGTGGAGTGTGGATGGAAGTTTTGGAGTAGTGGGTCTTGTAGGTTTTCGATGGAATGGAACCGCCGAGCTCGAAAACTTTTTTGAAACTGGTGGAAATGAACCGAGGGAATGAACGAAATGTTTTGTAGTGCCCAATTCTATAATTCAAATCTATGCCCAAAACACCCTTTTCTCAATTTTTTTTTTAAGAAAGAAGGGGTTGATATTGGTCATTAGATTAGGACCGATCGACGCTTAAGATCGGTTCTCATATCTCTTTTGAGTGTTGGATCTCCCTAGATCCACACCCTATATATATATATATATATATATATATATATATATATATATATAAATGATTAAGTCAAGCATTTCAATATCAAACTCATTGTTCACATGAACTCAAAATACATAAGTCATAACTCATAATTTATAATCATAGCATAAAAATATGAAATACTAAGATAAGTAGATAACAACAATAAACATTAGTCACCGACTCACATGTAGTGTAGTTGGTATTCCCACTTCTGCGTAAGTGGTCGATCTTGTGTAAGGTCTTGGGTTCGATTCCCGTTAGGGACGATTTGTAATAAAAATTTCCTTTAAATAAAAACATTAGTCTTAAAAGTCATAATAAGTCATAATAATCTAAATAAAAAGTCTAATCTTTCAAGTTTTAAGAATCGGTGTAGGATACTTCATCCAACAAATTATTTTCCACTTCCGGCTCATCAAGGGTGAGATTTGCAATCTCTAAAATCCCAACATCACCATTCAACTCAAAACTGTCAGTTTATTGAGTTGTTAAGAGTCTAATTTTTTTTTTTGCTGTGGCCGTATCCGGGAAGAGTCGGACACTTAAATTCCCATGTCCGGGAAGAGTCGGACACTTAAATTCCCGTGTCCGGGAAGTGTCCAATTTTTTAATTTTTTTAATTTTGTGGACACGTTTTTCCCGTGTCCGACACGTGTCGGGCGCGTGTCCGAGCGTATCCGTGTCCGACACGTATCCGACACAGTACGACGGACTTTTTCGGAGTGTCCGTGCAACATAGCTCATCTCAAAATCTTTTCCTCTCAAAATATGAAGAAAAAAACTGAAGAGTAATAAAGATTTAAAGTAAATGATCATTTTAATTTTAGCAATATATGTATTTTTTATTTATTTGAAAGTTTTTTTTTTGTCTTTTCATAATACAACATCATTTATTTCTCTCATACCAAACAATATACTACAAAATATCATCTCTTTCTCGTTTATTTCTTTCTCCTCTCATATTTATTTCTTCTCGTTTTCTTCTCCTAACCAAACAAAGGCTGAGGGAGGGAAGTAAGATAGATTTTCATCTATAAATATCGGAACACCAAATTATTTGAGTTAATGTGTGGTAATTATCCAACTAAAATATACCGAATTAAATAAAAGAAAAACAAAGCCTAAAACTTGATCAATCCACCACGTAAACCAACCTACAACAAATCATGACCTAACACAATAGTCCGACAAAAAAAATCAACTATTTAATGAAAACATGGCCTAACATGATGGCCAATTTCACAAAACGTATCCTTTCACAAAACATGGTCAAGAGCAACAACTTATCAAAGTAAAAGCATGGTCTAAAGACACCGGTAATCATAAAAAACATAAATGAAAATGAATAAAATAGTGCATCTCGAGATAGTCCAATAGTAACCATTCCAGAAAGATAAAAGAAGAATAACTAAAAGTATGATAATAATTAATAAAATACAACAAACCACTAGAAATGTCGAAATATAAAGTTAGGATAGCGAAGTTGCTTCGTTCTAACTAAAGAAAGTAAGTCGCTAAGTGTCGAACTAAAAATCGAACAAGTAACATCAGACACTTAAAGAGTCCAACAAGCTAAAGAATCAATATACTTGTTTTCATGTAAGAATAACGAACCTTAACACATCTAAGCAAAAGGCAAAAATGCATGTGATGAGGTAAGAATATCGATTTGTTGTTAGTAAAACGTAAAATAATTCCATCTAGATCGAAGGCTCTGTAACGCCAGAGCTTTGACATTTCTTTTCCTTAAAACGCATTCGTCATTTTAACTTATAACATCTAGCTACAAATAATTCATTTTACCATTATATTATACTAGAAATATTACTTATTGTATGGAGTAGAGAGTAAGAAAAGAGAGTATTATGTGTTTACTCCATAATTAAAGTATAAAGCGTGATACCAAATTAAAGTTGAACCACAATTACACTAAAATTACCCCGTAGCGGCTTGCCGACTAAATTCAAAACCAATGCTTGACAACCAAGCATGTCAAAGATCTCATAATTTGCATCATAATCTCAATTATCGCATTTTGAAGAAACGCAAAAAGTCAAAATAATAATATCTTTTAGCTTCTATAATTTTAGTCTTAATTTGGTAGCTCCAATCTATTGCACGCAATCAATTATATTATCCTTGGCCATTAAGCAATATGCTAATTGCTAAGTGATAGTATATTTGACATTATGGACTCCAAAGTCAAATTGCAACACTCTTTGTTTGAGTGAGGGTGGTCCAATTTTTTTTGGAACTTAAAGTAAAATATGATATAAATTTTTAATTAAAAATATGTTAGATAGTCTTAACCAGTGGAAAAACAAAATTGAGAATGATAAATGACTTAGAGTTCAAATAACTTTTATATATAGTTATATCCTCGTAGAAGAAATTTGGGGTGGGGCCTAAAAACGGTGGTCACATTGGCTTTACCCAAAGGCCATTCCTCAATTACTTGAAGTCGAATTTGATTAAGTTTGTAAATAAATAAATAATAATAATTAAATAAATTTTAGGGGTATTTAGTAAGAGAGGTTTGGAGTATGAAACCTATATATAGTGTTTGGATTAATGGTATCGAATTTAAAATTTTGGAATGATATCCAAAAATTAGGAAACTCAATCCCCTATTATTTGGTGAGTTTTACTTCAAAGCCCAAATTTAATTTCATACCATTTTTAAAAAAAATCATTTTTTATATTTTCTCATTATTCATTTTACATGTTATTCTTTTTTTTTTCCTTTTTTTGTTATTCTTTCCTTTTTTTTTCTTTATTCCATTATTTAATTTTTCATTTGTATTTTTTGGTTTATCATTCTTCATTATTAATTTTTTTATATTCACTTTTTTTCATTTTATTTGATTTATTAATTCTGATTTTTACTTTTTAATATTTTATATCTTATACTCCCTCCGTCCCACAATTCTTGTTCCACTTTCCTTTTCAGGCCGTCTCATAATTCTTGTTCCATTCTCTAAAATAGAAAATTATTACACACTTTATTTGAGGGCTGCACATCTCTACTCACAACTAACAACTCTCCTAAAATACCGCGCCCAAAAGAGATGGAACAAGAATTGTGGGACGGAGCGAGTACAAGCTAAGGGCAAAACTAAAAACTTATACAAAACACATATACCTTAATGATTCTGAATCCGAATACTAATTCAAACAAATATATTTAAATGAGTCAGCTTATTCCGAAACTAAAGGGTCCTGAATATAAATACAATTCCAAGCGTGAAAAAAGTGATGAAAATTATAAGTATGCGAGATAATGTTTGGAGTGTATTATGATGGGCTTAATTATTAGTCATAATCACGTTCCGCAAATTCAGGCGGGAATTTTGAGAGAGCGAAAGGATTTTTCATCGACGTATTAAGCGAAGATTTCGGCTGCCATTAGAGTGCCACTTAATTTTCATGTGCATATTTTCAAACATGTAATGTATTTAATAAAATGAACTCTAGCTAGTTTTAATATTTTCAAGTTCATACGAGGTCATGTAATTAATAAGTTAACAAATTCTTAATACTATAACTCAATGATTTCGATCATAATTAAATTACACTTTCAAGGAACCAAGAATCTGAGATGGAATGACGATCAAGTTAGATCACTTGGGAATTAATTAGAAAAGCAAGAAAAAGTTTGATTGCTTTAAATAATAATTTCATCGATCAAATATTAAAATAAATCTGTGCAAAGTCAGAAGCTTATGTAAATGCAAAAATATTGCATCTCTTTTCGATCCAATTAATGATTGATCATCACGTGCCCAACTTGCTTAGAGCAACTGAAACAGTTAACATATACTAGTAATTAATATAATCGAAGTTTCTGGGTTTAAGCCTTTTTATAAACTTGCTGACCATAACAAATATTGAGTTCTTTTTAGCATGTTAACGATTTAAAAATAATTTGGAGACTCTCTCTTATTTAAATTGTAATCATATGCGACATACTTGAACCGAAAGACACAAATGAACTTTGATGACCATAAAAGGTCATCAAGGATGGAATTGCTTTTGCATGCCTGCACTGCACATGATATTGAGTAGCATGAGACTGAGTGAGACTTTAGTGGATCACCTTTGGGGTCTAGTGGACCTCTACCGCCATATTGTTATGGTTAATTTTCTACACGGATTTATTGTGAATTTGCAATAAATATAACAACTTCCAAATATATACACACATATATTGCAATAAAAAATCTGGTCAAGGCACATGGACAAGTTATTTGCTTCCCAAGATATTTGACTCTGCTTTGATTAATAATCATATCTTCAATTGCTCTTAATGAAAATGGAGTACTAATCTAACATGATTTTACAAGATTATAAAACCCCACTAATCTAACATGCACGATTTATCAATATATAGTTGCATGATTAGATGGCTTGTAATCGTTTATGCTATATATATCCGGTTTTCACCTCTTAATTTACCTCGATTCTTCTATTCCTAACATGAAATAATGAAAGTATTTATGTAAATTTGTTAATCCTGAATTTGAAATTGAATCACTCGCAATCTTATAATATACTCGACTCGTCTCAATATTAATGTCCCTCTATTATTGGGTATGAGAATTAAGGAAATTAGTAGAAATGAATAAAGTGTGTTGTAGATATACAAATTGGTGGGTCCATTTAATTAGATTAATCATGGTTAGTACATTTATTTCTTCTTTTGGAATGTGAGACATTAATATTAAGACGGATGAAGTATATATTTACACTCACATATTTATTAAGAGTCCATTCGGAATGACATGACGGTTAATGTGGCTATCCAAATTAAAAAAAAATAATAAAACGAATCTCCATTAGCCTAATATGCAATAAATACATGAAAACAAACATATACATCATTCCAATTAAAAATCATGACTGCAAGAAAAGAAAAACACTTCAAATTTTTCTAGCCTCACAAGATGTGACAATCATTATCTAACATGGTTGACACCCCACACACACACAGTACACACACTTACACATTTTTATAATCCCCTTAGATTCAACTACTCTAGTGTCCCTTATAAATTGTTTCATGAGAGCGGATCTAACGTCACGATAACGTATGCAAGTTTCCTCCGTCATACATAATACACACATTACAACTATAAATGCACTACTCCCTACCAAAATTGTTTATTCTAAGCCTAGTACCACAAAATTTCCTTTCAAACTTATGAACAACTTCTTCATTCTCATTTTTCTCTTTCTAAGCCTAATTCCGACCAATGCCGCCACATCGGGGAGTTCTGCACGCCAGTTCATGGGCGTGCAGAACTCCGCGAGGGCAGCGCTCGGGCTGCCGCCGCTGCTGTGGGACCGGGAGATAGCGCGGTACGCTGCGTCCTACGCGCACAAGAGACGCGCAGACTGCGAGCTGAGGCACTCGAACGGGCCGTACGGCGAGAACATCTTCTGGGGCAGCGGGGACGACTGGACGCCGGGTCAGGCGGTGGCGGCGTGGGTGGCGGAGCGGCGGGGGTACAACTACCAGTCGAACTCGTGCGCCGATGGAGAGCAGTGTGGGCATTACACGCAGATCGTGTGGAGAGAGAGTAGGAGGATTGGATGTGCGAGGGTGGTGTGTGGTGGAGGTAGGGGCGTCTTCATGATATGCAACTACGATCCACCTGGCAATTACGTGGGAGAAAGGCCTTACTAAATTATGCTTACAAATTTTTATATAATAGTAATATAGTACATGTAAATTATTTTTATTTAATTTTGATTTAGTTTTGACACAAGTCACAAGATAATGTAATACTGGATAGTAGTATTTGTTTTAGAATATGAGGGACAGAATTTTAGCCGTATGTAATTAAAGTGCATGGAAAATTATTGAATATATGGGAATTTTATTTGTGACACCCAGTTGGTTTGAATGATTTATTAATTTTGACATCATTTTCACATCATATACTCTCTCCATCTCATTGATCTTGCACTGTTTCTTTTTCTGAATGTCTCACTTATCTTGCGTCATTTATTAAAATAAAAAAAAAATAAGTGGACCACAACCATCAAAACAAGAACATCCCATTATTTTACATTTTTACACTATTATTTTACATACATTATCATAGACTCTGTGCCGAAACCAATAATATAAGATCTCATCGAGATGGGAAGGAGTACTTTCTTTTCAGATTCATTAATTTGTGACCATGGCAAGCATTAAATTCTTACAAAGTTGTCTGAAGCTTGGGCTAAGTAATAAATGGGCTACTCCAAATATGGTTCGCAACCAGTTTGCTATCCTTAAATTCCACCAACTACTTCCAGGAATTACCTGCATATTAATTCTGTCACGATTATTTTCCAAAATTAATTATATGTACAATCAGAAAAGCTAATGCCCAAAACTTGCAAGCATATAGGAATAGGAGTATTCATTAACCATCGCATAACTTAAATTAGTTATATTTTTAAAACACAAATATTTATCAGTCTTGGAGGTTGAAGTAGTTGTTTTATGGCCAAAGTCATACGTTCAAATTTATTGGATTATGTATACGTTTATATAATTAATTACTGGAAGTTTGCTTTCTCATAACACAAGCGAGAATGCCCATGCTGTTAAGGTACTATACTGGGCCTGTTTGCTTCCTTGTTCCGTGGATGGATAGTTGTGGTTGGTAGATATAATGTTCGATATAATAAAAATAAACACGTTCTTCTTAATCACCCTAATAAACGTTTAAATCACTTAGACCATTTTCAATGGTCTCCTATAGTAAGATATTTCTACAAAAATTCTTCCCAACCCCTCCTGAATTATCTTACCCTCTTCAGATGCAGCTATTTTCTCTCTTACTATAAGGGAGAATTTCTTCATCCCCTATACAATTAAATTGATAAATCTTTTCTTTTTAAAGCATAACTTTAATGAAAACAAATCGAATTCCATTAAATATAATCTATGACTTTTATTGAAGTAATTTAAATTATTTTGTTTGCTATTAATTAATTTTTTTAATTATGTTAATATATAGTTATATGTTTAATTTAATTAATATAAATAATTGTATTTTAATTTGATTTATAAAGATAAATAATAAGAATATTTATGAATATTCTTTTTTGCCTTAAAATAGGAGAGAATATTAGGGACAAAATATTGTTTCTACCTTAACCATCTCTAAGGGTCCCCTAAAATAGGGGATTGTTGGGATTTTGTATACTGGAAGCACTTTTTATGCTTGTATACAATCTGTTTTTGTCCTTACCACTGTTTTATTCTCCTATCTGATAAATATGTATATTTGCACATGTTATCCTTTATCTTGTATAAAAGTTAGATTTGTGTGGTGTGTCGGGTATCACAGAAGACAACACAAATTGGTTGAACTAACAAGATATAAACAGTTATCACAGCTGAGACAACTTAAGGATAAGTTGTCGGTTTAAGCTGCAGTTTAGATAAGAAGTGGCTTGTCTTAGCTGCTTGTCTTTACTGGTACACTTAAGGTGGTGTATTGACGGATCACAGTAAGATGTGTTTTCCTAACTGACCTTAGTGGAAAACCAAGATATCGGTGACTTAGCTGGTCTTAAGCTTGGTAAGACTTCAGCTGAGTGCATTTGGCTATCTATCACTTTGACCTACTATGGTGAACGTCATCACGACCGAATCTACGTATCTTGGGTGTTAGTAGTTATTTGTGGCTCAGGCTGGTTGTCTGTATCTTGCATTCGTATCCTAGTTAAATGGGTTGATAATATCCCCTGAGGAACTCGAAAGGATTAGCACACTAAACGCGGCCGGTTGATTAAGTTCAGGTGTGTTAATAAGGTCGAGTGGTACTACTCAGGAATATAAGATGTTAATTAATTTAAGCTGTCAGTGAGCTTAGTTAATTAACGGATATTTCTATCTTAAATACGGAGATCGATTAAGTCTAAAATACAAGCCCTTGCTCAATTTGGGATAAAGGGGTAAGTCAGCATGGATTCTCTAGTGGAATGAATCGTGTTAATTAATTAATTTTGCTGGGTGAGCATGGATAATTAATTAATTGGAGGCCCAGCTTTATTTCTTGTATTGGATCCCTGATCTGGCCCAATTAGTTGCCTAGTAATTTATTGTCTCTCAGAATTCATTATTAATGGATTAATATATTTTTACATTATTTAATAATGTTATTTATCTGGAATTAATTGGCTGGGCCAATTAATTGATAAATATTAGTAGCCCAGTAGATTAATTAATTATATTATGGGCTAATTAACTGGAAGCCCATTGGAATATAATTAAATTAATGGGTTACAAATATATTAATATTATATTAGCTTTTGAAGCCTATATATATATTAGTATTCTGTTCAGAAACAGAATATACACACAATCACAAATCATTCACGCTACACGCGAGTTTGGAGAGACAATAATCTTAAAATTTTCTCCAGTTCTCTGACCACACAGAGGGAGAAAAAGGTCGGGACACAGATCAGAAGATCTAACACAGGAGCAACAATCAAAGCCGCGACAACATACTAGGAGGAAGGTATCGGTTTCTAACCCTAATTATTCCTTCAATTGGTATCAGAGCCTGGTTTAGGCTCTGATTGTTGCTGTTAGATGTTTGATTAGGTTTTATTTCGTCATTATCGGGCTATTTTCGTGTTTGGGGCGGCCTGCGAGCCACTGTTTTGACCCCGATGTAACGTTTTTCTCGTGAGAAAATCCACGAGTAGATTATAGGACCTATTTGTTATGTGATTATACTGTTTGTTGTACTGTAATTGGTCCGGGAGGCACGAAAAACGAGACGACGAAAATCAGATTTTCGCAGCAAAAACCCTAGTTTTCTAGGGTTCCGCCGCATTTTGCGGCGGAGATTCCCGGCGCGTCCGACGTCGGATCGATGATCGGCTTGAACCTATGGAATCCTAGTCTTATGAGCTTCGCGTCGATAGGTCGTAAGGGATCATCCGATCCCGGATGCGACCGGAATCGATGTCTAAAGTTCGCTGCTCACAATGAATTCGTTCCGGCGAATCGTTTGAAATTCGGGAAATTGAGGAACTAATCTCGGCCGGAATCCGTTACCCGGTGGTCGTGAGTGTTCCAATATCGTTTCCCCTCTTTCAATTGATCGAATCGCGGCTCGAAAAGGAAGAATTCGGGCGAGCTGGCGGCGGCGGCGGAGCCGCGATTTTTCGCGCTGTAATCCTCACAGCCGCGACTCCAGGCGGCGTTTATACACGAATTCGACGTCTTGGAGACGTCGGGGAGGTGTGTAGAGGGCGAAGGAGGCCCGAAATCGGCCGGGGAAGGCGCGGCGGCAGTCGCCCTGCACGTAGGCGCAGATTTGCGCCGCTGCACACGGAGGCGCCGGACATGGACGACGGTTCCTGGTTCGCCGTCGTCCGGCGCACCCTAGGGTACCGGCGGCCGGCACAAAACCAGCCTGCAGCGGCGGCGGCGGCAGTTCGGTGAAGAAGACGCTTACGTGGCGCGCCACGTCAGCCCTTGCTGATTTGGCACACACGTGTCTGCCACGCGTATGCCACGTGGCAGACCCCCTGATGACGTGGCAGTACAGTTTTCGAAGTAGTTTTCGACGCAGTTTCCAGATTCGAAGATTTTTGAAGATTTCGAAGATCTGTAATCATGATCGGGCCATGTAATAGTTAGGGATTACGTGTTTTTAAGCCCGATAACAATTTTAAATTTCCTATTTGCGTATTTATTTTTACTTATGCTTTAGCATGCGATTATGTGATTAATTGCGCTTAGAAAAGCATGTAAATATAAAAGCATGTTTTATTTTTCCGCGAGCACGTTTTATTATGTGCGCTTAGAAATTGCATGCTTTAGGAATTATGTGATATGCATGATTCGTTACAAACCTTTTGATTAAAAAGACTAAGCAGAATTAAATTAAAATGTTTAATTTGATTCCATTTGGATATTAAACACTTAATTGGACCTCCATTAATTGGATTCTACACAAAAGTAGTAAAATTATGTGAGTAAACGTCCACCTACGTGGCTCGCTTGCGTCTTTGAGCTACAAGTTTTGTGAGATGAGTTTTCCAAAATAATATTTGATTATTAGAGTAGTGGGAGCGAAGCCGTAAACGTCCACCTGCGTGGCTTGCGTGCCTAGTAAACACGAGTACTCTAGAAGATAATAATTAAATAGGATGGCTAATTAGATCAAATTGAATGCGGCATGGTTCTAGTAAGTATGTCAATTTCGAGAATTTGATTCTATTTTGGTCAAATTAATGGTCAATGCTTAGATGTCACCGCAGGTACAATTCACTTCCCTCGAAGTCCCTTCCCGCGTTTTAATAGTGACATGGTCCAGAAAAATCGAACTATTAATTCCATTCGTCTTAAGAACCTAGACGTGGATTGGAATTAAAGAGCTAGGTAAATAGCTTGGTTTAGGGTTACGCTAGTAAACGTCCACCTGCGTGGCTTGCTAGTGGAATTCCTAGAGCGGTTCGAGGTTTTTAACATTATTGTTTTTTCAAAAGGTTACAATGATAGTTAATTATGAATTATGTGCAAATAATTTTTTCTTACATGCTTTATTTTAAATTACATTTTTCAGATATGTCTGTTCGAATATTAAATTTTTCGAGTTCCTAAACAGTCTCACCAACCAAACCCTAACGGGTTTAACAATTTTAAATAATTTCAAAGAGTGGAAGATATATCTTACCTCTCCCAATAAAAGCTCTGCAAAGGTACTATCAGAACTTCTGTTTTAGGACCGCTATGTCTAAGAACGAGTTTACTATGAGTATGTTACTCAAATCTTTGGTAGCGGTCAAAGAGGTTATAGGAAAGGGCAAGAGTGCTCAAATCTTGAATATCCCTAGTAGTTCAAGGAATCCTCCGAAAGGCGGAAACCAGAAAAAGAGCAGAAAGGGTGGTCAATTCAAGAAGAGCAGTGGGAGTAAGAAGACGGTCCTTATCGGCGGCATGCGAATGGCAAAGAAGAAAGGAAGGTTCTTCAATTATGGTAAGAAAGGACACTGGAAGAGTTATTATCCAAATGTCAAGGCAAAACAGAAAGAGACGCGAGTCGCTCTTATAACTGAAACTGTTCTGGTTTCCTCTTCTACCCACGAATGGGTAGTGGATTCGGGGGCAACTGATCATGTTTGTTACACCTTGCAAGGTTTCTTGCAGAAAAGGTAATTGAGCAATGGCGAGATGGTAGTCTCAATGGGCAATGGATCCAAAGTTCCTGCAATTGCCATTGGAGATTTAAATCTATCTTTTGATTGTTTTGTTTTAGTATTTAAAGAAGTTTAATATGTGTCGAGTTTAGGCGAAACATAATTTATGTTTCAAAACTCTACACCATGGATGGTTATAAATCAATTTTGATAGTGAAGTTTCTATCATGAAAGACAATGATTTTATCTGTGGTGGACCATTAAACGGATCTTTATATACTATTACTTGTAAACCGCGTAGTTCTGTTAATATTGCTTCCTCATCATCAAATCCTAAAAAGAGGAAAGAGTTTTCTAAGGTAAACCAAACTTATCTGTGGCACTTAAGACTAGGTCACATCAATCTTAACAGGACTCAGAGGTTGGTGGAATATGGATCATTGGAGTCTCTCCAAGATTGAACCATTTCCAACTTGCGAAACCTGTTTGGAAGGATAGATGATGACCAGGCCTTTCAAGGCAAAGGGTAATAAAGCACAGAAGTATTAAGTTTGATACATTCTGACTTGTGTGGCTTTATGTCTACACAAGCTCGTGGAGGGTATGAGTACTTCGTCACATTTACTGACAATTACTCGAGGTATTGATATGTTTACTTTCTTCGCCACAAGTTGGATTGCTTTGAAATCTTTAAGGAATTTAAGGCAGAAGTGGAGAAGAAGCTAGGTAAAGAAATCAAAACACTACGATCTGATCGTGGTAGGGAATACCTATCCAACGAGTTCAAGGACTACTTGACAGAATGTGGGATTACATCCCGGTGACCGACAAAGACGGCACGCCTCGCGAGAATGGTGTGTCAGAGAGAAGGAACCGAAGTCTCTTAGAGATGGTTCGGTCGATGATGAGTTATGCAACTTTGCCAGTTTCCTTTTGGGGATATGACCTAGAGACTGCAGCATACTTGCTGAATCGTGTGTCTTCCAATTCGGTACAAAGGATCCCTTTCGAGTTGTGGAGCGGGCACAAACCCAGTATGCACCACTTAAGGATTTGGGGATATCCTGCTTATGTGCTAAATAGGCAGACCGACAAATTGGAATCACGTTCAGAAGTGATGGTGCTCATAGGGCATCCGAAGGAAACGAAGGGTGGATACTTTTATGATCCTAAAGAACAGAAGATCGTTGTTAGCCCTAACGCTCGGTTCTTAGAAGAGGATTACATTAGTAACCATAAATCTCGAGTCGACATCATCCTTGAGGAATTACAAGGTGGTCGAGTTCCACTTGAACAGCCAGTTGTGCAAGATAGTACTCCACGAGTAACTGCACAATCTGTTAACACAGCTCCTGACACTGTTCGACGTAGTGGGAGGGTGATATTTACACCTGATCGGTATATGTTCACTGGGGAGACGTTTGATTATATCCCGGCAGATGAACAAGATACCGTGGATCCCTGGACTTACAACGAAGCAGTGGGAGATGTAGATGCACCATGGACCCGGAATTTGAGTCCATAACTGATATGGATGTATACGAGATCACTGAACTACCTGAGGACTGCAATGCTATTAGTAGTAAGTGGGTATACAAGAGAAAGAGAGAGGACCGTATGGAGAGATCATGGCATTTAAGGCCATGCTAGTGATGAAGTGTTTTACCCAGAAAGAAGGTATCGATTACGAAGAGACCTTCTCGCCTGTAGCAATGATCAAGTCCATTCGGATTCTCCTTGCCATATCAGCTCACATGAACCTAGAGATCTGGCAAATGCATGTCAAACCGCATTCCTAAACGGTCACCTTGAAAAAGGTAGGGACATCTACATGAAACAGCCAGATGGTTATGTGAAGGAGGGCGAAGAGCATCTAGTTTGGAAGCTTAAGAAGTCTATTTATGGACTTAAGCAAGCTTCCCGGTTATGGCACCAGCGTTTTGACGAGGTAGTCAAATCCTATAGATTTGTATCCTATCCTAACGAGGTGTGTGAACCGTATTTGTGTTAACGGATCAGTGGTGTTTCTTACATTTTACGTAGATGACATCCTTCTCATTTGCAACAATGTTGAAGTGTTATCAGACGTAAAGACGTGGTTATCCTAGCAGTTTCAAATGAAGGACTTAGGTGAAGCTGTGTTGGATATGAGTCAGTAGATTGATACTCAGCTGTTCTAGGGTTAAAAGAAATTGGGGGAAATCATAGTAGTACTATGGAATTGAAGATCCCAAAACCGAGCTGATATCAGTAGATTAGTGTGTCGATAGGATTAGCTGATGTATAGGTTAGACTTGATGTAATGCTTATTATTTTTGTCTAAGTCCTGTACGGGGTAGTTGTTGAACTGATCTTCTGCTGAAGATACTTTTCAGAACCCCACGTCATCAGTGTAATCGCTTGCATTCTTCGTCAGCAGCTGATATCAAACTCAGTTGAAGATCCCGCATCACCGACCGGACCTCGGAGAAGCATTCTCTACAAGCCGATGGTCATCGGTAGAAGAACCGGTGCAAGCAGGTATACCTTCGCAGTCGACCAACTGACTATCAGAAGCTCACTTTATCAGTCAGACGACTCAGCCGAAGAAGACAGACTTTCAAGTACTGTATCCGATAGAAAGCGACCCAGCACTAAAAGTCCCTTCAAATGTTCAGCAGAAGACATACGAGGTAGTTTGAACGGTCAACTCTGACACTCACCAACTACAAACCTCGACCAATGAGAAGCCGACAACGCTTACCTACTCTACACAAGAAAGTGCTCTCATGAACGGTCGCATTAAGCGCCTCGCTACAACAAAGTTGAATAGTGGCCGTTTTCTTTGGACGCTTGTGACACATGGCATCGTCGTCTCCAACGGACATATGTCACAACTCACAACTATAAATAGAGAAGGATTTGAAGATTTCGGCAAGAGGAATATACGCGAAATCAAGGGAAATCATTCAAACTCACAACGCTCTAGAACCTTCAAGCTTATCCAGAGACGAACTAGTTTTCATAGAACACTTCTTGTAGTTCATCTCTCTAGAGCACTTTGATCCCTATCTTCTCTAGACTAAGCTCATTGCTAGATTCATAGCTTAGATCCGAAGGAGTTCACATTTAGTGAATTGTTCTTGTTGTAAGAACTCCTTCTCAGTTGGAGAATATTCCCTCCCTTCTAAACTTAGGTTTGGATTGTAAAGTCGCTAAGGACTATAACTTAGAGGGAACTGTCCAGTCTGCACGGTATCCCCGCCGAGGCTTGCTCGGGAATAATCAACAAGTTCTCTCGCCTTGTTCGGGACCGTGGACGTAGGATCTTGCGTATCCGAACCACGTTAAATCGCTTGTGTTCATTTACTATTTTATTGCATTGCATTCAACTGACTTGAAAATCATAAGTTTGCATAAAACGTATTTTATAAAGTGCACAACTAAAAGATTTAACTTGCAAAAACGCGTTTTCAAAAGAGACGACTCCGGGCCTAACACTTATCCGCACTACGGCTCTCGACCGAGTTTCGTAATACCGACATCGGTCGGTAGAAGAACTCGAAGCCGACTCACTTTGACCCCAGTGATCGAAGGCTTACTTGGCACCGTTCATCGATTGCAAACATCGGCTTCAGTGACCTTCACCGAGAAAAAGAAACAGAGCTCGGTGTATTCACCCCCCCCTCTACACCCGACTTTTCGTCTCCGGACCAACAATTGGTATCAGAGCACACGGTGTTCAACTGATCGCCGGTTCGAAATACCGGTATTAGGATGGTGCCGATGTTCTCAATAGAGAACTACACGGTATGGCGCGTACGTATGGAGGCACACCTAACGTCACTCCACGACGAGCATGTCGATGTCCTAGAGTCGGGACCGATCATTCCTATGATCGACGAGCATAGTATTTGCCTTTTTGGAGGAGGCGTGGGAGCACAAACTGGTGCTAAGGTTCCCAAAGACAAATCTGCCTTCACGCCTGAAGAAAAGAAGTTGCACAACCTTGACCGAGTTGCACGTAATGCCATACTGACTACGCTCAGTGACTCACACCTCGGAAGGGTACAAGATTGCAAAACAGCGAAAGAGCTATGGGACGCCTTGGGCATGTCGAGCCATGGAACCCCTCGGATCAAAGAAAACAAGCTCGAGCTAGAGCTTCGGGTTCGACGCCTTTGCAATGGAGCCTACTGAAACCATTGACGAGCTGAGTGTCAGATTCACCAATCAAGTCAATGTCATCAATGGGCTGGGGAGGTCGTTCACCAACAAGGAGATGAACACCAAGATCTTGAGAGCGTTGCCCCGACAGAAGTGGCTTCCATTTGCTACTTATTTACGTCGCTCTGATCTAAATGCTCTAACTCCCGATGTTATATTTTCGAATTAAAATCGGAGGAATTCGAGCATAGCCTTACCCCAAAAGTGCATAAGCGCTCCAGTGACACACGGTTCGACCACGCCTTCAAGGCAACGATCGGCAATACCGGAGCCAAGCCTATTTCCTCAAGCAAAGCCGTGGCCACATCGGTAGCAAAGTCTTCCGAGACTTCAGGTCCCGACCGGCTAGCACCGATGGCTCTCAAATATCGAGAGGGAAAAGGAGAGAGTCGAAAGTCGAGGAAATACAACCGAGATTCTTCCTCGGGTAAGAAAGACTATCATAAGAAAGAAGAATCTAATCCTTCTACCGAATGCGGGAAATCGGAGTCTCTTCTGCCGGTCCGTCTAAAGACTCAGTTGGTAAGAAAGCGTGAACATCTACCTGCTACAACGCAAGAAGGAGGGACACTATCGCACGATTGTCCCGAACTCTCAGCGCTCAAAGAGCGAACGGCGAGCCGAGAGAAAGAAATTCGCCGAGAGACGGCAGGCCTATATAGCCGGAGAGATATCCGACAACTCAATTGAGGAGGATACATTCATGTATTCTTCGAAGATGAAGCCGCGTTCGTCGTAGTTGAGGTCGCAGAGACGGTTCTCGATGAGTCGGCCGAATGCTGTCCGATGGCGGGAGAAGAGGCCGAGGTAAATTCTAAACGCATTATTACCTCTTCTTCACACAGACACACAAGACACGTGCTCGGTCACGTATGATCCTCTAGATGTGGTACAAGCCTACGATGATCCGCTAGAGGAACAGATTCAGGTCGAGCGAGAGTTCAGCAGAACCATCCGGGGAACTTGAACAGGTAAAGGCCGAGAATCGAGACTTTCTTCGATTGTCGGGTCTCTACTCGAGTCGGTGGATCTAGTTGCGAGACTCAAGGAAGAGATTGAATCTCTCATGACTAAGTCTCGGCTTCAAGAGACTCGGATCTCGGTTCGACCAAGGACAATTCCGAGAAAGAGACCGAAATAGCCAAGCTCGGTCGAAGCTCACGGACGTGCGGGAATGACTATGACTTACTCGGAAGGAGTGACGAAGTCCGGAGAGGATTGATGACCGAACAATACCTAGGAGCGAAGGAGAAGCTTGAAAGCATGCTTAGAGCACAACGGTCAACTTCCGTGAAAGAAGGTCTAGGCTATACACACGAAGCTTCTACCTCCAAAAGCTCGGCAACCACGGGCGATAGGTTCGTCGAGAGGAAAGGTGCAAGCTACCGACACCACACCTCGGGCGAAAAACAAACAGAAAATAATTACACCTCGGCCGAGTAGCAACAATCGGTGACCAAAGGTTCCAGCCCCGGGACACCGCGATCAAATTCGGGGGGGAATCAAGAAGGTCGGATGGGCGAAGGAAAGTACAAGGAGCCATCGTATGAGCACCCGGCTCGATACGGCTCGTACTACTATGAGCCCGGGGTCAAGAGAAGCGCTAAGACTCGAAGAAGAAAGCTCCCGAACTCAAAATTATCAGCGAAAGTCGGTATCTCCAAGTCCTGTGGAGAAGAAAGGCGATAAGGTTCGAAGAAGAAGTCTGGAACTTCTAAGGTCCCGAGACAGATCCGGGTTCCGAAATCACCCACTAACCTTGTAAGGACCCAATCGAACCAAAGGGTACCTAAAAATGCCTCGTTTTGCGGTGTGCATAAGGACCCGTGGATAGTGGACGGCGGCTCTCGAGACACATGACTTACCGGAAGAGCTCGCCGACCAACTACGTACAAGAAGATGGTCCTAGAATTGAATTCGGTGACAATTCCAAAGGCTACACAAGGGGATACGGAACGCCGAACATTGGGACTACCACGGTTCCAAGAGTAACATATGTTGAAGGACTTCAACATAATCTCCTTTCGATCGATCAATTCCGTGATAATCTTAACGAGTAATCTTTGACGTTGGTTTTACGTGATATTGTTGACAAATCTATAGGGAAAACGGTGTTATCGGGTTCGCGGAGGAAGAACATCTATGTTGCAAATTGGAATACCGCGTAACACGAGGCTTGCTTGCTCGCACGGACTAAATCGGGTAACAAGTCGGGTGGCTATGGCACAAGAGACTCGGCCACCCGAACTTCAAAACCATGAACAAGCTTGTCAAGAACTCTAAAGTCGGAGGACCGTCCAACGAATCGTTTATCAAAGACGAAATTGTGAAGCGTGCACGAAGGGAAAGCAAACAAAGAGTAGCAATCCACCTATTCTCGTCACCTTCCACCGATGGAATCCTTCGGTACGCTTCACATGGACTTATTCGGGCCGGTCTCTCCGGTGACTATAAGAGGCAAGAAGTATGCCCTCGTCGTCATAGACGACTACTCGAGATATACTTGGGTCATCTTCATCGCCAACAAATCGATGTTCGACCGAGTTACCTAATCTCGAAGAAACTCGGTGTGGAAAAGAACATCAAGATTAAGAAGATACGCTCGATGAGGAACGAGTTTCTAAACTCGTTAGTTAAGACATACTTTGCGATAAAGAGGGAATTCAAGCACGAGACATCAGTGCGCGCACCCCTCGGCGAACGGACTTGCTGAACGTAAGAACAGAACACTCAAAGAAGCGGCAAAGAACGCTCCTCGCAGATTCTCCGGACTACCCTCAAAGTTTTGGGGCTGATGCTACCGACACCGCTTGTTACACTCGAGAATCGATCACTACCGACACAAAGCAACACATGAAGACGCCATACGAACCGTGGAAAGGGAGAATTCCTTCTATTTCTCATTTTCATGTTTTCGGCTGTCCTTGCTTTATCCACAACAATGGGAAAGATCAGTTGAAGGTCTTTGATAGCAAATCGATCAAGGAGTATTCTTAGGATACTCCCGAGTCGATAAAGCCTTCGGAGTTTTTAACTATCGAACTCTTTGCGTGGAGGAAAGCCCTCATGTTGTTTTTGATGAATTTGTTGCCGAGAACAGGGAAAGATACAAAGTCAAGCACCGAGGATGTCGGCGGCAAGCTACGGGATCTCGAACTAAATGACAAAGGCTGAAAAGATCCGAAGCATTGTTGGGATGATGAGTCGAAAGATGAAGAAATTCGGACTCGGCCAACAAGCAATGTAGCTAACCTAGTTGATTCTATCGAACGAGAATCAACAACGGGTAACTTCGGTCGATGAGGAAGCCCCTGTGGTAACCGAGACCTCTACCGAGAATATAAACTCGGGGGGGAACGATTAATGTTCCCGAGCTAAATGCCCCTGAACACAGGAAACTCGGTAGATCCTAACCTTCTTACTTGAATTACTACGGTCACAAAACAAGTACTACTGAAATGCCTAATACACCTACGGCGTGCGAAGTGGTATCGAGAAGAAGAAGCCCGACTCGAGGCGTTCGTGGCTCGATGCTCATTCTTCGAGATCTTATCATTGGAGATCCATCGGCAACTATAAGGACGAGATCAAGATTAACTCAAGGAGAAAGCTCACTTTACTCTTGTTTTTACGTCTCTGAAGAACCTCGGTCGATAGAGGACGCACTTAAAGATCTTGGCCGGGTGATTGCTATGCAAGAAGAGAGTGAACCGGTTCGTCGAAATGAAGTTTGGGAGCTTGTCGACGGACCTAGACATCGGCACGTGATTGGAACTAAGTGGGTCTTCAAGAACAAGCGAGATGAAAACAACGTCATTGTCGAAATAAAGCTCGACTAGTTGCTAAAGGATACGATCGGGCGAGAGGGAATTGACTTTGATGAAACATTTGCTCCGGTCGCCGGATTGGAAGCCATTCGTCTTTTCCTAGCTTATGCAACACATCGGAGATTTAAGGTATATCGAGATGGATGTGAAGTCGGCTTTTACGAACGGCGTGCGAAGGAAGAAGTCTACGTGGAACAACCGCCCGGCTTTCGGCGGGGACATCAGTGTACGAGACTTAGGAAAGCTCGTATGTGTTAAAACAAGCACCCGGGGCTTGGTATGATACCCTATCGAGACTTTCTACTTCGAAAAGGTTTTCAAAAGGGGACGGTAGATCGCACCCTATTCAGCATAAAGTCGAAAGATGACATTCTACTGGTGCAAATCTACGTGGACGACATCATTTTCGGTGCGAAACGAAGTCATATGTCGGCGGTTCGAGAAGATGATGAAGGAGAAATTCGAGATGTCCATGATGGGAGAGATGAATTATTTCCTTGGATTTCAAGTAAAACAATCAGTGAAGGAATCTTCATCAATCAAGCCAAATACACTCTAGATCTTCTCAAAAGATTCGGCTGTGATTCCGACGAAACCGGTCAAGATCCCCATGAACACGAACTTTAAAATCGATCTAGACAAAGAGGGAGCTTACGTTAACTCTACCGATTATAGAGCTATTATTAGTTCTTTACTTTATTTAACAAACTAACCGACTCCGACATAACTTATCTTTGTAGGTGTATGCGCAAGATTTCGAGGCGAATCCCAAGCGAAGTCATCTAGACTCGGCGAAGAAGATTCTGCGATATCTAAGAGGAACACCCGAGGTCGGGTTATGGTATCCTGCGATGATAATCTAATGCCGACGAGGTTATTCCGATGCGATTATGCGGGATGCGGGATAGATCGAAAATCAACTTCCGGAACATGTCGGTTCCTAGGCGGCAAGGCGATATCGTGGTTTTCAAAGAAACAAGCACTCGGTAGCTACGTCCACTACGGAAGCCGAGTACATGGCTGCGGGGAAGTTGCTTTGTGCCCGAATCCTTTGGCTTCGACAAGCAATTGAGAGATTATGGTATAACTCGGGATGAAGTGCCCATCTACTGTGACTCCACCGGTCGCAATAGCTATAACTCGGAACCCGGGTTCTACATACCGAGATGCAAGCACGTGGACATCCGACACCACTTCATCGAGAGACCATGTCGAAAAGAAGGACATCGGGATGGAGAAAATCCATGCCGACAAGCAAAAGGGCGTATATGCCGACCAAACCACTAGGCGAGAACGAGGTTCGAGAGAACTATCGGTTGAGCTAGGTCTGCTAGATCCTACCGAGACAAGTCGGTAGAAGCCGACTACGATAATAATATACTTAGCAACAATTTGTATCGGTATGGAATCGGCACGACGAAGTCGAGAAAACTTAGTACAGATGACTCGGTTGGGAGATGCACACTGCATACGGCAAGGGGGGAACATGGTCATCAGCACAACCATCCTCCTGATAAATGATGGTAACCAGCTGATAAGTTCAGCTGAAGAGGTTTGCGTAGTATCGTTACTTAATTTGTTCAGAAGCATGCCGCGTTTAATGCATCAGTCGCTTGCATTCAGTTGCCTAGGAGCATTTATTCCTTACCATTTATTATGTTTAAGGTTTGAGGAAAGGTCGGCGGGACTCCTCGCTGCGTAATTAATGCTCTCGTCGCGCATTTAATGCATGTCTTCTCCATTAGCTTTATTACGTATATCTATATTTTTGGCGGCTATTGTAATCATTCTTTTATAACATTTAATCTTAGCCGCACCTTGATTTTGAAAGATTAAATTTGAACCGTGCGATTCAAACTGAAGATCAAACGTAATATACAAAATCTTTCATCTTCTATCAACTCCTCATTTTTCGCCATTCTTCATTTTCTCAAAGAGCTTATCTCGCAACTTTGTTTTCTTATCCAAATCTCCTAAACAACTTTGCTTTCGCATCTCTTAAAGCTCTTATACACGGTAATGTATCGGATGTGCGCTAGCAACTACTAACTTACTCTATTTTCAAGTGCTAATATGTTGTTTTGCGTGATTTCAATGGCGAACGTTCAAACTCCGAGACAACATTGAGGAGATTGTAGCCTCCAGGATTCTCGTTTGAACCTACTTTGGCCTTCCGCCAAGTGGAGATCTCTTTCCTTGAACCCGTGTTTGACGCTTTGGAGCGTTCGGGGTTGGAGATGCTTGGTTTCGAAGCACCCCCGTGCTTATCTCCCTCGGCAATGTCGCCGAAGTTTATTTCAACCGGAAATCTCTAGCATCGGGAGGAGAGGAATCGTCCTTCTCTTATCGAAGGAAGTCGATCAAGATGAGTGGGAGTCACTGTTCTTACCTTCGATATTCAAGATGCTCTAGCTCTCTCATTCGATCTTCCCAACTCCGGCATTTCTCCGATTGGATACAAGGAGAAGGAGATCAACGCATATGTGCGAAATTACGTGGACGCAAGGATGTGGCGTTCAAAACGGCTTTTACCGAGGAATATGTTGCTACCTCGGTGCGAGGTCTAGCTTACGTGGTATCGCACATTCGACAAGTTCAGTGGATCATATGATCAACCTTGTCCAAACCTAGGATTCAGGTGATGATGGCAATAGACGATGGGGTTGAAGTGAACCGGGCCGAGTATTATACTACTCGATGAAGGCACGGGCTCGAAAGTTCACCACATTACCCACTCGGCGAGAGGAGGATAGCCGGTGTGCGTAAACTTCTATTCGGAACAAAGATGTACTGTTCCGATAGAATGCATAGCTCGAGGAACTCAGCTGTTGAGAACTCAGCCTTTGAGGACTCCAAGTACTTTGACAAGAAGTCTATCAAATTCCAGACGAAAGCTGGAGCTGAGAAATCCATAGGCAAGGGGCCGCCTGAGCCTAAGAGAGCTGCGTCTGCTCTGCCCCCATCTATCCAAGTACCAAAGAAGAGGAGGTTGGCTAAGACTCGACCTGCTGAGGTCACAGTGGCTCAGCCACTTACCATTATTGAGCCAGCTCCTCCTTCTACTCAAGAGGAGCAACTACTCGATTCGAATCTTGGAATCGAGGGAGCGACGATCAAGGACAAAGTCCAAGTGATCAGCTACGAGGAAACGAGTCGACAAGAGGGAACCGTCACCCGAACCTACTTGCTGAGTGGACAACAACCGACACCACTCGACTGCGTGCTGCAGCTGAGATTCAGCAAGAGATACCAGAAATTGCTGAGCACGCAGATCTGGTTGAAATAGCAGTAAGGACAAGAGCTCAGATGCTCTTAAGGTTTCTGCACTGGGACATTCTTATTGACTTTGCCAAATCCCAGCAGTCACCGAGATGAGTTGCGACGAGGAGGAGCAAGAGCTCCAAGCCAAGATTGGATTCGGAGAGCCGGCGATGTGGCGTCTTTCGAAGATTTGAGAGCTGCAATGCTCTATTTGCCGAGCTTGAGAGCTCCGGCCGAAACAGACTCCGCCCCCATCTCCACCTTCCGATAAAGGCGATAATGATGATCAAGATGAGGAGATGGATGGCAAACCCAAGGAAGCGGATCGGGGGAGAATCTGCGCAGAGGGACAAACTCCCCAAGAGAAGAGCCCAACACCACCCATAATCCCATCGGGTGAGGCTACAACCGCTCCGAAGTACGGTAGGGAGCGGTTGATCTCGTTCTACGAGCGAGAGGCTCGGAACCAGGCTCTTATCGATACAACCCATCGGTTCCGTGTCCTCACGTTACGTCAACGGGGCTATCAAACGCCAAGGTGAGAAAAATCGACTCCTAGCCAAAGATGTTCATTTCAAATGGGAGAAGTACACCAAGGCTCGGAAACGAAGCTCTAAGTAAGTTGGCCGCCGACATCTCAAATCCTAAAGAGGCTTCTCGGCCGGATTTCAAGGAGATAGTTGAGCGAGGCCCTAAGTGCTCAAAAGGCCGATTTATCGGCCACGAGTCGGCGGTCGCTTGCCGCTCGGCATAAAACTTTCTCGGAGCGGTCGACTCGAGGCCATGAAAACAGTTCAAGGCTTCATAGATGAGAGAAACAAGATAGCAACCACCTCTCTTCAAACGGCCATCAAGCAACAGTGAGGCCTTAAAAGCCATTCGAAAGAAATGACGAAATCAAATGATCAAGCTCTGCTGAAACTCCGTCGAGAGTCGGCCGCTCGATTGAAGAAATCTAGAGCCGATCGGGAGAAAGGCTGGGAAAACTACGTAACTTGGTCGGTGATTTTGATGACACGGTTACCCGGATCAAAGATTACGTCGCACAATCGGAGCGGGGCGTAAAAGCTTTCCGCACCTCCCTCGGCGAATATTGTTGATGCCAAAAAGGGGGAAGATATTGTGAAAGATGAACCTGATACGGATACGGCGACGTCCGGATCCTCGAGGGACGAGGCTCGGGAGGCGGGACCCTCCTCGGCGGCCAGAGCCCTCGGCCCGCAGAGATTCGGGGGGAACAGGCTCGGAGGCGGGACCACCTACTCGAAAGGTACATCTACGAGGTCCTTCTCCTTGATTTCCCACTACAAGCCACCCCCATCTCCTCTTCGTTTGTGCACATAGACGAAATCGCTCAATTCCTTGAAGAGCCGGTGAAGAAGAAGAGTCTCAACAGTTGCCGCGCGAGGTCGGGGAAGGAAATCGCTATTGAATCTACTACTCCTTCCTCCCCGATCAAGAAGTTTAAATCAAAAGCGGAGCAAGAGGCATTCGACCTCGGAATAGCCCAAGAGCTGCAAGACAAGCCGGACCGGGAGCGTCGGCTAGAGGAGGCGGTGAAGCGGCGAAAAAGCCTAAGGGCAAAGGCTGTCGGGGGCAAAGGAAAGAGAAAGGTCATTAATACGGTCGAAGAGCAAAAGAAGAAAGCCCAAGAAGAATTTGCTAAGGCTCTTCCGATCGAAATCAAAGCTACTTGCTCGAGTATTCCCATATCTACTCTTACACTGAGCGGATAGCGGAAGATCAAACGACACAGGGAGGCGACGGCTGCAAGGACCGAGTCTCGGACGAGGAGACACTAGAGCGGCCGCTCTCCGTGAGAAGAAAAGGATGGGCCGACTCGGCAAGAATGAAAAGCCTATCTGATAAACCAGCAGCCGATCCGAGAAGGCAGATCCCGAGAGGATCTAAGTTCATCAGGGGCCCCCACATCAAGCAACAACCGATTCAGCATATGGATAAGTGGGTGCCGGCTGATATGAATGAACATTGGGAGAGATTGAAAGAAGTTTTTATCAAAGGCTACTACGTATGGCGCATTTACCCACTTGACTGCTCAGTCGATCAGCTCTTTGAGGAGTTGATTACGAGATTTGATGTTGAATTCAGTGAACGGCTGAAGCAAGTCATGGAATCACAGAATATAACCTTCCGTGCCCCAGCTTTCCGACGTATTCCACCGCCGAGACTTGCTAATGGACTGCTGAGCACTAAGGACATAGAAAGAGAAGTGGAGGAAGCCGCCTACAGTCTGAGCCTGCTCCCTGAAAGGCCAGATGATAACTTGGAGATCCAGGAGATTCGAGCTAGAGTGTATAAATACTATTACCTGGATCCTCCCGAGGAAAAATCCACTGACTTCAAGAAGAAAACGCAGAAGTTCAAGAAGCAGCAGCAGTGATTTTCTCCTTCTCATCTTTTGTAATAGCATAGGAACTCTGTAATTCTTGATATATATATATCAGTTCCTCTGCTTGCTAGACAATTACTCATTGTCTTTCAGCCTTTGTCTTTGTGTTTACACAACTGATCACTAAGTGATCTGACACACACTCACATCAGTTTCTCTGATCTTGCCATGCTCTCGCTGCTTGAAGTTCGTTTATGATTATCGGTTTTTCCTCGAGAGTTTAAAGGGGGAAATTGTTGTCAGTAGGACAGTATCCTTGATAGATATTAGAGTATAGAGGTTTTGGCATCATCAATTAGGGGGAAATTGTTGGATATGAGTCAGTAGATTGATACTCAGCTGTTCTAGGGTTAAAAGAAATTGGGGGAAATCATAGTAGTACTATGGAATTGAAGATCCCAAAACCGAGCTGATATCAGTAGATTAGTGTGTCGATAGGATTAGGCGATGTATAGGTTAGACTTGATGTAATGCTTATTATTTTTGTCTAAGTCCTGTACGGGGTAGTTGTTGAACTGATCTTCTGCTGAAGATACTTTTCAGAACCCCACGTCATCAGTGTAATCGCTTGCATTCTTCGTCGGCGGCTGATATCAAACTCGGTTGAAGATCCCGCATCAGCGGCCCGGACCTCGGTAGAAGCATTCTCTACAAGGCGATGGTCATCGGTAGAAGAACCAATGCAAGCGGTATACCTTCGCGATCGACCAACCGACTATCGAAGCTCACTTTATCGGTCGAGACGACTCGGCCGAAGAAGACAGACTTTCAAGTCTTGTATCCGATAGAAAGCGACCCAAAGCACTAAAAGTCCCTTCAAATGTTCGGCGAGAAGACATACGAGGTAGTTTGAACGGTCAACTCGACACTCACCAACTACAAACCTCGACCAATGAGAAGCCGACAACGCTTACCTACTCTACACAAGTAAAGTTGCTCTCATGAACGGTGCATTAAGCGCCTGCTTGCAACAAAGTTGAATAGTGGCCGTTTTCTTTGGACGCTTGTGACACATGGCATCGTCGTCTCCAACGGACATATGTCACAACTCACAACTATAAATAGAGAAGGATTTGAAGATTTCGGCAAGAGGAATATACGCGAAATCAAGGGAAATCATTCAAACTCACAACGCTCTAGAACCTTCAAGCTTATCCAGAGACGAACTAGTTTTCATAGAACACTTCTTGTAGTTCATCTCTCTAGAGCACTTTGATCCCTATCTTCTCTAGACTAAGCTCATTGCTAGATTCATAGCTTAGATCCGAAGGAGTTCACATTTAGTGAATTGTTCTTGTTGTAAGAACTCCTTCTCAGTTGGAGAATATTCCCTCCCTTCTAAACTTAGGTTTGGATTGTAAAGTCGCTAAGGACTATAACTTAGAGGGAACTGTCCAGTGCACAGTATCCCTGCTGAGGCTTGCTCAGAATAATCAACAAGTTCTCTTGCCTTGTTCAGGACCGTGGACGTAGGATCTTGCATATCCGAACCACGTTAAATCGCTTGTGTTCATTTACTATTTTATTGCATTGCATTCAACTGACTTGAAAATCATAAGTTTGCATAAAACGTATTTTATAAAGTGCACAACTAAAAGATTTAACTTGCAAAAACGCGTTTTCAAAAGAGACGACTCCGGGCCTAACACTTATCCGCACTACAGTCTCCGACTGAGTTTCGTAATACTGACATCAGTCAGTAGAAGAACTCAGAAGCTGACTCACTTTGACCCCAGTGATCGAAGGCTTACTTGGCACTGTTCATCAGTTGCAAACATCAGCTTCAGCTGACCTTCACTGAGAAAAAGAAACAGAGCTCAGGTGTATTCACCCCCCCCCTCTACACCTGACTTTTCGTCTCCGGACCAACAATTGGTATCAGAGCACACGGTGTTCAACTGATCGCCGGTTCTGAAATACTGGTATTAGGATGGTGCCGATGTTCTCAATAAAGAACTACACGGTATGGCGCGTACGTATGGAGGCACACCTAACGTCACTCCACGACAGCATGTCAGATGTCCTAGAGTCAGGACCGATCATTCCTATGATCGACAGCATAGTATTTGCTGCTGGAGGAGGCGTGGGAGCACAAACTGGTGCTAAGGTTCCCAAAGACAAATCTGCCTTCACGCCTGAAGAAAAGAAGTTGCACAACCTTGACCGAGTTGCACGTAATGCCATACTGACTACGCTCAGTGACTCACACCTCGGAAGGGTACAAGATTGCAAAACGGCGAAAGAGCTATGGGACGCCTTGGCATCTTGAACCATGGAACCCCTCGGATCAAAGAAAACAAGCTCGAGCTAGAGCTTGGGAAGTTCGACGCCTTTGCAATGGAGCCTACTTGAAACCATTGACGAGTCGAGTGTCGAGATTCACCAATCAAGTCAATGTCATCAATGGTACGGGGAGGTCGTTCACCAACAAGGAGATGAACACCAAGATCTTGAGAGCGTTGCCCCGACGTAAGTGGCTTCCATTTGCTACTTATTTACGTCGCTCGATCTAAATGCTCTAACTCCCGATGTTATATTTTCGAAATTAAAATCGGAGGAATTCGAGCATAGCCTACCCCAAAAGTGCATAAGCGCTCCAGGTGACACACGGTTCGACCACGCCTTCAAGGCAACGATCGGCAATACCGGAGCCAAGCCTATTTCCTCAAGCAAAGCTGTGGCCACATCGATAGCAAAGTCTTCCGAGACTTCGGGTCCCGACCGGCTAGCACCGATGGCTCTCAAATATCGAGAGGGAAAAGGAGAGAGTCGAAAGGCGAGGAAATACAACCGAGATTCTTCCTCGGGTAAGAAAGACTATCATAAGAAAGAAGAATCTAATCCTTCTACTGAATGCGGGAAATCGGAGTCTGCTTGCCCGGTCCGTCTAAAGACTCAGTTGGTAAGAGCGAGCAGAAACATCTACCTGCTACAAGCTGCAAGAAGGAGGGACACTATCGATACGATTGTCCCGAACTCTCGGTGCTCAAAGAGCGAACGGCGAGCCAGGAGAAAGAAATTCGCCGAGAGACGGCGAGCCTATATAGCCGGAGAGATATCCGACAACTCAATTGAGGAGGATACATTCATGTATTCTTCGAAGATGAAGCCGCGTTCGTCGTAGTTGAGGTCGCAGAGACGGTTCTCGATGAGTCGGCCGAATGCTTGTCGATGGCCGGAGAAGAGGCGAGGTAAATTCTAAACGCATTATTACCTCTTCTTCACACAGGCACACAAGACACGTGCTCGGTCACGAGATGATCCTCTAGATGTGGTACAAGCCTACGATGATGCGCTAGAGGAACGGATTCAGGCGAGCGAGAGTTCAACGAGAACCATCCAGGAACTTGAACAGGTAAAGGCTGAGAATCAGAGACTTTCTTCTGATTGTCAGGTCTCTACTGAGTCAGTGGATCTAGTTGCGAGACTCAAGGAAGAGATTGAATCTCTCATGACTAAGTCTCAGCTTCAAGAGACTCAGATCTCAGTTCTGACCAAGGACAATTCTGAGAAAGAGACTGAAATAGCCAAGCTCAGTCGAAAGCCCACAGACGTGCAGAATGACTATGACTTACTCAGAAGGAGTGACGAAGTCTGGAGAGGATTGATGACTGAACAATACCTAGGAGCGAAGGAGAAGCTTGAAAGCATGCTTAGAGCACAACGGTCAACTTATGTGAAAGAAGGTCTAGGCTATACACACGAAGCTTCTACCTCCAAAAGCTCGGCAACCACGGGCGATAGGTTCGTCGGAGGAAAGGTGCAAGCTACGACACCACACCTCGGGCGAAAAACAAACGAGAAAATAATTACACCTCAGCCGAGTAGCAACAATCAGCGACCAAAGGTTCCGGCCCCCGGGACACCGCGATCAAATTCGGGGGGAATCAAGAAGGTCGGATGGGCGAAACGATACAAGGAGCCATCGTATGAGCACCCGGCTCGGTGCGGCTCGTACTACTATGAGCCCGGGGTCAAGAGAAGCGCTAAGACTCGAGAAGAAGAAAGCTCCTCGAACTCAAAATTATCGGCGAAAGTCGGTATCTCCAAGTCCCGTGGAGAAGAAAGGCGATAAGGTTCGGAAGAAGAAGTCTGGAACTTCTAAGGTCCCGAGACAGATCCCGGGTTCCGAAATCACCCACTAACTCGTAAGGACCCAACTGAACCAAAGGGTACCTAAAAATGCCTCTGTTTTGCGGGTGCATAAGGACCCGTGGATAGTGGACGGCGGCTTGCTCGAGACACATGACTTACCGGAAGAGCTCGCGACCAACTACGTACAAGAAGATGGTCCTAGAATTGAATTCGGTGACAATTCCAAAGGCTACACAAGGGGATACGGAACGCCGAACATTGGGACTACCACGGTTCCAAGAGTAACATATGTTGAAGGACTTCAACATAATCTCCTTCGATCGATCAATTCCGTGATAATCTTAACGAGTAATCTTTGACGTTGGTTTTACGTGATATTGTTGACAAATCTATAGGGAAAACGGTGTTATCGGGTTCGCGGAGGAAGAACATCTATGTTGCAACCGGAATACCGCGAGAACACGAGGCTTTCTTGCTCGCACGAGACTAAATCGGGTAACAAGTCGGGTGGGCTATGGCACAAGAGACTCGGCCACTCGAACTTCAAAACCATGAACAAGCTTGTCAAGAACTCTAAAGTCGGAGGACTGTCCCAACGAATCGTTTATCAAAGATAGAAATTGTGAAGCGTGCCTGAAGGGAAAGCAAACAAAGAGTAGCAATCCACCTATTCTGTCACCTTCCACTGATGGAATCCTTCAGCTGCTTCACATGGACTTATTCGGGCCAGTCTCTCCAGTGACTATAAGAGGCAAGAAGTATGCCCTCGTCGTCATAGACGACTACTCGAGATATACTTGGGTCATCTTCATCGCCAACAAATCGATGTTCGAGGCCGAGTTACCTAATCTACTTGAAGAAACTTCGGTGTGGAAAAGAACATCAAGATTAAGAAGATACGCTCGAGACGGAGGAACGAGTTTCTAAACTCGGTAGTTAAGACATCTTTGCGATAAAGAGGGAATTCAGCACGAGACATCAGCTGCGCGCACCCCTCAGCAGAACGGACTTGCTGAACGTAAGAACAGAACACTCAAAGAAGCAGCAAGAACGCTCCTCGCAGATTCTGGACTACCCTCAAAGTTTTGGGCTGATGCTACTGACACCGCCTGTTACACTCAGAATCGATCACTACCGACACAAAGAACACATGAAGACGCCATACGAACCGTGGAAAGGGAGAATTCCTTCTATTTCTCATTTTCATGTTTTCTAGTGTCCTTGCTTTATCCACAACAATGGGAAAGATCAGTTGAAGGTCTTTGATAGCAAATCTGATCAAGGAGTATTCTTAGGATACTCCCGAGTTAGTAAAGCCTTCAGAGTTTTTAACTATTGAACTCTTTGCGTGGAGGAAAGCCCTCATGTTGTTTTTGATGAATTTGTTACTGAGAACAGGAAAGATACAAAGTCAAGCACGAGGATGTCGGCGGCAAGCTACGGGATCTCGAACTAAATGACAAAGGCTGAAAAGATCCAAGCATTGTTGGGATGATGAGTCGAAAGATGAAGAAATTCGGACTCGGCCAACAAGCAATGTAGCTAACCTAGTTGATTCTATCGAACGAATCAACAACGAGGTAACTTCGGTCGATGAGGAAGCCCCCTGTGGTAACCGAGACCTCTGCCGAGAATATAAACTCGGGGGGAACGATTAATGTTCTCGAGCTAAATGCCCCCGAACACAGGAAACTCGGTAGATCCTAACCTTCTTCTTGAATTACTACGGTCACAAAACAGTACTCTTGAAATGCCTAATACACCTACTGCGGCGTGCGAAGTGGTATCGAAAGAAGAAGCCCGACTCGGGCGTTTGTGGCTCGATGCTCATTCTTCGAGATCTTATCATTGGAGATCCATCAGCAACTATAAGGACGAGATCAAGATTAACTCAAGGAGAAAGCTCACTTTACTCTTGTTTTTTCGTCTCTGAGAAGAACCTCGGTCGATAGAGGACGCACTTAAAGATCTTGGCCCGGGTGATTGCTATGCAAGAAGAGCTGAACCGGTTCGTCGAAATGAAGTTTGGGAGCTTGTCGACGGACCTGAGACATCGGCACGTGATTGGAACTAAGTGGGTCTTCAAGAACAAGCGAGATGAAAACAACGTCATTGTCGAAATAAAGCTCGACTAGTTGCTAAAGGATACAGATCGGGCGAGAGGGAATTGACTTTGATGAAACATTTGCTCCGGTCGCCGGATTGGAAGCCATTCGTCTTTTCCTAGCTTATGCAACACATCGAGATTTAAGGTATATCGAGATGGATGTGAAGTCGGCTTTTACGAACGGCGTGCGAAGGAAGAAGTCTACGTGGAACAACCGCCCGGCTTTCGGCGGGGACATCAGTGTACGAGACTTAGGAAAGCTACGTATGTGTTAAAACAAGCACCCGGGGCTTGGTATGATACCCTATCGACTTTCTACTTCGAAAAGGTTTTCAAAAGGGGACGAGTAGATCGCACCCTATTCAGCATAAAGTCGAGAAGATGACATTCTACGGGTGCAAATCTACGTGGACGACATCATTTTCGGCTGCGAAAACGAAGTCATATGTCGGCGGTTCGAGAAGATGATGAAGGAGAAATTCGAGATGTCCATGATGGGAGAGATGAATTATTTCCTTGGATTTCAAGTAAAACAATCAGTGAAGGAATCTTCATCAATCAAGCCAAATACACTCTAGATCTTCTCAAAAGATTCGGTCGTGATTCCGACGAAACCGGTCAAGATCCCCATGAACACGAACTTTAAAATCGATCTAGACAAAGAGGGAGCTTACGTTAACTCTACTAATTATAGAGCTATTATTGGTTCTTTACTTTATTTAACAGCTAACCGACTCGACATAACTTATGTTGTAGGTGTATGCGCAAGATTTCGAGGCGAATCCCAAGCGAAGTCATCTAGACTCGGCGAAGAAGATTCTGCGATATCTAAGAGGAACACCCGAGGTCGGGTTATGGTATCCTGGCGATGATAATCTAATGCGACGGGTTATTCGATGCCGATTATGCGGGATGCGGGGATAGATCGAAAATCAACTTCCGGAACATGTCGGTTCCTAGGCGGCAAAGGCGATATCGTGGTTTTCAAAGAAACGGCACTCGGTAGCTACGTCCACTACCGAAGGCGAGTACATGGCTGCGGGAAGTTGCTTTGTGCCCGATCCTTTGGCTTCGACGGCAATTGAGAGATTATGGTATAACTCGGGATGAAGTGCCCATCTACCGTGACTCCACCGGTGCAATAGCTATAACTTCGAACCCGGTTCTACATACCGAGATGCAAGCACGTGGACATCCGACACCACTTCATCGGAGACCATGTCGAAAAGAAGGACATCGGGATGGAGAAAATCCCATGCCGACAAGCAAAGGGCGAGATATACTGACCAAACCACTAGGCGAGAACGAGTTCGAGAGAACTATCGGTTGAGCTAGGTCCGCTAGATCCTACTCGAGACAAGTCGGTAGAAGCCGACTACCGATAATAATATACTTAGCAACAATTTGTATCGGTATGGAATCGGCACGACGAAGTCGAGAAAACTTAGTACAGATGACTCGGTTGGGAGATGCACACTGCATACACGGCAAGGGGGAACATGGTCATCAGCACAACCATCCTCCCGATAAATGATGGTAACCGGTGATAAGTTCAACGAAGAGGTTTGCGTAGTATCGTTACTTAATTTGTTCGAAGCATGCCGCGTTTAATGCATCGGTCGCTTGCATTCGGTTGCCTAGGAGCATTTATTCCTTACCATTTATTATGTTTAAGGTTTGAGGAAAGGTCGGCGAGGACTCCTCGCTGCGTAATTAATGCTCTCGTCGCGCATTTAATGCATGTCTTCTCCATTAGCTTTATTACGTATATCTATATTTTTGGCGGCTATTGTAATCATTCTTTTATAACATTTAATCTTAGCCGCACCTTGATTTTGAAAGATTAAATTTGAACCGTGCGATTCAAACTGAAGATCAAACGTAATATACAAAATCTTTCATCTTCTATCAACTCCTCATTTTTCGCCATTCTTCATTTTCTCAAAGAGCTTATCTCACAACTTTGTTTTCTTATCCAAATCTCCTAAACAACTTTGCTTTCGCATCTCTTAAAGCTCTTATACACGGTAATGTATCAGATGTCTGCTAGCAACTACTAACTTACTCTATTTTCAAGTGCTAATATGTTGTTTTGCAGATTTCAATGGCGAACGTTCAAACTCCGGACAACATTGAGGAGATTGTAGCCTCCGAGGATTCTGTTTGAACCTACTTTGGCCTTCCGCCAAGTGGAGATCTCTTTCCTTGAACCCGTGTTTGACGCTTTGGAGCGTTCGGGGTTGGAGATGCTTGGTTTCGAAGCACCCCCGTGCTTATCTCCCTCGGCAATGTCGCCGAAGTTTATTTCAACTGGAAATCTCTAGCATCGGGAGGAGAGGGAATCGTCCTTCTCTTATCGAAGGAAGTCGATCAAGATGAGTGGGAGTCATTGTTCTTACCTTCGATATTCAAGATGCTCTAGCTCTCTCATTCGATCTTCCCAACTCCGGCATTTCTCCGATTGGATACAAGGAGAAGGAGATCAACGCATATGTGCGAAATTCCGTGGACGCAAGGATGTGGCGTTCAAAACGGCTTTACCGAGGAATATGTTGCTACCTCGATGCGGAGGTCTAGCTTACGTGGTATCGCACATTCGACAAGTTCGGTTGGATCATATGATCAACTTGTCCAAACCTAGGATTCAGCTGATGATGGCAATAGACGATGGGGTTGAAGTGAACCGGGCCGAGTATTATACTACTCGAGATGAAGGCACGGGCTCGAGAAGTTCACCACATTACCCAGCGGCGAGAGGAGGATAGCCGGTGTGCGTAAACTTCTATTCGGAACAAAGATGTACGTTACGATAGAATGCATAGCTCGAGAGGAACTCGGCATTGAGAACTCGGCCTTTGAGGACTCCAAGTACTTTGACAAGAAGTCTATCAAATTCCGGACGAAAGTCGGAGCCGAGAAATCCATAGGCAAGGGGCCGCTCGAGCCTAAGAGAGCTGCGTCTGCTCTGCCCCCCATCTATCCAAGTACCAAAGAAGAGGAGGTTGGCTAAGACTCGACTGCTGAGGTCACAGTGGCTCAGCCACTTACCATTATTGAGCCAGCTCCTCCTTCTACTCAAGAGGAGCAACTACTCGATTCGAATCTTGGAATCGAGGGAGCGACGATCAAGGACAAAGTCCAAGTGATCAGCTACGAGGAAACGAGTCCGACAAGAGGGAACCGTCACCCGAACCTACTGCTGAGTGGACAACAACTGACACCACTCGACTGCGTGCTGCAGCTGAGATTCAGCAAGAGATACCAGAAATTGCTGAGCACGCAGATCTGGTTGAAATAGCAGTAAGGACAAGAGCTCAGATGCTCTTAAGGTTTCTGCACTGGGACATTCTTATTGACTTTGCCAAATCCCAGCAGTCACCAGATGAGTTGCGACGGAGGAGCAAGAGCTCCAAGCCAAGATTGGATTCGGAGAGCCGGTGATGTGGCGTCTTTCGAAGATTTGAGAGCTGCAATGCTCTATTTACCGAGCTTGAGAGCTCCGATCGAAACATGACTCCGCCCCCATCTCCACCTTCTGATAAAGGCGATAATGATGATCAAGATGAGGAGATGGATGGCAAACCCAAGGAAGCAGATCAGGGAGAATCTGCAGAGGGACAAACTCCCCAAGAGAAGAGCCCAACACCACCCATAATCCCATCAGGTGAGGCTACAAGCTGCTCCGGAAGTACGAGTAGGGGAGCGATTGATCTCGTTCTACGAGCGAGAGGCTCGGAACCAGGCTCTTATCGAGATACAACCCATCGGTTCCGTGTCCTCACGTTACGTCAACGAGGGCTATCAAACGCCAAGGTGAGAAAAATCGACTCCTAGCCAAAGATGTTCATTTCAAATGGGAGAAGTACACCAAGGCTCGAAACGAAGCTCTAAGTAAGTTGGCCGCCGACATCTCAAATCCTAAAGAGGCTTCTCGACCGGATTTCAAGGAGATAGTTGAGCGGGCCCTAAGTGCTCAAAAGGCCGATTTATCGGCACGAGTCGGCGGTGCTTGCCGCTCGGCATAAAACTTTCTCGGAGCGGTGACTCGAGGCCATGAAAACAGTTCAAGGCTTCATAGATGAGAGAAACAAGATAGCAACCACCTCTCTTCAAACGGCCATCAAGCAACAGTGAGGCCTTAAAAGCCATTCGGAAAGAAATGACGAGAATCAAATGATCAAGCTCTGCTGAAACTCCGTCAGGAGTCGGCCGCTCGATTGAAGAAATCTAGAGCGATCGGGAGAAAGACCGGGAAAACTACGTAACTTGGTCGGTGATTTTGATGACACGATTACCCGGATCAAAGATTCTCGTGCACAACTGGGAGCAGGACGTAAAAGCTTTCCGCACCTCCCTGGCGAATATTGTTGATGCCAAAAAGGGGGAAGATATTGTGAAAGATGAACCTGATACGGATACGGTCGACGTCCGGATCCTCGAGGGACAAGGCTCGGGAGGCGGGACCCTCCTCGGCGAGCAGAGCCCTCGGCCGCGAGAGATTCGGGGGAACAGGCTCCGGAGGCGGGACCACCTACTCGAAAGGTACATCTACCGAGGTCCTTCTCCTTGATTTCCCACTACAAGCCACCCCCATCTCCTCTTCATCGTGTGCACATAGACGAAATCGCTCAATTCCTTGAAGAGCCAGTGAAGAAGAAGAGTCTCAACAGCCGCCGCAGAGGTCGGGGAAGGAAATCGCTATTGAATCTACTACTCCTTCCTCCCCGATCAAGAAGTTTAAATCAAAAGCGGAGCAAGAGGCATTCGACCTCGGAATAGCCCAAGAGCGCAAGACAAGGCCGGACCGGGAGCGTCGGCTAGAGGAGGCGGTCGAAGCGTCAAAAAAGCCTAAGGGCAAAGCGTCGGGGGCAAAGGAAAGAGAAAGGTCATTAATACGATCGAAGAGCAAAAGAAGAAAGCCCAAGAAGAATTTGCTAAGGCTCTTCCGATCGAAATCAAAGCTCTTGCTCGTAGTATTCCCATATCTACTCTTACACTCGAGCGGATAGCGGAAGATCAAACGACACGGGAGGCGACGGCGCGGGGCTCGAGTCTCGGACGAGGAGACACTAGAGCGGCCGCTCTCCGTGAGAAGAAAAGGATGGCCGACTCGGCAAGAATGAAAAGCCTATCCGATAAACCGAGCCCGATCCGAGAAGGCGGATCCCGAGAGGATCTAAGTTCATCGGGGGCCCCCACATCAAGCAACAACCGATTCGAGCATATGGATAAGTGGGTGCCGGCTGATATGAATGAACATTGGGAGAGATTGAAAGAAGTTTTTATCAAAGGCTACTACGTATGGCGCATTTACCCACTTGACTGCTCAGTCGATCGGCTCTTTGAGGAGTTGATTATGAGATTTGATGTTGAATTCGGTGAACGGCTGAAGCAAGTCATGGAATCACAAAATATAACCTTCCGTGCCCCGACTTTCCGACGTATTCCACCGCCGAGACTTGCTAATGGACTGCTGAGCACTAAGGACATAGAAAGAGAAGTGGAGGAAGCCGCTTACGGTCCGAGCCTCTGCTCCCCGAAAAGGCCGGATGATAACTTGGAGATCCAGGAGATTCGAGCTAGAGTGTATAAATACTATTACCCGGATCCTCCCGAGGAAAAATCCACCGACTTCAAGAAGAAAACGCAGAAGTTCAAGAAGCGGCGAGCGAGTGATTTTCTCCTTCTCATCTTTTGTAATAGCATAGGAACTCTGTAATTCTTGATATATATATATCGGTTCCTCCCGCTTGCTAGACAATTACTCATTGTCTTTCGGCCTTTGTCTTTGTGTTTACACAACCGATCACTAAGTGATCCGACACACACTCACATCAGTTTCTCGATCTTGCCATGCTCTCGCTGCTTGAAGTTCGTTTATGATTATCGGTTTTTTCCTCGGGAAGTTTAAAGGGGGAAATTGTTGTCGATAGGACGGTATCCTTGATAGATATTAGAGTATAGAGGTTTTGGCATCATCAATTAGGGGGAAATTGTTGGATATGAGTCAGTAGATTGATACTCAGCTGTTCTAGGGTTAAAAGAAATTGGGGGAAATCATAGTAGTACTATGGAATTGAAGATCCCAAAACCGAGCTGATATCAGTAGATTAGTGTGTCGATAGGATTAGCTGATGTATAGGTTAGACTTGATGTAATGCTTATTATTTTTGTCTAAGTCCCGTGCGGGGTAGTTGTTGAACCGATCTTCTGCGAAGATACTTTTCGAAACCCACGTCATCGGTGTAATCGCTTGCATTCTTCGTCGGCGGTGATATCAAACTCAGTTGAAGATCCCGCATCAGCTGACTGGACCTCAGTAGAAGCATTCTCTACAAGGTGATGGTCATCAGTAGAAGAACCAGTGCAAGCAGTATACCTTCGCAGTCGACCAACTGACTATCAGAAGCTCACTTTATCAGTCAGACGACTCAGCCGAAGAAGACAGACTTTCAAGTACTGTATCCGATAGAAAGCGACCCAGCACTAAAAGTCCCTTCAAATGTTCGGCGAGAAGACATACGAGGTAGTTTGAACGGTCAACTCGACACTCACCAACTACAAACCTCGACCAATGAGAAGCCGACAACGCTTACCTACTCTACACAAGAAAGTTTGCTCTCATGAACGGTGCATTAAGCGCCTGCTTTGCAACAAAGTTGAATAGTGGCCGTTTTCTTTGGACGCTTGTGACACGTGGCATCGTCGTCTCCAACGGACATATGTCACAACTCACAACTATAAATAGAGAAGGATTTGAAGATTTCGGCAAGAGGAATATACGCGAAATCAAGGGAAATCATTCAAACTCACAACGCTCTAGAACCTTCAAGCTTATCCAGAGACGAACTAGTTTTCATAGAACACTTCTTGTAGTTCATCTCTCTAGAGCACTTTGATCCCTATCTTCTCTAGACTAAGCTCATTGCTAGATTCATAGCTTAGATCCGAAGGAGTTCACATTTAGTGAATTGTTCTTGTTGTAAGAACTCCTTCTCAGTTGGAGAATATTCCCTCCCTTCTAAACTTAGGTTTGGATTGTAAAGTCGCTAAGGACTATAACTTAGAGGGAACTGTCCAGTGCACAGTATCCCTGCTGAGGCTTGCTCAGAATAATCAACAAGTTCTCCTGCCTTGTTCAGGACCGTGGACGTAGGATCTTGCATGTCCGAACCACGTTAAATCGCTTGTGTTCATTTACTATTTTATTGCATTGCATTCAACTGACTTGAAAATCATAAGTTTGCATAAAACGTATTTTATAAAGTGCACAGCTAAAAGATTTAACTTGCAAAAATGCGTTTTCAAAAGAGACGACTCCGGGCCTAACACTTATCCGCACTACAGTCTCCGACTGAGTTTCGTAATACTGACATCAGTCAGTAGAAGAACTCAGAAGCTGACTCACTTTGACCCCAGTGATCGAAGGCTTACTTAGCACTGTTCATCAGTTGCAAACATCAGCTTCAGCTGACCTTCACTGAGAAAAAGAAACAGAGCTCAGGTGTATTCACCCCCCCCTCTACACCTGACTTTTCGTCTCCGGACCAACAAGCTGCTTAAATCCTTGGGATCAAGGTTATCCGAGATCGCCAGAAAAGGATGTTAAGCTTGTCACAAGTGCCCTACATTGACACTGTTATTACTCGTTTTAGCATGCAAAAAGGCCAAGAGAGGTTCAGTACCTTTCAGACATGGCATTTTTCTATCCAAGAATCGAGTGCCCGAAATGCACGAAGAGATAGAAAGTATGAGGCTAGTACCATATGCTTCATTGTCGGTAGCCTCATTTATGCGATGCTTTGTACGAGAGCGAGATATCTCACATGTTGTATGCATGGTCTCAAGATATCGCCTAACCACGGAAAGGAACAACTGGGTCATGGTCAACCATATTCTCAAGTACCTTAATCGGACTAGAGATTATAGGCTTGTTTACCAGTCAGACAGTCTAGTGTCTTTGGGTTATACAGAATCGGATTTCTAGGCTGACAGAGACGAGTAGAAGTCTACATCGGGTTATGTGTTTACCTTGGGAGGTGGAGCCATTTAATGGAGGAGTGCAAAGCAAAAATGCATTGCGGACTCAACCATGGAAGCAGAGTATGTGGTTGCTTCAGAAGCCTCGAAAGAGGCAGTATGGCTCAAGAATTTTCTCCAAGATCTTGATATTGTTCAGAATTTGCCTAAGGCGATCACGATTTATTGTGATCATGCGGGTGCAGTGACAAATTCTAAGGAACCTAGATCTCACAAGGCGTGTAAACACATAGACCGAAAGTACCACATTATACGAGTATTCGTAAATCGAGGTGACGTGGTGATTGACAAAATTGGAACCGAAGTCAACCTAGCTAATCATTTCATGAAGAGCTTACCACTCCCGGCGTACGAGAAGCATGTTCGTGGCTTAGGGATAGTAGATATGCCCCCCACTTAGGACTACAGAAACTTTTGTATAAGTGGGAGAAGATGTCGTGATAGATAGGATAGATAGCTAACATATAGCTGGGTACTAGTTTGTACCTAGATAGCTGAGATATAGACACATTGTATACTAAAAGTTTACTTTAGTATAAGTGGGAGAATTGTTGGGATTTTGTATACTGGAAGCACTTTTTATGCTTGTATACAATGTGTTTTTGTCCTTACCACTGTTTTTATTCTCCTATCTGATAAATATGTATATTTGCACATGTTATCCTTTATCTTGTATAAAAGTTAGATTTGTGTGGTGTGTCGGGTATCACAGAAGACAACACAAATTGGTTGAACCGACAAGATATAAACGGTTATCACAGTGAGACAACTTAAGGATAAGTTGTCGGTTTAAGCCTGCAGCTTTAGATAAGAAGTGGTTTGTCTTAGCTGCTTGTCTTTACTGGTACACTTAAGGTGGTGTATTGACGGATCACAGTGAGATGTGTTTTCCTAACTGACCTTAGTGGAAAACCAAGATCTCGGTGACTTAGCTGGTCTTAAGCTTGGTAAGACTTCAGCTAAGTGCATTTGGCTATCTATCACTTTGACCTACTATGGTGAACGTCATCGCGACCGGATCTACGTATCTTGGGTGTTAGTAGTTATTTGTGGCTCAGTGGTTGTCCCGTATCTTGCATCCGTATCCTAGTTAAATGGGTTGATAATATCCCCTGAGGAACTCGAAAGGATTAGCACACTAAACCCGGCCGGTTGATTAAGTTCAGGTGTGTTAATAAGGTCGAGTGGTACTACTCAGGAATATAAGATGTTAATTAATTTAAGCTGTCAGTGAGCTTAGTTAATTAACGGATATTTCTATCTTAAATACGGAGATCGATTAAGTCTAAATACAAGCCCTTGCTCAATTTGGGATAAAGGGATAAGTCAGTATGGATTCTCTAGTGGAATGAATCTGTGTTAATTAATTAATTTTGCTCTAGGCTGAGCATGGATAATTAATTAATTGGAGGCCCAGCTTTATTTCTTATATTGGATCCCTGATCTGGCCCAATTAGTTGCTTAGTAATTTATTGTCTCTCAGAATTCATTATTAATGGATTAATGTATTTTTACATTATTTAATAATGTTATTTATCTGGAATTAATTGGCTGGGCCAATTAATTGATAAATATTAGTAGCTCAGTAGATTAATTAATTATATTATGGGCTAATTAAGTGGAAGCCCATTGGAATATAATTAAATTAATGGGTTACAAATATATTAATATTATATTGGCTTTTGAAGCCTATGTATATTAGTATTCTGTTCAGAAACAGAATATACACACAATCACAAATCATTCACGCTACACGCGAGTTTGGAGAGACAATAATCTTAAAATTTTCTCCAGTTCTCTGACCACCCAGAGGGAGAAAAAGGCCGGGACACAGATCAGAAGATCTAACACAGGAGCAACAATCAAAGCCGCGACAACACACCAGGAGGAAGGTATCGGTTTCTAACCCTAATTATTCCTTCAGGGATTCCCTCATTTTTGTAACCTCTCCAACAGTGCCATAAACCTTCCCCTATTGTAGGGGAGACAAAATTTCTCCCTTACTTTTAGGAGAATTTGTCTCTCCCCTATCCTTCCTATCATTTTTTTTATTTTAATTTGATTTTGTTTATAATAAATGATAAAATTAATTTCATTTATAATAAATAAAGATAATAAGTTTAATATGAATTTGATTATGTTTAAGATAAATTAAGATAATGAGTTTAATATTAATTGAAATTACTTTGTATTCCCTCTGTCCCGCTATTACTGACATACTTTCATAATCGGACTGTCCTGCTATTACTGTCATCTTTCCTAAAATGGTAAAAATTACTCTTAAACATAAAATAAAGTGAGTCTCATTTACTCACTACTCAACCCCACATTCTTATACTCTCTCTATTTAAAAATCTATCTCACACACGATTATGTTCCACTCCGAACTCAGAAATTTATGAATTTTAACTTTTTGAAAACTTTAGATTATTTTTTCAATTACAATATGAAAAAATGTCGAAAAAAATCGATTACTAGCCTTGCAAATATTTGAATAATTCTCTTTTTTTATACCAACCTCTCCTCGAAAAATGTGTCAATTTTTTATACAATTAAAACTCATAAAATATATATTTAACAAAGTTTCTTAATCTTCGTGCCGAAACCAAATGGGACACTAATAACGGGAGGAAGGAAGTATTAATAAAACGAAGATACATGAGTTGAATGAATATTAATATTAATTTCACGTTTCGGAATGCACTAATTGATCATTTGTGAATGTCTGTTTTCTGAGAATTACTGTAAATATTATTATGTACCCAATAAATATATTATTATGTTTAATTTAACTATATAAATATAATTATATATTATTATTTAACCTAGAAAATTTTGCAATAAGTATATTATTATGTTTAATTTAATTATATACTTGTATTTTAATTTGATTTAAAAAAGTAAAATAGGAGAATATTATGGAATATTCATTTTTAGGGGAAAGATAGGAGAAAACCATTGAAGACGAAATATTGTTTCCGCCCTAAAATAGGGATAGGGTCCCCTAGAATAAGGGAGACACTTGGAATGCCCTAAAATACAGGAAACCTTGGAGATGCTTGAAATCTACACAACATTAGAGTTGTATGGCTCCGTTTGGTTGGGTAAGGGAATGGAATCAATAAACATTTTAAGGGAAAGAATTCATTCTTGTTGTTTGATAGATAAAAAATTTATCAACAAACAGATATCATTCTCATATCCCTCTCCAACATTCTGGATACGACTTTCTCAACCTCACAATAGATCTCATTCCTTTCACATTGCTCTTCATTCCTCTTTTTTGTTTTCTATTCACTATTGGAAACAATGGTGCCAATTCCATTTCTCTCCATCCCACTATCGAATTTTCTTTCTTGCAATTTTTTTCTCTCACTCTCCCAAACCTGCTTCTTCGTAGATCCGCTCGCGTCTGCTCGCTCTCACCAACTAATCATCATTCCATTTTCCTCTCTATTATAACCCTTTGTTTGGTAAATGGAAGATATTGAGAAGAAAAAGATAATGGATTTTGTGTTGTCTGGTACATCGTTTAGTTGTACAGAAAGTTATAAAAGATAAATTATCGTATATTCAAAAAGACAAAAACACCTTTAATAAATTGTAATTCTCATTCACATATCCCAATTCAAATTGAATTGTAATTTTATTGGATCCACTTTCTTTCCTCTCCCATTTTCTCGCGGTTTGGAGAGAAACAATTTGGGACAAGGTCCCACACATTTTCTCCTCTTTTCTATTTTCTCTTCCCAACCAAACAACATATGATTTTCTCCTTATTTTCTCTTTCCCAAATTTCTCTAGAAACAAACACACGCTTTACTTGTCCCCTTGGGATGGCATAGCGGTGAAGGTGGGTGGCCCGGGACCGATAGGTCATGGGTTCAATTTCCACTGGACACGCAATGTGTGAGCCTGTCACCCTGTCACATTAAGGGTGGTTTAACTCTTCTGTGTGGTTTGCAGGCTATTACACAGGAGCGAGGTTTACCCTGTGCGCACCAAAGGTAGCGGCTGCGGGTTCCTCGTCAAAAAAAAAAAAAAAAAAAAAAAAAAAAAAAAAAAACGCTTTACTTCTTTTTTAAGAATAGCTCATTTCATCTGAAAACTAAATATGATATCTTATTTTCTTGAGATATGAAAAAGGAGAAACAAAATTCAGTTTTGAGAGCACACAAATAATCCAAATTAAAATTAAGAATTTTATAAGTTTTAATTTTTAAGAATAATTTACAATAAAATAAATTTTTCTAATTAAAAATTTATTAACTAATAAATAAAGTTGATTCAATTTTTTCAGTCGAGCCAAACACACGTATTGAAACCAAGTTCATTTTTCAACAACCAAATAATTAATTCTAGATCTCCATTTTCCATACCTCACAGATTTCATAATTGAAATCCAATTTCATTCTCTCTTTCAGATTAAACGGGTCCTAAAAGGTATTGTACTAATCTGGCACAGCCCAACGGGTCTACTCTGCCCGGACAAATAAATTAAGTTGCTAAAAGATCACATTTGCCTAACCTTTCATGAGCCCTAGGATTGTTGGACCAAATTCGGTCATATACCAATTTGTTTGAAATTTGTAAGTATAATTTAAAAATGGAAAATGGAATTAAACCCCCTATCTATTGCACTATGTGTTATATGCCCCCAAAGTATTTATTTTGGTAAACTTTTTTAATCATGTATGATATGCCCCCTTAAAACAACTTCCGTCAGTCACCGTTAGTGAAATAAACTAAATATAAAACAAAATTAAACCCAGTTTCTGCCACTGCTTCTTGGAGAGAATTTCTCCAGTCGATGTGCTCTGAGAAAAAAAAATTCCGACTGTAGTGTGCCTCAAGTTTTCCCATTTCCTTTGGAAAGATTCTAAGGATCAAATTCTATTCCTAACCCAGCTGTTTCACATTAAGAGATGTCTCTCTCTCTCTCTCTTTTTACTGTGTATTTTTCAAGTGCATTAGCTTGATTTGACAATGTAGTGAAGATTTATGAGGAAATTTTCATTTTCGAGGGCATTTAACTTTTACAAATTTTGTAGGAGATGAATTTTTATGTTAATGAGTTGTTGATTTCTCAGAGATCAAAATAATGGAACATCGCAAAGCTTCCAATATGCGCATTACTTCACAAGGATTACATATACAAGTTCCATCATAATTTGAAAAAAAAAAAAAAAAAAGTCACACGTTTATTGTTGCTGGAACATATCTCAACTTATTATTGTGCTGTGTAAGGTTTTGAACAACACTGAACGGAAATGTACAGAAGAGAAGGCCCTTGTTGGCTCAGACACTCGAGTTTACAGTGGATTCACTCACACCACTATCCACTAACACAGTCGCCAACACTGAACCCGTTAGCAACCTATTACAGTTTCTACACACCGCACTCTCTCACACAAAGTGAAGAAGAAGATGAACAGTGTAGACAACCCCAGCTGCGCACGAAGTTCGGGCAAGGAGATGACCGAGAGCAGCTATAAATACATAGGCAAACGTTTCTCAACCGGGCCGAACAACTGGACTACATAACAGGTAGTGGGTCGACTTATGATAGTGGACTGGGCCTATTATTTTAACAATCTCCACCTTAGGCCCAAATGTGGTGTGTCATGGGTTTGCCATGATAGATACCCCGAATAAGCGTCATCATCGCCAAGGGACAACTCCTGCAGCCGAGCACAACCTGCAAGAAACAGGAGAAGAAAACAGAGAAGAGACTAACAAGAAGAACATGAATACACAAGCACAATTAGTACAAGTCAGAAGAAACAGAACACAAACACAGTTTATCCAGTATATAAGTTCAAAATCTTCAGACAAGTTTTCAGTTTCTCTGCATTCAAGCACTTAGTTCCCATGTCAGCTGGGTTCAAATCAGTATGGATCTTCTCTAACTTAACAATTCCTCTTTCAACTATATCCCTTATGAAGTGAAATCTAATATCAATGTGCTTTGTCCTATCATGAAACATAGGATTTTTGCACAATTGTATAGCTGATTGACTATCAGAATAAACAGTTAAGTCAGAACATAGAAATCCAATTTCTGAAATCAGACATTTCAACCAGATGGCTTCCTTTAAGGCCTCAGTAGCAGCTACATATTCAGACTCAGTAGTGGACAGAGCCACTATAGACTGAAGTTGTGACTTCCAGCTTATGCAAGAACCACACAAGGTAAACACATAGGAAGTAGTAGATTTCCTGTTATCTCTATCATTTGCATAGTTGGAATCAACATAACCAACCAAACTGGTTCCACCAGAACACTTAGAAAATGAAAGCCCAACATGCATTGTAGCTTTTAAATATCTAAGTAACCATTTCAAGGCATTTCAATGATCCTTACCTGGATTAGACATGTACCTGCTCAAGCAGCTGACAGCATAAGCAATATCCGGCCTAGTGCTAATCATCAAATACATCACAGATCCAATTGCATTGGAATAGGGAACCTTTTTCATTTCATCAATTTCAGAGACAGATTTAGGAGACTGATCTTTACACAAAACAAGATTGGAGGCAAGGGGTACATTCACAGACTTAGCAGATGTCAAAGAAAATTTACTCAAAATCTTTTCAACATATGAAATTTGATTGAGCACCAGAATGCAGTTCTTTCTATCCCTTTCAATGTTCATGCCTAAGATCCTCTTAGCATCACCTAAATCTTTCATTTCAAAGTTATCACATAAACACTTTTGAACATGCTTGATAGTTTTCAGACAAGGACCAGATATAAGCATGTCATCAACATACAGAAGCAGGAAGACAGGAACAGAAGAAGACTCTTTAAAATAGAGACAATGATCAAAAGCACTTCTTTTGAAATTCAGTGACTGCATACATTGATCAAACTTAATGTTCCACTGTCTAGGGGATTGCTTTAAACCATATAAAGCCTTTTTAAGAAGGCACACATAGTTTTCTTTACCTGTAACAGCAAAACCCTCAGGCTGCTTCATATAAATTGTCCTATCAATATCACCATGTAAGAAAGCAGTAGTGACATCCATTTGTTTTAATTCCCAATTGAAATGAGTAACAAGAGCAAGCATGATTCGAACAATAGTGAATTTTACTACAGGGGCAAAAATTTCAGTGTAATCTATCCCCTCCTTTTGAGTAAAACCCTTCGCTACAAGTCTTACTTTGTACCTAACAGATTTGACTTCTTGTTTAACCTTAAATAACCACTTACAGTCTACAACAGAAAGTTTTCAGGTTTAGGTACAAGAGTCCAGGTTTGGTTGGCAAGCAAGGAATTCATTTCAGATTTCATAGCACTCACCCAATGATCAGCATTGACAGATTTAATGGCATCAGAATAACAAGTAGGTTCAGAATCTAAAGAGTCATGCACACTGCAGGCATACATAGACATCACATAATCATCAAGTTTTGGTGGAGGTCTAGAAGTTCTCTTAGAACTATCCCTAACAAGTTCATAATCAGTCACAGGAGTATCACACTCAATCACATTATTGCCATTTAACACATTAGCATGCTTATCAATTTCAGGATCACAATCCTGTTCAGAAGCAGAAACAGAAACAGGAACCACAGCAGACTCAGCAGATTCGGACACGGGGCGAGCACGAGGCTCCACCTTAAACTCATCACAATGTACAGAATCATTCACAGGGGAAGGGGGAGAAGGCAAACAGGGAAAGTCAAGCTCATTAAAGACAACATCTCTGCTAATGATAATTTTAAAACCAGGTTGACTTTTATCCCACAATCTATACCCTTTAACCCCCTCAGGATACCCAAGAAAAACACATTTCTTACCTCTGGGATCAAGTTTATCACCTTTCTGATGCACAAAGGCAGCACAACCAAACACACGAAGATTGGACAAATCAAGGGGCTTTCCAGAATACACAGACTCTGGACACTTACCATGTAAAAAAGAAGAAGGCAGTCTGTTAATCAGGTATGTAGCAGCAAGAGTTGTAATACCCCAGAAAGTTTTAGAGAGACTAGCAGTCCCTAACATACATCTTACTTTATCTAGAATGGTTCTATTCATCCTCTCAGCCACACCATTTTGCTGAGGAGTGTAGGGAACAGTCCTATGTCTTTTAATTCCAGATTTTGCACATAAATCATTCAAAGAAGCATTGCAAAATTCAAGCCCATTGTCAGTTCTAAGAACTTTAATTTTCTTTCCAGTTTGATTCTCAACAAGTTGTTTCCAAGTAGTAAACATTTCATACACTTTAGATTTATGTTTCAATAAAAACAACCAAGTCTTTCTTGAGAAATCATCAATAATAGACAAATAATATTGACAGCCACTATGTGTAGGTGTACTGGAAGGACCCCACACATCAGCATGTATATATTCCAAAATATCATAGGCACCAGAACAAGAAACAGAATCATTAACAGGAAAGGACACTTTGTGTTGTTTACCAGAAATACAAGTATCACAAAAAGACATAGAAGACAATTTGTCATTTCCTAACACACTAGTCTCTTTCAAGATTTCCAAATTCTTGTTACTAACATGCCCAAGTCTATTATGCCAAAGTTCAGTTTTATCTTCAAGAGTGGCATTCACAATACACACATCATGAACAGGAATAGCAGAAAAAGGATACAAGTTGTTAGTCCTCTTAGACTTAAATACAACCAAAGAACCCTTCTTTACCTTCATCCAGCCATCACCCCAACTACCCCTAAAACCATCATTTTCAAGGGCAGTAAAAGATAGCAAGTTACAGACCACATCAGGAACATATCTTACATCTTTCATGGTGTACACATACCCAGATTCAAACTGCAGACATATATCACCTATGCCTAACACAGCACATTTGTGTTTATTTGCAACAATAACATATCCAAAATCACCACCTTTAAAATTTGAAAAACATGATTTGAAAGGAGAAACATGATAGGCACTACCAGAATCCATCAACCATTCATTCTAAAAATCAGAATTCACTAAATTCACAGATGACAGATTTTGAGGATCAGAGACCATGAAATATTTTTCAAGAATATTAAGATTAGAGTCATCACCAAGCACAACATTTGACACAGAAACAGGTTTCTGATCACTATTATGTTTTCCTTTTCTAGGTTTAGGACAATCATTTTTGAAATGACCATAATCCCCACAATTAAAACATCTCTTTCCCTTAGGCCTAGACTTAGATCTAGACTTACCCCTCTGTTCATATTTCTTCCCAGAATTTTCAGAATTCTTGTGATTTTGATTCCTATCAGAGGTTCTCCCCCTAACATGAAATACAACACTGTTCTCAGAGCCTCTACTCCCCCCATTAAACTTCAAATCAAGTTCTTTACTCTTTAGGGCAGATACCACAGTTTCAAGATCAATTTTATCCCTGCCATATTTAATGGCAGATTGAACATCACTATAAGAGTCAGGTATAGCATTCAAGAGAGCAATGGGAGCATAATTGTCAATACTTTTATCACCTGTCTGTTTTATTTGTTGCAAAAGCTTATTAAATTCATCTAAGTTCTCTTCAATATCCTTAGACATGTCAAGCTTAAATCTAAAAAAAGATTGCAACAAATACATTCTTGAAGGCAAGGAAGTTTCTACATACAACTCATTAAGCTTATCCCAGTTCTTTAGTAGAAGAAAGGTGTTCCACTTTTCTTAACACAGAATCAGACAAGCACAAAGTTATAGCAGATAAAGCCAATTCATCCATTTCATCTTTTTTCTTCTCAGTTTCATTTTTATCATAAGATTGGTCAATAGCACATGCCACACATTTTTCAACCAGAATAGCCTTCATTCTCTTTTTCCAGAGAGTGAAGTCAGTCTTACCATTGAATGGAGCTAAGCCACTGAGTGAACTCATAGCTATTCTCACACAGAGTGAGTAGTCTGATAACTCTAGAAGAAGAGTCAACAGATAATCTGGTAACACGGCCGAGGGTTACCCAGTTCACAAAACGCAAACTCAAGGTCTGGGCGCAGGGAGTACCTCGGACCACCAGACAAGATAAAGAACAAAAATAACACTGAGAATATGATAGCAAGCAGAAGCAAACACAAGGCAGAAAAAACATACAGATGCAAACACAGATAGATCCACAGCAGAGACCACGATGTATCAGCAGCAAATATACCAAGCCAAACACTGCACCAGTTGGCAGTGACAAGAAACCGAAAGAGAGACAAGAGATACAGCCTCTTTACCAATGCGGGGTTCGGAGACTTGAACCCCGTATTACCTTCTTCAGCACTGTGCGACGGAGACGCTCCTGACCGGCGAACTCAACGGAGGCGACAGGCTCCGAACTGCACGACGTCCGAACGGCGTTTCAACGGAGCTACCAGGCTCTGATACCACTGTAAGGTTTTGAACAACACCGAACGGAAATGTACAGAAGAGAAGGCCCTTGTTGGCTCAGACACTCGAGTTTACAGTGGGTTCACTCACACCACTATCCACTGACACAGTCGCCAACACTGAACCCGTTAGCAACCTATTACAGTTTCTACACACCGCACTCTCTCACACAAAGTGAAGAAGAAGATGAACAGTGTAGACAACCCCAGCTGCGCACGAAGTTCGGGCAAGGAGATGACCGAGAGCAGCTATAAATACATAGGGCAAACGTTTCTCAACCGGGCCGAACAACTGGACTACATAACAGGTAGTGGGCCGACTTATGATAGCGGATTGGGCCTATTATTTTAACATGCTGCATAAGCGAATAACAGGTTATAAGTCTGACACATTCTTCACAGGCATTTCATCGAAGACGTTGCTAGCGTCAGGAATAAATCCATTTTTACATATGCATTCGTAACCTGGTTCATCAAGAACACTCCTAAGTTAAACCCAGATTTGATTATACTGCATGGACTGATTTTACTAATAACCTCTCCTAGTTCTGATGCTTATATGCAGAACTCAAGTATATGATTCCACCAGCGATATATTGCAATCTGAGTCTGGTTATTTGAATAAACCGATTGTTCGGTCGTCTTTGTTTGAGTCTGGTTCCTTCTGTTATTTAAGTAGTAGGGAGGCAACTCATAGGATCATCAAAATACAACTTTGCATCGGCTGGAGAAATTTTCTCAGAGAATTTGCAATTGTTTTCCTTTGATTTAGTTTTTTTAGTTTACTCATTTTCACAAGTTCGTTTTTAACGTAGCTGATGGAAATTATTTTCAGAGAGCACATCGCACATTATGAAAAAGTTCGGAGGATAAGATGTCAAACTTAAGAGTTCGGGGGCATATCGCACATAATGCAATAGATCGGGGGTTTAATAACATTTTCCTTTTAAAAATTAAATCAAGTTCATCTTTATCATTTTAAAACCAAACTAAAGAAACTACTAGATAATTGTGTTACAACACCTAAAATGACATTGCGTCATTTCTTTGCTAACTTCCTACTTCCTCCTCCACAACCTACAAGTAGGGATGTTAATGAACCGAGCCTTATTTGAATAGTTCGGGCTTGAGCTCGATAAGGCTCGGCTCATTTTGAGTTTGAGTCTCATTTAATATTTTCAGATTTTTCGAGTCGAACTCAAGTTGAGCCTATTTGGCTCGAAAGCTCGCGAGTTTTACTCGATTAAATTATATTATTTAATTATTCATAATATTACATACATAATATTAGTTAATTTATTTATAAATATATATAAAATTATAGTTTTTTAAAAAAATATAAAATTATTGAGTTTTCGAGCCGAGTTCGAATACTATAAATATTTAATGAATCGAGCTCGAGATCATATTAAAACTTCGTACTAAGCTTGAGCCCGAGCCAGAAACAGTTAATCGAGCCAAACCTCTACAAAGCTTGGCTCAGCTCGATAACAGACCTACTCACACATCGAGAAAAAAAAAATTGAGGCTATATGATTTTATGCTTTTCTGAATCTTCAAAAATTCTCATAAGAGTTCCTATAAATTTTTAATACGAAACATTTTTAATCAAACACGGACATCATAGCACGTCGAGAGTTCTGTTAACAGTTGTTCCACTTCTCCTAATATAATATTGACATATTTTCAGAAAATAAGGAAAATGGTACTTCCTAGTTCCTCCGTTCTAATATTATTGTCTATTATTTTTTCATAAGAGATTAAGATGATTGGTGGAAAGTAGTGTGATCCTTTTACTTAAATTAATTGTGATTAATTAATTTATATTTATATTAAGAAAAAGACATCAGTAACGAAATGCTCTAAAAACAAAAATGAGACATTAATATTAAATCGGAAAATAATATGTCATATGTATGAAAAAGGACTAGTCCTTTGTACACACACATCTTTGTGTTTTTTTGGGCTTCTAAATTCTTAATCTAACTTATATCCCCTTAACTATGGTGATATTATTTGATTTGTTTCAATATTTTGTGTTGTAAGAAGAAGAAAGTAAATTCGGATGAATTCTCGATCATTTAGAAACGCACTTACATTTTTTATCGCATCCACTTATAATTTATGCCAGTCTGTATTTCCTAATTATTATTATTATTATTATTATTATTATTATTATTATTATTATTATTATTATTATTATTATTATTATTATTATTATTAGTTGTATTATATGCAAAACACAATCTCTACAAATACGCAAATAGAAAATTACAAAAAAAAGCATTACTATAATTTTTCACTATTTATTAATCATTCAAAAACGTTTCGCATCCAAAATTTCAGTATGAAGTAGTAAGATCCCTGAAGAGTAACTCTCCATCAATCTAGTGGTCAGCAGACCTTTTCCACGACCTTAAATTACGTGTATGACTGCACCTTACCAATTTCTTCGGTCAAGCCGTCATTTCTCAAGTAAGTTCTCTTTCTCTCTCACATATATTCAGATTGTGCTTGATAAATGAAAATTTTCATTGTGTTGTTAGATCGCCATCTTTAACCGCTATAGATCGTCGATTCGTTATTGTACTTAAGATGAACTTTACTAGCCATGTTCCTCTGTGTATGATGAATCGTAGTGTGAATGAATTTTGAGTTCTTTGTGTTCGGTTCAGCAATAGTCCCTTCTCCTCCGAATTCGGCATCCCCACCTTTGCCTAGATAGCCCCAAGGATTTGAAGGGACGTCGTCTTGGCTTTCTTGACGTTGTCCTCCGTGTCCTCGAAGAGGGCCGATAGCTTGGACTTCTCTGGACAATACATTGCCTTATGTGGCCCTTCGCAAAAGAAACACTTGAGTGGTCGTCGTTCCCCACTCTTGTCTGACCTCGAATGTCGCCCTTTGTCGGACTTACATTTGGACGTGCTCTCCTTGCCATGGTTACCGCCACTCTTGCGTTTGTCACCCCTCTCCTTTGTGTGTTCGGGATTTTGTGTCTTCTTGAACTTGATCAAGGATTTGGCTATGGACATTGTCGTGGCAAGTTCTTGAGCACCCCGTCGTTGTATCTCAAACTTGACCTAATTTTGAAGGCCGTCTTTGAAGGAAAGAGTGCCTCCTTGTTTGGATAGTCGAGAGTTTCTAAGAGAAGTTTAAAAAATTCCTTAACATATCGTACCTTTTTGAGTAAGGTGTGGAAGCTTGGTCCTAGCTTCTTCCTCGGCATTCTCCGAATAGAACTGCTACTTGAGTTCCTTCTTGAACTCATCCCATGAGTCAATAGTACTTGCCCCACGATCGATGTCTCCACACTGACGCTTCCACCACACCATAGCGGTGTCCTCCAAGTAGAGTGATGCGCTATCGACCCGTTGGCATCCTCCTCTACGGTAAGTGCCTTGAAGTACCTCTCAAGGCTCTAAAGGAAGTTGTCCAGCTGCTTTACGTTCATCGACCCTTTATATGCCTTCGGTTTTGGAATGTCCACCCTTCAGGAATTGGTAACCACCGTTGGTTCGGCGACGCTGCCCCTTGAGTTATCGCCTTCTTGCGAAGGCCTAGCTCGTCCTTTGTCTCTTTCAACTCTGACACAACTTGGAGAGTTCGGTCTCAAGTAAAACATACCTTGCTTAAAAGGTGTCATCTATCGACTTCACCATGGCTTGGAAAATGGACATGACCTCGTTCATAGCACCTTGAATTCCCTTCCCGAGCTCATCCCTTCCCTCGTCAAGCTCCTTGATGCATTGGTCCAACTCCTCGAACTTGTCTTGCCCCTTCCCAACAACTAGTTCCACCTTCTGAGCCTAGCGTTGATTTCTGCCACCACGTCTTGAGAACTTGCTCTCTTAGCCTTGGTTTGTTTCTGAACCTCCACATTCTCCACATTTTCAACATCCTCGAACCTGCCATTCCTCTCCTATGCTCCGACCATGCTCTTTCTAGAGCTTTGATATCAACTGTCACATGCGCGGAATTCACGTGCGACACTAAAAATTAAACCCTTGACTTGAAAGTTGCTAGTCAACCTACCCTTGAGCTTGAACACACTTCTAGAGAGAGAAAGATAAAGAGAGAAACACGTTCTCCCAACTTGCCTAACTCTCTGGTTGCCTCTTCCACTTAACAAAGTACTCCACATAGCTCGGGTGAGAGCCTCGCCTCGACATGACTATATGTGCAAGTATCACCTCGATCTCCTTATCGGGCATGGTGGTGATGGCGGTTGGTGCCCTCTTGGATTTGTTGTTACTCGGTTCCTCCTTGTTTTCATGGTACGAGCACACACGAACACTTGTAAGAAGAAGAATTAAAATAAATTAGGATGAATTCTCGACCATTTAGAAACGTACTTACATTTTTTATCGCATCTACTTATAATTTATGTCAATCCATATTTCCTTATTATTATTATTATTATATGCTAAACACAATCTCTATAAATACGCAAAAAGAAAATTATAAAAAAAACAATACTATAATTTTCCATTTATTAATCACTCAAAAATGTTTCTCATCCACAATTTCAGTCTGAAGTAGTAAGACCCTTGAAGAGTAACTCTCCATCAATCTAGCGGTCAACAGACCTTTTCCCAACATTAAATTACACGTACAACTGCAGCTTACCAATTTCTTCAATCAAACCATCATTTCTCCGATAAGTTCTCTTTCACTCCCGCATACATGCTCTAGAGTTTCAGATTTTGCTTAATAAATGGAAATTTTGATTGTGCTGTTAGATCGCAATCGTTAACCGTTGTAGATCGTCAATCCGTTACTTCGTTTAAGATGAACTTTACTAGGTTCATGTGTGTATGGTGGATCGTAATGTGAATGTATTTTGAGATTTTTGGTGTTCGGTTCAAAAATTTCTCTTTTCCTAGGGAGTTGGGAGTGAATTTCAAAAAGAAATCGCTGAAAATGACCCAGCTTCTAAAATATGATAGTGCTTTTAGGTTCAACACTGCAACGTTAAGCATGAATAACTGATATGATTGGCTTTAAATTTGTTGTTTGGATTAGCACAGAACTGCTAGTGCACCGTGTCACGTGCGTGGAATTCACGTGCAGTACTAGCAACTTAACTCTTGAGCTTGAACTGAGTTCTAGAGAGAGAGAACTCGTGTTCCCAACTTGCCTCACTCTCTAGTTGCGTCTTCCGCTTAACAAAGTACTCCACATAGGTCGGGTGAGAGCCTCACCTTGGCACGAATTTATGTGCAGGTATCTCATCGATCTACTTGTCGGGCATGGTGGTGATGGCGGATGGTGCCTCTTGGAGTCGCCCCTACTCGATTCCTCCTTATCTTCATGGTACAACTTTTAAGCTTACAAGAAGACAATTTGTGTTGTAAGAAGAAGAATTAAACTAAATTCAGATGAATTTTCGACCATTTAGAAATGTACTTATATTTTTTTATCGCATCCACTTATAATTTATGTCAATCTATATTTCTTTATTATTATTATATTTAATTATATTATATCTACAAATACGCAGAGAGAAAATTACAAAAAAAATACTATAATTTTCCACTATTTATTAATCATTAAAAAACATTTCTCATTCATAATTTCAGTCTAAAGTAGTAAGATCCCTAAAGAGTAACTCTTCATGAATCTAGTTGTCAGCCTTTTCCACGACCTTAAATCATGCGTATGACTGCAGCTTACCAATTTCTTCGGTCAAGCTGTCATTTATCCGATAAGTTCTCATTATCTCCCACATACTGTCATTTATCCGACAAGTTCTCATTCTCTCCCACATGCATGCTCTAGAGTTTTGGATTACGCTTGATAATGGAAATTTTGATTGTGTTGTTAGATCGCCATGTTTAACCATTGTAGATCGTCGATTCGTTACCGCATTTAAGATGAATTTTACTAGGTTTCCTCTATCTATGATGAATAGTAGTGTGAATACATTTTGAGATTTTTGGTGTTCGGTTCAGCAATTTCTTTTTCCTGGTGTTTGGATGATTTTATTGGGAGTTAATATCGAAAAGAAATCGCTGAAAATAGACCAAGTTCTGAAATATAATAATGATTTTAGGTTCAACACTACAGTGTTAAGCTTGAATAATTGATATGACTGGCTTTATATTTGTTGTTCGGATTAGCAGAGAACTACTAGTGCACTGGCTTGGGAGAATTCATTTACTTGTACCTAATCATATGAGAGAAGAGCCAAAAAAAAACTCTAATCCTATAACAATAATACTAAAAAAACTCTAAATTTTGTTAAAGAACAATTATAACTAACACAAAAGCTTCTTATTCAAATCAAATCATTGTTAGCGGAAGTTTAGATATGCATTAGCAACTAAAAATAAGAATGCAAATAAGATAACACACAAAACACTGAAACAAAGAGCTATGAGAATAAAGTTAATCAAATAATCCTGTTAATACACAAAGCAAAAACTAAAAATTGACAACAATAAGAAGATTCATCCAACTAATTACATTTCGGAACTAGTTTGAAATGAGAACTAATTGCAAGGGAAACGATGAAGTAGCAAAATAACCTCCACTAGTCCCAGCATAATGAGATAAATGTTAAGAGAGTCATCAGCATCCTGGGGTGCTGATTCCATAATTTATATATGGAGGCAGTTGGTCTAATACCCATTTCGGTAAAGTGAAAAACATTTATACCATTTCTTATATATAACTATACAATCTACCGAAGAAGACTAAATTACCCTTGCTTTTTGAAAAATCAATCTCTCCCCAATTAGTTCCAGGTAGGTTTTTTGAATTTTTGTGCAACAAATGATTGATTTTTGAATAAAAATAATTATCTTTGAAATAACATTATTCGACCATGTGTCTGACCGACCGACACAATTCCGACATAGCACGTACCTTATCATGTTCATGTCATGTGCTCGATCTGTAGGGCAGGTCCCCTATCATGTGCCTGATCGATAGGGTATGCTTTCTTGTGAATAAATATGTCATTGTGCCCTATCACGTGGCCATCGATAGGGCACATTTTCACCTAAATAAATCAATCCAAATTCATCTCAAATATCAAGACAATTGAAATCTCACTTATTCATTCTTGTTAATTTCTACCTTCCTCCTTCATTTCCACCACCAAATCAAACAAAAATATGAAAAATGAATGGAAAGAATTTGTTGTCAATTTCAACTGGCATTTCAATAATGAATCGAGATATGTTGGTGGCTAAAAAGAATGGTTTGGATTCCGGAAAACAGTATTTGTCTTGCAATTAATACGCGCTCGATGCATATTCACTTCTGCTCGACTATCGCATCTACTATACTACAGAATCTCGTAAAACTCGTAGAATGATCAAGGCCGTTATCGGCAATGATCTTGATCTACAACGTATTTTTCTCTTAGATGTAAAACCTGCAATATATTTGGTCTACCCCAATAGTAATGTTGGCGTAGTAAATCATGAAGTTCAAAATTCAGCATTTGTTGAGTCGTGTCAATACGAATGTAAAAAACGGTTTGAAGGGCCCAGTAGTGGAAGTAACCCAGGTGGGAGTCGAAGCAACGCCTGTGGGAGTGATCAGGAAGAGAAGACCCGTGTCGAAACTGATGAGAATCAGGAATCTTATCTCGACACTTCATTTGATGATGATGAAGATGAAGATATTCCAGAAGCAATGATCAACTATTCACATGGCGACTTTGCTGCATGGATCCGACGCGAGGGCGGCGTCAACCAGCTGATATCAATGCTTCTTCCAATCAATCGTCCAATCACCGATGATGAAATATTATACAGCAACATGGAAGCAACAAGTAATTGGATCATTTTAACTATACCCATCGATACATTTTGATACGCCATTCACAACGAAATTGTCTCTCATCTTGGATGGTGATTTGCATTAGGGAGTTGTTTTATGGGTGAAAGATGTATTATATGCTAAGGTCACACTTTGGGATATGGAACAAGAAGTGGATTTCATTTGCCAATGTTCGTGCACAAAATGATTTGAATACATATGTAAGCACAATCATTCGTGTCCATATTTTCTTCATGTTGCTTATAGAGCCATATAAATTTGGGAGGTTACTGCATACAAACCCGAGCACACCTGCAACTACGATGGCATAGGATCGAGAAATGTGCGGGAGGTTGTAGCCGCCTATATTCTGCCAGAGCAAGATACTGAAATCAACGGATATTCAAGCTGATCTTTCGGATATGTTTGGAATCCAAGCGAGTTATAGTGTGGCACTGCGAGCATGTAATGCTGCTATATCAATGATTTATGGTAGACATACATAGTCGTATAAAAATCTTCCGAAGTATTGACATTTGCTCCTCATGCGAAATCCATGTTCTTTGACTGATCCTGATAGTGATTTCTGATATCTATTTTTTTTTATTGTTGATGGGACACACCTCAAATATTCCCACTTGCTTTTAGTGTTGGTTCGATTGAAAATGATATTTCGTGAAAGTGGTTTCTAAGTCGACTACGAGCAACACTCTCCTCCAATAGTGGTCTAGTAATTGTATAAGACCAACACAAAAGTATAACCAACGGGGTAAGAGATATTTATCCGGAGACACGTCACGACTTTTCCTACTACCATGCAAGTAAGATTGCTCGGTATGGTAAGTGGACCTTTAAGATGTTCCCAACATATTTACAACTCCCAACTAATATGAGATCAGTATATGGAGTAAGATGGAAAAAAAGTTGATAAAAAAGAGGAAATCATCCCACATCGAATAGATAAGAAAAGCAAACATAAAATATCCTATATACATCCCTCCCCATGCAATCAACCTCCCAACCGTTTATATTAATTGTTCAACCAACATTAAAATAAATCCACTTTATGTTTTCCAAATATTTCTCATTCTTTGAGGAATACAAGTAAATACAGTTTAAATTTTTTATAAAATCCGGTTTTTATTTAGGTTACCATACTAACCGAAATCAAATATGATCGGTTATCAGCTAATCGAATAACCAATCGATTTCGGTTTCGGTTAGCAATTAACTGACATTTCTGTTTCGGATAATCGAAACCAAATCGATTTACAGCCCTATCTATCCTTGGATCCAGACTACTAGATGCCTCACCACATGCTAATGATTATCAATAAAAGGACAATTTATTAATCGAAAAGTAGCTACATATACGTATTGAAATAATATTTACCAAATGTATCTCTCGTTGCTGATGACGATGCATGTGTATGCCGGACTCGCGCTGAACCCTCTAAGCCTCTTACAATGTTTGGTCTGTAGGATGCTCCTCCACCTTATCATGTTCATCCTCCTCCTCCATCTCCTCCTCATCCCGAACGCGTCTGGTCGTACTACTTCTGCTGCCACTAGCCTCGGTGCGCCTAAACAAGATACGTTGCCCATCTTGATCATACTGTGTCGGCTATAGGGCGTTCATGGGCACATGAAGCGTATTCTAAATGGATTACTACCGACTACGCTCTGCCGATATGGAGTTAGCTCCACAACTTCGATCAGTTCCAACACTTCGAACACTACAGAGTCTCTTATCTGAAATACATATTATTTACGCGTTAAATGTAAATAAGAATATCCGTAAAATATTTATTATAATTAATAATATAATGTTACCTGACGCCTAACAAAAAGTTGTTATATCTCGCTGATTGGCCTTCGTAAACGATGGATTCGGACGGGTTGCACAACAAGCTCCCCAACTTAGAATGACCTCATTTACCCACAAGTACATCACAACATAAATATAACGTGTTATTTAAAACAATAAGGGTATTTGGATCATTGTTGAGAAAGTGTGTCCAATTGATCGGACACGTGAAAGAGTACGTGTCCTCTCAATCGGACACATGATATATTGATCGGACACATGACAGGACACGTGCCCTATCGGACTTGTGCTGATTGGTCGGACATTATTTCGAAAATACTTTATTTTTTGTTTGAAAATTAATTATTTTTTGCACAAAAAATTATCAAAAAGTAAGGGTATTTCGGTCATTTTTTGTAAATAGTATATTAAAATATAAGAATAGTGTAGATTTGTGTTTTACTTTACCTATTTAGGTATATTACACCGAACACCCCAAAATAAATTGAGTTCAAAAAACAAAAAAACTACGAAAATTGTAACCAAAAAAAAAACCGAAATCTTATTTCCGGTTTGTGCTGTGGGAGCTGGACTGATGTCAACTGCAAACTCGAAGCCCATTTGACTGTTAAAAGAGTTGGATTTTGGGGAATTTTAATAGAAACCACTTCCACTACTCAGAAAGACGTTTTTCTGCTTCATTTGGATTGATGTTGTTCATCGTTTGATCTGATCTAATCTGAGATTGCTACTTAATTAGATTTCTGATAGAATCGTAGAAGCAGCAGGATGGATGAGTGCGAGGTGGATTCAAGTCAACTGGTAAAGACGTGTGTTTTCCCCTTAGTAATTGTATTCGATCTGCTTTTGTATGATTAGAGATATATGTTATGTAGGTTGAGGCTAAAAATGCACTGGATTCAGGAGCATTTGTCGGCGAATTCACTGATGCTACCAGGTTTCAACCTCCGTATACATTCACCCTAACTATATGCATTACCTCTTAATTTCTCTAACACATCTTTTCTGTGTCAGTGATGAGATCTCGCTCCAAGGACTCGAGCAGGATCTTCAAGACTGTAAAACTGATGATGTTCGTATTCACCACTTTCCTGCACTGTGCTACTTTATCAAAATTCTAATTTTTATTGTGTGCTAGGTGGTTGCGACGATACTTTCCAAAGGTACATCTTTGCGGGACTACACTAGGGATGTTGAGAACAATTTAAGGCAAATCGAGCTCGAATCTATCGAGGTGCTGCTTCAATACTTCTTCAAGACACGCTTACTACTTTCTCACAGTACTTAGTAGCCCGCCTTATATATCTTGTCCTTGTGAGGGTTTGCTATTTATAACATCAAAGCATTGACGAACTGTTCCATTTGCATACGTCTGGGATATTTCTATGTATGCATATATGTGGGACTCATTTCGCTAACTTAACTTTGTGGCACTCTTTATTCATGTTGGGTCAATGCCAGGATTATATTAGAGAAAGTGACAATGTAGTTGCACTACATGACCAAATTCATGATTGTGACACCATCCTCTCGCAAATGGAAAACCTTCTCACTGGATTTCAGGTTCGGAATATTACACTTAGTTACAGCTCAGTTACTTCTCACTTTACAATACTGTATCATTGTTTTACTGCTCCTCAGTTAATTTGCTTCATTTCTTTTAGAATGGGGGTTGCTTTGATAGATGACCCTCATTGTTCTTTGGTGTTATATCACAATCGCATGCGTTTAGTAAATCCTCTATTCCCTAAATTTTTTTCTCCAGTATTGTCTCTAGAAGTTGCAACAGAAAGATCATAAATTTTTACTATTATTTACTAGGCAGAGATAGGTTCAATTAGTTCCAATATAAAGATGCTTCAAGAGAAGTCCATGGATATGGGGCTGAAGCTGAAGAATCGCAAGGTAACTTCATTCATAGTGCCATTTTAGAATTTGTGTGCCATTGTTGTTTTTAAATAGTATATCGACCTGTTCCCTAATATTTTCTTTGCATGCTTTAGCGAAAATAGCGTGTTAATCTTCTGGTTTTTGTATAGTAAGGGTAGTATAATCTATAACTTATTCCTGTGACAGAAACTGTTGAAAAGTGAACATGTGTTTAGGCTTTCTATGTCTAATCCCTTTAACCATCTTCTGCTGAATATTCATATGCCTGAAATTATTCCAGTACTAACCATCTTATGGGTTCATGAAGAATGCCGAGTTACCTTAAGCTGATTTTATTTCTCATGTGGAGACTGGAGACTGTTTCTTTGTATATTTGTTCAAATGTTTTTACAAGGGTTTGGTGTTCCATTTTGTTCCCTTGTGAGTATATATGATGCCTATCCTGATAAGTGTTTGTTTAATTTATCAGGAAGCAGAATCGAAATTGGCTAAATTTGTTGAGGACATAATTGTGTCACCAAGGATGATCGACATAATAGTTGATGGAGAGGTATAAGGCTTTCCTAGTGTGCCAGACACCATCCTTTTTCATACTTTGACATATCGTCTTTGAAAACAGTCTCATTTTGTACTTAATGATATTTTGCTGCTTGCATAATGATATATCTTTATCTCTATTTGATGATGATGCAGCCAGGAAGGGGGAGAGGATTGTTTTAAATATTTAGTTACTATGATTGTGTATTATTAAACTAATATAGAACTTTAACATAAACATTAATAAACAAGATAATAATATCTGTCTCGAAAAATTTCTTTTGTTTATTTACCACCTGAGAAGATTGTGGATGTAAATAGTTATCTTTATGTATGTGCACTTCATACATATCAGGCAAGCAGATATTAAGCCTTGTGTTTTATGTGGATATCATATCATAAAAACTTATGAAATGATTCAAATATATACTCCCTGTACAAAGTGGATAAAGGAAGAAAGAAATCTCAAATAATTTCTGAAACCAAAATCTAGCACTTCTATCTTATGCTACAAGGTTTTGTTCCAACATGCTTTCCTCTATTTCTTTTGTATTGAACATGCTTTAGTTCTATATCTCTTATGGGAATATGATTGTTGCTCATTGTACTTGGGTGAAATCTTACTTTGTAGTCATCCGTTTGGCCACATTTGTCATTTTCAATCTGCATAGATGGTGATAATTGTTTCATTTACAACCGTTATATTATGTCACGGTAAGTGAACAGTGTCTTGATAAATATCCACAGGTGAATGAGGAGTATATGAGGACCCTTGAGACTATTAGTACAAAGCTGAAGTTTGTTGAAACCAATACCTTAGTAAAAACATCCAAGGCTTTGAACGATGTTCAGCCTGAACTAGAAAGGCTTCGTCAAAAAGCAGTTTCAAAGGTATGTTCAAAGTGAATAATCATCAGTTTTATACTTAATCCATAACAATTTATTTTGAGGCTTCACAAGTTGTTCTTCATCTGTAAATATATCATAATGACCGGATAGATGTTATATTGACAAATCTTTTTCAAAATAAGAGAACTGCTGAATATACAAGTCACCTGATTTTTCCCTACCCTTCCGACAGGTATTTGATTTCATGGTTCAGAAACTCAACGCTTTGAGGAAACCCAAGACAAATGTTCAGATTCTTCAGCAAAGTGTTCTTCTGAAATACAAGTAAGATATGTTGTGTAGAAGTATGAGAATGCATCATCCTTATGGATTCATCTGCATATTCTAGCTGCTTTGCTTGCGTATCGAGGGACTTCAATTTGCTTTAATCTTTATTTCACAAGACTTGCCATTGAAGTGCTGGTCTACGAGTTTTCCATGCCGAGTCTGGTTTTGTCTTTTTATTTCTTCTGTTTATTATTGTATCATAATATCAGCCCAACAAACCCACATGCCATTGTTGTGTATTTTCTCTTTTTGTTGGTTGTAACTTCAATCTAGAGCGGGATAACTTGGAGTTCTGCAGAATTTATGAAACTGACTTCTAATTAAGCATGAGTATACTTGCTTCTGTGTTTAGCTTTAACTTTGTGTATAATTTCTATTAGGAGATCCAATATAATTAACATTTATGTTCTGATTCTTTTGTCATTTATGCTACTTGACTCATATTAAGTCATCGTAAGATCTATTGAGGAAACTACTATTTATCCCTGAGAGATAAATGCACATGAAAGTGTTTAGCCATATTGTTGGAAACACATCATATTGAGGAAACTACTACAAAATGTTGTTCACATGGTTGGGTATGGAAGTGTTTATCTGTCTTCTATTTTGGTAGAATACCCTGCCATGATAATGATGTGTGTTACAGGTTGGTTACGAGTAAGGGGTATTGAACTGGCCGAGGAAGTTGAAGGAGAATGAAGCTTGTGCTTCTAAATTAAGCTAGTGTATAGGATACAGAAGAGAAGACGTTAAAATCTGTTCTGTTTTCTTCAAATTCAACTTCTCTCATTACTAAGATAACTTGCCAATATAAGGCGACTTTTTATAACTTACCAAAAGGAGTGACGGCATGCATAATGAAACCTACTAACTTTACCCAATTGAAATGAAACGTAAATAACAGACATAAGATAACATAATGAGATTGACACAATCTTTTGATTACTTCTGATCTTCTTCCTTGAACTTTGATCCTTGCTGATCTATTTCGGGTTTTGACATCCTGATTTTGCATCGGGTTAACTGCTGCCCAGTGAACACATCCTCTTATCATATTGTAACTTCATGTTTTTTCCAAACAGTTGGCATATAACATTTCAGTATTTTTTCACTCATGCAGATACGTAATTTTGTTTCTGAAAGAGCATGGTAAAGAGGTGTATCTTGATGTGCGTGCTGCATATACTGATACCATGAATAAGGTAATCATATGTAGACGATTTATTAATTTAAGTACTTCACAAATACAAGTTACTTTTTGAAGTGATTGTAAGTATTTGATCCAGCTAGTTCTCAAGTTGCTCTCCAATTTAGCCTTCTTGAACTTGATTGCCATCTTTGCTTATGCTTTTGTTTGAATATTTAAATGTGGGGAATCTAACCCTGGAGAATCCTCTGATCAGTGATTGAGTGTTTTTTTAGCTAACTCATTGAAAATTTAAAAAATTCAGTTGACCACACTGACTTTTTCGATATATTTACTGGCTCTGCAACTCCCAATTATCATGGGCTGGGGAGAATTTTTGTAATGTAGCTTGTCTAAATACTTCCTTTTATGGCTATACCAATATGTAAATGAGTTTTGAGGAATAGGACCTCACCCGTAATATTATTTAACTGGTTATGCAATATCATGCCTTCTAGGGGAATTTGCAGTTCCCCTCCCAAGAATCGTTCTTCACTGGAAGTTGGATCCCAGTACTAGTGTCTGCCTGATGTTGGCGTTCCTTTGGTTGTTTCGTTAGATGCTTTCTCTGAATAAATCTTCCTATTGTACACATGCTAGTGTAATTCATTATTCTTATATATGCATTTGTTTCTGTTTTGCAGGTCTTAAGTACAAATATCCGAGCTTATATTCAAGCTTTAGAGAAGTTGCAATTAGATATTGCAACATCCAATGATTTGATTGGTGTTGACACCAGAAGCACTGGTCTTTTTTTAAGAGGAAGGGAGCCTTTGAAAAACCGATCTGCTGTTTTCGCTTTGGGAGAAAGGATAAATATTCTCAAGGTGAATGGAAACGACTAAAGGTCAATCCAGGAAAATTCTAAAGATGTTTAACCGTTTAAGCCATTTTTTTCCATTTTATGCTACTGGAAGGAAATACATATTAAGTCTTTAACAGAAAATCAGCATTTTGTCTCTGTTCTGTATAAGGTTCTGTTTGTGTTACCAGAGCAACCCTCTGTGCCTGTGATTATCAAGCTGATGTCACACTGTGTGACTTGTATCTCATTTGAAATTTTGTTTCTTTCTCTTATTCCTTGACAGGAAATTGATGAATCTGCTTTGATTCCACATATAGCTGAAGCCAGTTCTAAAAAGTATCCTTATGAAGTTCTTTTCAGGAGCCTGCACAAGTTGCTTATGGATACTGCTACTTCTGAGTATGATAGACTTTTCCTGGATCCTATCTGGATTTTACTTTTCACATGTACTCTTCTACTATATGGTGATTTACATGTTGTAAACTTCCAGATATCTTTTCTGCGATGAATTCTTTGGAGAAGAATCAATATTTTATGACATTTTTTCAGGTATCTGCAATTGGTTCTCATCCAAAATATTCTGATAGATCATTATTGAGAAATTTATTTCCTTAAGAACTTTATTCAATTCTCGAATGATATAGACACGTTCTTTTGCCAGAGAAGATATTGAAACACTTTATTTGCTAAACTGTCAGGCCCTTTCTCAGTAATTGATGAACACTTGAATACAGTTCTCATAAACTGTTTTGATGCGATTGGTCTGATGCTCATGATTCGTATCATATACCAGCACCAGGTAACACAATGAAGTAATTGGATCTTCTTGTATGATTTTTGTCTTCAAGTTATGCAACCTCCACGAAATTTCTTTTTTCGTAATTTATTGACCAGAATGTTTTGCCTTTTCTGCAGCTGATAAATATTGTATGCAATGTTATTTATTTTCCTTCCCATGTTGGCGAGTTTCTTGTAATGAGGGATAGGCCATATTTTTAATGATTAAACGCTTGGAAACAAGCCCGCTAGTTTTCTCGGATGGAGTTGTCATTGATTGCTTAACATAAATATCTGTAACGTATACTATCTGTGTTTTCGGTTTTGGTGCCTAGCATTATTATTCTAACTCTAGCAATTATTACTACACTAAACTAAGCCTTTTACTTTGGCTTCTGCTTGTTAGCTTCAGTCTTTCTTTCCTATATTTGCCCTGTAGCATGTGTCAATTTGTGTCCCTGTGCCTCCCCTTCCTCCTCCTCTTGAATTTGTGCAATTAGTTGCCAGTGTTTCATGTGATTCATGACATTTGTTTTGGTTCTCGCTTCTATCCTTAAGAAAATTAGTATATATATGCTTATCTGAAGTCCATATTTGTTCTGCGCTTCTTTAGGTCATCGAATCTGAGTTGCTTATATTGTTTCTTTCTCAGCTTATAATGTCCCGGAGGAGAATACCATGTCTTGATTCGTACTTTGATAAGGTATGCAATCAATTTTGCTAAGTGAACATGCAGGTGACCTCTGTATGATGGATCTAATTGTCATATCTTCCTGCATTTGCTTGGTTTTGTGCTTATACCGCACTAGCTGTTGGGTATCCATTTTATTTTCAGTTGTCATAGATTACCATTACAACCTAGGTAACACAGCAGGTATGGGTTCTGTAAGGAGTCAATACATCTCTTAAAGAAAATTGTAGCTCATTTCTTGATTTTGGGATGGAGTCTGTTGAGTTTGCACTTAGAGCACAATGGTGGTGGAAGTAGGGGCATTCGTTTTAACTTCAATACAAGTTCCACAACCACAATTGAATCTGAACTACGTTTCTGTCTTAAATATACAATCTAGGGGTCAAAAACAGGTGTCAATGTAGAGTGAGACATGCAAACTTTCTTTACCCATGCATGGTTTCAGCCTATAAGCTTTTTTCTTTTTACTATGTGCATATGTTTTTTCTACATTTAAAGTGTGGTAGACTCTAAAATTATATTATTCTTGTCATATATCAAATAATCATTTGACATAAATGTATTAGCTTATTCGCTAGAGATCGATTGTAATTGCCTTTAAATCTTTGGTATTTACTCTGAATAAATTCATTACAAATTGTTTTGGTGCATGAATTTAGATAATTATTTGAAATAAAATTGTAAACTCATTCTTGAATGAAAGTGAGCAGGTTAATATTTCTCTATGGCCACGATTTAAGATGGTGTTTGACATGCACGTCAACAGCCTACGAAATGCCAATTTCCGGAGTTTATGGGAAGATGATGTGCGTCCACATTATGTTATGAGACGCTATGCAGAATTTACAGCTTCACTAATTCAACTTAATGTTGATTATGGAGATGGTCAGGTTAGAAATGCAATCGTTCCTAATGGTTCGACTATTAGCTGGCAATGGCATTCTTATATGTAGCGATTGAACATGTCATTCTTATATGTAAAATTGGCTAAATTGTTGCAGCTTGAACTCAACTTAGAAAGACTTCGAATGGCTGTGGATGATTTGCTTGTCAAGCTTGCCAAATTGTTCCAGAAACCGAAGTTGCAGATTGTGTTTTTGATAAATAACTACGACATGACAATTGCTGTATTGAAGGTAACTTCTGCTAGAAATTTCGGCAGATTGATTTGAGCCACAAGTTAGGCAAAGTGATTGATCAAGTATGCTCCTTTGGCTGGAGGCACAGGGTTTACAAAGGGGGCTTTCCATAAATTTTCTTGTAGTCCAGGAAATATTTTACTTTCACTCCCGCCCCCCAACCCTGCGCTCACCCCAAAGCCGAATAAAAAAGAAAAATAGATAATATAATTTGCAACATTTATAATCTAAGTTTGTATTATATTCAGGGAGTCCCAGAAAGAAGAAACCCATATTTGCTTGTAATAGTAAGCCTCCTGCTTGTTATAATGTTTGCCATGTATGTTTCAGGAAGCTGGTCCTGAGGGAGGGAAAATTCAAATGCACTTTGAAGAGTTGCTGAAGAGCAATACAACCATTTATGTGGTAATCTAGACAGCTGTTGACTGATATTTCAAGAGAATTGCTCTTTATTCCACCCATATCAGCCTGCTCCCAGTTGAGCTAACATGTTATCTAGTACTCATTGGAAAAAAATGGATGGCCATGGCTGCCAAAAGTGATTTCAAAATATTATCTAGTAGTAAAGTCCTGTATTTGGGCAAAGAATGGGTGGGTGTGAGTATAGTCTTTCACTTTCTGGGGCAATTGAGAAGTTATTTGCTTACGAAATGTCTGGTTGAATGTGAGTAAAGGAAACTAAGGAGCATCTGGGTGTTAATGTTGCTACACTAACGAGTCCTCAGCTGATTGATACAATCTTTGATGCAGGAGGAACTACTTACGGAGCACTTCGGTGACCTAATCAAGTTTGTGAAGACTAGAGCTTGTAAGTCTGGTCTGGCTTGGCTATATGCTATATATTTTCAGTTATCAATGTAACTTGTGGACTAATTTTTGATATCGGGTTTGTTGTTAGCTGAGGAGGCAAGTTTTAGTGTGAGTGAAGTTGAAGCTATCGTGAAGGACTTTGGCAGCAGATGGAAAGGTGCAATAGAGCTGATGCACAATGATGTGATTACTTCATTCAGCAACTTTTTGTGTGGTATGGAAATTCTGAGAGCTGCCTTGACTCAGTTGCTGCTTTACTACACCAGGCTTTCAGATTGCTTGAAGAAAATTGCTGGTGGGTCCACATTGAACAAGGATTTGGTTTCCATATCTTCAATAATGTACGAAATTAGAAAATACTCGAGGACATTTTGAAAAAAATATTAAGATGTTCCAATCTGTTGTATTCACATGGTGAATGTTTTGTACTATTGAAGCTAGCTAGCTATGCACTTACTTTCTATTGTATTCTCACAATGAATGTTTCTGAAATATCATCTCTTGCAGTTTATGTTTTCCGAAGAAAATTTAAACTGAAACGGATTGATTAAAGTGGATTACCCTCGTAAAAAAAGAATAATGCAGCCTTACTTTGTTGGTGTTGTACTTGCAAAGCAATGCTTTTTTCAATTACAAGCAATTTATGAGTGACGAAATAATTATAGCTTCATAATTTTGTTGTTACCGGACTATAACTTCTCTAATTTATTCTACTTCCAGTTTAGTTCTGTACCTAATTCTGTTTTACTGTGGCTTGGCATACAGAATGCTCTACATTTTCAAACATATGCTATATAATTTGTTTTAATTTTCTGACTCAGACTAAGATCTAAATGTATGTAATAAATATTATTTTTTTTGGACGACGAGGTAAAGATGTTTCGGGTGGGATAAGAAGTATGGCTGCAGCTATACAATATTATGAAATATTTGTAAAATAAAAAAGGGTACATTACATACATATTATAGCATCTATTCACAACAATGTACTACAAGAAGTGAATAATCTCCTCTCCACCAAATTCCCCCTCTTTTATGAACTAGTATGAAGTTTTGTAGTTCCCCTACATAAAACCTGCATCATAATCTTGATACATTTCTTGACAGTGATGAATCATAGCAGCCGACTCCCACGAGTTGGACGACGTCGAATTCGCCTCCAACTCATTCGGCCACCACGCTACATTATTCTCCTTTGATGCACCCTCCAACTCATGACTATTCCCCATATAACCGCTAGATTTGTCGTTGATCATCCCCAAAACACCAACATCACACTGCGAAACCCCTACACTGTTCTGCTCCATGATTGCCGGATTCAGCTCGAAAGGAGTTTGAATTTGCGGTGATGATGAGAAGCAATTCAGCGAATTTGGGAAATAATCTTGAGTTGTGGAATTTAGGGTTTGGATCATCATCTTGTGCTGCAGCTGATTCAACTTGGGCCATAGAGTTGGATAGTTGGTGTAGAGAGAGAGGGGGCTTTGGAGAGCTTGCAACTGCATGTGGAGTTGAAGCCTCTCCAGAGCTGAACTGCTTAAGTTGTGCAGATTGAAGCTGGCATCTTCTTGGCCGCCTTGAGTCGATAATCGGCTCGAGGTCGAACTCGATTTCTTATGCCGGCCGAGGAGTTTCTTCTTCAGCCTCGTGTTCCAGTAGTTCTTGATGTCGTTGTCTGTTCTTCCCGGTAACTGCGCCGCGATTATTGACCACCTGGTACCAAACAAAATTCAAATTTAAACCTAATTAATCTTATATATAACGACAAGAGAGACAGAAAGAGAGAGAGAGAGAGAGGAATTTACCTGCTGCCTATACTGATATAGAGGCTACAAATGAGGTTGTCTTCTTCCTCACTAAACCCACCATGTTTAATGTTAGGCCTCAAGTAATTAAGCCATCTCAGTCTGCAACTCTTCCCACATCTCTTAAGCCCTATTAATTCATAATCAAAATAATTAATTAAAATCACACGATAGAGAGATATATTGTAATATATATATGTACCGATTTTCTGGGGAAGAGCAATCCAATTGCCACCAGTTCCGAATTTGTCGATATAAGATTTGAGTTTGAAATCTTCTTCAGGAGACCAGGGTCCCTTCTTCACATTGGCTTTGTCACAGCATGGAGCTCTTCCCATCTTTTTCTCCGACCAAATTCAAACCTTTGTTTTTGTTTATTGATTGTTGAGGAGAAACGTGAGTGAGGAAGACCTTGATTTATAGTTGGAAGATGATGATGTGATACTCGGAGAAAACCATAAAAGTCTTATTTTCTAGGGCTTTTCCTCTCTCCCTCCTTCTCTCTCTCTCTCTCTCTCTCTCTCTCTCTCTCATGCATTTGGATTAGTTCAGTGGTAATATTATAATTTGTGAGATAAAGATTATTGTATAACAACCTGACAAAGAACTTGGACAGAATTTCTCTGAAACGCAGTATTATATTAAATTAAAGCATTAGCTTTTGGGGGCTTCCAATAATTTACAACTTTGGAGGAAATTATAAAGCAAGTTTCAAGAAATAGGCAGCTACCGATTTGTCTCCAACTTCTTTGAAATGTTCGTTTTCGGGGTATTTAACTCTTTGTAAAATAGTAAACTAATTTCAATAACGTAGAAGCAAGCATTCTTGGTACAAAAGGAAAATATATATGAAAAGTTTTTTCCTAATAAAATTTGAAAGTGCCTTCAAAATACTACCACACCCTTATTTGATCATGCAATTGTTATCTATCATTTGTCCCACGAAACAAAAGATGTTTGTCAATTAAAAGAATTCATATCTTTTTAAAGTTTTGATGCAACAATCACTTTTATCCTAAATTGATGTTTTCACATTTCAAGTTTTAATTATCTTTCGGCTCCTAAATTATAAAACTCTTAGAAATATTGTATTCTCTTCGTCTCATTGACATAATCCAATTTCTTTTTGCCGCGGTTTTTAAAAAGAGTAGTTCATGTGTGTAAAGTTGAGTTTAAAAAGTGTTTGTAAATTTGCCAAAAAAGGATATTGAACAACTTTAATGGAACAGCCCAAAAATGTATAACGAACTATTTCAATAGGATGGATATATTTTTATAGGAAAACTAATATATATCAAAATTATGTACAAGATTATACTTGTCACGTTACAAATTTTCTTTACTTGGCTACAATAATTTCAAGTAAACAATCCGTTTAAAAAATTAATTATTTACAGCGTAAACAAACTTCTTACCTATATAATTTTATCCTTCATCATTTCGAAATACTATATAGTTCCATTAATTTTATCGATCGAGAAACTCACTTTCTGATGTCGGCATAATTTGATCAAGAAGCTAATTAATTACTTTGACATTTTCCCCAGCAGAAATGACACGCAAAGTACACGAATTACTTAAGAAACATTCAACAACAGAATACATCACAAAATTATGAACGGATTTTCATATTCTATTTCACAAGTTTTTATAGTATGAGAATTAGCTTGATATATATGTATAATGTTGTTATGTTACCAAAGAAAATAGAAGAGAATGATGTATATAAACTTATGAAAAGTATTACTATGATTCATACATAGTAACGAAATAGTCATATTAAAACGATATAGCGCTTAAGATGTTCATTTTGTGACCGTAAATATTATATATAAATTAGGAATCAAACGGAGTCTCCTATTAAAGAATATATATCAAGTCGGATAAATATGTAGTGTCTCGTCAATCTTATCATGTATGTGAGTTGAATTATGGTTTAATCTCGTAATTAATAACTAATTATCACCGTATAATCAATGGTTTTACGCCTCGACACCTTAAAAGCTAAGAAGATGGATATAATTTTTAATTGGCCTAAACCAAGAATTCCAACTAGAATACGAAAAAAGTTAGTGAGAAAAGAATTAATTTAAAATAGAAATCTTGATAAAGGGAGGAACCCCATTGATTGACCTGGGTTTCCCTACTGCAATATTAAAAGGAAGATGGCCTGGCAGGAACCGCACTTTGTTAGAAATTACAAGCAAGAACATGTCAAGATTTCAAAAAGGTTGTAATAATTTAATCATCAAATTGACTCTGATCTTTTGAAAACTTGTTTCTGCTTGTCTTTCTCTCTAGGTTAGAATCTCTCTCTCCATTGACACACTATTTTTTCATACATCAGCAATGAAGACCAATCTTATGACTTTTTTTAGGAGAGCTGGTGAAGAAGAATATATATTTTATATTTTAATTTCTTGATTAAAAGACTGTATACTCATACACACTTTTTTTTTCTTATTAATTAATTAATTTGGGATGATTTTGAGTAGACTTTGGCAACCAATAGCCCCAGAGAATGTTTAAATATGTATACATGTAGTTTCAACTAGCTTTAGACAAATTGACGAAAATAAAGAAATTAATTACACTTCAAGCAAGTCACAGACAAACCTATAATTGTTTCCATCTTAGCTTAGATGTAATCCGGTTAGTGTTGACTTTGGATCAGCCAAGTGATAATAACAAGAATAGCAAAATTAATAGGCAATTGGTAGCACTCGGATACTTCTATTTTGTATTTTTAATTTATTTCACGAACAAATTATTTCATTTTGTACCATTTACGATCCTTGATCAGTGGAGTTGGTATAACTTAACTGGATTTTGTGTACGAACTAATTATCATCATGAATGTATTATTATTTTTTTTTTTTTGATACGTGGAACCCGCAGCCGCTACTTTCGGTGCGCACTGGGTAAACCCCGCTCCTTGTGCAGTAGCCTGCAAACCACACAGGAGAGTTCAACCACCCTAGGCTAACCATAGGTGACAGGCTCCACAAAGTTGCTTCCAGTGGGATTCGAACCCAAGACCTATCGGTCCCGGGCCAACCACCTTCACCAACTTTGTCATCCCAAGGGGACATGAATGTATTATTATATCTAGTATAATTGAAGTCCATGCATGTGTAAACATTAAATAATCATATTTTTATAATAAGACTACGTACAATACACGTGTTACATGCCACCTGGTATCCACATATATCATATAATAATGTGTGTGTTTAGTGCATGTGTGAATATATGATCATTAACGCAACTGAAAATTCTGAAACAAATTAACCTCATACATTGGCAATTTACATGTGTAACATTTCAAGTAACTGCATGCATGAGGAGGGACGACATGAATAAATTCTCAAAAAAAATTTAATGTGTGTATATAGCAAGCGGCCTAGCTTGGACATTGATTTAGGAGCACTAATTTATTACGTGCTTGTAAAAATCTCGTGTAAAGTTGGATTAGCATTAGCATGGTAAGAAATCAAAACTTAAACCCTTTTTCCAGACAGCTAGACCTTATCCACCATACCAACCTACCATTTATTCAGATAAAAGGAAAATAACTAAAGAGGTCAATGGGGTCACCTGTTGCCACTTGTCCTTGCTCCGTCATTGTATATAACTATTACTATCTTTGTCCCATATAAAGTCTCTATTTTTTATGAATACTAAGATTAATAAACTTTTATTGTGTAGTGTATACTGTTTAATTTTCAACTTTTTAATTATAGACCACACATTCTTTATTTTTTTACAAATAGGACACTGTTTATGAACTTAAAAAATGAAAGCAAAACACTTTCTAAGAAAATACTAATAAATTTAATTTTTATTAAAGATTTTATGTTTCAAGAATCTTGACTAAAAGAACGAATGAATTTATCAACTCAAAGACCAAATATATATATATATATATATCTATATATATATATGAAGAGGTTCAAATGTGAACAACTTTTTATCGTGTGAACTGCACTTTAAATATAAACGTATTGCATTTTATTTGTTAAATTACAAAAATACCCCTTAAATGAAATATAGTATATTTGTCTTAAAAGTGAAATACATTTGTCATTAAAGTGCAGTGTTCACACGTTCATACGATAAGAGCTATTCATACAAGAACCAATATTTTTTTTTATGATTGACATGAACTAATCCAAATCGAGGTTTTTAGATTAGGCTTTTTCTCGTGATTGATGTTTACAAACCTAAACACTAAACCTTCTTATAATTATAAAAATATTACAGGTTGACAGAGAGAGAAATCTGCTACATTACGATTTTCAACTTCTTACTGTATCATTTGCAATATATTACATAGGAACGAGAATTATTAAGTGAGAGACCAGAATCTATCCCTCCCTCCCCTGTCCCAAGTTAGGGGGAAAAAAAAGAAAAAATATATACAATTTAAAAAAAATACAAACCCATAATTATGTAACTTCTGGAAAACTTCACAAATATTTGTTACATACTATTTATTTTTTGTCAAAATATTAATCCCGCTGTTACGATCTCTGAAAAGCAAATACTTATATTCTAAAGTAATTGGTGCGACGCTACAAGTAGACGCAGTAGCTGAGTGCTGAGATTAATTATAGTCCTAATCAATCAAATTACAAGTTACCTTAATTAATTACTAAATATTAATGTCAAACCCCCTTTTGTCTCAACAAACCCTTCTTTTTATGAGTATCCAAGAAACGAACTTACCCCCTTAATCCTTATCATATTAGCTTCTACCAATTATTTACCTTTTACTATTTGTAGCCTAAAATACGCACCTTTAATAGCAGTCTTAATACTTCTAGTCTAGAGAAAATCACTTATTTACTACAGCATAAAAGATTAAAAAAATTGTTAATTTAGACTCTTGTTACTTACTAAATCTATCTTTTGGTAAAATTATATTTCAATGTGTTTATTGTTTTACGTATCAATACGTTTTTAATTAAGTTTTGTTGAAAAGAGAAAAATCTAAAACCTGAATGATTGAGATAAAATAAAATATCTTGATTATTATTCTATATTTTTCTTTTATCCTTTAAATACATAAATTTTAAATGGATTCTGATTTATAATACATAAACTTTATGCGTATTCTGATTTATATTAATCTTTAAAGGATTTTCCTAAATATACAACTTTTCAATTTTATTAAAGTTTATAACATCGGTGAGAACTTCAAATGCCAAAATGAATAAAAAAAACAAAAATAGTTTTAAGTTCTGAACAACTACAAGTTGACTCGCAAATGAAAGATGTTAATGTATTAGTTGCAAAACCAGTAGAGAGAGAATACTAATAGCCTTCATACATACCACTTGTCTCAACTCCTTTGAGAATGAGGGACATCATACAGGATCTAGCAAGAGGACATGGGTGAATCTTCCAATCCACCACAATGCTTCCTACAAAATTTATTCAACCAACAAACCCACTCTCTCTCTCTCCCTCAATAATCAATATACCAACTTCTACATACCAAAACTAGAGAAGTTTAGCACCAAGAATCAAAATTCGACTCCAATATACACCAGTGTAAAACATTCAACTGCATATAGCTCAAAACCTATTTACACATACCCAGCAGCCAAAGGGGACCAAGAACTACGGCGGCACCACCTTAATTCCGACCGTCGTACTACTCACTCCCCTGCACAAATCTACAACAGCAATCTGATAAGCAGAGCTTTTCAATATATGGCAGAACAATATCCACAAACATTCTCAAATTAAAGAATCAGACTTACAGTAGTAAAAGGCATGGACGAAGATAATAATTTAACAAGGACTACTATCATGAGGTACACGGTTTCTCTCTACATCTCTCGATAAGTATAAAAAGTCTCTCGAGCGAGAGCTGTGTGTCATTTAAGATTCATTGCTGCGGCCATATTTCTCAGCTTCTGGGCTATTTCTGAGAAGGATGGCCTCTCTGCTGGATCCGAACCCCAGCAACTTTCCATCAATGACTTCCATTCTGGATCGCACCAACTGGGACTTTGTGGGCGTAACGTGTTGTTTACGATCCCTCCTGCACACAATAAAGAGAACCAGTAAAGTACTAGGTGGACATACAGGAATAAGAAGAGAGTGCTTCACTAAATATTGCAAAGCTAAATTATGATTGAATACCAATTATAGAAGCACAGTGCATATCCTTATATGGCTCATCACCAGTAAGCAGCTCCCACAAGACAATCCCAAATGAATACACATCAATCTGCATAAACGAAACATCCTTGTGAGTCATGTAATAATAATTTTCCAATAATTCCTTGTGCATGGTTCCTTTTTTTTTTTTTTTTTTTTTTGTGTGAGTTTTTGTGTGTGTGTGGTGGCGATGTGGGGGGAAGATAATTATGATTGAACCAGTAATGACCTTTTCTGTGACCATGTTGCTCTTTCCACTGAGGAGTTCAGGTGCCATCCATGGTAACGTTCCACGAACACCTCCTGACACTAAAGTCTTCTGTTTCACCTTTGATAACCCCAGGTCGCCAATCTAAAAATAAACTCAATAACAAATATCAGTTTGTAAGAGCATTATCCACCTTAAGAACCATTCGCCAACCAAAAGGAAAGTAACAGAACCGTTAAGAGTTTAGAAGCCCAAACAAAATCACACCAGCATAATCTTAATGAATAATATGGTTAGCTGAACTCAGGGGAGTTACCCAGAATCCGTATAAAAACACTGAATCTGCGCACAATGGAAAAAATTATTTAGAGATGTTTTGGTAAGTCATCCAACCTACCTTGCACACAGGACGATGTGGGTCTCTCATGTTTACCAGCAGATTTTCACATTTGAGGTCAAAATGAACAATATTTTTTCCATGCAAATACTCCATACCAAATGCAGAATCCATCGCAATTATGAGTCTCTTACGTCTATCAATAGTTCTGCTCAAAATATGCTTGTTAGAGTCAGATCAATAATATAGAGAGAGAATATGCAGCCATAATGAGAATGGTACCTGTCCTTTTTCTGAATAAATTGTTTCAAAGATCCATTAACCATAAACTCTGTCACTGTTGCTAAAGATCCATCGGGGCCATCACGAACCACTCCGTAGAAAGAAACAACATTTGGATGGTGCAACGAACTTAGTATCAGAGCTTCCTTCCAGAAATCAGCAATCTATACATCAAGAATAAGTCAGAAGAGCCTAAAGGCAGGAAAATCCCAAAGCAAAGCAGAATACTTTGTACATAGACTTTAAAACTTAACCAAAAGTTTTACAATGTATGTTGCTTTTACCAGACAAAATAATGATCGAATACTAAAAATCTCTATCAGGCAAACTAGAAATCAACTAAAATATAGCTCAATTTGCTCGCAAAAGCAGAAAATAAACACGTCACATGCCACTGTAAAATTACTAAATCAATAATTATGTGATAAAATAAAAATAAAAGGACAATCTAAAAATATAACAAAGTCGAAAGGCATACCAGACGTTCCCTTTCAGATGGCCTTCCATTAAAGCAGCTAGCTTTTATTTTTTTTATGGCTACATCTGATCCTTTCCACTTTCCATAGAATACAGCACCGTAAGTCCCAGAACCTAATTCCCGTATTTCCTCCAGATCCTCGTTCTTTATTGTCTACAAAGATAAAGAATACAAAATTAGTAATGGTAGCATCAGAAGACATGCGTCAATTATATGAAGAAGATGATGTTCCCAAGGGCATGAGATTTTTCAAAGGGCTTAATTGGTAAGACAAAACACGATATGAAAACCTGCAATCCTCGATCAATTGCTTCTGCCTCAGCTTTTGTTAGCTCTATCTTGGAGTGTTCAACATCGTCATGATCATAATCTACCTCCAACTCCATGTTGGAGTCCTATAAAACAAGAAACATACTTTAAGAATGACCATAATTGTACGAACATTTGTACACTTAATTCTTACCACTCCATCGTTGTGGTTTTGAGCATCCTCTTTCATACCAGTACCTGACTCACCCCCCAAAACTTCTCGAACTTTAGATTCCACCTCCTTCGAACTCCGCAAAGCTGCCTCTTTCTTAGATGCAATTAACTCGGGCAAAAATTCCAGACTGTCATCTTGCTTTCTAGTAGCACCCACATCAGTTTCATTATTTACAGCATTGCCATTTTCAACAACAGATTTTGTAGCATCAGGACTTAGGATTGCAGATGATGCTAAAGCATCTGAATTCTTGTCACCCGACACACAAATACCAGAATCTTTAGCAAACCCTTGGCTCCCTTCGTTTGCACCATTAGTGTTCACCATAGATGCTTTATTCGTTACAGTGTCACTCCCGGAATCTACTGCAGAAATTGCAACATTCACTGTCATTGGTGTATCATCATATGGTGAGGCTGGATCAGATATAGTGAATGGGTCTTTAGGATAGGCAGGTTCAGCCAATACAGCTGCTAATTGGACAGGTTCCAGATTACATGGATGGTGATTTTGCAAAGTGTAATTGTTGGGAGGAAAGTTCACTGCCCGAATATGAGGAAAGTCCGACACAAGAGAACCATCAAAGCCAACAACTTTCTGTGATGACTCTGCCCAAGGACTCTGATTCTCCAACCTGGGACTTCCCTCTATTGGACCGCGAATGAAGCTCATCGGAGCAGAGCCATTAATTAGCTGTGAAGAAGAAGAGGGTGTTTCATGAGAGTGACTCCCCTGCAAGGGACTATGAACATTTCTCCATAGAGGTTGTGTAGGTATATGCCCATGAGGCATCTGGTATACATTATCAGTTCCATATGTATAGGGAGAATTTCCAAAGCAAGCACCGCGCTCTTCCGCAGACGGCAAATGAACTTGTGATCCAGTTCCAGCTGCTTGGTCCTGAAACACTGGACTTCCATAGTCAACTCGAGGACGAGCATAGCGTTGATCTTCATAATGTGTGTAATGTGATTGTACATGGTGTCCATCACATACATTACCATGCCCAAGTGGAATATTCATCCCTTTTTCCACAGCATAACTATCAGTTAATCGTCCAGGCACACAAACGGATAGGTGGTTTTTCGGTTCCTCGGCCCAAGGATTTGAATTATGTGGGGAAACCCAACCTCTTTCATGACCATGTGTTTCAGAATACACTGACCGAGGATCAGTTGGCTCCCTGCAATAGTACGGAGGGTTCTTTTTTCCATCCAAATTCAACATGTACATATCTCGGTTTGGAGAGCATTCGACACTAGAACTAGGGACCTGAACATATCCATTCCCCAAATTTGGTGACTCGATATGCGGCTGCTCACCAGGCTTCCACGAAGAATCAGGATGAACTTGATTTCTATGATATGGCATCCGGCACTGTTCACACATACTGTTGCCTTCGTAATAATTGGACCCTTGGCGCATGTTTCCGTGAAGATAACCAGCCTTATCTTTGACTGTAGAACCAGCTGGAAATAGTGGTACATTGTCTTTAAACTGCGGCTGTTGCTCATAAACAGAATGGTTATTGACTGGAGATTGGATATAATCCTCATGTATCCTATCAAAATATTTTTCTGCATATTCTCCATATTGTGTTCGATAGCGAGAAGGGGAAGTAGGAAATTCAACAGCTGGTCTCTGATCTACATAGTGTCTGGGGGAGTAATAACCAGGACTCCATGGAGCTTCCATTTCATTAAACCTTTGACTTACTGCTTGGTGGAGTTGTGCTGAGCATAGATGAGGAATTGTTAGATGTCCCGGGCTCATCTGAGCCAATGGCGATTCCATGCTTCTGTGGCCATGGACGCTACCTTCTAGATTCATCTGGTAGAAGTATTGCTCAGCAGCTTGGACATCATCAAACGACCCAACTACAAACGACTCACCAAGTGGTTTCCTCGAGTCAGGAGACCCATTAAGGCTATTCAAGGCATCGACATACCTCCTCTCGTTGTCCCTTTCATCTCCATCCGCAAAATGTAAAGAACCATCATGATCAGGATAGGCAAACAAAAATATCCTCAACCTAGTACACCCGTCCTGTGACCCCACCTTATCGTACTCCTCCATCATATTAGTGACATCATCGTCGTTTACAACAGATACAAGAGCATCAAGATCCTCATCTGGTTGTTGGTATTTCAGCACAGTTACACCTTCATAAAGCTCCCTCAGCTTCCCCATGAGCTCTTCATAAGTTATATCGCGAGCAACACTCACAATTCGCGTCTCACCTCCAACATATCTAAGTCTCCCATCTTGGGGGCGAGGCAGTATATTACCGGTGAAACTACATAAGAATTTAACGCGCTGATTTTCGTCATTATTGCTCAGGACGGATCCTGGGGTCAGTGTAGGGCTATCCATCAAGGCCAAGGCTGGCGGTTACTGATAACTAATAGAGTAGTCGCCTTTAAGGTCAATAATATACATTGAAATGTACCGTGTCTCAGAACAATCCTCCCAATCCCTATCCCAAATCCCCTGTTTCGACCAACTTCTTGCACTAAAAAGCTCAATTGTTCCCAACAAGATTTAATTAAAAAAAACGAAGAATCAAATCCTAAAGTGAAAGTTACGAAATCATCTCAAAAGGATTAAAAACCATTCTAAATCAATAGATGCTAACTGAGACACAAAAATTGACATATTAATCATAAGATTCATCTCAAATTGACAAACTTTGCGTCCAAATAATTAATCTTTTCGAGAAACCTAAGAGATCAATATTTTAAAACGTATAAAAATTAATATACAATATCAGATTACCTGAAACAGAGAACTCCGACAACACCAGAGCCCTGAATTTATTTTCTCAAACCCCAGAAAAATCCCCCAAACCTTACGGATCTTTTCTACCCCTTTTTCAATCAAAAACTAATAATAAATTAAAAAAGGGGTCTCATATAATAGAGCTCTGTCTCTGAAAAAAACAAAAATTGGGGAAAAAAGAAAGAAGAGACTGAGAGCCGAAAGAATCTTGTTCGAGAGATATAAATCCCTAATCCATGCAAATCATAAAAGGGGAAAAAGAATAAATTAAAGGGATATGTCGTTTGATAAATTGAAGAGAGAGAGCGGGGTTGTGGGAAAAGGGAAGGAGAGATTTGGAGTTTGCGGGGGTGGAAGCGCCAGGTCTGAAGACACGTGGCGCCATTTGGGTTCCTGGAAAATGAGCATCAATATATCTTCTCTTAACGGCATATTCTTAAAAGGTGGAGCCTACTTTTTTTTTTAATAAAAAGGTAATCCGCAACCGCTATCGAAGTGTGCACTGGGTAAACTCCGCTTATGTGTAATAGTTCAACCATCCTAGGCTAACCATATGTGACAGACAACAATAGCCGTTTCAGTGGGATTTGAACTCAGAACCTATCGGTCCCGAGCCACCCATCTTCACCACTACGTCATTCCAATGGGATAAGGTGGAACCTGGTGTTTGCAATAGCTTAAACTTTTTTTAAGTGCTTAAATTAAGGAGAAGTTGGTAAAAGTGGCTTATTAGAGAATTTGGTAGAATGATATGCTTAATTTTCCCTTTTTATAGAAACTTTTTGCTTTAGTTAGATTTGCTTAATGCATATCACCTCCATCCGAACTTTATTTTTTTTATTATTCTTATTATTTTTTTTTAATAATGAACGAAATCCAGCTGCTATCTGATTGAACATGTAAGTATGTAACCGACATAAATACTTCTATTGTTATGATATTTCAAACATAATATATTGAGTGATCGAGTCCTACAAGCTGTTTAGACCACGAGATTTTAGATATAGACATAGATAATGTTTGTAAAAACTTAATTAAGAAGCTTTTGACATTTTTTAGCTGGAAACGGTTCTTATAGTGTTTGTTTATATTTTCTATTTGAGTTTTGTAGAGTAATTCTAAATTCAAGCAATATTAATCGATCACTAATAGTCATAGAGTTTATAGTAATTAAATATATGGCTGGATGATAGAATCCACGAAATAATTATTATATAAAAAATATTATTTCATAATTAATAATTTATATAAATCCAGTCTAGAACATATATTTTTCATCTTTGAGTTTAAAAAAAGTCACATAAATAGAAACCCACAACGTTTAGTACGTAACGGTTAATACATAATGGTTAATTCATTTTTGAGTTTGGCTTTTGACAACGCTTAATATATAACGGAAAAACCGTTGACGTATCATCAAAAACCATTACCGCAGATAAAAGCATTGCCTATTATAGCAAAAGTGCGCTCATAGACAACGGTTTTATTGCACATTTTTTTTAAATGTAATGATATCTTTACTTAGAGAAATTTTAAGCACAAATAGGTAAATACTATCATATACCCCTCTTTTTCATTAAAACTGTCTTGTTTTTCTCTTTGAGTAATTCATTAAAAATATCTAACTATAAAAAAATTAAAATCCATTAAAAATATCTCATTATAAAAAAAAAATTAAAATATATGTATAAAAATTAATAGTCAAAAGTTAAATAATATAACCACAAAACATCATTTTTTTAATAAAAGTACTCAAAAGATGTGAGAAAGAGATTAGATTTTATATTAAGATGTGAGAAAGAGATTAGATTTTATATTGTTTGGTATGTGAGTAAAGGGGAAAAAAGAAGAAGAAAAATGATGGTATAAATAAAAAGACTAAATACCTTATAACAGAAAAGGAGAGAAAATTTAGTTAAGGTTAGGGTTGTCCTTCTCTCACCCACTTTTTTCACCAAATTTTGAATTTATGGTTAAAATAACATTTTAATAAAAGAATAGTTATTGTTAATATAATATAACTGAATTTTTTTTTGTCAAACTAACATAAAAATGCGAAGGCTTCAATTGTGGTATTATTCTCTTTTACCCAATTTAGTATAACAAAAGTTAAATTTACCAAATCCTTATATTTGCTACATAAAATACTTAATTTTACTTACACTACCCTCACTTTTTGAAAATGTTGACTGATACCAATCATTTTAAGGTATTTTTCGGAATTCGAGACGAATTCAGCCAAGAAACAAATTAAAAAAAACACACGAGCGTATATATAGTCACTAATCCCGCTCGTAAATAATAAATCCCGCTCGTGTTCCGCTCAATCCCGGTTGGAAACGGTTAAAAAATCCAATCCCGCTCAAGTCCAATCCCGCTCACTTAACTCTCGATCTCGCAGTCAAATTCCGATCTATTCCCGCTCAATCCCGCTCAATAACATCACATCTCGTTCGCTTAACTCTCGCAGTCGAATCCCGCTCGGATCGAATCCCCCTCAAATCGAATCCCGCTGAAGTCCAATCCCGCTCAGTCCCGCTTGGCACCTCAAATCCAACTCGGAAAACGTCCAATCTTGTCGTCGGTGGAATTCTCGCTCGGCAAGAATTTCCTGTCAAATCCCGCTCGGCGAGTGGGACTCCACGAGCGGGACCGAGCGGGATTTGAACAGATCTGGAATTTAATATCCAGATATGTTACTTTCTCTCATCTTCCTCCCCAATTTCCTATTCCCGTCATCAAAATCCCGCTCAAGACCGCTCAAAAATATAATTTTGGAGTAGAATTCGACACCAAAACACGAGAATGGCAAACTAGGTTAGTCCCGCTCGATGCTATAGTCCCGCTTGAATTTTATCCGTTAATTTGGCGTGAATCTTATAATTTTTTGAGCATGTTTATTTTTTGAATTTTTTGAGAATTATTCGAATTTGAGCATGAATAGTGTTTAATTTTTCGGCGAATCTATGAATTTTCGGTTGGAATTAGTTAAATTTGGTGCGTGAATATTGTTAAATTTTTTGTCGTAAATATTGTTGATAGCGAATTTGATTTTTGGGCGTAAATATGGTTTTCGTTGTGATTTTTGGACGAATTTCCGTTGTGTTGTTAAATCCCGCCGACATCGAATCCCGCTCGCCGAGCGGGATTTAATTTTTTTTCGACTGCATCTGTTGTTAAATCCCGCCGACTGCGAATCCTGCTCGTTGTTAAATCCCGCTCGCCGAGCGGGATTCCGTTTCGGCCGAGCGGGATTTGATTTTTTTTAACTGTTTAATTGTTTCGTTGCAGCCCCTTTTTAAAAGAATTGATATGCTTGATGCGAATCCGAGTTTGTACATAGAATATAACCCGAAGATTTTTGATACTATTAAAAAAAATTAGGAGTTATCGGGAATGGTGGGGTAGTGGAGGAGTTTAGGAATGGTGTATTTGGAGGCTTTATGGATTGGAGGGTGAATAGGAATGCGGCCAGAGCTCTTCATATGTTGATGTGTCATGAGATTCAAGGGGACGAAGACGATTCTGTTATATGGTTTTCCGTGTCTGGGATGACTATCCGATTTTCTTGTTTCGATTATGCCCTTATCACGGGTTTAAGGTTTGGATCCTGCAATTTTGATCTGCATGCTCAGCATGATCCCCGTTCCTCGACTGTTTACACCATGTTAAATGGTTGTACACCAATAACGGGGCAGAGAATTGCTGACAAAGTTCGAGAGTGGAGATTTGGAGTTGGACGAGATGGGGTATTTGAAGGTGACTAATGTTCTAGCCTTATTTTTCTTTGCCTTCGGTTACAGCGGCACGATAGTGGTGGACACGTGGATTTGGGTATTATTGGACGATTTACGGGCATTTTACCAATTCCCGTGGGGCTCATACACTTATGGTGGTCTGAAGCACTATTATACTTTTGTTCCAAGAACGGCGGAGCACACTTCGAAAAAATATCATTTCTATGGACCCGTTTGGGCACTCCAGGTGTGTATTATGATTTTTTTAATTTAATAATTTAAATTATTAATATATCTCATATACTAATCAATATTGATTTTCATGCTTTGTAGATTTGGTCTTACGAGGCTATTCTAGATTTAGGAGCGATATCTGCAGAGAGGTTGTCTACAATTAGAATTCCTCGTTGGAAGAATTGGTTCTTCGGTGGAGGCTAACCGCGTAGGCTTAACAATTTCTGGCAACTTTAAGTAAAAATATTTAATTTAGAGTTGATTTATAATTTTTTAATTTAATGTTGTTTATATTATATATATTTATTTTATTTTAATTTTGATTAATAATAATTTATTTAATGTAATTGCAGCATGTTGTCCTAGATAGTCTCACACCATCCGATACAGAGACACAAACTCCGTATTCGCATAGTGTCATTGGAGACGATCGATTTCATGTGTCCTACATTCCGGCTCAGATTCCGTTATAGCCCACGATCATAGGGGACCATGGTGAACGAGAGCTATACCGATTCGGACAGCAGACACAGCGTCCATCCAGTTCTAGAGGAACTGGACACAGGCAACGCCGTTCCACTGAAGGTGGTAAGCGGGTCCGAATGGAGGAGGGATCGAGGAAGCCCGATCACCAGTAGTTGTTGACCGTAGAACACGTCCGGGCAGTTGTGAGGGAAGAACACCGGACCTTACGGTAGGAAATACTTCACGACGTGAAAAACCTATTTCGGTTCGTGTTTGGTCGGTCTAGGAGCCGATGCTTGGCTTCTACGTCCTCTCATGCGGGCGGTAGCCGTCCAAACTGTACACCGCACGGGCTTGTGAGGAGTGAATCAGTATCGATGTGGCACCGTCGTGAGTGGCATGTTCGTGAGGAAATGGGGGATAACTCTCCCCTGGATGAGGATAGAGCCGACTTGGTTTACCGCCCCAAGATTATGGAGATAGGGGATAACTCCCCCCGGGTTGAGGATAGAGCCGACTCGGTGTACCGGCCCGAGGTTATGGAGGTGGACGACGAGTCGGATAATAAAGAGGAGCAGTCGGTCATTCCACCGCAATAGGGTCGACACAACGTCTACGAGTGTGGCTGTTATGCTCTGGAGTCGGTCCGGAACATGTTTGACTATTATGACCCTGTTTACGGAGATTGTCCGCCTCGTCAGAGCTGGTCATACGGTACACAACCCCTGTACCCACTTCCTTTCAACAGTGGCAATTAGCGTTAGTAATATGCTCCCGATCAGGAGCAACCTTCAGCATGCCGCGTCGAGGTCGGTGCATCGTCTGCCAATCCGGTACGGGTCGAGCCCACCCTGTCGTCTGACCATAATTGGCTTGATACATTTTCCGTTGATTCAGTTTATCAGGTACCGTGTAATTTATATATTTAATTTATTTTTCTAATTATAGTTGTTTTAATAATTTAGTTCATTTAGTTTTAGGCATTGACGACTCCACGTGATAACCCGTGGGGAGCCCCAATGATGAGTGCTCCCATAGTCATTGAAAATTATCGACAACACCGGACGTCTGGACTATGGTGTTTCACGTATGCTGCAAATTATGCCGTCCCCCAGAGATTTTTCGACGAGCTCGAGGATCCTTGTTGGGAGATGATTCAATAGTTGATTTGGCTGATCCCAAAATCTTATTCTGATTGATGAACTATTATGTTGTAAAAGTTAGCACCCTTGTCTTTTGAGTGTTTCAGACTCAGTAGACTTGCCTTCAGCATGGTTCCGGCTCAGAAGTTTCATCTGCTGTCTCTCAGTAGACCATCTACCACAGTGCCATGGAGTGAAGATTCAGTATGGCTGGACTTAGCAGGAGCAGCATACTGAAAGGTGTTCAGGAGTCAGTAGAACTGGACTAAGTAGGAGCAGTTTACTGAACTTCGAGTTTGGCCCTCAGTAGTGTTGGAATCAGCAGGAGTAGCCTATTGAACCTTTCGGCCAGACTTAGCAACGGCCTGTTAGTTGCTTTAATTGGCAGTGGACTTCAAAGTCAATCTCAGTAGAGTTGTCCGAGGTCGTACATCAGAGAAAAGTCAGTTTCAATATCAACATTGAAGTCTGAAAATGTCTCAACCACTATCTGTACATCGACCAATGACAAGTAGCCAGCTGACAAAGAATCCGACAAAAGCTGCAAGTCAACCACTTTCTTGCAAAGAAAGGGGACTCTACATAATTCAAAAAAGAGCCGTTAGATACTCATAGAGTGACACGTGGATAGTTCGTCTCTAACGGATCTATTCACAACTCCCGCCTGTAGGAAATTGTACCTCAGGATCTTCCTAGAATACGATCTTCTTGACTCGGTCCAGAAAAGGTCTTCTGGACTAGGGGTGTTACGGTATACCGAAAAATCGGTATACCGTACATACCGTACCGAAAAAATACCAAAAATACCAAATTTTCGGTATACCGTAGTTTTCGATATGGTATCATACCGTACCGAAGTTTTTCGGTATGGGAACGGTATGAGATTTTTCATACCGAGGTATACCGCATACCGAAGTTCATACCGCATATATTTTGTGTAAAAAGTATAAAAATGTTGGTTACATGGTTTGAACATAGGTTGTTACAAATATTTTATTCATATCAAACAATCTTAATGTTATATCATAGATTCACTTAAATAACACAACTTTATTTAACAAAAAATCACATTAATTATCTATTAAATTATGAAATGGATAAATTATATTTTTCAACATTATAAACATTAAATCGTAATACTAACAAATTCATACAAAGTATATAGATTAATTAATTTGATTGGAAAACAATATTAATAACTTTCTTATCTTTTTATAAGAAACATAGACTAAGTTTACGGTATACCGTTAAATATTCGGTATACCTTGATTTTTTGGTATACCGAAGTGCGGTATGGTATACCGTAAGAGCGGTATGGCAACGGTATGAAGATTTGCTATACCGAACTTTCAATATACCGAACTATGGTATACCGAAATGATCGGTACGGTAACGGTATGCTTTTTCCCATACCGAGCACTATCGGTACGGTATGCGGTATGAGAAAAATAGTACGGTATACCGTACCGAACACCCCTATTCTGGACTGTACCCGTGCCCAAGCTCCCAACTTTGGATGGACGAAGACACAAGAAAGCTCACGACGAAAAACACTCGTACTCACACTATACGACACACGAAGCTAGAAAACTAGATTGTGAACAAGTGACCCCTTGCTCCCTATTTATAAGGGCTTGGTCAAAGGAATCCTAATGGGCCTTTGACTCCCAAGCCCAATCCAATAGTGAAGGGGGTCACTACACCATTACCAATTATTTTGGTCCATTAAAGGACCAAACAATTCCAGGTAATTAAGTGGCCTAGTGAGTCTGAGAGAAAATGTCGCATACAACTGGGCATATGTTCAGGCCAAACCAAGGACCTAATATAAGAAATAAAGCCGGGCCTCAAGTGAATTAATTTTCCATACTCAGCCCAGAGTATTATTAATTCACAAACATAGATTCATTCCACTAAAGAATCTATATTGACTTATCCCTTTATCCCAAAAGTTGAGTCAGAGCTTGTATTTTTAACTTCAGTTAATCCCCGTATTTAAGATATCGAATATCCATTAATTGATTAAGTTTACTGACTACTTATTGCAATTAATATCTTATCCTTGAGTAGTACCACTCGACCTTATTATCATACTTGAACTTAATCAACCTGCAGGGTTTAGTATGATAAACCTTTCGAGTTCCTCAAGGGGATATTATCAACCCTATAATGGGTTACAGATGCATGATGCAGATAACTAGCTTGAGCTATACGCAACAACACTCACCCAAGATACAGAGATATACGGTCGCGATGACCCTCACCCTTAATAAGTCAAAGTGATAGCTAGTCGCGTGCACTCAGCTGATCAAGCTTAAGATCAGCCGAGTCTCCGAGACCTTGATTCTTCACACAGGTCAGATAGAAGAACACGTCTCACCGCGATCCATCAATACATAAACTGTATCAACATAGACAAGTGACCAAGACAAGTCACTTCTTATCTACATTGGAGCCTAAACCGACAACTTGTCTAAAGTTGCCTCAGTTGTGATAACTATTTATATCTCACTAGTTCAACTAATCAGTACAGTCTTCTGTGATGTACAACACACTGTATGATCTAACTCTTGTGAGATAATCGACTAATTTGTGCAATTATAATAATCAGATAGGAGAATAATAATAATGGTAACAGTAAACATTGTATACAAGTAAATACGTAGACTGCTTTTAGTATACAAACCCAACACCGCCTATAAATAGAGGGAAGATCGAATTCAAAGAAGTCACACAAAAATGAACATACAAGCGTCAGATCAAGAACAAGTCCTACCTAAAGTCTCATTTCTGTCATGGTGTGCCCGATCCCAAGATCAGAATCTATGATATTTTGCAACAAATACATGACCAAGTTTGCTGGAAAGGATGCCTTCCACATGAGAGTCTCCGAATCAACAAAATGTTGTCATATGCTGTCAGGTCCTCTTGTCTGTCCGCTACAATTATGGAAACAACCATCATGCCCAGGAGGCCTTGCGCCCTGCCAACTTCAAGTTTCCTGGTCGCCAAAAGATTATTGTCAGTAGGAAATGATATGTATATGTACTACACTACCGAATCAAAATATATGGTCAAGTGAGAATCGAACCACAAAGCAAACCATCGCACAAGGACATCTTGATCACGAACTTTATGTGTTGGATCGTGGAACACCTGCCTTGGTTGCTGCCATCAATTCCAGCCGATCCAAGGAACGAAGCAGATTAGCGAGCCAAATGACTTCAGCAGCGGTATTTATAAGGGCTCTAAATTCAGACTCATAGCTCGAGCAAGCAACAATGGACTGTTTCTTTGCACTCCAAGAAACAAGATTACCGCCGAGAAAAAATGAATATCCATATGTGGATCGACATGTGTCAACACATCTAGCCCAATCGGCATCCGAGTAACCAAGGATAGACAAGTCTGGATGGTGAGTGTAAGAGAGCCCAAGGTGAACAGTACCCTTAACGTAACGAAGAATACGTTCACTACATCAAAATGTTCATTGGTTGGCGAATGAAGAAACTGACTTACGTGATTAACAGCGTAAGAAAGATCAGGCCGAGTAATAGTGAGGTATTGTAGGGTTCCAACCAACGAACGGTACAAAGAAGGGTCCTTAAACGGAGTTCCTTTCTGATGTAGGGATTCACCTGCGACAAAAGGGGTGGCTACCAGCTTAGAATCAAGGAGTTGTGCACGAGATAAGATATCATGCGCAATGTTGGTCCGGAGACGATAGTCAGGTGTAGAGGGGGGGGGTGAATACACCTGATCACAGTTTCTTCTTCTCAAACCGAAGGACATCTGAGCTGTTTAGTGCAACTGATGAACAGTGTCAAATAGTAACCTTCGATCACTGGGTCAGAGTGGGTCAACTACTGAGTTCTTCTACTGACTTTTGTCAGTCGTTGAAACTCAGTTGGAGACGTTGTGCGGATAAGTGTGGGGCCCGTAGATTCGTCTCAGTTTTGAAAAATACTTTTCACAAATCAAGTTATTTTGGTTGTGCGCTTTAGAAACATGTTTTATGCAAACATATGATTTCGAACAGTTATGATATGCAATAAAACAGTAAAGAACACAAGCGATTTAACGTGGTTCGGATACGCAAGATCCTACGTCCACGGTCCTAACAATGGCAGGATAACTTGTTGATTAAACTGAGCAAGCCTCAGCAGGTATCTGTGCACTGGACAGATCCTTCTAAGTTATAGTCCTTAGCGACCTTACAATTCAAACCGAAGTTCGAAAGGGAAGGAATAATCTCCAACTAAGAAGGAGTTCTTACAATAAGAACAATTCACAGAAAGTGAACTCCTTCGAATCTAAGCTATAAATATGGCAATGAGCTTAGTCTAGAGAAGAGAGGGATCTAAGTACTCTAGAGCGAAGAACTAAGAATATTCTAAGAAAGCAAGTTCTTCTCTGGATAATCTTTGAGTATGCTAGAGTGTTCAAAGCTTAAGCGTTTTTCCCTTTTTATTCCGTTGCGTGGAGCTTCGAATTTCTTCTCTATTTATAGTTGTGAGCTATGGCATATGTCCGTTGGAGACGATGATGCCACGTGTCACAAGCTTCCAAAGAAAACGGCCATAAATTCAAATTTGTTGCAGCAAGGTAGTTAATTACTGTACATGAGAGCAGCTTTACTGTAGAGAGCATATATGGTGCTGTCGGCTTCTCATTGGTCGAGGTTTGTGGTTTGTGAGAATGTGTCAGAGTCAAAGTTGACTATTCAAACAACCTCGTAAGATCTTCTGCTGAACTTCGAAAAGACTTGTGCGATTGGGTCGTTTTCTGTCGGACATAGTAGACTAGATAAGTCTCTGTCTTCTTCGACTGAGTCGGCTGACAAGGAATACATCTACTGAGTAGGTCAGTGGCGATCAAGGAAGGTGCCGAGCTTTGCATATGTTCTTCTCGCGATGGCTTATCGGTCGATGGGTCGTCTCCTACCGAGGTGAAGATCACCGCTTGGTGAAGAACGCAAGCTCTTACAAGGATGACGTGGGGTTCTGGAAAGTAACTTCGTCAGAAGACCAGTCCAACAGTTTACCCCGTACAGGACTTAGACAAAGGATAATAAAAAAAAACAAGTCTAACCTATACATCATTTAATCCTATAGACACACAACACGACTGATATCAGCTGGGTTTTGGGATCTTCAATTCCATAGTACTACTATGATTTCCCCCAATATTCTTTTAACCACTAGACAGCTGAGTACCATCTACTGACTCATAACCCAACAATTTCCCCCTAATTGATGATGCCAAAACCTCTATTTCTAACCATCTAACCTCTATTCTAAAATAAGGAACGGAGAGCTAATCTACTGACAACAATTTCCCCCTGATTCATCAGAAGACAATCAAGATGATCAATAAAACATCAAGTCAGTAGGCGAGATATAGGCAAAATCAGAGAAACGGTTATGTTAGTGTGTGTCAGATCACTTAGTGATCAGGTGTGAGAAAACACAAACAAAAGCCATGAGACAATGAGTAATTGTCTGGCAAGCAATAGGAACAAATATATATATATAGACAGAGAGTACATGTGTCCCATTACTATTACAACAAATATGAGATAAGAGATCAAGTTTGACTTCTGAAATTCTTCGTGCGTTTCTTAAAGTCAGCAGACTTGTCAGCTGGAGGGTCCAGGTAGTAAAACTTGTAGACTCTTGAGCGTAGAACCTGGATGTCCTCATAATCATCTGGATCATTCATATTCAGACATAGATGAACATCAGCTTCTTCTACTTCTCTCTCAATCTCTTTTGTGCACAGCACGCCGCGAGTAGTCCTAGGAGGAGGGATTCGCCTGAAGGCTCTGGAGCTACGAAGGGTATTTTCTCTCTCTCCATGATCTGACGGATCTGATTCCTGAACTCTATATCAAATCGACTGATAAGTTCATCAAAGTGTTGATCTGCTGGTCTGTCAGTCTCATAGATACCCCACACATAGTATCCCTTAATAAAGTCTTCTTTCAGTTCCTCCCACTGCTCGTTGAACTCGGCTGGCACCCATTTATCCACATGAGGTGTAGGCTCGTTCTTGATATAAGGTGCCCTTCTGAACTTGGATCCTTGTGGAATCTGCTTCCTTGGATCAGCTGTTGGCTTTGTGGATAGGCTAATCATTTTGGCCATGTCAACTATCCTCTTTTTCTCTCTGAGAGCCGCTGCCCTTGTATCTCCTCTCCTGAGATTTAGTCCCTGCAGCGTGGCTTCCCAAGTAGCTCTGTCCTCTGCCTCCTGCTCAGGTGTGAGATTTGTCGGATAATAACTCTGTGCAGTTGGCTGGACCTCAGACACTAAGGCCTTGGCTAGCTCCTCCCGGGCTTTCTTCTCTTCCTCAGCCTTCTTGGCCTTAGTCTTTCCAACACCTTTCTTTGGCTTCTTGCCTTTCTTAGCCTCTTCCAGCTGATGCTCATGATCAAGCTTATCCTGAAGCTGTTGAGCAATCTGAAGATCATAGGCTTCTTGCTCCGCTCTTGAATTGAACTTGCGAGCCGGGGAAGATGGAGAAATGGGTTCAGTGTTGATCTCCTTCCCCGATCTCTGCGGTGGCAATACCTGAGGCTCTTCTCCTTCTTCTTGATCCAAGATTTTTGCAATTTCGTCTATGTGTTGGGCAGATGAGATGGGAACTGCCTCAGTCACTGTCTGCCTCAGAGGAGTGTATTCCAGCAGGAGTACAGCTGAACTGGGTCCAGCCTGAGCGGCTGACCCTTCTCCTGGAGCTGTGCTGGCCCCTTCTCCTTTACTTCCTTCCTCCACCAATCGACCACGGCCCGGTTCCGCCTCGGTTTCTTCCTTTACTTCTTCTTCCCCCTTTTTGGCATCATCTGCCTTAGAGAGGTGAGATCGGATGGCTTTGATTTCTCGTTCGACATTGTAGACTGATTCTTTAATGAGAGTGGCAGTGGATTTGAACTCTTTGACGAGGTCGCAGTACATGTCCCAATCTTTTCCTTGATCAGCTCTTAATTGTTTAAGCTGCGCGGCTGACTCCTGACGGAGTTTTAGCAGAGCCTGATCGTGGGAATCTGTCATCTCTTTCTGAATGGCCTTAAGAGCCTCCGCCTGTTGTTTTATAGCAGTTTGTAGGCTGGAGGTAGCCAATTTATTCCTTTCTTCCATGTCGGCCTTGACTGACGCAAAAGCCTGAGCCAGCTGCTCAGAGAAAATCTTCTGCTGAGTCTGAGGAGCTGCTGACTCTGTGTTTCCAAATCTACCTTCTGAGCTGCTAAGGCAGTCTCAATTATTTCATGAATATTCAGCTGAGGAGTAGGAGCTTCTGAGACTTTCTTCACGCCTTCAGCTAGTCGGGATACACTAGCCGTTTGGGCCTTAGTATACTGAGCCCATTTTGTATGAACATCTTTGGCTAAGAGACGATTTTTGTTCCCTTGCCGTCTTATGACCTTGTTCACCGACTTAGAGGTGACGGAACCGATTGGTTGTATCTGATACGAGCTTGTTCCGATCCTCTGCTCAGAAATCGCGAGTAGTTGCTCTCGACTGCGCTTCGAGGCACCCGAGGCATCACCTGATGTGGACGGAGGTGGTGATTTACCCTTCTCGCGGGGAGTGGGACCCTCAGCAGAGCCTCCCAACTCTGCATCCTTGGGTGGTGCCTGTTCCATCTCCTCATCCTTATCTCCATTATTCTCATTATCAGGAGGAGATGGTGGCGAATGACTGTCGCCGGGCACTGAGGTGCGCAAGCTCAGCAGATAGACCATTGCCACCCTCAAATCTTCGAATGTTGCCAGATCAGCTGGTTCCCCGAACCCAATTGCTGACTGCAACTCTTGCTCTTCATCAAGTAATGAAAGAGCTGTCTGAGTCCTTATGATCTCTTCGAGTATGTCCCAACTCGGGAACCTCAAGCAGATTCGAACTCTAGCCCTTATGGCTATTTCCACCGATCTCGAATGATCGATATCTCGAGGATACGTGAGTGGATCTCTTGAAGCTTGGAGGCGAGTAGAGTGGATGGTCGTCCACTCAGAGGAAGTCTCTTCAGTCGGATTCCTGACGTCCGACTGAGTCTCCTCGGAGCTGATCACTTGTGCCTTATCCTTAAGTGTGGCTCCCTCCATTCCTGTGTCGGAGTCAAGAATGTGTTCTACAGTAGGAGGAGGAGAGGCTGGTTTAGCTTGTTCTACTGGCACCTCAGCAGGTCCAGTTTTAGTCGGCCTTTTCCTTTTCGGAGGGTCGGCGCGAGGGGGCAAAACAACAGCTGATCTTTCTCTCTTCTGATCAGGCGCCCTCGCCCAACCGACTTTTCGGCAAGGCTTTAGTTTTTAATTTTATTAGCTTGCTCTGTCGAAGTATTTGGCGTCGGCAAACGAAGAATTCCTCGCTACTGATTGCTCGATCAGTATGGACATCTTGGTCCCATACAGTAGCTTCCCAACGCTAATCATCTTCCGCTCACCAGTGGGTAAGGTGGTGAACTTTTGCGCCTGAGCCTTCAGCTCGGCTACGTAATAATCTGTCCAGTTCACTTGGACTCCGTCGTCTATAGCCATCATCAGCTGAATACGTGGCTTAGACAGCTGATCATAAGATCTCGCGGAGCTCGTCGAGAATATGTGACACAATGTAGGCGAGCCCCCCTATCGAGGTAGCGAAAGGGTTCTTTGGTAGGGCAGTTTTGAAACTGATGTCCTGCCTCCCACAGAACTTCTGAACATACGTGTTCATCTCCTTCTCCTTGTAGCCAATAGGAGAAACACCACTGTCTGGGAGATCAAACGTCAGTCCCAAAGCATCTCGGATGTTGAAGACGCGCTGACTCACATCCCACGAGTTTGGGATAACCTCCTGCATATACGAGAAGGAAGATTCTTCTCCTCCGGACGCGAGAGTCCTCCAGTTGAGGTATACTTCCGCAACTTGCCTCGGCGAATAAGCCCTAGGCGCTTTGATACGAGCCATTGAAGTCCAGATTGTTCAAGCGCCTCGAAGACAGGCTCAAGGTATGGAAGATCCACTTGACGAAGCGCCATTGTGGGTTCGAACTGAATCCGTGAGAGTATGATCTCGTTCATATCAGAGGGGTCATGAACATTCGCCATTAAAATCTGCAAAATAACTTATTAGCACTTGAAAATAGAATGAGTCAGTAGAGTTTTAAGCAGAATTTAATACATTACCAAGTAGTTTAGTGCTTGTAGATGCTAGAAATCATATTAGTTTAGAGATTTTGAGGAAAAACTGATTTGCAGAAGAGCTCTAAAGTGGAAGTGGCGGAAAAATGAGTCGAGTAGAGAAGTTGAAAGGTTTTATAAGATCAAGCTTAATAACCGTTTAGATCGAACGGTCAGGATTTAATCTTTCAATGTTATCTGTGGCTGAGAATAAATGTTATAAACTGAATGATTACAAAGCCGCCTATGTAGGATGATGCGTAATAAGGGTAAGTGAGAAGACATGCATTAAATGCGCTGCAGGCAGCATTAATTACCAAATCAAGTTGAATGAGAACGGTATCTACTGACCATTCCTTAAAGAAATTGATGGCGGGAAATAAATGCTTCTTAACTACTGAATGCGAGCGACTGATATAATAAATGCAAGCATGTCAACAAAAACGTTAAGTATTCAATACTACGCAAACCTCTTCAGCTGAACTTTTACGATGAGCTGGTTACCGTTAAGACTTAGGAGGATGGTTGACGTGCTGAATACCACGTTCCCCCTTGTTGTGTACAGTATGTTTCTCCCAACTGAATCACTGTACTGATCATCTGACCTGTCATACTGGTTCCTCCCGTCTGATACCAATTGTTGCCAATTGCAGTTATCAGTAGTTTTCTTCTACTGACGTGACTCAGTAGGATCCAGTAGACCTAGCTCAACTGATAGTTCTCTGAATCTGTTCTCAGCTAGTGGTTCGGTCAGTATGTCTACCCTTTGCTTGTCAGTATGGACTTTCTCCATTCTGATATCCTTCTTCTCGACATGGTCTCTGATGAAGTGGTGTCGGATATCCACGTGCTTGCATCTCGTATGTAGAAGCTGGATTCCCGAGTTATTGCAATAGCACTTGTGGAGTCACAGTAGATGGGCACTTCATTCTGAATGATACCATAATCTCTCAGTTGTTGTCGAAGCCAAAGGATCTGGGCACAGCAACTTCCAACAGCCATATACTCAGCTTCAGTAGTGGACGTTGCTACTGAGTGTTGTTTCTTTGAAAATCATGATATCAGCTTGCTGCCTAGGAACTAACACGTTCCGGAAGTCGACTTTCGATCTATCCTGCATCTCGCATAATCGGCATCGAAATAACTTTGTCGGTATAAGATTATCATCGGCGAGGATACCATAACCCAAAGTCGGGTGTTCCTCTTAGATATCGCAGAATCTTCTTTGCTTGAGTCTAGATGACTTCGCTTGGGATCCGCTTGAAATCTTGTACATACACCTACAAGCATAAGTTATGTCGGGTCGGCTAGGCATTAAATATAATAAAGAACCAATAATAGTTCTATAATCAGTAGAGTTAACAGAAGCTCCCTCTTTGTCTAGATCGATTTTAAAATTTGTGTTCATGGGGATCTTGACTGGCTTGCTCGAATCGCAGCCGAATCTTTTGAGAAGATCTCGAGTGTATTTAGCTTGATTGATGAAGATTCCTTCAGGTGATTGTTTCACTTGAAATCCAAGGAAATAATTCATCTCTCCCATCATGGGCATCTCGAACTTCTCCTTCATCATCTTCTCAAACTGCTGGCATAAGGTCTCGTTTCTACAGCCGAAAATGATGTCGTCCACGTAGATTTGCACCAGTAGGATGTCATCTCCTGACTTTATGCTGAACAGGGTGCGATCTACTGTCCCCTTCTGAAAACCTTTCTGAAGTAGAAAGTCTGATAGGGTATCGTACCAAGCCCTGGGTGCTTGTTTTAACCCATACAAAGCTTTTCGAAGTCTGTACACCTGATGTCCCTGCTGAACGCCGGTCGCTTATTCCACGTAGACTTCTTCCTTCAGTACGCCGTTCAGAAAAGCTGACTTTACATCCATCTGATATACTTTGAATCCTTGATGCGTTGCGTAGGCTAAGAAAAGACGAATGGCTTCCAATCTTGCGACTGGAGCGAAAGTTTCATCAAAGTCGATTCCTTCTACTTGACTATATCCCTTGGCAACTAGTCGAGCTTTGTTTCTGACGATTACATTGTTTTCATCACGGTTGTTGTTGGGTGATGATTCTATCCTCAACATAGCTTCACTTAGTGGGAAATGATTTTATCTTCTATACTGAACCATGCTCAGCAGCCTAGTGCTCTGATTGTTGAGAAGATTTGAAGATCCCAAAACCCTATCTGATTGGTGAACCATTCCGTTGTAATCGTTATTTGTCTCTGAGGTTTCAGACTCAGTAGACACTCTGCTCTGATCAAGGCGCTCAGTAGATTATCTGCCTTAACACCAGAGGTGGAGGACTCAGTGATACTGGACTCAGCAGGAGCAAGATATGCGAAAGAGTCGGTGGAACCGGACTCGGCGAGAGCGATTCATCGAACTCGGAGCTGATCTTCGATAGACTTTCCTCGGCTATCTACCTACCGAATACGGGATCGACTCGGCGGCGGCAGCAAGTCGAACTGTCAAATACTTTTGAAAGACAATCAGCATTGTCACATACGAGGAAGAGAGAAGTCAGCTTCAGTTTGCCTTGAAGTCTGTGCTGTCTCAACCACTCTATCCACCTCAACGAATGACAAGAACACACGTGTCTTCTCACCTGCTAAAGCTGCAGTTAACCCTTTACCTAAAAAGGTGGGAAAGTACACTGTTACATACTTCAAAAGAGCCGTTTGCTACCAAAAGAGAGAGAGAAAGGAAGATCGTCTCCAACGGATCTTTTCCAATCTCTGCTATATAAATAGAGGGACATTTCAAGAGAAAAAGAGAGAGAATGCGCATAAGCTTAACGACGAAATCAAACACAAACATTCAAACGAGCTAGAACCAGAAAACCCTAAGTCTTCCGCAAGAACTTGAAGATCTATCTCCGGCGAAAGACTACCTTCTCAGCTCATAGGGAACCAAGCTAAACTGTTAGAAGAGCCTCTAGTATCCAAATCGACGATACACGAACCTAAAGCTTATTTCAGCTGTTCGTCGATCTAGAAGCCACTCTCTCATTCCCTATCCCTCTAACCCTAAGCTCAACAGAAAATACTTATAGCTTAGACGAAGGAGTTCATATTTGAACCCAATTCTTATTGTAAAAGGACTCCTTCATAGTTGGAGAAGCTTGTCAAACACTTTAGTTTGATGCCTTTGTAAACTGGGACTTGCTCAGTATAATCCCCAAGCCACGGCTTTGTCCTGTGCACAAGCTGACTGAGACTAACTCAGTATAATAAATAGCCTCCTGAACTTTTCGGGATAGTGGACGTAGGATCGATTGATATCCGAACCACTTTAAAAATCTGTGTCTTGTTATTGCTTTCGATTCTTGTTGCATTGATTTTACTTGTTCATACCGAAAACCTACTTTAAAATCATACAACTGTCTCAAGATACCGAACTCGTCTATTTACCGAACCGAGACTTGCTAAAACGGTTTTTTCCACTCAACCGATTTGGGCCTACACTTTTCCGCACCGCCGAACTCTACACTTTGATACGGAATTCGACTCGGTCGGCTAGCGAGATCTCGGTAGAGTCGATTCTTTGCCACACACGATTCGGAACAACTATTTGGTCTCTGAATTATTTCAAGTATGACACTTTCCTCGAACAGGGCTGTTCGTGTTCGAAGTTGAGAAAATCGGATTCGGTGTATTCACCCCCCCTCTACACCCGACCGTACACTCGGGACCAACAATTGGTATCGGAGCGGGGAGTTCTTTAAGACTCTTGTTATCTTGAAACCGGTCTACTTGAACGGATCCGGAAAATCGTTTTCACTACATATCACTCTACATTCATATCATTATTTTTATATGGCTGATATGTCAGGTATAAGAATGGTACCCATGTTCTTGGTAGAGAATTATGGAGTATGGCGAGTCAGAATGGAAGCACATCCGACATCCCTCCATGATAGTATGATCGAAGTGCTTGAAGATGGACCTATTGTTCCCATGATCGATAGTGTCGTGACTCAGGCCCCAGCTGAAGGAGGAGGAATGGTGACTGGGAAGAAGATCCCTAAAGACAGAAGTCTCTTCACTCCTGAAGAGAAGAAGCTTCACAACTTAGACCGAGTCGCCGTAAATGCCATACTGACCACTCTTAGTGATTCTTATCTTGGCGGGGTTCGGGAATGCAAAACAAAGAAAGGAACTGCGGGACGCTCTAGCGCTTACCGAGTCGTGGAAGTCGAAGATAAAAGCTAACAAACTAGCGCCTGGAACTCCAAAAGCTGGAAAGTTTATCTCTCATGCCTGGTGACAAAATAGAAGATCTGAACGTTAGATTTACGAATCTGATGAATTCCATCAATGGGTCGGGAAAGACATTCGGCAACCGAGAAATGAATCTCAAGATACCGAGGGCACGCCGGACGGACACCGTGGACACCTTTTGCCACTTTATTGCGACATTCTGATTTAGATGTTGTCTCTCCTGACCATATCTTTTCAGAACTTCAGGCAGAAGAGTTTGAGTTCGACAGACCTCAACGAAAGCAAAGAGCTGAAGCTGACAATAAAATTGATCATGCCTTCAAAGCATCAGTCAGCTCAGCATCTCCAGTGACGAGCAAGACAACGAGTAAGACTGAACCTTCACTCAATGATCTACAAGAAGGAAGTCTCGCTCAGAAGTACACGTTGCTCGCTGTGAAGTATCAGAAGGAGAAGGAGAGGCGCAGAAAACTGACTAAAGCATACCGAGACACAAAAGGTAAGTCAGATTATACGCCAAAACGCACTCCTGATTCACAATCCTCTGAATGCAGAAAGAAGGATGACTCAGCACCATCAAAGGATAGCGAAAACAAAGAAGAAAGAGTCATCGCTTGCTACAACTGCAAAAAGCCAGGACATTATCAATATGACTGTCCTGAGCTCAGTAGTGCTGAACGCACAGCATGCAAGGCAAGGAGAGAGAAATTCGCCCAAAAGAGACAATCTTATATTGCAGGCGAAATCTCAGACGACTCAGAAGAAGTCGACTCCTTCATGGATTCATCGGATGATGAAGCAGCTTTTATGGCCTTAGAGCTTGAAGGCGAAGAAGCTGCGAAAAGTGCCTAATGGCGGGAGAAGAGGATAAGGTAAATTCTCATGAACCACTTAATTCCTCTTCACACTTGCACACACGACAATTCGTTTCGAGTGCGGATGGGAAGTTGGACATCACGACCGCCTATGAAGAATTATTAGATGAACAAATTCAAATGAGTCCGCAGCTCGGTAAGACTCTTCGGAATTGGATACCCCGAAAGTGGAGAATCGGAGACTTTCTCGGGAGAGTCGGGCCGCTACGAAGCCAAAGGACTTGTGTTGAGACTCGGGGAGGAGATAAACTCTCGATGGCCAAGTCTCGAGCATCAAGAAGATCGAATTTCGGTTTTGACCAATGACTTGACTCGTAAAGATACTTGGCCGAGTCTCATGAAGCAAGAACTGTCGGGACTTCGGACCAAGCACGACATACCGAAAAAGAGTGATGATGTGCGGAAGAGCCCGATGACCGAGCGTTACATGGGCGCCGAAAAGAAGCCGGAGGCTATGCTTGCAAGCAACAAGCCCAAGCACTGTAAGGAAGGACTTGGTTTCAACCAGGGAAGCTTCCTCATCGGCCCCCGTACACTCGAAGTGCGTCTAACCGATAGGTTTGTTCGAGGGGAAACAATCAATGCAAATGTTCGAACCCCTCGAGCAAAGAACAAACAAAAGATGAAAGCACCTCATCCTACGCATCGGTATTCGACCGGAAGATCGGTACCAAGACACCCCGGTTCGGTCAAGGGGGGGAACTAGCGAGTTAAGTGGGGCGATCGGTATGGACCACCTCGGTTGACATATCCAGGCTCGGTATGGGTCATATTACTATGATCCTATAGTCGAAAGAGGTTCCAAGAGTCGAAAAAAAGAAGAAAATCGCACAAAAGGCAAAGGTCGGCAGTCCACCGACTCGGAAGATCCGGACTCCCGAACCCGAACGGCCTAAGAAGTCGGCTTTGACCGAGTCCGGTGGTCAAGTATATTGACTCAAGTGGAAAGAAACCGTGCGAAACCACCGGGGTTGTTAGACAGATTTGGGTTACTAAAACTAACATCTAAGGACCCAAAAACAAAATAAAGGGTACCCGAATATAATTGCTTTTTTGCGGGTGCGTAAAGATCCTTGGTATGTGGACAGTGGATGCTCAAGACATATGACGTACCAAAGGAACCTGCGAAGAATTATATAGGCGAAGAATTACCCGAATCGAGTTTGGAGACAATGCAAAAGGCTATACAAGAGGATATGGAGCACTCGGCATTGGGCTGCCACAGTTCCTAGAGTATCATATGTTGAAGGACTTCAGCATAATCTTCTCTCTGTTAGTCAATTCTGTGATAACTCGAATAGAGTGATTTTTGACACTGGTTTATGTGATGTCATTGATAAATCTACAGGGAAAACAGTGTTATCAGGTTCGCGTAAAAAGAATATATATGTAGCTGACTGGAACTCAGCAGAACCTGAAGTTTGTCTGTTGGCGAAGAACGACAACCCTACAGGATGGCTTTGGCATAGGAAACTCAGCCACCTCAACTTCAAAACGCTCAACAAACTAGCAAGGAACACTCTAGCAAGAGGACTGCCGAATGAAGTATTCAACAAAGACACTCAGTGTCAAGCATGTCTAAAGGGAAAGCAAACAAGGAATCAAAATCCACCTGTTCCATCTCCTTCCACTGATGGAATCCTTCAGCTGCTACATATGGATTTGTTCAGTCCAGTCTCTCCAGTGACGATCAGAGGCAAGAAGTATGCTTTAGTGGTCATCGATGACTACTCGCGCTACACATGGGTCATATTCATTGCCAACAAGTCTGACGTCAAAACAGAGTTACCAACGCTTCTGAAAAAGCTCAGTGTCGAGAAGAACACCAAGATAATCAAAATTCGTTCTGACAGAGGAACTGAGTTCCTTAATTCCATGGTAGAGGAGTTCTGCAAAACCGAAGGGATTGAGCATGAGACATCTGCTGCGCGCACCCCTCAGCAGAACGGGGTTGCTGAACGAAAGAATCGCACACTCAAAGAACCAGCAAGAACTCTACTCGCAGGAGCAACTGACACTGCATGTTATACTCAGAATCGATCTCTACTGACAAAGCAGCATAAGAGAACACCATATGAACTATGGAACGGCAGGAAGCCCTCTTTATCTTATTTCCATATCTTTGGTTGTTCGTGCTTTATTCACAATAATGGGAAAGATCAGCTGAAAACTTTTGATAGCAAGTCAGATCAGGGAGTATTCTTAGGATACTCTCGAGTCAGCAAAGCTTTCAGAGTATTCAACTATTGGACCCTTTGCGTGGAAGAAAGCCCTCATGTTGTTTTTAATGAGTTTGCTACTGAAGACAGGAGCAACAACTCTAAGTCTGAATCTGAGGACATCAGTACGCAGCTACAGGATCTGAACCTAAAAGACAAACCTGAAAGGATCCAGCTTTGTTGGGATGATGATTCAGATGAAGAAACTGAAGATAAGCCTACTGAATTGAACCAGCAACGCAAGTAGCTGAACATATTGACTCTCCTGAACAGAGTCAATCCCACGTAACTCAGGTCGATGAATAAACCCAAGAGGTAACTGAGACCACTACTGAGAATAACAACTCAGGGGGAACATCTATTAATGTTCCTGAGCTGAATGCCCCTGAACCTGGAAACTCAGTAGATCACACTCTCATTACTGAATTGCTTCAATCTCAGAATAGTACAACTGAAATGCCTAACTCACCTACTATCTGTGTTGATCAAATTTCAGATGAAGAGCTGAAACATCGTAGATCGTGGCTAGATGCTCACACTCCTGATCTAATCATTGGAGATCCTTCAGCAAAAGTCAAGACAAGATCCAGATTCTGTCAAGGAGAAAGCGCATTATATTCCTGCTTCTTGTCTACTGAAGAGCCTCAGACGATTGATGATGCACTTAAAGATGTTGACTGGATCATAGCTATGCAGGAGGAGCTGAATCAGTTCACGAGAAACGAAGTTTGGGAGCTTGTTGACAGACCCCGGCATCAACACGTCATTGGAACAAAATGGGTCTTCAAGAACAAGCGAGATGAAAACAACGTTATAGTAAGGAACAAAGCAAGGCTCGTGGCGAAAGGCTACTGTCAAGCTGAGGGAATAGATTTCGATGAGACATTCGCTCCAGTTGCAAGATTGGAGGCAATCAGATTATTCCTAGCCTACGCAACACATCAAAGATTCAGAGTCTATCAAATGGATGTGAAGTCTGTGTTCCTGAACGGCCTACTGAAAGAAGAAGTCTATGTAGAACAACCACCCGGCTTTCAGCAGGGACATCAGGTTTATAGACTCAGAAAGGCTCTATATGGGTTAAAACAAGCACCCAGGGCTTGGTACGATACCCTGTCAGAGTTTCTTCTTCAGAAAGGTTTTCAGAAAGGCACAGTAGATCGCACGCTGTTCAGCATTCGACTGGAAGATGACTTATTACTCATGCAGATCTATGCAGACGACATTATCTTCGGATCAAAGAACGTCGTCATGTGTCAGCAGTTTGAGAAAATGATGAAGGACAAGTTCGAGATGTCAATGATGGGTGAAATGAACTATTTCCTCGGCTTTCAAGTCAAACAATCTGAAAAGGGAACGTTCATTAACCAAGGCAAATACACTCGAGACCTCATCAAAAGATTCGATTGCACATCCGGCAAACCTATCAAGATCCCGATGAACACGAATATGAAAATCGATCTTGATAAAGAGGGAGTATCAGTAGACCAAACTGAATTTCGTGCAATAATTGGTTCCTTATTATATCTAACGACTACTCGTCCCGACATAACTTATCTTTGTAGGTGTGCAGGCTCGATTTCGGGCGAATCCTAAGCGAGCCACATGGACTCAAGGCAAAGAAGATTCTCCGCTACCTCGAGGCACACCCGACATAGGTTTATGGTATCCAACGATGATAATATTGAACTAACTGGCTATTCCGATGCCGACTATGCGGGATGTAGAATTGACCGAAAATCAACTTCAGGAACTTATCAGTTCCTAAGCAGTAAGCTGATCTCATGGTTTTCAAAGAAGTAGCACTCAGTAGCCACGTCAACTACTGAAGCTGAATACATGGCTGCCGGAAGTTGTTGCGCCCAAATCCTTTGGGCCGAGATAGCAGCTAAGAGACTATGATGTCATTCGGAATGAAGTGCCGATATTCTCGCGACGAGTACCAGTGCTATTGCAATCACTCAGAACCCTGTACTACACACGAGATGCAAGCACGTGGACATTAGGCATCACTTCATTCGTGACCATGTCGAAAAGAAGGATATCAGGATGGAAAAGATCCATACTGACAAACAAAGGGCGATATTCGACCAAGCCTCTAGGCGAATCCGCATTCAAAGAACTTTCGGTAGAGCTAGGTCTGCTGGACCCTACTGACCCCAGTCAGTAAGAGTCTTCAAGAGAGGACCATTTCAGTAAGGGGGAATGTTCACTCTCAGTACTGAGTTTAACCAGTACGTAGAGAATCAGCAACCATCTACATGAGGTATCAGCTGACTACTATGTTCAGCTGACAGGTTTGCGTATCTCTACTCAGTAGTAACTAATAAAACAGTATTCTGCACTTATAATTCAGATTCAGCATGGTATTAATAATCTTTAAATTTGTCATTTAATAAAAACGACTCTCATTTAATGCACGACATTCCATGCATAAGTATGCTGAATTCTGCCACGCATTTAATGCATGTCATCTCATAGTTACTACTTAGGCAAATTACAACTGGCTTTGACTTAGGCGGCTACTGTGATCATTACCTTTTTTAATATCCAATCTTAACTGTCCATATCATAAAGCATATTTAAATTTTGCCTTTGATCGAAAACCGTTCACCTTCACGTTAGATATATATTTTCGATCATATCTTAGAAACCGCCATTACCGCACTTAAAATCCTCTGCATCCGAAAATTCTGAGATCATTTCTTGCAATCCCCTCTTGCATATCCTTTCAGAATCTCAATCTCTCTTTCGGTATGCTTATTACAACTGCTACACGTATTAATTTTCTTTTTCAGAATCGCTATACAAACTGTTTTATTTAAATCGATACTTATAAATGCTAGTGTAACAGGTACAATGGCAAGTAAAAATGTTTCGGTGTCTGCTCCAGCTAACATGCAAGAAATCCTGGACAAGGACCGTGTTTGGTTCGAGCCAACCATGGAGTTCGACGCATGTGATCTCGATTATATGGATGAGATCTTCTCAGCTCTTAGAGAGTCAGGCCTTGAAAGTTTTCTTTCAAGGAAGCCGACATACTTCCTCCCGAGGCAGGTGGCCGAAGTTTATCTTAACTCTGACTCAGTAGGCGGGGACATAATCGGAAGATTCGTCGTTCACAAGATCAAGGATGCTTTTCCGATACTGAAGCAAATATCAATCAAGGAGGCGCTAAAGAGAAGTTTTGATCTGCCTTCTGAAGGAGCCAGTACTGTGGGGTACAATGATGATCTTGTAGATGACTACTTGACAATATTCTGTGGAAAGCCCACGACCTTCAGAGCTGCTTTTCCTAAAAACAACATGCTGCCTCAGTATAGAGCTTTGGCTTATATTGTGACGCAGCTACTGACCAGCCAAGCAGGCTCATTCGATCAAGTATCGAGGCTCAAGATCCAGCTCATGATGGACATATATGATAGAGCTCAGATCAATTGGACGGAGTTCTTTATCCGTGAATTCATGGCTCAGGTGGCCAAATTCGACAAGGTCTCTAACACGCTGAGTGTAAAGGGCAAGCTTCTTTATGGACTGAAGCTGTCCATAACGATAGAGGATGTCTGCGGATCTGAACCAATAACCTACAATGACAAGGAGTATTTTAATGTGAAGAAGGTCGATTCCACAACAAGGCTATCGCTCTTCGGCAGATCGGGTCAGTCCCTCACCCGTAACTCGGCGGACTAAGCCTCGGCAGGCTACACCCTCGAAGAAGAGAACACCTCCAAAGAAAAAACTCCAAAGGCACCAGCTAAGAAACCGAGGAAAGCCATTCCGGACGTGCCTACCGAACCCGAGGTCTCTCCCCGAAGTTCTGCTTTGCTCAGGCTTACTCAAGAACCTATTCGGCCTCGGCGGGCGATAGACGAGTCGAATCATCTGAGAAGACTCAATCAATGGAGAAGGCCGTCTCCACTGAGGAACCCGTAGAAGTGGAACAAGGGGATGCTACAGAAGCACATAGCGAAGAGATTCAGTGTCTTGACAGCCCCCTCTCGGTTCCACCACTCGGCGGTGTGCCTCCCGCCGAGACTCGGACGTCTCCCATAGACTTGGAGTCCGAGACGAAGCATCCGAAGAAGAGACAATTGGGATGGAAGCTTCGGTGATCGTATCCGAGCATCCCGAGAGATTCTTCAACAGTTTCCAGAGCTTGCCGACAACTCGATTTGTTGCTCATTGCAAAATCAGGCAAGGCTCCACATGTTGCTTGCGATTTCGGGAGTGGCCCCATCTACAACGTCTAGTACTTCACTACTCCCGCCGCCAGCCTTCATGAAGAAGAATTGAAGTTGAGGGAGCAAATAGGCTACTACGAGCCTGCTGACCTCGGCACCATGGAGAACCCGAGGGCTGCTATGCCGGCAATGATACATGACGGGCGACTAGCAACCGGCTCAAGCACCCTCGGATGGATCGGACCACGATGGTCAAGATCCACCCGGTGATTCGGGGCACGGAAAGCCCGATGAGGGAAATCCCCGGACAAGGATACACATGCTACTGAACAAGCTCAACCTCCACTCCGTATCCTTGGACTCGCGAAGTCCACGGCCGGGTGCTTCGTCCTCGGCGAGCCCGCTAAGCTCTTGCTGGAGTCGACTTACGGCGGCGCCCGGCCCCAACTACCAAGAGATCTCGATCCGTAGCAAAAGCTCTCACCGCTCAAGGAATCCAGAATCGAGCTCTTGCGAAGGCCGTCCACAAGGTGTGGAAACAGATCGCGCTAGCCACAACCACCGAGCTACGGGGGCCGAAAACATCGATATCAAAATCGGCCGCCCCCGTTGTCTCTCGCAATTGTATCCGAAGCTTTGGCTAAGCGGCACAGGCGGCTTGATGATCAGCTCGTAATCATTCGGGAAGGACAAGCCGAACTTCTCAAAGCATTCAAGGCTTCAATGTCCACTCATACTTGAGTCCTTCACCGAACAAGCCCGTGCCACGGAAATCGACTTGACAACATTCAACGGTCGTGGAGGATAAGATTTACGAGAAGCGACGTAAATCAAGGCGGCGAAATGACCTCTCCCATAAGCAATACTCGGAGGAACCGACTAATGAGAGGAATGAGCCGCACTTGGCGCCGACAAAGATCCATGACAGATCGGGACGAACCGTCCGCCGTCTACAAACGCTTAGACAAGAAGGTACTCGTCCCTACCCCTACTGTAATTGATGATGCTAAAAAGGGGGAAGGAAAAGAGAAGAGTACCGAGAAGCCGACCCCTACCAAAACCGAATTACTTAAGGGGACAAACACCGAGATCCGAGAAAAAGACCAAGTCCGTGGCCGAGATAAGCGGGACTCGACTCGACTCGCATGCAGAGGGTAAGGCCCGTGGGTGTTTTAGCTGCGAGCACAACGAGAGCGGCCCAAGTGGCTCGAGGAACCCGGGCTACTCATGCAACCCGGACTCCGACCGATATTATCAAGGAGGTTGCGAGTATGCTTTGAGCAGGAAGAGTCGAAGAGGAAGAGGCTCCTCTCCCTCCACCTGTTCGGGGAAAAGGCAAGAAAATGCTGACTCTCCCAACCCCTCCAGGCCAAGAAAACGAAGAGATACATTTCAGCGAGGAGGAGGCTCAAATTGCGGTGATGAGAAACGGCAAGGGAGATTGCTTTGAAACGAAGCCGCTAATAAACCAAAGTCTAAGCCTTGTCAAAGGAAAGACAAAATCTCCAGCTCGAGGAGGAAGAAAGCCCGCTAGGATACCTCCAAGGAAACTGATTATCGAGGATGAAGAAGATAGGGAGAAAGAGAAGGAGCAAAAGCGAAGAAAGCACCGAGAAGCGTGGGTACGTCAAAAGAAAAATCAAGTACCCCTGCTTGAATCGAAGACATTCCTCGAAAGCCACCTGAAGCCCAAGATGATGAGATTGAGGCCATATTCGACCAAATGAACGGATACTTATACGAGGCGAAGAGGCTAGACAAGTTCAGCCGCCGGAGACGAGAATCCGGGAGGCGGACCTTGAAGCACCGAGGAAGAGGCCAGCCGAGAGTACCTTCAAAAGGCGATATTCCTTATCGATACGTAAGGTTCGGGAAGCCGGCGATCCGAAATCGCACGAGATGGCCAAAGACAGACAATTGGATACCGGCTCAATTTACTCAGAGATGGGAATCTTCAAAGATAGAGTTCATCAAGCGCAATTATTTCTGGAGGTTCTGGCCCAACATGACTAAGACTGATGCCTATGCAGAATGGACGATGATAATTGAACCTGATCTATACATATACTTGCATAAAGCCGTATCTGAAGGTATAGAAGTCAGTGTTCCGGAGCCCAGAATAATACCTCCACCTAGAAGAAATGATGACTCAATCCACTTTGGAGTAATAGAAGCTGAAGTGAAGTATGCTGCATCAAAAAGAGAACTGGACGAAGATGAGCCATCAGACTTTGCTGCATACTTGAAGCTGAGGAAGAACACATACCGGATGTATGGAGTGCCACTGCCAGAGACGCAATCTCAAGGATTCATGGACAGGATCAAGCAGTTTAAGGGCTCCTAGGCTTAGTTCTGTTCTTTTTAGCTTAGCAAGATTTATAATTGTACTGGTCTGAATCACTCATATATACAAATCTGATTTTGGCTCTGACAACCACTTGTTGTCTATCCAGCCGTGTTTGTATTATGCTTTAACACTCAGAATCACTGAAGTGATTACTGACTCACACACTCACTACTATTGACTTTCTTGTCTGTTTATTACTTTGTTAGATTCTGCTAGTCTAAGTTTCTATGTAATGGGGGAAATTGTGTTTTACTCTGTTCTCTCAGTAGTCTAGAACTGTTGGAACAACTCCACTGATCTTATCTGTAATATTGTAAGGGGCTCTGTTTCTGTTTGTTTAGTGTTAGCATAGATGATAGGTTTTGGCATCATCAAATAGGGGGAAATTGTTGGGTGATGATTCTATCCTCATCATAGTCTCACTTAGTGGGAAATGATTCTATCTTCTATATTGAACCATGCTCAGCAGCCTAGTGCTCTGATTGTTGAGAAGATTTGAAGATCCCAAAACCCTATCTGATTGGTGAATCATTCCGTTGTAATCGTTATTTCTCTCTAAGGTTTCAGACTCAGTAGACACTCTGCTCTGATCAAGGCGCTCAGTAGATTATCTGCCTTAACACCAGAAGTAGAAGACTCAGTGATACTGGACTCAGCAGGAGCAGTTCACTGAACTCAGAGCTGATCTTCAGTAGACTTTCCTCAGCTATCTACCTACTGAATACGGGATCAGACTCAGCATCGGCAGACAGTCAGAAATGTCAAATACTTTTGAAAGACAATCAGCATTGTCACATACGAGGAAGAGAGAAGTCAGCTTCAGTTTGCCTTGAAGTGTGTGCTGTCTCAACCACTCTATCCACCTCGACGAATGACAAGAACACACGTGTCTTCTCACCTGCTAAAGCTGAAGTCAACCCTTTACCTAAAAAGGTGGGAAAGTACACTGTTACCTACTTCAAAAGAGCCGTTTGCTACCAAAAGAGAGAGAGAAAGGAAGATCGTCTCCAACGGATCTTTTCCAATCTCTGTTCTATAAATAGAGGGACATTTCAAGAGATAAAGAGAGAGAATGCGCATAAGCTTAACGACGAAATCAAACACAAGCATTCAAACGAGCTAGAACCAGAAAACCCTAAGTCTTCCGCAAGAACTTGAAGATCTATCTCCGGCGAAAGACTACCTTCTCAGCTCATAGGGAACCAAGCTAAACTGTTAGAAGAGCCTCTAGTATCCAAATCGACGATACACGAACCTAAAGCTTATTTCAGCTGTTCGTCGATCTAGAAGCCACTCTCTCATTCCCTATCCCTCTAACCCTAAGCTCAACAGAAAATACTTATAGCTTAGATGAAGGAGTTCATATTTGAACCCAATCCTTATTGTAAAAGGACTCCTTCATAGTTGGAGAAGTTTGTCAAACACTTTAGTTTGATGCCTTTGTAACCGGGACTTGCTCGATATAATCCCCAAGCCACGGCTTTGTCCTGTGCACAAGCTGACTGAGACTAACTCAGTATAATAAATAGCCTCCTGAACTTTTCGGGATAGTGGACGTAGGATCGATTGATATCCGAACCACTTTAAAAATCTGTGTCTTGTTATTGCTTTCCGATTCTTGTTGCATTGATTTTACTTGTTCATACCGAAAACCTACTTTAAAATCATACAACCGTCTCAAAGCATACCGAACTCGTCTATTTACTTGAACCGAGACTTGCTAAAACGGTTTTTTCCACTCAACTGATTTGGGCCTACACTTTTCCGCACCGCTGAACTCTACCTGTTTGATACTGAATTCTGACTCAGTCAGCTAGCAGATCTCAGTAGAGTCAGATTCTTTGCCACACACGATTCAGAACAGCTATTTGGTCTGCTGAATTATTTCAGTACGGCACTTTCCTGAACAGGACTGTTCGTGTTCGAAGTTGAGAAAACCGGATTCAGGTGTATTCACCCCCCCCCTCTACACCTGACCGTACACTCGGGACCAACAGTTGTTTTTGAAGACCCACTTAGTACCGATCACATGCTGATGTCTAGGTCTGTCAACAAGCTCCCAAACTTCATTTCTGACGAACTGGTTCAGCTCTTCTTGCATGGCGATGATCCAGTCAGCATCGTTAAGTGCATCCTCTATCGACTGAGGTTCTTCTGTAGACAAGAAACAAGAATAAAGTGAGCTTTCTCCTTGATTTAATCTCGATCTTGTTCTTATCGTTGCTGATGGATCTCCTATATGAGATCTGAAGAATGAGCGTCAAGCCATGAACGTCTGAGTCTGGCTTCTTCTTCTGATACTACCTCTGCAGAATCAGTAGGAGTGTTAGGCATTTCAGTAGTACTGTTCTGAGATTGCAGCAGTTCAGTAAGAAGGTTAGGATCTACTGAGTTTCCAGGTTCAGGGGCATTTAGCTCAGGAACATTAATCGTTCCCCCTGAGTTTATATTCTCAGTAGAGGTCTCAGTTACCATTGGGGCTTTCTCATCGACCTTTGTTACCTGTTGTTGATTCTGTTCAGTAGAATCAACCAGGTCAGCTACATCGCCTATTGGTTGAGTCTGAGTTTCTTCATCATCTGACTCATCATCCCAACAATGCTGAATCTTTTCAATTTTATCAGTCAGTCCAAGATCCTGTAGCTTGCTGCTGACATCATCAGTATTTATCTCTGTAGTTTTCCTGTTCTTAGTAACAAACTCATCAAAAACAACATGAGGACTTTCCTCCACGCAAAGAGTCCGATAGTTAAAGACTCTGAAGGCTTTACTGACTCGAGAATATCCTAAGAATACCCCTTGATTAGATTTGCTATCAAAGACCTTCAACCGATCTTTCCCGTTATTGTGGATAAAGCACGAACAACCAAAAATATGAAAATGAGAAATAGAAGGAATTCTCTCTTTCCACAATTCGTATGGTGTCTTCATGTGTTGCTGTGTAAGTAGTGAGCGATTCTGAGTGTAGCAGGTTGTGTCAGTAGTATCTGCCCAGAGCCCAGAGTCTGCTAGGAGCGTCCTTGCTGCTTCTTTGAGTGTTCTGTTTTTTCATTTAGCAAGTCCGTTCTGTTGAGGAGTACGAGCAGGTGATGTTTCATGCTGAATTCCTTCTTTCTCGCAGTACTCTTTAACTACTGAGTTGAGAAATTATGTTCCTCTGTCTGAGCGAATTCTTTGTATCTTGATGTCCTTTTCCACACTGAGCTTTTTCAGTAGTTTAGGCAACTCAGTCATGACATCAGATTTGTTGGCGATGAAGACTACCCATGTATATCTCGAGTAGTCGTCTATAACGACAAGGGCATACTTCTTGCCTCGTATAGTCACTGGAGAAAATGGCCCGAATAAATCCATGTGCATCAGCTGAAGGATTCCATCAGTGGAAGGTGAAGGAATAGGTGGATTGCAACTCTTTGTCTGCTTTCCCTTCAAGCATGCTTCACAATTTCTATCTTTGATAAACGATTCGTTGGGCAGTCCTCTGACTTTAGAGTTCTTGGCGAGCTTGTTCATAGTCTTGAAGTTCAGGTGGCTGAGTCTCTTATGCCATAGCCATCCTGACTTGTCACTAGATTTCGTCTGTGCAAGCAAGCAAGCCTCAGGTTCTGCGGTATTCCAGTTAGCAACATATATGTTTTTCTTCCGCGAACCTGATAACACTGTTTTCCCTGTAGATTTATCAACAATATCACAGAAACCAGCGTCAAAGATTACTCTGTTAAGATTATCACAGAACTGACTGACAGAAAGGAGATTATGTTGAAGTCCTTCAACATATGTTACTCTTGGAACTGAAGCAGTCCCAATATTCAGCGTTCCATATCCCCTTGTGTAGCCTTTAGAGTTGTCACCAAACTCAATTCTGGGACCATCTTCTTGTATATAGTTGGTCAGCAGGCTCTTCTGGTACGTCATGTGTCTTGAGCAGCCGCTGTCCACTATCTATGGGTCCTTATGCACCTGCAAAACAGAAGTATTTTTAGGTACCCTTTGGTTCAGTTGGGTCCTTACATGTTAGTGGGTGATTTCGGAACCCAAATCTGCCTCGGAACCTTAGAAGTCTGAGACTTCTTCTTCTGAACCTTGTCAGTTTTCTTCTCCACAGGACTCGGAGATACTGACTTTCTGCTGATGATTTTGGGTTCAGGAGCTTTCTTCTTCTTAGTCTTTACGCTTCTCCTGACCCTGGGTTCATAATAGTACGAGCCGTACTAAGCCGGGTGCTCGTACAGTGGCTCATGGTACTGTTCTGCCCATCTGACCTTCTTGGCTCCCCCTGAATTTGATCGCGGTGTCCTGGGGCTGGAACCTTTGGTCATCTGCTTGTTGTTGTTCGGCTGAGGTGCAATCATTTTCTGTTTGTTCTTCGCCTGAGGTGTGGTGTCAGCAGCTTGCACCTTTCCTCTGATAAACCTATCAGCCAGCGCTTCTGAGCTTTTCGAGGTAGAAGCTTTGTGGGTATAGCCAAGTCCTTCTTTCATGACAGTTGGCCGTTGTGCTCTGAGCATACTTTCTAGCTTCTCCTTAGCTCCAAGGTACTGTTCAGTCATCAGTCCTCGCCAGACCTCGTCACTCCTCCTGAGTGTGTCATAATCTTTCTGTACGTCTGAGAGCTTCTGACTGAGCTGGGCTATTTCAGTCTCTTTCTCAGAATTGTCCTTAGTCAGAACTGAGATTTGAGTCTCTTGAAGTTGAGACTTAGTCATAAGAGATTCGACCTCTTCCTTGAGTCTTGCAACTAGATTCTCTGACTCAGTAGAGACCTGACAATCAGAAGAAAGTCTCTGATTTTCAGCCTTTACCATCTCCAGTTCCTGGATCGTTCTGCTGAACTCTCTGCTCAGCTGAATCTGTTCCTCTAGCAGATCGTCGTATGCTTGTACCACATCCAGAGGATCATCTGTGACCGAGCACGTGTCGTGTGTGCTGTGTGAAGAAGAGGTTATATGAAGTTTGGAGTTTACCTTAGTCTCTTCTCCGGCCATCAGACAGTATTCAGCTGTTCCTTCAGGAATCGTTTCTCCGATCTCAACTGCTACAAATGCAGCTTCGTCCTCTGAGGAATACATAAATGTATCCTCCTCAAGTGAGTTGTCGGATATCTCTCTGGCGATGTAGGCCTGCCTTCTTTGGGCAAATTTATCTCTTCGGCTTGCCGTTACGCTCTCGTTGAGCGGTGAGAGTTCGGGACGATCGTGACGATAGTGTCCCTCCTTCTTACGGTTATAACAGTGGATGTTCTCGCTACTTTTTCCAGTGAAGCTTTAGATGGACTCGCAGCGAGCTCTGTGTTCCCGCATTCGGTAGAAGGATTAGATTCTTCCCTTTTCGATAATCTTTCTTACCCGAGGGAGAAACTCGTTGTATTTCCTCGCCTTTCGACTCTCTCCTTTTCTCTCCGATATTTGAGAGCCATCACGGCCCATTGGTCGGTGCACGAAGTCTCACAAGATTTTGTTTCGATAGTGGCCACTGCCGTGCTTGAGGAAATCGGTTTGGATCCAGTTTTGCTGACAGTTGCTTTAAAAGCATGATCGATCTGTGTGTCAGCTGGAGCACTGGAACACCTTTGGGGTAGACTATGCTCAAATTCCTCCATTTTTAGTTCTGAAAATATAACATCAGGAGTTAGAGCATTTAGATCAGAGCGACGTAAGTAAGTAGCAAATGGAAGCCACTTCTGTCGAGGTAGCACTCTCAAGATCTTTGTGTTCATCTCTTTATTGGTGAACACCTTCCCCAGCCCGTTGATGACATTGACTTGGTTTGTAAATTTGACACTGAGCTCGTCAATGGTCTCACTGGGCTCCATTGCAAAGGCTTCGAACTTCTGAAGCTCTAATTCGAGCTTATTTTCTTTGATCTGCGGGGTTCCTTGGCTCAGTACAACCAAAGCATCCCATAGCTCTTTTGCCGTTTTGCAGTCCTAAACCCTCCCGAGATGAGAGTCACTGAGCGTTGTCAGTATAGCGTTTCGCGCAACTCGGTCAAGGTTGTGCAGCTTTTTCTCTTCAGGCGTGAAGGCTGATTTGTCTTTGGGAACCTGAGCACCGATTTGTGCTCCTACACCTCCCGCAGTAGCGAACTGAACGCTGTCAATCATGGGAATGATGGGTCCAGTCTCTAGGACGTCCGTCATGCTGTTGTGCAGCGATGTGAGGTGTGCCTCCATTCTCACGCGCCATACCATGAAGTTCTCTATTGAGAACATCGGCACCATCCTGATACCTGACATGTCAGACATTATGCGAACGGGTATAAGGATGAAAGAAGAGATGCTTGTGCAGAGAAAATGTTTTCAAGGATCTGTTCGAGAGAACCAGTAGTACAGAGCCGGCAATCAGAAGAACACCGAGGCTCTGATACCAATTGTTGGTCCGGAGACGATAGTCAGGTGTAGAGGGGGGGGGGTGAATACACCTGATCACAGTTTCTTCTTCTCAAACCGAAGGACAGCTGAGTTGTTTAGTGCAACTGATGAACAGTGCCAAATAGTAACCTTCGATCACTGGGTCAGAGTGGGTCAGCTACTGAGTTCTTCTACTGACTTTTGTCAGTCGTTGAAACTCAGTCGGAGACGTTGTGCGGATAAGTGTGGAGCCCGGAGATTCGTCTCAGTTTTGAAAAACGCTTTTCACAAATCAAGTTCTTTTGGCTGTGCGCTTTAGAAACACGTTTTATGCAAACATATGATTTCGAACAATTATGATATGCAATAAAATTGTAAAGAACACAAGCGATTTAACGTGGTTCGGATACGGAAGATCCTACGTCCACGGTCCTGACAATGGCATGATAACTTGTTGATTAAACTGAGCAAGCCTCAGTAGGTATCTGTGCACTGGACAGATCCTTCTAAGTTATAGTCTTTAGCGACTTTACAATTCAAACCGAAGTTCGAAAGGGAATGAATAATCTCCAACTAAGAAGGAGTTCTTACAATAAGAACAATTCACAGAAAGTGAACTCCTTCGAATCTAAGCTATAAATATGGTAATGAGCTTAGTCTAGAGAAGAGAGGGATCTAAATACTCTAGAGTGAAGAACTAAGAATATTCTAAGAAAGCAAGTTCTTCTCTGGATAATCTTTGAGTATGCTAGAGTGTTCAAAGCTTGAGCGTTTTTCCCTTTTTATTCCGTTGCGTGGAGCTTCGAATTTCTTCTCTATTTATAGTTGTGAGCTATGGCATATGTCCGTTGGAGATGACGATGCCACGTGTCACAAGCTTCCAAAGAAAACGGCCATAAATTCGAATTTATTGCAGCAGGGTAGTTAATTACTGTACATGAGAGTAGCTTTACTGTAGAGAGCAGATATGGTGCTGTCGGCTTCTCATTGGTCTAGGTTTGTGGTTGGTGAGAATGTGTCAGAGTCAGAGTTGACTATTCAAACAACCTCGTAAGATCTTCTGCTGAACTTCGAAAAGACTTGTGCGACTGGGTCATTTTCTGTCGGACACAGTAGACTAGATAAGTCTCTGTCTTCTTCGACTGAGTCGGCTGACAAGGAATACATCTACTGAGTAGGTCAACTGGCGACTGCGAAGGTACTGAGCTTTGCATATGTTCTTCTGCTGATGGCTTATCGGTGATGGGTCGTCTCCTACCGAGGTGAAGATCACCGGGCCGTCAAGAATGCAAGCTCTTACAAGGATGACGTGGGGTTCTAGAAAGTAACTTCGTCAGAAGATCAGTCCAACAGTTTACCCCATACAGGACTTAGACAAAGGATAATAAAAAAAAAACAAGTCTAACCTATACATCATTTAATCCTATAGACACACAGCACGACTGATATCAGCTGGGTTTTGGGATCTTCAATTCCATAGTACTACTATGATTTCCCCCAATATTCTTTTAACCACTAGACAGCTGAGTACCATCTACTGACTCATAACCCAACAACCAATAAAGAGACCGTTCATCTGAGGGGTAATTTCGAGGCCGAGGAAGTAGGTAAGAGCACCTAAGTCTTTGAGAGCAAAATTATTGCTGGCGCGAGCGATGAACTTCCGAAGCAAGGAGGTACTGTTCCCTGTTAAGATGATATCATCGACGTATAAGAGAAGAAAAATAACCGATGTTCCCTGATGAAAGAAAAATAGAGAAGTATCGCACCGACTACCGAAAGCCAATGCTAAAGAGAAAGTTGCTGAAGCGTTGAAACCAGGCAAGGGGAGCTTGTCGAAGGCCATATAGCGCCTTTTTAAGGCGACAAACATGAGTCGGATGCTGTGGATCAACAAAGCCCGGAGGTTGACCCATGTACATGGGTTTGGATAAGACACCATTCAAGAAGGCATTTTTAATGTCTAATTGATGTAAATGCCATCGAAAATGAATAGAAAGAGCAAGAATTACACGAACCGTTGCAGCCTTGACAACGGGACTGAATGTGTGATGAAAATCCAATCCCGATACTTGAGTAAATCCTTGAGCAACCAAACGTGCCTTGTAGCGTTCAATAGATCCGTCGGACTTGTATTTTGTTCGAAAAACACATTTCGAGCCAACTATATTCGTGCTTGGAGGTGGAGGTACAAGATCCCAAGTATGATTTGCATGGAGAGCATCCATCTCTTCTTTCATAGCCGAGAGCCAATGTGGATACTTAGCAGCCGATTTTAAACCTCGAGGCTCAGTAAAAGCAGTGGATGCAATCAAGGCAGATAAGAGAGGAGTAGTGGCAAGATCAACTGGATAACGTGGTTTGTAAATACTAGCTTTGGCTCGAGTGATCATGGGGTGGGTGGCTCGAGGTGCTGCCAAAGTAGGAACTGGTGGTGATGGGGATTCTGGAACCGGAGGAGAATGTGGCGGTGTAGGCTGATTGTCACCAATCTCCGGCAAGGGAGCTGCATGGAAATGAGATAGCTCCAAATTGGGTAGACAAGAGGTGCATGACAACGGTGGTGTGGGTGGCGAAGGAGCGGGCAACTGATTCGAGCCACGAGGATTTTCAAAGAAGGATGTAATATCCAACTGAGTGCAAGGAGTAGCAGACCCTGAGGCAACAAAAGAAAAATATGTCTCGTCAAATTGAGCATTGCGTGTAATACAGGTGCGGGAAGCGTCAGGATCGTAGCACCGAAAACCTTATAGGTAGAACTATAGCCCAAGAAAATGCATGGCGTACTGCGCAGAGCAAGTTTGTGAGGTGAATAATCACGCAAATATGGGAACACACGACAACCGAATGTCTTGAAAATTTGATAGTGTGGAACACTGCCAAACAGAAGCTCGAACGGCGATTTATCATGCAATACTGATGAAGGCAATCGATTAATGATATAAGCTGCCTGGCAAAGGCATCAAACCAGAAAACTGTCGGAGCATGAGCATGAAAGAGCATAGAGAGTCCTGTTTCTGTAATGTGTCTGTGTTTACGTTCTGCACGCCCATTTTGTTGAGGGGTGTGTAGGCAAGAGATGCGATGATGGATGCCATGAGAGTAAAAAAAGGTACGAATACGATTGTTAACAAATTCAGAGCCTCCATCACTGTGAAATTATTTAATGCTGGCAGAGAATTGATTACAGACAAAGGCATGAAATTTAACGAACACATTATAGAAATCCGATTTGGCATGCAAAGGATAAATCCACATAAACCGAGAGAAATCATCAATAAAGGCAGCATAATAACGAAATCCATCAACAGTAGGAACGGGCGCAGGGCCCCACAAGTCGCAATGTATCAAATCCAAAACAGAAGCAACACGTTTATTATTCAAATCAAAACTAAGACGTTTGCTCTTGGCAAGCTAACAAGAAGAACAAAGTCTTGGAGTGGGTAATAATGAAGTAACTGATAAATACCCTAACTTATTGAGCAAGGAGATAACATGAAATGGGACATGCCCCAAACGAAGATGCCAAAGTTCGTAACTAGCCTTGGATCGGCTGGAATTGACGGCAGCAACCAAGGCAGGTGTTCCACGGTCCAGCACATAAAGTCCGTGATCAAGATGTCCCTGTGCGATGGTTTGCTTTGTGGTTCGATCTAAATAACAAATATACGATCAGAGAAAATCACATCAACAGGATAGTCGCGAGTTAGTTTGCTAATCGAGAGTAGATTCTTAGTGATGTGAGGCACGACCAAAACATCAAGAAGACGAACACCATTATTTATCAAGGTAGAACCAGTATGAGAAATTGATAAAGAGTTGCCGTTACCAACAACAACATTGCCATTACTGGAGTACGGTTGAATGTTGTTAAGAGAGGATGGATCGGACGTCATGTGAGCCGACGCTCCCAAGTCAACAAACTAATCTGAAGAAGGACCCGAAATGTTGCAAGATGATGTGAATGCTTCAGCAAGGTTGGCCGGAGTAGGGGTTGCGCGGCCAAGATACATCGGACATTTATCCGCATAATGCTCACCACGACATATCTGGCAACGTGGCTTGCGAGGACGACCACAACCGCTTGAGCGACCACCGCAACCATTGTTGGAGCGGCCACCGTTGCCGGAAGAATGTTTGTTGGACTGCCGAGGTTGAGACAAGGAGATGGAGAAGTGGAGGCTGAGAACGCAATTTGAGAAGACGAATCAGAGGAGTCCATGGCTTTCGACATCAAGTCGAATTGAATGGCTTGATGTAGCAAAGCCGATAAGGATGGAACAGGCTGCATAGACATCCGAGTGTCGGCAAAATTAGCAAACTGAGGTCCTAGACCACGCAGAAACCAATAGCTCTTGTCCGAGTCGTCAACCGGTTTGCCAATGGCGGATAGCTGATCGCAAAGACCTTTGAATCGCGCACCATAATCTTTGACGGAGAGGGAACCGCGACGAAGAGAGAGAAGCTCCTCACGTAACTGATGAATGCGAGAGACAGAAGAGTGGGAGAAGAAGGCTTCTAACATCATCCAGGCTTCTCGTGAAGTGGTACACTCGACCACCTCAGCCATGGCTTCTTTAGAGAGCGTGGAGAAGAGAACACCGAGGAGACGCTGATCCGTAGAGAGCCATTTGGTGTAAGCGGGATTAGGAACAGATTCACCGGAGGCCGAGAGAACGGTGAACGGTGGCGCGATTTCTTTGCCATTGACGAACCCTAGCAATTCGAAGCTAGTAAGCATGGGAATAACCTGCCGTTTCCAAAGAAGAAAATTGTTAGAAGAGAGTTTAATTGTCACTATATGAATCATGGTGGCAATGGGAAGAGAATCGGAAGAGGAGGGAGGAACCCGACCATGAAGATTTTTAGGGTTTGTGGTGATTAAGCTGATACCATGAAAGAATTTGAGAGAAAGATAATTTCACCACACTATGGTAAATCGTGTATTGCCACTATTTATAGTACAGAATTACAACAATGAGATCTGTAAATTATGGATCGTATTAATCTCTACAAGGAAATAATCAATTATAATAAAAAGAAAATATAATCTACGATTTAGTCTTAACATATTTATGAATCGTATCAATCTCTACAAGGAAATGATCAATTCTAATAAAAAGAAAATATAATCTACGATTTAGGCTTAACATCAAGAACAACTAACAGATGACGATCATCTCTATCTACTTTTTATTTGCAGGGGATTTACCAAGTACAGTAGGAGTGATTATTTGAAATGGAAGTCTGAGAATAGGATTGTGTCTGATGGTGTTAATGCAAAGGTTTGTCTTTGTTTCAAATATGACAACATGGTTCTTGTTTCTTAGTTTCGTGTTTTATGTTTTCTATGCTAATATTATGTAATTAATTGTTGCAGCTTCTTGTATGCTATTGGTGGTTGGCATTGAGACAACCTGGGAGAGCATTTTTGTCTGCACCAGTTGAAGGATAAATCTGATAATCTAGACACTTACATGTTACATTCTTGGTTTCCTAGGCATTTATTTATGTTGTTTAAACTTATGCTTTATTCTTTGGGGGCCGTTTGATTGTTGGAAAATTAAAGTTAATATGGTTTTGGTGAATATGATTTGGGAGTGGATTTGTTTTGTGGTGCTTACTATTTTAGCAATTCGTTTATTTATAGAATACAATTATCGCAATCATGGATAATTTGCCAAAAGATTGTATACTTGTCAACCCAAAAAATGGAAAGAAAAGGGGAAAGAAGGGCTTATAAAAGTAAAATTATTTTTATCAATACAGCTGTAGATGGAACAGAAAAGACGAAAATAGCCCCAACCTTGTTTATTTACGTTTTTAAATCTGACGTAATTTGTTGGCCGTCGCATTTTCCAAATCCAACGGTTCGTAATTTTTCAATCTCCCCTTCTCCGACACCCACCCAACCCAAACTGGAAGCCAATGCTACAATTCAGATTCTGAGCTGCTACTTTACTAGCAAAAAAAGAATAGCAAAAGAGCAACAAGCACAAGAAACGATCCCAAACCCTTGTCTTTCTTCCTTATCCGCTACTGCTGAAATCATGGTGCTTACGAAGTAGTCAACTCTTGTTCTTCATCTGTCCTAGTCGTTATAAAAAGGGGATCTTGGTTCTAATCTTCGATAGAATAGCGGATTGCCAGCAATCCAGTTTTGGTTTCGCCTTCTTTGAGCTGATTAGCAGGTGAATATTTGGTTGCAAGTGTGTAATTTTTCTGAGAGGCAGATGGGTTTTAAAGTGTTGATTGATTTATTTGAGGGATTTGGGTTTTGGAGATGAAAATCGAGAGGGGTTTGTGACTTCTGGTGGAGTTGAGATCTGTTTGACTTTTTCTAGGATTTATTAATATCGTGTTCTGTCGCGGTTGTATGGTTCGTTAGTTGATTTTTCTTCCTTTTGGAGTTTTGTAGTTTACAATGCAGACGAGGTATATGGAGAGAACAAATTCGATGAAAGGGGGAGGAAAGAGGAGCCTGGAAGATGGTGGTGGCGGTGGTGATGATGAAGAGCAGCAGGGGCCGGACAGAAAGCGACCTGCTTTAGCTAGGTAGACGATTTAATTTAAATTACCGTGTTATGTTCATTTAGCGTAGTTCGAATTGTGACTGTCATTATTGTATATGATGTTTTCGGAATGATCATCTGCGAGGAGACTCATTTGGTAAGTCTATTTGTCTGAATTGTAAACATTACTTCATCAAAAACTGACTATTCGAAAATATTGGTGGGTTGAAACTTCAAGGATCACTATATTATTATATCAAAATGTTCTGTTATGTTTCACTATGGAATCAACTGATCATCACAATTAACTGATCTTATTGTCTGATAAAGCGGTTTACTTTATGCAGTGTTATTGTGGAGGCTCTAAAGGTGGATAGCCTCCAGAAGCTCTGCTCATCTCTGGAACCAATTCTCCGTAGAGTGGTAACAATGAATGCATTGTGAATTCTGTTATGAATTTTTCCTTAATCTGTTCATTTGATTTTCTAAAGTAGAATGAAGATTCTAATTGGAATGTAATGATGTCCTTGGATTCTTTTTACCATAAAGGCAATATATATCCAAATCCTTGTAGATATAATCTAGACCAGAAAAAGCTTTATCCCCTTTCTTTTCTTGCTCTTGTTCTTCTACTTTTTTTTTATGTGAGAATTAAATTCATATTATCATAAAAGCAAAGTTATTTTCTAGATTATATGGCCTCTTGACTGTAATGGTTTTTATGATTACTGTAGAAACACATTCATCCCCATCTATCTTACCTGGTGAAGCCATTTCTTTCATGGAACACCTTCACATACTGCTTATGATAAGTTTTGCCTTATTCATAAATTTTCTTTATTAGGTTAGTGAAGAAGTTGAGCGCGCTTTGGCTAAGCTGGCCCCTGCCCGAATCAGTGGAAGGTAGATATTTTTGCATTCATTTTATGCACTACTTGGTTCGTTTGACTTTACCTAGTATGCTTTCTATAAGAGAGAAGAAAGCATGAGAAAGAGATTTTCCTTTGAATGAGATTTGTGCTTTTGATTCTTAATATGTGAGAAAATGATGCATTTGATATCACATTGACGTATATCGATTCTTGATATAGTACTGTGGAGAGTTATATGTGCAATCTTATTTTCCTTTTTTTTTTCCGAGTTGTTCAATAATTTTAGACTTGTACTATTATTATAAAGTCCATTTCTATATCATTCTGGTACAGAAATGTGCCAACTCTAATTTATTGATTAGTTATCTTCCCTTTCTAGCTTTGATTATGTGATTCTTTCTTGTTCACTACTGCTACTTTATTATGTTTCAACTGAATCTTGACCCAGTTTATTGCTCATTCTTCTCAGAAGTGAGATCTTATCTCAAACTCTTTTCGCAGAGCATCTCTAGTAAAATCAATTGGGAGACCTTTCTTGTTGAGATAAATTACCAAAATATTACTAGAGCACATCAGTTGAACTCTTGCTGTTTTTATGTTTCAAATACTTTGTAAATTAGTTTTTCTTTTGCTTAGTTAGTAATTTTTTTTTGTTGCCATATATCAAGGCATCTAAGAAATTTCATGCAATAAGTGCTGACATACACCATATCAACCAGCTTAGTTCAAGTCGGTGCCCTTGTTTTATAAGTATGCATGCCTGCTTCTAGCAGTAGTTTCTCCTCATGCTATAGTATTTCAGCTGCTTTGATTAGTTATTTCTAAGACTTCAAGGTTTCAGGTCGTCACCTAAACAAATTGAAGGCCCTGATGGGAGAAACTTGGAGCTTCACTTTAAGTCTAGGCTTTCTCTTCCACTTTTCACTGGAGGGAAAGTAGAAGGAGAGCAGGGTGCTTCAATTCATATTGTACTAATAGATGCTGAGACAAGCCGTGCTGTAACATCTGGACCTGAATCTTCTGTAAAGCTGGATGTTGTTGTGCTGGAAGGTGATTTCAACAATGAAGATGAAGAAGGCTGGAGCCAGGAAGACTTTGAAAGCCATATTGTCAAAGAACGTGAAGGAAAGAGACCTCTGTTGACTGGTGATTTACAAGTCACTCTCAAGGAAGGTGTAGGAACACTAGGTGATCTTACGTTTACTGACAATTCCAGCTGGATAAGGAGCAGAAAGTTCAGACTTGGTCTGAAAGTTGCATCAGGGTACAGTGAGGGCTTACGCATCCGAGAAGCAAAAACAGAAGCTTTTACTGTCAAAGACCACAGAGGAGAATGTACGTAACCATATATTCATTGATATTTTCCAGTTATGACCTCTATTCTTTATCATAGACATCGGTACTGGCCTAATAAAGTACAGTGTCTGGTCTCATCTGTGTTAATTTTTTCTGGGCACTGCATGCATCAAAGTTTCTTTCAACATTGTTATTTACTAAGATTTATTGGTTATTGATAGTGTACAAGAAGCATTATCCACCTGCTTTGAATGATGAAGTATGGAGATTGGAGAAAATAGGGAAGGATGGATCATTCCACAAAAGACTCAATAAAGCCGGCATATATTCTGTGGAAGACTTCCTGCGGCTCGTAGTAAGAGACTCACAGAAGTTAAGGAATGTAAGTATGCCCAAACTATAGCTGTAATTGGATGCTTCTCAGTTGTCCGACTTTGATATCTGGTGTTTGCAGATTCTTGGTAGCGGCATGTCAAATAAAATGTGGGAAGCCCTCCTAGAACATGCCAAGACTTGTGTTCTGAGTGGGAAGCTTTATGTATATTACCCTGATGATACAAGAAATGTTGGTGTCGTTTTCAACAATATCTATGAGCTGAGTGGTCTCATTGCTAATGAGCAATACTTTCCAGCAGATTCACTATCTGACAGCCAGAAGGTAGGTTAATGCTCTTATAAGTTATAAGTGAGGCACGCATGGCCTAGTTGAGGCCTCGTTCTTGTGCATGCACAACTTATTTTTCTTAGATTTATTTTGATTTGGAAATGAGGAAAAATGGTATAGAAAATACTCATTCTTGACGGATTTTGCTTTACTTGGTATGGTGACGATATATTTTATACGAGATAGAATTGTTAAAATATGTATTATGTTATAATATCATGTAATAAACAACAGAAGGTGGTCATTTATGTAGTCTACACTATCATCACATTTCAATATATCATTTTCCTTATCACATCGGGTTATTATGTTTTAACTCAATGGTTCAGTAGGTTTTGCCCTTCCGGTCATGTATAAGATATTCTTTTGGAAGGTCAGAGTGAGATCAACTTTTGTTTTCTCAGTTTGTTAATTTTATGGCATCTTCACATGGGTTATTGTTATCCCTTCTACATGCATATTTTGCCTTTTAGTCCTCTGGCAAAAGCGGCTGTTAAAATTGTTCATAACTAGCTTTAAACTCCCCTCTTTGTGTGATAATTAGTTTGAATAACTCCTGCAACATCATGTGAGGCCAAAAGGTAAATTATTTGTGAACATTTTTACATGCATCAAAGGAATATTATGTCTTCACATACAGTTGCATCTGATGCAGTCATGTAATGGAATTGGTTGTATCTAATGCTTTCATATACGAAACAACATTCACATTTTACACCAATTAACTTCTAAGTTGCTAGTGAAGGCCGGACTTTTTATGGACACTCTTTATCTTCACTATCCATGCAGGTGTATGTGGATACTTGGTTGAAGAAAGCATATGAAAACTGGAGTCAAGTTGTGGAGTATGATGGGAAATCATTGTTAAACTTCATGCAAGTTAAAAAGCCAAGCACATCAAGAAGCGATTTACCCCTGGCCTCGGTTGACTATTCTCTTTCTTTAGACAATCAGCTTCCACCACAGAGATTGCCTGCACCTGCTCCTGAACCTGCATCAATGGATCAGACTGTTATGGTTGGAGGTGCGCATCATCATACTCAAAGCATTTTGCTTTTCTGGGGGGGCCTTTAGTAATATAGTAACTCCTTTGGAATCGGAACTTTGAATTGCTGCACAACTGGATCTGTTCTTTTTTTGATTAACCTATATTTTTTCAATTTTACTTAACAAGATCACACCATTTCTTGTCGTGTTAGCTTTTTCTCGTGATGGCATGAGTCAAATTTTGAATGCTAAAGGAAATTTTTATTGCCAAAATATGGTTTTAGAAGACATCTTGATGAGACAGTAAGCAAAGTGACTAACATGTGATTTCTGCTAAACAACTTTCAGGTTATAATGACAATGGTACCGCTAGATATTCCACCCCGTCCCAGTTTACGGGTACCCGCTCCCAGTTTGAACTCCCTTCTTTTACCCAGAATGAGCAGCAGGTCAACCACACCACAGTCGAAAATGCCACATATGACAACAGGGTCAGCCTTAATCTTGGTCCTTTCGACGACTGGTCTAACAACCGTAGTAAGAGTGCTGATGACTTCTTATCAGAGGACGAAATTCGTATGAGAAGTCATGAAATGCTGGAGAATGATGATATGCAGCACTTGCTCCGGCTATTCAGCATGGGAGGCCATTCCTCTGTTAATGTACCTGAAGATGGCTTTACCTTCCCTTCTTTCATGCCGCCGCCTTCTCCTGAGCTCAGTTACGGTGAGGATCGAGGCCGTTCTGGTAAGGCCGTTGCTGGCTGGCTAAAGATCAAGGCTGCCATGAGGTGGGGCATCTTTATCAGGAAGAAAGCAGCAGAGAGGAGGGCAAGTCTTGTGGAGTTGGATGATGACTAAACTTTTCTTCCGGAGATCAAGTAAGATGTCGATAACCAGCCGACATTCGACTACTTCTGCTTCATAAACGACACTAGGAATGGGTAGTGTATAAATCCTCAGAAACAGATGATTTCATGTACAGTTAGCTGTACAGTAAGTTTGCTTTATAACACTATCAGTTTGATTGTTGCTTACTCTCTGTGTATCTATGTTGAACATGTACTATGTGACTTGTATTTCTTTTCATTCGCTTATGATTTCAATGTCAAATTAGGAGGAAAATATGTTCAAGAATTCATGTTCTCTGGATTTGATGAGAGTTTGTTGTACTATGTAATGGGGTGTTAAATCATTTTCATATAATCTTTTCTGGATTTGATGAGTAGCTAGTACTTTTTTGGAGTCAGTTTGGGAATAATAAGATTGTCTTAATTTAAGACATACCAAAAATAACTTATAATAACCACTAGTGATGTGGTTGGTTGACATTAGAGATCCACACACTAACATCCAAGACTAATGGATTACCATTGTTTAAGCACCATAATAGTAATGGCTTAAAACTTTTCTTTCTGTCATGCAGAGATCAAGCATAGAAATTAAGAAATGAAAAAAGAAAAAAGACCTAAAAAGACATGCATGTGATTGATTAGGTATCGGTACGAGGAATTAACGTAACATCGTACATGTTGATGATAGTCTTGATAGAGTAAAGACGACAATGCTGCACAATTCCGCGTGTTGTGTTTCAAGAAATCAAACGTTATGCCACCGAGGAATTATCACCAGCAAACTCGGACAAATAAGTTCCTCCCTTACTTGGCCTTCATCATCTTTTCCGCCATCTTCGTCTTCAAGGTCTCATCTTTAATTGTACATTTTATGTTAAATATAATATACACTTGACATGCATTGATGATATATACTATGTTCGTGTTTTGCAGGTGGACGTACTTATTTCCCAGAAAATCTCTACAATTCAACGCAACCGAGAAACGACAACCTATACAAGGTATGAAGCCTAGTTAGCTATCCCAACTATATATAACTGAGAATCATATGAAGTCTTAATTCATCCTTGCAGCAGTGAAATAGTAAACAACACAAAGGAGGCTAGAAATGGGACATTTAACCAGCATTTCATGGTGTCGTGGGGCGAGGAAAACGCTCGTGTGATGAACGACGGCGAACTCCTCACCCTCTCCCTCGACCGGAAGACCGGCTCGGGCTTCCAGTCTAGGAAGGAGTTGCTCTTCGGAAAAGTCGACATGCAAATGAAGCTTGTTCCGGGCAACTCCGCTGGCACCATCACAACTTACTACGTAAGTACGTCTCCTTGTTTAAGTATTTCTTCTCCACACACACGCATATATATATACATATAAACGATTGGTGCTGCAGTTTTCATCACATGGAGACTACCACGATGAGATAGATTTTGAATTTTTGGGGAATTCGAGTGGTAACCCGTACGCACTCCACACCAACATCTTCAGCCAAGGGAAGGGTGAGAGAGAACAACAATTCTTTCTGTGGTTTGATCCAACTGCAGATTTCCATACTTACTCCATTCTTTGGAATCCCAAATGCGTTATGTAAGTATTACACTTTCTTCAATTTTTTCTTGTATATGATCATGTCGATAAAATGGGAGAAAAGGTAAAAAAGTGCCACATGTTCATTTGAAATTATGTCAAACTATCATATTTTTGTTTTATAGTAAAAAATACTCCGTGTTCTTGAAAAGATGTTGCATCCCCTAATTAAAAAAGTAACCCAATGTATTTTTTAGTGGTGCGTTATATTCACATGCTCACAATACTTTCACCTTGTTATTTTGTTAATAAAATGACGTTGTTATTTATGATTTTTAAAAATCCCTAGCTTTTATATTTTATTTTCTCATAAATGGTTTTGACTAACTCTGAATTTTCTTAAGTGTGTTTTAAATATTTTACATCACAAAAAAATAGTTAGGATCTTGCCCAATCTTTTTGAGAGCTGAGTGAACATCACATACCGTTATTTTTTGATGGGTTAAATGACATAATTTCATGTATGATTCAGATGGTTCGTAGACAACATAGCTATAAGGGAGTTCAGAAACCTAGAGAAGTGGGGCGTTGCATTCCCAAAGGATCAGGCGATGAGGATATACTCCAGTCTGTGGGACGCCGAAGAGTGGGCCACCCAGCACGGCCTCGTCAAGACCGACTGGAGTCTAGCCCCCTTCACCGCCGCCTACCGGAACTACTCCCTCGACGGCTGCATCTGGTCGCGCCTCACCAGAACCTCCTCCTGCACCGACTCCGATCTCTCCACCAAACCCGCGCTCACCATGGAGCTCGACGGCCGGAGCAGGGCCAGGATGAAGCGGCTGCAGAAGAATCACATGGTGTACGACTACTGCAAGGATAGATGGAGGTTCCCCAAGGGCCCTGCCCGCGAATGTAGAATTAATTAGATTATATTTGAATGTGACCCACTAGGTTGCACGGACACGGACACGGGACACGGTACGACACGGACACGGGATACGTCATTTTTTGAAAAATTTAGGACACGACACGGGCGCTGATATAAATAATATTAAATTATTAATATATATATATATATATATATATATATATATATATATATATATATATATATATAAATGATTAAGTCAAGCTTTTCAATATCAAACTCATTGTTCACATGAACTCAAAATACATAAGTCATAACTCATAATTTATAATCATAGCATAAAAATATGAAATACTAAGATAAATAGATAACAACAATAAACATTAGTCACCGACTCACATGTAGTGTAGTTGGTATTCCCACTTCTGCGTAAGTGGTCGATCTTGTGTAAGGTCTTGGGTTCGATTCCCGTTAGGGACGATTTGTAATAAAAATTTCCTTTAAAAAAAAAACATTAGTCTTAAAAGTCATAATAAGTCATAATAATCTAAATAAAAAGTCTAATCTTTCAAGTTTTAAGAATCGGTGTAGGGCACTTCATCCAACAAATTATTTTCCACTTCCGGCTCATCAAGGGTGAGATTTGCAATCTCTAAAATTCCAACATCACCATTCAACTCAAAACTGTCAGTTTATTGAGTTGTTAATAGTCTAATTTTTTTTTTTTGCTGTGGCCGTGTCCGGGAAGAGTCGGACACTTAAATTCCCGTGTCCGGGAAGTGTCCAATTTTTTTATTTTTTTTTAATTTTGTGGACACGTTTTTCCCGTGTCCGACACGTGTCGGGCGCGTGTCCGAGCTTATCCGTGTCCGACACGTGTCCGGCACGACGACGGACTTTTTTCGGAGTGTCCGTGCAACATAGGTGACCCAGAAAAAAAAAAAACTTCAAATTTCCTTTGTCATAGAAAAAATTAGTGTGAGTAATTAAAATGACTGAAAAACCCCTACAGACTTCTCCAATGTCATTGATTCAACGTAAGATTGTAGGGATTTGAGACATTCGATACAAGATATGATACGACTCGTGAGCATTGGCGGATCTACATGTAGCCAAGGAGAGGCAGTTGCCTCTCCTTAGTTTTTGCTGTGAATTACTCTCTCTGTCCCATTATTTGTGACCACATTTTTTCGCCACGAGAATTAAGAGAATATATGAGAAAGTATGAGAGAAAGAGGTAGATGATAAAATATGAGAGAGAAGATAAGTGAGATAATGAGAGAGTACGAGAGAAAATGTGATAAAACAAGATAAAGTAGGAGAGATGATAATATTTTTTTGCTTAAAGTGGAAAGTGACCACTTTTAGTGGGACATCTCAATCGGGAAAGATGGCCACTTATAGTGGGACGGAGGGAGTACCTATTAGGCTCCTATTTGATTTAGTTTTCCAATTAAGAAAAATTAGATGCGCTAACTCTCAATTATTTTCTACAACGGTTCCACTTTTCAAATAAAAGTCTCTAAATCTTAATTTTTAAACAACAATGTGGTGATTTATATCGGCAAAGAAATATTTTGTAGTGTTATCAATCAACTGCTATTGAGAAAGTTCAGAATATGACGAATCGTTGAGGCCAATTATATGTCAGGTTTTTAATAGATTAATTGTACGGTATATAATTTGTTACAACACTTTTATATATTACTGTATGCATTATACTTTGCCTCCCCTTTCTTAAAATTCTGCGTCCGCCACTACTCGTGAGACACATTATTTCTTAGAAAATTTAGGACAATCACGCACAAATGCACAAGGTAAGTCGGTAATTGCAGTGTAAAATTATTTATTTAATTTTTTTTATATTAAAATTAGGAGTAAAAACGTAATGGACATGACAATTAGAATTAGGTTAACTGTAATTTAATTTATCCAATGAGACCCAAACGAATTTGAGGATTGTGTGGGTGAGATTCGAACTTTGAACCCTGATGAATAAATTTAGAGTAAAAAATCAATTTAATGTCAAAACTTTCAATTATTTTGAGCTTTAGCGCCTTTACTTTTAAAATTAGAATTTTGGTGTCTATACTTTTTTAGTAACTTTACTACTATTTATTATTAAATGATATGTATTCTGTTAAAAGAGAATGGGTAAAATTGTAAATTGATGTGCAATCTCTTTTTAAAACTATTTTTAGTGTTGTAATTTATTTAGGGAAAACATTCCCCTTACGTATGTGTTTACTTTTTAAATATTCCCCTGCACCAATTATTTCACAAAAACTATGGCGGACAATTTGTTTTCAAGCGTAAGATGGATTTGTGTCTCCTATTAAAACCAGAAATAAAAAGATGAGTCTAATCATGGTTTCGTAACGTTAAACTCGTGAAAAAACACAAATCATAAGGTGAGAAAGCTTTAATTTTTATCTGGAAGGGTGTTTGTTGTGGACCCATAATTTGAGTCTTTTATTTCGTTATGTATAATGTGATAATATATATTTTAGAGATAAATGCGAGATATTATCTTGAGCGAGACATGGGAATGCTATATATGTCTTATATAGGATGTTGGTATTGAATATACATATACAAATTTAGCTAGCTTAATTTAATTCATATAAGTATATGTTTTGATAAACTATGGGTATATTCAGTATATGGCCCACTTTTTGGTTTATGATCCTTAATTAACCTGCACATTAGTTGCCTTAATCACAAATTTCTTAAGGATGTATCTCACTTTTGAGTTGTTGTCTAGTTTAGAGAAGAGGGGGAAAATATAAAGATTAGCTTTGAATCTAGTTTCAATTAGTTTGAAGAGAATCAGTTGTTACTGGGGTCTATTCAGAATTAAAAATTAGGTTGGCAAAATTGGCACTTTCGAACAAATTGATGAAACAATAATTTTCTTAACAGTATACAAAAAATCTTTGAGAAAAAAAAATCATGATTCTGCAAGATTTGAGAAAGCCTCCATCTGCCTGCCCTTGGATCTGCACATGAGCCTCCATAATATTTGACTACGTACGCGTATTAATAACAAATTTATTAATGTTTCTGTTTGATCCTTATAATTGAGCCGATCACACCCTTGATGAAGGATAGGCTTGCAAAATACTAAAAATTTAGACGTTGCATGGAGAAAAAAAAACAGAAGCTCATACCAACCTTAATTACACAATTAACCATTATATCCTTAAAATTAACTTAAGACGGAGCGGCTTGTATATACCACTTTCGTATACTCTTGTGTGTACCACACGTATTGACATGTGACATTTCTCATTAAATCAAGTGAGTCATATTTAACACATGTCAATACCCTTGAGGTGTGATATACACAAGGGTATACAAAAGTGGTACACAGCTCTTTTGTAAACTTCAGATGTCACAATGATAGCTGATAAAATACAATAAATTAAAGGCCAGAATCAAAGCCGCAAAGACAAATCAAGCTGGCTAATCTCATCTTCATGGACATGTTGACTCTCACAAACATATTCCCTAAACCCAAAATTAATCACATCTCTTCTCTCAAACCTACCTACATGCTCTTGATGATCCATCACGGAACCCGAATGGTTAACCCGACCCGGGTTCGAGCTCGAACCCGAGTGTGGTCTAAGTACAGCCGAGCCAAACTGTCTGGTTTTCTTGGCTAGGGTTCTCTCCAGTTTGTGAGCATTTTGGTGCCCTCCTAAAGCTTGGGAGCTGTAGAACTTCCTTCTGCAGTAGGTGCAGGAGAAAACACGAGGCTCGATCGGGCTCGACGGCGGCAAAGAGGAGGAGTTTGGGGCCGGAGGGCTGAAGACTAGTCTTTGGTTTATCCTTGATGGCAGGCATAGGTTAAGAGAAGTGTTGGGCTCGTGATGATTCATGGCTGGTAAGAATTTTTAGGTTTTTTTTTTGTAAGAGGAATGTTGCTCTAGCTTATGGAGTGAAGTGTAGTAGTAAGTGAGTTAGGTTTGTGGAAAGAATTTGATGAATATATATATAAAGGATGAAAGAGATATAGACAACTTGTACACACTGTAGAGAGAGAGAGAGAGAGAGAGTAGAGCGAGTTTGGTAGTGTAAAAATGGGAGGTGGGGAAATTAATGGTTTATTTAATGGGGAAATAGGCAGCTTCTGTGTGAGAGAAAGAAGACAGAATTTTGAGGTATCAGTATACAATCCAAGGCTGTCGGCCTGCATCAATTGATCCCATTATCGGTCCGTTAAAAAATTATTATCACTCCGTCATATAAATCCTCAAATTATGGGATGTACGGATTTATAATTGTAAGGGAATGGAGGCAAAATGTGAACAAGATATTCTGAAGTTTTTTATTTAAGGTGGTAAAGAAAACAGACAACTATGAGAGCAGTTTGGATATACAATATTGTGTGTATATCATACAACAAGAATATTGACATATTACATTTTTTTAAAAAAAATTGGGTCACATTTTCAAGGTAACATATTTTCAAAGAAAATGACTATGTTTTAATTGATCAAAATTTTTTAGTCTATATATGTTTCTAAAAATTAGTAATTAATACTTTATAATTTTATTGAGGTTTTAAAAAGTTTAATTAATTTATTTTTATTACATAATACATTTATCGAGATTAATACTCCTTCCGTCTTGCCCGACTTGTCCAAATTTTCTTTTTTGAGTTCTCCCGCTTGACTTGTCTTGTTTCTTAAAATAGAAAATAATTACTACACAAACTTCTACCTTTTCTTTGTGGGGTCTACCTCTTTACACACAATCATCCACTAATCTATACACAACCACCCATTCATCTTAATCTCCGTGCCGAAAAGAAATGTTGGTCCTAGAGACGCGGTTCAGGTGTAGAAGGGGGGGGGGGGGGGAGGTTGAATACACTTGAATGCAAATTCAAACTCTGAACGCGAAAGTCAACTTTAGCTGAAGAATGCTATTGAACTAGTCAGTTGGTTAGATATACTTTCTAGATTGCGTGAGCTGAATATTCTCCTACTGAGTACAATCCTTCTGACTTATGTCAGTGAACAGTAGTTCAATACAAGAGTTGTGTGCGAAAGTGTAGGCCCTTTTAAAATATGAGTCTTTGTTGAAAACCAGTTTTATGCAAGTTTGATTAAAACTCAGTTGGATGCTGAATGAACAATGTATCAATGCAACAGTTAAAATAAAAAATAACACATCGATTTTTAAATGGTTCGGATAACACTGGATCCTACGTCCACTGTCCTGAACTAAGCAGGAGAACTTTTATTATTTATACTGAGCAAGTTTCAGTGATCTGCTCACATGACAGATTCAACTTGTTTTCTTATACTGAGCAAGTCTCAGTTATCTGTGCGTTGGACAGATATCTACTTATAGTCATACTGACTTTACAATTAGACCGTTTAAGGTTAGTTTCTCTGTTGGTCCGGAGACGATAGTCAGGTGTAGAGGGGGGGGGGGGGGGTGAATACACCTGATCACAATTTCTTTTTCTCAGAACGCGAAGGACAAATGAAGCCAGTAGGTTGCAATCGATGAACGAGTGCCAAATAGTAACCTTCGATCGTGGGTCGGAAGTGTGCCAACCATGCGAGCTCTCCTACCGACTTTTGTCGCATTCTGAAACTCGGTCGGAGACGTTGTGCGGAAAAGAGTGTGGGCCCCGAGATTCGTCTCAGTTTGAAAACGTGTCGTCTCAGTTTGAAAACGTGATTTTCACAAATCAAGTAATTTGGCTAGTATGCTTTGAGAATACGTTTTATGCAAAGATATGATTTTTAATCAGTTTGTATGCAATGCAATAAAACAGTAAATAACACAAGCAATTTTTAACGTGGTTCGGATACGCAAGATCCTACGTCCACGGTCCTACGTAACACGAGTTCTTGTTGATTTATCTCGAGCAAGTCTCGAGCAAGGAATCGTGCTGGGACCGGCAGCACCTTTCTAAGTTATAGTCCTTAGCGACTTTACAAATCAAACCGAAGTTTGAAAGGGAGGGGATAATCTCCAACTAGGAAGGAGTTCTTACAGTAAGAACAATCACTAAAAGTGAACTCCTTCGAATTTCTAAGCTATAAATTTGGCAATGAGCTTAGCTAGAGAAGAGGGATCTAAAGAACTCTAGAGAGAAGAACTAATGATATTCTATTGGGCAAGTTCTTCGCTGGATTGATCTTGAATGCGCTAGAGTTGTTCGAAAACTTGAGCGTTTTTCCCTTGATATCCCGTGCGTGAAGCTCAGATTTCTTCTTTATTTATAGTTGTGAGCAGACATATGTCCGTTGGAGAAGACGATGCCACATGTCACAAGCTTCCAAATAAAACGGCCATAAATTTGAATTGTTGCAGCAGAGTTGTTGGACATTGTACATGAGAGCAGCTTTAGTTGGTCAGACCAGATAAAGCGTTGTCGGCTTCTCATTGGTCGAGGTTTGAGGTAGGTGAGATTGTGTCAGACATCGGAGTTGACTCTCTCAAATCCTCATATGTCTTCTGCTGACTTTCGAAATGACTTTAGCGGCTGAGTCATTTTCTGTCGGATACAGTAGACTTTAAGCAGTCTCTGTCTTCTTCGTCTGAGTCGGCTGACAAGAGATATTCTCTTGAGTATGGTCACCGATGATTGCCAAGGTGCGAGCTTGCATAGAGTTCTTCTGGCGATGTCCGTCGGTCGATGAGATATCTTCTACTGAGGCAAAGATCAGCTGATAACTTAAGAACGCAAGCAATTACACTGATGACATGGGGTTTTGGAAGGTAACTTCGACAGAAGAGCAATCCAACAATTTACCCCGTACAGGACTTAGACAAAAAGATAGATAATAAAAACACTCTAACTTTCATACATTATCTAGTCCTATCAAGACACTACACTACTGATATCAGCTGGGTTTTGGGATCTTCAATTCCATAGTACTACTATGATTTCCCCCAATATTATTTTAACCACTAACAGCTGAATACCATCTACTGACTCATAACCCAACAATTTCCCCCTAATTGATGATGCCAAAACCTCTATAAAATATAAAGAAAGAATACTAAACTACTGACATAGATAGACTTCAGTAAACTGAATCAGTTAGCCTTAAGAGTTCAGCAGTTGAGAGATAGGCAAAATCAGAGAAACGGTTATGTGTGAGTGTGTGTCGGATCACTTCGTGATCGCTAGTTGATAAGCATAACACAACTAAAAGCCTTAAGACAATGAGTAATTGTCTGGCCAGAAGAAAAGGAACTGATATATATGAAGAAGATTACAGGGTTCCTATTCTTCTTTATAGGGGATGAGAAGACTATTGCTAACGTCTGAATCTCTGGGTCTTCTTCGTGAAGTCTTCAGACCTGTCAGCAGGAGGATCCAGGCCATAATATTTGTAAATCCTTGCACGCAACGTCCGGATTTCCTCGAGATCGCCAGAATATCGTAACTTAGATCATGATGGTAAGTCGCCGCTTCGATCTCATCTTCTATCTCCTTCGTGCATAGCACACCACGAGTAGTCCTAGGAGGAGGGATGCGTGCGAATGCCGGAGCTCGAGGGGTATCTTCTCTCTTTCCATAACTGTAGGAGCTGATCTCTCGAGCCGGGCATTGTATTGATGAATAAATTCTTCAAAGAGTTGATCAGGTGGTATCCCGTGATGGATAGAAGCCCCATACATAGTATCCCTTGATAAATTCTTCTTTGAGTTCCTCCCACAGCTCGTTCAGTTCTGCTGGCACCCATCTCGTCTATATGAGGAATAGGAGCTTTCTTGATGTAAGGTGCTCTCGGGTGCTCCTCTCCGTAAGACCTTGGGATCTCGCCTTTTCCAATCTACTACTTGGCTCGTTGGCTATCTTATCTCGTCGGTTGAATGATCTTAGCCAGGTCGGTCAATCTTTTCTTCTCTCTAAGACTCCGTGATCTAGCATCTCCTCTTCGGAGATTTAATCCCTTCAGCGTGGCCTCCCGGGTTGCTTTCGTCCTCGGCCTCTTGCTCGGGTGTAAGAGTAGGAGTATAAGAACTCGAGCTAAGGGTAGGACTTGTTAGAAGACGCTTTTGCTAGCTCCTCTTGAGCTTTCTTCTTTTGTTCATCAAGGATCAGTTTAGCCTTTTCTTTGGCAATCTTGCCAATTATTTTTCTAGGCTTCTTAGCCTTCTTAACTTCTTCAATCTGTTGTTCATGATCCAGCTGATCTTGCAGCTTCTGAGCAACTTCTTTATCAAATGCCTCCTGCTGCGCTTTGGATTTAAATTTAGGCGTCGGGGAAGATGGAGGAGTAATTTCAGTTGTGATCTCCTTCCCCGGCCTTTGCGGTGGCAGTGACTCATCGAGAAATCGAGCAATATCTTCAATGTGCTGAGCAGTTGAAACATTTGCTGGCTCAGTCACATCTGGTTGGACTTCTGGGACTTGGACATTTCCAGGAAGGGATACTTCAGAACTGGTTCCATCCTGAATAGCTGAACCTTCCCCTTGATTTCCTTCCCCCTGATTTCCTTCCCCCTTACTAATAGCTTGGACTTCTAGGCTCTTCTCCACCTCAGCCTGTTCCGCCTCAGCCTGTTCATCTATCACGGCTTCTTCCCCCTTTTTGGCATCATCAGCCAGGGAGAGGCGAGTGCGGATGGCTGTCACCTCCTAATCCAAATTAAAGCAAAGATTCTTGATGAAGGTGGCGGTGGATTCGAAGTCTTTTACTGCATCGCAAAGATTGCTCCCATTCCTTCTCCCGATCGCCTCTAAATTGTTTGAGTTGGGCCGCGCGGACTCTGTCCGAGTTTCAAGCAGACCGATCATGAGATTCTCGTCATCTCCTTCCGAATTTCTTTGAGTGCCTCCGCCTGTTGTTGAATGGCTTTCTCGAAGGCTCGAGCAGGCCACTCTGTTTCTTTCATCCATAGTGGCTTGGATCGCCGCAAGTGCCCCGAGTCATTGCTCGTGAGAATGACTTCGCCGAGAGATAATGAGCCGCTGACTTTGAGCGGCTAAGTCCGCCTTCCGAGCTGTAAGGGCGGCCTCAATAATCTCCCCGAATATTGATCGAAGAAGTAGGAGTTTCTGAGACCTTCTCAACCCCCGTGCGCCCGGTTGACGCTCTCGATGCAGGCTTTGGTGTACTGAGCCCATTTGATATGAACATCTTTTGCAAGGAGTCGATTCTTATCTCCTCGTCGCCCGATGGCTTTGTTGACCGACTTAGAGGTCACGGAACCTATAGGTTTGATCCGATAATCGCCGGTTCCGAGCCTCGCTCGGATGTCGCGATCCGTTGCGCTCGACTCGGCCCGAGGCAACCGGGGCATCACCGGATGTGGAGGGTGGTGGTGATCGGCCCCTGCTCGCGAGGAGTGTTACCCTCAACGAGATCCTCCCAAATCCGCATCCTTGGGTGGCGCCCGATCCATGTCATCATCATTATTGTCATCGTCGTTGTCATCACCATGATGAGATGGAGGCGAAGGGGCTGTGACCGGAGCCGAGGATCTTAAGCTTAGCAGATAGAGCATAGCAGCGCGAAGATCCTCGAAGGAAGCTAGATCAGCTGGTTCCCCAAACCCTATAGCCGATTGCAAGCTCTGCTCTTCCGTAGTAGGGACAAGGCTGACTGAGTCCTGATAAGTTCTTCAAGAATATCCCAGCTAAGGAATCTCAGCAGCACTTGTGTCCTGGCCCTTATGGCAATATCGACAAGATCCCGATGTTAAGCTATTTCCGGGATTCGAGCACCGACCTCTCCAGTGGCTCGGAGACGGGTGGAGTGCATTGTCGTCCACTCGAGGGAGGTTTCCTCGGTCGGTACTCCAGTGTCCGACCGAGTCTATGAGGAACTAATCCGCTGGACTTTATATTTCAGCGTGACACCTTCTATGCCTGTGTTCGCGTCAAGTGGTGGATCCTCCTGAGTGGGTGGAGGAGAGGCAAGTTTTGCTGGAACCTCAGAAGGTCCAGGCTTGGTGAGCCTCTTCCTCTTAGGCGGGTCGGCGCGAGGGGGCAAGTCGGAAGTGACTCTTTTCTGCTCAGGCGGCCCTCACCCGATGGATTTCTCAGCAGTGGCTCTTGTGTTGAACTTTATGAGCTTGCGGTCAAAATATCTCGCATCAGCAAAGGTTGAGCGATCTGATACTGACTCTTCGATAATTACAAACATCTTTGTCCTGCATAACATGCCTTTCCCACACTTATAAGGCTCCTCTCTCCTGTGGGTGTGGCTGTGAACTTCTGAGCCTGAGCTTTAAGCTCGGCTACATAGTAGTCAGTCCAATTGACTCTAACTCCATCATCTATTATCATCATCAGCTGAATGCGATGCTTGGATAGCTGATCATACGAACCGGTTGAGCTCGTAAGAATTTGAGAAATAATGTACGCGAGCCCTCGGTACTCTGGTAGAGCTGTCTTGAAGACTACGTCGTTTCTGCCACATAATTTCTGAACATAGGAGTTAATCTCTTTCTCCTTGTATCCAATGGGTGAGACTCCGCGCGCTGGGAGATCAAAGGTCAGCTCCACGGCGGATCGGATATCGATGATGTGTTCACTGGCATCCCAAGATTGAGGGACAACTTCCTTCATGTATGAGAACCTGGATTCCTCCACGCCTGTATCTAGGGTTCTCCAGTTGTAGTAGACTTCTGCAACTTATCTGGGCAAGTATGCTCTTGGTTGCTTCGAGACGAGAAGCTCCAGTCGAGAAGTCTCGAGAGCCGTGAAGACGGGCTCAAGATATGGAAGATCAGCTTGGTGTAGCGCCATCGTCGGTTCGAACAGGATTCGGGACTTGATGATTTCATCGATGTTGGTGGGTGTTTTGACAGCCATATTATCTGCAAATTTTCTGTTAGAGACTGAAATAATAGAAGTCAAAACACAATGTATTCGCGATAATGTAGATGATGTTTACCGTAAATGTAGAGCTTGGTTGAGAAGAAAGTTCAGATTTAGAAGAGAAGATGAATCGAAAATGCTGAAATTTCTTAAGCTCTAATGGCGATAAAAGTGTGAAAGTGGATTTGAGGTAGAAGATGAAAGATTTTATATGATCGTGCATATCAAACAGTTTAGATCGGACGGTTGGGGTTCAATCTAAAATTTTTAATGACGGTTGTGATTTGATGTTATAAATGGAATGATTACACAAGCCGCCTCTACCATAGACCCACGTAGGATTATGCGAAGTTAAGGTAAGTGAAAAGACATGCATTAAATGCGTTGCAGGCAGCATTAAAGACTAAGTCATTTTAAATGAGAACGATTTCCTACTGACTTATCCTTAAAAATTAATGGCGGGAAATAAATGCTCATTAACTACTGAGTGCAAGCGACTGAGATAATAAACGCTAGCATGCTTCTGATAAAATTAAGTATATTAAGACTACGCAAACCTCTTGACCGATTTGACGATCACCGGGTTACCGTTGCACTCGGGAGGAAGATTGATGTGCTGATGACCACGTTCCCCCCTCACGTATACGCTTGATTCTCCCGACTGAATCATTGTACTGAGTCCTTGACCTGTCATACTGATTTCTTCTACTGACTCTACTCAGTAGGTTCCAATAGACCTAGCTCAACTGATAATTCTGCCGAATCTGTTTTCGCTAGTGGTTTGGTCGGATATATACGCCCTTTGCTTGTCAGTATGGATTTTCTGCATTCTGATATCCTTCCTCTCGACATGGTCTCTGATGAAGTGGTGTCGAATATCCACGTGCTTGCATCTCGTATGGAGAACTGGATTTTGAGTTATTGCAATAGCATTGGTGGAGTCACAGTAGATGGGCACTTCATTCTGAATTATACCATAGTCTCTCAGTTGTTGTCGAAGCCAAAGGATCTGGGCACAACAACTTCCAGTAGCCATGTACTCAGCTTCAGTAGTGGACGTTGCCACTGAATGCTGTTTCTTTGAAAACCAAGATATTAGCTTGCTGCCTAGGAACTGACACGTTCCAGAAGTTGACTTTCAATCTATCCTGCATCCTGCATAATCAACATCAGAATAACCTGTCAGTATTAGATTATCATCAGCAGGATACCATAACCCTACGTCAGGTGTTCCTTTTAGATATCACATAATCTTCTTTGCTGAGTCTAGATGACTTCGCTTGGGATCCGCTTGAAATCTTGCACATACACCTACAGCATAAGTTATATCAGGTCGGCTAGCTGTTAAGTATAATAAAGAAGTAATAATAGCTCTATAATAAGTAGAGTTAACAAAAGCTCCCTCTTTATCTAGATCGATTTTGAAATTCGTATTCATGGGGATTTTGACTGGCTTGCTCGAGTCACAGCCAAATCTTTTCAGGAGATCTCGAGTGTACTTGGCTTGATTGATGAAAATTCCTTCAGGTGATTGCTTTACTTGAAATCCAAGGAAATAGTTCATCTCTCCCATCGTGGACATCTCGAATTTCTCCTTCATCATTTTCTCGAACTGTTGACATATATTCACGTTTCTGCAACCGAAAATGATGTCGTCCACGTAGATTTGCACCAGTAGGATGTCATCTCCTGACTTTATGTTGAACAGGGTGCGATCTACTGTCCTCTTCTGAAAACCTTTCTGAAGTAGAAAGTCTGATAGGGTATCGTACCAAGCCCTGGGTGCTTATTTTAACCCATACAGAGCTTTCCGAAGTCTGTACACCTGATGTCTCTGCTGAAAGCCGGGCGGTTGTTCCACGTAGACTTCTTCCTTCAACACGCCATTTAGAAAAGCTGACTTTACATCCATTTGATATACTTTGAATCCTTGATGCGTTGCATAAGCTAGGAAGAGACGAATGGCTTCCAATCTGGCGACTGGAGCGAATGTTTCATCAAAGTCGATTCCTTCTGCTTGACAGTATCCCTTGGCAACTAGTCTAGCTTTGTTTTTAACAATGATGTTGTTTTCATCACGCTTGTTTTTGAAGACCCACTTAGTACCAATCACATGCTGATGTCTAGGTTTGTCAACAAGCTCCCAAACTTCGTTTCTAACAAACTGGTTCAGCTCTTCATGCATGGCGATGATCCAGTCAGCATCATTGAGTGCGTCCTCTATTGACTGAGGTTCTTCTGTGGATAAGAAACAAGAATAGAGTGAGCTTTCTCCTTGACTTAATCTAGATTTTATCATTATAGTTGTTGATGGATCTCCATAATAAGATCTCGAAGAATGAGCGTCGAAGCCATGAACGTCTCGAGTCCGGCTTCTTCTTACGATACTACTTCGCACACCGTAGGTGTGTTAGGCATTTCGGTTATGCGTTCGTGATTGCATTAGTTCGATAAGAAGGTTAGGATCTACCGAGTTTCCGTGTTCGAGGGCATTTAGCTCGAGAACGATTTTGTTCCCCCGAGTTTATATTCTCGGTAGAGGTCTCGGTTACCACCGGGGCTTCCTCATCGACCATTGTTACCGTTGTTGATTCTTCGTGTAGAATCAACCAGTGTCAACTACATCGCTTGTTGGGCCGAGTCTGAATTTCTTCATCGTCTGACTCATCATCCCAACAATGCTGGATCTTTTTAGCTTTGTCGTTTAGTGCGAGATCCTGTAGCTTGCTACTGACATCTTCAGTATTTGTCTTTGTAGTTTTCCTGTTCTCAGTAACAAACTCATCAAAAACAACATGAGGGCTTTTCTCCACGCAAAGGGTCGGATAGTTAAAGACTCTGAAGGCTTTACTGACTCGAGAGTATCCTAAGAATACTCCTTGATCATATTTGCTATCAAAGACCTTCAACTAATCTTTCCCATTATTGTGAATAAAGCACGGACAACCAAAAATATGAAAATGAGAAATAGAAGGAATTCTCCCATTCCATAATTCGTATGGTGTCTTCATATGTTGCTGTGTAAGTAGTGAGCGATTCTGAGTGTAGCGAGCGGTGTCGGCAAGAGATCTCGCCCGTGAACTTTGAGGGTAGTCCGGAGTCCGCTAGGAGCGTTCTTTGCTGCTTCTTTAAGTGTTCTGTTTTTGCGTTCAGCAAGTCCGTTCTGCTGAGGGGTGCGAGCTGCTGATGTCTCTTTAACTATTGAGTTGAGAAATTCTATTCCTCTGTTTGAGCGAATTCTTTGTATCTTGATGTCCTTTTCCACACTTAGCTTTTTTGCCAGTTGGGCAACTCAGTCTGGACATCAGATTTGTTGGCTATGAAGATGACCCATGTATATCTCGAGTAGTCGTCAATAACGACGAGGGCATACTTCTTGCCTCTTATAGTCACTGGAGAAACTGGCCCGAATAAGTCCATGTGTAGCGGTGAAGGATTCCATCGGTGGAAGGTGACATAATAGGTGGATTGCTACTCTTTGTCTCCGCTTTCCCTTCAAACATGCTTCACAATTTCTGTCTTTGATAAACGATTCGTTGGGCAGTCCTCTGACTTTAGAGTTCTTGGCTAGCTTGTTCATAGTCTTGAAGTTCAAGTGGCTGAGTCTCTTGTGCCACAGCCATCCTGCCTTGTCACTAGATTTAGTATGTGCGAGTAAGCAAGCTCGGGTTACGCGGTTTTCCAAGCTTTGCAACGTATATATTCTTCCTCCGCGAACCTGATAACATTGTTTTCCCTGTAGATTTATCAACAATATCACAGAAACCAGCGTCAAAGATAACTCTATTCAGATTGTCACAGAATTGAGTGACAGAAAGGAGATTATGTTGAAGTCCTTCAACATATGTTACTCTTGGAACTGAGGCAGTCCCAATATTCAGTGTTCCGTATCCCCTTGTATAGCTTTTAGAGTTGTCACCAAACTCAATTCTGGGACCATCTTCCTGTATGTAGTTGGTCAGCAGGCTCTTTTGATAAGTCATGTGTCTCGAGCAGCCGCTGTCCACAATCCAAGGGTCCTTATGCACCTACAAAACAGAAATATTTTTAGGTACCCTTTGGTTCAGTTGGGTCCTTACATGTTAGTGGGTGATTTTGGAACCCAGATCTGCCTAGGGACCTTAGAAGTCTGAGACTTCTTCTTCTGAACCTTGTCAACTTTCTTCTCCACAGGACTCGGAGATACTGACTTTTTGATGATTTTGGGTTAGGGAGCTTTCTTCTTCTGAGGCTTTGCGCTCCTCCTGACCCTGGGCTCATAGTAGTACGAACCATATTGAGCTGGATGTTCATACAGTGGTTCCTTGTACTGCTCTGCCCACCGACCTTCTTGGTTCCCCACCGAGTTTGATCGTGGTGTCCCGGGGCCGGAACCTTTGGTCACTAAGTTTCTTGTTGCTCGACCGAGGTGCAACTATCTTATCGTTTATTCTTCGTCCGAGGTGTTGAGTCGGTAGTCCGAACTTTACCTCGACGAACCTATCGCCCAGCCGGTTCGAGCTCTTTGAAGTGGAAGCTTCATGAGTATAGCCAAGTCCTTCTTTCATGACCGTAGCCTTTGCGCTCTAAGCATACTTTCCAACTTCTCCTTAGCTCCTAGGTACTGTTCAGTCATCTGTTCTCGCCAAACTTCATCAGTTCTTTGAAGTGACTCATAATCCTTTTCAACTTCTGCGAGCTTCTAACTGAGTCGGGCTATCTCAGTATCTTTCTCAGAATTGTCCTTGGTCAGAACTGATATCTGAGTTTCTTAAAGCTGAGACTAAGTCATAAGAGATTTAATCTCTTCCTTGAGTCTCACAACAAGATTCTCAGACTCAGTAGAGACCTGACAATCAGAAGAAAGTCTCTGATTCTCAGCCTTTACCTGTTCCAGGTTCTCGAATGGTTCTCCGTTGAACTCTGCTCAGTGAATCCGCTTCTCTAGTAGATCATCGTAGGCTTGTACCACATCTAGAGGCTCATCTGTGTTCGAGCACGTGTCGTGTGTGCTGTGTGAAGAAGAGGTTAAATTAAGTTTAGAATTTACCTCAGCCTCTTCTCCGGCCATCAGACAATATTCTGCATTTTCTTCAGGATCTGTTTCTCCGATCTCAACGGTAACAAATGCAGCTTCGTCTTTAGAAGAATACATGAATGTATCTTCCTCGATTGAGTCATCGGATATCTCTGGCTATGTAGGCCTGCCTCCTACGGAAAAATTTCTCGCGTCCGCTTGCCGTTCGATCTTTGAGCAGCTAAGAGTTCGGGACATTCGATCGCGATAGTGTCCCTCCTTCTTGCGTGTAACAGGACATGATGATCCGCTTTTTCCAGTGAATCTTTGGATGGACTCGCAGCAGTTCTCGTGTTCCCGTAGTCGTAGAAGGTTTAGATTCTTCCCTTTTTTCGAAAATCTTTCATACCCGAGGGAGAATCTCTGTTGTATTTCTTGACTTTTCGACTCTCTCCTTTTCTCTTTGATATTTGAGAGCCATAAGCGCAAGTGGGTCGAGAGCGGATGTCTCGTGAGGACTTTGTTTTTTCTTTGACCACTTGCTTCTTTGGAAGAAATGGGTTTGATTCCGGTTTCTTGGCACGTTGCTTTGAAAGCATGGTCAATCGAGTGTCCGCTAGCGCACTTGGAACATCGTTGGGGTAGGCTGTGCTCAAATTCCTCTGTTTTTAATTCTGAAAAGATAACATCAGGAGTTAGAGCATTAAGATCAGAGCGGCGTAAATAAGTAGTAAATGGAAGCCACTTCTGTCGAGGTAGCGCTCTTAAGATCTTGGTATTCATCTCTTTGTTGGTGAATATCCTCCCCAGCCCGTTGATCACATTGACTTGGTTTGTGAATCTGACGCTTAGCTCGTCAATGGTCTCACTGGGCTCCATGGCAAACGCGTCGAACTTTTGTAGCTCTAATTCGAGTTTGTTCTTTTTGATCTGCGGGGTTCCTTGGCTCAGTACAGCCAGGGCATCCCAAAGTTCTTTCGCCGTCTTGTAGTCTTGCACCCTCCCGAGGTGAGAATCACTGAGCGTAGTCAGGATTGCATTACGCGCAACTCGGTCGAGGTTGTGCAGCTTTTTCTCTTCTGGTGTGAAGGCTGATTTTTCTTTAGCGACCTTAGCGCCAGTCTGCGCTCCTACACCTCCCACAGCGGCAAATTATACACTGTCGATCATGGGAATGATGGGTCCTGTCTCAAGGACGTCCGTCATGCTGTCATGCAGCGATGTGAGGTGTGCCTCCATTCTCACACGCCACACAGTGTAGTTCTCTATTGAGAACATCGGTACCATCTGAATACCTGACATATCAGACATTATGGGTAAGAGTCTAAGGATGAATGAAGAGATGCTTGTGCAGTGAAAAATGTTTTTAGGATCTGTTCGAGAAGACCAGTATTTTAGAACCGGTTATTCAGAAGAACACCGTGTGCTCTAATACCAATTGTTGGTCCGGAGACGATAGTCAGGTGTAGAGGGGGGGGGGGGTGAATACACCTGATCATAGTTTCTTTTTCTCAGAACGCGAAGGACAGCTGAGCTGTAGGTTACAATTGATGAACAATGCCAAATAGTAACCTTCGATCGCGGGTCAGAAGTGTGCCAACTACTGAGCTCTCCTACTGACTTTTGTCAGTACTTGAAACTCAGTCGGAGACGTTGTGCGGAAAAGAGTGTGGGGCCCGGAGATTCGTCTCAGTTTGAAAACGTGATTTTCACAAATCAAGTAATTTGGCTAGTGCGCTTTGAGAATACGTTTTATGCAAAGATATGATTTTTAATCAGTTTGTATGCAATGCAATAAAAAAGTAAATAACACAAGCAATTTTTAACGTGGTTCGGATACGCAAGATCCTACGTCCACGGTCTCCGGAACAGGAGTTCTTGTTGATTTATCTCGAGCAAGTCTCAGCGAAGGAATGCTGCAGTCCGGATAGACCCTTCTAAGTTATAGTCCTTAGCGACTTTACAAATCAAACCGAAGTTTGAAAGGGAGGGGATAATCTCCAACTAGGAAGGAGTTCTTACAAGAAGAACAATCACTAAAAGTGAACTCCTTCGAATTTCTAAGTTATAAATTTGGCGATGAGCTTAGCTAGAGAAGAGGGATCTAAAGAACTCTGAGAGAAGAACTAATGATATTCTATTGGGCAAGTTCTTCATTTGGATTGATCTTGAATGCGCTAGAGTTGTTCGAAAGCTTGAGCGTTTTTCCCTTGATATCCCGTGCGTGAAGCTCGAATTTCTTCTCTATTTATAGTTGTGAGCAAGCATATGTCCGTTGGAGAAGACGATGCCACGTGTCACAAGCTTCCAAATAAAACGGCCATAAATTCGAATTGTTGCAACAGAGTTGTTGGACATTGTACATGAGAGCAACTTTAGTTGGTCGGACGGATAAAGCGTTGTCGGCTTCTCATTGGTCGAGGTTTGTGGTAGGTGAGATTGTGTCGAACATCGGAGTTGACTCTCTCAAATCCTCGTATGTCTTCTACCGACTTTCGAAATGACTTTAGCGGCCGAGTCGTTTTCCGCCGGATCTGATAGACTTTAAGCGACTCTGTCTTCTTCGTCCGAGTCGGCCGACAAGAGATATTCTCTTGAGTATGGTCACCGATGACTGCGAAGGTACTTGTGCTTGCATAGAGTTCTTCTGGCGATGTCCGTCGGTGATGAGATGTCTTCTATTGAGGCGAAGATCACCGATGACTTAAGAACGCAAGCAATTACACCGATGACGTGGGGTTTTGGAAAGTAACTTCCGATGAAGATCAATCCAACAATTTACCCCGTACAGGACTTAGACAAAAAGATAGATAATAAAAACAAAATCCCTTATACATCATCTAGTCCTATCGAAGACACTACACTACCGATATCACTGGGTTTTGGGATCTTCAATTCCATAGTACTACTATGATTTCCCCCAATATTATTTTAACCACTAACAAAGTGAATACCATCTACCGACTCATAACCCAACATTCTCCAACTGTGAAGGAGTTCTTACAAGAAAGAACAGTTCAAAAGATATGAACTCCTTCGAGGTCCTAAGCTACTGATTTTACAATACACACGCTTAGATAGAGAAAGTGAACAATAATTCTCTAGAAAGAAGAACTAAAAAGATATCTAATCTATGAGCAAGTTCTTCGTTTGTACATCGCTTGAAGGTTCGCTAGAGTTCTTGAGCTTTGTTTGCTTTTGTTCCCGATGCTTCGATTTGTGAATAGATCCGTTGGAGAGGGTCTAGCCACGTGTCGAATAAGACAAGTAAAACGACCATAAGAAATTTGAACGTTGAGTAGAGCGCACTGAAGAGATTTCATCTTTTTCCGGCTAGGAGCAGCTTTATGGCAGAGTAGGTAAGGTGCAGTCGGCTCCTTATTGGTTGAGGTACATGAGAGTTGGTGAGGCTTGCTCAAACTCAAAGTACACTGAGTTGACTTCCTCTGAATTCTTGGACCATCGCATGATTGTCCTCTATCGACATCCGTCCCGAACACTTGGTCCATCGACTCGATTTCCTTTGCATACTCAGTTGGTGATAGACAGACCAACTGACTTCTTCGATACTGAGTCCTTCAGCTGAGTGCAAAGTCTTCTACTGAATCTACAACTACTGAACTCTAGCCTACTGAGTTCTAACAGCTGAACTCAAACTAAGCTATTACAGTATCGAAGGTTCATCATTCAGCTAGGGGTTTTGAGATCTTCAAATCTTATCATATAAATATATCCCAATATTTTATGTTCATCCAACAAGAAATAAGACAAGTCGGGCAGGATGGAGAAAGTATTATTTTATTTCGTAGACCAAAGCTAGAATCGTACAGAATTATTATAATTGAGGTTATTAGTTTTCCAAATATTACTTCATCGATATTTAATTTTACATAATTTTATATAAAGATCTAGGACGGGTAGAATTGAGATGGTGAATGCATGCATTTCAACAAATGAAGTTAAAGAAGGTTCGAGATTAAGATAAGCCTTCTTGACTAGACAGATTACGGAAAGCAATTATGGACCCTTTTACGGAAAAGTAAGAACAAGTACATCGACTATGTAGACTAATGAAATCACGTCTAAATAAAAAGCAAGAATTAACTTTTCGAAATTAGTATTAATGGGGGATTAATAATTTTAATTTTGAAGTTTTTAGTTTGGTCGTGAAGTGCATCATCGCATTGAAGAGTCCAAATTCAATGGTTTTTTAAACTTAGCTTAAATCATGATTATTAATATATTCATCCCCCCATACACAAAATTCTAGACCACACATGGTTGAATACAAAGTGTGAAACTTTTAGGGGACGAATGGCATCGAAAGATCTCACCTCAATCGGCACATGTTTCGATTCTTAACGACTCTACTTTACATCTTTTTTAATGTAAATGTACATCTATATTTAACTATTTATAATGATTGGGATTGATCCATCACTTGTCCACAATATTCTTAGTTGGAGTTTTTCTTACATGTATTTCTTATACCATCCACAAGCGGATCAAATAATACGTTTATATATATATATATATAGGGTGTGGATCGCGGTGAGAACTCACACTTAACGTGAGAATCACAAACATGCATAATCCTTATATAATTTATGCATAATCATTATATATATTATGCAAAAAAAAAACCTTAAATTTAATATTTTTAAATTACCCGCACAAAACATATAAGGATTATGCATGATTCTTAATTCTCACGAAAATGTGGGTTCTCATATATATATATATATATATATATATATATATATATGTATGATGTGGGGTCACATGACCCTCCAAATTCTAATACAGTGTATTTATATTTTAAAAATAAATATACTATATATCCACTAAAGTTATATAATCCCCAGCTCTAAACATTGTTAAAAAAAACTAAAAACTACCATAACTTTTTGAAGATTTACCATATTGTTACACTAAAACTACATATATATTTGTACCTCATCAGAAAATATATATCCTAAATTTCACCCTAAATTCTACGACGAATTAATAATTTAATATACTAAGCCAAATGGGTATATATGTATTTAATTAAATTAGATGGATAATTAAATAATATCTATTTAAAAAATATATGGAAGATGATAATGATCATGTGTGTCGCTATAATTGCGATGCCTACTGTCCGTTATTTATGGACACAACATAATCTTGTTAAGAATGGTAGCTTAGCTTGTTGGAATTTATTTAGTCCAAAGATTCCCCCAAATTAAGACATTAATTCCAATGAAATATCGCGTCACGTATAATTGTCGTTTGACTTGTCTTGCCAATCGTACTTGGACAAATTACACATTAGATTATAGTTTATATGTCAAATTAATTAGGCCAGTGGAATTCTCGTTTTTAGGAAATGGATAAGAAGAATGCTTAAAATAAAAAATAAGAATGAATTTCGACTCTTTATTTTATCATTGGATGATTTGAATTTAAAATATTCTGGATGGATCCGTTGTGTATGACCCTTGATATGTTTGTATAAGAGCAAATTAAAGTGTACAAATTATAAAGTTTATATATATAAAAAAATAAAAATGATGCATAAAAAATATAAAAATTTTGTATACTTCTTATTTTCTATATAACTTTATCTTTTTAGTAGATTCATATACCTCGTTATCAATATAATAGTACTGTATATACTTTTTACAAATGTGTATCTTATTAAAATTGGATTTGTATATTTTTATTTATAATAATTTTTTGAGGTCGTTATAATACTAGTAAAATTTGAGTGGACATACTTAGTACGGAAATAAAAGGAATTGAACATTTACGCATAGAAAACATAAATTCATAATTAAGAAGTAAAACTGTAAAAAAAATACTACATTTTAATCTTATGAATAAATATTCGATCTTGAAAAAAATGATAGCATATTAAAATTCATGTAATATAAAATTTATGATATTTTATACGGTGATTTGACGCACAATGAACATTAATCGAGTGCAGCGTCTCTATGATCGATTGATCATGCAAGAAATCTATGTGCACTTTCTTGCTGTAGATTTTACACATTTATTACTATATTATACTATGGAATAATTAAACTCGATTTGTGCATTCAGTAAATTTTATTCTTTTAATTGAAAATTTACAAACTACAGAAGTTGTGAACTGTAAATAATTATTTTCTAATTAACGTCATGTATTCGATCCAAGGAAAAATGAAGCTCCACATGCTTTATCTATTATTTATTGTATAATTCTAGAAACACTCTGTAAGGGACTGGGCATAGTTAAAACGTAGACAAATTGATATGGGCAACATTAAAAATTCAAAACTGTAGTACAAGATAAGGTTGGGTTAAGGTAAGAGCACTGATCGTTGTCTCACTAAATTTTCAGTAGAGCTCAGAATTTGTCTTTTTTCTTTTTTTTAGTTCTAATATAATTCTCTTTATTTTGTTTTATATTTCGATTTTTCTCTATCCAATTATTATTTAATAATAATACTTTAAAATGATAGTTTGCTGAACGTAATCTTGGGCCGACACTCTCACTTTTGTTTGTACGCTTTTCATTTTCTTTGATTTTAGTTAGGACAAAGTTCTTTTCCCGCCCAAAATGTTGATACATGTATAAATTATTTAATTGTTTAAATTATTTTTAAAATATTGTTTAATTGACGGTTTTAAACTGTACGTACACACAGAATAAATGATATTTTGAATATCTTAAAATGGGAAGAATAATTGTCGTTTTCATGGCATCAAATTTTCCGCTTTTTATTTCCTTTTTTCATATCTCATTAGTGTCTGTGTTTGTCCTGCCTAAATTCTACTTATTAATTATAATTGTAAGACTATCGGAAAAAGTTTCGATTGAAAAAGTCACTCAATAGGAAAGTCCACTCCAAGCAATTGCGGTTGCATCAAGTGGAAATAGACTCCTTTGAAAGTTGAATACTCTTAAACATGCGTCATAACTTTAATTATTAGATTTGCCAAATTACCAAAGAAAATCAAGATAACGAAAACTAGTCTGTGCATACTTACAAAATGAAGATGCACATTTGTAATTATTGGGCCGATTCAAGAGATTAATTTTAACGGTGTTGTTGGAAAATCGTTTATATGTATATATATATATATATATTTAATTTAATATATATAATGATATACCGACAACATGTAGTGTAGTTCGTATTCCATTTTTACGTAAGTGGTTAATTTAGAGTTGATCTAGTGTTCAATCCCGTTATGATCGATTTAAAATTAATAATATATATAATGATATATTATGGAAATAAGATTAGCATTAAATGCTATTTTGGATTGGTTAAAGATCGGCGATCTTTGACCGCATTTTCGAGCCTCGAAACATATCCGATTTACGAAATGAAATATATAGTGACGATCCATGTTTCAATTAGATAATTTTAGTATGCTTAATTTCTCAATTCCGATTTTCGGTGAGTGAAAAATAGTGGCTCGAAATTTGGGAGACAACTAAATTGTTACCTAAAGTGTGAAAAACTTACCTTATTTAGTTATTGGAGAGCAATAAATGTTGTGGTATTTAAGTCAACTAGTTATTTAAGTCCATACCACTTAGTTGGAGATAACAAAGTGACATGCTTGAGGCTCGATCCACACATGTTCATGCGCGTGAGCCTTTTCGCCGACCGCCTCACACGCAGGTGTGCCCGAACTCGGCTCCGCCTCGGTTCCGGTTCGTGTCCTTGGACTTTGATCTTGGCAATTGGTCCGTTGGACTTGGCAATTGGGCCTTGGCTAATGGGCTTGGATGGCTGACCCACTGGTGGTGTAGTGCTCTCGCCACACCAAAACCTAAGACTTTAGTGGTTCTCCACTACCCACTTTCCTTCCCCACTATCCACTATCCTGGCCGCCATAATGCGGATTGACGTCCAACAATAATTCACCTGGGTGGGAAGTGCCTATAAATAGACAATCTTCATCTGCATTTCAACATACAAACTCAAGCATTCTCTGCATATCTTCTGCATTCTAGCTCTAAGTGCCCAGCTCGTGTCCTCGTTAGAGCTCTACGATCTTGTGGTTCTACAATTTTCGAGACGAACGTCATATTATTTCAAAGCAGAAGCCGAAAAACAACTTGATTGTAAAAACAAAATGGTACGAAGTGATAGAGGTGGGGATGAAGTAGCTCCTTTTGAAGAGTTGTGTAAGTCAAGTAGTATAATTCATCAAACCACTGCCCCCTATTTGCCTCAATCAAATGGTGTTGCTAAAAGGAAGAATCGAAGCTTAAAAGGAGATGATGAACGCCTTGTTAATAAGTTCCGGCGCCCCGAACACGCTGGGGGAAGTCGTATTGACGGCTAACTACTTATTAAATAAAATACCTCTTAAAGGTAGGGATGTTACTCCTTACAGATTGTGGAAAGGAAGGAAACCTTCCTATAAATACCTCAAGGTGTGGGGGTGTTTGGCTAAGGTAGAAGTGCCTTTACCTAAGCAAGTTACAATTGGACCTAAGACCGTCGATTGTATCTTTATAGGATATGCACTGAATAGTATTGCATATCTGTTTGTCATTCATAAGTTGGCCATACCCGATATAAATGTAGGAACTACTAATGAGTCAAGAAATACTATATTCTTTGAACATACCTACCCATGTAAAAAGGAAAATAAGGTTGAATCGAACTCTAGTGGTGATGCTAGAGAGATTGCTAGTAGTTCTGAAAATGTGGGGGTAGAACCTGCTACGCGTAAGTGGCATGCTGTCGATCTTGAAGCTGCAGAACCAAGACGTAGCACTAGAACTAGGGTTGCTAAGGACTTTGGTCCTGATTTTATTATCTTTCTTTTGGATGAAGAACCACAGTCTATAAAGGAAGCTCTTTCTAGACCAGATGACCCACTTTGGCAAGAAGCTATCCAAAGTGAGATTGATTCATTCATGCAAAATCACATTTAGGTCTTAGCTGAGTTACCCAAAGGTTTTAAGCCCTTAGGATGCAAGTGGATCCTAAAAACAAAGTACAAGGCATATGGGTGAATTGATAAATATAAAGTCTGTTTAGTGGTTAAAGGTTTTAAGCAAATTGAAGGATATGATTTCTTCGATACATATTCACCTGTAATGAGAATTACTTCTATCCGCGTGCTTCTCGCGATTGCTGCTCTGCACAATCTAGAGATTCACCAAATGGATGTCAAAACCGCCTTTCTAAATGGTGATTTAGAAGAGGAAATTTATATGGAACAACTTGAAGAGTTTGTTGTACCTGGTCAAGAGCGAAAGGTATGCAAGTTGGTTAAATCCTTATATGGGTTGAAACAAGCTCCATTACAATGGCATTTGAAATTCGACGAGGCTATGTTGTTGAATGGTTTCAAGATCAATGAATGTGATAAGTGTATGTACATAAAGAATACAAATAATGACTTCGTAATTGTTTGTCTTTATGTAGATGATATGTTGATTATGAGACAAAATAGTCAAGTCATAACTGACACCAAACATATGCTTAAGAAATCTTTCGATATGAAGGATATGAGAGTGGCTGATGTAATTCTTGAAGTTAAGATCCAAAGAACTTCCAATGGGATTGTTCTGTCTCAATCTCATTATATTGAGAAGGTACTTAAAAGGTTCAATGCTTTTGATAGTGCACTTGCTAAGACTCCTGTAGAGGTTAATGTTCACTTCAGCAAGAATAGGGGTGATCATGTTGCTCAAGAGGATTATTCTAGGATCATTGGTTGTCTTATGTACATCACGAACTGTACTAGGCTAGATCAAGCTTGTCCGGTGAATAAATTAAGTCGGTATACGAGTATTCCCAGTAGGGAACATTGGAAGGCTCTTGTAAGAGTTCTAAGGTGCTTTGAAGTACACTTTTAACTTTGAAGTTGCACTACTATGGACATCCCCGTACTTGAAGGTACTGTGATGCAAATTGGATATCCGACACTAAAGACTCTTTTGTCTACTAGTGGTTATGTGTTCACTATAGGGGAGGAGCCGTATCGTGGAGATCCACGAAACAAACGTGCATAGCTCATCCTACCATGGAATCCAAATTTATTGCGTTAGATAAGGTGGTGAGGAGGCCGAATGACTCCAAAATTTTCTAGAAGATATTCCATATTGGACGAAACCCGTGCCACCTCCGATGATTCACTGCGATAGCCAAGCGGCTATCGGAAGGGCCAAAAGTGGGTTGTATAATGGCAAGTCGAGCCATATTCGCTCGTTGACATAATACCGTAAGACATTTGATCACGAGTGGGGTTATCTCTCGTAAACTATGTTAGGTCAATTGATAACGTAGCGGATTCGCTTACCAAGAGTTTGAATCGAGGTCAAATGTATAAGCTCGTAGAGAGAATGAGAGTTAAATTCACAACTTGAAGACAATTATAGTGGATACCCAACCTTGTAGATTGAAGATCCCATGAACTAGGTTCAATGGGAAAACTAAGCTATATGAGTCTGTTGATACCACACTCAAATAGTCTATTCCCTAAAAGAGCTCGAGAGTGTTGGTAATCTGTCAAGTGGGGAGGTTAAGTCTTAGAATTTTACTGATTCTTGAATGCCTTGGGAAGATGGAGTATGACAGGATACTCAAGTAAGAATCACCTAAGTAAGAAGTGAGGGATGCTTCTAAGTAATACTTATGAATTTAAAGACGTTGTCCATGACCAGTAAAGGACATAAACGTGAGAACGGACGAGGATGAGAGTTTATAGCGTTAGTGCTATTATTTCAGTATATGCTATGGAGGCATAGTTCAAGGCCATGTGTCCACTAGTCCGCCAGTATGCTTGATAGCACTGACTAAAGAAGGTTCAATGTGACAAGCCACCTACCCTAATGCTTTATTGTCTCTTGAGGACAGAGTTGCGTGTCTGCATGCATGCATTTGGAGAGTTGTGCATTTATCAATGCCCCATATTGATAAATGAACAATAAATATAGTGGTATTTAAGTCTATACCACTTAGTAGGAGATAACAAAGTGACATGTGGTGGGCTTGGTCCACACATGTTCATAAGTGCAATCCTTTTTGCCGACCGCCTCACACGTAGCGCGCCGTGTTCGTGTTCATAAGTGCAAGCCTTTTCGCTTGAGTTGGTATGTAGAAGATCGCGCTTGAGCCCGTGCCCGACTCAGGTTCCGGTCCGTATCCTTGGACTTGGACTTGGATCTTGGCAATTGGTCTGTGGCTTGTCCATTGGACTTGGCAAGATTGGGCTTTGGCTAACGGGCTTGGTGGGGTTGGCCGGCCTCGTGGTGTGGTGCTCCCGCCACACAAAAACCTATCTTTTTGGAGACTCTAGTGGTTCTCCAACACCCACTTTCTGGCTGCCATAATTGGCAGAATTGATGTCCAACGATAATTCACCTGGGTGGGAAGTGCCTATAAATAGGCAGTCTTCATCTGCATTTCAACTCAAGCATTCTCTACATATCTTCTCGCATTCTAGCTTTAAGTGTCCAACTCCCCGTCCTCGTGGAAGTCCAGGTTCGTCGGAGCTCGACGATCTTGCACTGCTGCAATCTTCGAGACGAACGTCGTTTTATCTTTGGAGACGAAGCGCCGAAAACCGAGAGCACTACCGGGGCATTTTTATCTTACGGAAAGATGATTCCCTCGACTCGATAAAATTTTGTTTTTCATCTTCTTACGTTTCTTGTACTACGGGCTATTTCAGTTTGTAATAACAACTTGTGTATTCAACAAGTGTTTATTGAAAGAAAAAAATATTGATCCAATCCAAAATTTTCGAACCCCTTTTAGAAGAAGAGAAAAATTAGACTTTAATTGGCTTTATGTCAATTCTTACATGCAATGGGAAAGAGGTAAAAAAAAGAAAAAAAAAAGAGATTAATTATAAAGTGAGAGACTTTCATTATGCAGCTGAGTTGCTTTCCGTATCTTTACAAATACGTGTGAATAATTATTCTTAATATCAATAACTTTTCCTAATTTCACTATAGAATTATGAAGTACTATTTTATGTATTTTCTCTAATTTTGATTCTTTTCTTATTCTGTAATTTTTATCTTATTGGTAACAATGAATTTACAAAGTTATATATCTTCAAGTTGTTGGCTTCTATATATTTTTTTGTTTTTTTTTTCTTTCTATTCTACTTTTTTTTAAAAAAAAATTATTCTGGAATATCGTCATTTCTAAAATAAAGTATTGGATATCTATATGATCTTTCTTTGTTTGGTAGATGAGAGAAAATGAAAGGAAAGAAATAGGTGAGAAAGAAAATTGAGAGAAAGAAAAAGGAGATATACCCATTTCTCTCTGATTTAATTTCCTCCCCTCATTTCTTTCTGTCCTATTTCTCTTGAAACGAAAGAAGTAGGAGGGAGAGAAATATGAATTTTGGGTATTCAGTTGATAAGAGATATATGGGCGAGAAAAAAAAGTGGTGGGAACCACCTAAATTTTATTTCTCTCCGAACATGAGGAGAAATGGGGAAGAAGAGTGGGGTGAGTAAGGAAAACTATAAATATAATTTTAAATTAATTTGACTCTTTTTTTTAAGGATATTTTTATCTTTTCGAATGTAACATCATTTTTCTTCTCTCACCTTTCTTATATACTTCTTTCCTTTTTCTCTCTCTATTTTCTTTCTCACATATTTCTTCCCTCAACCAAACATATTGGTTGAGGGAAGAAATATAGAAGAGAGAAATATGTGAAAAAGAAAATAAAAAGAAAGAGAAATATGGTGGATTTTAGTGTTTGGTATGAGAGAAATAGAGAAGAAATAGAAAAAAAGAGAAACAACATTATATTGGAAAATACAAAAACATCCTTTAAAGCAAAATGTAGAGAAATATTATTAAGGCAATATTTATAATTTAATTATCAAACAACTCTTTCTCTCCACTTTCTTCTCACATTTGGAGAGAAAGGAAATTTGTGTGATCCCACCCTTTTTTCTTCTTTACCTCCTATTTCTCCTCCAATCAAACAACATAAAATTTTTCCATTTCTCTTCCCTACAACCAAACATATAAAGTCTATTTTCCCAGGGACAAATTAATGAACGTGATGCCGTGCGCAGCTTCGGATGGGCCACATAGGATAATAAGCACGTGTTGGCAACTCTCTCTCTTAAGACTTCTATGACTTGATTGTCTTTTTTTGGAAAATAGATGGTATAAAAATACGGTCTATAAAGATTGAATCAACAGAAATGATGTGCCACCACATATTTCCTATAGTCATGATGATATCATATCAGTCAAGATGTCGAACATAATATAGATTAGATCGTATAAAAGATGCAAAACGATAAAAACATATCGTTGAAATTAAATTCTGAGAAACCTAATGTTTTGGTGCTTTTCCTTTTTGGAAAAAAAAAAGAAGAATTGATAAACTAGTAGCCTCTAGGATTTGGAAGAGTCAGTCAATACGCGATAATTTTTGAACATTGTTTTTTGTTTACCACAAAGCACCAAAAATCCGTACGAGTTGAAATGAAATCCGAAATCTATGTGGCGGGCAATAAACGGCACCGAGTTGACCCAACAAATTGACGCGTCGGCTCACCCAATTGAGTGCTGACGTGTCACTACTTGAGACGTCCTCCCCGGGGGGACGGATTCGAGCGACCTATTCTCGTATTGTATTTATGAAATCTAATAATTTCCACAATATCTGACGATGAAAGTTTTGTTTGTGGGACTAGTGATAACTTTGTCTTTCTACTCTCACAAGATGCTAAATTGACTAATACTACTAAGAGGGTGTTCGGTTGATGGGTTTGATACCTAATCAAAATATTTCATATACATATAAGATGTTTGATATGTGGAGGATATGAAAGGTTTATTATGGTTATGAATTTTCTCATACCAAAATAGAATGGTGGGTATTAGGTTTGAAACCTATAGTAAGACCATTGAGTGTACACGTCGGTATATAGTGTATCGATTTTTACGTGATCTTTTTCGTTCTGTTTCGATAGAGATAAGAGCTTTTTATGATATGACTTGTGGATATTTGTAAAGGACAATAAATGAGCAAATACATCCATTGTTGACGTTGTATTATGGATCTATAGATGTAGAAATTATTGATACAATCTCAGAAACACAAGCACTACTTTTATAGCCTTATTAGGTACCTATTTCACAACATTTGTATGTTAAAGCCTTGATTATTGATTATTGTAACAAAATAACACTATGGTCTTAAAATACATGATATGGATGAAATATAATGTATTTATAGAGTTGTGGGTGTAACAAATGATCAAATTTAAGCCATTGGCATATCCAAAGGAGAGGGTGGGGGCCGTCTGAATCCGTAAAATGTCAAATCTTAATTTTCACAGTGTATTTTTTGAACAATCACAAATTAGTGGAATGAGGTTGTTTTATCTTATACATAATTTGATAGAGAAAAATGAATTAAACTACCAAACCTTTGAGGTGTAAAACACTTTATCCCCTAAGCATTTAAAAAATGCGTTATACCCTCTAACTTATGAATATGAAAGAAAATAACCCCTACAGCTAAACTTAAACAAAAACTTAACACAAACTTTTGATGGTATAACACTATCTTTGATCTTTAAAAAAAATGCAGTATACCACCTAAAACTATTAAAGATTAAAGCAGTTAACCACCTCCACATATAAAGTGTTGCGTAACATCAAATTATTTGTCATAAATCGACACATGTTGTATATTGTAGGGATTTCAATTAAAATGAACCTAAGCACTAAATTTTCAAAACCAAATATCAAACCAATATAATTTGATCAATTTTTACCCGAAAAAAATGATTTAGGTTCAATTTGATTCATAATAACCGAAATTACTAAAAAAAGAAGAACATAATAAAAATTATAATAAATTACGTAATTCCCTATTTAGTATAGATATTATAGAAAAAAATAATATTTTTAATAAGAATTTTGAAATATTTTCGGTTCGATTAACCGATTGGCTATGAAAAACTTGATTGAAAAAATTTCTATATTGACATATTTTGTATATAAGGATTACAAAGATATATAGGCTACAACAATAGATGAAATCACGCTAACAAAATAATGACAACTCTTAATTAACGATATAAGAAACGTTAATTAATGATGACTAATTCCCAGACTAAAATAGACTACAATATCATATCAAAGAATTATATACATTATCACAACAATATCATATCAAAGATATGATATACATTATCACCCCCTCAAGACGGAGTGTGTAAATTTCGTACACCCATCTTGCCAAGAAGATAACCAAGTTGTTCGGCCCCGAGTGCCTCAAGCAAGAATATCAAGCAATTTGTTGAGTAGTAGAGATCGGTTGTGGAATGATGTCTCGACTATCAACACGTTCACGAACAAAGTAACAATCCATCTCCACATGCTTGGTGCGCTCGTGAAAGACCGAATTGGTAGCAATTTGGCGAGCAAATTGATTATCACAATATAATGGCGTAGGAGATTAAAATGTGACGCGAAGATCACGAAACAACCATCGTAACCAAAGTAGCTCACTTATCATGGCAGCCATGACACGATACTCGCCTTGTAAGAGCGAGCAACAACAGCATTGCTTTTTGGTTTTCCAAGAAATTGGAGCTCCACCAAACAAGATAACATAACCACTTCTAGTGAGCGACGCGTTAATTGACACCCTCCCCAATCGACATCACAATATGCCATGAGAGTAAGATCACCAATAGAGGGAAGAAAAACACCTTGACCAAGAGTTGCTTTGATGTAGCGAAGAATACGATATGTACCATCCGGATGAATCCGTCTCGGTGAACTGATGAATCGACTAAGCGCATTTACTGAATAGGCAATGTCCGGCCCAAATGACGGTAAGATATTGAAGTCTACCAATAAGATGTCTATATTGTCCTTCATCGATAGACGGACTAGAAGAGTCGTTGGAGTATTTAAGGTTATGCTCCATAGGTATGGAGCTTGGACGACAACCTTCCATACCACTTTCGTGAAGAATGTCAAGAGCGTATTTGCGTAGATTGAGAACAAAACCATCCCGATGATCTGGCCACTTCAATACCAAGAAAATATTTGAGAGGTCCAAGGTTCTTGATGCTAAACTTGGTATCAATGAATGATTTAACAGATGTAATATGAGATAAATCATCGCCAGCTAAGAGAACGTCGTCAACATAAATTAGTGCCAAGGTATAAATAGATGTCGTCTCAAGATAAAAAGGGAGTGATCGACATTTGACTGCTTGAAACCAATTTGAAGAAGAGCTTGTGTAAACTTTTGATACCAATTCCGAGAGGCTTGGCGAAGTCCATATAAGGATTTATGCAGGCGACAAACCCGAGAATCACCATTAGATGCAAAATCAAGTGGAATTTGCATATAAACCTCCTCACTTAGATCACCATGTAGGAATGCGTTATTCACATCAAGTTGATGCACAATCCACTATTTCTTGGTTGCCACAAAGAAGAACACTACGCATAGTTACTAGTTTAGCAACCGGAGCAAAGGTCTCGTGGAAAATCAATCCCCTCGATTTGAGTAAATCCCTTTGCGACAAGTCTAGCTTTGTACTGCTCAATCACACCATTAGGCTTATGTTGGGTGATGATTCCATCCTCAAGATCGCTTTCACTCAAGGGGAAATGATTCGGCCTTAGACACCGATCTTAAGCTCGCAGCCTTGTGCTCGTACTTGTCTCGAAGATTTGAAGATCCCAAAACCCTATCTAAATGATGAACCACTCCCTCAGACTGCTTTGTCTCCGAGGTTTCGGACTCGCAGACACTCGCTCCGGTCAAGGTGCTCGCAGCTTATTTGCCTCAAGCACAAGGGTAAGACTCAACTGATACCGGACTCGCCAGAGCAAGATATCGAGAGAGTCGCTGAACCGAACTCAACAGAGTAGTTCACCTGGACTCGTAGCCGATCATCGTAGACTTATCTCGAAGCAGCCTATCTACCGAATACAAGGTCGACTCAACAACGGGCGATAGTCTTCGTGGATCGTCGGAAAATCTTTTTGAAAGACAATCGCATTGTCATGTACGAGGAAGAGAGAAGTCGCCTTCGCCCGTCTCAAGTTTGTGCTATCTCAACCACTCCATCCACCTCAATGAATGACAAGCATACACGTGTCTTCTCACCCGCTAAAGTCAGCACCAACCTTTTACCTAAAAAGGTGGGAAAGTACACTGTTACCTACACCAAAAGAGCCGTTTGCTACCAAAAAGAGAGAGAGAGAAGAAGATCGTCTCCAACGGGATCTATTTTCAATCTCCCGCTCTATAAATAGAGGGATCATTCAAGATTTGAAGAACTCAAGAAACCAAGAACTAGAGAGAGCGCGAAAAGAGCGAATTCAAAAGAACAAAGTCTTAGCAAGAACTCGAAGAACAATCTCCGGCGAAAGACTACATTCTAGCTCATAGGGAATCAAGCTAAACCAACATATAAAGCCTCTAGTATCCAATCGACGTTACACGAACTTATAGCTTACCTTCACTGTTCGTCGATCTAGAAGCTACTCTCTCATATTCCCTATCCCTCTAACCCTAAGCTCAACCGTTCTTATCTATAGCTTAGACGAAGGAGTTCACATTTGAACCCAATCCTTATCGTATAAGGACTCCTTCACCGTTGGAGAAGTTTGTCAAACACTTTAAGTTTGATAAGTGTTGTAACCGAGACTTGATCGCAAAAAAACCAAGACGCGGCTTTGCCCAAAGTGCAAGCCGACCGAGACTAACTCAGGATAATAAATAGCCTCCCGATCATTCGGGACAATGGGACGTAGGATTTGAGCGATATCCGAACCACTTTAAAAATCCCGTGTCTCTTACCGCTTTCTTAACCGCCGCATTGATTTTACTATTCATACCGAACATCATATTTAAAATCATCAACCGGTCTCAAAGATACCGAACTTTTAAATCTACCGAACCGAGACTTAAAACGCTTTTCTCACAAAAACCGATTTGGGCCTACACTATTCCGCGCATTGAACTCTTACCGTAGATACCGAATTCCGACCTAGTCGCTAGCGCATCTCACTGAGTCCGGACTCTTAGCCTTTAACTCGATTCGTAACGCTTGTCCTGGTCTCCGCCGAACGTTTCGGCCGACACCATCCCGAATAGGACTATTCGAGTTCGAAGTTGAGAAATCGAATCAGGTGTATTCACCCCCCTCTACACCCGACCGTACACTCTGGACCAACAATTGGGTATCGAGAGCAGGAGTTCTTTGACTCTTGTTATCTTTGAGACCCGGTCTATTCAAACGGATCCGAGGGAAAACGCTTTCACCGCATATCACTCTACATTCATATCATTATTCTTCATGGCCGATATGTCGTGTATAAGGATGGTACCTATGTTCTCGGGGAGAACTACGGAGTATGGCGAGTCGGATGGAAGCTCATCCGACATCCCTCCATGATGCATGACCGAAGTGCTTGAAGATGGACCTATCGCTCCCATGATCGATAGTGTCGTAACTCGTGACCAAGCTCAAGGAGGAGGAATGGTGATCGGGAAGAAGATTCCCAAAGACAAGTCTCCTTCACACTTCGAGGAGAAGAAGCTTCACAACTTAGACCGTGCTTGCCGTAAACGCTATACCGACCACCCCTAGTGATTCTTATCTTGGTAGGGTTCGGGAATGCAAGACCGCAAAAGAACTCGGGGACGCTCTAGCCGCTTACCGAGTCGAGGGACTCAAGATTAAAGCGAATAAACTAGCGCCGGAACTCCAAAAGCCGGAAAGCTTGTCTCTCATGCCCGTGACAAAATCGAAGATCCGAACGTCGATTTACCAACTGATGAACTCTATCAATGGGCCGGGAAAGACATTCAAGAATCGAGAGATGAATCAAGATTCCGAGGGCACCGCCGGATGGACACCGGACACCTTTTGCCACTCTATTGCGATATTCCTCGACTTAGATGCCGTGTCTCCCGACCATATCTTTTCGTAATTACAGTGCAGGAGTTTGAGTTCGACAGACCTCAAAGAAAGCAGAGAGCCGAAGCCGACACAAAATCGACCATGCTTTCAAAGCATCGGGCCAAAGACAAAGATCTCCCAAAGAACGAGCAAAACGATGAGTAAGACCGAACCTTCACTCAATGATCTACAAGAAGGAAGTCTCGCTCGTAAGTATGCGCCGCCGCGTAAAGTATCGAAGGAGAAGGAGCGACGCAGTAAAAGTGACTAAAGCCTATCGGGAAACGAAAGGTAAGTCAAATTATATGTCGAAACACACTCCCGACTCACAATCTTCTCGAATGCGTAAAGAAAGATGACTCGAACCATCAAAGAATAGCGAAAGCAAAGAAGAAAGAGTCATCGCTTGTTACAACCGCAAGAAGCCGGACATTATCGCTGTGGATTGCCCCGAGCTCGCAGTGCCGAACGCGCAAAGACGTAAGGCAAGGAGAGAGAAATTCGCCCGTAAAAGACAATCCTACATAGCCGGGCGAAATCTCGGACGTACTCTAAGAGGTCGACTCCTTTATGGATTCATCGGATGATGATGCAGCTTTCATGGCCTTAGAGCTTGAAGTCAAGAATCACCGAAGAGTGCATGATGGCAAGCGAAGAGGATGAGGTAAATTCTCATGAACCACTTAACTCCTCTTCACACTGCACACACGACACTATTTCAAAGTGCAGATGAGAATTTGGACGTCGCGACCGCATACGAAGAACTCGCTCGACGAACAAATTCGGATGAGTCGAGCCTCAACAAGACTCTTCGGGAGTTGGATACCCCGAAAGTAGAGAATCGTGAGACTTTCTCAGAGAGTCAAAGTTGCTACCGAGGCCGAAGGACTTGTGTTGAGACTCGTGGAGGAGATAAACTCTCTCGATGGCCAAGTCTCAAAGATCAAGAAGATCGGATTTCGGTTTTGACTAATGACTTGACTCGAAAGATACCGAACCGAGCCTGGCTGAAGCAAGAAATGTCGGACTTCTGCACCGAGCACGACACACCGAAGAAGAGTGATGATGTCCGGAGGAGCTCGATGACCGAGAGGTACATGGGTGCTGAGAAGAAATTAGAAGCTATGCTAGCAAGCAATAAGCCAAAGCACTGCAAGGAAGGACTTGGATTCGGCCTAGGAGCTTCCTCATCTCGCCCCCAAGACACTCGTGGTACGGCTTGCCGATAGGTTTGTTAAAGGGGAGACTATGAACGCAAATATAAACGAACCCCCTAGCAAAGAACAAACGAAGATGAAAGCACCTCATCCCACACATCAACATTCCGACAAGAAGATCGCCGCCAAGAAACCCCAAGCCTTCCAAGGGGGAACCAAAGAATCAAAATTGGCGTATCAAGATGGACATCCAAAGCCGACACATCCAAACTCGCATGGGTCATACTATTATGAACCTATAGTCGAAAGAGGCTCCAAAGGTCAAGAAAAAAGAAAGCCACACGTAAGGCTAAGGTCGCAGTCCACCAACTCGAAGATCAGGACTCCCCGAACCCCGGAAGCCTCGTAAGTCACCGTGACCACCCAAAGGGGTCGAGATATGTTGACTCCAAGTGGAAAGAAAATGTCCGAAACCACCGGGGTTGTTGGGACTGATTTGGGTTACTAAAACTAACATCTAAGGACCCAAAATCAAAAATAAAGGGTACCCGAATATAATTCCTGTTTTGCAGTGCGTAAAGACCTATGGTATGTGGACAAGGATGCTCAAGACACATGACATACCAAAGGAGTCTCATCAAGAATTATATCATCGAAGAAGGACCCAAAATTGAGTTTGGAGATAATGCAAAAGTGCTATACCGGAGGATATGGAACACTCAGCATTGGAACCGCCAACGTTCCAAGAGTATCATATGTTGAAGGACTTCAAAGATAATCTTCTCTCCGTTAGTCAATTTTGTGATAACTCAAATAGAGTGATATTTGACGCCGGTTTCGTGATGTTATTGATAAATCTACAGTGGGAAAACAATGTTATCGTTCGCGCAAAAAGAACATATACGTGGCCGACCGGAACTCAGTGAACCTCGAAGCTTGTTTGTCGGCGAAGAATGACAACCGCACGGGGTGGCTATGGCACGTAAGACTCACCATCTCAACTTTAAGACGCTCAACAAGCTTGCAAGAAACACTCTAGCAAGGGGACCGCCGAATGAAGTATTCAAAGAAAGACACTCGAAGGTGAAGCATGTCCGAAGGGAAAGCAAACAAAGAATGAAAATCCACTTGCTCCATCTCCTTCCACTAATGGAATTCTTCACCGCTATATATGGATTTGTTCGGTCCAAAGTCTCCCAGGACGATCGAGGCGTAAAAATATGCATTAGTGGTCATTGATGACTACTCGCGCTACACATGGGTCATATTCATTGCCAACAAGTCTGACGTCAAAACAGAGTTACCAACGCTTCTGAAAAAGCTCAGTGTCGAGAAGAACACCAAGATCAAGAAAAATACGTTCAGATAGAGGAACTGAGTTCCTTAATTCCATGGTAAAGGAGTTCTGCAAAGGAGAAGGAATAGAGCATGAGACTTCAGCTGCACGCACACCTCAGCAGAATGGAGTTGATGAACGAAAGAACAGAACTCTAAAAGAGGCAGCTAGGACTCTACTCGCAGACTCAGGACTCCCAACCAAATTCCTGGGGCGTAAGGCTACGATACGCATGCTACACTCGTAACCGATCTTTACCGACAAAGCAAGATAAGAGAACACCATATGAACTATGGAACGGCAGGAAGCCTTCTCTATCTTATTTCCATATCTTTGGTTGTTCATGCTTTATCCACAATAATGGGAAAGATTAGTCAAGACTTTTGATAGCAAGTCGATCGTGGAGTATTCTTAGGATACTCGGGTCAAGCAAAGCTTTCGTAGTATTCAACTATCTGACTCTTTGCGTGGAGGAAAGCCCTCATGTTGTTTTTAACGAGTTTGCTACTAAAGACAGGAGCAATAACTCAAATTCTGAATCCGAGGACATCAAGTAGCGTACAAGATCTAAGCTTAAAAGACAAATCGAAAAGATCCACCTATGTTGGGATGATGATTCGGACGAAGAAGTCAAGACAAATCTATCGAATCTAACCAATGAGCAAGTAGTCGAGCGCATTGATTCTCCCGAACAGTAATCAATCCCGTGTAACTCAGGTCGATGAGGAAACCGTAGAGGTAATCGAGACCACTACCGAGAATAACAACTCGGGGGAACATCTAGTAATGTTCCTCGAGCCGAATGCCCCGAACCCGGTGACTCGCAGATCATACTCTTATCACCGAAATTCTTCAATCTCGTAATAGTACAACCGAAATGCCTAACTCACCTACTATCTCGTGTTGAACAAATTTCGGATGAAGAGTTAAAACATCGTAGATCGTGGCTAGATGCTCACACTGCCGATCTTATAATTGGAGATCCTTCAAAGACATGTCAAGACAAGATCCAGATTCTCACAAGGAGAAAGCGCATTATTTTCCTCGCTTCTTGTCTACCGAAGAGCCTCAGAATATTGAGGATGCACTTAAAGATGATGACTGGATTATTGCTATGCAGGAAGAGCTGAATCAGTTCACGAGCGAGATGAAAACAACGTTATAGTCAGGAACAAAGCAAGGCTCGTGGCTAAAGGCTACTGTCAAGCTGAAGGAATAGATTTCGATGAAACTTTCACTCCAGTTGCAAGATTGGAGGCAATTAGACTATTCCTAGCCTACGCAACACATCAACGATTCAGAGTTTATCAAATGGATGTGAAGTCTTGCTTCCCGAATGGCGTGGCCGAAAGAAGAAGTCTATGTGGAACAACCCCTGGCTTTCAAATAGGACATCAAGTATATGGACTCGTGAAGGCTCTATACGGGTTAAAACAAGCACCCAGGGCTTGGTACGATACCCTGTCTGAGTTTCTTCTTCAGAAAGGTTTTCAGAAAGGCACAGTAGACCGCACTCTATTTAGCATTCGACTGGAAGAAGACTTATTACTTGTGCAGATCTACGTGGATGACATTATATTCGGATCAAAGAATATCATCATGTGTCAGCAATGTGAAAAGATGATGAAGGATAAGTTCGATATGTCGATGATGGGTGAAATGAACTACTTTCTTGGTTTTCAAGTCAAGCAATCCAAAAAGGGAACGTTCATCAACCAAGGCAAATACACTCGAGACCTCATCAAAAGATTCGGCTGCACATCCGGCAAATCAATCAAGATCCCGATGAACACGAATATGAAGATAGATCTTGATAAAGAGGGAGTATCAGTAGACCAAACTGAATACCGTGCTATAATTGGTTCTTTATTATATCTAACAGCTACTCGTCCTGACATAACTTATGCTGTAGGTGTCTGTGCTCGATTTCAGGCGAATCCCAAGCAGAGTCATAGGGACTCAGCAAAGAAGATTTTCCGCTATCTACGAGGAACACCCAACATAGGTTTATGGTATCCAGCTGATGATAATATTGAACTAACAGGTTATTCTGATGCTGACTATGCAGGATGTAGAATCGACCGAAAATCAACTTCGTGAACGTGTCGGTTCCTTGGCGCAAGCGATCTCATGGTTTTCAAAGAAACAAGCACTCAATGGCCACGTCGACTACCGAAGTCGAATACATGGCCGCCGGGAAGTTGTTGCACCTGCATCCTTTGGCCGAGACAAGAACTGAGAGACTATGACGTCATTCCGAATGAAGTGCCGATTTTCCGCGGCAGCACTCTGCTATTGCAATCACTCGTAACCCCGTACTTCACACGAGATGCAAGCACGTGGACATCGACACCACTTCATTCGTGACCACGTCGAGAAAAAGGATATCGGGATGGAGAAGATCCATACTGACAAACAAAGTGGCGATATACTGACCAAGCCTCTAGCCGAACCTGCATTCGGAGAACTTTCGCAGAAGCTAGGTCTCTGTTGGACCCTACGACCCCGCCAAGAAGAGGTTTTAGGAGAGAGACATTTCAGCAGGGGGGAATGTTCACTCTCGCATCGATACAATCGCACGTAGAGATTCAAAAAACCATCTACACGAGGTATCACCGACTACTATGTTCACCGACAGGTTCTGCGTATCTCTACTCTATAGTATCTAATGCAACAATGATAAGCATTTATTATGGAGATTCAAGCATGATTTAAATATCTCTTAGTTTGTCATTTATTGATAACAGTATTACATTTAATACACGACATTCTATGCACAACTTTGCTGAACTCTGTGCGCATTAAATGCATGTCTTATCATAGTTACTCTTTAGGCATGTTTACAACTTGCATTGACTTAGACGGCTTTTGTGATCATTACCTTTTATAATATTGAATCTTAACCGTCCATCTCATAAAGTAGGTTTAAACTCAACCTTAGATCGATAACTGTTCATCTTCTAGATATGTACATATTTCGATCAAATCTTAAGAACCGCCATATTCGCACTTAACATTTCGATCATATCTTACCTCCAAAAATCCGAGAATACCTTTGTGCAAAAAACCCTCATTTGCTTACTTTCACCTCGATCAAATTCTCGGTATGCCTACATGAAGTTACTTATGTGTTGATCATTATTGATTAGTATCATATATAAAAAGTTTTATTTAAAAAATCGATACTCGATAACAACTTCATGTAACAGTACAATGGCGGAAACCAATATCTCTATGATATCTCCGGGCGGATATGCGAACATTCTGAGAAGGATCGCGTATGGTTTGAACCCACCATGGATTTCTATTCATGCGATCTAGAGTACATGGACGATATATTCTCGCCTGCGAGAGTCGTGGCCGGAGAAATTTCTGTCTAGGAGGCCTTCGTTCTTCCTCCCGAGACAGAGTTGCGTAGCTGTACTTGAATTCGCACGCAGGTCCTGGAGACATAGTGGCGAGATTTGTTGCCCATTCTATCCAAAACGCCACTACGGAGCTGAAGCGTATGTCCATCAAGGATGCTTTGAAGCGGAGTTTTGATCTCGCCCTCCGAAGGGACCAAGCATGCGCCGGCACAGAACGACCGAGTTGATGAATATCTTACCGTCTTCCCGTGGAAAGCCCACTACTTTCGAGCCGCTCCGAAGAACATGTTGCCTCGCCTGTGGCACTTGCTTATATAGTGACGCAGCCTACCGACAAGCCAAGCGGGGTCGTCTTGACCGGTGTCGAGGCCTAAGATTTAGATGATGATGGCCATATATGACCGAGCCCGTGATAAATTGGACGGAGTTCTTTCTTCGAGAATTCATGGCTCAGGCCGCTAAGTTCGACAAGGCATCGAACATGCCGAGCGCAAAGGGCAAATTGTCTGTATGGACTCAAACCGTCCATCATGATCGAAGATTTATGTGGATCTCGAGCCTATCACCTACAAAGTGACAAGGAGTACTTCAATGTGAAGAAGGTCGATTTCACAACAAGACAAGGCCGCTTACAGATAGGGTCGGACCCTCAACCGTCTCTCCACAATCAAAGTCTCAAGAGCTACGCCTACAAAGAAAAGAACCCCTCCCGCCAAGACTCCTAAGGCACCGGCAAAGAAACCGAAGAAAGCCGTTGAGGTGCCGCCTACTAAGGAGGTTCCGTGGTGCTCACAATGTGCTCCCGAGAAGACTACTCACCCCACGCACTGGTTGATGAGTCCGAGTCTTCCGAGAAGACTCGCCGCTGGAGAAGATCGTTTCCACCGAAAGGGACCAAGGGGATGCTTCGAAGCTCGTAGCGCAGATATTCGCCGCTAGACAGCCCCCTTCTCGTCCCTCCACTCGCCGCCTCCTCCAACCGAAGAGCGGACTTCACACATAGACTTGGAGTCTCGAGACCGCATCCGAAGGTGAATCAATCGGGATGGAAGCTTCAATGATCTTATCTCGAGCCTCCCGTGAGATCCTTCAACAGATTCCGTAGCTTGCCGACCATTCGCATTTGCTCGCCCTAGCCAAGTCGGCAAGGCTCCATATGATCCTACGCTTTCAGGAGTGGCCTCGCCTTCAACGCCTTGTTCTACACTACTCCCGTCGCCAGCCTACACTTGGAAGAACCGAGATTGCGTGAGGAGATAGGCTATTCGAGCCCGAGAACCTCAACACGCCGGAGAATCTAAGGGCAGCCATGCTTGCAATTATTGCCGATCGACGCCAAGCAATGGCTCGCCGCCTCGATGGGTCTCGACCACGACGGTCAGGACCCACCCAAGATTCGGGCCCCGGAAAGCCCGATGAGGGACATCCACAGGACAAGGATACCCATACTCAAGCAAAGACCACCACTCAGTATCCTTGGTCCCGAGAAGTCCAAGGCCGGTGCTTCGCCCCGCCAGAGCCCGCTCGCCTCTTGCCGTAGCCGACTTTCAAGGGCGCACAACAGACCGCAAAGAGATCTCGATCAGCTGGCAAAAGCCTTAACCGCCCAAGGGATCAAAAATCGAGATCTTGCGAAGGCTATCCATAGGACATGGAAGCGGCATTGCTCAAGCCACGACTAAAGAACTTCGGGGCTGAAGTCTTCCTCCTCTTCATCGCCCGCCCCGATGTTTCCGCGCTTATTTCGTGCGTTGGCTCAAGCAGCAAGTCAAATTCAAGCTCACCTCAAGATCTTTCAGAGAGCCAAGCCAAGCTACTTGATGAATTTTTGGCTTCTAAACTGGCTCATACCGACGCTATCACCGAACAATCCGAGGCCACCGAACAAAGACTTGAGAATATCCAACCGGCCTTGGAAGACAAGATCACTGAGAAGCTGAAAGACTTCAAGGAAGCAAATGACCTCTCTAGTTGCATGAGGCAAGATAAGGAAGACCTTACCATGGAGTACAAGGAAGACCTTACCATGGAGAGGAACGAGTTGCATGAGGCTCCGACTAAGCTCCACCATCGTCTTGATGAGCTATCAACCTCCTACAAAAATCAAGAAGTCAGGCCCTAGTCCCTACCCCTGCTCATTGATGATGCCAAAAAGGGGGAAAGTGAAGGAAAAAGGGAAGGAAAGGAGAGTACCGAGAAGCCGACTCCCACCAAAAGTCCAAAATCTAAGGGGGAAGCTACACCGAAGTCATCCCGGACTCGGGCCTCGTAGGGTGAGGCCCAGGGTGTTTCGGCCGCGAGCACACCCAAACCGGCCCAAGTGGCTCAGACCCCGACAGACTACTCGTGCAACCCGCACTCCCAAAGACATTATTAAGGAGGTTGCTGAGTACGCCGAATGTGCGGTGGAGGACTCGAGAAGAAGAAGAGGCTCCTCTTCCACCACCAGCTTCAAGAAGGCAAGGGCAAATGTAAGCTTAAAATTCCAACCCCTCCAAAGAAAGCGATTAAGGTACATATCTCGCCGAGGAGGAAGCCCAAATAGCTGCGGATGAGAGACGGCCGAGAAATTGCAGAGGCCGAAGCGCCTAACAAGCCAAAGTCTAAGCTCGCCAAAGGAAAGACTAAAGCCCCATCCAGAGGAGGAAAGAGAACCGCTAGACCGCCTTCGAGAAAGCTCATCATAACGTATGAAGAGGACAGAGAAAAAGAAAAGGAGCAAGCAGCAGAAGAGTACCGAAAGGCAGTGGTACATCCAAATCTAGATCTAGTACCCCCTGCCGAATCGTAAACAAGCTCCTCGAAGCCTCAAGAGCAAGATGCGTAAATTGAAGAAATCTTTGCTCGATGGATAGATATCTCTACTGAGGAGAGGAAGCTAGACGGATAGAGGCTGCCGGACGCAGGATATATTTGGCGCACCTTGAGGCACTCTGAAGCGCATCGAACAAGAGGCCAGCCGAGAGTTCCTTCGAAAGCCGACATTCCTTATCGATACGTAAGGTTCGGGAAGCCAAACGATCCGAAAACACATAGATGGCCGAGATCGACGAATAGATGCCTATTCGGCTCAATCGTAGATGGGAATCGGCCAAGATAGAGTTTATCAAGAGAAATTATTTCCACGCGATTTTGGCTCGAAATGTCTAAGGCCGATGCCTATGTCGAGTGGATGACCATTACAGAACCCGATCTTTACCCATATATGCACGGAGCAAGAATCGAAGGGGTAGTAGTCGCGTTCTCGAAGAAAGGATCATTCCTCCACCCGAAGACAAGACGACTCAAAGACATCTCGGAATGATTGAACAAGAAGTGAAGAATGTTTGCGTTGAACGTAGGTCTAGAATAAGATGATCCAGCAGACTTCGCCGAATACCTGGGGTCGAGGAAGAACACGTTCAGAATGTATGGAGTCACACTGCCTGAAGATAAATCCCAAGGTTTCATGAATAGGATTCAGCAGTTTAAGGGTTCTTCTTCTTAGTTCTCCTTTTAGCTTAGCAAGATTTGTAATGTACTGAACTATTTATTATATACAAATCTTCTTTTGGCTCTGACAACTACTTGTTGTCTAAATAGCCGTGTTTGCTTTATGCTTTAACACTCAGAATCACTGAAGTGATTACTGACACACACACACTTTGTTTATTTACTTGTCAGTTTTTGCTCGGTTAGATCTCTGATAGACTAGACTTTCGAAGAGTTTTTTTTCTCTTAGGGGGAAATTGTTGCATGGGGGAAATTATTGTAAAGGGGGAAATTGTTCTGCCTTGTCTCCCTCAGTAGTCTAACACTTACCAGACAACTCCACTGATCCTACTTGTAATATTTGTAAGGAGCTCTGTTTCTGAGTAAGTTAGTGTTTAGCATAGTTAATAGGACATAGATGATAGGTTTTGGCATCATCAAATAGGGGGAAATTGTTGGGTGATGATTCCATCCTCAGCACTGTTTCACTCAGTGGGAAATGATTCGGTCTTAGACACTGATCTTAAGCTCGCAGCCTTGTGCTCTGTACTTGTCTCGAAGATTTGAAGATCCCAAAACCCTATCTAAATGATGAACCACTCCCTTGTATCTGTTTTGTCTCCGAGGTTTCGTACTCGGTAGACACTCGCTTCTGGTCAAGGCGCTCGCAGCTTATTTGCCTCAGCACCGGTGCGTAAGACTCATGATAATGGACTCAAAGAGAGCAAGATATCGAGAGAGTCGGGCTGAACCGAACTCAGCAGGAGTAGTTCATCTGGACTCGTAGCCGATCATCGGTAGACTTATCTCAGCGAGCCTATCTACCGAATACAAGGTCGACTCAAAGAACGGCGGATAGTCTTCGGGATCGCCGTAAATCTTTTGAAAAGACAATCGCATTGTCATGTACGAGGAAGAGAGAAGTCGGCCTTCATGCCTCGTCTCAAGTTTGTCAGCCGTCTCAACCACTCCATCAACCTCAACGAATGACAAGCATACACGTGTCTTCTAACCTCGCTAAAGCTGCAGCCAACCTTTTACCTAAAAAGGTGGGAAAGTACACTGTTACCTACACCAAAAGAGCCGTTTGCTACCAAAAAGAGAGAGAGAGAAGAAGATCGTCTCCAACGGATCTATTTTCAATCTCTCGCTCTATAAATAGAGGGATCATTCAAGATTTGAAGAACTCAAGAAACCAAGAACTAGAGAGAGCGCGAAAAAGAGCGAATTCAAAAGAACAAAGTCTTAGCAAGAACTCAAGAACAATCTCCGCGAAAGACTACATTCTAGCTCATAGGGAATCAAGCTAAACCAAAATATAAAGCCTCTAGTATCCAATCGACGTTACACGAACTTATAGCTTACCTTCACTATTCATCGATCTAGAAGCTACTCTCTCATATTCCCTATCCCTCTAACCCTAAGCTCAACCGTTCTTATCTATAGCTTAGACGAAGGAGTTCACATTTGAACCCAATCCTTATTGTATAAGGACTCCTTCACTCGTTGGAGAAGTTTTTCAAACACTTTAAGTTTGATAGTGTTGTAAACCGAGACTTGGATCGCATAAAAACCAAGACGCGGCTTTGCCCAAGGTGCAAGCCGACCGAGACTAACTCAGGATAATAAATAGCCTCCCCGATCATTCGGGACAATGGGACGTAGGATTTGAGCGATATCCGAACCACTTTAAAAATCCCGTGTCTCTTATTGCTTTCTTAACTGCCGCATTGATTTTACTATTCATACCGAACATCATATTTAAAATCAATCAACCGTCTCAAAGATACCGAACTTTTAAATCTACCGAACCGAGACTTAAAACGTTTTCTCACAAAAAACCGATTTGGGGCCTACACTATTCCGCGCACCGAACTCTTACCGTAGATACCGAATTCGACCTAGTCGGTTAGCGTATCTCAACCGAAGTCAGTACTCTTAGCCTTTAACTCGATTCGAAACAGCTTGTCCGGGTTCGCCGAACTGTTTCGGCCGACACCATCCTGAATAGGACTGTTCGAGTTCGAAGTTGAGAAATCGAATCAGGTGTATTCACCCCCCCCCCCTCTACACCTGACCGTACACTCGGGACCAACAACTTATATTTAATCTTGTAAACCCATTTCGATGCAACAACCTTTTTTCCGGGAGGTAATTCAGTTAAAAACCAAGTTCCATTTTTCTCTAGTCTTTGATCTCTGAATGCATAGCATCACACCAATTTGGATCTTTAACGTACTGATGAAAATACAATGGCTCATCACGAGAAGTGATAGCTGCTAAATAGGCACGGTGAGAAGCATATTTATAACCTTCATCTGATAATAATTGTGGATAAAATTTCTTCTCACATAAACTTTATATATGTCTACGTTGATGAACTTCTAATCTCATACAATTTTTTTTATATATCAAAGATATGATATACATTATCACAACAATATCATATCAAAGATATGATATACATTTTCAGGCTAGATTAAAAATAACTGAAAACCGAAAAGTATAAAAACCAAAATTGAAAAATCGAACTAATTTTTATTGGTTGGTTCGGTTTGGCTCAAAACTCGCTTTGGTTCGATCGCTTATCCACAATGACTACAATTCTATTATATAACCAATTAAATAGGTGATGGGAGTTAACCGGTTTCATTTTGATAGTTTGAGGGGTGATGTAATTTCTTTTAAAGGTCAGGAGTATAGTGCTATACCCCTAAAGGTTGGTTTCAAATTTTTCGTTAAATTAAGTGTTTAACCGTGGGAGATTATGTGCTTTGATGTCAATAGATTAGGAGATGAAGAGCTCTTTTTAAAAAGCTTAGGGGGTAAAATGTTATATCCCTCAAAGTTTGGGGGTTTAATAATTTTTTCTCAATTTGATATTTGAAAGTAAGTCTACATTTATATGTCACTAGATCAGATAAAATACTTCTGTAAACACGCCAAGAAAAAATCGAAACCGGAACCAAAAACTAGGTTCTTTATGTGTTCTTAATCAACCAGCTTGACTGAAACGGGCCCGTTGAATATCTGATTGAATGTTAGGGTTTCTTCAAGATTTCCGCAATTTTAAATGTTGTTGCTTTTTGGCTTCTTGTTCTTATTTCTCCAAATCTACCCTAATCCATCTAATTAGATGGGGAGAAAGACTGAATCCTAAATCAATCTCTGACTTAAAGGTGAGAAAAGCCAATTAAAATCAATGTTGTCAAACTCGCGATCCTAGGTAGGATCGTTGGGCCATACTAGGATCGTGAATCGTAGAATCGTGGTAGGATCGTACGATCCTACTAAAAATTAAATTTTAAGTAAATTAACATTAACAGATAAAAACTTAGGATATAATGTCCATAAACAACATCTAAAAAGTCACCAACTATCTAAAAAACACAAAACTTCAAGCAACGAATAAGCTATTCTATTCGGTGTTGGTCATATCAATAAATAATTAAATATAGAGTTAGCATGTGCAGGGGCGGATCCAGGAATTCTTATGACCTTGGGCTGGACATAGGGACGGAACCAAGATTTATAGATCGGGAGTGAAACTTACTGGGGGTTCGGGGGCGGAGCCCCCGAAATTTTTTATACACAAAAGATAATGTAACAATAAGCAAAATGAAGTCAAAAGTACTTATAACTTATAAAACGATAAAAATAACGAGTCTAAAATAAAATATGAAAACCATAAAAATGACAAAAATAACGAAATTTTTGTTAAATGAACTATTAAATTTTCAAATTCAATTCAATATATTAAATTCTGGTAAAATGGGGCATGCGAAAATATTTTTTGACTTTTGAAGTTTTCTGAAGATTGATCTCTCCAGGCTCGCCCTCCACTCCTCCCCTTTTCAGCTTTCACTTTTCAGTTTTCAACGACAGGAGGGATTGGAAATGTTAGTTTTAATAAATGAATTTAATTTTATGTGGATTTTGAATCAAATTTAATTTTTTTGGTTTTTGAATTAAGATTCTATTGGATTGGGCCCAACCATTTAAAATATCCATACTTAATTTATTGTAGGTATAAAATTTGGGCTTGGACAATTAATACATAATATTAGTATTTTTTTTTCAAAATAGACCTTGGGCTATAGCCCCACTCAGCCCACAATGTAGATCCGCCCCTGAGCATGTGCATTGTGTGGTTTATGTCTTGAACAAACATCCTACCAATGATAAAAACTGTAAACTGTAAAGAGACTCCATATCAAATTTGGCAAGGGAAGAAACCAGACATCTTTCATTTTTTTAGTATAACTTATGTCTATAAAAACAAACTTTTTAGTCTTATTATTATCTAGTTTTTTTCAAATATTATTTTTAGAAATCAAACAAAATTCTGAATCATGAAATATATAAGAAAAACAGCAAGGAATAACTTCGAGAAGTAAAAAATTTCGAATCTTGAGACAGATCGAGAAAATAATTAAAATTACATACGGTCCATACATTCAGAAACATATCATTTCTTCAGCAATCGAAGTTCTTCGAGAGATGAAGTCGTCAATTGAAGTCATTTACGGCTTTTTGGGAAACTCGAATCAATTGATTGGGCTTTTTTGAAGGAGCATATAGTCTACTTGAAGTCATTTACGACTTTTTGGGAAAAATAATAAATATATTTTTATTTGAAAAACAAAAATAAAAATAAAAAATCTGATCTTGTAGACTCGTGTTGACTAGCACGATCCCACGAGTCTACGTGTTGACTCGCGATCCCACCCGATCCTATCACAGAAACGATCCTACACCGATCCGGCTCGTTTGAGCGTCGCGACTCGTAAACTCGGACGAGTCTACGTGTTGACTCGCGAGTTTGACAACATTGATTAAAATATCGTTGTTGGTGTTTTTGGGATTTTGTTCATGCATGACTTTTGATGATACTAGGGTTTTAATTTTGATATATATATATATATATATTGAGTGTGGATTTGATGAGAATCCAAACCTAACGTGAGAACTGTGAATCATGCATAATCCTTATATATTTTATACATAATCGTTATATATTTTATGCAAAAAAACCTGTTATTTTATACTTTTTGTCTTCTGCATAAAACATATAAGGATTATGCAAAATGTAAAATTACAGTTTTTTTGCATGAAAACATAATGATTATGCATAAAACATATAATGATTATGCATGTTCTCAGTTCTCACGTTAAATGTGGGATCTCACACAATCCATTCCCTATATATATAGCTAGAGATTCGAGAATATAAGAATTCATCATAGAATTTAATAAAGATAAGGAATTTGTACATTGAATATGTTATTAGTTAAGTTTTGTTCAGTCGATCGTCATCAATGGAATTTATGATAATATTTGTTTTAGTCGAATCTCGGTTAACAAATACCGATAAATGAATATTTCCGAATAAATAAATTCGGAGAAGTTATAATGCACTATTAATTAATAGTGTAAAATTTCCATACTCAATTAGTTTGTCATAACATAAATTGAAGATCATGTTTTAATACAACTATAATAAAAAAAAGTAGACGTTTCAAAAACTTAATGTATCGTATTGGACACTTCGATAAGAAATGATATTCTCATCGATGTCCTCTACATGTTTCAAGATACTCCGACCCTAATTCTATTAAAATTAATTAATGGGCTGCTTGAAAAAGTATGAAAGTGCTTAGAATGGCAATGAGTATGAATCATTATTTTTGATGTGATTGGTATTCAACAATTCATATGTATGATATATGTATGATTAAAAAAATATGATATTTAGTTATACAATAATTTTTAAGAAAGCTTTTGATAATTAAATATTAGTTTTTGAAGAAATTAACGAAATTATTTTAATTTTGATACTCAAATGGATATCAAATCTCACGTCCAAATAAATTGATGTGTATGAAAAATCTTATTTCTAGCTGGATTTGATTCTCATAGTATGTTTACTTGCCCATGAACCAAACACTTATTTGAAGATATATACATGGTCTATCATACAAGTAATAGAACTGGATACGAGCATACCACGCAACCCCTAATGTAATTAAATTAGTTTACTTTAAGAAATTCATTTTATTCCTTATAAGTGAGGTATGTATCGATCTTATAAATGCACAATTTGATTAGTTTATCTATTTTTAAGAAATTCAACTTATTCCTAATAAGGTATAGATTTTATAAATGCACAATTTGTTATCTCTACACGTAACGTTAGATTTCAATGTTATTTATTTTAAATTTATTATTTTTATTTTCATTGTTTTATATATTAAATTAAAGACATGTCTTGCTAGCATTTTTTTTAAAAAAGAAAAAAACTAACGTATATCTTGTTCGTGTCTTACGGTGGCCGTGTCTCATGCATGTATGAGCAATTTAAGATAGCATCCCAAGATGTGGCACGACAATGTAGCACACCAAAAGTAGCAAGTAGCGGTCGAGGATTTCTCAATATATATACATATATAGAGTGTGAATTTAGTGAGAACCCACATCTGACGTGAGAATTACAAATTATGTATAATCTTTATATGTTTTATGCACACTCTTTATATATTTTATGCAACAAAACGTGTAAATTTAAATTTTTGTATACTATATAAAACATATAAGGGTTATATATAATAAAAAATTACAAGTTTTTTGCATAAAAAAAATAAGGATTATACATAAAATATATAAGAATTATGCATGGTCGTAGTTCTCACTTTAAATGTGAGTTCTCACAGGATCCACTCTCTTTTTATATATATGTATATATATATATATATGGAGTGGATCATATGAGAACCTGCATTTAACGTGAGAACTGCGAACCATGCATAATCATTATATATTTTATGCATATTCTTTATGTTTTTTATGCAAAAACTTGTAACATTTTACATAATCCTTATATGTTTTATGCAGAAGACAAAAAATATAAAATAAAAGTTTTTTTCATAAAATATATAAGGATTATGCATAAAACATATAAAGATTATGTATGGTTCACAGTTCTCATCAGACCCACACCCTATATATATATATAATCTAACTAGATCCACACCTTATTTAAGAACCTTGATCCCACATACAAACTAAGAACCGATCTTGACCATCTATCTGTGTGATCAATGGTCCAAGTAATTAGTTGATTTTTTTTATTATTCAAAAAAGGAGAAAATAAGGTTCATTAAGGGTAAGTATATCTTTTTACACTTCATGTTTTGAAACTAAATCAAACACCTACACTTTCTTCATTCATCTTGGCGGCGGACGACGAGGTATATATCATTTACGTGAGACACAAAGATGATGCATTGTTGAAAAGAAAATTCAAACAACACATAATCAAGTAAAAGATGAACATGGTCATGGATGACTGGTTATAATTAAGAAGTCGTTTATGAGAAAGCCTTTACAATGTTCAAGAAAGTGGTATGGTTATCCAAGAGAGTGTAGGCCGTTAAAACAGAAGGTCGAACTTCGATATCAAAAGGTTTAGATGATCTGTATCAAAAGAAAAGTCTCAACAACATACTAAGCAACTCAAAGGAAATAGATATTACTTTATCCTAAGCATCTACTTAGAACCTAACATTGATTCCTAGGGATTCTTGTCTCCACCATCTTCACTTCCTTTGTCAAAATAAAAAGCATTTCCTTATGTCATCTCTAGAGAACAGTTATACATGGCTACATAATGAGGTACTATGAGACGACAATGTCTCATTCTTCCCTTCAGCATTTCGTCAAATGCATCGGCCATAGTTATTTGCGTATGTATCGTCAATAGCATCTCAACCATTAGGAATTGTTGTGACTGTTCTTGTACGATGAGTTCCGACTCTTGCTATAACGAAAATTGAGAATAACATCTATGTTGACATTGTTGTCTAGTTGCTAGGTAGTCGAACCAACCATAGGTCACAGAGTCAATCTTCTCAAAGTTTTCAAAAGGTCCTATAAAACGGGGTTGTGGCTTGCCTCTATGGCCTTACTTGTCTCGTCATTTCTTGTTAGTCTCACTAGAAAAGTTTGAAAATTCGAGCCACTAATCATCTTGGCGGCTCTCATAGCAGAGATGGTCGAAACTCCTTTATCCAATTTCACATCGCGAAGAATTATTTCTTCCCTTTCGAGAGATTGAGGAAGAGTATTCCCATAACGCCCCAAAATTTTCGATATAAAATGCATTGCATATCTATTCATGCATGTTATCAAGTGTTTTAGTTCTGTAAGTCGCGCCTTAGAAATTTAAATGAAAATTAAAGCATTTATCTTATTTGTCATTAAATTATTTTTTTGTTATGTAAATTTATTTTGAACTTTGAATGAGTTTATGATTAGATTATTATTGTTGAGATATAAATCATGATAGAATTATAAGAATAATATTTATTTATTTTGGATTTCCTATACCTACTATGATTCATGAAAGGATATAATTTGAAATTATGTTTTGTGAATAAAATAGATATTATATTTATGATATACATAGGATAAAATCTAGTTGTGTTTATCCATATCCTAATTTGTCTATGATTCAATCTCTTATATGGTAAGTGATAGACTAAATTCTATATAAATTATATAAATACGGAAAATAATTATGGATAAAATATATTTGATACCTTATATGATTAGAGAACTTTAGATAATGATTTCTAGGCATATAAATACCCCTTAGTCGATCATAATATATCATCACATAAAGTTTTCGAAAATCTGCCAGCATATCTGCGAACTGTTTCAAGAATTATTTACACATCTTCCCGTCGTCATCTCGTCATGAAAATTTAGGATCGTCTTCCTAGGTATGTCTAGTATACTCTATTATGTTTGTAGAATTTTACAAGCATGATAATTATTTTTTTAAAATTGATTTTCGTAATCTGCCAGTTTTTGACAGTATGTTCATGAGCTTGATAGGAAAATTGTTTTTCATGTTTTCTTTGAGTTGTTTTCGACCATGCTGAATATTAATAGGATATAATATATGTTATGTCATTCATGTTAAAAATATAGAATTTTTAAGATACGTGTACTATTTATTTGTTAATTTGTTTCTTGATGTGCCAGATTCTTTTTTCAACATGCATGTAGATTGAAAAACAAGAGTTTTTATGTTAGTATTAAATGAAATCATGATCATAATGATTTTTATACTGATGGAATTTATATTATGTTCTTCATGATCGAGATCTATGATTTTTAGGATAATTTTTATGATTTTATTAATTTAATTCATGAATTACCGAATTACTCAATGCACGAATGAATTGTCAATAGAAATAAGATTATGTTTAATATACTTAAGTTTATTACCATATGAAACCGTTAAAATTGCATGTTAAATAAGTAGATTATGTATAGTATACATTTGTTTGATTATTTTGATATATGTGTTGAATTATTTGAATTATTTATGCATGCATGACCTTCCATATAGAGTCATTAAGATAAATATCAATGTATAGGATCGGCGTGCAGGACTTAAATATTGATATCCATTATTTTCTTCAAGTCAAGGTCAAGGTGGAGAATGTTACATTTATCTTTATTATATATTATATTCGATATTTCATGTGATTATGACAGGCCTGAAAGGAAGGGTCGTAGGCCATATGATCGAAATCGGATCCTAAATGAATGGAAGGGTCAAAATCGGGCCTTAGGATCGAAATTGGATCCTCTATGAAATATCGGTCAAAATCAGGTCGTCAGTCGAAATCGGACTGTTTGAAAAGTTCATGTGGTCTGTGTGGCCAAATTACAAGTTCATGTGGTCTGTGTGGCCGAGTATCTCTTTCCATGATATAATTCCATGCCCTATCGGTGTGATTTATAATTCTGGTAAATGTGTACATCTCTCACTAAGTAGCCGTACTCAACCCACTATTTTAAAAATTTTTAGGAAATGGCTCGGCCGATGCGTAGAGGTGTTGGTGGTGATGGTCACGAGGAGGAATTATTGTATTTAAATTATTGCTTTTAGTTTATGAATTTACGTTATTTCTTTTGAAATGTTAGACTTGGTAAATTTTTATTTAAGATTTCCGCTGAGTATGAAAATAACATAAGTTTTGCAACGATTCTATTGAATGGAAATGTTTTTGAAATAGTTGAAATATGCATGTTAAGTATGAAGTAGCGTCCCTTGTTAAGTTATGAAAACTGGGGCGTTACAATCCCTGTCATGACAACTGTAGCTAAATTTTCGCAAACTACCCATTTTTAAGATATTGGTGATCGCAGTATTGCACCAAATAATCCTACAAAACATGAGAATTATATCATTATAGTTTATAGGGTATCGAACTCAGGGAACGGACGACTAAATGCATTATTTTTCTACTTATCTATGGTTTTGGTTAGCAACCACGCAAGTTTAATTTTTACTAAACTAAAAAATTATAAAAACTGAACTAAATTGAAAACTGTATGAACTGGGCAACTGAGAGACAGGTCCAACAGAATATTCAAACACACGTAAATCATCGGCACTTAATATGAAGTAATCTCAAGAATCTACTAGTTATAGATTGTTGTAATTAAACTAACACAACCCTCACTCCCACTTATTTAATCGATAACCGTCATGTTGGGCATCGGCTACTTCCCTAACCTAGCTACAACCTACATTGTTGGGCAATCAATAGATTTAATAGCTAGACAACTTTATCGAACTAAGGGAGCCTAGTATAGGAGCCTACTCGTATGTTGGGTATCTAATAGTCTCCTATCGATTTAATCCAATTATTCTAATGAATAATTTCGCTACTTACCTAGCCATTTTCCACGAGAAACGATGGAAGTACTAAGTTAGCTACAGACTGCGCAACCTAGGGTGATCAAGCCTAAATTACTAGTAAGATTAATTAATTCATAATTAACCCGCAACCCTCTTGATTAATTATTCAAACCTAAGCCTCGTGTATTGTTCACGTGTGCATTTACATTCTGTCGGACCCTAAAAGACTTAGCTACTCATGTAGACGCTTCGGTCAAGCAACCGGGACGGTTTATAGAACGTAAAACATAGACATGAATAACCCTAGATCTAGCATGAACGGAATTTAAATCAACCAAAGCACGAAATAACAGAATAATTAAACCTACGAAATTAAACTAAAACTTGAATTAAAATAGAAATAGAGTTCAAACGTAAATTCGATGTTCCTACTTAAACGATTAACTATGAATGAAAATTAAAACAAGAATTCAACTACGAAATTAAAAACATCAAACCAACGGAAATAAAGGAGTGTTTCTTCTTCAACTAAAAACTACGAACGATCGGAAGTCTTCAACGGAATGGAACGACAGTCTTCGGCGGCAGTGTCGGCGGTCGGGAATTGATCGGCGGCGGTAGGATTTTCTCTCGGAATTGGGGAAGGGAGTAACGGCGTGAATGTGTAGTGTGGGTTGAAGATTCGAAGACTCCTCGTCTACTTCAACTCTTATATACTCCTCCTTTTCTTCCTCTCCAAGCTAGGTCAAATCCTTCTTTGATAAGGAAAGGGATTTGGATAGATAAGGAAATAATATCTTTCCTTATCTATCACAAAATATCTTCAAGATCCTTTCCTTCTCACAAATCCGCGTCCACGTCATCAATTCCGTGCTTTTTTCGTCATAAAAAATTTCCAAATAATATCCTCGTCATCATGCCACGTCAGCATAAAAAACCTGCATGTTTCACCACTGCGAGTGCACCGCTTGGCCAATCGACGCACTTTTCGGCCAGAAATTACTAAGTACAAAATGACTCATCAAATATCCTTACACTTGATTTATACTCGCCCTCAAGTATAAGAAGAGACAAAAGATAAGTACTTAGTCATTTTGGCCAATTCCCAAGACTCAAAGCAAACATAAAAGACTCAAGACACGACATAACAAGGACACAATGACACGGACAAAACCAAGACACGAAATAAACACACGGACTCAAAACATAAATATGAAAAACGACGACATGAAGCAGCACCAATCTATCCGAAAATCTCAACACTAATTAACTTGCCAAGCAAATCAAATCATGCAAATATGCTCTCATCAAGCAAGTAAACAATGCAAATTTTGAAACTAGGCACACATATATCAACTTGGTCAAAATCTAAACAATGGATCTCCTCAAGGTTCGCACATCACTCAACTAATCTAGGTCCGGTTCAAGCCACTCAAGAAAATAAATCCACGCAATCATGATAAGTGATCGTCACAATAGCAATATCAAGGAGGTCTTTCTCATTAGGTTGTAATGGGGCTTAGGACTTAGACAAATTGATGTTGGTAAGGGTCGTAGAGGTACTAAGCTCCATCAAAATTACAATTCAATGTTATGCATGTCAAACTCACATAGTTGTGCAATTAATACAAGAATTCAAACCATCCCACCACTTAACAATTTCGCACAAATGCTACAATTATTCTATGTACCCATTTTTCTTTTTTTCTCTGCCACATCGTTTTTTTAATGAATATTTCTTATGTATTTTTCGTGGCATAATTTTTTTTCTTCTTTTTCCACATTCTGGGTTCAGACCGTCTCAACCGGGCAATCGAGGCCACTTAAAATCGCTTTTCGTTAGCGCCTTATACATTCAAACTTTCGGCCTATAAAATTTATGCAAAGACCTCTTAATTGGGCAGGCGGAGGACATATGTAACAATCCTCTAAACAACAACTATTATGCACAAGAAAGTTTATAAGACATGCAACATGGGTCAAGAGAAAGTTTAAAAGGCTTTGACTAAATTTTTACTAACTCATATCAAAGAATCGGTTAAGGCTCAATTTTGGCTCACTAGGGGATAATTTAGGGTCAGAAGTATTTTGTCGCAGCCGTGTGGCTAAAAATCCCTAGTGCCTCCTATCATTTATCACAAGTGGCTCAAACATATTGCAATTTTCCGGATAAACACTCTCAAAAGATGTCCTACTTTAAGGCTCAAATCTAATATAAGTGAGTGGTTTATTAAATTTCGATCCAACAAAGTTTATTTTTCCTCATCCCAAATTACATACACATACGTGCCTAGGTCTACTCTTCACAAAGTCTTCAAGTAAGCATATTGAAACATAAAAACACAAATAAGACATGCTTGAGCATAGAAAACGACGTATCAAAAATCGAAAATTTTGGCATGCTTCGACAAAAAATACCCCCCCTCCTTACACTTAAAACTTGCTCGCCCTCGAGCAAGAAGAAAAGACAAAACAAAGAGAGAAGGCATGACAAAATAAACAAAAAAAACCCTCCTTACACTTGATCCCTACCAAGTGTAAGAACAAACTAACACAAAAGACAAAATAAAATAAAAGAAAATAAACATCCCCTCCCTACACTTGACCCCTATCAAGTGTAAGGACACAAAAGACTCAGAAAAAACTGACTCAAAACAGAAAACAAAAACAAAAATTCGGGAGAAAAGTTACTTGGCGCCTCGCTTGGGCAAGCGAGGTAGTCGGCTCATCACAGTTCGGCGCGCAGTGGTCAACTCGGCGTCCCCAAGGAATTGAGGTCGGTGCGCAACGGCCTCACGTAATCTCCACCTACACCGGGAGACGCACTCGAGACATGAGGTCCCGGTGGATAAAACTGGATGTCCCGGTTAGGCAATTCATACACTAATAATATCGCAACAAAGACATATCAAACAAAGTGGGAGGGGGCACACGACTCAAGTGGTGAACATCATAGATCACAAAATTACGTTCAATGAACGTAGCAAGCAAGTGGCACAACGTGAGGTGGCGTGCGGTGTGACTGGCTATGATGATCATGTTCTTTGCAATCCAAAAACCTAAGTTGACCGGTCGGCCGACATGCATACACCATAAGAAATAGAGTTCATTAGCCGTCACCTTATCAAAGGTCGTACTCTTACCGGTTAGGTTATGGATGAGGTATCGATGGCAAAGGTAGAGAGCCGGATCCTCAATGTAGCAAACTTACGAACCCGAGGATTGAAAATCCTTCGGGTCACTCGGGGCTAAAAGCCACCACGCATTAATCGATCCGATGTATTGAGGATCCTTATTCGGCAAGCAATGGACACCTATTTCATACCTTAACTCAAGGAATGAACAAAAGTAGTTATGCCTAGCCTAGCACTCCATTCGGCAAAAGAGAGATGATAATGGTTACCAAAAAAGCGAAATGCGATGCATGGCACATACAAATCTTTATCATGCTCGAAATGGAATGTATTAAAGAACTCTCTATCCAATTACTTATAGCAAACGTAATGATGTGATTCCAACAACCAAGACCAACCAATACGACCAAAATAGGTAAAGAAATGAATGATATTATCCATTCGGCGTAGAAATTCGCGGTCGATAAGTCGTCCGCTCCGGTACTCCTTTCCATCATGCTCAATGTTCCGGTCGTCCAAGTACTCGATCTCGAAATGAGAGAAGGCAGCGACGGCTTGGGCGTGTCGAAATGAATTATGGTAGGGTTACCATACACGTTCTCTTACGGGAAGGAGGATGAGGAGTCAGATTCGACTAGAGAAAGGCCGCTCAAATAGAAGTCGCCCTCGTAGATGCCGTCGTGATCATCGGACACGTAGTCCGAATTTTGCTCTTCACTCGGCAAGTTTCCACGTAAGTTCTCCATCCAATTAACGTTGTTGTATAAGTGCGGTGGCGGTACCGATTGAGACACTCGCGCTTCATCCACAAAGGGCAACCACTCGTATACCGTTTAAGGAGAACGAGGTGGTTGAGAGGATGAGGCTTTGTCGGGATGTCGGACGGACGACCGACGTGCGCGAGAGTGGCGAGGCGGAGACGGCGGTGGCATAGGCTCGGGATACTCCTCGGGGTTCGCTTCTGGCGTGTCTTCGATGAGAACCGCTCTTGGTGGTTGAATCGGCTCTTGGATACGAACACCCGCGGAACTATGTAACAGTCTCCTTGGCGGTTTTGGAGGAGAATAAGATTCTGTGACAAAGTGAGAATGTTGGTCTTGTGGATCTTCCTCCGGCTCTGGATCATACGTGAACGCCGGCGGTGGTGAGATTTCGGCTTCGACGAAGGGAACTTGTTGAAAGGGAACGACAACTTGGGCGATGCGCGGCGGCGCCGTGTCTCCGGGTCGTCTCTCGTAGGCGGCGAACCATTGGACGGCGGTGCGAGTCCGGACTTCTTTTCGGCGGCATGGTGGCTTAGTTGCACAGCTGGGGGGTTGTGGTGATTGAAGTTGAAGAACTTAGAGAGAGAAGGAGGAGGGCGGCATGACTTAGAGAGAAGGAGAGTTCAATAGTGTCAAGTGGGTAGGGTTTCAAGATCTCTCCCCTTATATAGTAGATAATTTTTCACTTTGACCCCTCCACTTGCATAATTGAGACAATGACCCCCACATTTATGTAATTAAGTTCTCGTTCTTTAAAAATTGCAATTGGCCCCAACAAAACTTCCTTCTTCCAAATTAACCCTTCAAGAACTTTGGAAACTTCAATTGGGTCCTCTATCTCTTAAGGAATTGTAATTTGGTCCCCCGAACTTCTTCTCTTCTAGATTTACCACAACAATTTGTTTCTCCTTACACTTAAGCCTTTTTTCTTCCTTAGCCAAAAATCTGAAAAATAAGAAGAAAAAACACCAAGCATAAAAACGGCAAAAATAAATCAAAATACGAAAAATAAAAAATGGGAATAAATAACACTCGCGGGTTGCCTCCTTAGCGCCTCTCTTTAGAGTCTTCGGCTAGACCTCCTCTTCAAAGAGTCAAACGTAAGAGGGAATGAACAAGCCTTGCTCGTCCACATCTTCCATCATGACGGCAGCATGATAGATTTTAAGGCGATGGCCATTGACAGTGAAAGCCTCGTCATAATCGAGTTTTTGTATGATGACTGCTCCGCTTGGCCAAGTGGAGCGCACTCGGAACGGACCAATCCATCTGGACCTAAAGCTTTCCCGGCATGATCTGTAGGCGTGGTTGATACAACAAGACAAGTTGCTCCTGCTCAAATTTCTTCAAACGAATGGCCTTATCATGCCATGCCTTAGTTCGATCTTTATATCGCATTGTCGCGTCATAGGACTACATCCGAATCTCCTCCAGCTCTTGAAGCCGATATTTTCGTTCCTTAGCACATTCGGGCCGGGTCCATGTTAATTTTCTTGACACCCACCAAGCTTTGTGCTCCAGCTTGCACATGCGGATGACATAACTTACCAAAAATCAATCTATAAGGAGACATTCGGAGAGGAGTTTTATAAGTCTGTCCGATAAGCCCATAAGGCGTCATCCACCTCGTATTCCAATCCTTTCTTGATGGATTGACTGTCTTCTCCAATATAGCTTTGATTTCTCGATTAGACACTTCAGCTTGCCCATTCGATTGAGGATGGTAAGCGGTAGAGACACGACGAGCTACTCCATACTTCTTCATTAATGACTCTATGGTGCGATTGCAAAAGTGCGTGCCTTGGTCGCTTATTATGGCTTTGGGCACACCAAATCTGCAAAAGATGTTAGTACGAAGAAATCCTGCAACCACTTAGAATCATTAGTTTTGGTAGCTTTCGCCTCGACCCATTTAGAAACATAATCAACGGCAAGTAAAATATACACATTCCCATATGAATGAGGAAACGGACCCATGAAATACATACCCCATACATCAAAAATTTTACAAAATCTTAAAGGCTTTTGAGGCATTTCATCTCTCATGGATATATTTCTGGTCATTTGACAACGTGTACAAGACTTACAGTAATTGTATGCGTTGAGGTGTAGGCGTGGCCAAAAGAATCCCGCATCCAACACCTTTCTTGCGGTTCTTTTTTGACCAAACTGTCAACCATAACCAGAAGAGTGGCAATGGAATAAGATGTCTTCTTGTTCATCTTCGGGTATGCATCTGCGAATCATTTGATCGACTCACATTTTCCAAAGAATTAGAGAGTCCCAAAAATATTGCTTGCACTCGCTTTTCAACTTAGCATTTTGAGCGTGAGTAAACTCAGGCTGAAGCTGCTTAGATGTTAAGTAATTCACAATATTAGCAAACCAAGGTAAATTAGAAGTCTTACCCACAATTTGTAACTGTACTGACTCGGTGGTGTCTCGGTTGGCCAACTGAGATACTTTATGAACTTCCATTGCAAAACACTATTCTGGCAGCAGCTGGGCAAGGCTGGAAACAGTCTCTGGAACAGCATATAAGTGTTCTTCAGGAAAGGTCTCATTGATTGGCTCTCCATTGTCTTCTTGACTTAATCGGCTTAAATGGTCCGCCACATGATTTTCAGCACCTTTCTTGCCCTTCACCTCCTAACCGAATTCTTGTAGAAGAAAAATCCATCGGATAAGTCGTGGCTTTGATTCCTTCTTTTCTAGGAGATACTTGACGGCGGCGTGATCGATATAGACGATTATCTTCGAGCCGAGTAAATAAGAGCGAAATTTATCAAAGGCAAACACTATTGCCAACAGCTCCTTCTCCGTGGTGGAATAGTTGCATTGAGCCGAATTCAATGTCTTTGATGCATAATAAATCACGTGGCTCTCCTTTCCGGATTTCTGTCCCAGCACTGCTCCGATTGCCCAATCGGAGACATCGCACATAATTTCGAAGGGCTTGTTCCAATCCGGCAGCTGCATCACCGGAGCTGTTGTGAGCTTGCCTTTTAGGAGGGTAAAGGCCTCCTTACACTTATCATCCAAATCAAAATTGATCTCTTTTTTCAGTAGCCTTGTCAACGGTTGAGCGATCTTCGCGAAATCCTTGATAAAGCGCCGATAAAAACTGACGTGCCCTAGGAACCCACGAACTTCTTTTGCCGTAGTAGGGTACATCAACTTTGCTATAGACTCAACCTTGGCCTTGTTGACTTCGATTCCTCTTCTAGAAATGATATGACCGAGCATAATCCCCTCGATCACCATGAAATATCATTTCTCATAATTCAATACCAAGTTCTTTTCTACGCACCGGGCTAGGACCTTGTCTAGATTCTTCAAGCATGAAGTGTAAGAATCACCGTAAACGGTGAAGTCGTCCATGAAGACCTCTATACAATTCTCGATAAGGTCTGAGAATATACTCATCATGCTCCTTTGAAAGGTTCCCGACGTATTACACAATCTAAACGACATTCGGCGGTAGGCGAACGTTCCATATGGGCATGTGAACGTCGTCTTGTCTTGATCCTCATCTCGCACATGGATTTGGAAATAACCGCTATACCTGTCCAGAAAACTGAAATATACTTGCGCCACAAGTCTCTCGAGCATTTGATCGATGAAAGGAAGCGGGAAATGATTCTTGCGTGTAGCCGAATTAAGCTTCTGATAATCGATGCACATGTGCCATCCCGTCACTAAGCGTACCGGAACCAATTCGTTCTTCTCGTTCTCCACCACTTGGAATCCAGACTTCTTCGGCACGACGTGAACAGGACTCACCCATTTGCTATTCGATATGGGATAGATTATACCCATAGATAACAACTTTATACCCATTGATCGCGGAAGGGCTTGCTATCGGGCTCCATGAGGATGGAATGCTCGCATATGTCGGGACTTATGCCGGTAATGTCGGCTAAGGTCCATCTGATGGCCTTCTTATGCTTCCTCAAAACTTCGAGCAATGTCGTTTCTTGATTGTCATCAAGCTCCTTGTTGATGATGACGGGTAGCGTCTCATTTTCTCCGAGATATGTATAGTTCAGATGTGTAGGGAGTTGTTTAAGTTCCAGCTTCAGAGCTTTGACGATTGACGGCAACAGTTTCTCAGAAGTGTCTCGGTTGGGCAACTGAGACACATTGCTGACAGTTTCCAGTTTTGGGGCTGCGTACAAAGCTAGGATGCTTTCTCTGATCTTCTCATCCCTCATATCTTCGACATCTTCCTCGGTCAGCCCTTGAGTAAAGGTAACTTCCATTTTATTCTGCATCACATATGTCTCAAGATATTCTTGGACAATAGCATCAATGGATTCAGTAGAAAAAGCATTCTCATTCTCATGATCATAGGGTTTCTTAAGTGCTTCAGCTATGCGTTGAACATAAGTTTCGTTATGGTATGCAACACTTATTGAACCCTCATCCACATTAATTATAACATTTACAGTTTTTAAAAATGGCCTACCCAATAACACACCCGCAGTTCCTTCAACTTGCCTATCATTTGTGTCAATTACATAAAAATCAGCCGGATAGACAAAATTGTTGATTCTGACTAAAATGTTCTCTAGTAGGCCAATTGGAGCAATGCATGACATATCCGCTAATTGAATAATCACCTTAATGGATATTAACTCAACTCCTACCAATTGATTATATACAAATAAAGGCATAACATTTATGGATGGACCTAGATCACACATGGCTTGTTTAATCATAATATCACCCATCAGACAGGGTAGTGTAAACATACCTGGGTCGGCACATTTAGCAGGCATCATCTTTTGTATGATTGCTAATACTGTGTGATCGAACAAAACTTTTCTAGACTTGGGAACTTTTCCAACAATAAAATCCTTCACAAATTTCCGGAACTTGGGAATCTTTATGGCTTCAAGAAAAGGGATATTAATCTCCAATTTCTCGAACAGCTTCAAGTAATCCATGCTTTCCTTGTTCGGCGTTCTCTTCCTTTCCAAAGCTTCCAGAAATGGTGGAGGAAGTATCGGTTCAGACTCCGATTGTCCAGTCGGAACAACCTCCTCATCCTGTTCGGGTTCAGCATCTTCAGCATGCTGTTCTCCTGGGCGGTAGGGTCGTGCAGGTTATTCTGCAGCCTTCTTCTTCTCTGCCAGTTTTTCTGGGTGTCTCGCTTGCACAATCGGGACAGGTAGTTCTTTTCCTCCAAGCAACGTAATCTGATTGCAGTTATGGGCATTTGGATTTTTGGGTTTGTGTTGGAAGCTGCCCTTGAGAATTCTTTATCTCCTGCATGGTAGAATTCAACTTACTCATCTGCTTAGCCAACTGATCCATAGTAGCTTGCTGATCTTTCTTCGTTTGATTCATTTCTCGTTGAGTTTGGATCATTTCCTTCTGCATTGGTTGTTGAAATACGGTAGTGTCCTTTTGTGAAGAAACCATTTCGGCCAAAAGGTTTTCTAATGGATTCTGCTGCTCCGGTTGGGCAAGCAGAGCACTCTGCTACTGAAACTGCCTTTAATACGGAGGCCTATACGCTTGCTGATAGTTATTCTGATTAGGAGCCTAGTATGGCTGCTGATAACTCTGTTGAGCCTGGTATGGCTGCTGAAATTGTGGTTGAGGCGGATTTCTTTTTTGAAATTGCTCTTCCGGTTGCCTCCATCGAAGGTTCGGATGAACTCCTTGTAGTCCGCTCCAATTTCCAGCTGCGTTAGCTTTCTCTCTTGGACATTGTAGAGACGTATATCCTTTTTCTCCACATGCATGATCGGTATTCGATCGGCTTGAAGCAGGAGCGTTCTGCTTAAGTAATAACTCGAGCTTGTCTTGCAATAGGCTGAATTTTGCCTCCACCTTACTATCGATCTCATCCATGTAGTCGGAATGAGACCAATTGACAGCTCTCCTTGTTGGTCTCGGCCCTTTGTATTGCGAGGTGGATTCCACAAGTCCTTCAATAATGTTCCTTGCATCTTCGTAGAGGCTTGTATGGAAATTCCCTCTCAGACCGATATCAACCATGACTTTTGCTTCGTCTGTTATCCCTTGATAGAAAATTTGTAAAAGCTCCACATTCGAGTAGCCATGGTTAGGACAACTATCGACAAGTCGTCCAAATCTCTTCCAATATGTGCCGAAGGTCTCGTCGATTTCTTGAGCGATCCCGAAAATCTACTTCTTAAGTGCATTTGTTTTTTACTGCGGGAAATATTTCTTCAAGAAAACCGTACACATCTGGGCCCACATCGTGATCGTGTTTGGCTTTAGACTTGAGAACCACACTTGTGCTCCGTCTTGGAGAGTGAATGGAAAAGCCTTGAGCTTGAACGCGTCCAGGTTGCCCTGTCGGTGCAGGTTACAGACTTGGTTGAACGACGCTAAAAAGGAATTTGGATTCTCGTTCGTCCTTCTATAAAGGTTTCAGCTTGACATCAATTTTTTTAGTAGTTGTGATTTGGATTGGACCGGGTAGGTCCACTCCCATGTCAAGCGATCTGGCATTCATCCTCAAGGGTTGTGGATCGTGCACTTCTTCCATCTCTTCCTCCTATGATTTTGAGCTAGTTACTGGAGTATTCTGCCTTGTTCTGTCGAACAAAATAGTCTCTGGTTCTGAGTCGCTGGTCTGATCACCGGCGTCTGTTCTATCTCCTGGTTGGGCAGTTGAGACGTCTACTGCGTTGGACATATTCTGTTGCTTTTGTAGCTTTGTCTTCTTCCTATTCCTCTTTGCTGTTTTCTCGATCTCATGATCAAATATCAGATTAAGGTTGGAAGACCTGCTCATGTAACATCAAAAAGCACAAAAGATTAGTAGAAAAAATAAAGAAAACTAGTTAACACCGTTTCCCGACAACGACGCCAATTTGGTGATCGCTGTATTGCACCAAATAATCCTGCAAAACTTGAGAATTATATCAGTATAGTTCACATGGTATCGAACACAAGGAACGGACGACTAAGAGGGTGTTTGCAACTGCTTTTGAAAAGTGCTTATCTGCTTTTTTAATCCTATAAGCACTTATTTCGTGTTTGGAAAAACTGCTTTTGCGGTGGATTCTCTAAAAATAAGTAGAAAAATTGCTTAAAGTTATAAGCAACCCTTTAGGTGCTTTTGCAACTTAACGCAATTTATTTCCGGAAAATACCCTTAACCTAAAAATCTCACAACCAAAAAAAACGCCGCCTTTCATTTCTCTCTTCTTCCTTTTCCTTTCTCAAACCCTCCGCCGATGTGGTCTCGTCAGTTTGCTTGAAGGTAAGTCCTCTTTTTCTTTTTCCCTTTTACAATTTTTTTTCAATTGAAACTTGGTGGATGCGTTGATTGGTGCTTATCTAATTCTTGGTTAACTTTTCTTCATTCTATTTGTGATTGGTAAATTTGTGCTTATCTGATTCGTAAATTTGTGCTTATCTATCAGTTCAATTGGTAAATTTTTTACAATTTATTGGATCCAAGTTTGCATTCTCGGTTAACTTTTCTTTATTTTATTATTTTAGATTCATTCGTGCTTATTTGATTCTCGGTTGATTCTCGCTTTTCTTCATGTCTTTTTCTTGAATTCTAATCATATCATAATTCTCGGTTGCCTAAGAACTTATAGTTGATATTTGGTTTTTCTTTCTTCTTTTTTAGTCTGATATGTGACAGGAAAGAAAATAATGTCTAGTTGGGATAGTATGACTACAGAAGTGAATGAATCTATTGTAAAGGCAAGTTGGGATACTATGACTACATAAGTATTTATCAGACTTTGTGTTGATGAAGTTACGAAAGGAAATCATCCCGGCACACATTTTAACAAAACTGGTTGGGCTAATCTCGTTAAGAACTTTGCTAATGCGACCAAGCGCAAGTATGTTTCATGAGATTTTCTGAGATTTTCTGATTTGTTTTTCCTTAGTTGTGTGTTTCATGACATTGTTAAGACACTCATTTCTATTTCGTGCTTGACTATTTCTCTTACTTGAGTTGAATTCATAAGTTACTTTTCTTTTATTAAGTTTTTCATTGGTTGCTTTGTAGTTGCAGGAGTTGATAATAGTTTTTTTTCCATATTTGATTGATACAGAAAGAAAAATGGAACCATACATTCCTTTGGATTCACTATCCATCATTGATAATTCTTGTTTAGATGACATGAGCTCTGAAGATGGTACTACCATGTCAACTTCAACTCAAGGTGCACGAAAGCGGCGTAAGATCCTATATTCTCTAATTATTTCCGTTGTTAGTTATTTTCAGACATATCTTCATAAAACTCCATGCCATGATAGAGAATATAGTGGATGGGCTGCTTTATTGTCCATTCTGAATGGGAATACAGTACGATGAAAGTCTCTTTTAAGAATGCGTAATGAGACATTTTTTTAATTTTGTCGACTCTTGGTTGACGAATATGGGCTTAAGGCAATAGATCCATCCCGGTTGAAGGCAATGGGCTTAAGTACCATCTTCCTGATTTTCGGCGTGCTTCTGTTTATAATAATCATTATGAAATGTTCAACCATGTGCATTCGTCATTGAGAACTACCATCGAAAGATCATTTGGTTGCTGGAAAAGTCAGTTTTATATGATAAAAGATATGCCTGTGAATATTCCATGGGAGGATCAAGTTGCACTTGTTCCGGCTACAATGACAATCCACAATTTTATTCGGAAGGTTGATGCATTAGATGAAGAGTTTTTAGAATATGACCGTGATCCGAATTTTGTACCAGAAGAAATAACTCAGGATCACGCTAATGCTAACAGACACAGACCAGAAATAGCTGTAGCAAATGATGGAATGGATAGAATACGTGATGAGATATGTGCTTCTATATCACTTTCTAGAGCTGGGTACCAAATTTAATATTTTGGTTTTCAATCGTATTAGTTGTAATTTTTTGGACCCTTGCTAATGTCATGAAACAATATTTTCTTGTATGTTATGGTACTACATGATGGAATCGCAATTGTAATTTGTTAAAATGATGAGTAGCTGAAATTGGTTATGAGTAGGGGTGGCCAAACGAAACGGGTTCCCGTTCCCGTACCCGTCCCGTTCGGGTCGAGTAAAACGGGTACGGGTACTCATTTTGCGGGTACCCGCAAAAAATGGTGAGGGTCGGGTATGGGAACAGGTAGTTCCAACAATTACCCGTTCCCGAACGGGTACCCGCTTATTTTTATTATTATTTAATTAATATATTACATATTTTATTAATTAATATTTATACATATAATAATATATTAATGTTGTAAGTTTAAAAGAAAAAAAAATAATTAAACAACACTGTTGTAGTCTCAGTAGAGACTCAGAGACGGGACGGGAGTCGCTTGGAGTAGAGCTTAATTAGGACTTAGGGTTTTCTGTGCCGTTACTCGCCATCCACCGTCAGCCGACTGTCCCCGCCGTCCGCCGATTATCCCTCGTTGTTCCGCCAATTGTCCGTTCGCCGTCCGTTCTTAAGGATTTGTGTTAATTTATATGATGTTTTGGATACAATCATACAATTACTTGGACTTAAATGTTGATTTGGATTCGATGATTTGAATTTGTTTGGTGTTTTTGTTTTGTTTGATATCTATTGATTTTTTTGCTAGTTTGTATTAATGAATTTAATTATAATGAAATAGGTGGTAAGGCATGTGGGTATTCCCGTTCCGTTCCCGCATGGGTACCCGTAGTCGGGTACCCGCATTATGCGGGTCGGGAAATGGGTAATAAAATTTAGTACCCGCAGACGCGGGTATCCGCATTCGGGTACCCGTATCGCGGGTACCCGTCCCGCGCACACCCCTAGTTATGAGAATGGTAAAAATGATAACTAGCTGAAATTGATAAAAGAAACATAACTATGGTAATTGTTTTAACTAGTAAGCACACGGCTAACTAATAATAAAACTTCAACATCTAAGAACGAAAAATGGCATTTATATTGTCAACTATCTCTCTATCTTCAAGTGTTGTCGTGCTACGTGTTAAGAAAATTGGTCATTGAAAAGAAGAAGGGTAAATTAGACATTTTGTTTCATATAAGTGCTTTTTTATTATTTACCAAACACTAACAAATTATTTTCTACTGCTTTAAGTTGCTTTTAAGTACTGATACCAAAAACTACCTGCTTTTACTTAAAAGTACTTATTTTTGACTTTAAGCAGAAATAAATAAAAAATGCTTATCATAATTATTTGCAAACACCCCCTAAATGCATTATTTTTCTACTTATCTATGGTTTTGGTTAGCAACCACGCAAGTTTAATTTTTACGAAACTAAGAAATTATAAAAATTGAACTGAATTGAAAACTGTATGAACTGGGCAATTGAGAGACAGGTCCAACAGAATATTCACACACACGTAATTCCAATCATCGGCACTTAATATGAATTAATCTCAAGAATCTACTAGTTATAGATTGCCATAATTAAACTACACAACCCTCACTCCCACTTACTTAGTCGGTAACCGCCATGTTGGGCATCAAATGGCTACTTCCCTAACCTACCTACAACCTACGTTGTTAGGCAATCAATAGATTTAATAGCTAGACAACCTTATCGAAGTAAGGGAGCCTAGTATAGGAGCATACTCGTATGTTGGACATCTAATAGTCTCCTATCGGTTTAATCCAATTATTCTAATGAATAATTTCGGTACTTACCTAGCTTTTTTCCACGAGAAACGATGAAAGTACTAAGTTAGCTACAGACTGCGCAACCTAAGGTGATCAAGCCTAAATTACTAGTAAGATTAATTAATTCATAATTAACCAGCAACTCTGTTGATTAATTATTCAAACCTAAGCCTCATGTATTGTTCACGTGTACATTTACATTCTGTCGGACCCTAAAAGACTTAGCTACTCATGTAGACGCTTCGGTTGGGCAACTGGGATAGTTTACTGAATAGAAACATAGACATGAATAACCTTAGATCTAGCATGAACGAAATTTAAATCAACTAAAGCACGAAATAATAGAATAATTAAACCTACGAAATTAAAGTAAAACTTGAATTAAAATAGAAATATAGTTCAAACATAAATTAGATGTTCCTACTTAAATGATTAACTACGAATGGAAATTAAAACAAGAATTCAACTACGAAATTAAAAGCATCAAACCAACGGAAATGAAGGAGTGTGTCTTCTTCAACTAAAAACTACGAATGGTCGGAAGTTTTCAACGGAATGGAACGGCAGTCTTCGGCAGCGGTGTCGGCGGTCGGGAATTGATCGGCGGCGGTAGGATTTTCTCTCGAAATTGGGGATGGGAGTAACAGCGTGAATGTGTAGCGTGGGTTGAAGATTCGAAGACTCCTTCTTCTCGTCTACTTCAACTCTTATATACTCCTCATTTTCTTCCTCTCCAAGCTAGGTCAAATCCTTCTTTGATAAGGAAAGGGATTTGGATAGATAAGGAAATAATATCTTTCCTTATCCATCACAAAATATCTTCAAGATCCTTTCCTTCTCACAAATTCGCTTCCACGTCATCAATTCCGTGCCTTTTTCGTCATGAAAAATTGCCAAATAATATCCTCGCCATCATGCCACGTCACACTACTGGAAAATGTTTCTTTAGTAAGGAAAAAATATTGCAAGGACAGTGGTTTCATCGCTAAAAGAGTACGTTCAGCGAGAAACTTTATTTTTGGTACAATTAGTGAGAAACCGGACCCTTCCTCGCCTTTTTTTCCTCGCTATTGAAAAATGAAAAAAAATCAAAATTCATAATATTTTTCAGGGAGGAATTGGACCATTTCTCGCCATATCTTCCTCGCTATTAGAAGACAAAAAAATAAACGAAATTCAGAATATTTTTCAGTGAGAAATCAGACCCATCCTTGTCAAGTTTCATCGCTATTACAAAATGAAAAAATATATATAAAAAAGAATCGGAATTTCTTTTAGCAGGGACTCGAACCCTTCCTCGCCATGCCAAAAACAAAATTAAAATTCATAATATTTTTCAGTGAGGAATCAAACTCTTTTTTGCCATGTTTTCTTGGCTATTAGAAAACGAAAAAAAATAAAAATTCATAATATTTTTCAGCAAGAATTCATTCCCTTCCTCAACATGTTTTTCTCACTTTTAGAAAACGAAATATATAAATCAAAATTCAAAATATTTTTTAGCGAGGAATCGAACCATTATTTACATTGTCAAAATTATATAAATAATCATATATATATATATATTTATATAATATATATATATATATATATATAATGCTTAATTAATTTTATATATTTTATATATGTAGAGCTAACATACATACACGTACATTAACAAGTAGCTTTACATACATACACATACATTTGAGATAAATAAGGAAAAGAGACAAATATTAATTTGCCTTCATTTCGTTAAAAACATGCAGCAAATTCAAAATTTTCATCAAATTTTTGGAGGGATATTTCAATTTTTCAAACTCCCCCCCTTATATTTACTTACACTACTATATAGACCACATTTTTTCACTTCTCAAAACAAAACTTGTTTCCCTATTCATTTCATTCTTTTGTTCTCTCTTTTTCTCTGAGTTCTCATTTCTCATTTTTTCAAGTTCAAAACTCTTAAGTTTTTGTTTATTGCGATTTTTTCTTCTTTAAAAAAAATTATGTACTATGATTCATCTCCCATTTCTACCATACTTGTCTAATTTTTTGCACAATTCCTAAATAGGTGTATATCTATCGGTGATTACACTCCATTGGGCGAAAACTCTCAACTATCAACAAAATCTCTTTTAATTAAAGATTTTTGGAATTGCAACGGCTTTAAGTGGATAGGTATATTTATTATATGCAGATTTATATATTTTGTTCTTCTTCTTGAGTTAGCTTAATCTTTACCCTAATATATTTGTTTAATTTGTTGGTTTGAACTTTATAATTGCATAATGTAATTGTCTTGTAATGGGAGATTCAGTAAACTTGCTCTTTGATCAATGAGGCTGGAGAAACATGCATTGCGGTTTCTTATTAGAGGCTGAAAAAGAAGAAGAAAGAATATATGAAGATTGTGCCCCAACCACTACGGTTTCTTATTGGAGGTTGATGTATTTTGTTACCTTTGACTTCTATTTTTATTCCCTAATATATTTATTTATTTTGAGTTTTATTTTTTAATGATTGCAAGGTGTAGAATTGTTATTGTTGGAGATTGAAGAGAAAGAGATGGAGATCGTTGAAGTGAGCAAAGATGAAGAATGGAGTACAAATTTTTTGCTTGCCGTCATATGAATATTGATTGATTTTTGTTGTTTAATTGTTATTTTTTCTTATTGTACTCGTAAATGTTACTAATTATTATAATTACAATAGTATTTTTTTTTTACCATTTTACAATAAAACTAACTTGGTTAATTGTATTAGCCAATTCACCAAACACACTAATGAATTATGTATATTAAATTGCAATAAAAAAATTCTTGCTAATAAGCCCATTGAATATGTATGCACATATTGCGAGGAACAATTTCTTGCTAATGATTCTAGCTGGCGAGGAAATTATACTCGCCAATGAATTTATTTATTAATAATAAAAAAGGATATATTACTAAAGTTAATATATCTTTAGCGAGAATAACTATTTATTTGCGAGGAGGGGCATTTTGGTATTTTCACGTTGGTGAGGAAAGTATATTCTTGCTATTGATTTTAAGTATCAGCGAGGAAGACCTATCCCGACGGGGTACTAGCTAGAAATAATTTCTCCTCGCGAAAGAGTATTTCGTCGCAGAAGGTATAGTTTTAGGAACAAAATCTCCCTCGCTAATGAATCATTTTCCAGTAGTGTCAGCACCAAAAACCTGCATTTTTCACCACTGCGAGTGCACTGGTTGACCAATTTACGCACTTTTCGGCCAGAAATTACTAAGTACAGAAACGACTCATTAGATATCATGGAGATAATATACATGTCTGCTTAAAAGTTCTCACTACCGAAGTTCAGTTCTAGGTTAAAGCAATTAAGCCTAGAAGTCATTGTTCCATTAGTTTTGCCCATTTCTAGATTACTATTTGTTCTTTCAGCATATATGTTCAACAGGTCATATTCGAAATAAGAGAGTGTGAAGCTCCGACATCAAAAGTATTGCACCGAATATGTCAGTGGTGCCAATAGTACATACTAGGTTCTCATCATTCCAGGTAGCTAAGTAAACACTTAGAGCACTTATCTTATATAGTCGGTCAGTTTAATCACCCATAGTCAATCCTAGTCGGTTCTTTAGGGATATCATAGCATATTATCATGAGACCATCAAATCATATTCACAGTACATCCTCATAAAATTTTACGATATCTCCTTACAATCGTCATATCATTATAAATACAACTTTTGTCAATTAGGTTCCATTACACCCATAAAAAAAAATATCTTCTTTGTCAATTGAGTTCGAAAGATAATAAGAGATCCCAATATTAAAACCTTTCTTTTCATAAACTTTATCATATGAGCTCAAAGAGAATTAATGAACACAAGTTTCGTTTGTCGAGTGGACTTTTGCAATAAGATCACATTTTCTTATCCAGTCATGTGATTTTAAAATGACTCAACCTGACAACTCTCTCATATCATGCTTCCTTTCAAGCAAATACCATTTTGTTCGCGCTTTCATAAATAATTTTAAAACAAGGCTTTAGAAGAAGATACCTTTAGTCGAAGGCACTGCGACGACAAAATAACTTATAGGTCCAGAGGTTCTATTCTAGACTTCTTTTAAAAGTACTTCAGTTTTTAAACATAGAACAAACTTGTAGTCTAGGGAGTAAATTCTAAACCTTCTTGAAAGATGGTTTAGGTTCGGAGCGGAACGAACTGCTCTAATACCAGAATGTCACAGCCCGATTTTTGGAAGAGGGCGTATGACGAGGGTGGGGTGAAATACATAGAAATTAAAAAAGAATGAATGATTAATAATTAAAGGACGATACAAACTAATTCAAGAAATTAAATTCATAAATTTAATAAAGCCCGAGATTTATCCAAAATACAATAAGTGTTTGTACACATGGAAATAGTATAGTTCAAATAATAATAAAGATAAGTATGAAGTGGCGATAAAAAAAAAACAACTTCATTTCTTGAAATAGACAATAGAGCAATTAAGCATAGCGGAAATCATTTTATCGGACAACAATGTTCGCCATCGACTCCGTCCGTCACGCACGTGACCGCTCAACTCGAAAAAGATTTTTAAAAGAATTTTTGGGTTGAGTCCTAGTGTATTCAATGGGCTAGTATTTGATATAACATTCTTATAAAATTCGCAGTTATCCAAAGCATAAGTATATCTTATGAGGTTTTAAAACAAAAAGAACTCCTAAGCATACAAAACATTTATCATTTTATTTATTTGCGTGCGCTAGAAGCATTCAATAGTTACTTTTGTGATCCCAAAATGAATCCACGTCAAAGCCTTTTCATTTGAGTCTCGAGCCATTAGTCACAGTACTCTTTTAAAAATAGGATATTGGACCTTCCTCCAGATAATCCTTTCCGTAGCCATAGAGTTAGCGTACAGTGGAGATCAAACCACTGTACGACTAATGGGGGGTGTACACAATCCTTGAATTGAAGTGTTAGGTCAAAACAAGAACACTGATCGATCAATACAAAAGCATTATGAAGGAAATATTAGGAGGTTAGGAATCGATTACTTTCCTCCTTCGTATGTTGTTGCAGCTCTGATTGTTGCTCGTGTGTCAGATCTTCTGATCTGTGTCCCGGCCTTTTTCTTCCTCTGGGTGGTCAGAGAACTGAAGAAAATTAAGAATATTATCTCTCCACATCTCACGCACGGCGTCATTTAATTTGTGTAAGTGTGTGTTCTATTTCTGAACAGAATACTAATATATATAGGCTTTAAAAATCAATATAATATTAATATATTTGTAGCTCATTAATTTAATTATATTTCTAATGGGCTTCCACATAATTAGCCCATAATATAATTAATTAATCCACTGGGCTACTAATATTTATCAATTAATTGGCCCAGCCAATTAATTTCAGATAAATAATATTATTAAATAATGTAAAAATATATTAATCCATTAATAATGATTTCTGAGAGACAATAAATAACTAGGCAACTAATTGGGCCAGATCAGGGATCTAATACAAAAAATAAAGTTGGGCCTCCAATTAATTAATTATCTACGCTCAACCCAGAACAAAATTAATTAATGATCACAGATTCATTCCACTAGAGAATCCGTGCTGACTTACCCCTTTATCCCAAATTGAGCAAGGGCTTGTATTTTAGACTTAATTGATCTCCGTATTTAAGATAGTAATATCCATTAATTAATTAAGCTCACTGACAGCTTAAATTAATTAACATCTTATATTCCTGAATAGTACCACTCGACCTTATTAACACACCTGAACTTAATCAACCGGCCGGGTTTAGTGTGCTAATCCTTTCGAGTTCCTCAAATGATATTATCAACCAATTTTACTAGGATACGGCTGCAAGATACAGACAACCAGCCTGAGCCACAAATAACTACTAACACCCAAGATACGTAGATCCGGTCGCGATGACGTTCACCATAGTAGGTCAAAGTGATAGATAGCCAAAAGCACTCAGCTGAAGTCTTACCAAACTTAAGACCAGCTAAGTCACCGAGATCTTGGTTCTCCATTAAGGTCAGTTAGGAGAACACATCTCATTGTGATCCGTCAATACACCACCTTCAGTATACTAGTAAAGACATGCAGCTAAGACAAGCCACTTCTTATCTAAACTGCAGCTTAAATCGACAACTTATCCTGAAGTTGTCTCAGCTGTGATAACTGTTTATATCTTATCAGTTCAACCAATTTGTGTTGTCTTCTGTGATACCCGACACACTACACAAATCTAACTTTTGTACATGATAAAGGATTACATGTGCAAATATATACATTTATCAGATAGGAGAATAAAATAGTGGTAAGGACAAAAACACATTGTATACAAGCATAAACTTTTAGTATACAATGTGTCAGTTCTAGTTACAAACTAGTATTTAGCTGTATATCCTATCTATCACTCCTCTTCTCCCACTTATACAAAAGTTTCTGCAGTCCTAAGTGGGGGGCATATCTACCGGTCATAAGCCACGAACATGCTTCTCGTAAGCCGGAATTGGTAAGCTCTTTGTGAATGGATCAGCTAGGTTGTCTTCAGTTCCAATCTTTTCAATGAGTACGTCGCCTCGATGTATGAATTCTCATATAATGTGGTACTTCCTGTCTATGTGGTTAGACGCCTTGTGAGATCTAGGTTCTTTAGAATTTGCTACTGCACCCGCATTATCACAATAAATCGTGATTGCCTTAGGCAAATTCTGAACAATATCAAGATCTTGGAGAAAATTCTTGAGCCAAACTGCCTCTTTCAAAGCTTCTGAAGCAGCCACATACTCTGCTTCCATGGTTGAGTCCGCAATGCATTTCTACTTTGCACTCCTCCATGAAATGGCTCCACCTCCCAAGGTAAACACATAACCCGAGGTCGACTTCTTCTCGTCTCTGTCAGCTTGGAAATCTGAGTCCGTATAACCCAAATGCACTAGACTGTCTGACTGGTAAACAATTCTATAATCTCTAGTCCGTTTAATTACTTGAGAATTTTTTGACCGCAGTCCAGTGCGCTTGTCCAGGATTAGACTGATATCTTGAGACCATGCCTACATCATTTGAGATATCTGGTCTCGTACAAAGCATTGCATACATGAGACTACCAACAGCGGAAGCATATGGTACTAGCCTCATATTTTCTATCTCTACAGGCGTTTTAGGGCACTGATTCTTAGATAGAAAAATGCCATGTCTGAAAGGTACCGAACCTCTCTTGGCATTTTGCATGCTGAAACGAACAATAATAGTATCAATGTAGGACGCTTTTGACAAGCTTAACATCCTTTTCTGGGGATCTCGGATAACCTTGATTCCAAGGATGTAAGCAGCTTCACCTAAGTCCTTCATTTGAAACTGCTCGGATAACCATGTCTTTACGTCTGATAACACTTCAACATTGTTTCCCATGAGAAGGATGTCATCTACGTATAGGGCAAGAAACACCACTGTTCCATTAACACAGATACGGTACACGCACACCTCGTTAGGATAGGATACAAAACCATATGATTTGACTACCTCGTCAAAACGCTGGTGCCATAATCGGGAAGCTTGCTTAAGTCCATAAATAGACTTCTTAAGCTTCCAAACTAGATGCTCTTCGCCCTCCTTCACATAACCATCTGGTTGTTTCATATAGATGTCTCTACCCTTTTCAAGGTGCCCATTTAAGAATGCGGTCTTGACATCCATTTGCCAGATCTGTAGGTTCATGTGAGCTGCTATGCCAAGGAGAATCCTAATAGACTTGATCATTGCTACAGGCCAGAAGGTCTCTTCATAATCGATACCTTCTTTCTGGGTAAAACCCTTTGCCACTAGCCTGGCCTTAAATGCCATGATCTCTCCATTCGATCCTCTCTTTCTTTTGTATACCCACTAACTACGAATGGCCTTATAGCCCTCAGGTAGTTCAGTGATCTCGTATAGATCCATATCAGTTATGGACTTAAATTCCGAGTCCATGGCGATTCTCCATGAATCTGCATCTACGTCTTCCTTTGCTTCGTTGTAAGTCCAGGGATCCACGGTGTCTTGTTCATCTGCCGGGAGATGGTCAGAAGTCTCCCCAGTGAACATATACCGATCAGGTGTAAATATCACCCTCCCACTACGTCGAAGATTATCAGGAGTTGTGTTAATAGATTGTGCAGTTTCTCGTGGAGCTCTATCTTGCACAATTGGCTCTATGAGTGGATCTCGATCACCTTGTAATTCCTCAAGGATGATCTCGACTCGAGACTTATGATTACTAATATAATCCTCCTCTAAGAACCGAGCGCTGGTGCTGACCACGATCTTCTGTTCTTTAGGATCATAAAAATAATCACCCATCGTTTCCTTCGGATATCCTTTAACAGCATAACCTCTGAACGTGGATCCAACTTGTCGGCCTGTTTATTCAACAGATAAGCAGGACACCCCCAAATCTTTATGTGGTGCATATTGGGTTTGTGCCCGCTCCACAACTTAAATTAATTAACATCTTATATTCTTGAGTAGTACCACTCGACCTTATTAACACACCTGAACTTAATCAACCGATCGGGTTTAGTGTGCTAATCCTTTCGAGTTCCTCAGGGGATATTATCAACCAATTTTACTAGGATACGGCTGCAAGATACAGACAACCAGCCTGAACCACAAATAACTACTAACACCCAAGATACGTAGATTCGGTCGCGATGACGTTCACCATAGTAGGTTAAAGTGATAGATAGTCAAATGCACTCAGGTGAAATCTTACCAAGCTTAAGACCAACTAAGTCACCGAGATCTTGGTTCTCCACTAAGGTTAGTTAGGAGAACACATCTCACTGTGATCTGTCAATACACCACCTTCAGTGTACCAGTAAAGACAAGCAGCTAAGACAAGCCACTTCTTATCTAAACTGCAGCTTAAATCGACAACTTATCCTGAAAGTTGCAACGCTGTGATACCTGTTTATATCTTATCAGTTCAACCAATTTGTGTTGTCTTCTGTGATACCCGACACACTACACAAATCTAACTTTTGTACAAGATAAAGGATTACATGTGCAAATATATACATTTATCAGATAGGAGAATAAAATAGTGGTAAGGACAAAAATACATTGTATACAAGCATAAAAAATGCTTCCAGTATACAAAATCCCAACACATTAAACATATTCGAACACACACAAAAATTTTGAATGGATAACAACATTTCATATGTAGAAGATCTTAATAACTCAAGATAAATTTTACTTGAAAAATAGAGCCTACCTCGTGGTGCAGTATTATTATCCCATAGCTTTTTTCCGAGGTTACCGTTCTTCCTCAGAGGGTCTTACAAGAGAGACCTAAATTCCGTTAGGGTTAAATCCCAAAATCCTAGAATTTATTCGAATTCTAGACCACAAAGTTCACTTTTAACGATTAGGGTTTTTGGCTACAATGGACAAATTTAATTTCTCTATATTTCTCGTGCAAACATGTCTTATACGATACGATTAAATATTGAGCATTTACATTCATCAACTTAGATAGATTAGTTGTTGGGTTACGCTTAGAATTATAAGCTTTGATATGATTTTGTTGGGAATGAGATTCAGTACGATAATATTTGAAAATACAAAAGCCCTAGTTAAATGACGAACTTTATAATGTAATAGTTTAGTTGAGTTCAACATGTTAGGAACTCAGTAGACTAGGTAGATTCAGTAGTTGATAGGGTCAGTACAAGTTACCTTCTTAGCTAGCCAGACTCGGCGCTGAAGACTCAGTATGGTTGCTCAGAACCTACTTAATATGTGAAGGAATCGGTCATCAAGATGACAGAAGAATGTCTGTAGAGGATAACTTATTTAAAGAGTTAGAGGAATCAGAGGAAGTCAACTCATCATCTGCTTTGGAGTTTGAACAAGCTTCTCCTAACATTCAACTTTGACTAATGAGGAGCTACCAACACCGTACTTGCACTGACACAAAGCTGCCCTCAAGACTGAAAAAGTTAGAATCTCTACAGTAATGTTCAAATTGATATGACCGTTTTTCTTGTCGTGTTAGACATGTGTCTAGGTCTATTCCAACGGATCTTTTCATGAGTCACAACTATAAATAGAGATCGATCTTCAAGCGATAGAGATACTGGGAACACAAAGCATTCAAGCATTTAAACTCTCTAGCGAACTTAAAGCTCACTCAAGCGAAGAACTCAGCCTTAGAACATATCTTCCTAATTCTTCTCTCTAGAGATCATCTCTTCCCTTTCTCTATTCTAAGCTTACCATTGTTAGATCAAAGCTTAGAAAAATCGAAGGAGTTCAGTATTTGTGAATTGTTCTTATTGTAAGAACTCCTTCTAGTTGGAGAAACTCAAACCTTATGTTTCAAACAATTGTAAAGTCACTACGACTAAGACTTGCTCAGTACGAATTAATTCAAGAACTCCTGCTTTGCTCAGGGCATTGGATGTACGATATTGTGTATCCGAACTACTTTAAAAATTGTTGTGCATTTACTATTTTATTGCATACTGCATAAAACTGTTTACAAAGCATAACTCAGATTTTCAGTAAAACTGAATCTAAGCACAAGCACGACTTTACTAGATTTTCATAAAAACGTTTTTCAAACAAGAGATGATAAAATTCGGGCATATACTTACACACTTATTCATATACTGAGTTTATTGTACACTAACTGAAGTCAGTAGACGTGATTCAGTGGAACGAACTACTCTGCCTATGCTATCTGAAAGTTAACTTGGCAGGCTGAATATTTCAGCAAACAACTTCAGTGAATACTGACTTTAGTTGAAACTTGTACTCATGTGTATTCACCCCTCCCCCCCCTCCCCCACACACATGAAGGAAAATAGGAGTTAAGAACGATTACCTTCCTCCTACGTATGTTGTTGCAGCTTTGATTGTTGCTCGTGTGTCAAATCTTCTGATCTGTGTCCCGGCCTTTTTCTTCCTCTGGGTGGTTAGAGAACTGAAGAAAATAAAGAATATTGTCTCTCCAAGACTCACGCACGTGCGTGTATGTTTATGTGTGTGTTCTGTTTATGAATAGAATACTAATATGTATAGGCTTCAAAAGCCAATATAATATTAATATATTTGTAGCCCATTAATTTAATTATATTCCTAATGGGCTTCCACATAATTAGCCCATAATATAATTAATTAATCCATTGGGCTACTAATGTTTATCAATTAATTAGCCCAGCCAATTAAATCCAGATAAATAACATTATTAAATAATGTAAAAATACATTAATCCATTAATAATGATTTCTGAGAGATAATAAATAACTAGGCAACTAATTGGGCCAGATCAGGGATCTAATAGAAGAAATAAAGTAGGGACTCAAATTAATTAATTATCTATGCTCAGCCCAAAGCAAAATTAATTAATAAACACAGATTCAAATCCACTAGAGAATCTGTGCTGACTTACCCCTTTATCCCAGATTGAGCAAGGGCTTGTATTTTAGACTTAATCGATCTCTGTATTTAAGATAGAAATATCCGTTAATTAATTAAGCTTATTGACAGCTTAAATTAATTAACATCTTATATTCTGTGATTTTAGATGCATGAATAGATATGCAGTGGAAATCTTTGCAACAGTCAAGAAGGAAAACAAAAAGAAAATATCTCTAGCCAACTGGAAAAAAAAAAAAAAAAACTCACACCAATATCACTACCGCTCACGATCAAATAAAACCAACCATTATTAGAGCAACATCACAAAGGAATCGAGCTATAAACAGGTAAGTTAACAACGTACAGAGCAACATCAAACATGAACAAACAAAAAATCAGAGCCTCGATCTGAGAAGCAAAAGCAACATTCCGGTACCTGCGAATGAATTCTAGAATTCGAGGAGTGGATGATCATCCACAGCGGTGAATATTTGAAGAGAAGAAAAGTAGGGAGAAAATATGGTTGAACCACGGCGCCAACCTGATCTCATTCCCACATGGGTTTCAGAATTGAAACCCTAGTTTTACTTGGGTTTCAGAAAATCCATTCCTATATGGGTTTGATACCCATAGTAGGGATTCGATACCCACGAAACAAACATCATATATGGGTATCAAATCCGAGTGATACCCATAGTATGGTTTAAAACCCACAAACCAAACACCCCCTAAAGCATCTATCTCAGTTGTCATTAAATTATTTTAGTTATGTAAATTTATTTTGAACATTGAATGTGTTTATTTATATCATATTATGATTATATTATTTATTTTTGAGTTAGAAATTATGTTAGAATTATGAGACAAAAATAATATTTATTTATTTCGTATTTCCTAAACCTGCTAGGATTTATTAAAGGATAGAATATTTTATATTTGTGTGAAATTATTAGGACATAATTTTATATTATGTTTTATGTTTAAAATAGATATTTTATATGTGATATTCATCTTTTAGGATCAATTTTAATTGTGTCTATATCCTAATCCAACTATGGTTGAATCTCTTATGTAGTAAGTGATAGAATAAATTCTATCTAAATTATATAAGTACGAGAATAATTATGGATAAAATATATTTGATACCTTATATGATTAGGATCTTTAGATGATGATTTCTAGGCCTATAAATACCCTTTAGTGAATCATAATATAGCATCATATGATCTTTTCGAAATTCTGCCAGCAAAATTAGAAATTGTTTTAAGAATTATTTAAACATCTTCCCGGTATCGTATCATCATGAAAATTGAGAATTGTCTTCCTAGGTATGTCTAGTATACTATATTATTTTTGTAGAATTTTAGAAGTATTATAAGTATTTGTTAAAAATTGTTATTCGTAACCTGCCAATTTTTGACAACATGTCCATAAGCTTGACAGGAAAATTGTTTTTCATGTTTTCTTTATGTTTTTGTCAACCATGCTTTTGTCAATGTGCATGTAGACTGAAAAAAAAAAGTTTACATGTTACTATTAAATGAATTCTTGATTATGATAAGTTTTGTTGTGATGGAATATGCATTATGTTGTTCCTGTTAGAGATCTATATTTTTAGGACAAAGCTTTATGATTTTATTAATTTGTTTCATGAATTGCCGAATTACTCAATGCACGAATGAATTGTAAATAAAAGTAAGAATGTGTTTAATATAATTAAGTTTATTTTTATGTGACATTTTGGTTTGATTATTTTGATCTATGTCTATTTATGAATTATTGAAATTGTTGATGCATGTTTGACATTCCAAGTCAAGGTGCGCAAGACTTAAACATTGATATCCATTATTTTTCTTCAAGTCAAGGGTAAGGTGGGGTACTCTTGATGTTTATCCTTATTATATTCTTTACTTGAGTTTAATGTGACTATAGTACATGATCAATGAAACTATGAACGAGGGATATTATGTCTACGAGCCTGTATCAGCGAGGGACCTTCGGGTCAAGCCTAAGGGCTACCATGTCTATGGGTCTTCAGACCAACTATGCTATGTTATCATGTCCATGTTATCATGTTTAAATTCGGTATCATTTATAATCTGGATAAATTTATTTCCCCACTGAGTAGTCGTACTCATCTCTATCATTATAACATTTTTCAGGAAATGGCTCGGCCGATGCGTAGAGGTGTTGGTGGTGATGGTCACGTGAGGAAGGATTTATGAAACTCAGTATTACATTAAACTAGTTTTATCATAAACTGTGCATTTTATTTTCGAGAACTAGTAGTCGTAGTTATTTTTACTTAAGACTTCCGCTGAGTATAAAATTAACATGAGTTTTGCCATGATTCTTTTCCATGAAAATGTTTTGAAAGAACTGAAATATGTATGTTAAGTATGAAGTAGCGTCCCTAGTTAAGTTATAAAAATTGGGGCCTTACACCTTCTCCAACAAGGAGATGAACACTAAAATCTTATGGGCATTAACTAGGCCCAAGCGGTATTCATTTGCTACTTACTTACGAAGATATGATCTTAGTACTGTTACTCCTAACTTTGTATTTTCAAAACTTAAAGTTAGAGCATTTTAGTACTGTCTACCACAGTAGAGCATGAGCACTCCTGCTGACATGTCCACGGATCATGCTTACAAAGCAACAGTCAGCACTCCAAGAGTGAGTCCCTCAGTTGCTAGCCAGTCAGCAGCAAGTACAGTGTTAATCCCAACTGCTGACAATCTAGCTGAAAAATATGCTCTCCTCGCTGTAAAGTACCAGAAGGAGAAGGACAAGCTACGGAAGATGAAGAGAGTTAACAAAACTCTTATGGTAAGAAGAAAAATTATAATAAGAAAGAAGAGTCTCACTCTCAGAATAATTGCAGGAACACTGAGACAACCGCCATTGCTGAGAATGATGTATCAAAGAAAGAAGGCAGATGATCAACGTGTTACAACTGCATAAAAATAGGACATTATGAATACGAATGTCTAGAGCCCTCAGCTAGGGAAAGAGCTGAAATGTAGGCCAAACGTGATAATTTTGCCAAGAAAAGGCAAGCCTACATAGCCTGAGAACTCTTAGATTTCTCAAGTAAAGAAGAAATGTTTATGGAATCATTATAAGATGAAGCCGCATTCATGGCAATCGAGGATGAAGAAGATACTAAACTCTGTCTTATAGCAGGAGATGAGGCTGAGGTAAACTCTAATTTTAATATATGCCCTCCTTCACCGCACACACGAGACACATGCTCTGCTGCAGGAGAACCTCTAGATGTAGTTCTAGCCTATGAAGATCTTTTAGGAGAACAGATTCAGATGATCACTCAGTTTAGTAGAACACTTCAAAAGATGGAACGCCTTAGAGCTGAAAATCGTAATGTTGGGAGATGATTCAACTGTTGTTTAGTGATTAGATGATTTGGCTGATCACAAAACCCTATGTTGATTGGTGAACCAATCCTCTGTAATAGTTAACACCTTTGTCTTTGAGTTTTTTAGACTCAGTAGACTCGCCTGCAGCATGGTCCGGCTCTGTAGTTCCGCCTGGCTGTCCTTCGGTGACTATACACTGCAGGTACCATGGAGTGAAGATTCGGTATGCCGGGACTCGCCAGAGCAACATACTGAAAGGGGTTCAGGAGTCAGTAGTACTGAACTCAGCAGGAGCAATTTAGTAAGCTTAGAGTCTTGACCTTCAGTAGAGTTGAACTCAGTAGGAGTACACTACTAAACCTGTGGGTCAGACCCAGCAACGACATGTCAGTTGCGTTAATTGAAAGTGGACCTCAAGTCAGATTCAATAGAGTTGTCCGAGGTCGTACATCTGAGAAAGGTCAACTTCAATATCAACCTTGAAGTCTGAATGTCTCAACCACTTTTCTGTACCTCGACTAATGACAAGCAGCCAGCTGGCAAAGTTTCCGACAACAGCTGCAAGTCAACCACTTTCTGTAAAGAAGCGGACTCTACAAAATTCAAAGGAAGGAGCCGTTTGCTACCTATATAGAGTGATACGTGGATTATTTCGTCTCCAACAGATCTATTCACGCTCACTGCTATAAATAGAGGGAAGGTCGTGGTCTTTCAAGCCGCACTACACAATCACACAAGCGACCACACGGGAACTCAAGCATTCAACGAATCAAAGCTGTAGAACACTTAGCGTTTATTCAGCTGAAGAACACGAAGCCAGAGTTGATTATTCCTCTTTGTTCTTTGCTCTAGAAGCCTTTCTTGTTCCCACCCTCTAACATTAAGCTCACTATAATATCTATAGCTTATACCGAAGGAATTCATTTATTGAACTGTTCTTAGTATTAAGAACTCCTTCATCGTTGGAGATACATTCAAACTTAACGTTTGACCCTGTAAACTGAGACTTGCTCAGTATAATCACAAGTAAAAGTTTGTCCTGCGTACAAACTGATTCAGACTAAGATCAGCATACTTGGTCTACTTAATCTATTCAGTAGACATCTTCCGTGAAATGGACTGATGGCATTTTGAGTTTGAGAAAAAGGTTTTCAGGTGTATTCACCCCCCTTCTACACCTGAATGTTTGACTCGGGACCAACACGTAGACTTTCACTCAGGTCTCTACTGAGTCAGAAGGACTTGTTTTGAGACAAAAGGAAGAGATTAACTCTCTGATGACAAAGTCTAAACAACACGAAAATCAAATCTCAGTTCTGACCAAGGACATTTCTGAGAAAAATACTGAAATTGCAAGTCTGAACAAGAATTTTATGCAAGCTAAAGCTGAATATGAAGTGTTATACAAGCCAAAGTTGAATATGAAGTGTTGGGATAAGGATTCAGTAGATGAATTGATAGATTTGATAGATCCCAAAACCCTCGCTGAATATTGTACCTTCATTTTTGTAATAGCTTAGTCGATTTCAGTTGTTAGACTCAGTAGGCTAGAGTTCAGTAGCTGCAGGATTCAGTAGAAGACCTCGCACTCAGCCGATGAACTCAGGATCGAAGAAGTCAGTTGGACAGCTATTGGTTCGGAGACGAGTGTCAGGTGTAGAGGGCGGGGGGGGGGGGGGGGGGGTGAATATACCTGAGTACAAGTTTCTTTTCTCAAACGCGAAGGACAGTTGAGCTGTAGGTTGCAACTGATGAACTGTGCCAAATAATAACCTTCTCATCGCGGGTCAGAGTGACTCAACTACTGAGTTTCTTCTACTGACATTTTTGTCAGTATTAAATCCTCAGGCGGAGAGTTAGTGCGGATAAGTGTAGGGCCCAATAGATTTCGTCTCGATTTAAAAATGTGTTTTTCGCAAACCAAAACAGTTTTAGCTAGTGCACTTTTAAATACGTTTTATGCAAAGTATGAGTTTGTAAAGTGATTGGAGAATGATGCAATAAAATAGTAAATAACACAAGCGATTTTTAACGTGGTTCGGATACGCAAGATCCTACGTCCACGGTCCTGCTGAACATGAGGTCTTGTTGATTAATCGGAGCAAGCCTCAGCAAGGTATCTATGCACTGGACAGACCCTTCTAAGTTATAGTCCTTAGAGACTTTACAATCCAAACCGAAGTTTGAAGGGGAGGGGATTTTCTCCAACTATGAAGGAGTTCTTACAATAAGAACAGTCACAGAAAGTGAACTCCTTCGAAGGTTCTAAGCTATGGATTTAACAATGGAGCTTAGATAGAAAAGAGGGATCTAAAGAAAAACTCTAGAGAGAAGAACAAAAGATATTCAACTAGGCAAGTTCTTCGCTGGATCTTCTTGAATGTGCTAGAGAGTTTGAATGCTTGAGCGTGTAATCCCTTTGATATCTCGTGCGTTGAACTCGGAAAAGCTTCTCTATTTATAGTCGTGACCCAGGCATTTGTCCGTTGGAGAAGACGATGCCACATGTCACAAACATCCAAGGAAAACGGCTATATGTTTGAAATAGTATCGCATAGTAGTTGGTCACTGTGCATGAGAGAAGCTTTAGTTGGTCAGAGCAGGTAAGGCTTAGACCGCTTCTCATTGGTCGAGGTTTGTGGTAGGTGAGACTTGTCAGACATCAGTCTCATCTGAGTTGACTCTCACTCATCCTCATATGATCTTTTGCTGACTTTCGAAAGATATTAAAAGTCGGGTCGTTTCCTGTCGGATGCAGTAGATCTGACACGATCAACTGTCTTCTTCGTCTGAGTCAGCTGATAATAGGATCTTCTACTGAGTGCAGTCAGCTGATGACTCTGAAGGTACTGAGCTCTGTCCTGTGTTCTTTTACTGGGGGTTATGAAAGATCTTCTACTGATGAAGGTCAGCTGGAGACCTGAGAACACAAGCTCTTACATACTGATGACGTGGGGTTCTAGAATTTAACTTCCTACTGAAGTTCAGACCAACAAATACCCCTTACAGGACTTAGACAAAAACAGATAACGAAATTAAGAACAGTCTAGCCTATTACATCATCTAGTCCGAAGGACAACACACTAAGGGTATAAGATAGGTTTTTGGATATTCAATTCCATAGCAATAAATTACTATGATTTCCCCCATAATCGAAAAATAAGCAAGTCCTAATACAAGAACTACTGAAGATAAAACAGAGTACCCACTAAGTGATGATTAAATCAACTACTGACTCATAACCCAACAATTTCCCCCTAATTGATGATGCGAAAACCACTAAGTACTAAATGACCTAAAAGACTTCAGTATGAGCAATTAAAACAGGGTAATCAGTAGATAAAAGATAGGTATATCATAGAAAGATAGGTTACGTGTGTGTGTGTGTCAGATCACTTCAGTGATCAGTTATGATAAACAGATAAGCACAGCCATAAGAAAATGAGTAGTTGTCTGCCCAAGCAAATAACTGATGTTCTATATAAGAAGTGAGGTTACAACAATCTATGCTCTATTACAATCAGAAGATAAGAATCAGCTACTGCTATCGTCTTAACTTCTTGATCTTGGCTTTGAACTCTGCAGACTTAGCAGCTGGAGGCTCCAACCCGTAAGATTTGTAAATCCTTTCTCTGAGGGTTTGGATAGAAGCGAGATCATCTGGCTGCAAAGGACTTAGATCGTTGTGGCGCGCAACAGTCTCTGAAGGAAACATAAGGTTAGGAATGATACATTCCTCCTTCGTATGTTGTCGCAGCTCTGATTGTTGCTCGTGTGTCAGATCTTCTGATTTGTGTCCCGGCCTTTTTCTCCCTCTGGGTGGTCAGAGAACTAGAGAAAATAAGAATACTGTCTCTCTCAATCTCGCGTGTAGCGTGAATGATAATGTGTATGTGTGTAATCTGTTTCAGAACATAATACTAATATATATATATATATATATATATATATATATATATATATATATATATATATATATATATATGCTTCAAAAGCTAATATAATATTAATATATTTGTAGCCCATTAATTTAATTATATTCCTAATAGGCTTCCACATAATTAGCCCATAATACAATTAACAAATCATTGGGCTACTAATATTTATCAATTAATTGGCCCAGCCTATTAATTCCAGATAAATAACATTATTAAATAATGTAAAAATACATTAATCTACTAATAATGATTTTTGAGAGACAATAAATAACTAAGCAACTAATTGGGTCAGATCAGGGATCTAATACAAGAAATAAAGTCGGGCCTCAAATTAATTAATTATCTATGCTCAGCCCAGAGCAAAATTAATTAATAAACACAGATTCATTCCACTAGAGAATCCGTGCTGACTTACCCCTTTATCCCAACTTGAGCACGGGGTTGTATTTTAAAGTTACTCGATCCCCGTATTTAAGATAGAAATATCCGTTAATTAATTAAGCTCACTGACAGCTTAAATTAATTAACATCTTAGATTCCTTAGTAGTACCAATCGACCTTATTAACACACCTGAAATTAATCAACCGGCAAGGTTTAGTGTGCTAATCCTTTCGAGTTCCTCAGGGGATATTATCAACCCATTTTACTAGGATACGGTTGCAAGATACAGACAACCAGCCTGAGCCAGAAGTAACTACTAACTCCCAAGATACGTAGATCCGGTCGCGACGACGTTCACCATAGTAGGTCAAAGTGATAGATAGCCAAATGCACTCAGCTGAAGTCTTACCAAGCTTAAGACCAGCTAAGTCACCGAGATCTTGGTTCTCCACTAAGGTCAGTTAGGAGAACACATATCACTGTGATCCATCAATACACCACCTTCAGTGTACCAGTAAAGACAAGCAGCTAAGACAAGCCACTTCTTACCTAAACTGCAGCTTAAACCGACAACTTATCCTTAAGTTGTCTCAGCTGTGATAACTATTTATATCTTGTCAGTTCAACCAATTTGTGTTGTCTTCTGTGATACCCGACACACCACACACATCTAACTTTTATACAAGATAAAGGATAACATGTGCAAATATATATATTTATCAGATAGGAGAATAAAATAGTGGTAGGGACAAAACACATTGTATACAAGCATAAAATTTGCTTCCAGTATACAAAATCCCAACAATTCTCCCACTTATACTAAAATAAACTTTTAGTATACAATGTGTCAGTTCTAGGTACAAACTAGTACTCAACTATCTCTCAGCTATCTATCCTATCTATCACTGCATCTTCTCCCACTTATACAAAAGTTTCTGTAGTCCTAAGTGGGGGGCATCTCTACCACTCCTAAGCCACGAACATGCTTCTCGTAAGCCGGGAGTGATAAGCTCTTTGTGAAAGGATTAGCTAGGTTGACTTCAGTTCCAATTTTGTCAATCACCAGGTCACCTCGATTTACGAATACTCGTACTGTCTATGTGTTTAGACGCCTTGTGAGATCTAGGTTCCTTAGAATTTGTCACTGCACCCACATTATCACAATAAATCGTGATCGCCTTAGGCAAATTCTGAACAATATCAAGATCCAGGAGGAAATTCTTGAGCCAAACTGCCTCTTTCGAAGCTTCTGAAGCAGTCACATACTTTGCTTCCATGGTTGAGTCCGCAATGCATTTGTGCTTTGCACTCCTCCATGAAATAGCTCCACCTCCCAAGGTAAACACATAACCCGAGGTAGACTTCTTCTCGTCTCTGTCAGCCTGGAAATTCGATTCTGTATAACCCAAACACACTAGACTGTCTAACTGGTAAACAAGTCTATAATCTCTAGTCCGTTTAAGGTACTTGAGAATATGCTTGACCGCAGTCCAGTGTTCCTTTCCCGGGTTAGGCCGATATCTTGAGACCATGCCTACAAAGATATGAGATATCTCGCTCTCGTACAAAGCATCGCATACATGAGGCTACCGACAGCGGAAGCATATGGTACTAGCCTCATACTTTCTATCTCTTCAGGCGTTTTAGGGCACTGATTCTTGGATAGAAAAATGCCATGTGTGAAAGGTACTGAACCTCTCTTGGCTTTTTGCATGCTAAAACGAGCAATAACAGTGTCAGTGTAGGACACTTGTGCTTAACATCCTTTTCTGGCGATCTCAAATAACCTTGATCCCAAGGATGTAAGCAGCTTCACCTAAGTCCTTCATTTGAAACTGCTCGGATAACCATATCTTTATGTTTGATAACACTTCAACATTATTGCCAATGAGAAGGATGTCATCTACGTAAAATGCAAGAAACACCACTGATCCGTTAACACAAATACTGTACATACACCTCGTTAGGACAGGATACAAATCCATAGGATTTGACTACCTCATCGAAAACGCTGGTGCCATAACCGGAAATCTTGCTTAAGTCCATGAATAGACTTCTTAAGCTTCCAAACTAGATGCTCTTCGCCCTCCTTCGCATAACCATCTGGTTGTTTCATGTAGATGTCCCTACCTTTTTTCAAGGTGACCGTTTAGGAATGCGGTTTTGATATACATTTGCCAGATCTCTAGGTTCATGTGAGCTGCTATGGCAAGGAGAATCCGAATGGACTTGATTATTGCTACAGGCGAGAAGGTCTCTTCGTAATCGATACCTTCTTTCTGGATAAAAACCCTTCGCCACTAGCCTGGCCTTAAACGCCATGATCTCTCCATTCGGTCCTCTCTCTTTCTCTTATATACCCACTTACTACCAATAGCCTTGCAGCCCTCAGGTAGTTCAGTGATCTCGTATACATCCATATCAATTATGGACTTAAATTCTAAGTCCATGACGATTCGCTAGGAATCTGCTTCTACATCTCCACCTGCTTCGTTGTAAGTCCAGGGATCCACGATATCTTGTTCATCTTCCGGGAGATGATCAAACGTCTCCCCAGCGAACATATACCGATCAGGTGTTAATATCACCCTCCACTACGTGGAATAGTGTCAGGCGTTGTGTTAACAGATTGTGCAGTTACTCGTGGAGTACTATCTTGCACAACTGGTTGTTCAAGTGGAACTCGACCACCTTGTAATTCCTCAAGGATGATGTCGACTCGAGATTTATGATTACTAATGTAATCCTCTTCTAAGAACCGAGCGTTAGGGCTAACAACGATCTTCTGTTTTTTAGGATCATAAAAGTATCCACCCTTCGTTTCCTTCGGATACCTTATGAACAACATCACTTCTGACCGTGATTCCAATTTGTCGGCCTGCCTATTTAGCACATAAGCAGGATAACTAAAATCCTTAAGTGGTGCATACTGGGTTTGTGCCCGCTCCACAACTCGAAAGGGATCTTCTGTACCGACTTGGAAGGCACACGGTTCAGTAAGTATGCTGCAGTCTCTAAGGGCATATCCTCAAAAGGAAACTGGCAAAGTTGCATAACTCATCATCGACCGAACCATCTCTAAGAGACTTCGGTTCCTTCTCTCTGACACACCATTCCGTCGAGGCGTGCCCTTTGTCGGTCACCGGGATGTAATCCCACATTCCGTCAAGTAGTCCTTGAACTCGTTGGATAGGTATTCCCTACCACGATCGATTGTAGTGTTTTTGATTTCTTTACCTAGCTTCTTCTCCACTTCGCCTTGGAATTCCTTAAAGGTTTCAAAGCAATCCAACTTGTGGCGAAGAAGGTAAACATATCCATACCTCGAGTAATCGTCAATAAATGTGACGAAGTACTCATACCCTCCACGAGCTTGTGTAGACATAGACCCACACAAGTCAAAAAGTATCAACCTTAATACTTCAGTGTCTTTATTACCCCCGTGCCTTGAAAGGCCTAGTCATCATCTTTCCTTCCAAACAGGTTTCACAAGTTGGAAATGGTTCAACTTTGAGAGACTCCAATAATCCATATTCCACCAACCTTTGAGTCATGTTAAGATTGATGTGACCTAGCCTTAAGTGCCACAGATAAGTTTGGTTTACCTTAGAAGACTCTTTCCTCTTCTTAGGATTTGATGATGAGGAAGCAATATTAACAGAACTACGCGGTTTACAAGTAATAGTATATGAAGATCCGTTTAATGGTCCACCATAGATAAAATCACCGTCTTTCATGATAGAAACTTCACTATCAAAACTTGATTTATAACCATCCATGATGCAGAGTTTTGAAACAGAAATAGTGTTTCGCCTAAACTCAGGCACATATTAAACTTCTTTAAATACTAAAACAGAACTATCAAAAGATAGATGTAAATCTCCAATGGCAATTGCAGGAACTTTCGATCCATTGCCCACTGAGACTACCACCTCGCCATTGCTCAATTGCCTTTTCTGCAAGAAACCTTGCAAGGTGTAACAAATATGACTAGTTGCCCCCGAATCCACTACCCATTCGTGGGTAGAAGAGGATACCAGAATAGTTTCAGTTACAAGAGCGACTCGCGTCTCTTTCTGTTTTGCCTTGACATCTGGATTATAATTATTCCAGTGTCCTTTCTTACCACTCTTGAAGAACCTTCCTTTCTCTTTTGCCATTCGTATGTCGCCGGTAAAGACCGTCTTCTTACTCCCACTGCTCTTCTTGAATTGACCACTATTTCTGCTCTTTTTCTGGTTTTCGCCTTTTTGGAGGATTCCTTGAACTACTAGGGATATTCAAGACTTGAGCACTCTTGCCCTTTCCTATAACCTCTTTGATCGCTACCAAAGATTTGAGTAACATACACATAGTAAACTCGTTCTTAGACATAGCGGTCCTAAAACAGATGTTCTTATAGGACCTTTGCAGAACATTTATTGGGAGAGGTAAAATTTCTCTTCCACTCTATGAAATTATTTAAAATTGTTAAACCCGTTAGGGTTTGGTTGGTGAGACTATTTAGGAACTCGAAAAATAAAATATTCGAACAGACATATCTGAAAAATGTTATTTAAAAGCATGTATGAAATTAATATTTGCACATAATTCGTAATTAATAATTATTGTAACCTTTTGTAAAAAAATGATATTAAAACCTCGAACAGCTCTAGGAATTCCACTAGCAAGCCATGCAGGTGGACGTTTACTTGCGTAACCCTAAACTAAGCTATTTACGTAGCTCTTTAATTCCAATCCACGCCTAGGTTCTTCGACGAATCAAATTAATAGTTCGATATTCTGGACCATGTCACTATTAAAACGCGGGAAGGGACTTCGAGGGAAGTGAATTGTACCTGCGGTGACATCTAAGCATTGACCATTAATTTGACCTAAATAGAATCAAATTCTCGAAATTGACATACCTACTCGAACCATGCCGCATTCAATTTGATATAATTAGTCATCCTATTTAATTATTATCTTCTAGAGTACTCGTGTTTACTAGGCACGCAAGCCACGCAGGTGGACGTTTACGGCTTCGCTCCCACTAGTCAATGATAATCAAATATTGTTTTATAAACTCATCTCACAAAACTGGTAGTTCAAAAATGCAAGCAAGCCACGCAGGTGGACGTTTACTCACATAATCTTACTACTTTCGTTTAGAGTCCAATTAATGGAGGTCCGATTAAGTATTTAATATCCAAATTAATGGAATCTAATTAAATATTTAATTTAAAATTGCTTAGTCTTTTTATTCAAAAGGTTTGTTACGAATCATGCATATCCACATAATTCCTAAAGCATGCAATTTCTAAACGCACATAATAAAACGTGCTCGCGAAAAATAAAACATGCTTTAATACGACGTAAATCTTATTTACATGCTTTTCTAAGCGCAATAAATCACATAATCGCATGCTAAAGCATAATAATAAATAAATGCGCAGATGGGAAATTTAAAACATCGTTATCGGGCTTTAAAACAAGTAATTCCTAACTATTACATAGCCCGATCAAAATACAACTCTTCGATCTTCAAAATCTTCGAATTTGAAAACTGCATCGAAAACCGCATCGCCACGTCATCGTAAGTGCCGCCACGTGACGTACACGTGGCGGCATGTCGGCCGCCGTGTGGTGCCACATCGGTAGCCGGGGCCGACGCCATCGCCACAGCCGCCGCCGTCTTCATCGGCAAGCCGCCGCCGCTCCAAGCTGCGCCGCAGCCCCGCCGTCGACGGGGGGACGACGTCCGCGGCCTTGCCACCGCTCGCGGCAGCAGCGGCGCGCTCCTCCGCCGCCCAAAGCAACCCAAAAAAACACGCCGCGGGGCGGCACCCACGGCCGCACAAACCCAAACGCCCGCAAGAAAGAAGGCCGCTATTCCTGTAGAGCTCCCTCCCCTACTTCCCCTGCGCCGCACCGTATTCATCATCTCCCACCCCCCCAGGGCAATGGCCAACCATTATTCCCTATTCCGTACCTAAAACAGGCATTGCCCCTTATACGTGCTGCCCCCACCCTCCGGCGACAATTGTCGCCGCCGCGCCGGGAATCAAGCGAATTTCGCATCCCGTCGCTGGCGAACTTCGCTGCTCAAATTCGTGCTCTCCGAGCCGCGATTCAATCAATTGAAAGAGGGGAAACGTAATTGGAACACTCACGACCACCGTGTAACGGATTCCGGCTGAGATTAGTCCCTCAATTTCCTGAATTTCAAACGATTCGCCGGAACGAATTCAGGACGTGTAGCAAACTCCCAACATCAATTTTGATCGCATCCGGGATCGGATAACCCCTAACAACCTATCAACGCGAAGCTCGTAAGATAAGGAATCCATAGGTTTAAGCCGATCGTCAATCGGACTCCTAGCGAAATTAGGGTTTTCCGGGAATCGTCGCCGCAAGATGCGGAGGAACCCTAGCGAAATTAGGGTTTTCCGGCCGAATTGGGAATTTCTGAACAGCACGACCACTTCTCCTTTCCGACGCTATTCCGGACAAACCAGAAATCGGAATGGGTCGTGCAACCTATCCAGACGAAGCTAACAAAAAAAAGAACAAAAATATCTGAAAGGATCGGAAAAATAATTTAGCACGCACCCCCACGCACCGCCGCAAGTCGGCGGTCATGATCTGCCAGAAAATAGGGTTTCGCCTTTTCCGTCTATCTGCGCCGTTGTGCCTCAATTTTCGTGCAACCCGGACCAAAATAAAGTACAAAAATAGTACAATTACGTAACACATTGGTCCTATCAACTACTCGTGGATTTTCTCATGAGAAAAACGTTACAACAGGGTCAAAACAGTGGCTCGCCGGCCGCCCCAAACATGAAAATTAACCCGATAACGACGGAATTAAACCCTAATCATGCTCCTAACAGCAACAATCAGAGCCTAAACTAGGCTTTGATACCAATTGAAGTAAATATAAGGTTAGGAATGATACATTCCTCCTTCGTATGTTGTCGCAGCTCTGATTGTTGCTCGTGTGTCAGATCTTCTGATCTGTGTCCCAGCCTTTTTCTCCCTCTGGGTGGTCAAAGAACTAGAGAAAATAAGAATAATGTCTCTCTTAATCTCGCGTGTAGCGTGAATGATAATGTGTATGTGTGTAATCTGTTTCTGAACAGAATACTAATATATATATATATATGCTTCAAAAGCCAATATAATATTAATATATTTGTAGCCCATTAATTTAATTATATTTCTAATGGGCTTTCACATAATTTGGCCATAATACAATTAATAAACCATTGGGCTACTAATATTTATCAATTAATTGGCCCAGCCAATTAATTCCAGATAAATAACATTATTAAATAATGTAAAATTATATTAATCTATTAATAATGATTTCTGAGAGACAATAAATAACTAGGCAACTAATTGGGCCAGATCAGGGATCTAATACAAGAAATAAAGCCGGGCCTCAAATTAATTAATTATCTATGCTCAGCCCATAGCAAAAATAATTAATAAACACAGATTCATTCCACTAGAGAATCCGTGCTGACTTACCCCTTTATCCCAACTTGAGCATGAGCTTGTATTTTAGACTTAATCGATCCCCGTATTTAAGATAGAAATATCCGTCAATTAATTAAGCTCACTGATAACTTAAATTAATTAACATCTTATATTCCTGAGTAGTACCACTCAACCTTATTAACACACCTGAACTTAATAAATCGGCCGGGTTATGTATGCTAATCCTTTCGAGTTCCTCACGGGATATTATCAACCCATTTTACTAGGATGCGGCTTCAAGATACAGACAACCAGCCTGAGCCACAAATAACTACTAACACCCAAGATACGTAGATCCGGTCGCGATGACGTTCACCATAGTAGGTCAAAGTGATAGATAGCCAAATGCACTCAGCTGAAGTCTTACCAAGCTTAAGACCAGCTAAGTCACCGAGATCTTGGTTCTCCACTAAGGTCAGTTAGGAGAACACATCTCACTGTGATCCATCAATACACCACCTTCAGTGTACCAGTAAAGACAAGCAGCTAAGACAAGCCACTTCTTATCTAAACTGCAGCTTAAACCGACAACTTATCCTTACGTTGTCTCAGCTGTGATAACTATTTATATCTTGTCAGTTCAATCAATTTATGTTGTCTTCTGTGATACCCGACACACCACACAAATCTAACTTTTATACAAGATAAAGGATAACATGTGCAAATATATATATTTATCAAATAAGAGAATATAATAGTGGTAGGGACAAAACACATTGTATACAAGCATAAAATTTGCTTCCAGTATAAAAAATCCCAAGAGTCTCAACTTCATCCTCTATCTCCTTAGTGCATAACACTCCACGAGTCGTCATGGGAGGAGTCAGGTGGCGGTAGGCAGGAGCAGTGAGTGGCAGCTTCTCTGTGAATAAAAGTAACTTGATCTGTGCTCTGAAGTTCGCGTCGTACTGATAGATAAATTCATCGAAGAGATCAGCTGGCGAAACATCAGCTGGATAGCACTGCCACACATAGTAAGCCTTTATGAAATCTATCTTCAGCTCCTCCCACTCCTCGTTCAGATTCCAAGGAACCCATCTGTCTACGCGGCGGTGCAGAGTTTTCTTGAGATATGCCTTCTGGGCACCTCGCCGGAAGAACTTAGATGTCCTCGGAATTTGCTTGCTCTTGTCCAGGATGGGTTCTCTGGCAATACGGTCAGTGAGATCTATGATTTTGGCCAGATCCTCCATCCTCTTCTTCTCCCTTAAGCCTGCAGCTCTCTTATCTCCTCTCCAGAGATTTAGCCCTTGCTACGTGGCCTCCCAGGTTGCCTTGTCTTCTGCCTCCTGCTCAAGTGTAAGTTTAGAGATGTTCTTCAATCTCTGAGCAAGTGGCAGGTTGTTAGTATCCGAGTCATCGCAGGCTCATCGCTGCATTGCTGAGCCTTCTTCTTCCGCTCATCTAATATCCGCTTGGCTCGAATCTTGGACATCCCGACCCTCGGCACTTTCTTCTTTCTCTTCACCGAGCCTCCGCTTCCATCCTCGCCTCATGGTCCAGGCTTGATCCCCGGAGCCGCCGAGCCACCCCTCTTGTCGTGTTCCTCCTGCTCCGCTCTTGTTTTGAATTTGGGCGTCGAATTTGGAGTAGACTCAGTGGCTTTCTCCTTCCCGGGCCTTTGAGGCGGCAGGGGCTCATCCTCCTGGTCGACAAACTGAGCGACCTACTCAATGTGCTGCGCCTGAACCGAGGATCCTGATCCTGATCCTCCAACCGACTTGGGCAGCTGAGTAGTTTGGACTTGAGGGATTTGGACTTGGGGAGGGAGAACAGAGCTAGTTCCAGCCTGTGCTGCTGAACTTTCCCCCTTGAGAACTTCCCTCTCTGCTGACTGACCTTCCACCTGCGCTCTTCCAGCCCTTTCTTCCCCTTTTTTATCATCTGTAGCCGGGGTCAGAAGGGTCCTGATAGCTGCTACTTCCTTCTGAAGGTTGTAGATTGATGATTTGATGGAAGTGGTGGTGGTGTTGAAGCCTCCGACAGCATCGCAATAATGGACCAAATCATCCTCCTGATCCTTGTGGATTTGGCGGATGTGAGCCTCTGCTTCGTTCCTCTGTTTCAAAAGCGATGCGTCATGAGAATCAGTCATCTCTTTCTGGATCAGCTTCAGGGCGGCTGCCTGAGTTTGTAAGGTGCTCTGGACACTTGAGGTGGCCATCCTGTTGCGTTCATCCATAGTAGTTTGGATCGTGGCTAAGCTCGCATACATTTGCTCGCCCAAGAACATCTTCTGCCGCGCTTCGAGCAACCGGCATTGGCGCCCAAGTACCGCCTTGGCGCCTCGACGATCTCCCCGAATGTTTGGAGTAGGAGTGTATGAGACCTTCTTGGTCGCGTTCGCAAGCTCGTCAACCTTCTCCGTCTCGCGCCTTGGTGTACCGAGCCCATTTCGTATTGACATCCTTAGCTAGGAGACGATTCTTGTCTCCTTGCTTTCTAATGGCGCGGTTGACGGGACTTTGAGGACACGGAACCGATGGGTTTGATTTGATAAGACGAGGTTCCGAGCCTCTCGCTCCGAGGCGGCGAGTTGTTGCTTCCCGGAGGTTGAAGCAACTAGGGGCGGCACCCGGATTCGGGTGGTGGTGGTGGTGGTGACTCGCCCTTCTCGCTGGGAGACTTTCCATCAGCAGAATCTCCCTGTTCTGCATCCTTGGGTGGTGCCTATTCATCATCACCATACTATGATGAGAAGGCGGCGATCGACTCCTGGAAATCTGCGGGGAGGACCTCAGCTCCAGAAGATACAACATGGCTGAGCGTAGGTCCTCGAAAGATGCGATGTCACCGAAGTTCCCCAAACCCAATCGCCGATCGCAGACTTTGCTCTTGACCCAAGAAAGACGAATGCGCAGTGTTGCTTGGATGAGCTCTGCAAGAATGTCCCAATTAAGGAACCTCAGCAACATCTATGTCCTTGCCCTGATCGCGATGTCGACCAAGTCCTAATGCTGAGAGATTTCAAGAATATGTGCAGCGACTTCTCCTGACACTCGTCTCCAGACCAACAATTGGTATCAGAGCAGGTAAGGCCTAGACCGCTTCTCATTGGTCGAGGTTTGTGGTAGGTTAGACTTGTCAGACATCAGTCTTCATCTGAGTTGACTCTCACTCATCCTCATATGATTTTCTACTGACTTTCGAAAGATATTAAAAGTCGGGTCGTTGCCTGTCGGATATAGTAGATCTGACACGATCAACGGTCTTCTTCGTCTGGGTCGGTTGATAATAGGATCTTCTACTGAGTGCAGTCAGCTGATGACTCTGAAGGTACTGAGCTCTGTCCTGTGTTCTTTTACTGAGGGTTAGCTTATGAAAGATCTTCTACTGATGAAGGTCAGCTGGAGACCTGAGAACAGGAGCTCTTACATACTGATGACCTTGGGGTTCTGTAATTTAACTTCCTACTGAAGTTCAGACCAACAAATACCCCTTACAGGACTTAGACAAAAACAGATAACGAAATTAAGAACAGTCTAGCCTATTACATCATCTAGTCCGAAGGACAACACACTAAAGGTATAAGATAGGTTTTGGGATCTTCAATTCCATAGCAATAAATTACTATGATTTCCCCCATTACCAAAGAATTAGCAAGTGCTAATACATGAACTACTGAAGATAAAACAGAGTACCCCCTAAGTGATGATTAAATCAACTACTGACTTATAACCCAACAACAGCCTACCACCAACTGAATCTGCTCAGGAATTCGTGCTCATGCACTGAATGCTCAGAAGAACGTCGCAGGGAAAGTCACTTCGGGTTGACGGTCCGAGGATTCGGAGGAAGTCAACCTTGATGTTTGATAAATCTCACCTACCAATCTACCTCAACCAATAAGGAGCCGACAACGACCTATCTTTTTTGACAAAAGCTGCTCTCAGACTGAAAAAGAGGAGAATCTCTACAGTGCCCCTACTCACCAACGTTCAAAATAAACGAGCCGTTTTCCTTGTCGTTTCGGCATGTGGCTAGACCTCCCTCCAACCGATCTATTCACCATCGACGACTATAAATAAGAGAAGTCTTCATGCAGAGACGACACCGGGAACCCAAGCTATCTACGCACAAACTCTTAACGCTCTCAACGAAAAGTCCAATGAAGAACTAGCGTCCATTGAAGAACTCTTTTAGTTCATCACTTAGAGTTATATTTGTTCCCCTTCTCTTGTCTAAGCAAGCTTCATTGTAATATCTTTATCTTAGAAACCTCGAGGAAGTTCACATCTTTGAGAAACTGTTCTTATTTGTAAGAACTTCCTCTTAGTTGGAGAAGACTCAAACTCTTAAAGTTTGAAACCCTTGTAAAAGTCACTACGACTATAAGTAGAGAATCTGTCCAGCGCACAGATCACTGAGAACTTGCTCAGTATAAGCTTCAAGTTTTGTGTCTGTCTAGTGAATGCACTAACCGAGACTTGCTCAGTATAAATATAACAAGTATCCTGCTTTGGTCAGGACAGTGGACGTAGGACCCAGTGTGTCCAAACCACTTTAAAAAGTGTTGTGTTGATTTACTGTTTTCTTTAACCGTTCATACTGCATTCAAAATTGTATTTCATAAAACTCAGCATAAAACCGGTATTTTCTAACCGAGACTTTGATGGCCTACACTTCCGCACAAACTCGGATAATGAACGATTGTTCGACTGACTAAAGTCAGTTGTGATGAACTCAATAGAAGTTTTTCTTGCCCACGTGATCTGAAGCATATTTGGTTGTCTGAGTAGCAAACTCAGCTAGAGCTGACTTCGCGTTTGAGAACGAAATTTGTATTCAGGTGTATTCACCCCCCCCCCTTACTCCTGAACCACGTCTCAGGACAAAAAATTGGTATCAGAGAGCAGTGTTCTTATCTTATCATTGTTCTCTGAAACTTGTCTATCTCGAACAAAGATCCTAGAAAACTCGTTTTCACTGCATCTTACATCTCTTCATTGCATCCTATATCCTATTTTCAATGGCTGATATTTCAGGAATTAGGACGGTACCCATGTTCTCCACAGAGAATTATGCGGTATGGCGCGTGAGGATGGAGGCACATTTGACCTCGCTGCATGACAACATGACCGACGTTCTGGAGAAAGGCCCCATTTTTCGATGGTCGACTCAGTCAAACTTGTAGTAGACGGAGCAGAAGGTGCCAGAACCGGACCCAAAGTCACGAAGGACAAAAGCCTCTTCACTCCTGAATAGAAGAAACTGCACAACCTTAACCGAGTTGCTCGCAATGCTATACTAATGACACTCAGTGACTCTTATCTCGGAAGAGTACATGACTGCAAGACAACAAAGGAGCTATGGGATGCTCTCACGGTGCTGAGCCAAGAAACTCCATAGATCAAAGAGAACAAACTGGAGTTAGAGCTACAGAATATCGAGGCATTCACTATGCTTCCTGGGGGAGTCAATAGATGATTTCAGCGCTCGATTTACAAATCAGATCAACATCATCAACGGACTGGGGAAGACATTCAGCAACAAGGAGACCAACACCAAAATTCTAAGGGCTCTCAGCAGGCCCAAGTGGTACTCTTTTGCTACGTGTATGAGGAGAACTTACATGAATTCTGTTACTCCTAATTATATATTTTCATAACTTAAAGCTGAGGAGTTCGAATACAACCTCCCACATACCCCCGGGGCTGAAGCTGAAGTGCCAATGGATCATGCTTACAAGGCATCACCTAGCACTCCCGGAACAAGTCCCTCAAAGAACAAGCCGAAGCCGGGAAACTCGGTGACCATACCTACTGCTGACAACTTGGCTAAGAAGTATGCTCTCATCGTGGTGAAATACCAGAAGGAGAAGGAAATGTTCAGACGAAAGAAGAAAAAGGCTTCCCAGAAATATCAAGGTAAGAGAGATAATCATCGCACGAATAGTGAATCTAAATCTATACCTGATTGCAGGAGTACTAAAGCTGCCCACGTGGAACAAAAAGAAACATCCAGAAGGGATAACAGAACCTCAGTATGCTACAACTGCAAGAAGCCAGGACACTATCAATACGAATGTCCTGAACCCTCAGCAGCTGAAAGGGCTGAAAGGCAAGCCAGACGCGACAAGTTCGTGAAGAAGAGGTAAGCCTACATAGCTGGAGAGTTGTCCGATTGCTCAAGCAATGAAGAACTGTTCATGGAATCGTCTGACGACGATGCCGTATTCATGGCAATTGAGACTGAAGAAACTGAACCGTGTCTAATGGCCGGAGAAGAGGCTGAGGTAAATTCTGAACCCACTATATGCCCCTCTTCACCTGGTACACACGACACAAGCTCTGCTGCAGGACAACCGCTGGATGTGGTTCTTGCATACGAAGATTTGCTTAAAGAGCAAATCCAGATGAGCCAGCAGTTCAGCAAGACGATTCAGGAGATGGATATCCTGAAAGCAGAGAATCAGAGACTTTCAAAGAGAAGTCAGGACTCTACTGAGTCTGAAGGACTTGTTCTGAGACTGAAGGAAGAGATTAACTCTCTGATGACTAAGTGTCATGACCAAGAAGCACAGATCTCAGTGCCAAACAAAGACATCTCTGAGAAAGAGACTAAAATTTCTAATCTCAAGGAAACTCTCGCACATGCCAAATCTTAATATGGAGCTCTAAGGAAGAGTGATGAGGTATGGAGAACCTTGATGACAGAGCAATACATTGGAGGAAAGGAGAAGTTGGAGAAGCTAGTACGAGCATAGAGACCACATGCCAACAAAGAAGGACTTGGTTACACATGTGAAGCCTCCACTTCAGGACAGAAGAGCTCCAACAAGGCGATCGATAGGTTTGTCCGGGGGATAACTCAACATGCGAATTTACATCCCCTCAAACAAAGAATAAGCGTAAGATTCAAGCACCTCGCTCTAGCAACAAGAAAGTGACCCATAGTTCAAGCCCCAAGACACCAAGAGCAAACTCAAGGGAACCAAGAAGGTTAGGTGGGCTGAACAGTATGACCACAATCTACTGACTCATCCAGCTCAGTACGGATCGTACGACTATGAGCCAAGAGTCAAAAGCCCTAAGGTTCAGAACTAGAAGAAAGTTGAACCACAAAAGTCTAAGAAGTCAGTTACTCCAAGTTCAGTGGAGCAGACTACTGACAACAAGGGAAAGATGAAGTCTGAAGCCACCAGAGCTGTTAGACAAATTTGGTTCCTAAAATCTAACCATTAAGGACCCAAGTTGAACCCAAAGGGTACCTGAATCTATTTTTGTTTTGCAGGTGCTACAGGTCCCTTAGATCGTCGACAATGGATGCTCAAGACACATGACACATCAGAAGAGCCTACTGACCGACTATGTTCAGCAAGATGGAGCCAGAATTGAGTTCGGTGATAATTCCAAAGGCTACACAAAGGAATACGGAACACTGAAAATAGGAACTGCAATAGTTCCTAGGGTATCTTATGTTGAAGGACTTCAACATAGTCTCCTTTCTGTCGGTCAATTCTATGATAACTCCAATAAAGTGACTTTTGACACAGATTTTTGTGATGTTCTTGATAAATCTACAAGAAAAACTGTGTTATCAGGGTCGCGGCGAAGAAACATATATTATGCTGAATGGAATACCACCGAACCTGAAGCTTGCCTGCTAGCACACACGAGGTCAAGACGACACAACAGCTTGGTTGTGGCATAGACGACTGAGTCATCTGAACTTCAAAACAATGAACAAGCTAGCTCGTGATGCTAAAGTCAAAGGCCTGCCCAACGAGGTAATCAAGAGACACAAAAACTGTGAAGCATGTCTGAAGGGGAAGCAAAGAAGTTCAAGCAAGCCGCCCATTCCGTCACCTTCCACTGATGGAATCCTTCAGCTGCTGCACATGGACTTATTTGGGCCAGTCAATCCAGTGACGATCAGAGGAAAGAATATATGTTCTTGTAGTCGTTGATGACTATTCAAGATATACTTGGGTGTTATTCATCGCCAACAAATCTGACGTCAAAATTGAGCTGCCGAAACTACTGAAGCGGCTGAGCGTCGAAAAGGATATCAAGATTCAAAGAATACGCTCAGATCGTGGAACTGAGTTTCTGAACTTAATGGTAAGAGACTTCTGTGAGTCTGAAGGCATTGAACAGAAACCTCAGCAGCACGTATGCCTCAGCAGAACGAACTTGTTGATTGAAAGAACAGATCGCTTAAGAAGCAGCAAGAACGTTACTTGCAGACTCAGGTCTTCCATTGAAGTTCTGGGCAGAAGCTACTGACACTGCCTGCTATACCCAGAACCGGTCTCTACTGACTCAGATGCACATGAAGACGTCTTATGAGCTATGGAAAGGGAGAATTCCTTCTATTTCGCATTTTCATATCTTTGGTTGTTCGTGCTTTATCCACAATAATGAAAAGGACCAGTTAAAGGTCTTTGAAAGTAAGTCAGACCAACGAGTCTTCTCAGGATACTCCAGGGTCAGCAAATCTTTCAGGGTCTTTAACTACCGGACCCTTTGCGTGGAAGAAAGCCCCCATGTTGTATTTGATGAGTTTATTTCTGAGTTCAGGAAGTCAAACTCTCAGCCAGAAGCTGAAGGGGTCGGGAGCAAGCTACAGCATCTAAGCTTAAAAGACAACACTGAAAAGATCCAGCATTGTTGGGATAATGATTCAGATGACGAAATTCAGAATCCAACAAGCAATGTAGCTGAGGAGATTGATTCTAACAAACATAATCAATCCCAGGTAAATTTGGTTGACGAGGAAACCAATATGGTAACTGAGACCTCTACTGAGAATAACAACTCAGGGGGAACTACTAATGTTCCTGAGCTAAATGCCCCTGAACGTGGTGACTCAAGAGACCCAACCCTTGTTACCGAATTAATTCGCATACGTAACAATACTACTAAATTCCTTACTCCTACTGTTTGTGTTGAAACAATTCCAGATAAAGTAACAAGACGTCATTGCTCGTGTTTAGATGCTCACTCTTCAGATCTTATTATTGGAGATCCTTCAGCTAGCATCAAGACACGGTCCAAATTTTGTCGAGGAGAAAGTGCCTTGTAGTCATGCTTCCTGTTGAATGAAGAACCTCAGACAATAGAAGATGCGCTGAATGATCCTGACTGGATCACCGCCATGCAAGAAGAGCTGAATCAATTTACGCAAAACGACGTATGAGAGCTTGTTGACAGACCTAGACACCAACACGTGATAGGAACGAAGTGGGTCTTCAAGAGCAAGCATGATAAAACAACGTCATCATCAGGAACAAAGCTTGACTTGTTGCTAAAGGTTATTGTCAATCAGAGGGAATAGATTTTGACGAAACATTCGCCCCAGTCGCAAGATTGGAAGCTATTCGCCTATTCTTAGCTTATACAACACATCAACAGTTCACAGTTTATCAGATGGATGTGAAGTCAGCCTTCCTGAACGGCACACTGAAGGAAGAAGTCTAAGTTGAACAATCGCCCGGCTTTCGGGGAGGGACATCAGTGCTTGCGTGACTTAAGAAAGCTTTGTACGGGTTAAAAACAAGCACCCGTGGCTTGGTACGATACCCTCCCGCATTTTCTACTTGAAAAGGTTTTCGAAAAGGAACAAATGGATCGCACCCTATTCAGTATCAAGTCGCGAAGACATCTTATTGGGTGCAGATCTACGTGGACGACATCATCTTTGGATTAAGAAACCCGACTATGTGTCAGAAATTCGAGCAGATGATGAAAGAAAAATTTGAAATGTCGATGATGGGAGAGATGAATTATTTCCTTGGACTTCAAGTCAAACAATAGAAGAAGGGAATATTCATTAATCAAGCGAAATACACAAGAGATCTCATCAAGAAGTTCGGCTGCGAATCCAGCAAGTCAGTCAAGATACCCATGAACACCAATCTCAAGATTGATCTTGACAAAGAGGGAGTATCTGTCAACTCAAATGACTATCGTGCTATTATTGGTTCTCTATTATATCTTACGGCAAGCAGACTTGATATAACTTATGCTGTAGGTGTATGCACGAGATTTCAGGCGAATCCCAAGAAGAGTCATATCGATTCAGCGAAGAGAATTCTTCGTTACCTGAACGGAACACCTGATGTTGGATTATGGTATCCAGCTGATGATAATCTTGAACTAACTGGTTATTCTGATGCTGACTACGCAGGTCGCCGAATCAACAAAAAATCAACCTCATGAACTTGTCAGTTCCTCCGTAGCAAGCTCATATCGTGGTTCTCAAAGAAACAACATTCAGTAGCAACGTCCACTACTGAAGCTAAATATATGGCTGCAGGAAGCTGTTGCGCACAGATACTGTGGCTTTGACAACAGCTGAGAGATTACGACATCCATCAAGATGAAGTGCCGATCTACTGTGATGCACGCCGGTCTAGTGCAATCACTCGTAATCCGGCCGACATACAAGGTGCAAGCACGTGGACATTCGTCATCACTTCATCAGAGATCATGTCGAGAAAAAGGATATCAGAATGGAGAAGATCCACACTGATAAGCAAAGAGTTGATATCCCGACGAAACCTCTAGCCGAGACCCGGATTCAACGATCTCTCAGTAGAACTAGGTCTTTTGGATCCTACTGATATGATTCAGAAAATGATCCGGGAAGTAATGAGTAAGGGGGAACTTACATTCGGTATGGCCGAATACTCGGCTCACAATGTGGTATCACCGACTAAGATGTTCGGCCAACAAGGTGTTATGAGTATTAAATTCAGCTTTTGGTGATTCAGCATCTCATATCATTTATTTCCCGCCTTTAATGTTTATCGTATTGCATTGAGTATGTCATTTTTATTAACTCACAACATTCCGTAAAACTGACTGCGGTGCATTAAATGCATGTCATTTCACCTTACCACTTAGACGATAGAGATAACTAAGTGAGATTATAGGCGGCACAGTAATCATAACCTATTATAACATTCAATCTGAGCCGCTCACTGATTAAAACCTGATTAATCTCAACCGCATGCTTAAAAATTGCCTCATATTCAAATCTGAAAATATATACGCTCTTATATCTAAGCTGCCTCACTTTTATCCGCCATTAACGAAGAATTGTGCACTACATTTGCTCTCTAATTTGCATCAGACATCTACTGCACTTTCTGCACTATATCTTCAGTAATAATTTCTTAAAACTAAGTCTGCCACTAACTCACTCTATTTTCGAGTGCTAATGCTTATTTTTGCAGATTTCAGTTATATAATGGCACTTTTCGTACCGATCACAGACGTTACCATCCCTAAGGACATAGAGGATATTCTTTTCGAGAAGCGGTATTATTTGAGCCCGTTCTGTTTGTCAGAACCTGCAGGGTGGAGTCCATGACGCCGTTCTTCGATGCTCTCGAGAGGTCGGGCCTTCTGCCGATTCTCTCCCGTTCTCCGCGCACATCCTTCCGCGTCAGGTAGAGGAGTTCTTCCTGAACTTCCGCCGTGATGAAGATTCGAATGACATCTCCAATGTCATCTCGAAGCGTGAGGTCCGTCCCAGTCAGTGGGAGGACATGACCTCGCAGATAGACGTCTCCAGGCATCTTCGTGTCAACTTCAGTTTGGAAGACGAAGGGGCACCAATCGCAGGGTACAAAGAGTCAGAGATAGACAAGTACCTCTGCAAGTTCAATGGTCAGAAGGACTACGTATTCAAGGCAGCGTTTCCCAAGAATCAGCTACTGCCTGAATACAGGGGGTTGGCGTACATAGTCAACCACATCCTTACAAGCTCTGCGGGATCGTATGACCAACTGTCCCGCATCCGCGTCCAGATAATGATGGTCATAGTCGATGCAGCGCCCATAACTGGAACGCATTCTTCAGAGCCGAGTTCAAGGCTCAGTCGCAGAAGTTCATCGACGCTGAAGAAGGGATGAAGCTCATTCCTAAGGGAAAGCTTCTGTATGGGACAAAGGTGTCTATCATGATCGAAGACGACCTCCCAGACAAGGTTTCTCTCGCTAATGCCTTCTACTCCGACTCAAAGCTGATGAAGTTTGTGACCTCGGCTTCAGCCGAGAAATCTATCGGGAAGGGACCTCAAGCTAAACGTCCTTTGGAGATCTCTCAGGATTCCCTTCCCACTCAGGCGAAGAGACCGAAGACACTAAAGAAGCCTACTTCAATCATCCCACCTCCCTCACAAATCTCTGTTGAGGACTCAGGCTCAGGGTAGCATGATGTGACCCTAAGAGAGAAGGTGAAGACTGTTCTCTCAGAGGAAACTCAGCCGGAAATCCCCTTTGAAGCTCAGACTGTTGAGGTTTCCTCTATTCCAATCTCTGTGCAAAATGCACGATTGAAGGCGACTGATGAAGTCGCAGCTGAGATTCCGGAAATCAGCTCTCATCCGGATCTTGTGGACATAGCAATCCGCGCTCGTGTTCAGATGGGCATCAGATTCTTGGAGTGAGATTTGATAGAAGAGACTATCCAAATCAGGTTTCTGTCCACTCTGCCTGAGGAAGAGCAGAAGCTCAAAGAGGAGATAGGCTATGAGGAGCCTTCCGATATTGCTTCTCTGGAGGATCTGAGAGCAATAATGTTGATGATGCTCAGTGATAGAGCTCAAGGAGCTGAGCCCTCTTCCACTCAGCCTCCTCCTTCTCCCCCACCATCTCCTCCTCATGATGATACGCCTAAGGATGCAGACCAGGGAGGATCTGCTGAAGGCAAAACTCCCACGAGTGATCAGCCCCCTCCTCAGACTTCGGGCCAGATCACTCATACTCCTACCGCGACTCAACAAAAGCAGATACTGAAACGTTGTTACCAAGCTACTGAGCTCAAGGAACTTTCTACGGAGTCAATAAATAAGGTGATCAAGCGTCAGACGCATAAAAATTGAAACCTTACCGATGATGTGAGCCAGAAGTGGAGCAGGTTCACTGAGGCACAGAATAAGATGCTGACCAACCGTACACATGAAGTGCAGAGGATCAATATGCCCAGTTCTTTCAATACTGAAGAGATCCTCGCAAAGGCACTTGTAGCGCAAAAGACTAACCTGGCTGCACAGTTCCAAACTATACTACAGTCGCAGGCCAAATCCTTCTCTGAGGAAGTGGCGACTGTAACAGGTCGAGTCCAAAAGGCAGTGGAGGAACGATATGCTTTCACAGCTGACAGTGTGTCTAAGGCACTGACTCAACAGCATATATCCTGCCAAGAGATTGAAAAGAATGCATCAGCTGACTACCTCACCAGGTTTGACAAGTACAAAGAAGCTCTATTCAAAGCCATAAACCGAGAGCATGAGCAAAGGTGGGAGTCTTACACGGATGCAGCAACTGACATAGCCATTGGGATGACTACGGCCAAATACTCAGTGAAAGCATTGAAAAAGAAGGTCACAGCCCTGGCAACCCTCATTGATGATGCCAAAAAGGGGGAAGGATCTAGATCAGCTCAACTTTGATCTATCCTTAAAGCTGAAGATCAGCAGGGCGGACCTAGCTCAAGGCCAGAAGACAGTGGTAGTGCCAATCGAAGGAGCAACTGAATCAGCTGTAGCTGAGGTGGCTACGTACTTGGAGAATTTGCTTGTTGAGGGCTCGCCACCTCTAGCTACTGAGAAAGTTGATAAGGGTAAGGGCAAGGCTCCTGCTGACCCTAGTACACCCAAGGCAAAGAAGCTAAAATTCAAATCTCGCGAGGAGTAGATAGCCTACGATGAGAAGCTCGCGAAAGAATTAGCTGAAGAAGAAGCAAAGAATAAGCCAGCTGCTAAGAAGAAAGGGGTTCAGGTCTATTCTCCTGCGTCTTCATGCACACAGACGATGACCCCAGGTAATCTAGATCAGCAGTAGCAGCGGCTAGAGCTCAGCAATCCAGAGCTCAACAATCTCAACAGTCCAAATCTGATAAGCAGGGCACTTCAGGTTCCAAATCCAAATCAGAGTCGCCTGCTAACTTAGAGGAACAACATGTACCTTCCATGGTCCCTTCCAAGGAATAAGAGCAAGAGATCAAGGAGATATGGGACGCGTGCGAGAGGGCACTGGACAGAGTAGCCGAGGAAAGGCAGATCAGAGAGGCGATGGAGAGGATCTGCCTAGCTGACCTTGAGGCCCTCAGGCTAAGGACAGAAAAAGAAGCAAGGGAGAGGGTGCCAGTCAAAGATAGAAGCATTCCTACCTCTTCCCATTTCTTCAGGAGCAGAGAGCCACTCAGTGAAGTGAAGAGAGTCGCTTATAAGAGAACTGACGACTGGGTGCCTCTCAAGCTCAATCAGTAGTGGGAGAAGCTAAAGGTGGATTTTATCAAGAGGTTTTATATATGGAAAGTCGGAAATGAAGACTCCTCCGATGCCGATGGATACTTCAAGGACTTTCTGACTACCGCAAATCCATCTCTCCTAGCCGAGATTCGCACCGCTAGACCAAACCGGTCAAACGCCGAAGGCACCACCATTCCGAACTCTTCCTCCTCCAATGACTCATGCTGACAACTTATGTAAGAAAGAGATTGAAGAAGAGATAAAGAACGCCATTTTAAGCAGAGGACTGAACAAGGATGTCGAAGAAGACTTAGCGGAGATCAAGGCCCTAAGAAGCGTAGTCTACGCAGTTACGGCCTTGAGCTTCCGGAGAAGAAGTCTGCTGACTTCCGAGCACGCATGCAGAAGTTTAAGAAGAAGCCCAGCTGACTCTCTCCTAGTCTAGCTTCATAGTGATAGAAGTCATTCTAATGTAATTTCTCTATCTTATATGACATATCACTTTTTAGCCTCGACAATTACTCATTGTCTTTACGGCTTTATTTATCTTTCAACACAACTGATCACCTAAGTGATCAGATGCTTATTTTATCTTATCTGACCCTATGTAACTTATGTTCTTATCTGCCTTAGAATTATTTCCTACTGATTAACTGTGTTTGCTTTATTCTTCTCGGATACTTTGTTAGTACTTAGGGGGAAGAGCTCATTTATGATAGAGAGGGAAATTGTTTCTTTTAGGGAACATGCATCTTAGGGACATGATTGATAACTGCTGAACTTACATTTGATGATTAGCTACTATATGATCTACTTTGAACTTTGATTATTTGTATCGGCCCTGATATTGTGTGAATATGCTGAACTTATTTTTTTTTGTTCTGATAGCTCTGATACATATCAGTAGAATCCCTGATAACCTCAGCATGCTAATGTCATAAGCTCTGTTACATTCAGCATTCTTAACTGTTTTAGCTCTTGTCATGGCTCTGATACATAACTTATTATCATAAGTTTGCTCTGATATTCCTTTACTTGTGACTGCTCTGATCCCTTTCTTTTCATTATCTTAGTCGCCTTAGATTTGTTGATTTGGAGCATTTCCTTGTAATTGACTTTTTTACTCGCCAGCCTATAGCTCTTAACCTTAGCATTTTTCGTGATAGAAGATGTAATAGTTTTTGGCATCATCAAATAGGGGGAAAATTATTGGGATAAGGATTCAGTAGATGAATTGATAGATTTGATAGATCCCAAAACCCTAGCTGAATATTGTACCTTTGTTTCTGTAATAGCTTAGTCGAGTTCAATTGTTAGAACTCGGAGGCTAGAGTTCGCAGTCTGCAGGATTCGAAGAGAAGACCTCGCACTCACCCGATGAACTCGGGATCGAAGAATTCGGTTGGACAACTACCACCAAATAAAGCCGCTCGGGAATTCGTGCCCATGTACCGAATGCTCGAAGAATGTCGATAGGAAAGTTAGTTCAGTTGAAGGTCCGAGGATTCAGAGGAAGTCAACCTAGATGTTGGAAAAATCTCACCTACCAATCTACCTCGACCAATAAGGAGCCAACAACGACCTATCTTTTCTGACAAAAGTTGCTCTTAGACTGAAAAAGAGGAGAATCTCTACAGTGCACCTACTCACCAACGTTCAAAATAAAGGAGTCATTTTCCTTGTCGTTTCGACACATGGCTAGACCTCCCTCCAACGGATCTATTCACCATCGACGACTATAAATAAGAGAAGTCTTCATGTAGAGACGACACTGGGAATCCAAGCTATCTATGCACAAATTCTTAACACTCTCAACGAAGAATCTAGTGAAGAACTAGTGTCCATTGAAGAACCCTTTTAGTTCATCACTTATAGTTATATATGTTCCCCTTCTCTTATCTAAGCAAGCTTCATTATAATATCTTTAGCTTAGAGACCTCGAGGAAGTTCACATCTTTGTGAAACTGTTCTTATTTGTAAGAACTTCCTCTTAGTTGGAGAAGACTCAAACTCTTAAAGTTTGAAACCCTTGTAAAAGTCACTACGACTTCATGTAGAGAATCTGTCCAGTGCACAGATCACTGAGAACTTGCTCAGTGTAAGCTTCAAGTTTGTGTCTGTGTAGTGAATAGACCAACTGAGACTTGCTCAGTATAAATATAACAAGTATCCTGCTTTGGTCAGGACAGTGGATGTAGGACCCAGTGTGTCCGAACCACTTTAAAAATTACTATGTTGATTTACTGTTTTCTCTAACCGTTCATACTGCATTTAAAACTGTACTTCATAAAACTCAGCATAAAACCGGTGTTTGCTAACCGAGACGTGTTTGATAGGGCCTACATTTCCGCATATTTGGGCCGTTCTGGCGACTAAAGTCATTTGGGCCGAACTCAATGAAGCTTTCTTGCCCACGCGATCCGAAGCATATTTGGTTGTCTCGACTCGGTCCGCAGCAAACTCGGCCTAGAGTTGACTTCGCGTTTGAGAACGAAATTTATATTCAGTGTCTTTCCCCCCCCCTTCCTCTACACCTGAACCACGTCTTAGGACCAACATGAAGCTTAAAGAAAAAGCGATGAGGTTTGGAGAACCTTAATAACTGAGCAATACCTTGAAGCCAAAGAAAAACTTGAGGGAATGTTACGTGTACAATGACCAACCTTCATCAAAGGAGGGCTTGGATTCACAAACAAAACATCAACCTCAACGTACAAGGGCTCAGAAAAGTTGAATGTCAAGTTTGTTCAAGGGAAAACAGAGTATGGGCGAGCCCGATCAACCGATGGAATCCATCGCCTTCTCCACATTGACCTATTAGGGCCGTCCGCTAACAATCAGAGGCAAGAAGTATTCTCTCGTAGTCATAGATGTCTACTCGAGATATACGTGTGTAATCTTCATTGCGAACAAGTATGATGTCAAGACTGAACTGACTTAACTTTTGTAGAAACTGAGAGGTGAAAAGGACCTGAAAATTCAACGAATTGACTCAGATAGAGGAACAAAGTTCCTGAACTCTATGGTAAGAGAGTACTGCGAAGTTAAGGAAATTCAGCACGAGACGTCAGTAGTACGCACGCCTCAGCAGGACGGACTTTCTGAACGTAAAAGTAGAACATTCAAAGAAGCAGCAAAAATGTTGCTTGCAGACTCAGGTCTACCATCAAAGTTTTGGGCATAGGCTACTGACACGTACCGCTACACTCAGAATCACTCACTACTAACTCAAGCACACATGAAGACACCATATGAATTATGGAAAGGGAGAACACCTGCTATTTCATATTTCCATATTTCCAGTTGTCCTTGCTTTATCCACAATGAAAAGGATCCGTTAATGGTCTTTGATAGCAAGTCAGACCAAGGAGTTTTCTTAGGATACTCCATGGTCAGCAAAGCCTTCAGGATCTTTAACTATCGAACATTTTGCGTGGAGGAAAGTCCACATGTTGTATTTAATGAGGTTGTTACTGAGGACAGTCAACAAGACCCCAAGCAAGGTGCTGAAGAGATCAGTACCAAGCTACAGGATTTGAACTTGAACGATGATGTAGAAAAGATCCAGCATTGTTGGGATGATGATTCAGATTATGAGGAAATTCATATTCATCCAACAAGCAATGCAGCTGAACCGATCGATTCCACTGAACATAATCGATCACAGGTAACTTAGGTCGATGAAGAAATCCAAGTGGTAACTGAGATTTCTACTGAGAATAACAACTCAGGGGGAACTACTAATGTTCCTGAGCTGAATGCCCCTGGACCTGGAAACTTAGTAGATCCCAATTTTGTTACTGAAATTCTTCAATCACATAACAGTATATCTGAAATTCCTAATCATCCTACTATCTATGCACAAGTAACTTCAGAGGATGAAACTATAAAAAGACGATCATGGCACGATGCTCATACTTCTTATCTTATTATAGGAGATCCATCAGCAAGTGTAAACACAAGTTCCAGATTCTCTGAGGGAGAAAGTGTTTTATACTCCTGCTTCTTGTCTACTAAAGAACCTCAGAACATTGAGGACGCGTTGAACAATGCTGGCTGGATCATTGTTATGCAAGAAGAGCTGAACTAGTTCGTTAGAAACGAAATTTGGGAGCTTGTTGATAGACCTAAGCATCAACATGTTATTGGAACCAAATGGGTCTTTAAGAATAAGCGAGATGAAAACAACGTCATATTTAATCGGGAACAAAGCCAGACTAGGCCAAGAGCTACTTTCAAGATGAAGAAATAGGTTATGACGAAACGTTTGCTCCAGCCGCAAGATTGGAAGCCATTAATCTATTCCTCACCTATGTGTTGGGATGAGATTCAAAGATGATAAGATTTGAAGATCCCAAAACCCCCTAGCTGAATGATGGGCCTTCGATATTGTAATAGCTTAGTTGAGTTCAGCGTTAGAAACTCAATAGGCTAGAGTTCGCAGTTGTGCACTCGGTGGAAGATTCCGCACTCACCGGGAGAACTCAAGATATCGAGGAAGTCGCTTGGATAGCTATCGACCAACTGAATCCGCAAAGGATTTTGAGCATGCAACCTGAACTTTCGGTCGAATGTAAATGGAGGTACATCAATTGAAGGTCCGAGGATTCGGAGGGAAGTCAACTCATCGTACTTTGAGTTTGAACAAGCCTCACCAACTCTCATAAACCTTGACCAATAAGGAGCCGACAACGCCTTACCTGCTCTGCCATAAAGTTGTTAGTAGCCGAAAAAAGAGAAAATCTCTACAGTACCTCTACTCAACGTTCAAATTATTATGGCCATTTTCCTTGTCTTATTCGACACGTGTCTAGACTCACTCCAACGGATCTATTAAAAAATTGGAGACTATAAATAGAGAAGAGTCTTCAGGTAGAAAGACACTGGAAAACAAAGCAATCCAAGCTCAAACACTCTCTAGCGAACTTACAGCGATATTCAAGCGAAGAACTTGCACTTAGAATTAGACTTTCTTTAGTTATTCTATCTAGAGAATACTTGTTCATTTTATCTATCTAAGCGTGCTTATTATAATATTCTATAGCTTAGAACCTCGAAGGTGTTCATCTTTTGAACTGTTCTTATTGTAAGAACTCCTTCTTAGTTGGAGAAATTCTAACCTTAAAGGTTAAGAACTGTAAAGTCACTACGACTTTAAGTAGATATCTGTCTTGCATATAAATTGAGTGAGGCTTGCTCAGTATAAGCAAACAAGTGAGAATCTGTCCTGTGAACAGATCAACTGAGGCTTGCTTAATATAATTAATATAAGAACTCCTGCTTAGTTCAGGACAGTGGACGTAGAACCCAGCGTGTCCGAACCTGTATAAAAATCGTCTGTGTTGATTTTAACTAATGCATTGATTAACTGTTCATTATGCATTCAACTGAGTTTTAATCAAACAAACATAAAACAGATTTTCACTGAGACGACTATTTTTAAGGGCCTACACTTCCGTACACAACTTCTATTGCTGAACTATTGTTCACTGACATAAGTTAGTAGGACCGTACTCAGTAGGAGAATCTCTGCTCACGCGATCGAAAAAGCTTGTTTGGCTTCCACTTTTATGGGTCTAACTCGAACAGATCCTGAAAACCGTTTTCTCTGAACTTCTATCTCTTCATAGCATCCTATACCATAATTTTCAACATGTATTAGGACAATACCCGTGTTTTCGGCACAAAACTATGCGGTATGGCGGGTGAGGATGGAGGCTCATTTAACATCACTGCATGACACCATGGCTGACATTCTAGAAAAAGGTCATATTATTCCCATGATCGACAACATCGAGATAGTAGTGGAGGGAGCAGGAGGTGCCAGAACCGGTTCAAAGATTCCAAAAGACCAAAGTCTCTTCACACCTAAAGAGAGAAAACTACACAACCTTGTCCGAGTCGCACGAAATGCGATACTGACAACTCTCATTGACTCGTATCTAGGAAGGGTGCACGAATGCAAGAAAACAAATGAGCTATGGGATTCTCTAGTTATGCTAAGCCAAGGAACTCCACAGATTAAAGAGAACAAACTGGAGTTAGAGCTGCAGAAACTCGAAGCATTTGCTATGCTTCCAGGGGAGTCTATTGATGATTTCACCGTCAGATTCACGAATCAAATCAACATCATTAACGGAGTGAGAAGAACATTCAGCAATTAGGAGACCAACACAAAGATTTTAAGGGCTCTTAGCAAGCCCAAGTGATACTCTTTTATTACATGTTTAAGGAGAACTAACCTGAACTCTGTTACTCCTGATTATATATTTTCAGAATTAAAGGTAGAGGAGTTTGAGTTTAATCTCCCATACACCCTTGGTGCTAAGACTGAAGTGTTAATGGATCACGCTTACAAGGCATCAGTCAGCACACCCGGAGCGAGTCCCTCCTGCACAAGTTAGTCAGCCGGAAGCTCAGTGACAATACCATCTTCTGACAACTTGGCTGAGAAGTACGCTCTCCTTGCGGTGAAATACCAAAAGGAGAAGGACAAGTTCCAAAGAATGAAGATGAAAAGGGCTTCCAAGAGACATCAAGGTAAGAGAGAGAATGATCACTCGAAAAGTGAATCTAAATCTTTACCTGAATGTAGGAATACTGAAGCTGCCCCCACTGGACATAATGAGACACCCAAAAGGGAAGGTAGGAGCTCAGTATGCTACAACTGCAAGAAGCCGTGGACATTACCAAAGATTTAATGTCCATAACTCTCAGCAGCAGAAAGAGCTGAAGGGCAAGACAGACGTGACGAATTTGTCAGAAAGAGGCAAGCCTACATAGCTGGAGAGTTATCCGACTACTCAAGCGACGCAGAACTTTTTATGGAATCATTTGATGATGATGCGTCATTCGTCGCGATTGAAGCAGAAGACACTAAATTGTGTCTCATGGCTGGAGAAGAGGCTGAGGTAAATCCTGATCCTAATATATGCCCCTCTTCACCATGCACACACGACACGAGCTCTATTGCAGGTGAACCGCTAGATGTGGTTCTTGCATATGAGGATCTGCTTGAGGAACATATCCAGATGAGCCAACAGTTCAGTAAGACAATTCAAAAGATGGAACTTTTGAAAGCTGAGAATCAGAGACTTTCGATGAAAAGTCAGGACTCTCCTGAGTCTGAAGGACTTGTGCTGAGACAGAAGGAAGAGATTAACTCTCTGATGACTAAGTCTCAACATCAAGAAACACAGATCTCAGTCTTGACCAAAGACATTTCTAAGAAAGATACTAAGATAGCTAGGCTCAGTCAGAAACTCGTTGAAGTACAGAATGATTATGAGTCACTCAGGAAGATTGATGAAGTATGGTGAGGTCTGATGAAAAAGCAGTATCTAAGAGCCAATGAGAAGTTAGAAGGTATGCTTAGAGCTCGAGGACAAGTCCGCTTAAAGAAGGACTTGGCTACACATATGAAGCATCTACCTCTACCTCGAAAGGCTCGTAAAAGTTGTCCGATCGGTTTCTCCGAGGGAAGACTCAAGCCGCCGAACCTATCACCCCCTCAGGCGAAGAACAAACAAACCGATCGCACCTCGCCCCAAAGAACAAGAAGATGACCCATGGTTCAAGCTCCAAGACACTCGATCTAACTCAAAGGAACTAAAAAGGTCAAAGTGGGCCGAACAAGACATGGCCAATCACAATAGACTCACCCACTCAACATGGATCGTGCTACTATAAGCCAAGAGTCAAAAGCCCAAAGGTTCGAAGAAGAAGAAGGTTGAACCTTAGAAGAACAAAAAATCAGCATCTCCGAGTTCGTGAGAGAGATCACCGACAAGAAGGGCAAGAAATAGTCTAAAACCATCAGGGTTGTCAGACAAATTTGGATTCAAAAGTCCACTAAGCTAAACTCAAAGGGTACCTGAATCTATTTTTGTTTTGCAGGTGCTAAAGGACCATTGGATTGTGGACAGCGGATGCTCAAGACATATAACGCATCAAAAGACTATGAACAAGCTAGCAAGGGATGCTAAAGTCATAGGACTGCCCAACAAAGTTTTCAAAAGAAACAAGAATTGTGAGTCATGCTTGAAGGGGAAGCAAACAAAGTTAAGCAATCTGCATATTCCGTCAACTTCTACTGATGGGATACTTTAGCTGCTTCATATGGATTTATTTAAGTCAGTCAATCCAGTGATGATCAGAGGAAAGAAAAATGCTCTTGTAGTCATTGATGACTATTCAAGATATACATAGGTGATTTTCACTGCCAATAAATCTGACATCAAATCTGAACTGCCGAAACTGCTAAAACGGCTAAGCGTTGAGAAGAATATCAAAATTCTAAGGATATGCTCCTACCATAGAACAGAGTTTATGAACTTAATGATGAAGAACTACTGTGAAGCTGAAGGAATTCAACACGAGACATCAGCGGCACGTATGCCTCAGCAGAATGGTCTTGCTGAAAGTAAAAACAAAACACTTAAAGAAGCAGCAAGAACATTACTCGCAGACTCAAGTCTACCATTGAAATTCTGGGCAGAAGCTACTGACACTGCCTGTTACACTCAGAACAGATCTCTTCTGACTCAGATGCACATGAAGACACCATATGAATTATGGAAAGGGAGAACTTCTTCTATCTCACACTTCCATATTTTTGGTTGTTCGTGCTTTATCCAAAATAACAGAAATTACCAGTTAAAGGTCTTTGATAGCAAGTCAGACCAATGAGTTTTCTTAGGATACTCCAGGGTCAGTAAAGCTTTCAGGGTCTTTAACTACCGGACCCTTTGCGTGGAGGAAAGCCCTCATATTGTGTTTAATGAATTTACTTCTGAGGACAGGAAGTCAAACTCTCAGCAAGAAGCCGAAGAGGTCAGAAGCAAGCTACATGATCTAAGCTTAAAAGATAACATCGAAAAGATCCAACATTTTCGGGATGATGATTCAAACGAAATTCAGAATCAACCAACAAGCAATGTAACTGAACAAATTGATTCTACTGAACGTAATCAATCCCGTGTATCTCAGTCCATGAAGAAACCCCAATGGTAATTGAGACCTCTACTGAGAATAACAACTCAGGGGGAACAATTAATGTTCTTAATCTGAATACCCCTAAACCTGGTGACTCAGTAGAACATGATTTTGTTACTGAATTGCTTCAATTACAAAATAGTACAAATGAAATTCCTAATACTCCTACTATCTATGTGGAATTAATTCCGGATGAAGTAACAAGATGTCGCCGTTCATGGTTAGACGCTCATAGTTCAGATCTTATAATCGGAGATCCTTAAGCTAGTGTCAAGACAAGATCCAGATCTGTCAGCGAGAAAGTGCCTTTTACTCCTGCTTCTTGTCTACTGAAGAACCTCAGACGATTGAGGATGCACTAAATGATGCTAACTAGATCACTGCTATGCAAGAAGAGCTCAACCAGTTTACTAGAAACAACGTATGGACGCTTGAAGACATACCTAGACATCAGCACGTGATCGAAACAAAGTGGGTCTTCAAAAACAAGCGAGATAAAAACAACGTCATTGTCAGGAATAAAGCCAGACTTCTTGCTAAAGGATACTACCAACCAGAAGGGATAGACCTCGATGAAACGTTCGCTCCAGTTGCAAGATTGGAAGCCATTCGTCTATTCCTAGCATATGCAACACATAAGCATTTCACAGTCTATCAAATGGATGTGAAGTCCACTTTCCTAAACGGCGTACTGAAAGAAGAAGTCTATATTGAACAACCGTCCGACTTTCAACAGGGACATCAAGTTTACAGACTTAAGAAAGCGTTGTATGGGTTAAACAAGCACCCAGGGCTTGGTATGATACCCTATCAGACTTTCTGCTTCAGAAAGGTTTTCGAAAAGGGACAGCAGATCACACCCTATTCGCATCAAGTCGAAGATGACATCCTACTGGTGCGCATCTATGTGGACGACATCATCTTTGGATCTAGAAATCTGACCATGTGTTAGATATTTGAGCAGATGATGAAGGAAAAATTTGAAATGTCGATGATGGGAGAAATGAATTATTTCCTTGGACTTCAAGTGAAACAATCCAAGAAGAGAATATTCATTAATCAAGCTAAATACACAAGAGATCTCATCAAAAAGTTTGGTCAGAATCCAAAGAAATCAAGATTGATCTTGATAAAGAGGGAGTATCTGTAAACTCAACTGATTATCGTGTTATTATTACTTCATTACTATACCTAACAGCCAGCAGACCTGACAAACTTATGTTGTAGGTGTATGCACAATATTTCAGGCAAATCTCAAGCGGGGCCATTTAGATTCAGCGAAGAAAATTCTTCGTTACCTGAAGGGAACACCTGACGTTGGGTTATTGTATCCTGCTGATGATAATCTGTAAATGTATTGTTATTCTGATACTGATTATGCAGGATGTCGAATCGACAGAAAGTCAGCCTCATGAACTCATCAGTTCCTCGGCAGTAAGCTCATATCTTGGCTCTCCAAGAAACCGCACTCAGTAGCTACGTCCACTACTGAAGCTGAATACATGACTGCCGGAAGATGTTGTACCCAGATACTGTGGCTTCGACAACACATACATCAAGATGAAGTGTCAATCTACTGCGACAGTACCAGTGCAATTGCAATCACACAGAATCATGTTCTACATACTCGATGCAAGCACGTGGACATAAAGCATCATTTCATCAGAGATCATGTCGAGAAGAAAGATACTAGGATGGAGAAAATCCATACTAGTAAGCAAAGAGTTGATATTCTGATCAAACCTCTAGCTGAGACCAAATTCAACGATCTCTCAGTAGAACTAAGTCTACTGGATCCTACTGACTCAATGCAGTAAGACGTTCCAGAGGGTACTGAGTGAGGGGGAACAAACTCTCAGTATTGCTGAAATACTCACTGTCTTCAAAGTGGTATCAGTTGAGTACTATGCTCATTTGACAGGGTATGAGTATTTATTCAGCATTTGGTGATCAGCATGATATAACATTTATTTCCTGCCATTAATGTTCATCATATGTCAGTAAGCATATCGTTCTCACTAAACACACGACATTCCATATGCTGACTGCGGCGCATTAAATGCTTGCCATTTCACCTTACCTATTAAGTGATACCGATAAGTAGGTCGATATTATAGGCGGCCGGTAATCATAACCTCTTATAACATTTAATCTGAGTCGTTCACCTTTTTAAAAATGATTAATCTCAACCGCACAAGGAATAAACTGTTCATATTCAATTACATATATATTCTTGTGTATCTCTCATCTAAGTTACTTTTCCGCCATTAACGAATGATCTTGTGTTCTTTGCTCCAGAAATCCATTACATTCAAGCACATATCTTTCGATAAATTTTCTAAAACTGCTTCTAATACTTAGTGACCCACTCTATTTTCGAGTGCTAACATCATTTTTGCAGATTCCATTTTATCATCTACAATAGCAACGTCCTCGAACAACGAAGTCATCATCCCCTCCGACATGCAGAAGATCCTTGACTCCAAGAGAGTTTGGTTCTAGCCTATTCTCTCCTTCAGATCCTGCAACGTTGAGTGTATGGACAAAATCTTTGATACGCTGGAGACCTCCTGTCTTACGACTATGCTCTCGAGGTCTCCCTCTCACTGCCTTCCAAGGCAAGTCCTCGAGTTTTTCATGAACATCCGGCAAGACGACGACATCACTGACATCACTTGCATCAACTACATGCGAGAGACTGCCCCCAATGTCTGGACAGAGAAGATAGCAGACATAGATATTACTGAGTGCATTCTCCAAAGTTTTAATATGTCTGATGAAGGGATTTCTCCGATCGGCTACAAGGAGTCTTCCATTAATCAATATCTATGCAAGTTCAATGATTAGAAGGACGTGGTGTTCAAAGAAGTGTTTCCGAAAAACCAGTTGCTCCCTAAATACAGCGTGAATAACGTACTGACCAGCTCAACGGGATCTTATGATTAATTATCTCGGGTCAGGATTCAGTTAATGATTGCTGTAACGGGCGGAGTTAATATCAACTGGAATGCGTTCTTCAGATCATAATTCAAGGCTCAGCTCCAGAAATTCACTGCCAATGAAGACAACTCTGGCCTACAACTCGTTCCCAAGGGCAAGCTGCTCTATGGTACTAAAGTATCGATTATTCTTGAAGATTATTATCAGGGACGAGTGGTCTTCACTCATGTATATCTATTTGACAAGAAGAACATGAAGTTCTCAAATGCAGCAGCAGTTGACAAATCACTCGGGTGTGGATTGCATGACAAGCATCCACTGACTATCTCTTCTGATACACGCCCGACTCAGCAGAAGAAAATCAAGGTGTTGAGGAAACCAGAACCTTCAGTAGTGATCCCTGAGATAGTCTCAATTCAGGATTCAGAGTCCGGTCAGTTGGACGTCACTCTGAGAGACAAGGTCAAGCGGATTCACTCCGAGGAGGCTTAGTTAGATATCCCAACTGACATTCCATCGACCGAGTTCTCCACATCAGTCCCTACCTCAGATTTTTTAGCTCGAGAGCGAGCTACCGAGAAGATAGCCGATGAGATTCTCGACCATGCAGATCTCGTGGACATAGCAGTCAAAGCGATCAGGTTCCTGGAATGGGATCTGTTGGAAGAGACGATCCACCTTAGGACAATCTCTGAACTGGCTAAGGACGAGTCGATACTCAGAGAGGAGATAGGCTATGGCGAGCCTGCTGGCATCGCTTCCATGGAAGATCTTAAAGCCGTCATACTGATGCTCCTAACTAAATCTGAACCGACCTCTCACCCCGTGACTCAATCTGACTCGCACTATGATTCACCACCCAAGGATGAAGACTAGGGAGGATCTGCTGAGGGAAAATCTCCCAGGGATGACTATCCACCTCCTCCTCCATCATCAGGCGCAATCATCCCTACGCCATCCAAATCTCAGCCTAAGAAGCAGTCGCGTAATCAAGCTGCGGAGAATAAGGATTCCCAAGTGGCGTTGATGACTCATTTTTGTACTTTGTTATTTATGGCCGAAAGTTGTCTTAACTGGTCAATTAGGGCACTTGTAGTGGTGAAAATGCATGTTTTTAGGTGCTGAGGTGGCAAGGTGACTAAGATGCAATTTTACAATATTTGATGATGAAAAGGACGCAAGATTGCTGATGTGGACACGGATTTCAAAGAAGGGAAATATTTTGATCATAAATGTGATGGATAAGGAAAGATATGTTTTTCCTTATCTATGCAAATCCTTTCCATATCTTAGAAGGATTTTAACCTAACTTTGGGATCAAGATATGGAGTATATAAAGTGAAGAAGGAGATGAAAATAGAGAGATTTTGGATGCCCACGTTCATACACGCCGTCACTTCCATATTCATGAAGAAACCCTAACTCCCGATTTCATTTCCGTCCACCGCCGATCGCCGTTCACGCCACTTCCACACCGCCAATCCATTTCATTCAAGAATCCGAGCCGTTCGTAGTTAGTAGTTGAAGAAGAAACACTTTTTAATTTTGTTGGTTTGTTCGTAATGCTTTCAAAGTTGAATTCTCGTTTTATTTTCGTTCGTTGTTTATCGTTTGAGTTTAGAGATCGAATCTATGTTTGATACTCTTGTTTTATTTTAATTCAAGCTTTCAGTTTAGTTTCATAGGTTTTAATATTCTTTTATTTTGGGCTTAATTATTTTAAATTTTCGTGCACGCTAGATCTTGGTTTACACAAGTTTACGTTTCTGTTCTGCGAACTATCCTGCTTGCACAACCAAGACGTCTGCATGAGTAGCTAAGTTTTTAAGGATCCGACGGGATGTGAAACACACACTAATCAGTACATGAGGCTTAGGTGCGAATAATTAATCAAGAGAGTTTCGGGTTAGTTCTGAATTAATTAATATGGCTAGTAATTTAAGCTTGATCTCCCTAGGTTGCGCAATGCTAGCCTAACTTAGTACCGTTGGGTGATGATTCTATCCTCAAGACATACCATACTTAGGGGGGAAATGATTCTATCTCAGTAATCGACCAAAGCTCGGTAGCCTCGTGCTCGAATTTGTTTGAAGATTTGAAGATCCCAAAACCCTATCTGATTGGTGAACCATTCCGTTGTAATTGTTTTTGTCTTTGAGGGTTCAGACTCTGAAGACACTCTGCTCTGGTTTAGGTGTTCGTAGATTATCGCCCTCGGCACCGCGATGTAGAAGACTCGCAGATACTGGGACTCAGCAGAGCAAGATATCAAGGAGTCGGTGAACCGAACTCGGCCAGGAGTAGTTCATCGAACTAAGAGCCGACCTTCGCAGAGTAAATTCAGGACTCTACGTGATCGGACTCGTAACGGGCAGATAGTCTTCCGAACTCGTCGATCTTTTGAACGACATTCAAGCATATTCAAATACGAGGAAGAGAGAAGTCAGCTTCATTATGCCTCGAAGTCTCGTTCGTCTCAACTACTCGCAAAACCTTGACGAATGACAAGCGCACACGTGCCTTTTTACCTACTAAAGCCGCGAGTCAACATATTTCCGTAAAAGGAGGGAAAGGACAATCGTCGCTTTTTCAAAAGAGCCGTTAGCTACCAAAAGAGTGAGAAAGGGATCATCGTCTCCAACGGATCTTTCCCAATCTCTTCTCTATAAATAGAGAGATGATTCAAGTTTTTGAAAGCACTACTACGACTGCTATTTCACGAGCAAACAAGGAAAGAGAACTAAAACAAGAAGAGAGCAGTCAAACGAGCAATCCGAAAAGCTTAAGTCTTTTGCAAGAACTCGAAGATCTATCTCCGGCGAAAGACTACATCCTAGCTCATAAGGGAACCAAGCTGAACCTATATACAAGCCTCTAGTATCCAAATGACGCAACACGAACCTATAGCTATAACTCAGCTGTTCGTCGTTCTAGAAGCTACATTCTCATTCCCTATCCCTCTAACCCTAAGCTCAACCGATCATATCCATAGCTTAGACGAAGGAGTTCATATTTGAACCTAATCCTTATTGTAAAAAGGACTCCTTCACTCGTTGGAGAGTTTGTCAAACACTTTAGTTTGATAACCGTTGTAAACCGAGACTTGCTCGATAAATTCCAAGACGCGGCTTTGTCCTCGTGGTACAAGCCGACCGAGACTAACTCAAAGATAATAAATAGCCTTCGACCTTTCGGGACAGTGGACGTAGGATCGCTTGATATCCGAACCACTTTAAAAATCTCGTGTCTCTTACATGTTCTCTTATTTACTTGTTGCATTGATTTAAACCGCTTCATACTGAAAATTATCCTTTAAAATCATACAACTAAGTCTCGTGGATACCGAACCGTTTTTTTGCCGAATTGAGATCTGTCTAGATAAAACGTTTTCCACTCAACCGATTTGGGCCTACACATTTCCGCACCACCGAACTCTATCTCGCCGATACCGACTCGACTCGCCGCCCAGCGCATCTCGCAGAGTCGACTCTTTGCCAAACACAATTCGGAACGCCTATTTGGTCTCGTCAATTCTTTCAATACGGCACTTTCCTAAACAGGAATGTTCGTGTTCAAAGTTGAGAAAATCGATTCGTGTGTATTCACCCCCCCCTCTACACCTAAACGTGCTCTCGGGACCAACAAGTACTTCCATCTTTTCTCGTGGAACAAGGCTAGGTAAGTAGCAAAATTATTCGTAAGAATAATTGGATTAAACCGGTAGGAAACTATTAGATGCCAAACATACGAATAGTTCCTAAACTAGGCTCCCTTAGTTAGATAAAGGTGTCTAGTTATTAAATCTATTGATTGCTTAACAACGTAGGTTGTAACTAGATTAGAGAAGTAGTTGTTTCGATGCCCAACATGGCGGCTACCGACTAAGTAAGTGGGAGTGAGGGTTGTGTCAGTTTAATTACGGCAATCTATAACTAGTAGATTCTTAAGATTGATTCATATTAAGTGTCGATGATTGGAATTAACTCGTGTAAATATTCTACTGCACTGCCTCTTAATTGCCCAAGCTAATACGCTTTTCATTTCAACTCGCTTTTTTATAATTTGTTAGTTTAGTAAAAATTATACTTGCGTGGTTGCTAACCAAAACCATAGATAAGTAGAAAAAATAATGTGTCTAGTCCTTTGTTCCTTGTGTTCGATACCCTGTAGGCTATACTGATTTAATTCTCAAGTTTTGCAGGATTATTTGGTGCAATACAACGATCACCAAATTGGCACCGTTGCCGAGGAACGGTGTTATCGAGTTCGTTTATTTTTCTACTAATCTTTTTTGTGCTTTTAAGTGTTGCATGAGCAGGTCTTCCAACCCTAATCTGATATTTGATCCTGAAATCGAGAAAACATCAAAGAGGAATAGGATTAAGGCGAAGCTGTAGAGTGTCCTGCTTGCCCAACCAGAGCAGTAGATTCAGCAGCAGAGTGTCCTGCTTGCCCAACCAGAGCAGTAGAGTCCATTATAAAAGTTTTTGGCCGAAATGGTTTCTTCGCAGAAGGACACCACTGCATTTCAATAACAAATGCAGAAGGAGATGATCCAAACTCAACAAGAGGTGAATCAGACGAAGAAAGATCAGCAAACTACTATGGATCAGTTGGTCAAGCAGATGAGTAAGTTAAATTCTACCATGCAGGAAATGAAGAATTCTCAAGGGCAGCTTCTAGCTCAAACTCAGCAAAATCTAAATGCCCATAACTGCAATCATATTACACTGCGTGGAGGAAAAGAATTGTCTGGCCTGACTATGCAAGTAAGACACCAGAAAAGCTAGAAGAGAGGAAGAAGGCCGCAGTAACGCCCGCACGAGCATACGCCCGTGCACGAAAGATGCCGCAGTATGTTGAACCAAAACAAGATACCAATCAGAGTCTGAACCGATACTACCTCCTCCATTTTCAGAAGCTTTGGAAAGGAAGAGAACGTTGAACAAGGAAAGCATGGATTACTTGAAGCTGTTCGAGAAATTGGAGATTAATATTCCTTTCCTAGAAATCGTAAAAATTCCCAATTTTGGGAAATTTGTGAAGGATTATATTGCCGGTAAAGTTCCCTAGTCCGGAAAAGTTTTGATGGACCACACTGTGTCAGCAATCATATAACGGATGTTGCCTGCTAAATGTGCTGATGTGTGATTTAGGTGCATCAATAAATATTATGCCTTTATCCGTATATAATAAATTGGTTGTAGCAGAGTTAGTATCCACTAAGGTAATCATTCATTAGTGGATAGGTCATGCATTGCTCCGGTTGGCCTACTGGAGAACATCTTAGTCAGAATCAACAATTTTGTCTATCCGGCTGATTTTTATGTAATAGATATAAACAATAGGCAAGTTGAGGGAACTGCTGGTGTGTTATTGGGTAGGTCATTCTTGAAAATCGTAAAAGCTATAATTAATGTGGATGAGGGTTCTATAAGTGTTGCATATCATAATGAAATCTATGTTCATCACATTGCCGATGCACATAAGAGACCTTTTAATCATGAAAATGAAGATGCTTTTTCTACTAACTCTGTTGATAGCATTATCCAAGAATATCTTGAGACGTATGTGATGCAGGATAAAATGAAGGTCACCTTGACTCAAGGGCTGAAACAGATGTCGAAGACATGAGAGACGAGGAGATCAGAGAAAACATCCTAGCTTTATACGCAGCCCCAAAACTAGAGACTATCACTAGTGTTTCTCAGTTTCCCAAGCAAGACACTTCTAAAAAACTGTTGTCGTCGATCGTCAAGGCTCTAAAGCTGGAACTTAAATAGCTTCCCACACATCTGAAGTATGCTTATCTCGGAGATAATGAGACGCTGCCCGTCATCATCAACAAGGAGCTTGATGAAAATCAATAAAAGGCATTGCTTGAAGTTTTGAGGAAGCATAAGAAGGTCATCGGATGGACTTTAGCCGACATCACATGCATAAGTCCCGACTTTTGCGAGCATTCTATTCTTATGGAGCCCGATAGCAAGCCCTTGCGATCAGCAAAGGAAACTCAATCCGAACATGCATGAGGTCGTGCTAAAAGAAGTGTTAAAGTTGTTGTCTCGTATAATCTATCCCATATCGGATAGTAAATGGGTGAGTCCCGCTTCACGTCGTGCCGTAGAAGTCCGGATTCCAAGTGGTTGAGAATGAGAAGAACAAATTGGTTCGTGCACGTTTAATGACGGGATGGCGCATGTGCATCGATTATCGGGAGCTTAATTCGGCTACACCTAAGGATCACTTCCCGCTTCCTTTCATCACCAATGCTCGAGAGACTTACGGGACAAGTCTATTTTAGCTTTTGGACGGATATGGAGGCTATTTTCAAATTCATGTGCGAGACGAGGATCAAGACAAGACGACATTCACTTGTCCTTATGGAACGTTCGCCTATCGCCGAATGCCGTTCGGATTATGTAATGCGTCGGGCACCTTTCAAAGGTGCATGATGAGTATATTCTCGGACCTCATCGAGAATTGCATTGAGGTCTTCATGGACGATTTCACCGTTTATGGTGATTCTTACACTTCGTGCTCTTTGAACTTATGTGTGATGCCTCCGGTCGGGCAGTCGGAGCAATGCTGGGGCAGAAATCTGGAAAGGAGAGCCACGTGATTTATTATGCATCAAAGACATTAAATCCAACTCAATGCAACTATTCCACCACAGAGAAGGAGCTGTTGGCAATAGTTTTTGCCTTTGACAAATATCGATCTTATTTACTCGGCTCGAAGATAATCGTGTATACAGATCACACCATTGTCAAGTATCTCCTAGCGAAGAAAGAATCAAACTCAAGACTTATCCGATGGATTCTACTTCTACAAGAATTCGATTGGGAGGTGAAGGACAAGAAATGTGCTGAAAATCATGTGGCGGATCACTTAAGCCGATTAAATCAAGATAATGGGGAGCCAATCAATGGGACTTTTCCTGAAGAACATTTATACATTGTTCCAGAGACTGTTTCCAACCTTGCTAGGCCGCCGCCGAACAAGTTGTTTTGTCAGAGAAGTTCGTAGAGTGTCTCAGTTGGCCAAGCAAGACACTACCGAGTTAGAACAGTTAAAAGTTGTGGGTAAGAATTCTACATTACCTTGGTTTGCTAATATTGTGAATTACTTGACATCTAAGCAGCTTCCACCCGAGTTTTACTCATGTTCAAAATGCAAAGTTGAAAAGCGAGTGCAAGCAGTATTTTTGGAACTCCCCAATCCTTTGGAAAATTTGGAAGAACAAAAAACACAAATTCATATTTGAATATACTTTGCATTTTCTTCTAATTCTACCATCCATATTAATATAATTATTTTAATTATAACTTATTACTCGTCATTCAATATATATTACACATTCTTGCATTAAAAAGATTTGAGAAAGAAATATCTAAAGCAAGAAAAAAAAATCTTAAATCATAGAACACTACCAATTAACAACAATTAAAAATGCTTTTCGAGAATATTCTATAAAATGTAGTTTGTATGTAAGTAATATATTTATTCATTGTACAGTACTCTGAAATCTGAATCAGGTAAAACTACACCACCTAATTGAATCAATTATCAACCACACCAAAAAAAGAACAAGAAGAATGATTAAACTTATTTTCCACTAGTCAGCCATCACGGCTTGGAGACGTAGAAGAAGAATCAAAACTATCCCCTCTACAATACCTCAGCTGCAAAGAAATTTGCCTCTCAAACTGAAGTTGCTTGTAGAAATTGGCGATGAAGGCATCCGCTCTCTTGTCAATGTCATCTTCCGACGGATAGCTCGTTGTCCTCCGAAGCCCCCTTGATGATCCCGAACCTGAATCCGATTTCAGATCCTCCACGCAGACCCTCAATCCCGGCCTGTCATTGAAGCTCACGGCTCGTCTCTTGCTTCCTAGAATCGACGCAACTTTCCATCTATTGACGCTCAAGTTAAGAAGAAACTTGATCTTTTGCACGGCCCTTTTCAATTTGCCTAGCAACGTCTCCATGATAGAGAGCGAGATAGACAGCTATGGTTATAAGTTTAAATGATTGGATGTCGAGTTATATATATTTATTATGTTTATATACAATTATAACCATTATATGCCCACACACATTGTGTGCATATTTGAGAGAGAGAAGTTGCAAGGTGGTTGGTGGAGAAGGCGTGGGGAGTAGGATAAGCGTGTAATTAAGGAAGAATAAAGGTAATTAACATCATGTGTGTTTTCAAATGTTTGATTAATTTTTAGGGGGTTGGAGTCACGTCATTGAATACTTAATTAACTGTCTTTATTACCAAATTACTATTAATGCATAAATTTAATATTTTTCAAGCATAGAAAACGTCGAGATTGTCAAGAAATAACAGCATGCAAATCAAGATAATTAATCTTAAAACAAATAGAAAATGGTTTAGGTTAAAATGAAGAAACCCTTTTTGACCCAGTAAACAACTGCATTCTTTTCTTGAATATTAAAAGTCTTATCCAAATTAAAACAGCGCATGCATGCTCGATCGAGTCGAACTCATATATTGTTTGACTTTGATTTTTTGTAGTTCGGCAGCACGACTTGGTACCCACGTTTGTTTCAAGACTTCCTTTGTACGACTCATCATCACAACTTACCAGTTAAGATTATAGAAATTTCGAAGATTATCTATTACCTTTTCACGTAAGATTTATTTAATTCTATTTTTTTTGAAATTGAGAAGGAAATTGTCTACTAAAATTTTTCTTTTGTTTTAAACTGAGGTTATTCAACGGCAGTCAGAGGCGTTTTAAAAAGTGGTCCTTTTCTCTTGTAATTCTGGATACGTCCTTGATGACATGTTTGATTAATCGGTTTAATTGATTGTTTGATTTTCCGAAAAGGAACCAAAAGCCAATTCAAAATAATCAATTCGATTTACGGTCAAAATCGAAAATACTGGTTGGTTGATGGAATGAGTCAGTTTAGAGTGAATTTCCAAAATAGTCTTCTTAGAGTATCTCCAACATGACTCATTTTGAGGATTTTCAGTTCGAAATCAAGACCAACCGAACACCATTTACGGCTGCAAAATGAGAAGATTCTCATTTTCTCTTTCCTATAACTGGATTTTTGGTGTGTATAGTTCATGACTGCATTCAACTTGTCAAAATTGCAAAATAACCCTTCTACTGGAGATGGAGCGTCGTTGACGGGAGAAGAAAGAAGAAAGAAGAAGAAGGCACCACTGTTGATTGGAGATTTCTGAAGTAGAAAGATAATTTGAGTGAAATTTTATTTAACCTATTTCATTTGGGCTTGGCCTCAAAACATAAAAAGAGTAGAAAATAAATTTTTCGGGCTAGAGCCCTGAAGAAATCACTAATTTTGTTTACCTCCTCAACACCACAAGATGCCATACCCAAACACAGTTTCATGTATTAGAAGAATCGAGAAAAAAGAAATACTTTAAAATAATTAGTTATTCTGATAAATAGAAAATCAATCAACATTAAATACCAAAAAGACTTGAGAGCCTGAAGCAAATATTAGATTCCCGGTCCACATTTAACACGATCTAGACTAATTCCATTGGTTATTAGATATACAGACAATGGAAATTAATCCTAAAGAAACAATGAACAGATCAATTTTAGAAATATCCAAATCACATATATGGAAGAAAAGGTGAGATGCAAATTCACGTAAATCAGTCAATTTGTTAATTTTCATAATAAACTCTAGACGTACATGTTACATTAAGAACAATAACAGGGAACAATAATAGTAATAGAAAAATACTAGGAAATACATAACATAGCCGATAATAGGAAAATACTACGATAGCAATAAAACACTACGAATAGTGTGGTAAATCGGAACCTGGTCCTCCAATGTTATTAAAATAAGGAGAATATGAACCAGTTGCAAAATGATCTCATTGGCTTTGTTCTTGAGCTCTAGTTGCATAAATACGTTCTAGTTGAGCTTGAACATGTGCGCGGTATCGTGGGTCTGTTATGGAGTTCAAGTTTATAGCTAGAATTTTGTTTTCTTCTTTGATTGTTTTAAGATCGCACATATGCCCGAGTTTTGCATTTGTTGCCTGCATAATATCCCTAGCTTTTTATTTTCTTCATTCATCAAGTTGATCAACATGGATGCAGACTCGTCTTTCTTCGCTTTCAATTTGGCTTTTTTCACCCCAATAGGTCGGGACGACGGAGAACCACCAAAATCATTGCTCTAATGATCATCATCATCTAGGTTCATATGAAATTAAGAGAAACCTTGTGAGGCTGGTGATTCAGGAGTCGGATTATCAGATCCGGAAGAAAGACATTTGTATCTTGCTTGTCTGGAGCTCTTATCACCATCTTGAAATTTTTCAAAATCATTCATAATGTTCCACACGTGATCGAATTTCCAGCCTAATTTGCATTTTGCATTTTGCGAGTACAATAGTTTGGTCTGTGTCATCTGCAAATAGATTTTAAAAAATTCATATATTAATACTCAATTTATTGAATACACTAAAAAATATTGTACCCACAATATCTTCATGTGAAACACCACTTTGATTTCTTCTTTCAATATGTCGTATGCTAGCGTGGAGACCCTCCATAGCTTTCTCAATTACTTGCATTCTAGTCTATAGAGATATGTCTGTCCAGTAATCTCAACCTGTTGTTTTTGCTTTGTTATAACTCTCTTCTACACGACCCCAGAAACGATCGATAGATTGATACACTCAGACTATTGGATCTTGCGAAATTTCCATATAGACTTGGCATAACAGAATACCTCAGAGTGAGAATAGCCTGAACTACGAGTAGCCATTTTTGAATGGTTTAAGTTTATGAATACAACTATCTATCCACATATCTCTATTTATACACATTTTTACTTCTCAACATTACTACTTCTCAATATATCTTTTACGTACATCACTATCACGATTCGACTACAGAATGTTTACTACACAATACATATCTTCCCAAGACACCTCTATAGCACATAAACTATTATGATTTGACTACACAAGAACTACTACACAACACACCTATTCCCAACACATCTCTTACACACAACACATCTCTTTCCAACATATCTCTTACACACATCACTACATTTCCTCTTCCCAATACATCCACTACTTATAAATGGATTTGACTACACAATACACCTTTTCCCCACACATCCACTACTTATAAATGGATTTGATTACACAAAACACATATTTCCAATACACTTCTTCCCAACACACTCTTACACACAACACATCTCTTCCCAACACAATACTCATGGATTTAACTCTCATCTTGGTCCTACTGTCCCATTTTTCTTTTACTAATTAAAGATTTTTTTTTCAAATTTTACAAATCGAGTATGTTTGAGCTCATTTTATTGTATTTTTTAAAAAATGTATTTACAACACATGTTTATGTGAGAGGGACACAAGCATTGTTTGTGGGTCGGGCTGATGAGATTATTATGTTTGATGAGGATTCAATAATTACATGCAAGGTTGGAAGTGAGGAGTCAACGCCCATTTCAATCAACAATACACTTTTGATATATTGCGTCCCGTGTTATATTTTGAATAAAAAAATATATTTGATTTTTGCATTTATAATTTCATCTCAATTCAAATGGTGTAACACGAGATGTACGAGTAATAGAGTAATAGAAGAGTTCAACGAGGTGATAAAATCACATATTTTATAGTAACTTATTATTTTTTGCTATACAACACACCTCTTCCCAACACATACACTACTTATAAATGGATTTGACTACACAATGCACCTATTCCCAACACATCCACTACTCTTTATGGATTTGACTACACAACACACATCTTCCCAACACATCCACTACTTATAAATGAATTTGACTACACAACACACATCTTCCCAATACACCTCTTCCAAACACATCCACTACTCTTAATGGATTTGACTACACAACACACCTCTTCCCAACACATCTCTTACATCTCCGCTTCATTTAAAATCTCAACAATATATAATGTAACATGATAGAAATGTTTCTTCATAATTCCACATACTTATCTCCTTCACAATTGCTTCTCTCAAAATGAATTTCAATCAAGACTCTTCATCATCTTCTTCATTAGATGATTGATGTGTCGATTTTATACTACTCGAATTCACTCAGTTCTGACGCTCATCTTGTCCAAGTTGATGTTTTTTTGTGCACAGAAATGTCTATTTTCAGTAGGTTTTTGACCCGATGATGAGGTGGCAGTGCAGAGCTGATTTGGAGTTATTTTGGCGCGTTTTGGAGATAAAACGGGGCTTAGATTGAGAAGGAAAAATTTGTTGAAGATTAATTTGGAAGTTAAAAGATATTTAAAGGCCGAGTTCTACAAGGAAAAGGAGTCTTGGAGATCAAGATATTCAAGATTTGCCCTAGATATTATTTCCTTTGGAGGATAAGTTCCAAGATCTATATAAAGGGCTGGAGTCAAGAGCATGAAGCAGCGCTTAACGCTTAGAGAACCACTTCATAACACAACCTTTCAGCGCTTCTTTTCATCCTTTTAGTTTCGTTCTCCTCCACTACCGATCTTAGTCCCGTAGCATAGTTTAGATTTAGTTTTCAGCTGAAGTATTCAAACACTTTTTATTGCTTTTGCAGTTAGTTAAATCCATATTTCAGCACTCGTTTCGCATTTCCGGTTCAATTCAAGCTTTCGTTCGGCTTTATGATTTCGGTATTCTCGCCTTGAAAATTCTCGCACTTTAGTTTAGGTTGCATGCTTTCATACTTACTCACTTTAATTTATGTTCTGATCATATTCGTTATGTTCTACTTGTCCAAGTTAATCATGCGTAGCTAAACCTTTTAGGACTTCGGCAAGGGTGACAAATATGAGATACAAACTTTGTGAGATCTAATTGGACGTAGTAATTAAAGACTAGGGTTTCGACTTAATTCGGGGTAGAAAGATTTAATTGGATTAACTTAAACCTGATCAATTTAGGTTATGAAGATTAGTGTCAGATTGTTCAACAACTTAGGTGGCGAAGCTATCGTAACGGTAGTCGAATTAAGGAGGTTAATCATCTTTGTCAGCTTGTCCAACAACGGTAGAGATTAAAATTGGGTTCCTTCCTCGTAAAGCAATCTAATTATTAAATTTAGGATTGTTCAACAAGCTAGGTTGTGGTTAGGTTAGGCAGTAGCGGAAATTTGTTCAACAAGCCACTACCGACTAAGTAAGTAGGAATTGGGGTATGTACGTGTCCAACACGGTATCTTATAACTGGCTGATTCTAGGAATTAATTAAATTTATACATCAGTGATCGAAGTAGTTGTCTCATACGAGTTACCTGAAGCCGAGTCCGACTTTCTTTACTTGTTTTATCTAAATCTACTTTTCTGCTATTTACTTTTATTTGCCTAGGTAGTAAACCCAAAATTTATGCGTGGTGACATCACCAAAACTTGATCAAGAGGATAGATATAGTTGATTTTTACTGTTCCTTGAGTTCGACCCTGTTCTATACTAATTATAAATTTCTAAGTGTGTGTAGGAATTTTATTTGGTGTGAAAACAGCGATCATCAATGACGAAGAAATAATAGCAGCATTAATGAGCCAACAACAAGCTATGTTGACTGTTATTAATAATAACAACATATTGATGGCTCATTACGCGCTCCAACAAAACCAAGAATCCAGACATGGTGGTTCTATTCCAAGTCATATTACCATAAAGCGTGATCGAGAAGTTGCGAATGATAGATTGTATGTTGATTACTTCGTAGATAATCCAGTGTACAATGATACCATGTTTCGTAGGAGATATCGGATGTCTAGTTCGTTGTTCATTCGCATTGTTGAGACAGTTACTCAACATGATTGATACTTCCAACAACGAGCATATAATAAAGGACGAGCATATAATAAAGGAAAACTTGGCTTATCACCTCTACAAAAAGTTACAGCAGCATGTCGTATATTAGCATATGGCGGAGCAGTAGGTGCTACAGACGAGCATGTTAAAATAGGTGAGTCCACTGCAATTGAAAGCATGAAAAGGTTCTGTCAAGCAATAATAGAGATATTTTCGTCTCAATATTTGCGGACACCAAATGCTAATGATATTTCTAGGCTTCTCTACATTGCTAAAAAATGTGGGTTTCTTGGAATATTAAGCAGTTTAAATTGCATGCACTGGAAGTGGCAAAATTGTCCTACCACGTGGGCCTGTTCACACGCAGGTCGTAGTGGAACTCCGACGCTTATTCTCGAAGCGGTGGCAGATTATGATCTTTGGATATGGCATGCAAATTCCGGTATGCCAGGAACAAATAACGACATCAACGTATTAGAATCTTCTCCTCTTTTTATAATCTATCTGAAGGTATTGCTCCTCCGGCTCGTTATGTACTTCAAGGGAAAGAATTTAATATGGGGTATTACTTAGCTGATGGTATATATCCGAAATGGAGTACCATTGTGCAAATGATTCAACAGCCTCGCACTCCACCTCATAAGCATTTTGCACTAAAACAAGAAGCTTGTAGAAAAGACGTAGAAAGTGCATTCGGTGTTCTCAAGCAGCGCTTCGCAATTGTAGCGTGTCCGGAACGTTATGAGAGGAAAGAAGTTGTTGGTCCCGAGAGCACGTTCAGGTGTAGAGGGGGGGTGAATACACCTGAAACCGATTTTCTCAACTTAAACACGAACAGTCCTTTTCAGGATAGTGTCGTACTGAAAGAATTCAGCAGACCAGATAGTTGTTCTGAATCGTGTTGGCAGAGTGACTGACTCTACTGAGATCTGCTAGGCGGCCGAGCGTCGAATCGGTATCGGCGGATAGAGTTCGATGGTGCGGAATAGTGTAGGCCCAGTCGGTTGAGTTGGAAAAACGTTTTTAATAAAAATGGTTTGATGATTAGTGCGATCGGTTAAGTTTGCTTTGAAACTCGGTTGAATGATTTTAAAGGATAGTTTTCGGTATGAACGGTTAAAATCAATGCAACAGTAAAAGAGAACACAAATAAGAGACACAGAGATTTTTAAAGTTGTTCGGACACAAAAATCCTACGTCCACTGTCCCAAAAGATCAGGAGGCTATGTATTATACTGAGTTAGTCTCAGTCAGCTTGTACACTGGACAAAGCTGCGTCTTGGAATTTATACTGAGCAAGTCTCAGTTTGCACGGTTATCAAACTGAAGTGTTTGACAAACTCTCCAACTATGAAGGAGTCCTTTTACAATAAGGATTAAGTTCAAATATGAACTCCTTCGTCTAAGCTATGGATATGTTCTATTGAGCTTAGGTTAGAGGGATAGGGAACAAGAAGGTAGCTTCTAGAACAACGAACAGCTGAGTTTAGCTATGGGTTCGTGTAACGTCGTTTGGATACTAGAGGCTTGTATGTAACGATTTAAGCTTGGTTTCCTAAGAGCTAGAATGTAGTCTTTCGCCGGAGATATATTCTTCGAACTTCTTGCGAAAGACTTGGGCTTTTCAGATTAGCTCGTTTGAATGCTCTGTGTGTGTCGTTCGTTTTCTCGTTAGTCTCTTGTGCTTCAAATTTTGATTTATCCCTCTATTTATAGAGAAGAGATTAGGAAAGATCCGTTGGAGATGATGATCCCTTTATCTCTCTCTTTTGGTAGCTAACGGCTCTTTTGAAGTAGAGTGACAGTGTCCTTTCCCTCCTTTTCCGAAAAGTTGTTGACTTGCAGCTTTAGTAGGTGTAGGACAGGTGTCTGCTTGTCATTTGCCGAGGTTCGAAAAATGGTTGAGATGGAACAGACTTCGAGGAGATCTGAAGCTGACTTCTCTTATCCTCGTATTTGACTACACTGATTGACTTTCAAAAGATCTGACAGTTCAGAAGACTGTCTGGCCATTGCCGAGTCCGATCGTTGATTCGGATAGTGAACATGCCGAGTTGGCTCTACGAAGATCAGCTCTGTGCACAAGTGAACTACTCCTGCCGAGTTCGGTCCACCGACTCCTTTCGCATACTGCTCCCTGCTGAGTCCAAAGATTGCTGAGTCTTCTACTTCTGGTGTTGAGGCTGATAAGCTACTGAACGCCTGAACCAGAGCAGAGTGTCTACTGAGTCTGAAACCTCAGAGACAAAAACAAATACAAAGTAATGGTTCACCGATCAAGATAGGGTTTTGGGATCTTCAAATCTTCATAGACCCGTTCAGAGCACAAGGCTACTGAGTATATGTCAGTACGGAAGACAGGATCATTTCCCACTATATGCAACAGTGTTGAGGATAGAATCATCACCCAAAAATTTACCCCTATTTGATGATGCCAAAACCTAACAACATCTATGCAAACTAACACTAAACTTGTCAGAAACAGAGCTCCTTACAATATTACAAGTAGGATCGGTGGAGTTGTTCTTCAAGTTCTAGACTATCGAAGGGGAGCAGGTCGGAGAGTCGAATATAGAGACCAAGCATTTCTCCCCGTCTTAACAATTTCCCCTTCAAGAAAACAACTAGTCTATCGGAATCAAAGCGGCTGCGACAAAGAATCGGTGAGTGTGTGAGTCGTAAGAATCACTTTAGTGATTCCGAGTGTTAAGCATAAGACAAACACGGCTTATTTAGACAATAAGATATTGTCAAAGCCAAACAGAGATATCATATATATAAATAAGGAAATCGGTACATATACATCTCTCGCTAGACTAAAACATACGGAAATAAAGAAGTCGAACATCACTTGAAGTGACTAATCCTGTCCTTGAATTCTTGAGAAGAATCTTCGGGAAGGGGCACTCCATACATCCGATAAGTGTTCTTCCACAGCTTCATTATTTCAGCAAAGTCCGCTGGCTCATCTTCATCAAGGAATTTTGCTTCAGCAGCGTACTTCACCTCTTTCTCAATTACGTCGAAATGAATAGATCCATCCAGTCTTCGTGGGGGTGGCAGAATTCTAGGATCTGGGACTCTGACTTCGACATTTTCTTTTACAGCTTTGTGCAATCTAGCGTATATGTCTAAGTCAGCGATCATTATGTAATCAGTATATGCTTCTACCTTGCGCTTATCTGACCAGAAACTCCAGAAGTAGTTTCTTTTGATGAATTCAATCTTCAGCGCTTCCCATCTTTGCGTGAATTCTACTGGCATCCATTCGTCTGTTCTCGGCCATCTGTAGGTCTTTAGATCCGAAGGCTTTCTGAACTTCCTGTATCTGTAGGGAATGTCAGCCTTAGACGGGATCCTCTGACTTGCTTCTTTCTCTGTTCTCAGCCTTAGGGCTTCAAGATCTGCCATATGAGTCCTTTCTCTGGCAGCTTCAATCTGTCTAGCCTCTGTATAAATATATGTCCAGCTGAGCCCAGATTTCTTCCATCTCTCTATCTTGAGCTTCGGAAGCAGTGTAAGAAGGCTTGTGTGATTGCTCTTGTTCTGAGTCAGCAGGCGTAGTAGATTTTTCTATTGATTTGCCTTGCTACTCAGTGGACTTCTACTGTGCTTCTCCTTTTCTCTATCTTCATCATCTCCAATTTTCAGCTTCCTAGGAGGCAACCTAGCAGTTGTTGGTTTCTTTCCGCCGCGTGCTAGAGCCTTTGTTTTTCCTTTAGCAGTCTTTGCTTTTGGCTTGTTGGCTGCTTCAGCTTCGGCTATCTCCCTAGCCATCTTCTCATCAGTGGTTATCTGAGCCTCCTCCTCCTTAGTGATATATCTCTTAGATTTCTTGGAGGGAGGGGTCGGGAGCTTCAGGATCTTCTTTCCTTTGCCTTTTACTGGAGGTGGGAGAGGAGCATCTTCCTCTTCTGAGTCCTCCAAGTCAGCATACTCAGCAACCTCTTTGATTATATCCAAAGGAGTTTGGGTTGCCTGAGTTGCTACTTCTATGGGTCCTAAGCCGCTTGGGCCAGTCTCAGTTGATGCTGCAGCTGCAGCTGAGACACCCTGGGCCTCGCCAGTTGTAATTGGTTTAGTAGGAGCAGATGTTTGAGATGAGCTTGCTCCGGCTACTGACCTTGTCTTCTTGGGAGACTTCAGTACCTGCTCCTTGGTGGTGGCTTCCCCCTTAGTTGATTTCTCAGTTTTAGCAGGGGTCTGCTTAGCCATCCTTTCCACCTTTATATCCTTTTCCCTTTGGGCCTCCTTTTCCCTTTGGGCCTCCTTTTCCCCCTTTTTGGCATCAGCAATTATAATAGGGGTTGGAGCGGATACCTTGTTGTTCAGGCTAGTGTACGAGGCTGACAATTCATCTAGCTTGTTATGTATCTTAGTCAGCGCCTCGTGCAGCTCGTTCTTCTCACTGATCATTTCTTCTATGTAGCGCTTGTAAGAATGATCGGCTGCTGCCTTGAACTCTTTCAGCTGTGCATCAACCTTATCTTCCATGGCCTGCTGGATAGAAGTGATTCTGAGCTCATTGGCCTGGGATATGGTTGTGACTGACTCAGTGTGGGAGGACTGAGAGGCTTTAAAATTTTCAAGTAGCTTGGCTCTGTCCTTCTCGGATCGGGTCTTAGGCGAGCTTCAAGTCGCCTTTCGCTTTGCCGGCGCCGGATACGATGATGGAGACGTCGGGGCGGCCGATTCCGACAATGTAGTTCTCGGCCCTTGAATCTCGCCGTGGCTTGAGCGACTGCGCTTCCACACTTTGTGGATTGTTGTGGCAAGTGCACGGTTCTGAGTGCCCTGGCTTTTGAGAGCCTTTGCCACTGACTTCGATTGTCAGCCTTTGGGGCTGGGCGCTACTTCAAATGCTGACTCAAGTAAGAGCCGAGCAGGTTCTGCATTGGTTGAAGTACCAGCCGCTGACTTCTCAGGAGCAAGGATACTGAGAGGTAATTCAGTAGGAGTGGGAGTATCCTTGTCCTGTTGAGTTCCCTCATCAGGCTTCTCAGGGCCTAAATCACGGGGTGGGTCCTGACCATCGGGGTCAGACCCATCTGAGGGAGCTGAGCCGGAAGCCTACTGTCGATCATGCAGCAAGGCCAGCATGGCTGCCCTCAAATCTTCAAGGGTTCCGAGGTCAGCAGGCTCGGAGTAGCCTATCTGCTGCCTGATCCTCAGTTCCTCTTCGTGTAATTATTCGCAGGAGTGATGGATTATAAGGCGTTGAAGATTGTGCCACTCTTGGAACCTCAGTAGCATATGGAATCTAGCTTGCTTGGCAATGAGCACTAGATCTGGGTGGCCAGCAATTTCCGGGATATGCTTTGTGATCTCTCGGGATGCTCGAGATTGGATAGCTGAGGCTTCCATCCCAATAGATTCTTCTTCAGACGCCGTCTCCGAATCTTATATGTCTATCGTTGACGTCTGTTTCTCAGCAGATGGAAGACTGCTGAGTGGGGGGACATCAAAGGGACTGTCCAGGGCTTGAAGGTCTCCACCCTGGACTTCTTCAATTTGAACCCCTTGGTCCACTTCTTCTGCTTGTTCAGTGAAGATGGCTTTCTCCACTGACTGAGTCTTTTCAGAAGACTCGATTCATCTCTCGCTGTTCTTTGCGTCGCTCGCCCGTTCAGCGGTTGCCTCAAGTTCTGCCTCTACTTCAGTAGGCACGATGGGAATAGTCTTTTTCAGTCGCTTTGCCGGTGCCTTAGGCGTTTTAGCTTGAGGAGACCGCTTCTTGGATGGCGTAGTCTTCTGAGGCGTAGTTTGCTGAGCTGAGGGACCTGACCCGATTTGGTTGAAGGGCTCTTGCCCCCGTTGTGAAATCTTATCTTCTTCACGTTAAAGTATTGCTTGTCGTTGTACGTGATCTCGGTCGATGCGCGAAGTCCTCGAATCATCACGGATAGCTTCGACCCGTAAAGGAGCTTTCCGTTTGCGCTCAGTCTGTATGATGCTTTGTCGAATTTGGCTGCTTGAACCATGAATTCGCGGAGAAAGAACTCTGTCCAGTTAATTTTGGCTCTATCATAGATAGCCATCATCAGTTGCAGCTTGGGCCTGGATACTTGATCGAAAGATCCGGCTTAACTCGTCAGCAGTTGCGTCACTATGTACGCCAAAGCCCGATACTACGGTAGCATCGTGTTCTTTGGGAATGCGGCTCTGAAGACTGTAGGCTTCCTGCAGAAGATGGAGAGGTAGTCATCCATCATGTCATCGTTATATCCCACGGTGCTGACTCCCTCGGAGGGTAGATCGAAGCTTCTTCGAAGAGCTTCCTTGATTGACATTTCCTTCACCTCCATAGCAGCATCGCCGATGTTGTGTACAATGAATCTTCCATGAATATCGCCGGCTACTGAGTCTGAGTTGAGGAGACTTCAGCAACCTGCCTCGGGAGAAAGAAGGTGGGCTTCCTCGTCAGAAGACTTTCAAGGCCGGTAATGCGGAGAGCTTCGAAGATCTCATCCATGAACTCCAGATCGTAGGCGTCAAACTCCATGACTGGCTCGCACCAGACATGGTCTTTCTCAAGGATTTCCTGCATATTCTCTGGAGCTGTTACCGTAAGGCCTGCCATTATATCTGTAACAAGCAAATAGAATTATCAGTATCGAGTTTGATGATATAATCAGTATAGCGATGCTGAATAATGAAACAAGTTAAAGACAATCTAATACCATACCACTGAAAATCTGAGAGTTTTAAGAAGATTAGATGAAGTTTGCAAGTAAGGTTTGCAGGAAGTGGATCTCAGAATTTTCGGAGTAAAAAGATTTGAAAGATTGCTAATGGCGGTTTTGAAGATATGATCGCAGATATATATCTAAGTGAAGATGAACGGTTAACGATCAACATCTAAGTTTAAATATGCTTTATGAGATGGACGGTCAAGATTAAGTGATATATTATAGGTAATGATCATGTTGCCGCCTAAGTCAAAAGCCAGTTGTAACTTGCCTAAGTAGTAACTGTGATACGACGTGCATTAAATGCGTGGCAGAGTTCAGCATACTTATGCATAGAATGTCGTGCATTAAATGTAAACCGTTAATATTAAATGACATTTTATAAGGCATTAAATACGATGCTGAAACTGAAGTGAATCTGAGTCGTAGACGCATAGTGCTTTATTCCATTGGCTACTACGAGTAGAGATACGCAAACTGTCGGTCCGAACATTGTAGTCAGCGATACCTCGTGTAGATGGTTGCGAGTCTCTTCGTGCTGATTTTACTCAGATCGAGAGTGAACATTCCCCCTTACTGAATGTTCCTCTCCTGAATCCTCTTACTGACTTGAGTCAGTCGAGTCCAGCAGACCTAGCTCTACTGAAAGTTCTCTGAATCTTGCTTTAGCTAGAGGCTTGGTCAGTATATCAGCCCTTTGACGGTCAGCATAGATCTTTTCCGTCCTGATATCCTTCTTTTCGACATGGTCACGAATGAAGTGATGTCTAATGTCCACATGCTTGCATCTTGTGTGAAGTACAGGGTTCTGAGTGATTGCAATGGCACTGGTACTGTCACAGAAGATTGGCACTTCATTCTGAATGACGTCATAGTCGCGTAGGCTGCTTGTCTCCCGCCCAAAGGATTTGGGCGCAAAGAACTTCCCAGGCAACCATGTATTCAGCTTCGGTAGTTGATGTGGGCTGCGAGTGCCTTGCTTCTTTGAGAACCATGAGATTAGCTTACCGCCAAGGAACGACACGTTCTCGAAGTTGACTTTCGGTCAATTCTACACCCCGCATAGTCGGCATCGTAATAACTTGTTAGTTCTATAATATCATGTTCGGATACCACAAACCCATGTATCGGTGTTCCTTCCGAGATAGCGGAGAATCTTCTTTGCTGAGTCCATGTGGCTCTACTTTGGATTCGCCTGAAATCAAGCACAGACACCTACAGCATAAGTTATGTCAGGACGAGTAGCTATTAAGTATAATAAAGAACCAATTATAGCATGAAATTCAGTTTGGTCTACTGATACTCCCTCTTTATCAAGATCAATCTTCATGTTCGTGTTCATCGGGATCTTGATAGGTTTGTCGGATGTGCAACCGAATCTTTTGATGAGGTCTCTAGTGTATTTGCCTTGATTAATGAACCTTCCCTTCTCAGATTGTTTGACTTGAAAACCGAGGAAATAGTTCATTTCTCCTATCATTGACATCTCGAATTTATCCTTCATCATTCTCTCGAATTGTTGACACATGATGACATTCTTTGAGCCGAAGATGATGTCATCTACGTAGATCTGCACGAGTAATAGGTCGTCTTCCAGTCGAATGTTGAAAAGAGTGAGGTCTACTGTGCCTTTCTGAAAACCTTTCTGAAGAAGAAACTCAGATAGGGTATCATACCAAGCCCTGGGTGCTTGTTTTAACCCATACAGAGCCTTTCTTAGTCTGTAAACTTGATGTCCCTGCTGAAAGCCGGGCGGTTGTTCTACATAGAATTCTTCTTTCAGTACGTCGTTCAGGAAAGCAGACTTCACATCCATTTGATAAACTCTGAATCTTTGATGTGTTGCGTAGGCCAGGAATAGTCTGATTGCCTCCAATCTTGCAACTGGGGCGAATGTTTCGTCAAAATCTATTCCTTCAGCTTGATAGTAGCCTTTTGCCACGAGTCTTGCTTTATTCCTGACTATGACGTTGTTTTCGTCTCGCTTGTTCTTGAAGACCCATTTTGTTCCAATCACATGTTGATGCCGGGGTCTGTCAACAAGCTCCCAAACTTCGTTTCTCGTGAACTGATTCACCTCCTCCTGCATGGCTATGATCCAGTCATCATCTTTCAGTGCGTCCTTAATTGTCTGAGGTTCGTCGGCAGATAAGAAGCAGGAATATAAGGCGTTTTCTCCCTGACAGAATCTGGATCTTGTCTTTACTCTTGCTGAAGGATCTCCGATAATCAGATCAGAAGTGTGAGCATCCAGCCACGATCTACGATGTTTCAGCTCTTCATCTGAAATTTGTTCAACACAGATAGTAGGTGAGTTAGGCATTTTAGTTGTACTATTCTGAGTTTGAAGCATTTCAGTAATGAGAGTGTGATCTACTGAGTCACCAGGTTCAGGGGCATTCAGCTCAGGAACATTAATAGTTATTCCCCCTGAGTTGTTATTCTCAGTAGTGGTCTCGCTTACCTCCGGGGTTTCTTCATCGACCCGAGTTACCCGGGGTTGACTCCGTTTAGGAGAGTCAATCGGCTCGCTTCACTTGCTGCCGGTTGAGATTCGGTAGATTTGTCTTCGGTTTCCTCATCCGAATCATCATCCCAACATTGCTTGGATCTTTTCGACTTTGTCTTTTAAGCTTAGATCTTGTAGGCGCTTCTGATGTCCTCGGATTCGTAGTTAGAGTTATTGCTCCTGTCTTCGATAGCAAACTCATTAAAAACAACATGAGGGCTTTCCTCCACGCAAAGGGTTCGATAGTTGAATACTCGAAAGCTTTCTTGACCCGAGAGTATCGTAAGAACACTCCCCGATCCGACTTGCTATCAAAAGTTTTCACTAATCTTTCCCATTATTGTGGATAAAGCACGAGCACCAAAAAATATGGAAATAAGATAGAGAAGGTTTCCTGCCGTTCCATAGTTCATATGGTGTCTTCTTCTGTTGCTTTGTCAGTAAAGATTGGTTCTAAGTGTAACAAGCGTGTCGGTAGCTTCGCCCGAGAATTTGGTTGGGAGTCCCGAGTGCATGCGAGTAGAGTTCTTCTTGCCTCTTTGAGAGTTCTCGTTCTTTCGTTCGGCAACTCCATTCTCGTCGAGGTGTGCGAGCGAGCGAGATGTCTCGTGCTCTATTCCTTCTGCCTTGCAGAACTCCTCTACCATGAAATTAAGGAACTCAGTTCCTCTGTCTGAACATATTTTGACAATCTTGGTGTTCTTTTCGACACTGAGCCTTTTCAGAAGCCTTGGTAACTCTGTTCGATGTCGACTTGTTGGCAATGAATATGACCTAAGTATAGCGCGAGTAGTCATCAATGACCACTAAAGCATATTTCTTGCCTCGATCGTCACTTTGGAGAGACCGGACCGAACAAATCCATATGTAGTAGCTGAAGGATTCCATCAGTGGAAGGAGATGGAACAGGTGGATTTTGATTCCTTGTTTGCTTTCCCTTCAGACATGCTTCACACTGACTGTCTTTGCTGAATACTTCATTTGGCAGTCCTCTTGCTAGAGTGTTTCTTGCTAATTTGTTGAGCGTTTTGAAGTTGAGATGGCTGAGTCTTCTGTGCCATAGCCACCCCGTTCGGTTGTCATTCTTCGCCAACAGACAAGCTTTAGGTTCAGCTGAGTTCCAGTCAGCCACATATATATTTTTTTTGCTCGATCCTGTTAACACTGTTTTCCCTGTGGATTTATCAATAACATCACAGAAACCAGCGTCAAATATGACTATATTCGAGTTATCACAGAATTGACTAACAGAGAGAAGGTTATGCTGAAGTCCTTCAACATATGATACTCTTGGAACTTTGGCAGCTCCAATGCTGAGTGTTCCATATCCTCTGGTGTAACCTTTAGCATTGTCTCCAAACTCGATTCGGGGTCCTTCTTCAGGGATATAATTCTTCAGCAGACTCTTTTGGTATGTCATGTGTCGTGAGCATCCGCTGTCCACATACCATGGGTCTTTGTGCACCTCATCCTCTTCTCCTGCCATTAGACACTTTTCAGCAGTTTCTTCAGCTTCAAGCTCTAGGGCCATGAAAGCTGCTTCATCATCAGATGAATCCATGAACGAGTCGACTTCTTCTGAGTCGTCTAAGAGTTCACCAGCAATGTATGCTTGTCTCTTCTTGGCGAATTTCTCTCTCCTTGCTTTGCGTGCTGCTCGTTCAGCCCTACTGAGCTCAGGACAATCATATTGATAATGTCCTGGCTTTTTGCAGTTGTAGCAGGCGATGACTATTTCTTCTTTGCTTTCGCTTTCTTTTGATGGTGCTGAGTCATCCCTTTTTCTGCATTCAGAAGTATGCGAGTCAGGAGTGCGCTTCGGCGTGTATTCAGACTTACCTTTCGATTCTCGATAGGCTTTAGTCACTTTTCTGCGCCGCTCCCTCTCCTTCTGATACTTCACGGCAAGCAGTGCGTACTTCTGAGCTAGACTTCCTTCTTGTATGTCGTTGAGTGAAGGTTCGGTCTTACTCGACGCAGAGATGTTGTCTTGACCGATGCTTTGAAGGCATGGTCAATTTTAGTGTCGGCTTCGGCTCGGCCGCTGAGGTGTCATCAAACTCGAATTCCCTCTGCTTGAAGTTACGAAAAGATATGGTCGGGAGTAACAATATCTAAATTAGAATGACGTAATAAGGTAGCAAAAGGAGTCCAATGACCGTGCAGCGTACCCTCAATATTTTGAGATTCATTTCTCGGTTGGAGAATGTCCGTCCCAGCCGTTGATGGAGTTCATCGGATTCGTGAATCGACGCCGAGATCTTTAATGGTGTCTCCGGGCATGAGAGACAATCTCTCCGGCTTTTGGAGTTCCGGTGCAAGTTTATTTGCTTTAATTTTCTCGAGTCCCCCGACTTAGTAGCGCTAGAGCATCCCGTAGTTCTTTTACGGTCTTGCATTCCACGAACCTGCCGAGATAAGAATCGCTTAAGGTGGTTAGTATGGCATTCTCGGCGACTCGGTCTAAGTTGTGAAGTTTCTTCTCCTCGGGGGTGAAGAGACTTACGTCCTTGGGAATCTTCTTCCCGGTCACCATTCCTCCTCCATCCGTTGGATCCTCGAGTTACGACGCTATCTATCATCGGGACGATAGGTCCATCCTCAAGAACCTCGTCATGTCTTGTCGTGGAGAGATGTCGAGATGAGCTTCCATTCCGACTCGCCATACGCCGTAGTTCTCTACGAGAACATGGGTACCATCCTTATACCCGACATATCGAACATATTTAATAAAGATATGAATGAAGAATGGTATGCGAAGTGAAAACGTTTTCCGGATCCGTTCAAGTAGACCGGTTTCAAGATAACAAGAGTCTTATAGAACTCCCGCTCGATACCAATTATTGGTCCCGAGAGCACGTTCGGGTGTAGAGGGGGGGTGAATACACACGAAACCGATTTTCTCAACTTAAACACGAATAGTCCTTTTCAGGATAGTGTCGCATCGAAAGAATTCAGCAGACCCGGATAGCTATTCCGAATCGTATTGGCGAGTGATCGACTCTGCCGAGATCCGCTAGGCGGCGGCGTCGAGTCGGTATCAGACGCAGATAGAGTTCGGTGGTGCGGAATAGTGTAGGCCCAATTCGGTTGAGTTGGAACAACATTTTTAATAAAACAGGTTTCAGAGATTAGTGCGATCGGTTAAGTTTCTTTGAAACTCGGTTGAATGATTTTAAAGGATAGTTTTTAGTATGAACAGTTTAAATCAATGCAACAAGAAGAGAACACAAATAAGAGACACGAGAGATTTTTAAAGTGGTTCGGACACAAAAATACTACGTCCATTTGTCCCGAAAGATCAAGAGGCTATGTATTATCTTGAGTTAGTCTCGGTCGGCTTGTACACTTTGGACAAAGCTGCGTCTTGGAATTTATACTTGAGCAAGTCTCGGTTGCACGGTTATCAAGCTGAAGTGTTTGACAAACTCTCCAACTATGAAGGAGTCCTTTTACAATAAGGATTAAGTTCAAATATGAACTCCTTCGTCTAAGCTATGGATATGTTCTATTGAGCTTAGGTTAGAGGGATAGGGAACAAGAAAGTAGCTTCTAGAACAACGAACAGCTGAGTTCAGCTATGGGTTCGTGTAACGTCGTTTGGATACTAGAGGCTTGTATGTAATGATTTAAGCTTGGTTCCCTAAGAGCTAGAATGTAGTCTTTCGCCGAAGATATATTCTTCGAACTTCTTGCGGAAGACTTGGGCTTTTCGGATTAGCTCGTTTGAATGCTCTGTGCGTGTCGTTCGTTTTCTCGTTAGTCTCTTGTGCTTCAAATTTTGATTTATCCCTCTATTTATAGAGAAGAGATAAGATCCGTTGGAGACGATGATCCCTTTATCTCTCTCTTTTGGTAGCTAACGGCTCTTTTGAAGTAGAGTGACAGTGTCCTTTCCCTTCTTTTCCGGAAAGTTGTTGACTTGCAGCTTTAGTAGGTGTAGGACAGGTGTCTGTTTGTCATTTGCCGAGGTTCGGAAAGTGGTTGAGATGGAACAGACTTCGAGGAGATCTGAAGCTGACTTCTCTTACCCTCGTATTTGACTATACTGATTGACTTTCAAAAGATCGACGATTCGTAAGAGCGTACGGCCGTTCTTGGAGTTCGATCGCCGATTCAAGAGTGAACATGCTTGAGTTGGCTCTGCGAAGATCGGCTCTCAAGTACAGTGAACTACTCTCGCCGAGTTTAGTTCCACTAACTCCTTTCGGTATACTTCTCTGCCGAGTCCGGTATTGCTGAGTCTTCTACTTCGGTGCTGAGTCGATACGCTTCGAACGCTGAACCCGGAGCGAGTGTCTCGAGTGCGAAACCTCGAGATAAAAACAAATACAAAGTAATGGTTCACCGATCAAGATAGGGTTTGGGGATCTTCAAATCTTCATAGACTCGTTCGAGCACAAGGCTATCGAGTATATGTCGAGACGGAAGACGTAATCATTTCCCACTATATGCAAGTCTGTCGAGGATATAATCATCACCCAACGGAAGTGTTAAAGGACATAATGTTGGGTGATGATTCAATCCTCGGCATGATCATACCTTTTGGGAAATGATTCTATCTTCTATATCGAATCACGCTCGTAGCCTCGTGCTCCGAACTGTTGAGAAGATTTGAAGATCCCAAAACCCTATTTGATTGGTGAACCATTCCTTTGTATTCGTATTTGTCTCCGAGGTTTCGGACTCGATGACACTCTGCTCAGTCAAGGCGCCGCAGCTTACCTACCTCAAGCACCGGTGTAGAAGACTCGGTGAATACTGGACTCCCGAGAGCAAGATATCGAGAGAGTCGGTTGAAGCGAACTCGAGCGAGTAGTTCACCTGGACTCGAAGCTGATCTTCGCAGACCTATCTTAGCAATCTATCTGCCGAATACAAGGTCGAGCTCGCAACGGCAGATAGTCTTCGGGGATCTGTCGAATCTTTTGAAAGACAATCGGCATTGTCATATGCGAGGAAGAGAGAAGTCGGCTTCGGTATGTCTCGAAGTTTGTGTTGTCTCAACCACTCCATCCACCCCTGACGAATGACAAGCAAACACGTGTCGTCTCACCTGCTAAAGCTGCGATCCAACCTTTTACCTAAAAAAGGTGGGAAAAGCACCGTACCTACTACACAAAAGAGCCGTTTGCTACCACAAAAGAGGGAAAAAGAAGAAGATCGTCTCCAACGGATCTATTCTTCTCTCCACTCTATAAATAGAGGGATCATTCAAGATTTAAAAGAACGAACGAATGCGCGCACCTAGAACACGAGAGAGCATTCAAATGAGCGAAATTAACGACTAAGTCTTCCGCAAGAATCAACCGAGTTATCTCCGGCGAAAGACTACATCCAGCTCAAAAGGAACCAAGCTAAACCGACATAAGCTTCTAGTATCCAAGCGACTGACACGAACCTATAGCTAAACCCTCAGCTGTTCGTCGCTCTAGATAGCTACATTCTTGTTCCTTATCCCTCTAACCCTAAGCTCACTTGTTATATCCATAGCTTAGACGAAGGAGTTCACATTTGAACCCAATCCTTATTGTATAAGGACTCCTTCATTGTTGGAGAAGTTTGTCAAACACTTAAAGTTTGATAGAAGTGTAACCGGGACTTGCTCGATATAATCCCCAAGCCACGGCTTTGTCCGATAGTACAAGCCGGCCGAGACTAACTTAGTATAATAAATAGCCTCCTGATCTATCGGGACAGTGGACGTAGGATTGTTGATATCCGAACCACTTTAAAAATATCTGGTGTCGTTTACTTACTATTTCATTGATTTTACTGTGCATACTGAACATCATATTTAAAATCGATTTAACGGTCTCGTTATTCGAACTTCTTATCTACTGAACTGAGACTAGCATAAAACGTTTTCCTCATTAAAAGCTGATTTGGGCCTACACAATTCCGCACGCTGAACTCTCACCGATCGATGCCGAATTCTCGACCTAGTCGGTTAGCGAGATCTCGGTAGAGTCGGTACTCTTTTAGCCTTTAACACGATTCGAAACGGTTGTGCAAGTTCCGCCGAACTATTTCGATCGGCACCTTCCCCGAATAGGGCTGTTCGTGTTCGAAAGTTGAGAAATTTGGATTTAGGTGTATTCACCCCCCCCCCCTCTACACCTGAACTCACTCACGGGACCAACAATTTGTATCAGAGCCGGTTGTTCTTTGACTCTTGTTATCTTTGAGACTGGTCTATTCGAACGGATCCGAGGGAAAGCGTTTTCACCTGCATATCACTCTACATTCATATCATTATTCTTCATGGCTGATATGTCGGGTATAAGGATGGTACCTATGTTCTCGGTGGAGAACTACGGAGTATGGCGAGTCAGGATGGAAGCTCATCTGACATCCCTCCATGACAGTATAACTGAAGTGCTTGAAGATGGACCTATCGTTCCTATGATTGATAGTGTCGTGACTCGGGACCAAGCTCAAGGAGGAGGAATGGTGACCGGGAAGAAGATCCCCAAAGACGTAGTCTCTTCACTCCCCGAAGAGAAGAAGCTTCACAATCTAGATCGAGTCGCCGGGAATGCTATACTAACCACCCTTAGTGATTCTTATCTTGGCGGGGTTCGGGAATGCAAGACCGCTAAAGAACTCGGGATGCTCTTGCGCTGCGAGTCGAGGGACTCGTAAGATTAGAGCCAATAAATTAGCGGCTGGAACTCCAAAAGCTGGAAAGCTTGTCTCTATGCCTGGGGACAAAATCGAAGATCTAAACGTCGAGTTACCAATCCGATGAATTCTATCAATGGTCGGGAAAGACATTCAAGAACCGAGAAATGAATCCGAAGATCCCGAGGGCACTGCCGGACGGACACTTGGACACCTTTTGCCACTTTATTGCGGCATTCTGATTTAGATGTTGTGTCTCCTGACCATATCTTTTCAGAATTACAGGCAGAGGAGTATGAGTTCGACAGACCTCAAAGAAAGCTGAGAGCTGAAGCCGATACAAAGATTGACCATGCTTTCAAAGCTACGGTCAAGGCAACGGCATCTCCCGCTACGAGCAAGACGACGAGTAAGGCCGAGCCTTCACTCATCGACCTACAAGAAGGAAGTCCAGCTCGAAGTACTGTGCCGCCGCAAGAAAGTATCGAAGGAGAAAGAAAGGCATAGAAAAGCGACCAAAGCATACCGAGATACAAAAGGTAAGTCGAATATACACCTAAACGCGCTCTCCGATACTCAATCTTCTGAATGCAGAAAGAAAGATGACTCAGCACCCTCAAGGGATAGTGTAACCAAAGAAGAAAAAGTCATCTCTTGCTACAACTGCAAGAAGCCGGACATTATCGGTATGATTGTCCTAAGCTCGTAGTGTCTTTGAACGCGCAAAGACGCAAAGGCAAGGAGAGAGAAATTCGCCCGGAAAAGACAATCCTACATAGTGGGTAAAATCTCGGACGACTCGAAGAGATCGACTCCTTCATGGATTCATCTGACGATGAAGCAGCTTTCATGGCCTTAGAGCATGAAGCAGATGAATCAACTGAAATGTGCATGATGGCAGGCCAAGAGGATGAGGTAAATTCTCATGAACCGGTTAACTCCTCTTCACACGCACACACGACACTATTTCAGAAGTGCGGATGGGAATTTGGACATCTCGACCGCATATGAAGATCTACTAGATGAACAAATTCGGATGAGTCGCACGCTCGGTAAGACTCTTCGGGAGTTGGATACCCCGAAAGTGGAGAATCGAGACTTTCTCGGAGAGTCGGGTTGTTCAGCGAGGCCGAAGGACTTGTGTTGAGACTCGGGGGAGGAGATAAACTCTCCGATGGCCAAGTCTCGAGCATCAAGAAGATCGGATTTCGAGTCTTGACCAATGACTTGACTCGAGAAAGATACCGAACCGAGTCTACTAAAGCAAGAACTATCGGGACTTCGGGCCCAGCACGACGCACCTTGAAGAAAAGTGATGATGTCGGAGGAACTCGATGACCGAGAGGTATATGGGTGCGAGAGAAGAAATTGGAGGCTATGCTAGCAAGCAATAAGCCAAAGCACCGCAAGGAAGGACTTGGATTCGGCCCAGGAGCTTCCTCATCTGCCCTAGTACACTCAGTAGTACGGCTTGCTGATAGATTTGTTCGAGGGGAGACTATCAACGCAGATATACTGAACCCCCTAGCAAAGAACAAACAGAAGATGAAAGCACCTCATCCCACACATCAGCATTCTGACAAGAAGATCAATGCCAAGAAACCCCGGTTCGATCAAGGGGGGAACCGAGCAAATCAAGCTTGGCGGATCGGTATAGACCTCGAGGCGACGCATCCTCGCTCGGTATGGATCATATTATTATGAACCTATAGTCCGAAGAGGCTCCAAAGGTCAGAAGAAGAAAAAGGCCGCACAGAAGGCAAAGGTCAGCAGTCCACCAACTCAGAAGATCAGGACTCCTGAACCTCAGAAGCCTCAGAAGTCAGGCGCTGACCGGTCCGGTGGTCGAATATGTTGACTCCAATGGAAAGAAAATGTCCGAAACCACCGGGGTTGTTGGGACAGATTTGGGTTACTAAAACTAACATCTAAGGACCCAAAATCAAAAATAAAGGGTACTCGAATATAATTCCGTTTTGCGGGTGCGTAAAGACCCGTGGTATGTGGACGGCGGATGCTCAAGACACATGACATACCAAAGGAGTCTACTCAAGAATTATATCATCGAAGAAGGACCCAGGTGAGTTCGGAGACAATGCAAAAGGCTATACCGGAGGATATGGAACACTCGGCATTGGAGCGCCAACGTTCCAAGAGTATCATATGTTGAAGGACTTGACATAATCTTCTCTCTGTTAGTCAATTTTGTGATAACTCAAATAGAGTGATGTTTGACGCTGGTTTTACGTGATGTTATTGATAAATCCACGGGGAAAACGAGTGTTATCGGGTTCGCGCAGAAAGAACATATATGTGGTGGATCGGAACTCGGCTAAACCTGAAGCTTGCTTATTGGCGAAGAATGACAACCGCACGGGGTGGCTATGGCACGTAAGACTCAGCCATCTCAACTTTAAGACGCTCAACAAGCTTGCAAGAAACACTCTAGCAAGGGGGACCGCCGAATGAAGTATTCAAGCAAAGACACCCAAGTGTGAAGCATGTCAAGGGAAAGCAAACAAGGAATCAAAATCCTCCTGTTCCATCGCCTTCCACGGATGGAATCCTTCAACTGCTACATATGGATTTGTTCGGTCCGGTCTCCCGGTGACGATCGAGAGGCGAAAAAATATGCATTAGTGGTCATAGATGACTACTCGCGCTATACATGGGTCATATTCATTGCCAACAAGTCTCGACGTCAAACAGAGTTACCAACGCTTCGAAAAAGCTCGGTGTCGAGAAGAACACCAAGATCGAAAAATACGTTCGAGCAGGAACCGAATTCCTTAATTCCATGGTAAAGGAGTTCTCGCAAGCGTAAGGAATAGAGTATGAGACTTGATTGCACGCACACCTCGGCGAGAATGGCGTTCTTGAACGAAAGAACGGGGACTCTAAAAGAGGCAACTAGGACTCTACTCGCAGACTCGGACTCCCAACCAAATTCCGGGCGTAAGCTACGATACGCATGTTATACTCGAATAGATCTCTACCGACAAAGCGGCGATAAGCGGACACCATATGAACTATGGAACGGCGGGAAGCCTTCTCTATCTTATTTCCATATTTTTGGTTGTCCATTCTTTATCCACAATAATGGGAAAGATCAGCGAAGACTTTTGATAGCAAGTCGATCGTGGAGTATTCTTAGGATACTCTCGGGTCAAGGCAAAGCTTTCGAGTATTCAACTATCGGACTCTTTGCGTGGAGGAAAGCCCTCATGTTGTTTTTAACGAGTTTGCTATTGAAGACAGGAGCAATAACTCAAATTCCGAATCGAGGACATCGAAGCGAGCTACGGGATCTAAGCTTAAAAGACAAATCAAAAAGATCCAGCTATGTTGGGATGATGATTTAGACGAAGAAATTGAAGACAAATCTATCGAATCTCAACCAGTGAGCAAGTAGCCGAGCAATTGATTCTCCCGAACATAATCAATCCCGGGTAACTCGGTCGATGAAGAAACCGTTGAGGTAATCGAGACCAACACTACCGAGAGCAACACCTCGGGGGAACGTCTAGTAATGTTCCCGAGCCGAATGCCCCCGAACCCGGTGACTCGGAGACCATACTCCTTCTTATCGAATTACTTCAATCTCGAGAATAGTACAACCGAAATGCCTAACTCACCTACTATCCCGTGTTGAACAAGTTTCGGATGAAGAGTTGAAACATCGTAGATCGTGGCTCGATGCTCACACCGCTCGATTTAATCATTGGAGATCCTTCAAGAAATGTCAAGACAAGATCCAGATTCTGTCAAGGAGAAAGCGCATTATTTTCCCCGCTTCTTGTCTCTTGAAGAGCCTCGGACCATTGAGGATGCACTGAAAGATGCTTGATCGGATCATTGCTATGCAGGAGGAGCCGAATCGGTTCACGAGAAACGAAGTATGGGAGCTTGTAGACGGACCCCGCATCAACATGTTATTGGAACTAAATGGGTCTTCAAAAACAAGCGAGATGAAAACAACGTTATAGTAAGGAACAAAGCAAGACTCGTGGCTAAAGGCTACCGCTGCCGAAGGGATAGATTTCGATGAGACGTTCGCTCCGGTTGCAAGATTGGAGGGGATCGGACTATTCCCGGCCTACGCAACACATCAACGATTCGAGTTTATCAAATGGATGTGAAGTCTCGCTTCCCGAATGGCGTGCTTTGAAAGAAGAAGTCTATGTGGAACAACCGCCCGGCTTTCGAGCGGGGACATCAAGTATATAGACTCGTAAAGGCTCTATACGGGTTAAAACAAGCACCCGTGGCTTGGTACGATACCCCGTCTGAGTTTCTTCTTCGTAAAGGTTTTCGAAAAGGCACGATGAGCCGCACTCTATTCAAGCATTCGGACCGGAAGAAGACTTATTACTTGTGCAGATCTACGTGGATGACATTATATTCGGATCAAAGAATATCATCATGTGTCAGCAATTTTGAAAAGATGATGAAGGATAAGTTCGAGATGTCGATGATGGGAGAAATGAACTACTTCCTTGGTTTTCAAGTCAAGCAATCTAAAAAGGGAACGTTCATCAACCAAGGCAAATACACTCGAGACCTCATCAAAAGATTCGGTTGCACATCCGCAAATCAATCAAGATCCCGATGAACACGAATATGAAGATAGATCTTGATAAAGAGGGAGTATCGATAGAGCCAAACTGAATACCGTGCTATAATTGGTTCTTTATTATATCTAACGGCTACTCGTCCCGACATAACTTATGCGTTGTAGGTGTACGATGCTCGATTTCGGTGGAATCCCAAGCGTAGTCATATGGACTCGGCAAAGAAGATTCTCCGCTATCTACGAGGAACACCCGACATGGGTTTGTGGTATCCAACGATGATAATATTGAACTAACTGGTTATTCCGATGCCGACTATGCAGGATGTAGATAGACCGAAAATCAACTTCGGGGAACATGTCGGTTCCTTGGCGGCAAGCCGATCTCATGGTTTTCAAAGAAACAAGCACTCGGTGGCCACGTCGACTGCGGGGCCGAATACATGGCCGCTGGAAGTTGTTGCGCCCGGATCCTTTGGCTAAGACAAGGACTGAGAGACTATGACGTCATTCGTAATGAAGTGCCGATTTTTCTGCGACGATAACCGGTGCTATTGCAATCACTCGCAACCCCGTACTTCACACAAGATGCAAGCACGTGGACATCGGACATCACTTCATTCGTGACCATTTCGAGAAAAAGGATATCGGGATGGAGAAGATCCATGCCGACAAGCAACGGCCGATATACCGACCAAGCCTCTAGGTGAATCCAGATTCGAGAGAACTTTCGGTAGAGCTAGGTCTATTGGACCCCTGCCGACCCCATCGGTAAGAGGTTTCAGGAGAGAGACATTTCGAGTAGGGGGGAATGTTCACTCGCATGCGATACATTCAGGACGTAGAGACGAAACCATCTACACGAGGTATCACCTGACTACTATGTTCAGCTGACAGGTTTGCGTATCTCTACTCAGTAGTAATTCAATACAACAGTACTTTGCATTTATGACAAAGATTCAGCATGACATTAATATCTTTTGGTTTTGTCTTTATTATTAACGGCTCATATTTAATGCACGACATTCCATACATAAGCCTGCTGAACTCTGCACGCATTTAATGCATGTCTTTTCAAAGTTACTACTTAGGCTATTTTACAACTGGCTTTGACTTAGGTGGCTTTTGTGATCATTGCCTATTTTTAACTTCTAATCTTAATCGTCCATATCATAAAGCAAGTTTAAGTTCAGCCTTCGATCGAAAACCATTCATCTTCATAGTTGATATATATATTCGATCATATCCTTGAAACCGCCATTAGCATACTTCATAACTTTCAAATTCCGAAAAATCCGAGATCTGCATTCGCAATCCCTACTTGCAACTTAACTCTCATCTTATCTCGAATTTTATCCATTGGTATGCTTATATCTATTAATGTATTTATTATATTTGTCGATATCGCATTATCGCAAGACTTGTTCTATCCAAGAAACGATGCGATTCACTTCTTGTAACGTGTACTATGGCTGGTATATCTTGTCAGTTCTCCCGACAAGATAGAGGAAATCATCAGCAAGGGTCGTATCTGGGGCGAACCAGTTATGGAGTTCGACGCGTGCGAGCTCGAGTACATGGGCGAGATCTTCACATATCTGAGGAAATCCGGCCTTGAGGAGTTTCTATCGAGGAAGCCGACCTTCTTCCTTCCTCAACAAGTGGCGGAACTTTATCCGAACTCCGACTCGGTTGGAGGAGACATTACGCGAGGTTCGCCGTTAACGCCATTGACGACGCATCGAGGATACGGCGTGATGTCCATTAAACAAGCGGCCGAAGAAAAGCTTCAACCTCCCGTCCGAAGGTGTCGGCCACCTTGGGGTACAATGACGACGCCGCCGACACATACCTCTCCATTTTTCGTGGCAAGCCCACAACATTCGAGCGACATTTCCGAAGAATGCCATGCTACCGCAGATTGAGCAACGGCGTACATCGTCACTCACGTTGACGAGCCAGCCGGGCTCTTTTCGATCGGGTCTCCCGACCGAAGATCCACATGATGATGGCGATCTATGACTGCGTGAAAGTCAATTGGACTGACTTCTTTGTTCGCGAATTTATGGCTCAGGCAGCCAAGTTCGACAAAGTTACGCGAACACTGACCACAAAGGGAAAGCTTCTCTACGGACTGAAATTGTCAGTCATGATCACGGATTTCTGCGAGTCTGAGCAGATCACTTATGACGGCAAAGAATACTTTAATGTGAAGAAAATCCGTTTTCACAACAAGTCCGCGGCCACCGCAACGATTGGTTCGGGACCGGCCGCGAGCTTCAGCCATCTAAGCCTCAGCAGGCGACTCTTAAGAAAAGGACACCTCCGGCTAAATCACCTAAGGCACCAGCCAAGAGGCTGAGGAAGGCTATACCGGATACACCTGTTGAACCGGAGACAACCATCGAAGTGGCTACCGAACCGACTCCTATTCGGCCACTACGGTTGGTAGATGAGTCTTCCTCATCTGAGAAGACCAAGTCGGTGGAGAAAGCCGTCTCCACTGAGGAACAAGTGCAAGAGGAACAGGGAGAGGCTATTGAAGCCCAAAGCGAAGAAGTCCAACGTCCGGATAGCCCTCTCTCGTGCCTCCGCTCGCCGATCCGACCACCTGCGACCCCGAGACCGACTTCGTTGATGTCGAGTCGATCTGCGTCTGTAGAAGAGATTCTCGGGATGGAAGCAGCAGTTATCGTCTCTAGAGCTTCCCGAGAGATCATCCAGTTCATTCCAGAGCTTGCGGACCATTCAGATTTGCTCGTCCTAGCCAAGTCAGCAAGGCTCCATATGATCCTACGCTTTCAGGAGTGGCCTCAGCTTCAACGCCTTGTTCTACACTACTCCTGTCAGCAGCTACACTTGGAAGAACTGAGATTACGTGAGGAGATAGGCTATTCAGAGCCTAGGAATCTCAACACGATGGAGAATCTAAGGGCAGCCATGCTTGTAATTATTGCTGATCGATGCCAAGCAGCTGGCTCGCCGCCCTCAGATGGGTCTGACCACGACGGTCAGGACCCACCCAAGGATTCAGGCCCTGGACAACCTGATAAGGGATCACTCCAGGACAAGGATACACATGCTGAAATTCCTGATATTCCTCTCGGTATCCTTGGTCCTGAGAAGTCCAAGGCTGGTGCTTCGTCCTCAGCAGAGCCCAGCCCGACCGCAAAGAGATCTCGATCAGTGGCAAAAAGCCTTAACCGCTCAAGGGATCAAAAATCGAGATCTTGCGAAGGCTATCCATGTGGACATGGAAGCAGGTCGCTCAAGCCACGACTAAAGAACTTCGTGGGCTGAAGTCTTCGTCTCTTCATCGGCCGCCCCCGATGTTTCCGCGCTTATTTCGTAAGCGTTGGCTCGGCAGCAAGTCCATTCGAAGCTCGGCTCAAGATCTTTCGGGAGAGCCAAGCCAAGCTACTTGATGAATTTTGGCTTCTAAACCGGCTCATACTGACGCTATCACCGAACAATCCGAGGCCACCGAACAAAGACTTGAGAATATCCAACCGGCCTTGGAAGACAAGATCATCGCGAAGTCGAATGAGGTAAAGGTTGCGGTACGAACTCTCTTACAAGCAATTTGATGAAGTTCTAACTTTTGAGAGGAACGAGCCGCATGAGGCTCCGACGGACATCCACAATCAAATTCATTCACTTGTCAACCTCCTTCAACAACCTTTGAACACAATATTTATCCCTACCCCTACGCAATTGATGATGCCAAAAAGGGGGAAAGTAGAAGAGGGAAGAGTATTGAGCCGACCAAAGGCAAGAAACAGAGCACCGAGAAGTCGACCCCACCAAAAGTCCAAAGTCTAAGGGGGAAGCTACATCGAAGTCATCCCGGACTCGGTCTCCGGAAGGGTGAGGCCCGGGGTGTTTCGGGCCGCGAGCACAATGAAACCGGCCCAAGTGGCTCAGGACCCCAGCAGACTACTCAGGCAACCCAGACTCCCAAAGACATTATTAAGGAGGTTGTTGAGTACGCTGAACAGGCGGTGGAGGACTCAGAAGAAGAAGAGGCTCCTCTTCCACCACCGGTTCAAGAAGGAAGGGCAAACAGAAGCTTAAAATTCCAACCCCTCCAGCAAAGAGATTAAGATACATATCTGCGAGGAGGAAGCCCAAATAGCTGCGGATGAGAGATCGCGTAGAAATTGCAGAGGCCGAAGCAGCTAACAAGCCAAAGTCTAAGCCTGCCAAAGGAAAGACTAAAGCCCCATCCAGAGGAGGAAAGAGAACTGCTAGACTGCCTCCGAGAAAGCTCATCATAACAGATGAAGAGGACAGAGAAAAAGAAAAGGAGCAAGGCGAGAGAGTGCCGAAAGGCGGGGTACATCCAAATCTAGATCTAATACCCCGCCGAATCGGAAGAAGCCCCTCGGCAAAGCCACCGATACATAAGGAGAAGAAATCGAAGCCATATTTGATCCGATGAACGAGATATCTATACAGGAGGCGAGGAGGCGAGACAGTTCAGCCGCCGAGAGCAGAATTTGGAAGGCGGACCTTGAAGCTATGATGAAAAGGATCAAGAGGAGGCAAGGGCGAGAGTGCCTTCTAAAGCCGATATTCCATACAGATACTGAGAAATTCGGGAAGCCAGTGACTCGAAATTTCAAAGATGGCCAAGAACAGAGATGAATGGATACCATTTCATCAATCAAAGATGGGAAAATGCAAAAATTGAGTTCATCAAGAGGAACTATTTCGAGAAGGTTCGGTCCAACAGGACAAGGATTGAAGCTTACATGGAATGGATGTTCGCTACTGAACCTGAACTCTACCCATACCTCAACAAAGCCATATATGAAGGTATAGAAGTCAGTGTTCCGGGACCCGGAATCATACCTCCACCGAGAAGACAGGATGACTCGATACACTATGGTACGATTGAAGCGGAAGTGAAGCATGCGAGAGCCGAAGAAAGAACTTGCGAAGATGAGCTCGCGATTTTGCAAATTTCGAAGCTAAGGAAGATCACATACGGGATGTATGGAGTGCCGCTCCCCGAAGATCGGACTCAAGAGTTCATGGACGTAATCAAGAAGTTCGGTGGCCCTCCTCCTTAGATATTTAGCTCATTTTCTTAGCATAGCAAGATTGTATACTGCATCGAATTTCTCTTATATTTATACAATCGCTTTTGGCTCGACAACTACTTGTTGTCTAAATAGCCGTGTTTGCTTTATGCTTTAACACTCGGGAATCATCAAGTGATTCATGACACACACTCACTTTGTTTATCTACTTGTCGGTTTTTGCTTGGTTAGATTTCGATAGACTAGACTTTCATGAGTTACTATTTCTCTTAGGGGGAAGTTGTTGCATGGGAATTTATTGTAAAGGGGGAAAGTGTTCGCCTGTCTCCCTCGGTAGTCTAGCACTTACCGCACAACTCCACTAATCCTACTTGTAATATTTGTAAGGAGCTCTGTTTCCGAGTAAGTTAGTGTTTAGCATAGTTGATAGGACATAGATGATAGGTTTTGGCATCATCAAATAGGGGGAAATTGTTGGGTGATGATTCAATCCTCGGCATGATCATACTTGTGGGAAATGATTCTATCTTCTATCTTTGAATCACGCTCGGTAGCCTCGTGCTCGAACTCGTTGAGAAGATTTGAAGATCCCAAAACCCTATCTCGATTGGTGAACCATTCCTTTGTATTCGTATTTGTCTCCGAGGTTTCGGACTCGGTAGACACTCTGCTCCTGGTCAAGGCGCTCGGTAGCTTACACGCCTCGGCACCGGTGTAGAAGACTCGGTGAATCTTGGACTCGGCGGGAGCAAGATATGCGAGAGAGTCGGTTGAACCGAACTTCCGGCAGGAGTAGTTCACTTGGACTCGAGCTGATCTTCGATAGACCTATCTCGGCCAGCCTATCTACCGAATACAAGGTCGAGCTCAAGCAACGGCGGATAGTCTTCGGGATCGGGGAATCTATTGAAAGACAATCGGCATTGTCATGTACGAGGAAGAGAGAAGTCAGCTTCAGTCTGTCTCGAAGTTTGTGCTGTCTCAACCACTCCATCCACCCCGACGAATGACAAGCAAACACGTGTCGTCTCACCTGCTAAAGCTGCAGTCAACCTTTTACCTAAAAAGGTGGGAAAAGCATTGTACCTACTACACAAAAGAGCCGTTTGCTACCACAAAAGAGGGAAAAAGAAGAAGATCGTCTCCAACGGATCTATTCTTCTCTCCACTCTATAAATAGAGGGATCATTCAAGATTTAAAAGAACGAACGAATGCGCGCACCTAGAACACGAGAGAGCATTCAAACGAGCAAAATTAACGACTAAGTCTTCCGCAAGAATCAACCGAGTTATCTCCGTGAAAGACTACATCCAGCTTCAAAAGGAACCAAGCTAAACCGACATAAGCTTCTAGTATCCAAGCGACTGACACGAACCTATAGCTAAACCCTCAGCTGTTCGTCGCTCTAGATAGCTACATTTTCGTTCCTTATCCCTCTAACCCTAAGCTCACTTGTTATATCCATAGCTTAGATGAAGGAGTTCACATTTGAACCCAATCCTTATTGTATAAGGACTCCTTCATTGTTGGAGAAGTTTGTCAAACACTTAAAGTTTGATAGAAGTGTAACCGGGACTTGCTCGAGATAATCCCCAAGCCACGGCTTTGTCCAACAGTTACAAGCCGACCGAGACTAACTCGGTATAATAAATAGCCTCCCGATCTATCGGGACAGTGGACGTAGGATTGTTGATATCCGAACCACTTTAAAAATATCTGTGTCGTTTACTTATTGTTTCATTGATTTTACTGTGCATACTGAACATCATATTTAAAATCGATTTAATTGACTCAGTATTCTGAACTTCTTATCTACTGAACTGAGACTTGCATAAAACGTTTTCCTCATTAAAACTGATTTGGGCCTACACAATTCCCGCACACCGAACTCTCACGATCGATACTGAATTCGACCTAGTCGGTTAGCGAGATCTCGGTCGAGTCGAGACTCTTTTAGCCTTTAACACGAGTCGAAACGGTTATGCAGTCTGCCTTGAACTATTTCAAGACGGCACCTTCCCCGAATAGGACTTTCGTGTTCGAAAGTTGAGAAATTTGGATTCAGGTGTATTCACCCCCCCCCCCTCTACACCTGAACTCACTCACGGGACCAACACATAATGTCTGCATGTATAATTCTGCACAATATGATCGTGGAAGATGAACGTGATCTTACCGCTCCAATTGAAGCTACAATAGAGACTACTCCACAGTCAAATCTCTCATCGAATGAACGGGATTCAATGAATGAGTACGTTCGTCGTTACAATAACATAAGAGATCAAAATGGTCATTTCGAACTTCGAAATGCATTAATTGCTCATTTGTGGGCGGAGTATACCAATTCCAAAGATTGAATACTAATCTTCATTGGCTATTAAAGAATGTGCCGGATTTATATTTTTTATTGTAATTTTATTTTATCATGTCATGTAATTTTCTATTATTTAATGCACAAGTAATTTATTTATCTTTATTTATTTATGTTTCTGTTATATAATAAAAAAATATTTCATATATAATTGTTCATTGAAATTGTTGTGCGTCTAATGTGTAATATTGAGAAATATATATGTATTGTGTAAATTTAGGAAAAAATAGTATGAAATGGAATATATGAAGAATATTCTTTTTGAGGATGAATTTGAGGTTGTGAGTTAGAGTGAAATTATTGTTTGATGTGACAGAAACTGCAAAATGGTTTTAAAAATAGAATTTTCTATTAGAGAGGCTCTTAAGAAAAGCATTGCCCAAAATAATCTCCCGTATTCCCCAAACTAGTCTTCCTATTGCCACATAAGCAACCATTTGGAAATTCTTTTATTTATTTTTAATTTTACTTTGTTTAAAAGGACAACTTTTTTAGATATATTAATTAAATACGTTAATAATTAGATAAGCAATTAAATATGAAGTTGTAATTAATAAATTAAAATATTAGTGTTCAGATTAGTTAAAATGACATCTATATTAATTTACACCTCATATTATATTTTATTTTCTTTAATCTTTTATTGAAAAATAGTTGTTCGATTAAAAAAACTCAAATGATTAGACATGATAAATCTCTTGTTTTGATTAACTTATTTTTAAAAAATAATGTTTTAATTATTTAGAATCAGGGATATGTGATTTTATTTAAATATATATATACATATTATTTTATTCCACTTAATAACAATATTTTAATTAATTTATTACAACTTCATATTTAATTGCCTATCTAGTTAATAATAATCTTTAATTGTTAACTTATTTAATGAATATGTTCAAGGAAAAGGAAAGAAGAAAAAGATAAAACAATTTCCCAAGTGGCAGTTGCTTATGTGGCAAAAAATAAATTAGTTTGGGAAATATTTTTTGAGAAGATTATTTTGGAAATACTTTTTTTTATAAGACTATTTTGAAAATTCACTCGTCTGTTTATGCCCTTTTCTATTTTTTATAAATACATATAAAATCTTTTTAGGTTTATTTTTAATACATTTATTTAAAAATGACATAGTTATCAATTAGTCAAATAGTAAAAAAATTTAATATGCCATCTTTTATTGTTTTCTCAGTGTTACATATATCGTTTTCTTTTAGTAAGGGTTCAGCTAAATTGACTAAAAAACCGGAACAAACCTAATTTTATAAATTTGTATTAATCGATTTTCTCAAAACAGGTTGATTTGATATTTGACCAAATGATAAACAACCTAAAGCAATGTTTGGAATAACTTTTATAAGAGTTTTTTGCTACTTATGCTTAAAGCAATTTAAAGTTTCTTTTAAGTAAAAGTTGTGAGTGTTTGTAATATTAGAAAAAAAAAACAGCTTACTTTTAGAAAAAGTAGAAATTCAAACATTATCATATGCTTCTTTTCAATTTTTTTGGCTTCTGCTTTTAAAAAGCACAACCTGACTAATTTATGGGTTTTTGCTTATTCTGGTTTATTTTAAGCTCCAAAAAAGCAAAAATATTTATTCCAAACATTAAAAAAAATGTTTATAGGATGAAAAAATTCAGAAGCAGTTTATTTAAACTCACACTAGCTAAGTAAACTAAAGTAAATTTACCTTAACACAATGAACCATATAATATACTCTCTTCCCATCTTACTTGTTACTTTTTTTTCAGTGCGATTATTTATGCAGGTTGATTTTATATGATAAAAGTATAGGATCTATATAATTAATTAATTATTTAGAATCAGTTTTTGTGATAAATTAAGTGTGTGACCCATTTAAGTATTTAATTATTTAGAATTGATTTGAGTTGGTAAAGGTGTGTCATGTGATCAATTTCCTTATTTAAAAACTAGACAAGTGAATGAGACGGAAAGAGTATTAACAGAGTATAATAGTCGGACAAGTGTAATGAGATGGAGGGAGTATTATCGGATTATAATTGTTTGTAGACTCGTGGGGAAAAATCATTTTTGGCCGTTATCTTGGCGCCCGATTCACTTTGACCCATTATTTTGGTCGAGTCCAATTTTAGTCTGTTAATTTGACTAATTGTCCATTTTTAGTCCGTTTCACAAAATTGGCCTAATTTGTCCAATTTTGGTCCGTTAGGTAAATAAAAAAAATTAAAAATCTTATTTTTAATATTATAATATTTCTGTAATATCAATCTTCACCTCTTTATATTATAAATGTCCAACTTTAACCTATTACGTTTAAAAAGATCCAAAAATGAGGTTGATTATTTTTCTTAATATGTATTTTTAAGATTTTCTTAATTATTCGGGTCTATCTCCGGGCCGAATTTTCTATTTTGCTTATGTTGTTTGTCAAATAATTTTAGAAAATTCAGCCCGGAGATAGACCCGAATAATTAAGAAAATCTAAAATAATAAATATAAAAAATAATCAATCCTTTTTTTTAACAAAATGGATTAAAATTGGACATTTATAATTAAAAAAAATGAAAATTGATATTACAAATATATTCTAATATTAAAAATCTATTTTTAAATTTTTTTTATTAACTTAGCGGATCAAAATTAGACAAATTTGGCCAATTTTATAAAACGGACTAAAAATGAATAATCTACCAAATTAACGGACTAAAATTGGACTCAACCAAAATAACGGACCAAAATAAATCGGACGCCAATATAATAGGCCAAAAATAATTTTATCCCTAGACTCGTAGTATTTTTGTAGGTTCTAAAAACGATTTATTGTGCTCAAATCTGAACTTACAAGAGGCCCAAAGTCAAGCCCACACAGCGAAGCTGTCAGCTCAACAATACATCAAATCTCACCACACCTGCGACATATGAAGATGTAACAGCCCAATAAATGAATAGCTGACAAAGCTAATCCTCACAGCCGCGTGGCTGTATCAGGGTTCTTTCTCTTTAGATTCTGACCTTGGTTTATTCACTCTTGGTCTAAAACCCTCGTCTCTTCCTCTACACTTTGTCTTTCTAAGATTCCATCGTAATCGACGTCATCGCCTCTGGTCGCTGCTAGTCGGCGTTCGTAGTCGTCATCTGTATGAAGCTTATTCCTTCTGTTGTTCAATTTGTTGTGTGCGCCGCCCGTGCTCATGAATGTTTATTGATCTGTTAAATTACGATACGAATACTGTTTTTTCGTCTATGGAAGAATCTGAAATATATCTTCTAGGATCAATTTAGATGAAATATTTGATATATGGGTGCTTGTTTGATCTTGTCGACTTTTTGGTTCATGAGTTTGTTTTTTCATTTTGTTAGTTGTTAATTTCAAATATGTATTTATTTGTTAACCAATTCTTGCAGAACTGCACCCGAACATTTTGTTTTTGAGGCAATGGGCAACGGTCCGGCTCCCTTTTCAGAAATTGGCAAGAGAGCAAGAGGTGAGATTTTAGAAGTTAATTACTGAGTTTACTACATTGAGGTTCATTTGAGTATCTAACCGTTTAGTGAATGTTCATCTTCTTAATCATTCGATTTTGTATGCATTTTGCTTTGTGTAATTCCCAAACTTGTTTTCAGACAATAATGATAACTAATTACTGTTTCCTGTTCATTCAGTTGTGTACTGTCTACCGTGCTTACATTATAACCTAGCTGATACTTTTAGAAATTTTATGCTAGTTGGTCAAGCACCAATGTTTGACTTGTAAGAATTTTAGGATGCTGATTTCCTTATCTTAATTCAAGATTTAACGTACTTTATTATTCATTGTGTCTTTTATCGTCCTTTTTAAAGACTTGCTTCCTGGTTTCTTATTCAAATATGTTTATTTTGTGTACAGATCTTTTGACCAAAGATTACAACTATGATCAGAAACTCTCCCTAGCAATTCCAAGCTCTACTGGAGTGGTATTACATTATCTATTTTCTACCATTTGCTTACGATGCCCCTACCCATCCGTTGCTTACTATGTTTTACATGACTGCCAATATGATTCTCTTCTGCAATTTTCTGCTGTATTTGGATTTGATTGGATTGATATCAATTAGAAATTAATGTCCTTGTCCGTTTTTATGGCAGCAGTCATATGGTCTTGAAACTAGATCAATAAAACTGCTTTCTCGCTGCATTGTTCAGTTATGCTGCACGTGTAAGCTATGCTCCAAATGATGTTCCTTTATGTCTTGGTTAAATTTGTCAATTTAGGTCTCTTATGGAATGAGTTTTATGTAAATATTGGTTAGGCCTAGAAATGTAAAATCTATGTAGTACTGCTAGAGAGTATTAACTATTATTCATCTTCTGGCAGGGATTTACGGCTACTGGAGTAAAGAAGGGTCAAATATTTGTTGGTGATATAAGCACTCTGTACAGAAGTGGAAAAACTACTATTGATGTTAAAGTTGATACATACTCTAATGTAAGAAGAAAAATTATGCAATTAATTGTTTATTTGAGCAAAGTTTGCTGTGAAGTCTATTTTTTTGTTCTTAGTGGACAAGTGGCTTTTTTTTTTTTTTGTTTAGTGTTATGTTAGACTTGATTCCTCACTGCATTGGCTGACAGGTTTCTACCAAGGTGACTTATGATGTAGTGCCTGGGACAAAAGCAGCAGTGAGCTTTAGCATTCCTGATCACAAATCGGGCAAGGTATTATTTAGATATTTAAGGTGCTGAAAACTTAAAGATGCCTTCATTGTGCATTAATTTGAAAGATATTGGTGCATGTTTTCATTTCATTCTTTTCTGTATCTTTCAGAAAAATTCTGAGTTTATACATGTTAAGGTTTTCTTGATGAAGAGGAATGAGTGACTTATATTAGGATAAGAAGGAATGAGTGACTTATATTAGGATACGAAATGAGGTAATGCTAAGTTTGGCAATAGTGTATAGACTTTTTGGAGCTACACAATGTATCCTCTACTCCACTATGTTGCAGTCTTGCAGAGATATATTTTCTTGCTAGAAGTCTATTTTAAAATAATTTTAGCTTCTTGAGTTCTTTATTGTGGAGACTCCCTCAGATATGGAAAAGATTTTTGTTCGTGATGACCTTGCTGGCCCTATTTAAGACCTATGAGCTGTTTTTACAACTAAAATAAATGTATACATTTTTCTAAATTATATTTTCTTCACTATGTTTTCAATATGTCTGGTCATAACATCTTAAGAACTGGGTGTATATACGATGGATTCCCAGTTAAGTTATGGTGCATATTTTTTTTCAATTTAAACCAGCATGACTGCTTGAGGTACAGCAGACTTTGTTGAAAATAATTTGTTTTGAATAAGAATATGAACATATCAGGTAGGCATGTCAAGTGCAGTCGCGACTCTTGCTGTATCTTAGATGGACATTTACCCATATTATCCTCAGTGCCTTTACTGTTGAGAATAACATGTGGCTGATATGCATTCCTTGCATCTTTTGTTTTAACATGAATGGTTTTTAGTGAACATTTTACTGATAATCTTTGGAATAGTTTAGCGGTTATATAATTAATGAACTTATTGGATACTTAAGCTGGCTAGTTTCTTGTGTAATTCAGCTTGATGTGCATTACCTTCAAAATCATGCTGCCTTCAATTCAAGTATTGGCTTGAACCCTAGTCCTCTATTGGAGGTTTCTGCCGCAGTTGGCTCCAAGGAATTTGCTATTGGCGGTGAAATTGGATTTGATACCTCCTCTTCGTCTTTTACCAAATACAATGCTGGAATAAGTGTCAACCAGCAGGACTTTTCCGCTGCCATCTTACTGTAAGCCATTCACATATGAAATCTCTATTGATTTATTAAATAGTCACAACTTCATTAGTCATGTCTGCTTAAAACCTTTTCATCTATACAGGACCGACAAGGGACACACCGTGAAGGCTTCTTATGCACACGTGGTAAACCCTCTGACCGGAACAGAAGTTGGTGCTGAGATGATCCACAGATTATCAAATTACCAGAACAGTTTCAGCTTGGGAAGTGTCCACAAGATTGACCCCCTCACCTTGGTCAAGACAAGATTCTCTGATGATGGTAAGGTTGCCATATCGAGCCAACGGGAATGGAGGCCAAAATCACTAGTAACGTTTTCAGCAGAGTACGACACCAAGGCCATCGACACAGCTCCGAAATTCGGCCTTTCTATCGCTCTCAAGCCCTGAACTAGTTGACGACTCTTGATTTATCTGGTATGGTAAGTTCAATTTTCCAACCGAATTCGCGTTAAGAATGAGGTGCATAACAATTTTTTATCGACTGCGCTTTTTTGACAACATTGATATGATGGTGATAATTATTGAAGGAATTGGATTCGAGAAATTTGATATTTGTTGTATCATTGGCCAGTAAGGCAATAAGCAAGTAATTTACCAATGGAATTTTAATGGCTTCTGGCTTTCCAATGGTAAAATTACAATCTTTTTGTTGTTGCTGTTGATTTTGTTGTCTGTTAAATCTTTTGCTTCTGTTCTGGGCTCAAATTTGCTTTTGTGCTTTGGGAATTTGAATTATGTACCCATTTTCACTTGGGGCGTTTAGTAAGGAGATTTTGAAATTACGAATTTGTACATAAAATGTTTGGATTACTAACTGGATTTTAGAGTCATATATAATATGTTTTCGGTTCTTTTTAATTCAATGGATTTTGTTTAAAATTCACATCCATTTCGTTCCAAATTTTCAGTAAATGATTTCGAATTCGATCAAATTGCAAAGCAATTGCCACCTTAACTTAAATTCGTTGTTTGTAAATAATGCTTTAACATAATATATATATATAGTGAATCATGTGAGAATTTGCATTTAATTTGAGAACTGTGAACCATGCATAATTTTTACATAATGTATGCATAATCGTTATATATTTTATACAAAAAATATATAATTTTATATTATGCATATATTTTTATGTAGAAGAGTAAAAATGTAAAATTATAGAATTTTTACATAAAATATATAACGATTATTTATAAATTATATAAGAATTATGTATAATTCGCAATTATCACGTTCTCAACTAGTTAAATTAGTTGAGAGTAAGTTTGATTGAGTCTTACGCAAATTAAAATCCCCATCTCGCCTTCCTGATCAGTGATATATCCATCTCTCTCCCCCTCTCCTCTTAACCTCCTCAATTGCTTCCTCTGGGGTCTAAGCCGGCGATACCTTAGCGTATCGGATCACTTCCGCCTGAAACCGCACACGATGGCCAACAACGACTCAGCGCCACTGCACCCGAGCTCGCAATCCGACATTGACGAGATCGAGAACCTCATGAAATCCTACCCCTCCTCCGTCACCGCCGCCCGCCCCCCGTCGCCTCCGCGCGCCTCCATTCCCGTGTCCTCCGGCCCCCCTCCTGCCCCAGCATTCATCCCATCCTCCTTTCCGAAACCTACCTCCGTCCCCTCCGCCGCCTCTCCGCCTCCACCCAAGACCCCTATCCCCCCTCCACATGGCAGCGCGCCCACCGGCTACGGCCCGCCCGCTAACACTCTTACTGAGCCCGTTATGGACACAATCAAGCGTGATTTGTCGAGGATCGTCAGCAATTTGAAGCTGGTTGTTTTCCCCAATCCTAATCGAGAAGATCCGGGGATGGCATTGAGGGATTGGGATCTCTGGGGCCCATTTTTCTTCATTATTTTCCTCGGACTCACCCTCTCTTGGTCTGCGCCAGTTCAGAAGGTTAATCACCTTTGCTCTATAAATTTGTTGGATTTCTTTCAAACTTTGATCTACATTGATCGTCTAGTTTGGTTTTGCTGGTAGTGATGAATTCACATAGGTGGGGATTTACTTGGCCTTTTTAGAGTCTTTTAAAAAGTGTGTATGCGTTATAGAGATGCAGGCTTTCTGACTCCATTGTTAGGTATGAATGATGTTCGTGTTGATAAGCACAAACCAGGGGCGGATGTATAGGTTAGCTGCACTGGGAGCCCAGTGCAGATTTCAGCTAAATACATGCATTAGTAATTAAATTGAAGAAAATGACCATTAGCCGAGTGGTTGAACTCTCCATATACCTTCATGCGACCCGGGTTCAAATCCCTTCCATAGCATTTTTTTTTCTTTGCTATTATAATTCCTTAATGCCCTTGGTTAGCATTAGTAATTAAATTTAAGTAATTGACCATTAGCCGAGTGGTTGAACTTTGCATATTTTCTCCATGCGACCCGGGTTCAATTCCCTTCATTAGCATATTTTCTCCATGTTCTTTTTTTTCCAACCGTATTTATATTTTTTTTCTCCTTAATTCATATTTCTTTTCTATTCTTTTCCAAATTTCTCCATTTCTTTTTTAATTTCTTTTGCAGTTTCTCCTCTCTCTCTCTTTTTATTTTTTAACAAGTTCATTTCAATAACCGTATTTATATTTTTTTTCTCCTTAATTCATATTTCTTTTCTATTCTTTTCCAAATTTCTCCATTTCTTTTTTAATTTCTTTTGCAGTTTCTCCTCTCTCTCTCTTTTTATTTTTTAACAAGTTCATTTCAATTTTGTTTTTTTTTTCTTCTTCATTTGTATTCCCACGGTTCCTTTCTCCAAAACTTACGCAGAAGTGAGAATACCAATTACACTACACTGTGAGTCATCTTCATTCCTTTCTCTTCCCCATTTTCTACATTCTAACTTCTTTCTCTTCTCCAATCTCTTCTTTCTCTTTTCTCTAAAAAAATTTTCGAGGGCTCCGCCCCCGAACCCCCAATAAATCTCGACCCCCATCTAGAAATCATGGTTCCGCTCCTGAGCCCACCCCACTACAAATTTCTGGCTCCGCCCCTGGCACAAACTATCATGTAGAAGAATCAGAAAAGTGGGTGTGATGAGTTTTTGTGTAAATAAGACTAAGATTTATTTGAATACTGGTTAGCTGTTTTGATGGATACCATTTGTTAAACTATATAAATATACATAGTTGTGGATTGCTACACTACTCTGGAAGCAGGTTTACTATTTGTTTATGATTTAGATAATTAACGTAAGATGGCTTAATGATATAGCTAGGAGCTTTTGGTTGTTTTTATTTGTGGGTGCAACTTTGCTGCATGGATATTTCTTATTACTTGGCTTTTCGCTCTTCTTCTCTTTTTTAGCCGTGGAAAGAAGCTGATACATGATTATTTTGCTTGGCTAATGTTTTTGTTTTACCTTTTAATTGTTTCCAGTCTCAAGTGTTTGCCGTTGCCTTTGCATTGCTTGCTGCAGGAGCTGTAATTTTGACATTAAATGTTTTGCTTCTGGTAATCTCCTCTCTCTTTCTTCACACACATGAACACTTAACATGTCTCGTTTTCTACTCTAAACCTCACAAGCCTACACATGTTAAACTACAATATAGTTAGCAAGTTTTTATTGGTGGTATGCATGTGAAATTATTGAGGGAACTCAAGCAAAACCATCTTGATGGTGTTAACTTTTAGGGAGGGCACATTATCTTCTTCCAGAGCCTGAGTCTTCTAGGCTACTGTCTAGTCCCTCTAGACATCGCAGCATTCATTTGCATGTTGCAAATGAACGTGATTGTTAAGGTCGTGGTGGTGACGGTGACACTGGCTTGGAGCTCTTGGGCTGCATACCCTTTCATGAGCATGGCCGTCAACCCGCAGAGGAAAGCTCTTGCCCTCTACCCTCTTTTCCTCATGTATATATCTGTTGGCTTCCTCATCATCGCCATTGACTGATTCATACAATGGGACGAATTTGGTTGCAAAAAGATTTTGCTTACCATTCATTTAATATTGCTTGCATAAATTGTAGGCTTCGGCATTTTTGTTGAAATAAGATGAAATCATTTCTCTACTCTGGTGTGATTCGAACTTATAAATTATTATCTGAGAGTAGACAAAAATGTGAGTTGTGTGTGCGTGAAGATGCTTTCTTGTGATTCTTTATGGTACACTGCTATCGAAATTTAATGAATCTTGGAAAAAGGCTCTGCAAGTGGGAATGTGCTTTGGACTTTTATTTACTTGTTTTCTTTTATATTTATTTTAGTTTAAATTTCTTCAGCTCGTCTCACAAAAAAAATGATAATCGAAAACTAATAAGCATTGAGTTTCACATATGCAAGTCATTTTATATATAAATATAAATATAAAAAATATATATATGTTGAATTCATTAACTTTCATAAATGGACTTTGGTTAGAAGTTCTTACCCACTATCATGTGAACCCATAATAATATATAAATTAATATTTACTAGGTAGAGTATAACTGTAAGGACAGAGATGATGTCTATTCTGCACGAGGCAATTCTGAGGGTTTCCAGTATTTGTAGTTACTACTCCCTCCATTTCTATAGGACATGAAGATTAATAAATTTTTATATTATGTGGTGGATATTGTTCGATTTTTAACTTGTTAATTTTGGTCTACACATTTTTTATTTTTTTAGAAATAAAATATTTTTTATGAAACAACTTAAAAAAGAAAATAAGACATTTTTTATGAGATAGAGTGATTACTTCTTAATAATTTGTTTCTTGGACCTGACTTTCTTTATCATCAGAAAATTATTAATTAGTGTGTAAAAACCAAGTTGGTTTCAATTCACGATGCAGGAGAATCCGATGTCTTACCCCATCAATTACATGCAGTACTATCAACAAAAACTCCAATCATTCTAGCAGCTAAATATAGTACTCCCTCCGTCCCGCTAATTTTGTCCCAATTGATTTCGGCACGGAGATTAAAAAATTTTAGTTCAGTGTGTATTTTATGAGTTTTAATTGTATAAAGAAAATGACACAGTTTTCGAGGAGTGGTTGGTGGAAAGAAATTAGAATTATCCAAATTTTTGCAAGGCTAGTAAAAGGCAATCGATTTTTATTTTTTATATTTTTTATATTGTATTTGAAGAAATAATCTAAAGTTTTCAAAAAGATACAAATCATAATTTTCTGAGTTCGGAGCGGAACATAATCGAGTGGGAAATAGATATTTGAAGAGAGAGTATAAGAATGTGGGGGTTGAGTAGTGAGTAAGAGGGACCCACTTCATTTTATGTTTAAAAGTAATTTTTACTATTTTAGGAAAGAGGACAGTAATAGCGGGACAGCCCGATTAGGCAAGTAGGACAGTAATTACGGGACTGAGGGAGTATTTATTTGTAAGCGCAAGCGGTAAATATTGTTCGTGTAGAGACCGTAAATTATACGAAAGATATAAATTACATAACATTAAATGCGTGTCATACCTTTGATATGTAACCATCTAAGTTTATTTGATGTTGTCCTTTCCCTCCTTACAATCTTATCCTGGTATCTCTCCAGTTAATAGTCTTTCTCAGCTCTTAGAATTCTATCTCCCAGTACTATTGAGACTATTGGATCACTTATTTCTTATAAATAAAATATATATATACTCATGTCTCATAGAGATTGTCCTTTCGTTTTTCGGTACAATTATTAAATAGATTTATTAATTGTACATAAAGTTGTAAGTTACTTAAATTATGTGTAAATATTATCCACAAGATTTTGACTTTTTAAAAAATGGGACAAAATATATGAACAACCCGAAAGGAAAAAGGGGACCAAAACTATGGGAAGATGAACTAGTATTAGTTTGAGTAGTAACCACACTTGACACTACTAGTCGTATCTGAGATTTTTATTTCTTTTGTCGGAATCATTATAATTGTAAGAATTTGAGATTTCGTCTATAAAGATCCCAAAAAATCCCATTTCCATTCATCAATCAACACTCGAAAACACCACCAAATTGAAGAAAGCCAAAAATGACGGAATTATGGACAACTATGGCGTCGATGATGGGGGTTTGGGCCTTCTTCCAAACCATCCTCCAAACCGTCTTCCCGCCGGAGCTGCGCTACGCCGCCGTGAAGCTCTTCCACCGCCTCCACGGCTACTTCTCCTTCTACTGCTACTACGACATCACCGAGGTCGACGGCGTCAACACCAACGAGCTCTACACCGCCGTGCAGCTCTACCTCAGCTCCTCCGCCTCCGCCTCCGTCTCCGCCACCCGCCTCAGCCTCAGCCGCGGCCTCAACTCCTCCTCCACCACCTTCGCCCTCTCCAACAACGACCGCCTCGTCGACCGCTACCGCGGCGCCGCCGTCGACTGGGAGCACGTCGTCACCCAGCGCCAAGGCCAGTCGTTCTCGTGGCGGCCGCTGCCGGAGGAGCGCCGCGCCTTCACCCTCCGCGTGTTAAAAAAGGACCGCCACCTAATCCTTAACTCCTACCTCGATTTCGTCGTCCAAAAAGCCAACGAAGTCCGCCGCAGAAGTCAGGAACGGTTACTCTACACCAACTCGAGAAATCATCCATGGGAATCCGTACCGTTCAAGCATCCAAGCACGTTCGAAACCCTAGCCATGGATCCGGAGAGGAAAGATGAAATCATGGCGGATCTGGACGACTTCGCCGGCGGCGAAGCGTTCTATCAGAGAACCGGAAGAGCGTGGAAACGAGGCTATTTACTGTACGGCCCTCCGGGTACCGGAAAATCGAGCATGATCGCCGCCATGGCGAATTATCTAGGTTATGACATATACGATCTCGAATTAACGGAAGTGAGTAGTAATTCCGAATTGAGGAAATTGTTGATGAAGACGAGCTCAAAATCAATTATCGTGATCGAAGATATCGATTGCTCGATCAATTTGACCAACCGTAATAATAGCGGCCGCCGCGGCAATTGCAGCCCTAGAATGATGAATAGCAGCCTACATTACGATATCACGGCGAGCAGTTGCAGCGAAGACGGCGGCAGGGGCAGCATCACTTTATCCGGACTGTTGAACTTCACCGATGGATTGTGGTCGTGCTGCGGCAGAGAGAGGATCTTCGTATTCACGACGAACCACGTGGAGAAGCTCGATCCGGCGCTGCTGCGGAGCGGGAGAATGGACATGCACATCCACATGAGGTACTGTTCGTACGCGGCGCTGAAGATAATTCTCAGGAATTATCTAGGGTTTGATGAATCTGATCTGGAAAAAATGGGGGCGGAGGGCTTGGAGGAGGTGGTGGAGGGGGCGGAGATGACGCCGGCGGAGATCAGTGAGATCTTGAGCAGGAATAGGAGGGATAAGAAGAAGGCGGTGGCGGAGGTGCTGGAGGCGGCGGAGGAGCGGAAGAGGGTGAAGTCGAAGTCGAGGAAGATTGACGAGGAAGAAGAAGTAGAAGAGCAGGAGAAGAGGACGTTGGATAGTTGTGATCAAGAGGGCTTGGATCAGAGCTCCGATGAGAAATGTGAGGAGAAAGAGGGCGTGCATTCATTCTAGCTGTCGGTCGTAGTATTTCAATAACTGTGAGTGCTAGTAGACTACTTCATTTCTCACTTGTTACCAGTATGTGTTTCGGTATTTTTTTGGAAATAGAAGATGATATGAAATTTCAATTTGGGTTACAGCACACTTTTTTTACCCACGAGCAAAATCCTGATACCATGCCACAAGTATTTAAAATTTTAAAATCGTTGATAACAAAATCCAACTTTTAAACCATAAATAATACAAGTATACAACAATACCGCTATTGCTATACATAGGAGGACAACATAGATACATCTAATTTTCTTTAATTTTCTCTTGTCTAATTTGTGTCGTTAAAATAAGGTTAAAATACGCACTAATCTGTATCCTTAATTGAATCGTGATACATGAAGTATATTTTTATTAAATGAGAACACATTTTACTTCTTCACAAATTAAATTGAGAAAAAATGAACATTGATTCACTATCATATTTTACTATTTTTTTGGATAGTTAGGTTTTTTTTTTAATAATGAGGAACCTGTTGTCGCTACTTTTGGTGTGCTCATAGTAATTCACACATAGCAGCCGGTGGATTTTGAATCCATGATTTTCGGTCAAAGAATAAACACCTTAACCACTATGTCATTTCAAGGGGATACTATCATTTTTTATATAAGATAAGAAGAAACATACACATTCTGTTACAAATATATATGGGCATTCGGACAAATAACGTTTTGTATTTCTAATTGAATCGTCCTAATAATAATGTCATATTCCCTAAATGAAAAGAAGATAATAGAAACCACGAAAAGTTAAGTGAGCCAATACCATTTACGCACAAAAGTCAAACTTTTTAGGGTGTGTTTGCAAATGTTTACTAAAATCACTTCTTATTTATTTTTTTTGTTTAAAGGTGAAAATAATTAATTTTAAGTAAAAGCATCAGATTTTTGGGATTAATATAAAAAAACATATATTTTTGGTAAATTCCGTAAGTTATGATGCTTTAAACACCGAAAATATATTAATAATGCTTATAGATTTAAGCAATTTATTTTAGATAAACTACCACAAAAAATATATTTAAAAAAAATTACACTGTCAAAAAAAGCAAATAAACACTTAAAAAAACAATTGCAAAGAAATCCTTAATCCCCACACTGAAAGAAACAAGACCATATTAGTTAAGTTATTTTCCTTCGCACTGAATTACCAAAATACCTTATATTACCAGCTAGCCGGTGGCTGGCTGACCAAATTGGTTAGTTGGTAAGAGTTTAGGTGTTACTTTATAATTCAACAAAAGCTCGGGGACTTGTCTGCAAACTACCCATAAAACCATCGATTGATTCAGATTGTACAATCTGCATTCTGAACTTGTACACTACTCCCCGATCTTCAATCTGGGCAACGTCGCCGACGCAAACATCACCTGCAAATCACTGATCTCGAGATCAGGCAAGTTCTCCGGCGTCGGAATCTTTATTTCGGCATTCGGCACCTAAACTCTCGTATCCGACTTTGAGATTCTCCTCCGGCAAAACCTAAACCCAAACCCCAATTCGATATCCCTAATCGCAGTAGATCGATCCGCAACTGGTAAATGTCGTGCTTAGCGCTAGCTCTTCAACCCGCTAATGGACCAGACATATTGCTCCAGACCCGGGAATGGTTTCCCCCTTCACGCGCACTCGTGGCTCTCTCCGCCTTTCGCGGTACGCGCCGCTCCTTCGCCAAGAGTCAGCAGCAATCCGCTGCCTCCGATCCATCCGCCGATTCACTCGGAGACGACCCTCTGGCTGCCTCCTCCGGTCAGGTGATTGTGGGCGCTGAGTCTCGTTATCGTGTTGTGTATCGTCTAGTTAATTCAATTTACGTTCTTGCTGTTACTACTATTGATGATTCGAATAATAATGTGTTTGAGTGCATTAGTATCGTTAATCAAGCGGTCTCTGTGATTGTGACCGCGAGCCGCGGCGTCGATGTGACGCCGGAGAAATTGGGGAAGAAATATGCGGAGGTGTATATGGCTTTAGATATCGTATTGAGGGGAGTTAGTAGCATTAGGCTTGCTGCGATGCTGGCATCGATGCACGGTGATGGGATTGCCAAGATGGTTCATTCGGCTGTTCAGACTGAGAGTAAGATCCGGGGAGCAGATAGTTGGGGCAATTTGGAGCCTCAGGCGGCAGATCATGAAGCTGGAGTGGAGGTTTTCTCTCAGGCTACATTTGAGATGCCTGCTGAGACATTAGAGGCTGGAGATGAGGTGGCTGCAGCTATAGCGATTGCTCAACCAGTTGAGGAGAAGGAGTTGCCTAAGGTTGAGGAAAGTGAGGTGGAGAAGGATCCATTTGCGGCTAGTGATAGGATTAATAAGCCAGAGGAAATGCTGATGGATGGATTTAAGAAGGATAAAGATTCCGGTCTTTCGGATGTGAGCAAGGCTTTGGCAGGAATTGAGGTGACTACTCTACCTCCCGCTGCAGCTACTGATTCAACACATATTGGTGTTGAAGGATTTGAAGGGCATTATGGTGGTATTGAGTTTTCTAATGATGGGTCAACCCTACCAGAAGATTTCGAGGGGATTAATGATGCTTGGGGTGGTGGATTGGATGCATCTGAATTTGTGGGTCCGAAGAAGGTTCCGAAAGATCAGGGTCTCGGTGGTTTGGAACTCTTGGAGACTAGTGAGCCACCATCTGCAGCTGTGGCTAAAGGCAGTGCTGGGGACAAGATAGAGGATATATTGGTGACAAAAACTGAAATGAAGGGTCCGGAAATGTATATTGTTGAAGAGATAAGTGCAGAATTTAGGGAATCGTTGCTGGCTAGAGTGGGGTTAAAGGGTGTGGTTTACCTTAAGACAGTGCCTCTCAAACCCTCTTCGGGTGACAAGGAAACTGAGTTTTCATTCAAGATCGAAGGTACAGAAGGTGTTAAGCGGTTTGCAGTGCACGAATCTAAGGTGAGCAGCCTGGGAAGTGGTTTATTTCATGTGAGGACGGTTACCTCAGAGGAACCTATACCCATTGCAAAGTACAGCTTGCAACCTCGTATGACTCCTTTGCCTTTAAGGGTTCGACTAGTCAAACGCCTCAGTGGAATGTTACTTTCTATTATGGTACAATACGCTTTCAACCCAGACTTGCCAGCTCCCCTGAGCAATGTAACAATTGTTCTCAAATTACCCGTAGATCCAACCCTTTTGAATGTGTCTCCCAAAGCAGTGTTGAACAGGTCCGAAAGAGAACTGACATGGCACATTGATGAGATTCTACTGAAGGGTAATCCTGGTAGACTGAAGGCGAGAATGCCTGTGGATCTTGGGGATGATGATGATGGATCGGATCTTGAGATAGTTGCTTATGTCAAATTTTCTGCTCAAGGATCAAGATCTTTGAGTGGAATCTCCCTAAGACCTGCTTCTGAGGGCAAGACAGATTTCTATGAGACTGACCACAGGTATACGAGTGGGGTTTATCTTTGCAATTGAGAATCATTCTGTATTGGTTTGTACCATTTTATTTTTTGTTTGAGCTTTGTGGTTAGAAACTATGTTTATGCTCGGTGTGTTCTAATTCATTGTTATATACGAGTTGTACTTTATATTTTCTGGTAAGTGTTTGCTCTCTCTAAATTACAGAGAAACTAATTTGATTCATATTTTCCAATTCGAGTTGAAGCATTGTGCATATTTCTCTTTTTCGCTTTAGGTTTGCTTCGTTGATAGGTGTTCTTTCACCATAAAGAACTTTAGATATGGAGACCATAAATCTAGTCTCTAAATTATGAAAAAACTTTGATGAGGCTTCTATAATGTTAAGTAGTATCATTTAGATTGTTAAAAATAAATGTTTAGAGGAGTAAATGGAGTTGTAGGATCCCACCTTGTTACTCACTAATCTGTACTTTTTTACCTAATGTTGGGCGACTTTTAGGCATAAGCACTTATAAGGTTCTTGATTTCTGCTTTTGTCTTCACTTGTGGTCTGTCTGCTTTCACTTAACTTGCTTAATCAGACATACTAATACGGGAAAGACATCTGTAGCTAAAGGTAAAGACTATAATAGCAGACAACTCTAGATTTTGCTTTACTATTCTTGAATAGGCCTTGCTGATGAATCAGCAGCATTAGCCTACTCAATTCAGAGTCACTCTCATTCTTCCTCTTTTGAAACTGTAATAAACAGATAGTCCAAACTTAGAGGTGTGAGAAACAACTTAGAAATCCCTTGATGATGATGATGATGTTTCACTAACATGTTGCTTGTTGAATTAGAATGTTAGTTTAGCTCCTCAAGTTAGCATTCTCTTTCGAGAACTCTCTGTGTCGCACTTTGTAGGTACATTTTGTCAAAGCTTCTTTTTTTTCTTTTTTCTTTTTTTAATCTGTCCCTTAACGTGTTGAGATTATAAAGTAGCATCATATCATAATGAGTTTAATAAAAGTTCATTTTCATTATACCAAAGTTTATTATGGTAACACTAAATGCAAGCAACGTGGCCTATATTGATTTGATGGCCCTCACTCCAATATGGAAGACAAAATCCTAATCCCCTCTCACTTCACTTTTTAGACATTATCATCATCATCATCGTCTAAGGTAGAGACATCATCATAAACAACGTGCCAAAATATAAATATAATCTCTTTCTTCCAACCAAAGCAAAGGGATTCATTATAACTTCATATTTCACATATTAATAATAAAACTATGATAATAGTGCTATGCGGTCGTCACTTCATGCAAAAGATGTCGGAGAATGTCATTTCTCAAACCTCGTACATACAACGTAAGATTGACATTAGGTAAACACAAATAAAAAATATAGTTTTGTGACAAAACACAAGTATAATAAACAAATATTAACTCAAATGTGGCACGGGACCAATTGATGCCGTGACAGCCACATTCGCATGGTTTTTGCAACTCAGCACCTTCAGCAAATCAAGACCCCATAAACTCCTCCGATCACTCCGTGCAGCCGGAGCTTCCCCTCCGGGAAACAATCTTCCCGGATTCCGGCGAATCTGCCTGTTTTTCATATCACGGAGCTCCATCTCCGGCTGCAGTTTAAGCGGACCAAACATCATAAGAAACCATCTAGGCCTTGACACCTTCGACCCCTCTGACTTGGCCGAGCTCTTTGAAGAGCTCCGGTGTATGTCCGGCTTCATGACCAGCCTTCTGCAGTCCACGGTGCGACTGTTCCGAGGCAGCCTCCCGCCTCATTGCACTGGTTTTGAGCCGGGTTTGGCTCAACTCGGGCAGCGAGTGGCAGTAGGTTCTTGATAAACGATGAGTCGCGTCGTCTGCAGAGAGGGATTTAAAGATTTGAGGATGGATGCGAGGAGGGTTGTTGTAGGGCATGAGCTTGCCGCAGAAGATGATGTCTTCTGCATTCGACATCTCAGAGGTGAAATCATTGAAGAACTCGAAGAAGTCGGATGGTTCCGATGATGATCGCCGTTTTTCTTGGATCTTGGAGGCTTCCTTCTTCTCTGGCTCGCCGGAGTAGGAGTGGTGGAGAGAGTAGGCCTCTTCTTCTTCTTGAAAGTTGGTTACGCTATCCATTTCAAGAATGGAAGTTGGAGGAAGTTGTTTTTGTTTTTTCTAAGCGAGGACTGAGGAGGGATGATATGGTGCCTGTGCATATTTGTAGAGAGATAAGAGGGAGAGATCATGAAGTTTGTACTTTTGTAGTAATTGATGTAGATAAAACTTGGGGCCCGTTTGGTTGGTTGTCAGGAAAGTAATGTTGTGAGGGACTGTGATCTGTGGAATATGATTGCGAGGAAAATGATTAAGGAAAATAAAATTACTGAAGAATTTGATTCTAAAGAAAGCAGATTACTTGCAGGGGCGGATCTAGGATTTTCGGTTAGGGGGCAAAACTTATCGGGACTTGAGTTATCTTTGTATGGGGGTTCGGGCGGAGCCCAAAAAATTTTAAGCACATTTTTCTACTTAAATCTAATTATAGTTACTTTTTATGGCTTTATTTAAGGATTATATTCTTCTTTCATGAATAAACTCATATATTTTTTTATATTTATTCGAAAAACTTATTACACTAATCCTATTTTGACATCACTCTAAATTTAGTTAGAGGAAATTATAAAGAATAACAATATCTAACTAAGGCAAAATAATATACATAAGTCTTATAAAATTGCTCACGAAGCACGATGAATTAATGTCCGGAGAATAAAAGATTTTAATTTGTTACTCTCATAAATACTTAGATTTGGAGAAGTTTTACAACAAAATAAAATAATTTTGTGATACTTAAAATACAAAAAAAAAAAAAAAAAAATTCAATCAAATTTTGAGGTGAGGCAATTGCCTCTCCTTGCCTCCATGGCATCCACGATTACTTGCACTTGTTTGGTTGATATTAGGAAATGTAAAATCATGTTATTAATAATATGAATAAAATATATTTATCATCAATTATTTGTTAATTGTCATATTATTATTTCATAAATATATAAAATCACCGAAAATATTATTATTGTGTTATAAACTAAATGGAATGAGAGAATAAAAGAGAGAGCGGGAATGAGATGTATATTAGTATGAGGGTGGAGACCTCTATTTATAGAGTACAAGATGAGTTCATGGGCTTTTAGGGTTTACATGGTCATCACAATATATGGTAAGTATATATATAAAATATATTTACAACACTCCCCATTGATTGACCATTCCTAAAAGAAACTGCTGCCTCGTTAAAACCTTGCCGAGAAAAAAACACATTGGGATAAAAAGCTGGTCGAAGGAAAAAGAGTACAGCTGCTCCACCTCAATATAGTCATTCTTGATCCTTGAGTCGGCGTATATCGATCTTGTGTACCAACTTCTTCAATGTTGACGTTGGTAATGCCTTTGTAAAATAATCCGCTAGGTTGTCACTTGAGCGAATTTGTTGGATGTTGATGCCGCCACTCCTTTGGAGATCATGTATTCCATTGTCTCTTTTATGAATCAATTTCAATGACTCATTTACTCGTGTGTTGCATTGGATGTCTCGTTAAAAACCTTAACTAAGAAAACCCTTTGGGAAAAAACTTAGAAAGGAAAAAAGAGTACAACCATTTGACCTTCAGGGTCTTTGACCTTTAGGAGTCAGTCTAATCTTCAGGATTATTTACAATTTGTTACTCCCCTCAAGATAACAATCTTCAAGGTTATCTTTAAGGTCTACACTAACATGTGCAACACAAGTTTAATTATTCTCATAGAGAATAGCATAGAATATGTCAATATATCATTACTCTCATAAATAGACCAACATCATATTTGTCTCGAAGATAACAAAGGATGGTCAATATCATTTCAAATCCTCAAATTGCACATAAGTAAGGAACTTCTAGTCCTAAAACATCTTTGTTATCTTCTATAGGTCTAAATGAGTCTTCATTCACTTCAAGTGATTGAATCAACCATTAGGTAACTATGTGGATGAAATACAATAAATCTCTTTAAAGACCTTTCAGGTAGGTCGACTAGCGTAACTCCATAATGGAGATGCTCGATCTACAGGTCGAGACAATTATTAGTTCAACCCAAGTATTTAGATTCGAACTCCGTCTTTAGGCATGAGTTGATTTCATCAAGTACTTTTGTACATAATAATTCACATATCCTCTTCAGGAGGAATTTGGAGTGATATGTTCTAATTTTGTATTCCGCGGACTTCTTATCTCTTAGCACCAATAAATCTCTCACGCTTCTGGCGTTGATGAGAGTCAATTGATTTATATTTTCTATGAGAAACTTCAGTTCGTTCATGGTGCATATACAACAAGTATATGAGATTTTAATAACTCTTTTTGCACTAAATAATTTGATGAACTTTTAGTTCATAATGCGTGAATCTAAATGATTAATCCAACGAGATATTTGCGGCTTTCAATCTTTATATTTCATATCTCCCCTAATGCCGATAAGGATGTGAGTTGGATATTAAAATTAATATATCAATGAATAAAATAATCCATAATGATTTGCTCTATGTAAGTCATTAGGACGGAGTATACATATAAGTATTATGCTCTTCAGGAGTTTTAATCAAACTCAAATCATCATTTATATACCCTTTTGTCAAGGAATACTCGTCCTTGTTATTATATCATATACGGTACATACTATTTCAGCCCTTACAATGACTTTTACAGTCTAATTGAAAACATCTTTTTGACTTACATGCTTTGAGAAAATTAAATCCTTCAGGGATCTTTATATATATGTCACTATTTAGTAAATCATATTGATAAATATTTACTACATCCATAAGGCGCATAGCAAGCCTTTTGTGACATAAGCAGATTAATCAAATTCTAAAATACAACTACATCTATTATGGGAGAGTACTTAATTAATTCCCGGTCTTTGAGAGAAACATTGTGTTCGAGTATTGCCCTATATCTCGTAATTTTTTATTTCTCTTTATAACAAAGACACATTTGTATCCTTCGGGGATATATTTTCCGGATTTTGGAACTAAAGGTCCAAATATTTCCGGCTTTCTAGGGAATATTAATTCACCTTATATGATTTCGTTTCTCTTTGGCCAATTAGTTCAATCTAGACAATCTCTTATAGATCGTCGTTGCGGATCCTTTTTTTTCATTTCAAGAGTCATATTAAAAGGCGAATATATCGTCATGCGTCCACGACGATACTTGATCTCTCCAATATATTGAGATCTCATTAATAAGACGCTGGCAGTTCTTCAGGAACTTTTATTTGATTGATTAATCATTATCGTCATTTTTTGGTTCATATGTTGTGCCCCTTTTCTTAGACACAAAATTTCTTTTAGAACCAATTGGTCGACCATATTTTTGACGAACTTTATATTCATTTGCTACCATTTGTACTTGTCCTTCAAGGACATTTATTCTTGCGAGGGTATTTGCGAAGCAAATGTATGGCATTGTCACTTCTTATATATACAAAAACTTAAAAGCATCAAGAAGTTGGTTTGCAATCTTTTGCGGTGAATCTTTCAACTTCTTGTTCACATTGACTACTTCGAAATCCAAATGCGGCTAGTTTGTTCTTGTGTCTAAATTGTTAGATGTAGATTTCACATTGATTACTTCAGGAATCCAAATGTGACATATGTTTCACCTAATGTTGGGAACATTATTTTATCATAATAACAATCTTCTTGTGAGACTCGTTTTTATACGTACAAAACTATTGATTATGCACATGAACAACTAAGTGTTGAATCTCAATTCCAAAGTAATATAATATAAGTCCTCTTCAGGAGGAACTTAGAGTTTAATAAACTCGCTAGCTTTATCAAGACAATTCTTCTTGAGGGAATTGAGTTCTTTATTATTTGAACTATTAGTTCTAGCAATTGTTTCATTTCTTCTAGAAGTCAAGCATTTATGAAAATCAATGTAAAGATTCTGCAGGATCTCTATTTGCGCTCAGATAAATTTTTAATTATGTTGCGCATGATAGTTGCTCGTGAATGTCCAAACCTCTCATGTCAAAGCATAAAGCCCATTGAACTTCCGGTTCATGACACGGTTTGTCTCACTTGTGTTTTATAAATGTGTAATACATTTAAAATGGCAGTATGATAACATTTCTTTTGTTAGCTTCTGACAAAATGCAAAAGAATCACTACCTTCTTATATAATTTCAATATGGTATCCATTGTAACGGATATCCTTAAAACTTAGTAAGTTCCTTCTAGACTTACTAAAGTAAAGGGCAAACTCAATAGTTGATTTCGTATCGTTTGATAAAATGACACATGCTCTTCTGGAGCCTTCAATAATTTCGATGCACTAGATTTGAAAATCTTGTAATTTAGGATGCATATACTCGTATCGAGTTTTAGGGAGGACAATCAATTATATCTTTAAGCAATACTACTGGGATGCTTCATTTCTATTGTCTCTCTCATGCCCTCTTATTGGCAGATGAACATCGATATCAAGAGTGCATTAATGTCAACAAGACATAAATAATGTTTTTCATTCAAGAATAACATATATCATCGAAAATGCGAGTTGCTCTTTAAGAGCATTTAATATTCTTCTGGATTATAAATGATGCTACTTCAGGAGCAAAAGTTAAATAGTATATAAAATACTATATTTGAAGCATTTCCACAAACATGTGATAGTAATGTTACTATCACAATATGGTCATTCTTCAGGAATGTAATTGTGCTACTTCCAGAGCAACAATTTAATTTCATGATAAGCGAAATCAATGAATTGCAAATTTTGAGATCTACCGGATCTCACATCTATTATTGAAAAGAAATTAAGCCACAATAGGATATTGAAAATGCAATTGTCATTCAAAGAGGAGCTCTTGCTACCACTCCATATAATTAGGTAATTTTTTAAATTACAACATACCTTTAGATAATACATTGTTCTTTAGGAACATGTAATATTCATCAAGAATATTAATTGTGCTACTTCAAGAGCAACAATTAAAGTATGATTATTGTGATATGTGATTTCAAAATGACAAGTTTTAGTTGTTCCAAGAACTTGTATAGTTAATTGTGCTACTTCAAGAGTAACAATTAGAGTTATGAACATATAACATTTGTCAAAATCAAAAAAAAAAACTTGAATTGTTCTTCAAGAACATGTAGTATTCTTCAGGAATACAAATTGTGCTACTTCAGGAGCACCAATTTAGTTTATATTAAACGACTTCAGGTGAATGACTAATATTATCGAGAAACCCAATTGTTCTTTAGGAACATATAGTGTTCTTTGGGGATATCAATTGTGTTACTTCAGGAGCAACAACAATTACAATTCAAGAACCAAGATTCGCCTATCAATAAGATATATTGTATGAATTGCTCAGTACGTAATATTCTTCAGGAATATTAGTTGTGTGCTACTTCAGGAACAACAAATTAAGTTTACATTTATATATATAAATATAAATATTATACACTATGCAGAAGAAGAAAAAATTGCTCTTCATTTGTCTTTAAGAGTCTATTAATAACTCTTTAAGAGTCTATAATATTCTTCAAGAATATTAAGTTGTGTTACTTCTGGAGCAACAATTAAATTAAATTATTTCAAAAAATAAATTCAATTGCTCTTTAAGAGCTTATGATATTCTTCGGGAATATGGATTGTCTTCTTCGGGAGCAACAATCTAGATTCAACATTAAATAAATAAATAAAAAAAGCGTATGTAGAGTAAATGCTCTTCAAAAGCATGTAATATTTTTCAAAAACATTGGGTGTACTTCTTACGGAGCAACAATTTAACTTATAAATATGTTTTTGAATTGCTCTTCAGAAGTATATAATATTCTTTAGGAATATTAATTGTGCTACTTCGGGAGCAACAATTTAAGCGTATCTAAACATATCATTTAATAACTTGTTATGAACATAAGCAAAGACAATAATATTTATTATTATTATCTCTCAACATTAACAAATCAATAAATTAACTCGTGTCAATTTACGTAATATATCCCATGAGACATGTATATTTATGTACATGAAGCCAAATTATACTTTTCCTTTAACTTATTAACAACTGCCGAAACTTGAGCAATAACTAATCAATCTCTAGCCACTAGACACGCAAGGCAATCGATTGAAACTTATACATAATATGTTCATTCAATACATGGAGACGTACCTTCATGTTAATTTGCCTATTTCATCCTTGAATTAACACGGAAGAGAGTGTAGAGAAAGAAAGACGATGAGAAAGTTTTAGGATAAGAAAAATGAGACTATCGTGCTGATAACGTGTTATAAACTAAATGGAACGAGAGAATAAAAGAGAGAGCGGGAATGAGATGTATGTTATTATGAGGGTGGAGACCTCTATTTATAGAGTACAAGATGGGCTCATGGGCTTTTAGGGTTTACATCATCACAATATATGGTAAGTATATATATAAAATATGTTTACAATATATTGATTATTTTTAATTATATTTTTTAATAAAATATTCAAAATATTTAATTAAAAATATCTTTTTTAATATCATTAACATCTTTTTTAATAATAATAATAAATATTAGTTAAGAACATCTTTTTTAATATTATAACATCTTTAATAATAATAATAATAATAAACTTATTAAATTACTCACTTATTTTAATAATAATATTTTTCAGAATAATAAAAAATTATTTAAGAAAAATAGTTATTAATAATTTGTTATTATTGTTCATAAATAAAAATAATAAAAATATAAATAAATTAAAATATTTGATTAATTTATAAAAATATATTAACAATAAATTAATAATATTATATTCAATAATAACTAATTATTATTCTATTTTTAATAATAATAATAATAATAATAATAATAATAATAATAATAATAATAATAATAATAATAAAAAATTACTTTCCTTGTACCAAGGAAAAATAATACATATTCTAAACAGGAAAATGAATCCATAATTATTACACCATTTTTCTTATTTCTAGGATTTTCATTACTTTTCTAATATTTTGCTAAAATTGAACCAAACAAAGAATTTTAAAATCTTGGAATCAAATTACTTTCCGTATACTACCAAACACGGAATTTTAACAATTTGGAATCGGATTACTTTCCGAGGCGAGAATCTTTGCCAACCAAACGGGGACTTGGTGTTTACTTTTTATTTTATTGTATTTTATTATCATGCATTAGACTTGCAAGAACAATATATATTGAGAATAGTTTATTTAATTTGAATATTAGGCCCATAATGAAGCATAGGCCGTAATGGCCCAATAGAAAGTTCAAAGGGCCCATTTGTCTATAACTCGTATAAGTTTCTTCAGACAAAATAATGTGGCTAAACTGAGTAGCACAACCCACTGCTAGAGCCTAGAGGTAAAAGTGAATTGACTGTTCACGAATTATTTAGAATTAATTTGGAAAATTAAATCATTTGAATTGAACTTGTAACCTTCTTACTGGTCCGATTATACCAAAGATATATTTTTTTTTTATGGGTAGAGATAATTGTCTATTAATTTTACCTTTTTTAATGAAGTTACCTAATCAGAATAAGATGCATATAGGGTCTTGGAAATAACGCCTATAAGAAGTGCATATCTTGGAATCCCAAGTCATTATGTTATTTTAAAATATGTTTATCTACTTCCTATTGAGTTCATCACATTAATATAAATGATATAATACTAACATACGGAGTTATAAAAACTATAAATTCTCCATGTTAACTTGTTTATTTCGATTTCTAAAAAAATCTAGATATCTGTTGAGTTTAAAAATTAAACTACAGTAGAAGCAAACATGATGATGAAGTACTGTAGTAGTTTAGTTGAACAAACATAACGACTGAGGTTTCGGATTTTGGGAACTGTGATTTTGGTGCTTTGTAGCTACTTAGAAGTTGTTTATGCCGACTTTGGATTGTTATGGATTGGAATCTGGATATCTTACTTGTAATTATGTATTTGAAAAAAACATAACAACTGAGGTTTTGGCTGTTTAGCTGTCGTAAACGAGGAATGAGGTGAATTCCCTCGATGTATTGTAAAACAAATTTGCTCCCCCCCAAGTGTGCGGTTGGATTATGAAGGGTGCATTATATGAATAACACATAAGGTTGTTGGTAACGAAGTGCTTGCTATTACAAAACAAGATAATAAGCCGAAAAATAAATCAAAATGAATAAACCGTCGAGTCGAGGAGTCCTCTCTCCGCAAGACGAAATACGCCCCGGTAGTGCTCTCGGTTATAGGCGTATCGTCCCCAAAGATGAAACAACGAGCGTCTCGAAGATTGCAGCACCGCAAAATCTACGAGCTCCGGCGAGGACAGGCTGCTGGACTTAGAGCTAAGAATGCAATGCAGAAATGGAAGCTTGTTGTTTTTCGGTGTTGGAATGACATGCGGTCGATCCTATTTATAGGCGGTCCAAATTCTCGGGTGAAAGGTTGTTGGTAACTCCCGTCAATTAAGGCGGTCGACGTGTCCGGGAGAGTGGAGGAGTGGAGAGATGGAAGGTTGGGCTGCTTAGAAGAGCCTCTTCTAGATCCTTCCAAAAGTAGTACTTGGGTGTGGCAGGTGCACAGCACCACGGAGAGCAATCCAGTGCATCCGGTCCACTGCACCAAGGACTGGGCCAGCCCACACGTAGCCCACCGAGCCCAACTGCCAAGCCCGACGGACCAATTGCCAAGATCCAAGTCCACGGACACGGACCGAAGCCGGAGCCGGAGCCGGAGCGGGCCGGGGCCGGGGCCGGGCACGGGCACGGCGCGCCGCCGCGCCGCGTGTGAGGCGATCGGCGAAAAGGCTCGCGCGCATGAGCATGTGTGGCCCAATCCCACCACATGTCACTTTGTTATCTCTTACAATGTGGTAGAGACTTAAATACCACATTAAAGTTATTTCATTTATCAATGTGGGACATTGATCAATGTAATACTCTCCAAAACCCGAATAAGGTAAGTTTCTCCACTTTAGGTAACATATAAGTTTTGTCCCCCCAAACTTCGAGCCACTATTTCTCACTCACCGAAAATTGGAATCAAGAAATTAAGCACACTATAATTATCTACTCAAAACGTAGATCGACGTCATATATCTCAAAAGTTTAATCGGATAAATATCGAGGCTCGAAAATGCGATCGAAAAGGGCTGAATTTTGCCCAAGTCAAATTAACAATAAATGCTAATTAACTTTCCATAATAAATAATTAATTTATATATATATATATATAAATATATATAAACATTTTCGATTTTCCAACAATCCCCCACATGAGTGGAAATAGCCAAATGCATGCATGCAGACACACAGCTCTGTCCTCAAGAGACAATAAAGCATCAGGGTAGGTGGCTTGTGACCTTGAACCTTCCTTAGTCAGTGCTATCGAGCATACCGGCGGATTAGTGGACACGTGGCCTTGAACTATTCCTCCATGGTGTATACTTAGACAATAACACTAACACTATAAAGTCTCAACCTCGTCCGTTCTCACGTTTGTGTCCTTTACTGGCCATGGACTTACATAGGTGATTCCTAAGTGTTTAGATAGACGCGGCACTTACTTCACACTTACATCGGTACTTCTTACTCGAGTATCTCGTCATACTCCACCTTCTCAAGACATCCAAGAATCATTAAAAGTCAAAGACTTAACCTCACCACTTGACAAGTCACCAACACTCTCGAGCTCTTTTAAGGAATAGACTAATTGAGTGCGGTATCAACAGACTCATATAGCTTAGTTTTCCCATTGAACCAAGTTCATGGGATCTCCAATCTACAGGGTTGGGTATCCACTATAATCGTCTTTAACTTGTGGATTTAACTCTCATTCCCTCTACAAGCTTATACACTTGATCTCGATTCAAACTCTTAGTAAGCGGATCCGCTAGGTTATCTATAGACTTGACATAGTCTACAGAGATAACCCCACTCGTGATCAAATGTCTTACGGTATTATGTCGACGACGAATATGTCTCGACTTACCATTATATAACCCACTCTTGGCCCTACCAATAGCCGCTTGGCTATCACAGTGAATCATCACAGGTGGCACGGGTTTCGTCCAACATGGAATATCTTCAAGAAAATTACGGAGCCATTCGGCCTCCTCACCGGCTTTATCTAAAGCAATGAATTCAGATTCCATGGTGGATCGGGCTATGCACGTCTGTTTCGTGGATCTCCACGACACAGCTCCTCCCCCTATAGTGAATACATAACCACTAGTAGACAACGAGTCTTTAGTGTCGGATATCCACTCGTATCACGGTACCATTCAAGTAATCGGGGATGTCTTGAGTAGTGCAACCCAAAGTTAAGAGTGTATTTCAAATACCTCAGAACTCTTACAAGAGATTTCCAATGCTCTCTATTAGGATTACTAGTATAGCGACTCAGTTTGTTCACCGGACAAGCTAGATCAGGCCTCGTACAATTCGTGATGTACATAAGACAACCAATAACTCTAGCATAATCCTCTTGAGCAATAGGATCACCCCTATTCTTGCTCAAGTGAACATTAACTTCTAGAGGAGTCTTTGCCGGTGCACTATCAAAGGCATTAAACCTCTTAAGCACTTTCTCAATATAATGAGATTGAGACAAAACAATCCCTTTAGGGGTTCTTTGTATCTTCACTCCAAGAATAACATCAGCAACTCCCATATCTTTCATATCGAAAGTTCTCTTAAGCATACGCTTGGTGTCATTTATGACTTGAAGATTTTGTCCCATAATTAACATGTCGTCTACATAAAGACAAACAATTACAAAGCCATTCTTTGTATTCTTTATGTAAACACACTTGTCACATTCATTAATCTTAAAACCATTCAACAACATAGCCTCGTCGAATTTCAAGTGCCATTGTAATGGTGCTTGTTTCAACCCATATAGGGATTTCACCAACTTACATACCTTTCGCTCTTGGCCAGGTACTACAAACCCTTCAGGTTGTTCCATATAAATTTCCTCTTCTAAATCTCCATTTAGAAAGGCAGTTTTCACATCCATTTGATGAATCTCAAGATTATGCAAAGCAGCAATCGCGAGAAGCACACGGATAGATGTAATTCTAGTTACCGGCGAATAAGTATCGAAGAAATCATATCCTTCAATTTGCTTAAAGCCTTTAACCACTAAACGAGCTTTATATTTATCAATTGACCCATCTGCCTTATACTTTCTTTTTAGGATCCATTTACATCCTAAGGGCTTGCAACCTTCAGGTAAGTCTGCTAAGACCCAAGTGTGATTCTGCATAATGGAATCAATTTCACTTTGGACAGCTTCTTGCCAAAGTGGGCCATCGGGTCTAGAAAGAGCTTCTTTTATAGACCGCAGTTCTTCATCCAAAAGAAAGACAACATAATCAGGACCAAAGTCCTTAGCAACTCTTGCTCTAGTGCTACGTCTTGGTTCTAAAGTTTCAAGATCGTCAGCTTGCCTCTTACGCGTAGCGGGTTCTACCCCCACATTTCTAGAACTACTAGCAACTTCTCTTGCTACACCACTAGAGCTTAACTCAACTTTATCATCCTTTTTACAAGGATAGATATGTTCAAAGAATATAGCATTCATTGACTCAATAGTAGTTCCAACATTCATATCGGGCACGACCGACTTATGAATGACAAACCGATATGCACTACTATTCAGTGCATATCCTATAAAGATACAATCGACAGTCTTAGGTCCGATAGTAACTTGCTTAGGCAAAGGCACTTCTACCTTAGCCAAACACCCCCACACTTTGAGGTATTTATAGGAAGGTTTCCTTCCTTTCCACAACTCGTAAGGAGTCACATCTCTACCTTTTAGAGGTATTTTGTTTAATAAGTAGTTAGCCGTCAAGACGGCTTCCCCCACATGTTGCAGGGGCAGTCCGAACTTATCAACTAAGCATTCTTCATCTCCTTTAGAGTTCGATTCTTCCTTTCGGCTACACCATTTGATTGAGGCGAATAGGGGGGCAGTGGTTTGATGAATAATACCACTTGTCTTACACAACTCTTCAAAAGGAGCTACATATTCTCCACCTCTATCACTTCGTACCATTTTGATTTTACAATCAAGTTGGTTTTCGGCTTACGCTTTGAAGTTAGTAAAAGCTTCAATCGCCTCATCTTTACTCCTTAAAAGATAAAGAGTACAATACTTGGTGCGATCATCAATAAAAGTAATAAAATACTTTTTCCCACCTCTAGTTTGTACAAACTTCAAGTCACATACGTCAGTGTGAATGAGTTCTAGAGGTTTTGTGTTCCTTTCTACAGAATGAAATGGCATCTTAGCCAATTTTGCTTCAACACAAACTTCACACTTGGTTTTGTTAAACTCATTTACTTTAAGTAGATCGAGATTAACTAATCTTTTTATTGCATTTAGATTAACATGTCCTAATCTAGAATGCCATAAATCGGAACACTCAATCAAGTAGGAGGAAGTAGCTTCGTTATCATTATTTTTAGCCTCAACGGGCTCTTGGCGAATCGCCATTACACTTAACTTAAAAAGGCCCTCAGACAGGTAGCCTTTTCCTAAAAACATTCCAAATTTAGATAAGATAAATTTGTCCGACTCAAAAACTAGTCGAAACCCTCTCTTGACTAGTACAGAGCCGGACACAAGATTTTTCCGGATGTCGGGGACATGCAGCACCTCTCCCAAAGTCATGTTCTTCCCGGAGCTCAACCTTAGCACCACAGTACCATAGCCAACCACCTCAGACGAGGCTTGATTACCCATATTGAGCTTCCTCCCTTGGCAACTCTTGTACTTGGTGAAGCGGCTCCGGTCACCACAAACATGTACCGTGGCAGCGGTATCAATATACCACTTCCCCTCATTCTCCACGACGTTTGCTTCTTCAGTGACAACGGCCGCAAGGTCGGCTTCAGTGAGGTCAATCTCCAACATATTGGCTTGACGAGCCCTCTTCTTCTTCGGCTTTCGGCAGTCCTTGGACATGTGGTCGGATTTTCCATAGTTGTAGCAGTCCCCTTCAAACTTGCGGGATTGCACCTTGCCCTTCCCTTTGGGGTTGCTATTTGGACGCCCTCTCTTTGCATTGTTGGAGTTGCCACCTTTCTCAGCAAGGTTGACTCTTGGCTCCACGGGTGCTTTGCCCTTCCCATCTCGAGTCCTCATGTCGGTCTCGATGCGGAGCTTGACCACAAGGTCCTCAAGCGTTATTTCCTTTCGCTTGTGCTTCAAGTAGCTCTTGAAGTCCTTCCAGCTCGGGGGAAGCTTCTCAATTACAGTTGCCACGATAAAAGCATCTGGCAAAAGCATACCTTCGGCGTGGACGTCATGGACAATGAGTTGGAACTCTTGCACTTGCTCCATGACCGGTCGAGAGTCCACCATTTTGTAGTCCAAGAACTTGGCGACTACAAACTTCTTGGTACCTGCATCGTCAGTACAGTATTTCCTTTCAAGTGCCTCCCAAATTGCCTTGGAGGTCTTTACATTTGCATATACACTGTACAGACTATCATCTAGTCCACTAAGCAAGAAGTTTTTACAAAAGTAGTCGGAAGTTAACCAATTGTCATAGGCTATCCGGACTTCCAAGTTCTCTTCATTCTCATTTGGAGATGCAGGTGCATTCTCCATCGGCACAGATGGGTGAACCCCAATGTTGTCAAATAGAACAACATCTTCCGTTGCCACCTTTTGAAGTCGGCTCCACCAAACTTGGCCGGCTACTCGGCGACGGGCAACACTCTGGACGAGTGCGAGGTGCCGTCAGGGTCGGGTTTGAACCCCCCACCACTCCATGGTGGTTCACACTCCCAAAAGGGACATTGCTCTGCAAGGCAGAGGACATTGCATTGAAGTTGAATGCCGTGTTAGAGGCATTAGCACGGTTAAATGCTATCCTAGCATCGGTGGCGGCGGACATGGCAGCGAGGGTTGGATTTGCAAACACCGGAGTTGGAGTAGGAATAGAGTCGGTGGAACAACATTGCCGGAGGAGGCAATGACGTCGAAACGGCGGGGTTGACGGCGCGCGAGCGGCGGCGGCGTCGAAGTGGGCGGCAAGCAGATGAAGAAGACATGTTTGAAGCGACTTAAGTAGGTAGATAATATTTCGTCTTGCGATTGTTGGTAACAGAAGCTGCTATTACAAAACAGTACAATAAGCCGAAAAATAAATCAAAAGGAATAAACCGTCCAGTCGAGGAGTCCTCTCTCCGCAAGACGAAATACGCCCCGGTAGTGTTCTCGGTTATAGGCGTATCGTCCCCAAAGATGAAACGACGAGCGTCTCGAAGATTGCAGCACCACAAAATCTACGAGCTCCGGCGAGGACAGGCTGCTGGACTTAGAGCTAAGAATGCAATGCAGAAATGGAAGCTTGTTGTTTTTCAGGTGTTGGAATGACATGCAGACTGATCCTATTTATAGGCAGTCCAGCTCAGGTGAAAGGTTGTTGGTAACTCCTGCCAATTAAGGCAGGCTGACGTGTCCAGGAGAGTGGAGGAGTGGAGAGATGGAAGGTTGGCTGCTGAAGAGCCTCTTCTAGATCCTTCCAAAAGTAGTACTTGGGTGTGGCAGGTGCACAGCACCACGGAGAGCAATCCAGTGCAGCCGGTCCACTGCACCAAGGACTGGGCCAGCCCACACGTAGCCCACCGAGCCCAACTAACAAGCCCAACTGCCGAGCCCAACGGACCACCCAAAGGACCAAGATCCAAGTCCAAGTCCAAGTCCACGGACCGGAACCGGAACCGGAGCTGGAGCCGGGCACGGGCGCGGTGTGGCGCGCCGCGCCGCGTGTGAGATGGTCGGCGAAAAGGCTCACGCGCATGAGTATGTGTGGCCCAAGTCCACCACATGTCACTTTGTTATCTCTTACAATGTGGTAGAGACTTAAATACCACATTAAAGTTATTTCATTTATCAATGTGGGACATTGATCAATGTAATACTCTCCAAAACCCGAATAAGGTAAGTTTCTACACTTTAGGTAACATATAAGTTTTGTCCCCCCAAACTTCGAGCCACTATTTCTCACTCACCGCAAATCGGAATCAAGAAATTAAGCACACTATAATTATCTACTCGAAACGTAGATCGACGTCATATATCTCAAAAGTTTAATCGGATAAATATCGAGGCTCGAAAATGCGATCGAAAAGGGCTGAATTTTGCCCAAGTCAAATTAGCAATAAATGCTAATTAACTTTCCATAATAAATAATTAATTTATATATATATATAAATATATATAAACATTTTTGATTTTCCAACAAAGGTTTATGTAGTATGAAAGAAATTAGTAAGGTTCTTGGTGTTTACTGCTTTAGCCTCTTTCAAGACATAATTTATGATATCTTGAGTGGTTGAAATGACTAAAAATCTTGCTTTATGCTTATGTGGATTACTAGAAAAAGTTCTGTCTGGCTTGATTTTGGCTATAATGTTATCTATGTGAATTTTGTAATCTTGTTTTCGTCGAAAATATATCGCTTCAATTCATCCACACTAGTATCATCAGTTGTTTTCTCCAAAATCATTTCATATCCTCATATTACATACATGGATACACAACGATTTGATACATGATTGATTAGCTGGATAATAGTTTGGGTTCATTTCTTATCACTCTGTTAAATTTGCACAGACTTGTCACCGAAGACTGCAAACTAATTGGATGTGGCTCTGCAGTACCAAGTCTTCAAATATCCAATGATGATCTTTCAAAAATTGTCGATACTTCTGATGAATGGGTATCTGTCCGGACTGGAATCCGAAATCGGAGAATACTTTCTCGTGAGTTGTTATTTACACTTCATGCTCAATTGCTCATGTGCATTGTCATACATATTGATATACTTTGGCACTCCCTCCGTCCCAATAAATATGGCTTGTTTGATTTCGATACGGAGGTTAAGAAAGTTGTTTGTTGTGTGTAAAGTAGTTTAAAGTTAATAGGCCCACTAGATTATATTAGAGTGTTATTTTATGTTGGGAAGCGAACAAGTCAGCATTAATGGGCCAACTCAAAATGAGAAGCAAACCATGTTTTTTGGGACGGAGGGAGTATTTCTTAAGGAACTCTGTTGAGGGACCTTTTAAAGTTCCTGTTGGGGGTGATTTTGGAATTAGTTGGATTTATAGGAGCATAAGTCGTAGTCTTAATTGGAGCATAGTAGTTTTTGCAAGCACATTTTCACTTATAAGATGCATGCCCTCAACTGTCTCTTTGCAAGTTATGACTATCGAAGCTTCCTGTGCTTATTATTAATCTAGCACAAATTTAGACTTTATTCTGTTATTCAAGTCCTGCATACTCCCACTCGATACGCACAAAGTCCTTTGATATTATTCTTTACGTTGGGGAATATAGGACTTGGGTTCATACAAAATCATTTTACCAATCAAACAAAATTTAATTTTTTTGAGGTTTGCTGTTGCAGGAAAAGACAGCTTGACGGAAAGCTCTCCAGATGGCTGAGGTTGATCCCGACGATGTTGACCTCGTGCTGTTGTGTACTTCAACTCCAGAAGTTCTGTTTGGGAGTGCTCCTCAAGTAACACTGCATAATGTGATCATTTTTGTTATCCTACCTTAAGTCTGTATAACTGTTTCCACTGTGATACACTGCTATTAAACTATGAGTATGCTCATTTCTTTTACTTTCCATATGCTTACCATATTACTTCAGTCAATAGACCATTTCCATTTATAACCCAGTTTTCTTGCCCTAATGGTGTATTTCAATATTCTTATGTTAATACTCCAGATTAGAAAAGCAATTGGTTGCAAGAACAATCCATTGGCTTACGACATTACAGCTGCTTGCAGCGGCTTCATACTCGGCCTAGTTTCAGCTGCTTGCCATATCCGAGGTAAATCCCTATCAGTCTGTAGAGGAGATGCAAACTCATTCATTACCTACCAGAATTATGTATAAATGAACAAAAAAGTTAATCTGTTATACCTCAGGTGGCGGCTTCAATAATGTTCTTGTGATTGGTGCTGATGCTCTATCTCGTTACGTTGACTGGATCTATCTTTTATTCTCTTTGGGGATGCTGCTGGTGCTGTTTTAGTACAGGCACCCCTTTCGTATTTTATTGATTTTCTCGATTTATTTCCCTTTCAATACCACCATCTTTGTGCAGTCTTGTGATAGTGAAGAAGACGGTTTATTTGCTTTCGACATGCACAGTGATGGTGGAGGTCAGAGGTACGTAAATGCATTCACCCTCTTCACAAACCAATCGCGTACTTCTCTAACCATGTATTAAGCGTGTCGTGTTCATTTTTAGGCATTTAAAAGCCAGCATGAAGGAAAATGAAGCAGATCGTGAGTTGGGCTCGAATGGTTCGGTGCTTGGACATCTTCCCAAGGGTTACTCCTACTCCTGCATCGAGATGAATGGTAAAGAGGTGTTCTGCTTTGCTGTTCATGTCGTTCCACACTCGATCTGACTGGCTCTAGGGAAGGCGGGTCTTGCTGCTTCCGATATACACTGGTTTCTACTGCATCAGGCGAACCAGAGAATAATCGATGCAGTAGCAGCGCGTCTGGGGGTTCCCACCAGAGCGCGTGATATCCAACTTGGCCAACTATGGCAACACAAGTGCTGCATCGATCCCTTTGGCATTGGACGAGGCTGTGAGAAGTGGGAAGGTACAAAATGGTCGCACCATTGCTACTGCGGAGCTGGCCTTACATGGGGCTCTGCTATTCTTAGATGGGGATGATTCTTGTATTTTATTTCATTAGATTCCTTTGCTGATAACTATACAACAGTTAAGACAAGACAAATATGGATGAAAGCAAGAAGATGCATAGAAGAAGCAGAGAGATTTCATAGCCTTACCACCAAAAATAATATGAATATTATTATTATTATTATACATGAATAGCCCAGAAAACAAATGAATTGCTTAGTCAAAGCCATGTTGCTGGCTCATGAAGGACCTCAAGAGTTGTTAATTTATCAGCGTATGATACATCTCTAACTATAAATTATAAGAAGACAAGTAAACCAAAGAATTCAGACATAAAGGGAGGGAGGGACAAGAAGAAGAGACTCGCAATAAGAATCAGAAACTAACTAATACTATAAATTTATAACAAGGCCGGTCTTAAGAGGGGGAATCTCTGCACATTGCCTCCCTTCTGCTTCAGAAATTAGCGTAGTAACATGAATGATGTTGGTGATACAATAATGTTTTGATCCACCAGATGCACGACGAGAGGCTCGTTACCATACATCACGCAAGTACCTTCCAGTAGTTTGGAGATTCTTCACCATGGCCTCAGCTTCAGAGCTGCTTAAGGATCCCTGTAATACAGAGTAATCATAAGCTTAGCATGATGATCTACTACTTGAAATAGAGCTTCAAAGACTATGCGATAAGGTCAATCAAACGACGTTTAAACTATAAACCTTTGAATAATATGTATGCCATTACTGTAACAAAGCTTAAATTACAGCCCCCACACCCGGTCCAAAATGAATAGTTCCACTAATGTCTAGTCTATTCCTTAACTTATTAGTCAATGTTGCATCATATGACGACTACAAAACAAGTAGACATGAAAAGAACAGCTCGTAGTACCTTCTCCCAATCTAAGTCTGTACGGCATGCGTGCGTACCAAGGGCATTAAGATACAATGTTAAAAAACAGAGATTTTGGCAAGAGACCAAACCTGTTCCTGAACAATTGTGTGGAGAGTACGATGCACATCACGAGCCATTCCCTTGGCGTCACCACAGACATAGATATAGCCACCATCAGAGATCATTTTCCAAACATCTGAAGCCTACAATCCAATAACTACAATTTAGATATCCAGATATATGAGGATCAGAACTGCTGCTAAAATCATAGATGCTAGTGAAACGTGACTCCAGAACTTTATAGTTGGACGAAACTCAAGACAAAATACGTGACAGAGGTTGCATACCCTTTGAGCCATCTTGTGCTGCACATATTCCTTAGTGGGTCCTTCCCGTGAGAATGCAGTTATAAGTTCAGAAATTGCTCCGGCTTCGACAAAGTTGTTCAACTCGTCTTCATAAATAAAATCCTGCACGTTTTAGCAAGTTAAAAAATAGAAGATTCATAATTAGGCCATTTTGCAAAAGCTGAGTAGATCATTGACCATTTTGCTATTCCTGCATCCGAAAAATAAAATGGCAGGACCAAGTTCAGCTCCAGATTCCTTTATAGCTAACCTTTCCTGAAATATTGGTAAAAATAACCAGATCATAAGTTAGAGATATCAGAACTAAGGCTTCAAGTGAGTGTAAGCTCGAAATGTTTTCACATAAACCTGAAGGAATCCCCTAAATGGAGCCAAGCCAGTACCAGGTCCGATCATTATTATAGGTACTTTAGGATCAGCAGGGAGTTTGAAGTTAGAGTTCCTAATGAAAATTGGTGCCCAACTGCAATCGCTACTTTCGGTCAAAGGCACAGCATTCTGATAAGAGAAAGATAGTGAGGCTTGAGGTAGTAGATCTAAGAAACCTTGCATAATTATCATCTACGACGTTCAAGATATATCTTCAAGAGTAAGTTTTGACTTGAATGAAATACCTTAATCCATGTTGAACAGGTACCCTTGTGGATTCGTCCTGTTGGTGTTTTCTCATAAACCAAAGCACAAGTCACATGAACTCTTGATGGTGCAATTCTGGATGATAGACAAACAGAGAGCAATGAGTTATAGAAGGAAAAGTACACGCAACAAAGAATTTTGGGCGAGTATGTGTGCCTCTGTTCCAGAACATCTCATGTTAACAGATTATAAGACAGTTTATTGATAGTATAGTTTCAACTGCAACACGACTCTTGAACTGAAACAGCATCAAATGGAACAGGAAGACGAATAACTCACTTTGGGGAGGATGAGATAGAGTAAAATCTGGGCTGCAGGCGAGGGGCAACTGCTGCAAAGAAAACACCTAGAGAAGGCTTGGCAGACGGGAAATCTGCCATCACTTCAAGTAGACTTCTCTGACTAGCAACTATATACTGTGCATATTCCTCCTGAGATTACCGGAACATATTTAATATAAGGGGAAAATGACCAATTTAAATTCAGAAAATGACAAGCTAGTTTTGAAGGTGTAAAATCCCAAAACCTTTCCAGCAGGGGATGCAAGATTTCGGAGCCGTTCAGCTTCACTTAGGTCAGAAGCAGATTCTGCTAATGCAATCAGCGCAGACTGGAAAACAGGTATAGTGAACCTTTAATCCCCAGTAATGTTCAAGGCAATTATGGAAATACAAGGAGACCTACATACCTTTTTCGGAGCACTCAAAACATCTGCATATCTAGTTAGCGCTGTTCGCAAAGTGCAAGGAGGGAAAGGAGGTGGCAAGGAGCTTCCATTGCGTGGAGAGCCATCCTCATTATTGGTATGAATAGAAAAGTATGTTTGTGGAGGTATGTTAAGCAATCTTTCTGCTTCCTCTACAGTCTCCATCAAGTTCTCACAGTATATACCAACATGGTCCCCTGTTTCATACCTGCAGAATCAAGAACCCAGTGTGATATTAAGGATCCTCGTTTTGAATTGAGTTAAAGTCGAATAGAAGTTGAATAGCATTTGAAACAGTGGAATAATATTTCAGGTACAAAATAGGACAAACAAATATAGTATCAACTTACACAAGTCCAGTGCCAGATATGTCAAATTCCAAATGCGTGCAAGAACGATCTGATGTGGGAGTGTGAAGCTCTCTCTTTACAGCAACATTTGACCTTCAACAAACAAGCACAGTGAAGGTACTTAATAGGAAAATTTGAAGTCACACCAGAAAATTTTGATAAGAAAACAAAAGCAAACTAGTACCTGCAGGGATGCTGAGCATCATAAACAGTGTTACCATTGGCATGGCCATTTGCTGAGCCATTCTCCAAAATTAATCCATCCTTTTGGTCATGGATCACAACGCGATACTGCAAAATTGCAGCGGTATATGGACTAGAAACAGTGGCATCATCCTCAGTTCGGAGCAATTTATCCACCTCAGGCCACACTAATTCGCGCCTGTATCACCAAAAAAAAACGTAAGCACACCCAAAAGACCAAATATATTCATAATCAAACAGACGTGAGTTTATATAAAAAATATGGAAAACACTTGTCTCCACTGTGATTCATTTAATCACCATGCAGAAAAGTCGTCCTCAATGCATTGGTCGTCATCTCCCAAGCCCACTGGGACAAGTTTCTTTCCACCTTAATTAAAAAACCATGTTGAAGGGTCAGAAATAAAGAAAACAGAGGACAAGACCAGGAATGCAATAATATGGAGCATATAATAATGTGTATATGGATATTTTATCAAATTTCCATCTTTAAGATAATCTGCCACATATATTACAGTATTCGATCTATTATAACTGACAGATTTAACCCAATAGGAGATAAATATAACTGCAAGTCTACCTTATGGGGTAGAAATGACAATGTGGCACAAAATTATCTAGCAAATAAAGTACCAATAATTTTGAAAGCATAGAAAGAGGTAGGAACAGAATGACAAAGTTAACATAGCATAATCAGAAAGTGTGCCCATATTCTTTTACAATGTGTCACTGCAAACGTAACTACATTATCCAATTTTGTATGGGTAATGGCTGAACCAAAAATAACACAATATGAGATGCGACCGAGATCATGAAGGTCAATCAGCATCTATTAGCATACCAGGAACTTAACCAAATATCCAAACAAAAGAACATTCTCAGAATCAGAATACCTTGTTCAACAATAAGGTCATCTACCACTATTGCAATCTGTCAAAAAAAGGGACAAGCAGTTTATCAAATACACAGAGTGTGAGCAGTATATCATAGAGATACATACCTTGTTGAAATGTTCATACTGTCTATTTCCAAGACCGAATACACCATATTGTAGATTCTTAAGCCAGTCCCCCCTATCGTCTTTATCTTTTCCCTGCAACAAAATATTCCAATTTTAACCTTGGGGGGGTTATTTATTCGTTGTTGAGATGTTCACCTCAGTAAACCATTTGTAGAACCTTGCTGCATTGTCAGTAGGCTCACCATCTCCATATCTGCATCCATCAAACCCTCAACTAACTCAACAAATTACATTCCTAGAGCAGAGAACATCCTAGGTGTGCTACTTGCATATAACATTAATGTTTTCACCCGTAAATTATTGTCATTCTGCAGGTAAGAGAGGTAAAACTTAAAAAGTGAAGAACCTACGAGGCCAGGAAGAAGAATGCCAAAGTCTCCTTCTTGAACTTCCCCTCGTACTCATCATCATTGGCAGCAAAATCATCCTACCACAAACCAATCCGTTGAGATTAGTACTTTGCACTACGATAACAAATTCTTGGATTTTCAGAATAAAGATATAGAAAAGTTGAACAATAGCATACCAAGTCAATCACTTTAAAGTTTGCATGTTGATATCTAGCTTTAGCTTCCTCGGCAAATGCCTATACACAACATGATAATAATCATTTGACCGAGAAAAGTAAGAGGAGTATTTGCCGGGAAGTATGCAATGCTGCCGGCTAAACAACATTGATAAATTATATGCAGTAAAAATCCTCAAAAAATTAAAACAAAAGCAAACTTCATTTATGCAAGATTCGTGCCCCTTTTAACTTTCCGTCCGATTATTGACCAAACCATTCTTGTAGTTTCAAATGTCAGATTCAGAAAGTTTCCTCTTACGTTGAAAATCCATTGTAGGTCGGAATTCTGATGTCTTCAAGATATATCTTTTCTAATTTGCTTCCACTTTTCTAGAAAAGATGTACAATTTTGCCTACCTTAGCAAAAGCCTTCGGCAGTACCAGTCTGTGTCCCAAAGAAGATAGATATTTTGGGCTTATCATCATCCACCTCCTCCAAATCAGCCGCCTTCGGCACCACCAGCTTGGGCGGTTCCAGCTGCTTCTTACTCGCCGATCCGGCAGCCCGCCGCCAAGCCAGCACCACCACACAGCCTATGAGCACCGCGACGGACGTAGTCAAAACCATCACAAGGTCCCTATTCTCCATCAATATCGCCATCCCGGGCGGCGCCGCGTCCAACTGCCCGTTGGAGTAATCACCCTTTAGGATCGCCACAATGTAATCAAATGGCGAAAGCTTCTGCGATGTGGGTTCCATTATTTTTCAACTGTTTCTGCCCTAGATTTCCGAAATAACTAAATAATGCAATCAATTAAGAAGGAAGAAAATATCAAAAGAATATTAAATTAAATATTATTAATAAAACTGGAGAAAAAATATAATCAAGAGTGTCCCCCTCCTCCTGAAGAATGAGTCGAGGTTGAATTGTTTTTGTAGGGAGAATGGAAATACGTTTGGGAGGGAGAGTGACTTCCACAGATTGGACGAGAGGTGCTGAATGGAGAGGAGGGAGAAATAACAGAGACGCCTCAGAAACTAGGGGTTGGCACCACCTAACAGGTTAAAAAAAAAAAGGAGCTTTCTTCGTTTACCAAATTTTACATAAAAACAACAAAACTACACATCCCTTAAATTTATACTCCCTCCGTCTCAATAAGTAGTGTCCCAAAAACTTTTCTAAGACGGTTGTTAAGAAAAGTTGGTTTAAATATAAGTATTATGATCCACATGGATTAAAACACTTGATTTAATTAGATGTTTCTGAAATCCCCATAAATATTAATTTTTTAATTATTTTATTTTTCAATCTTAGTTTTTGAAAAAGCAATAAATTTATTTTATTTTTCAATCTTGATTTAATTAGAGGTTTCTGCATTCCCCTATGTACTAATATGAATATTGAGTCGGCGCCATTTCATACTAAACGAAAGTTACATAAATTGATATTCCCTCCAAAACATCGAAATCAACAACCTAATTGAACCGAGTAGATGATGAGAACAACGAATCCCTCCAAAATAAGATTCCCTCCAAAACGTCAAATAGATTAGCTAAACATCCCTCCAAAACAACCTCAAAATTCAAGTTTGAAAGTGAGTAGATGATGAGCTACACTTATAAATACGTACATTCAAGTCTTTACAACCAAGAACACACTAAATAAAAAGCAAAAGAAATATGCCACCAAAATATCGAAATCTGACAAATGAAGAGTGGAACAGCATGGTCCAATACATCCTCCAGAACAGCCGTATGGGTAAGCCATTGAGGGGCACAGTCCCTTTTTTGCTACGAAATACATGGTCGATCGACGCACCGTCAATCGAAGCAATGGGTGAGCAAAGAAAGAAACAACAAGAAAGCGGACAAGTAATATATTTATGTGGGAAGAAAGCCAATGTTCCAATGAAGAAAAGAGTGCATATCAACATCGAGTTAATTGAGAGCTTGGAATTACGCAAAAGAGCAACAATAAGGAAGCTTGCTACTGGAATTAATTGCAGCAGGAGCACGGTAGGGCGTTGGGTAAGTAAAGGCCTGATCAAATCTCACACTAGTGCAATACGACCTAGCCTAACTGCTCCAAACAAATTACTAAGACTACGGTTTTCTATTGAAGCTCTAGAATTTGACAGAGTTCTAAACATGATTAAGTTTAAAAGCATGCATAATACCATACACATCGATGAGAAGTGGTTTTATATCACTAGAGCCTCCCATCGATTCTATCTAACACCCGGAGAAGCGAGCCTCATCGGACATGTAGAAACAAAAATTCATCACCAAGGTGATGTTTATGTGCGCCTTGTTGCGGACCAATATTTAACCCCGATGGTAGTGTGCTCTTTGATGGAAAGATTGGGATTTTTCCCCTTCACACAACAAGTGGCAAGACTCGTAAAAAGCAAAAACAGACCTAAAGGAACCTTAGAGATGAAGCCTATCGAATCAATCACAAAGGAGGTTATAAAGGAATGCTTGATCACCCAAGTCTCTAGATGCACTCAAATATTTCTATGCTAATGTGTATGCAATGTAATAATGCTAATGTGTATGCAATGTAATAATGCTAATGTGTATGCAATTCTGTTTTTATATGCAATTAAGTAGGTGTAATAAATGTATTTTGAGTGCAGAACAGAACATATAAGAGACAGTGCAGTTCAGTTTTTATATGCAAATCAGTAGGTGTAATAAATGTTTTAGAGTGCGAACGTAACATATAAGAGACGTAACATATAAGAGACGAGTGCGAACATCGGTTTTAAGAGACATGCAATTCGCTTTTTATATGCAATTCGAACATATAAGAGACAAGTGCGATAACATCAATACGTAACATATAAGAGACGCTTTTTATCCGATGTGTTTAATTTCTATGCGATTATACCAGCCATAAAAGCTAAGTGGCCAAGACAAATCAAGCAAACAGAATCTTCATACAACAAGATAATGCGAGACCTCATATAAGAGACGGTGATGAGGATTTCGGGACAATGGCAAGCACAGACGGGTTTGATATTAGAATATTCAATCAACCACCCAACTCCCCAGACACGAATGTCAATGATTTTGGGTGGTTTAGAGCTATTCAAAGCATTCAAGTGGAAAATCATTGTTTAAATGTTGAGCAATTAGTCAATGCTGTGATAAATTCATTTGAGGAATTATCTCCTACAACCCTGAATAAAGTGTTTCTTAGTCTCCAAGGTTGCATGATGGAGATAATGCGAGTTAGAGGTCAAAATTGTTATAGAATCCCTCACATGAAGAAAGACTCTTTAATAAGACAAGATGCACTTCCAGTGGATTTGGAAGTGCCTGTGCAATTGGTGAGAGAGACTTTGAATTACATGGGTGAAAATGGAAGTATTGCAGAGATAGAGGTTATTCAGAACAGACTAGGACTGATCATACAAGACTGGACAACAGACTATTGACATAGAGAAGTGTATTTTGATGGCTGCAATGTCATGGACAGAAGAGTATTTTGATGGTATATGTAGATGCATAGTATAGTAGATGCATAGTATAGTAGATGTTGTATATTTTGTATAGATGCATAGTATATGTAGATGCATAGTATATGTATGAAGTTTCTTTTGTAATGAATCAGAGATATAGTATGTGTACATGCATACTGCTCAAGACAGTCAAGCAAAGCCATCAATTTGAAGAAATAACATAAACCCCCGGCCAAGACAGTGCATGCTCCAACCATTAAATCAACCTAACTCACATCACAGCAAAGTCATCATTTTGAAAAACTAACATAATACATATCTCATTGAAGCAATCAGATCATTGATATGTTTACTAGTGCGAGTAAGATATTATCATTTCAAGGCCCAACATTAAACCGTAGCCACAGTGCATGCTCCAACCACATACAAGAAACACAAAAAAAGGGGCAAAAATAGAAAGGTTTAGATCTAACCCAATGCGGATAACATAATATCCGCAACATCATGTCCGTTGTTGAATCTAATGGCACCCTAAGCCCCATCGCTCCCTCATCGCCCCCAAGATCTGGCCCCTCGCTGTCGGTAAATCCACCATCGCCGAGATCTGAGCTCGAATAGGCGGAGAACACTGTCTCAAGGACGCGAGAAGGGGTTTCATAGCTCAGATTGATGGCTTTTTCCTCCATTATCGGTGACCATTCGACGATTTTCGAGATCGAATGGTCGAAAGGTATCGAGTCGGCGCCCAGATCTACTGCCTCACTCTCGGTGAGGAGTGTTTGCTCCTCGATTTGGCGACTGTAGTCCACTGTTTCGGAGTTGGAAGAGGTGTAAGGCGCAGAGTCGGCGACTCCATCTGCCCCCATCACAACAAAAATCTTCAACTTCGTCGACCCAGTCACCAATATCGGAATCAAAATATAGATAATCGAGGGGATGATAGGGGCCAAACGGAGGTAAACGACCACTGAAGACCAAGAATTTCATCACAACGACGAGAGGGTTTCAAGGTAGAGAGAGAAGAGAGGCGGCGAAAGATAGGGTTTCAAGGGAGAGAGAGAAAGCGAGAATAATGAAGGGAGAGAGGGTAGGGTAAGATAGAGTAAGTAAAGGTGTTTAGTGTTAATTAAGTTTTAGTTAGGGGAGTAATTTATTTCCAAAAAAGGAAATGGGACACTTGTAATGGGACGTCCATTTCGGAAAAACGGGACACTACTAATGGGACGGAGGGAGTATTCACCAAATACCCAAGATTACCAATTTGCCCTCAAATTTTCGTCAGCTTTTTTGTTTTCTTTTTTTTTTTTGTTAAAATCTTTCAGTGCCGATGGAGTGCCTATGGGTGCCTATGGCACCCTTAGGCACTTCGTTATTTAAATTTTAGTGCCTAAGGGTGCCGATCATTTTATCGGCACCCATAGACACTATATAATTTATTTTTTTTAAAATCAACATATTTCCTCTATCGGCCTACAACTTCTTCGGCCGATAGAGGGACTCTTTTTCGAATTATTCTATGAGTGCCTAAGGGTAGGGCTGTGCACTATTCGGTCGAACCGGTCGAAATCGGCCGAACCGAATTTGTTCGATCAAAACCGAACCGAACCGAAAGCTTTCGGTCCGGTCTTCGGTCGAATTAATTTGATCATTTCGGTTTTCGGTCGATTCGGTTTTTCCGGCCGAAAATACCGAACCGAACCGAATAACCGAATTTAATATTTAAAAAATTAAAAATGCGTTAAACATAACAATTAAATATTAATTTAATGTATTACATTTGAGTTTTTTTATTACTCAAATGTTAATTAAATATTACTTTAATGTATTAAAAATATTAAACATAACCGAATTTAATGTATTAAACATAACCGAATTTAATGTATTACAATTAAATATTAATTTAATGTATTAAAAATGTATAACAATTAAATATTTTTTGCTGCACCTGTGACTGTATTCACTTCTAGCACTTACATAGGCATAGCACCAAGCTCTACATTAGCATTCGATTACTCCAAAATACATGAAATTGTCACCTCTAATTTTTCTGAAGAGTTTAGCATCATTGTTCTCCTTGAAATTATTTAAAAAACTAACAAGATAGTATCAAGTACGATTAAAAAAAAAAAAACCCGGTCAATTCGGCCGATCCGGAAACCGGCCGAAATTTTCGGTCAACAACAAACCGGACCGAACCAAACACTTTCGGTCCGATTTTTGGTCATAAGTTTGGCGAAATTGAATTACCGGTTAACCGAATTTCCGGTCCGGTTTTTCAACCGAACCGGCCGTTGCACAGCCTTACCTAAGGGTGCCGATCATGTTATTGGCACCCGTAGGCACTATGTATTTTTTTTTAAACCAACATGTTCCGTCTATCGGCCTACAACTTCTACGGCCGATAGAGGGACTCTTTTCGTATTATTCTATGAGTGCCTAAGGGTGCCGATCATGTTATCGGCACCTATAGCACTATGTATTTTTTTTAAGCATGAATTCGAAATAACAATTTTTTTAACATGAAGTGTCTATAGGTGCCGATGGGTGCCTATCGCGTAATCGCAGCCGCCTATGGGTGCCTAAGGGTTATTTGCTCTATCGGCACTGGCAATTATATTCGGTGCCTATCGCAGAATCGCAGTGCCTTTACTCGCAGCTTTTGACTAACTTTTATGAAAAAAAAAATTTAAATACCGAGTGCCGATGGCAGTACCTTTGGCGAGGCCGATGGGTTGCCTTAGTCAATCGGCACTCGTTGTTATACATGTTTATCAATTGTTTTATTAACAAAAAAAATTAAGAGTGCCGATGGCGCACCTTTGGTAGTGCCTATTGATCGCTTTTGCCTATCTAAGCACTCGTAATTTAAATTATTTATCAATTATTTGATTAATAAAAATTATTTTTGAAATTGGATAGTTCTAGTGCCGATGACAAACAATCGAGCACCCGTAGGATCTCATCTGCACCGGTTGCCAATTGAAAAAAGTAAGGATAAATAGGTAATATCGGGTATTCTCTAACTATTATTATAGTTGGTGGGTATATTTGTGTTTTTTTAGTGAGAATGGTTAAAAATACATATTTCCACAAAAAAAACCTTGTGGATGAAATAATAAGTGGAAATATATATGTATAATCATTCTCATTAAAAAAACATAATAATAGTCATTGATTAAAATTAAAATTACAAAATACCAAATTTTATCGATTCATTCTCACTTTTTCATTTGCATTCTCTTAGATTTGACTGTTATCGAGTGCCGAGGGAGCCTACGGGTGTCGATGCTGCCCCACAAGTGCCGATTTTCGTCAAATGTGCATTGCCTTGAGTGCTGATGGAGTGTCTATGGAGTGCCTATATGTGCAACGAGCTTATAATTTATATCAGCACCATAGACACACATAGACTCCCCTTAGGCACTGTAACGAAACACCACATCTTAAAATTTCATAACACTTGTTAAAAAAAAACTTGTGGATGAAATAATAATACAACATGAATGAAAAGGCAACCAAATCATTCAAATCAAAAATTCATAAGTCAAGAGTCGGAGGTGGAATTTACCCAAAAGGGCCATAACTCATTAACAAAAACTTGCTATTTATACGGTGACAAATATTTCCACCATTAGAGACTATTTTGCCTTCAATTCAGATGGTGATGGATTTAAAACTACAAAAACTTGTGTGTACCATTTTCATATACTTTTGTGTACCACATCACAAGCGGGTATTGACACGTGTTAAATACAAAGATACTTGATTTAATGAGAAATGTCACATGTCAATACTCTTTTAAATTTGATACACACAATGGTATATGAAAATGGTACATATAAGCATCTCCGAAAAAAAGTGGTCATGACGGAATGGTGGGTTTGGTTCGAGGCAAATTGAATTCCGTAAGATTACGAGTTGAATATTTTGTCCTATTTAAGTTTGTACTCTACGTGTTGTCATCCGATCAAATTTATCGATAGTTGTCTTTGTATCAAATCTCAAACTTATATTTCTATGTATATTGTTAAATTGCTAGACAAGAAATCATCATCCAATTTATATGACAATTTTATCTTCACAATTTTCATAGCAAATAATTCACGTTTTGTGGTTGCCTTAAAAATTGAAAAAGTTTAATTTTTTTGAAATATGCTTATTGACAAAATGATGCACAATTTTTTTTTGAGTGGTGGCACCACCGCACCGTCCCTAGTTCCGCCTACGAATTAAGAAGTGTATATTTTAAATAGAATAAGATTAAAATGCTCAAAAAAATTCATGCACGAAAAGAGGGAAAGGAGATAGATGCACGACCAACCATGTGTCAAGATTATGGATGGATCCAAGATTAAGAATAATGATAAAATCTACAATTTTAGGAAAAAGTCGAATGTTATAATTTAATTAAAAAATCAAAAGACACAAAATCCAAAAAATTTGCGCATTCTAAGATGGTGTTTGGAGAAATGAAGCTTTATTGATAAGTGTTAAAAACGCGCTTAAAGCAACCGAAAAGCAAACTTATTTGAAAATCGCTTAGTGTTTGAAAATAAGTACTGAAAGCAGTTGAAAGTGGAAAAAATAGTGTTTGTAATACTACTGATAGAAGTAGCTTATAGTTACTTTTTAGAAGAAATATCTATTTTGCCCTTAATGTTATTAAATAATTATAATTTATAATAAATAAATAAAATTAAAAAATGGTTCTTATTCTATATTTATTTTTTGCTTTATAATTTTAATCTAATATTATAAAATATTAAATTACTATAAATATTATATAATACTCCCTTCGTTTCTTTATTGATGTCCACTTGGGAATGAGCACGGAGATTAAGAAATTTTATTTGGAGATATATTTAATGAGTTTTAATTGTATTAATAAATTGACACGGTTTTCGATGAATGATTGGTGGGAATGAATGTGAATTTATCTAAATGTTATTAAGGCATAGTTTAAGCATTTGATTTAATTTTTTTTAATTTTTTTATGTTGTAATTAAAGAAATAATCTAAAGTTTTCAAAAAGTTAAAAATCAAAAATTTCTACGTTCGGAGCGGAGCGGAATCGTGTAAGAGAGAAACTTTTGGAGAGAGAAAATGTATAAGAATATAAGGTGGGTAGTGAATAATGAGGGGCCCACCTCATATGGGGTGGATAGTGAGTAATTTGCCATTTTAGGAAAGTGGACATTAATAATGGAACGTACCTTAAAACGATATAATGGACACGAATAAAGTTAAACGAAGGGAGTACTATAATTGATAGAGAGAGGAAGAGACACGGCTAGTATGTTGAAAAAAAAGAATTCTAATAAATATTAGGGTTAGAGATATTTTTGAAATTAAATAAAGTTTTTAAGGGTAATTTGGTCTGAAAAAATCATAAGCAATAAGATGAAGCTGAAAGCTGGGGTGGAGCAACTTTAACTGCTTCTCTATTTTTGACTCAATTTTAGAGAATCTCGAACTTTTAAGTTGGGTGTCCCAAACACCTCCGCACCAGCTTAAAGCTGAAAGCAGTTTTTAAGAGTCTAATCGATCGGCAAAATACAACACACAAACTTATTATAATGTCAACGGAGCATTTGTCGTGAAGCGACTTTCATCATCTGGAAAGACAAACCATTCAAATAATATTTATATTATACATGCAACGGATAACTAAACTAATACAAGCACGCTTAGAAAGTAGAGATCGAATCCACAAGAAATGGGTAGATCTAATCATACTATCTCCGAAGACCGAAAGTTTTTGTTAGCAACTACCATTAGTTTGGGTTTTACTTAATACTAGGCAAGAAATCATAAACTGCGCAAATAAATAGTAATAAAAATAATTAATAAAAGACGACCCGACTTTGGGCGCATCCACACTAATCGGCCTCCAATCCTCGATACTAAGATTAACCGCTTTCCAAAGGTCGCCCAACTAAGGTGTTGTGTTTAGCACGAACACATCTAGATCTTATTCTTAAGATGGAGTAAGAATGTTGAGCATTAACCTACACCCTACCGAAGTGTTGATCTACCATGTTGAACATTGCATATATTTACAACTATGGAACATTTAGATACAAGAAACCGAACTAGCAAAATTATCCATGTTGAGCATGCAAATACCCCTATCATCTGCCCTACCTGTTCAACACCAACCAAGCTAACTAAGGGTGATGACTCATATGTTATCCAAATCAAGCATCTACATAGATCTGGCAAGAAGACATTTAGTTAACCATTTTTAAGCACGTTGAGATCTTATGGAAGCAAGGACCGGTGTTTCACTGCCCTAGCCGAATCTAGAACTTAGCTACACATATTTAAAGCGAGAAAGTAAGTAACCATGCAAGGAGTAAACATCATTAATGCAAAAACATGAAATTGGGAGAGCAATAACTACTAACAAACCTTAAATGGATCGAAACACAAGTGCAATCATAGAGGAGAAACAAATTATAGAAATAAAACAGTCATTGAGGTAGATCTTCATACACTAAGGGTTGAGTTGGACGAGAATTAAAGAAAATATTAAATTCTCGAACTCAAACTTGAAGAACATTTTACTCAACTAGAGAGTAGAGAGAGAGAGAGAGAGAGAGTAGTAGTTCTAAGCTAAGTGATGAATTAAGAGAGAGAGAGAGTAGTAGTTCTAAGCTAAGTGATGAATTAAGAGAGAGAGAGAGAGAGAGAGCAGTAGTAGTAGTTCTAAGCTAAGTGATGAATTAAGAGATGAGTTATGAGATGAGTTCTAAGCTAAGTGATGAATTAAGAGAGAGAGAGAGAGAGAGTAGTAGTAGTAGTTCTAAGCTAAGTGATGAGTTATGCTCTCCTACAAACTATTATATATATCAAAGCAAAAGAAATTCGAAAATACTTGTCATTTTCCACATGTTTGAAGTCGATAACTTTGAGCCTTTCCCAAGATTAATTGTTATGGGATGGATTTGATTAGGTGGACCAAATCTATAGGGGAGCAGTTGCTATTCTGGGAATTTCTTGCCCTATAGGGTGGCTGGTGGCAGAAAAGCAACTTGTCACCTGTACTTCGCAAGCATTTCCTTTTTTAGTAACAATCTACTTACTCATCAAGATTTGCTTTCTCACCAGTTTTCTTCAAAATAATTGAGATGGGCTTTTGCATTCCTTCCTTCAGCAACTTTCTTCACTCTATTTGCACCGACCCAATTGAATAAATCTAGTATGCCTAGTTTATGCTATTTTCGGCCCAAATCTCATTGCTTCCAATTCTTCCATGCATGCATCATAGATTTGCAATTAAGCGATTCTTCACATCCTACACGAGTAAACACATGAAAAAAATGCGTAATATCAGAAATATAAAAGCAACAAATACATGATTATCAACCTCCTCACACTTAAGCAATACTTTCCCTCAATTATGAAAAGAATTTCTCAAAGACGAATGTTGCTCGGTTTCCAACTCCCCCCAACACGACTCACACAACCGACTCAAAGAAGGGAAAGGATACGTAACAAAAGGAATACATGAACGAAACAACGCAACACAAGGATAACAAGCTCCCAAGCAAAACCAAAATTTTGCATATGTAAATAATAGCACCCGACCAAGAATGTTAAGCATATCAAAGTGAGATCTCATACAAGAAACATGCATAAAAAAAATAAGAAAATCAGCTACGTCAAGCATGCATATTAAGTCACACAAACATGCATATTAAGTCAACCAATTAGCACCATAAAAAGACATTTTCTCTTATGTTATAATGGGGCTGAGGACCATAATCGTGATATTGCAAACAAGGGATCCTTCCCGGGCTCGTTAAGTCGTGCATCAATTGTTATGCATACATGTAAAATACCCCTGGCTCGTGCAAATAAGTGTTGAAATAAAGATTTGATATAGGGTATGGAGTTTTGAATAAGCAGCAGGGGAAGATAATAAATTTTTCTTTATTTTCTTTCCATCCTTCCCCTTCTTTTTTCTTTCTTTTTTAGGTACATCATTTTTTTTCTTTTTATTTTTCAAGCACCTTTATTTCCTTTAAATTTTTTTCCCCTCTCTCTTTTTGCTATTAGATTCTTCTTAGTCTCCAATATACAATTTGCCCCTCTAAATAGATAGTTTCATCACAGATCTTTGAATACATCAATAGGGTAAGGTGTAAAGAAGCATATATACATAATAAGGCTAAGAGAAGATCCAAAAATGGACAAGTAGTTACTATTTGTTGGTCTAGAGATGAGTCTTCAGTGTAGAGGGGGGGGGGTGAATACACCTGAATCCAAGTTTTAAGTCAAACGCGAAAGTCAGTGATTACTGAAGTTGCTCACTGAATAGTTCAGCTCGCCAAGATAGCTTTCTGATCGCGTGGATAGAGTGGTTCGGTCTACTGAATCACGTCTACCGAATTCGCCAATGAACAATAAACTCGAATAAGAATAAGTGTGAAAGTGTAATCCCAAATTTTATCGTCTCGTATTTAAAAAAGTTTAACACGAAAATCTCTTTAAGTCATGCTTGTGCGTCAATTCGCTTTTTTCGAAACTCGCTTTTATGCTTTGTAAAACATAGCTTAATGTAGTATGAACAATTAAGCAATAAAATTGTTAATGCACGGAGATTTTTAAAGTGGTTTGAATACACGTATCCTACGTTCACCGTCCTAAACAAAGCAGGAGTTCTTGAATAAATTTATACCGACCAAGTCTCAATCGATCTATTCGCGGTGACGTATACTCTACTTATAGTCGTAGTGACTTTTACAATATCAAACACAAGGTTTGAGTTTTTTCCAACTAGAAGGAGTCTTTACAATATGAACAAGCTCACAAATTGAACTCCTTCGGTTCACAATTAAGCAATAAAACAGCTTAATGCACGTAGATTTTTAAAGTGGTTTGAATAATACGTATCCTACATCCATTGTCCTGAACAAAGCAGGAGTTCTTGAATTAATTTATACTGAGCAGTCGATCTATTCGCAGGACAGATACTCTACTTATAGTCGTAGTGACTTTACAATATCAAACACAAGGTTTGAGTTTTTTCCAACTAGGAGTCCTTACAATAAGAATAGTTCACAAATTGAACTCCTTCGGTTTTTCTAAGCAAATGATCTAACAAGTGTATGCTTAGAATAGAGAAATAGGAACAAATGATCTCTAGAGTGAAGAACTTTGAAGATAGGTTCTAAGGCTGAGTTCTTCGCTTGAGTGTGCTTTAAGTACGCTAGAGTGTTGAGTGGTTAAATGCTTTTGGTTTCTGGTGTCTTCATCGCTTGAAGATCAATCTCTATTTATAGTTGTGACTCGTGAAAAGATTTGTTGGAAGAGACCTAGCCATGTGTGTAACACGACAAAAAAATGGTCATGTCAATTTGAATGTTAATGTAGAGATTCTCTCTTTTCAGTCTTAAGGGCAGCCTTATGTCAGTGTAAGTAAAGTGCTGGCAGCTCCTCATTGGTCGGGGTTGAATGTTGGGTGAGGCTTGTTCAAACTTCAAGGCAGATGCTGAGTTGACTTCCTCTGATTCATCGGACACTTTAACTAAGTTGTTTTGTACTGACATTCTTCTGAGATAGTCAGCTTGTTGACCGATTCCTTTGCGTATTCAGTTGGTCTAAGAAACCATAGTTAATCTTCAGTACTTAGTCCATTCGGCTGAGAAGACCACTTCTACTGAGCCTATCAGCTGCTGAATCTATCTAGTCTACTGAGTACCTAACAACTGAACTCAATTAAACTATTACAATATCAGCTTAATCATTCAACTAGGATTTTGGGATCTTCAAATCTCATCATACTGAATCTCATTCCCAACACTATTTAATGAATGCTTGAATGAACATGCCAAAGCTATAATTTATTCACCAGGGGATACTTGGGCACATGTTATATAAATTCAGGCAAGAATTAAGGTTATCCCTAGTGTCTTCTATCATATGGTGCACATGGTATGTTAATATGACGACTTTGTGACATCTATTCTCTCAAAAAAAAAAAGTATTTAGGGAGTGCCCCACTATAGACTCAATCCTGACTATTTAGTGTAGTTCAATTAGACTTAATTTTTACCCCATGTTCATCGTTCCTAGCTTCTTCTAATCCCAAATAGTGAAGAAAACATGCAAACATGATTGTGACTCACTAGGTTTTTGACATATTTTTTGGGGCAGGGGGAAATCATAATACATAGCAAAATTTGGAAAGCAATGCATGCTTACATACAAACAAACAACAACAAAAATATAAATACCCCTCTTCACACTTTAGAGGTCTGCTTGCCTTCAAGCAGGTAGAACTTAATGGTTCAAGACAGATAACAGGTGTTGGTCCCGAGTCAAACGCTTCGTGTGTAGAGGGGGGAGGTGAATACACCCGAAAACCTTTTTCAAACTCAAACGCGAACAGTCCGATAGACGGAAGATGTCTACTGAATGAATTCAGTAGCCAAGCAAGTTGTTCTTGATCGCGTGGATAGAGTAACTGAAGGTGCTGAGATCTGCTAGCTGACTTACTGTCAGAATTCAGTAGCATTCAATAGTGTTTAGTAGCGTGCGAAAAGTGTAGTCCCGATTAAGTTTGTCTGAAAACGTTTGTTTATCAAAATCAGTTTCAGTAGATCAACGTTTTAAGCTTTTACTGGAAATGCTGTTGTATGATTTGTAAGTATATTTTCAGTTATGAACAGTTAATCAATGCAACAGTTAATGACAACAGTTTTTAAAGTGGCCGGATACACAAGATCTTACGTCCACTGTCCTGAACAAGGCAGGAAACTATTTTATTATACTGAGTTAGTCTCAGTTAGTTTGTGCACTGGACAAAATCAGTTTCAGTAGATAAGTGTTTTAAGCTTGTACTGGAAATGTTGTTGTATGATTTGTAAGTATATTTTCAGTTATGAACAGTTAATCAATGCAACAGTTAATGACAACAGTTTTTAAGGTGGTCCGGATACACAAGATCGTACGTCCACTGTCCTGAACAAGGCAGGAAACTATTTTATTATACTGAGTTAGTCTCAGTTAGTTTGTGCACTGGACAAACTATAACTTGTGATTATACTGAGCAAGTCTCAGTTTATAGGGTTAAACAAATTGTTTGAATGTATCTCCAACTATGAAGGAGTTCTTAACACTAAGAACAGTTCAATAAATGAACTCCTTCGATCTAAGCTATGAATTTTACAATGAGCTTAGGTTAGAGGGTTGGAACAAGAAATGCTTCTAGAGCGAAGAACAATGAGGAATAATCTCTCTGGGTTCGTGTTCTTCTCTTGAATATTCGTTTATAAATTCTAGAGCTTGAGTTTTTCTTAAACTTAGGTTCCCTCGATAGGTCTCGCTTGTATGTTCGCGTAGTGCGACTTGTGCGAATTCGACATTCCCTCTATTTTTAGACGTGAGTTGTGAATAGAACCGTTGGGGATGAATTGTCCACGTGTCACTCTATGGGTAGCTGACACTCTAGTCGACCATGCCTTTAAAGCATCAGTCAGCATAGCAGCTTCGGCGTCTAGCAAGGCTGAACCTTCACTCAGTGATGTACAAGAAGGAAATCTAGCCAAGAAGTACGCGCTGCTTGCCGTAAAGTATCAGAAGAAAAAGGAGAGGCACATAAAGCTCTCAAGAGTCGTCAGAGACTCTAAGGGTACGAATGAATATACACCTAAGTGCACTCCTGACTCGCATACTTCTGAATGCAGGAAACAGAAGACTCACTCGTCCAAAAGACAAATGAGAGCAAAGAAGAAAGAGTCACAACCTCGCTACAACCGCAAGAAGCTAGGACACAATCCGCATGACCGTCTCGAGCTCAAGCATCGCTGAAAGAGCAAAGACACGCAAAGCAAGAAGGGAGAAGTTCATCAAGAAGAGACAAGCATACATTGCCGGGTGAACTCTCGACGACTCGAATGAAGTCGATTCCTTCATAGATTCATCAGATGATGCATCAACTTTCATGGCCATAGAGCTTGAAGCTGAAGAAGACGCTGAAAAGTGTCTCATGGCAGGAGAAGAGGATGAGGTAAACTCTCATAAACCATTTAATTCCTCTTCACACTGCACACACGACACTATTTCAAAAGTGCATGAGAATCGACGTCGCACCGCATACGAAGAACTACTCGACGAGCGTATTCGATGAGTCTCGCAGCCTCAGCAAGACTCTTCGGGAGTCGGATACCCTAAAAGTGGAGAATCGTAGACTTTCTCGTAAAAGTCGGGTTACTCGAGTCGAAGGACTTGTGTTGAGACTCGTGGAGGAGATAAACTCTCTGATGGCCAAGTCTCAGCATCAAGAAAATTATATCTCAGTTTTGACCAAAGACTTGACTCAGAAAGATACTGAACTGAGTCTAGTGAAGCAAGAGTTGTCAGGACTTCAGACCGAGCACGAACTGCTGAAGAAGAGTGATGATGTCTGGAGGAACCTGATGACAGAGCGGTACATGGGCGCTGAAAAGAAGCTGGAAGCTATGCTAGCAAGCAACAAGCCAAAGCATTGCAAGGAGGGACTTGGATTCAGCCATGGAGCCTCCTCATCTGCCCCCGTATGCTCAGAAAACTGGCTAGCTGATAGGTTTGTTCAAGGGGAGACCATCAATGCAGACATACTGAACCCCTTAGCCAAGAACAAACAAAAGATGAAGGCACCTCATCCTAGCTATCAACACTCTGACAAGAAAATCAGCACCGCATCACCCCGGCCAATCAGGGGGAACCAAAGAAAGCAAAATGGGCCGATCAAGATGGACCTCCGTACCGACTCATCCAAATTCAATATGGGTCATATTACTATGATCCTATAGTCAGGAGAGGATCCAAAGGTCAGAAGAAGAAGAAGAAAGTCGTACAGAAGGCAAAGGTCAACAGTCCACCCACTCAGAAGATTAGGACTCCTAAACCTGAAAAGCCTCAGAAGTCAGCATCGACCAGTCCAGTGGTCAAATATGTTGACAAAAGTGGAAAGAAACTGTCTGAGACCACTAGGGTCGTAAGACGTATACGGGTTTCCAAAACTAGCATCTAAGGACCCAAAATAAAAATAAAGGGTACCTAAATATAATTCTGCTTTTGCAGTGCACAAGGACCCTTGGTATGTGGACAACGGATGCTCAAGACACATGACGTACCAAAAGGACTTGTCAAGAATTATACTACCGAAGAAGGACCCCGAATCGAGTTTGGAGACAACGCAAAAGGCTATACCGTAGGCTATGGAACACTCAAAGATTGGAACAACAACGCCTTCCAAGAGTATCATATGTTGAAGGACTTCAACATAATCTTCTCTCTCGTTAGTAAATTTTGTGATAACTCGAATAGAGTGATTTTTTACGCTGGTTTCTGTGATGTCATTAATAAATCTACACGGAAAACAGTGTTATCAGGTTCACGCAAAAAGAATATCTATGTAGCCGACCGGAACTCACCGAACTCGAAGCTTGTTTGTCGGGCGAAGAATGACAATGTAACGGGACGGCTCGCACGTAAGACTCAACCATCTCAACTTCAAGACGCTCAACAAATCGGCTAGAAACACTCTAGCAAGAGGACTGCTGAATGAAGTATTCAGCAAAGACACTCAGTGTGAAGCATTTCTGAAGGGAAAGTAAACAAGGAATCAAAATCTGCCTGTTCCATCTCCTTCCACTGATGGAATCCTTCAGCTGCTACATATGGATTTGTTCGGTTCAGTCTCTCCGGTGACGATCAGAGGCAAGAAGTATGCATTAGTGGTCATTGCCAACAAGTCTGACGTCAAAACAGAGTTACCAAGGCTTCTAAAAAGGCTCAGCGTCGAGAAGAACACCAAGATTGTCAAGATACGTTCAGACAGAGGAACTGAGTTCCTGAATTTTATGGTAGAAGAGTTCTGCAAAGTAGAAGGCATAGAGCATGAGACGTCTACCGCGCGCACGCCTCAACAAAATGGGGTTGCTGAGAGAAAGAATCGACACTCAAAGAAGCAGCAAGAACCCTGCTCGCAGACTCAGGACTCCCAACCAAATTCTGGGCAGAAGCTACTAATACTGCATGTCATACTCTTAACCGATCTCTACTGACAAAGCAGCACAAGAAGACACCATATGAACTATGGAACGGCAGGAAGCCTTCTTTATCTTATTTCCATATTTTTGGGTGTTCGTTCTTTATTCACAATAATGGGAAAGATCAGGTGAAAACTTTTGATAGCAAGTCGATCGTGGAGTGTTCTTAGGATACTCCCTGGGTCAAAGAAAGCTTTCGTAGTCTTTAACTAGCGGACCCTTTACGTGGAGGAAAGCCCTCATGTTGTTTTTAATGAGTTTGCTACTGAAGACAGGAGCGAAAACTCTAAACCTGAATCTGAGGACATCAGTAAGCAGCTATATGATCTGAGCTTAAAAGATAAAGTTGAAAAGACCCAGCTATGTTGGGATGATGATTCAGATGAAGAAACTGAAGACAAGTCTGCTGAATCTCACCAAAGAATGTAGAAGTAGGCGAACGTATTGACTCTCCCGAACGGAGTCAATCCCAGGTAACTCAGGTCGATGAAGAAACCCCAGTGGTAACTGAGACCTCTACTGAGAATAATAATTCAAGGGGGACGAATGATGTTCCTGAGCTAAATGCCCCTGAACCTAGTGACTCAGTAGATCACACTCTTGTAACTGAATTGCTTCAATCTCAGAATAGTACAACCGAAATGCCTAACTCACCTATTATCCGTGTTGAACAAATTTCGTATGAAGAGTTGAAACATCGTAGATCGTGGCCGGACGCTCACACTTCCGATTTAATTATCGGAGATCCTTCAAAGAAGCGTAAAGATAAGATCCGGATTCTCGTCGTGGAGAAAGCGCCTTATATTCCCGCTTCTTGTCCACCGAAGAACCTCGGGCCGCCTGAGGACGCACCGAAAGACGCCGACCGGATCATAGCCATGCAGGAGGAGCCGAATCGCTTTACGAGAAACAAAGTTCGGGGAGCTTGTTGACTGCACCCCGCATCAACATGTGATCGGAACCAAATGGGTCTTCAAGAACAAGCAAGATGAAAACAACGTCATAGTAAGGAATAAAGCAAGACTCGTGGCAAAAGGCTACCGTCTAGTCGAAGGGATAAATTTCGATGAAACTTTCGCTCCAAGCTGCAAGATCGGAGGCAATCGACTATTCCTAGCCTACGCAACACATCAAAAATTTAGAGTCTATCAAGTGGATGTGAAGTCTCGCTTTCCCGAACGGCGTGCCGAAAGAAGAAGTCTATGTGGAACGACCCTCCCGGCTTCGCCAGGAGGACATCAAGTTTATGGACTCGTAAAGGCTCAGACGGGTTAAAACAAGCACCCGTGGCTTGGTACGATACTCAATCTCGAGTTTCTTCTTCGTAAAGGTTTTCGAGAAGGGCACGAGAGACCGCACAAGATTCAAGCATTCGACTGGAAGACGATATTTTACTTGTGCAGATCTACGTAGATGACATCATGGGTTTATGGTATCCAGCTGATGATAATATTGAACTAACCGGTTATTCTCGATGCTGACTATGCAGGATGTAGAATTGACCGAAAGTTAACTTCCCGAACGTGCCGGCCTTGGCAGCAAGTTGATCTCATGGTTCTCAAAGAAATAACACTCGCAGCGACGTCAACTACCGAAGCCGAATACATGGTTGCCTAAGTTGCCGCGCCCAAATCCTTTGGGCGAGACAAGAGCCTACGCGACTACGACGTCATTCGTAATGAAGTGCCGATCTTCTCGCGACAAGCACCAAGTGCCATTGCAATCACTCGTAATCCCGTACTTCATACGGGATGCAAGCACGTGGACATCAGACACCACTTCATTCGTGACCATGTCGAAAAGAAGGATATTAGGATGGAAAAGATCCATACTGACCATCAAAGGGCTGATGTATTGACCAAGCCTCTAGTTGAAGCCAGATTCAGAGAACTTTCAGTAGAGCTAGGTCTACTGGACCCTACTGACTCCAGGCCAAGAAGAGGATTCGGGAGAGGAGCATTCAAGTAGGGGGAATGTTCACTCTCGCATTGAGTAAAATCAGCACGTAGAGACTCAAAGAACCATCTACACGAGGTACCACCGACTTCGATGTTCAACGACAGTGTTGCTTATCTATACTCGTGAGCCAATAGAACAGTTCTGTGAATTTATGAATCAGATTCAACATCGTATTCAATGCCTTAGAAAATGTCATTTAAGATTAACGGTTTACATTTAATACACGACATTCTATGTAAAAGCATGCTGAACTCTGCAACGCATTAAATGCATGTCGTATCAAGTTACTTCTTTGGCTATATACAACTGTATTTTGACTTAGGCGGCTAATATGATCATTGCCTATTTTATAACATTCAATCCTAGCCGTCTATCTCAAAAAGCGCGTTCAAACTAAACCCTTGATATTTAACTGTTTATCTTCTCTAAGATATATATGTGCGTCAAATGTTTGAAACCGCCATTTCAACTCTGCAAATATCTTAAGTACCCTAGATTTTCTGAGAATATCTCCTACTTCGTTACAAAAATTCTATCCTTTAAAAACCCCTCAGAAAATGTTTTTGATAATTTTCAATGTTCTTTCAGTATCGTATGATCTTTCAATGATTTTTCTTATATCTTATCGGATACTGACTAGTACTGTGTTTGCAGATTATTAAAATGACAGGAAACATTGTCGTTTCTCCATCTGATATGCAAGAGATCCTTGAAAAGGATCGAGTCTGGTGTGAACCAGTTATGGAGTTCGACGCGTACGATTTGGACTATATGGAAGAGATTTTCTTCGCCCTCAGGGAGACAGGGCTTGAATGATTCTTGACGAGGAAGCCGACTTTCTTCCTGCCACGACAAGTCGCTGAGATCTATCTGAATTCCGACTCAGTAGACGGAGACATCGGAGGCCAATTCGTCGTTCACTCGCAGGCGATCCCTCGCGACGCCTATCGAAGCCAAGCGCATGTCTATCCGTGAAGCTCTGCAGAGAAACTTCATCTTGCCGAACGAAGGATTCACCACCGTCGCTTACAAGGATGATCTCATGGATGAATATCTGACGGAATGCTGTGGGAAGCCGATGACTTTCCGAGCTGCATTTCCCAAAAATGCCATGCTCCCACAATACCGAGCTCTAGCCTACGTCGTGACTCAGTTGCTAACGAGTCAGGCAAGCTCCTTCGATCAAGTCTCTAGGCCAAAGATTCAGCTGATGATGACCATCCATGACAGAGCAAAGATCAACTGGACGGAATTCTTTCTTAGAGAATTCATTACACAATCAGCCAAATTCGATAAAACATCCAAAAGGCTGAGCGTCAAAGGGAAGCTTCTATATGGCATGAAGCTCTCCATTATGATCGAAGACTTCTGCGAATTTGACAGCATCACCTTCGCCGACAAGCAATATTTCAACATGAAGAAGGTTAGATTCCATAACAGGGCAGCGGCTCTTCAGCAGATCGGCTCAGGGCCCGCTGACCCAAAGGCCGGGACTCAGAAGACCCCACGCCAACAAAGAAGAGGTCCCCTCCTATGTCAACTCCTAAAGCGCCAACCAAGAAGCTGAAGAGAGTCAGTGAGGTTGTGCCGGAGGCAGAGCCAGAGGCTGTGATTGCTGAGCCTCCTTTGCAGCTGAGGGATGAGCCCGAGTCCTCAGAGCATACACAATCAGTGGAGAAGGCCGTCTCCACTAAGCGTGAAGAACCAGTGGACCAAGGGGTCCAAGCTGAAGAGGTTCAGACTCTAGAGAGCCCCTTGGACATCCCACCACTCAGTAGCATCCCGTCTATTGAGAAACAGCAGTCTCCGATTGAAGTAGAGGATTCGGAGACCGCCTCAGAATCAGAATCAATCGGGATGGAGGCCGCAACTCTCAAATCTAGAGCCTCTCGAGAGATATCTGAAGTTATTCCGTAGATCGCCTGCCATATCGACCTTGTCTTACTTGCAAGGCAGGCGAGGCTCCACATGCTGATAAGGTTCCAGGAGTGGCACAACCTGAAGATACTCATCATCCACCACTCATGCGAGCAGCTTCACGAAGAAGAGCTGCTGATCAGGGGGAAGATTGGCTATTCAGAGCCATCTGACCTCGGCATGCTCGAAGATTTGAGGGCAGCAATGCTCGCAATGCTGAATGACATACAACCGGCCTCAAGCATTCGCGCCCTCGATGGGTCTAACCCCCCGATGGTCAGGACCCACCCCGTGATTCAGGTCCTGAGAAGCCTGATGAGGGATCTCAACCGGACAAGGATGCCACTACATCAACTGCTGAACCTCCACTCAGCATCCTTGGTCCCGGGCAGTCGGTGGCCGACACAACGAAGGCAGCTGAACCTTCCCAGCTACTTCTTGAATCTGCGCCCTTCGGCAAGGTGCCTGCCCCCAAAGAGCCGCCGATCGAAAACAGTGGCCAGGGCGCTGAGGAACCAAGGCACACAGAATCGCCTACTCGCCCATACCATCCACAAAAATGGCGGCAAACCACTGAAGCTCAGAGTGCAGAATTACAGGGACTCAGAACCGCAATTCAATCATCTCATGTCCCTGACTTCTCCAGCATTCTGACGAATGCCCTCGCTGCACAGAGAGCTGAATTTGAAGAACAACTGAAGACGATTCAGGCAGGCCAAGCCCAATTGCTGAATGATTACAAGGCCGCACAGACTGCTCATACTGAATCTGTCACCGCCATCTCTCAACCCGCTGATCTCAGATTGCAAACTATTCAGAAGGCTATTGAAGAGAGGTTGGAGAAACAATCAAGGAATTTCGGGCAAAGCAAGATGATCTCTCTCACAAAAAGTACAAAGACTTAGCTCACGTACGAGAGAAACGAGCCGCATGAGAAGTCCGACAAAGCCGCACAACACTTTGGATGATCTATCTGCAGCTTACAAGAGCCTGAACAGTAAAGTGTCAGTTCCGCCCCCTACCCGATTTGCTGATGCCTAAAAGGGGGAAGGAACTTTTTGGAGTATAAAGGAGTATTTTTGGATGAAAATATCAAGGAAGGAAGGTGGAGGATAATGAAAGAATTAGATATTATTTATCTAATTAAAATCTTCTCATACTTATAAAAAAAACCCTACTTCTACAAGGAAAGACAGCCGTCATATATGTATGAGAGGAGACGGACGAGGACATATACTTTTTGACAGACGCACATCACGATTCTAGACGAGGAGCAGCCGAGAGAGAGACAGCCGAGATTGGAGTTAATATCGTTCATCTTAGTTTAGATTTGGAAGACAAACATGAATTTCAATTCCTTTGCTTAGTTTAGTTTGAGGATTTCGATCTTGATTTACCGTTTGGATGATTTAGATTCTTTGTACTGGTACTTTTTGGATCGTTTAGTTTTAATTTCAGTTGCATTCATATTTTAATTTAGTTCATCTAGATGTTACAATTTTCGTGCATTTAATTTCCAAATTCTAGCATGTTTTGCATTCTACTAGTTTTGTCGTCCGTCTGCCCAGTCGGACCTGCATGCGTAGCTAAATCTTAAGGTGCCGATGGATGTGAAGCACACACTTTAATGAATTCGTGAGACTTAGGCTTTAATAATTAACCACTTAGGTTTCAATTTAATCTTGGTTAATTTATCGGGTTTTTTAATCTAGGCTTGATCACCCTAGGTTAGTTTAATTCGTAGCTAATTTGACACTTCCATCGTTTCTTGTTGGATTAGGCTAAATAAGTAGCACAATTGTTCTTGGAACAATAGGATTAATTTGATAGGAGACTATTAGATGTCCACCATACGAGTATGCTCCTAAATTTGGTTCCCTTAGTTCTTAAAGTTGATTAGGCGTTAAATCTATTGATTGCTCACCAACGTAGGTTGCATCTAATTTAGAGAAGTAGTCGTTTCAATGCCCACTATAGCGACTATCGAATAATTAAGGGGGAATGGGAGACGTGTTAGTTTAATTACGACGTCCTACAACTAATTGATCTATAGGGATTAATTTATCTTTAGTGTCGATGATCGATTGTGTGTGTGAATCATCTTGCTGGACCCACTTCTTTGCATATGTTTATTCCATTTTATTTTTAGTTGTTTAATTTCTTGCATTAGTGTAGAAAACCCCAAAATTTGCGTGGTCGCTAACCAAATCCGTAGATTGACAGGAATTTAATGTTTAAAATCTCTGTTCCCTTTGTTCGATACTTGTTTGCTATAGCGTTTTGCAGGATTTATTTGGTGAAAACAATGATCACCACTAGTGTGGTTTCAGGCTCTACATTTTCTGTTACAAGAGGATACTCGAGGAGAATGGGCGTTACCCAGGGTGAAAAAACATGTATGAGGGAGAGGCAACCCGCAGCTTAACATTTTGATTGGCTCGCTGTTGTAGCGTGGTTAAAAGGTCTTGAAAGAGTCTTCGTTCGTAGAACTTTGTATGTTGGATCTATTTTACTGCGGCATGTGTTGTGTGCATCCTTACTGTTAGACTGTTTTTAATTTTAGCAGCCATAGATATTGTTGGTATAGTACTGCTTTCTTCTGAAGCACATAGCATTATTCTTTTTGCTCATGATTTTGCTGAATATGTAGCATTATGTGAATAGATAAAATGGCAGAGAAGGAATGCTTATAGTTTTTGATATTGTGTTTTGTTCCATGGAAAATGTTTAAACTTTTCTGTCAGCTGCATCATATAGATCACTGTTTAATGAAATGTCATTTCTTGTAACATAAAGTGTCGATTGTTATGAACAATTGTGTCATTTGTTTAAAATTACTCATGATGAAAAATGACACTTTTATTCAAAATAATTGACACTTTATTCGTTACAATTGACACATTTATTTATTGCAAGACACTTTGAGTAACATTTCTAATTATTATGATGATCATGTTTTGTTGACTAAATTATTGAACGGTGGTTTCATATGATTACTAGATTAAAGTGACACATTCCTTAATTATAATTGACACTTTACTTCACTATGATTGACATTCTGAGATATGACACTTTTGTTCATTGCAATTGACACACTATGAGAGTGTGATACTCTCCTTCGAGACAAATGACACTTTTGTTTATTACGATTGACACTTTTGATAACATTTTCGGTTACTATGCTTCTTATTATAATGTGTGATTACTGGATTAAAGTGACACATTCCTAAATTCTCATTGACACTTTTCTTTAGTGTAATTAACACTCTGAGACAAATGACACTTTTGTTCATTGCAATTCACACATTATGAGAATGTGACACTCTCATTCGAGATAATTGACACTTTTATTTATCACGATTGATACTTTGGGTAATATTTCTGGTTGTTATGCTTCATATTTTATTGTTTAGTTATTGGATTAAAGTGACACGTTCCTTAATAATAATTGACACTTTACTTCACTGTGATTGACACTCTAAGATAAATGACACTTTTGTTCATTGCAATTGACACACTATGAGAATGTGACACTCTCCTTCGAGACAATTGACACTTTTGTTTATTACGATTGACACTTTCGGTAACATTTATGGTTATTATGCTTCCTATTTTATTGTGTGATTATGTTGGGAGATGATTCAAGAAGAGAATGTTTAGAAGATTTGGCTGATCCTAAAACCCTAATTTGATTGGTGAACCATTCCTTTGTATTTGTAACGCCTTGGTCTCTAAGAGTTTCGTACTTAGTAGACTTGCTTTCAAGCATGGTCCCGTGCTCGAAATTCCGTCTGCCGAACCTCGCAGACTATCCGCCCCAGCACAATTGAATTAAGATTCGTAGTGTTGGACTCAAGCAGAGCAAAGATACCGAAAGGTGTTCAAGAGTCGGGAGAATTGGACTCAAGCAGGAGCAAGCTTATCGAATTCGTAGTCGACCTTCGCAGAGTTGAACTCAGCAGAGTATACTACTCGGCCGGTCGACTCAAAGAACGGTCCGACAGGCTTCCCTAAATGTCGGCGGTCTTCAAAGAATAAATAAGTAGAGTTGTCCGAGGTCGTACACATCGAGAAGTCGCCTCGCATCCGCCTTGAAGTCTGAATGTCTCAACAACTTTCTACACCTCGACCAATGACAAGCAGCCAGCTGTCAAAGTAACTGGTAAAACCTGCAAGTCAACCACTTTCCTGAAAAAGATAGTGGACTCTGCACGATTTCAAAAGAGCCGTTAGCTACCCAATTAGAGTGATACGTGAACAATTCTTATTGTTAAGAACTCCTTCATCGTTGGAGAATCATTCAAACATATTTTGTTTGACTTTGTAAACTGAGAAGCTCAGTATAATCACAAGTGCTGTGTTTGTCCTGTGTACAAACCGACTGAGACTAACTCAGTATAATAAAATGGCCTCCTTCCTTGTTTAGGACAGTGGATGTAGTATTTCGGATATCCGAACCACTTTAAAAGCCACTGTGTCTTTTACTGTTGCATTGATTTACTGTTCATTCTGAATACTTTTTACAGAACTATTTACAAAGTCACTGTGTCAGGACAACGACCTGACAGTTTCCTTAACTGTCAGTGGTCTTCAAAGAATAAATAAGTAGAGTTGTCCGAGGTCGTACATATCAGAGAAGTCAGATTCAGTATCTGCCTTGAAGTCTGAATGTCTCAACAACTTTCTACACCTCGACCAATGACTAGCAGCCAACTTTCAAAGTAATTGATAAAAGCTGCAAGTCAAACACTTTACTAAAAAAGATAGTGGACTTTGCACGATTTCAAAAGAGCCGTTAGCTACCCAATTAGAGTGATATGTGGACAGTTCGTCTCCAACGGATCTATCCATAGCTCACCTCTATAAATAGAGGGAAAATCAAATCGTTGAAAAAACAAGAGGATACACGATGTACGAGCATTGAACAAACAAGAACACAAGCTTTCCGCAGAGAACTGCAGAGAAAACAACCAGCTCAGTATGGGTCATATTACTATGATCCGATTGTCAGAAGGGGTCCCAAAGGTCAGAAGAAAAAAAGGCCGTTCAGAAGGCTAAAGTCAGTAGTCCAACAACTCAGAATATCAGGACTCCTGAACCCATGAAGCCTTAAAAGTCAACTTCACCAAGCCCACTGTGGAAATACGTTGACAAAAGTGGAAAGAAATTATCTGAGGCCACCAGGGTCGTTAGACATATTTGGGTTTCCAAAACTAACGCTTAAGGATCCAAAATCAAAAATAAAGGGTACCTGAATATAATTCTGTTTTGCAGATGCACAAGGACCCATGGTACATAGACAACGGATGCTCAAGACACATGACGTACCAGAGGAGTCTACTGAAGGATTATATCATATAAGGACCCCGAATCGAGTTTGGAGACAACGCAAAAGGCTATACCGGACGATACGTAACAGCTTAACATTGGAACCACCACGCCTTCCAAGAGTATCATATGTTGAAGGACTTCAACATAATCTTCCCTTTGTTAGTCAATTTTGTGATAACTCGAATAGGAGTGATTTTTGACACCGGTTTCTATGATGTTACCGATAAATCTACAGGAAAACAAGTGTTATTAGGTTCGAGCAAGAAGAATATATACATTGTTGATTGGAATTCAGCAGAACCTGAAGCATGCTTGCTAGCGAAGAATGACAACAGAACGGGGTGGCTCTGGCACAGAAGACTCAGCCATCTCAACTTCAAGACGCTAAACAAGCTTGCTAGAAACGCTCTAGTGAGAGGACTGCCGAATGAAGTGTTCAGCAAAGACACTCCCTGTAAGGCATGCTTGAAGGGAAAGCAAACAAAGAAACAAAATCCACCAGTTCCATCACCTTCCACTGATGGAATCCTTCAACTCCTCCACATGGACTTGTTCGGACCAGTCTCTCCTGTGATGATCAGAGGTAAAAAGTATGCATTAGTAGTCACTGATCACTACTCGTGCTACACATGGGTCATATTTATTGCCAATAAGTCTAACGTCAAAATAGAGTTGCCTACGCTTCTGAAAAAGCTCAGTGTCGAGAAGAACACCAAGATCAGAAAGATTCGTTCAGACAGAGGAACTGAGTTCCTGAATGGGATGGTCAAAGAGTTCTGCGAAACTGAAGGAATAGAGCATGAGACGTCTGTTGCACGCACGCCTCAACAAAATGAGATTGCTGAAAAACAGAATACTGAAAGAAGCAGCAAGAACCCTGCTCGCAGATTCAGGACTCCCATCAAAATTTTGGGCAGAAGCTACTGATACTGGATGTCATACTCAGGACAGATCTCTACTGACAAAGCAACATCAGAAGACGCCATATGAACTATGGAACGGCAGGAAGCCTCTCTTATCTCATTTCCATATTTTTGGGTGTTCGTGCTTTATCCACAATAATGGAAAGGACCAGTTAAAGACTTTTGATAGCAAGTCAGACCAAGGAGTTTTCATAGGATACTCCCGGGTCAGCAAAGCCTTCAGAGTTTTTAACTGCCGGACCCTTTGCATGGAGGAAAGCCCTCATGTTGTTTTTAATGAGTTTGCTATTGAGAACAGGAGCAGAAACTCAAATTCTGAATATGAGGACATCAGTAAGTAGCTACGGGATCTGAGCTTAAAAGAAAATGTTGAAAAGATCCAGCTTTGTTGGGATATTGATTCAAAAGAGGATAACGAAGTCAAGACTACTGAATCACAGCAAGCAGCGAACGTAGCTGAACCGATTGATTCTTCTGAACAGAATCAATCCTAGGTAACTTAGGTCGATGAAGAAACCAATATGGTAACTGAGACCTCTACTGAGAATAACAACTCAGGGGGAACTAATAATGTTCCTGAGCTAAATGCCCCTGACCTGGTGACTCAGTAGACCCAACTCTTGTCACTAAATTGCTTCAATCTCATAATAGTACAACTGAAATGCCTAACTCCCCTACTACTTTTGTTGAACGAATTTCAGATGAAGAGACAAGACATCTACAATCGTGGCTGGATGCTCACTCTTCAGATCTTATTATTGGAGATCCGTCAGCAAGTGTTAAGACAAGATCCAGATTTTGTCAGGGAGAAAGCGCCTTATATTCCTTCTTCTTATCTACTGAAGAACCTCAGTCAATTGAGGATGCACTGAATAATGCTGACTGAATCACTGCCATGCAAGAGGAGTTGAATCAGTTCACTCGAAACGACGTCTGGGAGCTTGTTGACAGACCTTGACATCAACACGTTATCGGAATCTTCAAGAACAAGCGCGATGAAAATAACGTTATAGTAAGGAACAAAGCTAGACTCGTGGCAAAAAGGCTATTATCAAGCCGAAGGGATAGATTTCGACGAAACGTTCACTCCAATTGCAAGATTGGAGGCAATCAGACTATTCCTTGCCTACGCAACACATCAACGCTTCAGAGTATATCAAATGGATGTGAAGTCAGGGTTCCTGAATGGCGTTCTAAAAGAAGAAGTCTATGTAGAACAGCCTCCCGGCTTCAAGGGGGACATCAGTGTATGGACTCGTAAAAGGCTCTATACGGGTTAAAACATGCACCAGGGCGTGGTACGATACCCTATCTGAGTTTCTTCTTCAGAAAGGTTTTCAGAAGGGCACAGTGGATCGCACTCTATTCAGCATTCGTCTAGGAGACGATATCTTACTTGTGCAGATCTACGTAGATGACATTATCTTTGGTTCAAAGAATGTCATCATGTGTAAGCAGTTCGAGAAAATGATGAAGGACAAATTCGAGATGTCAATGATGGGAGAGATGAACTATTTTCTTGGATTTCAAGTCAAACAATCAGAAAAGTGAACGTTCATCAATCAAGGCAAATACACTCAAGACCTCATCAAAAAGTTCGGTTGTACATCCGGCAAACCAGTTAAGATCCCGATGAACACGAATATGAAAATAGATCTTGATAAAGAGGGAGTATCAGTAGACCATACTGAATTTTTGTGCAATTATTGATTCTCTATTATATCTCACTGCTACTAGACCTGACATAACTTATGCTATAAGTGTCTGTGCTCGATTTCAGGCGAATCCTAAGCAGTGTCATATGGACTCAGTAAAGAAGATTCTCCGCTATCTCAGAGGAACACCTGACATGGGTTTATGGTATCCAACAAATGATAATAGTGAACTAACTGGTTATTCTGATGCTGACTATGCAGGTTGCAGGATTGACCGAAAATCAACTTCATGAACTTGTGAGTTCCTCGGGAGTAAGCTGATTTCATGGTTCTCCAAGAAACAACATTCAATAGCAACGTCAACTACTAAAGCTGAATACATGGCTGCCAGAAGTTGCTGCGCCCAAATCCTTTAGCTGAGACAGCAGCTAAGAGACTATGATGTCATTCAGAATGAAGTGCCGATCTTTTGCGACAGCTCTAGTGCCACTGCAATCACTCAGAACTCTGTGCTCCATACTAGATGCAAGTACGTGGACATCATACACCACTTCATTCGCGACCATGTCGAAAAGAAGAATATCAGGATGGAAAAGATCCACACTGATCGTCAAAGGGCTGATATACTGACCAATCCTCTAGCTGAAACCAGATTCCGAGAACTTTCAGTAGAGCTAGGTCTGTTGGACCCTACTGACTCTGGTCAGTAACTGGATTCAGGAGAGATAAGCATTCAGCAAGGGGGAATGCCTACTCTCACTATTGAACTCGTGCAGTACACAGAGATTCAGAAACCAACTACACATGGTATCAGCCGACTACAATGTTCAGCTGACAGGTTTGCGTATCTCTTTCAGTAGTCAACCCAGTAATTAATGTTGTTAAGATATTTGCTCAGCGTCGTATTCAATGCCTTAGAGAATGTCATTTATTACAAACGGTTTCATTAAATACACGACATTATATGCTACATTTGTTGGACTCTGCTTTGCATTAAATGCAGTCGTATCAATTTACTCCTATAGGCTATTTACAATTGGATTTGACTTAGGCGGCATGTTTACTCATTACTTTTTATATTATAAAACCTTGATCGCCCACTGATAAAAGCGGGATTAAACCCTAACCGTCGATCTTCAAACGTTCCATAATATCATTTATTACAAACGGTTTCATTAAATACACGACATTATATGCTACATTCGTTGGACTCTGCTTTGCATTAAATGCATGTCGTATCAATTTACTTCTATAGGCTATTTACAACTGGATTTGACTTAGGCGGCATGTTTACTCATTACTTTTTATATTATAAAAACCTTGACCGCCCACTGATAAAAGCGGGATTAAACCCTAACCGTCGATCTTCAAACGTTCCATCTTCAAAACATATATATCGACATATCTATCTAAAAACCACCATTTACGCTCTGCAAAACCTTGATCTCTCTGAAAACCCTAAGTTTTCAACCTTCTTGCCTTCTTTCTTTGCATATTTTCAGAGACTTCCTACGGTAAACCTTATATTCTATAGCACTCGTACTAACTTATTCTATTTTCAAGTGCTAATATTTGATTTTGCAGATTAAGATATGGAGAACATCAGTGTCATCGTTCCTGTTAACATGGTGGAGATCCTTGAGAAGGATCGTGTTTGGTGTGACCCTTAATGGAGTTCGACTCCAGCTGAGCTCGAGATGGTGGACGACGTGTTTGATGCTCTTAGAGCATCTGTGTTGGTCCCGAGAGCACGTTCAGGTGTAGAGGGGGGGGGTGAATACACCTGAAACTCGATTTCTCAACTTAAACACGAACAATCCTTTTCAGGATGATGTCGTAATGAACAAATTCAGCAGACCAGATAAGCTGTTCTTAATCGTGTTGGCAGAGTGACTGAGTCTACTTAGATTTGCTAGCTGAATGAGAGTTATAATTCAGTATCTTGCATATAGAGTTCAGTGGTGCGGAATAGTGTAGGCCCAAATTCAGTTGAGTGAGAAAAACGTTTTTATCAAAACAGTTTCAGTAGATTAGTGCAATGCAAGTTCGTTGAAACTCGCTTGAATGATTTAAAGAATATTTTCGATATGAATAGTTAAATCAATGCAACAGGTGAAAAGAAACAGTAACACAAAACACAAAGATTTTTAAAGTGGTTCTGGACACAAAAATCCTACGTCCACTCGTCCCGAAAGATCGTGAAGCTATTTATTATGCTCGAGGTAGTCTCGCCTTGGTTTGTACGCCTGACAAACACCGGTCTTGAGATTTATACTGAGCAATTCTCAGTTTACAAGGTTATCAAACTAAAGCGTTTGAAAAACTCTCCAACTGTGAAGGAGTCCTTTACAATAAGGATTAGTTCAAAGATGAACTCCTTCGTCTAAGCTACGGATATATGCTAATGAGCTTAGGTTAGAGGGATAGGGAACAAGAAGGTGGCTTCTTGAACGATGAATAGCTGAGTAAAGCTATGGGTTCGTGTATCGTCATTTGGATACTAGAGGCTGTATTTATCAGTTCAATTTGGTTCCCTAAGAGCTAGAATGTAGTTCTTCGCCGGAGATGAATTCTTCGAGCTTCTTGTGGAGAACTTAGGCTTTTCGAATTTGCTCGTTTGAATGCTCTGTGTGTTCTCTCGTGTTCTTCCCGTGAGCTTCAAATTTGATTTATCCCTCTATTTATAGAGAAGAGATTAGGATAGATCCGTTGGAGACGACGATCCTTTGTCTCTCTCTTTTGGGTAGCTAACGGCTCTTTTGTAGTATGGTGGCGTGTGTCGTTTCCCTCCATTTCCCGGAAAGTTGTTGACTTGCGCCTTTAGTAGGTGTAGGACAGTGTCTCGCTTGTCATCGTCGAGGTTCGGAAGGTGGTTGAAACGGAACGTACTTCAAGGAGATTTGAAGCCGACTTCTCTTTTCCTTGTACTTGACTATACCGATTGTCTTTTAAAGATCTCGACGTTCGTAAGACTGTCGGCCGTTGCCGAAGTCTCGATCTCCGATTCGCAGTGAACTCCCGCCGAGTCGGCTCTACCGAAGATCAACTCTAAGTGCAATGAACTACTCCCGCTGAAGTTCGGTTCAACCGACTTTCGCATATCGCTCCCGCCGAGTCCAAGATACCGAGTCTTCTACTTCTGGTGCTGAGGCGGATAAGCTACTGAATGCCTAAGCCAGAGCAGAGGGTCTGCTGAGTCTGAAACCTCAGAGACAAAAACAGATTACAACTTAAAGGTTCACCAATCAATATAGGGTTTTGGGATCTTCAAATCTTCAAACTATTTCAGAGCACAAGGCTACTGAATAAATGTCAACACAGAAGACTGTGTCATTTCCCACTATATCTAATACCGCTGAGGATAGAATCATCACCCAACAATCTGGGCTGGAACGCTTCTTGTCGAAGAAGCCATCGTACTTCCTCCTACGCCAGATTTCTGAATTCTACCTCAACATGGAGGAGGTAGATGGGGATTTATTCGGATCGTTCACTGTCCATATAGTTTCTGACCCTTCAAAAGCATACTCAAAAGTCATAAGGATGTTAGTGAGGCAAGCGTTGGAGAGGAGTTTTCAACTGTCCAGCAGTGGGAAGAATCCTTTCGGATACAAGGATGATCTCCTTGATGAGTATCTAACAACATTCTATGGGGAGCCGACCACTTTCGTAGCAAAGCTTTCCGAAGAACAAAGATGCTCCCGCAGCTTTAGGGCCTTGGCGTATGTTGTTACACAGATACTGACTAACCAGGCCGATTCCTTTAATCAGGTGTCCAGGCCGAAGTTGCAAATGATGATGGTCATTCATGACAGGACCAAGATCAACTGGACAGAATTCTCCCTAAAAGAATTTCAGATGCAATCCGCCAAGTTTGATAGATCTACTGGGCATCTGAGTGCCAAGGGCAAGCTACTCTACGGGATGAAGTTGTCAGCAATGATCGAAGATTTCTGTGGAGATAATCACATTACATATGCTGACAAAGCCTACTTCAATCCTAAGAAGATTAGATTCCACAGCCGCGCCAGTGCACTTCAGCAGATTGGAGCAGGTGCAGCTGAAGAGGGTAAGGGGAAGAGGAATACCCCTACTCCTGTTAAGAAGGGTGCTACCCCTAAGAAGAAGCAGAAGAAGGCTTCTGAGACCGCAGTGGTAGTAGCCCAGAGCGCTTTCAGACTGAGAGATGAGTCTGATTCTGCTGAGAAGACAGTCTCAATTGAAAAGGCTGCTTCAGAGAAGAAGGCAGCCTCCTCAACTGAAAAGGAGGACTCAGGAGAACAGGGACGCTCTCCCGAAGCTACTACTCCTACGTCCAGGTCTCCACTGGACGTACTGTTGGGATTTTGTATACTGGAAGCACTTTTATGCTTGTATACAATGTGTTTTTGTCCTTACCACTGTTTTATTCTCCTATCTGATAAATATGTATATTTGTACATGTTATCCTTTATCTTGTATAAAAGTTAGATTTGTGTGGTGTGTCGGGTATCACATAAGACAACACAAATTGGTTGAACTCGACAAGATATAAACAAGCACAAATCGAGACAACTTAAGGATGAAGTTGCTCGGTTTAAGCCGCAGCTTAGATAAGAAGTGGCTTGTCTTAGCTGCTTGTCTTTACTGGTACACTTAAGGTGGTGTATTAAAGGATCACAGTGAGATGTGTTCTCCTAACTGACCTTAGTGGAGAACCAAGATCTCGGTGACTTAGCTGATCTTAAGCTTGGTAAGACTTCACCGAGTGCATTTGGCTATCTATCACTTTGACCTACTATGGTGAACGTCAAATGAGCGGCGGGATCTACGTATCTTGGGTGTTAGTAGTTATTTGTGGCTCAGGCTGGTTGTCTGTATCTTGCATCCGTATCCTAGTAAAATGGGTTGATAATATCCCCTGAGGAACTCGAAAGGATTAGTACACTAAACCCGGCCGGTTGATTAAGTTCAGGTGTGTTAATAAGGTCGAGTGGTACTACTCAAGAATATAAGATGTTAATTAATTTAAGCCGTCGATGAGCTTAATTAATTAACGGATATTTCTATCTTAAATACGGAGATTGATTAAGTCTAAAATACAAGCCCTTGTTCAAATCGGGATAAAGGGGTAAGTCAAGACGGATTCTCTAGTGGAATGAATCCGTGTTAATTAATTAATTTTGCTCTGGCCGAGCATGGATAATTAATTAATTGGAGGCCCCGCTTTATTTCTTGTATTGGATCCCCGATCCGGCCCAATTAGTTGCCCAGTAATTTATTGTCTCTCGAAATCATTATTAATGGATTAATGTTTTTTCACATTATTTAATAATGTTATTTATCTCGGAATTAATTGGTCGGGCCAATTAATTGATAAATATTAGTAGCCCAAAGAAATTAATTAATTATATTATGGGCTAATTATGTGGAAGTCCATTGGAATATAATTAAATTAATGGGCTATAAATATACTAATATTATATTGGCTTTTGAAGCCTATATATATTAGTATTCCGTTCGCAACGTAATACGTAAAAATCATAACTCACGCACGCGAGTTTTGAGAGAGACATATTTTTATTTTCTTCGGTTCTCCGACCACCAAGAGGAAGAAAAAGGTCGGAACACGATCGAAGATCTCGACACTGGAGCAACAATCGAGCTACGACAACATACGAAGGAGGAGGTATCGATTTCTTCCTTTTATATTCCTTCAATTGGTATCGAGCCCGGTTTAGGCTCTGATTGTTGCTGTTAGATGCATGATTAGGTTTCAATTCCGTCGTTATCGGGCTATTTTTCGTGTTTGGGGCGGCCTGCGAGCCACTGTTTTGACCCCGTTGTAATGTTTTTCTCGTGAGAAAATCCACGAGTAGTTGATAGGACCAATGTGTTACTGTTTTTGTACTGTATTTTGGTCCGGGTTGCACGAAAATCGAGGCACGACGCGCAGAAAGACGGAAAAAGGCGAAACCCTAGTTTTCTCGGCAGAACACGAGCGCCTGATTGCAGAGGCGCGTGCGGGCGCGTGCAGCATTATTTTTCCGATCCGTGCAGACATATTTGTTCGTCTTCTCGTTAGCTTCGTTTGGATAGGTCGCACGACTAATTACGATTTCCGGTTTGTCCGAAATTCCGTCGGGAAGGATAAGTGGTCGTGCTGTCCAGAAAAGCCCCAATTCAAGCGAAAACCCTAGTTTGGCTAGGGTTCCGCCGCATCTTGCGGCGGATATTCCCGCCGAATCCGACGTCGGATCGACGATCGTCCTTAAACCGATGGAATCCTCGTCTTACGAGCTTCGCGTCGATAGGTTGTAAAGGATCATCCGATCCCGGATGCGACCAATTGACGTATGAAGTAGGCTTCTCGTTATGAATTCGTTCCGCGAATCGTTTGAAATTCGGGAAATTGAGGAACTAATCTCGACCGGAACCGTTACCCGGTGGTCGTGAGTGTTCCAATTACGTTTCCCCTCTTTCAATTGATCGAATCGCGGCTCGGAGAGGACGAATTTTGAGCGGCAAAGGGCGGCGGAGATGGGCGGCGCACGGCGACGCGTTTTCTCGCGTTTGAGGAGCCGGCGCCGGCTGTTCTTCACGGCAGACGTCCGGGAGACGCCGTGGATGACGGCGAGACGGCGGCAAGCGGCGCGAGGCGGAGGCGGCCGCCGCTGCGCAGACGGGCGCAGATCGCGCGGGCCGCGCGCTCCCACCGATTTCACGCGGCGGCGCCGGTCTGGGAGGTCGCGGCACCGGTCTGGGAGGCGGCGGCTGCCGACGGCGCGCCGGCGGGCGACGCCGGATGGGGCGGCGGCGGCGCGCGATGGTGATGAAGAAGACGATGCCGACGTGGTGCGCCACGCCGCCCATCTCTCGCCGACCGGCTCGCCAGCGTGTCCGCCACGTGTCTACCACGTGGCGGGCCCCCCGACGACATGGCAATGGCGCTTTTTCGAGCGCTGTCGCAGCTTCCGCATTCGAAGATTTTTGAAGATTTCGAAGATCTGTATCATGATCGGGAAATGTAATAGTTAGGGATTACGTGTTTTTAAGCCCGATAATGATTTTAAATTTCCTATTTGCGTATTTATTTTTACTTATGCTTTAGCATGCGATTTTGTGATTAATTGCGCTTAGAAAAGCATGTAAATAGGATTTATATCGTTTCTAAAAGCATGTTTTATTTTTCGCGAGCACGTTTTATTATGTGCGTTTTGTAATTGCATGCTTTAGGAATTATGTGGGATTGCATGATTCGTTACAAACCTTTTGAACAAAAAGACTAAGCAATTTTAAAATTAAATGTTTAATTAGATTCCATTAATTTGGATATTAAACAGTTAATCGGACCTCCATTTATTGGACTCTACACGAAAGTAGTAAGATTATGTAAGTAAACGTCCACCTGCGTGGCTTGCTTGCATTTTTGAGCTACCAGTTTTGTGAGATGAGTTTTCCAAAACAATATTTGATTATTATTGAGTAGTGGGAGCGAAGCCGTAAACGTCCACCTGCGTGGCTTGCGTGCCTAGTAAACACGAGTACTCTAGAAGATAATAATTAAAGAGGATGACTAATTAGATCAAATTGAATGCGGCATGGTTCGAGTAAGTATGTCAATTTCGAGAATTTGATTCTATTTGGTCAAATTAATGGTCAATGCTTAGATGTCACCGCAGTACAATTCACTTCCCTCAAGTCCCTTCCCGCGTTTTAATAGTGACATGGTCCGTAATATCGAACTATTAATTTCATTCGTCTCAAGAACCTAGACGTGGATTGAAATTAAAGAGCTAGGTAAATAGCTTGGTTTAGGGTTACGCTAGTAAACGTCCACCTGCGTGGCTTGCTAGTGGAATTCTTAGAACTGTTCGAGGTTTTTAACATCATTGTTTTTCAAAAGGTTACAATGATAGTTAATTACGAATTATGTGCAAATATTAATTCATACATGTTTTAAAATTATAGTTTTTCAGATATGTCTGTTCGAAATTTTTCAAGTTCCTAAATAGTCTCACCAATCAAACCCTAATGGGTTTAACAATTTTTTTTAAATAATTTTACAAAGTGGAAGAGATATCTTACCGCTCCCAATAAAAGCTCTGCAAAGGTCCTATAAGAACTTCTGTTTAAGGACCGCTATGTCTAAGAACGAGTTTACTATGAGTATGTCACTCAAATCTTTGGTAGCGGTCAAAGAAGTTGTAGGAAAGGGCAAGAGTGCTCAAGTCTTGAATATCCCTAGTAGTTCAAGGAATCCTCCGAAAGGCGGAAACCAGAAAAAGAGCAGAAAGGGTGGACAATTCAAGAAGAGCAAATGGGAGTAAGAAGACGGTCCTTATCGGCGGCATGCGAATGCCAAAGAAGAAAGGAAGGTTCTTCAATTATGGTAAGAAAGGACACCGGAAGAGTTATTATCCGGATGTCAAGGCAAAAACGCAAAAGAGACGCGAGTCGCTCTTGTAATCGAAACTGCTCGGTTTCCTCTTCTACCCACGAATGGGTAGTGGATTCGGGCAACCGATCGTGTTTGTTACACCTTGCAAGGTTTCTTGCGAAAAAGGCAATTGAGCAATGGCGAGGTGGTAGTCTCAATGGGCAATGGATCGAAAGTTCCCCGCAATTGTCATTGGAGATTTACATCTATCTTTTGATAGTTCTCGTTTTAGTACTTAAAGATGTTTAATATGTGCTCGAATTTAGGCGAAACATTATTTATGTTTCAAAACTCTGCACCATGGATGGTTATAAATCAAGTTTTGATAGTGATGTTTCTATCATGAAAGACGATGATTTTATCTGTGGTGGACCATTAAACGGATCTTTATATACTATTACTTGTAAACCGCGTAATTACGTTAATATTGCTTCCTCATCATCAAATCCTAAGAAGAGGAAAGAGTCTTCTAAGGTAAACCAAACTTATCTGTGGCACTTAATACTAGGTCACATCAATCTTAACATGACTCAGAGGTTGGTGGAATATGGATCGGTGGAGTCTCTCCAAGATTGAACCATTTCCAACTTGCGAAACCTCGTTTGGAAGGAAAGATGATGACTAGGCCTTTCAAGGCAAAGGGTTATAGAGCCACGTAAGTATTAAGTTTGATACATTCCGACTTGTGTGGGTCTATGTCTACACAAGCTCGTGGAGGGTATGAGTACTTCGTCACATTTACCGACGATTACTCGAGGTATGGATATGTTTACCTTCTTCACCACAAGTCGGATTGCTTTGAAACCTTTAAGGAATTCAAGGCGTAAGTGGAGAGGAAGTTAGGTAAAGAAATCAAAACACCGTGATCTAATCGTGGGGGAAATACCTATCCAACGAGTTCAAGGACTACTTGACGGAATGTGGGATTACATCCCGCCCGACAACACGGGCACGCCTCGCCAGAATGGTGTGTCGAGAGAAGGAACCGAAGTCTCTTAGAGATAGTTCGGTCGATGATGAGTTATGCAACTTTGCTAGTTTTCTTTTGGGGATATGCCCTAGAGACTGCAACATACTTGCTGAATCGTGTGTCTTCCAAGTCGGTACAAAAGATCCCTTTCGAGTTGTGGAGCGGGCACAAACCCAAGATGCACCACTTAAGGATTTGGGGGTTATCCCCGCTTATGTGCTGAATAGGCAGGCCGACAAATTGGAATCACGTTCAGAAGTGATGTTGTTCATAGGGCATCCGAAGAAAACGAAGAGTGGATACTTTTATGATCCTAAAGAACAGAAGATCGTTGTTAGCCCTAACGCTCGGTTCTTAGAAGAGGATTACACTAGTAACTATAAATCTCGAGTCGACATCATCCTTGAAGAATTACAAGGTGGTCGAGTTCCACTTGAACAGCCAGTAGTGCAAGATAGTACTCCACGAGTAACTGCACAATCTGTTAACACAACTCCTAACACTGTTCGACGTAGTGGGAGGGTGATATTTACACCTGATCGGTATGTTCACTGGGGAGACGTTTGATTATCTCCCGGCAGATGAACAAGATACCGTGGATCCCTGGACTTACAACGAAGTAGTGGGAGATGTAGATGCACCATGGACTCGAAATTTGAGTCCATAACTGATATGGATGTATACGAGATCACTGAACTACCTGAGGGCTGCAATGCTATTGGTAGTAAGTGAGTATACAAGAGAAAGAGAGAGCACCGAATGAAGAGATCATGGCGTTTAAGGCCAGGCTAGTGGCGAAGGGTTTTACCCAGAAAGAAGGTATCGATTATGAAGACACCTTCTCGCCTGTAGCAATGATCAAGTCCATTCCCGATTCTCCTTGCCATATCAGCTCACATGAACCTAGATATCTGGCAAATGTATGTCAAAACCGCATTCCTAAACGGTCACCTTGAAAAAGGTAGGGACATCTACATGAAACAACCAGATGGTTATGTGAAGGAGGGCGAAGAGCATCTAATTTGGAAGCTTAAGAAGTCTATTCATGGACTTAAGCAAGATTTCCGGTTATGGCACCAGCGTTTTCGACGAAGTAGTCAAATCCTATGGATTTGTATCCCGTCCCTAACGAGGTGTGTGTAACGTATTTGTGTTAACGGATCGGTGGTGTTTCTTGCATTTTACGTAGATGACATCCTTCGCATTAGCAATAATGTTGAAGTGTTATCGACGTAAAGACATGGTTATCCGAGCAGCTTCAAATGAAAGACTTAGGTGAAGTCGCTTACATCCTTGGGATCAAGGTTATTCGAGATCGCCGTAAAAAGGATGTTAAGCTTGTCACAAGTGTCCTACATTGACACTCGTTATTGCTCGTTTTAGCATGCAAAAGCCAAGAGAGGTTTAGTACCTTTCGTACATGGCATTTTTCTATCCAAGAATCGGTGCCCGAAAACGCCCGAAGAGATAGAAAATATGTGGCAAGTACCATATGCTTCACTGCCGGTAGCCTCATGTATGCGATGCTTTGTACAAGAGCAGATATCTCATATGCCGTAGGCATGGTCTCAAGATATCGCCTAACCTTGGAAAGGAATACTCGGATCATGCGGTCAAGTATATTCTCAAGTACCTTAAACGGACTAGAGATTATAGGCTTGTTTACCAGTCAGACAGTCTAGTGTCTTTGGGTTATACAGAATTGAATTTCCAGGCTGACCAGTCAGACGAGAAGAAGTCTACCTCGGGTTATGTGTTTACCTTGGGAGGTGGAGCCGTTTCATGGAGGAGTGCAAAGCAGAAATGCATTGCGGACTCAACCATGGAAGCAGTATGTGGCTGCTTCAGAAGCTTCGAAAGAGGCAGTTTGGCTCAAAAATTTCCTCCAAGATCTTTATATTGTTCAGAATTTGCCTAAGGCGATCACGATTCATTGTGATAATGCGGGTGCAGTGACAAATTCTAAGGAACCTAGATCTCACAAGGCTTCTAAACACATAGACATGAAGTACCATATTATACGAGTATTCGTTAATCGAGGTGACCTGGTGATTGACAAAATTGGAACTGAAGTCAACCTAGCTAATCCTTTCACGAAGAGCTTACCACTCCCGGCTTACGAGAAGCATGTTCGTGGCTTTGGGATGGTAGAGATGCCCCACTTAGGTTTACAGAAACTTTTGTATAAGTGGGAGAAGATGTCGTGATAGATATGATAGATAGCTAAGATATAGCTGGGTACTAGTTTGTACCTAGATAGCTGAGATATAGACACATTGTATACTAAAAGTTTACTTTAGTATAAGTGGGAGAATTGTTGGGATTTTGTATACTTGGAAGCACTTTTATGCTTGTATACAATGTGTTTTTTGTCCTTACCACTTTGTTTTATTCTCCTATCTCGATAAATATGTATATTTGCACATGTTATCCTTTATCTTGTATAAAAGTTAGATTTGTATGGTGTGTCGGGTATCACGTAAGACAACACAAATTGGTTGAACCGACAAGATATAAACAAGCTAACACAAATGAGACAACTTAAGGATGAAGTTGTCGGTTTAAGCTGCAGCTTTAGATAAGAAGTGACTTGTCTTAGTCCGCTTGTCTTTACCGGTACACTTAAGGTGGTGTATTGAAGGATCACGGTGAGATGTGTTCTCCTAACCGACCTTAGTGGAGAACCAAGATCTCGGTGACTTAGCCGATCTTAAGCTTGGTAAGACTTCACCGAGTGAATTTGGCTATCTATCACTTTGACCTACTATGGTGAACGTCAAATGAGCGGCGGGATCTACGTATCTTGGGTGTTAGTAGTTATTTGTGGCTCAGGCTGGTTGTCTGTATCTTGCATCCGTATCCTAGTAAAATGGGTTGATAATATCCCCTGAGGAACTCGGAAGGATTAGTACACTAAACCCGACCGGTTGATTAAGTTCAGGTGTGTTAATAAGGTCGAGTGGTAGTACTCAGGAATATAAGATGTTAATTAATTTAAGCTGTCAGTGAGCTTAATTAATTAACGGATATTTCTATCTTAAATACGGAGATTGATTAAGTCTAAAATACAAACCCTTGCTCAAATTGGGATAAATGGGTAAGTCAGCACGGATTCTCTAGTGGAATGAATCTGTGTTAATTAATTAATTTTGCTCTGGGCTGAGCATGGATAATTAATTAATTGGAGGCCCTGCTTTATTTCTTGTATTGGATCCCTGATCTGGCCCAATTAGTTGCCTAGTAATTTATTGTCTCTCAGAAATCATTATTAATGGATTAATGTTTTTTCACATTATTTAATAATGTTATTTATCTGGAATTAATTGGCTGGGCCAATTAATTGATAAATATTAGTAGCCCAGTAAATTAATTAATTATATTATGGGCTAATTATGTGGAAGTCCATTGTAATATAATTAAATTAATGGGCTACAAATATATTAATATTATATTGGCTTTTGAAGCCTATATATATTAGTATTCTGTTCAGAACAGAATACAGAAAAATCATAACTCACGCACGCGAGTTTTGAGAGAGACATATTTTTATTTTCTTTAGTTCTCTGACCACCAAGAGGAAGAAAAAGGCCGGGACACAGATCAGAAGATCTGACACGGGAGCAACAATCAGAGCTACGACAACATACGAAGGAGGAGGTATCGATTTCTTCCTTTTATATTCCTTCACGTACCTCCTATCAGCAGTTTTCCCTCTGCTAAGAAGCCAGAGTCTCCCATTGATGTAGATAAGATGGAGACGAGCACTGAAGTCGAGACTCTTGGGTTTGAGATCGACTTGCTTTAGGAAAGAGCAACCCAAGAGATCTCTGAATCAATTCCTGAAATCTCAAGTCACTCTGACTTGGTGAATTTAGCCTACTGGGCTAGACTTCAGATGTTGTTCAAATTCCAGGACTGGATCACTCTCGAGCGTCTGATCCGATTCAAGTCCTCGAAACTACTGAACTCCGATGAGCTTCAGATACGACAGTAGATAGGCTACTCAGAGCCTGCTAACATGTGCTTGCTCGAGGACCGTAGGGCGGCAATGTTGGCTCTGTTTGAAGATAGGAATCCTTCAGCAACTGTCCCTACCGCGGGTTCTTCTGATCCCGATTATCAGGTCCCACCCAGTGATGCTGGCCCTGAGAAGCCTGCTGAGGGTTCTCAACAGGAGGAGCGAACTCAACCCTCAGCTGATCTACCTATCAGCTCTCTTCCTCCTGGCTCGGCAACCACAGGAACCTCTCAGGACTCAGACACAGAACAACTTTTGTTGCGGTCTACTTATGAGGTTGCCCTTGTCACAAAACGCCAAAAGTCAAAATCAGTAGCCAAGGCTCTGAGGACACAAGGGATACAGAATCGCCTCCTTGCAAGGAATCTCCATAAAGTCTGGAAGAAGGCTACGACAGCTCAGTGCGAGGAATTCAGGGCACTGAAGACTTCAGTACAAAATGCTCTTGTCCCTGACTTCTCTACTATCCTCAAGGATGCTTTTACCACACAGAAAGCTAATTTTTGACACTCAACAAGCACCGATGACTGCTGCCCAGACCTCTCTTCTTGAATCATTGAAGGCAGCACAGTCAGATCATATGACCAGGCTCCCCACACTCACTCAGGCTCATGAACTCAGGATCACTAATCTTTAGAAGGAGTGTGAGGAGAAGATGTATGCTAAGCTGAAGGTAATCCAAGACCTTGTAGACTCCTCTCACCGCAAGTATGGTGAAGATCTCGTTACTGAGAGGAATGATCTACATGAAAAATTCGAAGGTCTTCAGAAAACTTTGGGCAAACTCAATTCTGGTTATCAAGCACTGAATTCCAAAGTTGTCGCACTTCCCACCCCTGGCATAGTGGATGATGCCACAAAAGGGGGAAAGAATAGCCAAAGGGAAAAGGTCAGCTCAAGGGACTCAAGCTATATCCGATCCCACTGCCCTGATTCCACTGATTGAGGGGGAAGAGATGATTGAGACGGGTATGGCCCAGGGTGTCTCAGGCACAGGAGATGTAGGTGTTGAGACTGGCCCAAGTGGCTCAGGACCCAAAGAGGCAGGAACATGCACTTCTGACTCTTAGAAGCATATCAAAGAAGTTGCCGAATTCCTGGAGGGGGACTCAGAAGATGAAGAAGAGCCTCCTCTGCCTCCACCCGTATCTGGAAAGGGAAAGAAAATTCTGAAGGTTCCTACACCTCCCAAATCCCTGAAAAGATACATTAGCCCAGCTGAACAAGCTCAGATTGAAGCTGACGAGAAGTTAGTAAGAGAGCTGGTTGAGGCTAAGACAACAAATAAGTCTAAGAAGGCTCCTACAAAGGCCAAAACTAAGGTTCCTGCTAGGAAACCAACCAAGAGGCCTGCTGTCAGAAAGCTTATCCACAGCGATGAAGCTGGTAAGGAAAAAGAGAAAGAGAAGGAAGTTGAGAAGAAGAAAGCTACTGAATCTCAGCAGCAATGACAGAAAAAGAGAGCTGAGCCGACAATTGAAGAGATTATCAACTTCAGCATATTCGCTCTGGACGAAAGAGCCGAATATCATCATCTTGAAGAATACAGACAACAATAAGTTCTAGCAAAAGAGAAAGCTGCTGAAGAAGCCAGAGAAGCTGAAAGGTTGAAGCCAAGACCTCCTCCTCCGAAGGACGGGACATTCCATCTTCTTCAAAGTTCAGGAGAGCCCACAAACACAATGATCAGAAGAAGCATAGGTGGCCTCGAGTTGATAAATGGATGCCCTGGGAGAAGACTCAACTGTGGGAGACCCTCAAAGCTGAATTCATCAAACGTTTCTATGTCTGGAAATTTTATTCTAACACTTCAAAGAACGATGCCTTTGTTGATTGGCTTTATAAGTGTGATATGGTGATCTACAAAACAGTCGAGAAAGCCATTGAAGATAATGTCAATGTTCAAACTCCGGCTTTCAGGACTGCCCCCACCTCAAAAACTAGACGGATCTCTATACATTGGAGTAATAGAAGGTGAAGTCAGGAATGCAGCCATAGCTCTTGAGCTTGATTCTAATGATCCTGAAGACGTTCCGAAGATTCAGAAGATGAGAAGAGACACTTTCAAGCTATATGGACTCCCTTTGCCCGAAGACAAATCGAAGGATTTTAAGGCAAGGATTCAGCGCTTCAGGAGATAGTCTTGATAGGTCTCTGTTGTTTTGTTTAGTGTAGCAAGTGATGTATCTGTACTGAATATTCCACATATATATATACATTAATTGTTACTTGGCCTGACAATCTCTTATTGTCTCCATGGCCCACTTTGTCTTATTTTAACACTCAGAATCACCTAAGTGATTACTGACTCACGCACTCACTGCTTATCTGTGTTTGTCTGTTTTTGCTCAGTTTGATTGATGTCTAGGAGGAAATTATGTTTGTAGAATTTTTTTAATGAGATAATTCTGTAAACTCCCAACGGTCCTCAATAGATTAGAAACTAGACAGTGCAACTCCACTGATTCTTCTTGTAACATTTGTAAAGAGTTTGTACCTGATAGTTTATAGTGTTTGCTGATAGTGATAGATTTTGGCATCATCAAATAGGGGGAAATTATTGGGAGATGATTTAGCAGTAGAATGTTTAGAAGATTTGGCTGATCCCAAAACCCTAATTTGATTCGTGAACCATTCCTTTGTATTTGTAACGCCTTGGTCTCTGAGAGTTTCAGACTCAGTAGACTTGCTTTCAGCATGGTCCCAGGCTCAGAAGTTCTGTCTCCTGAACCTCAGTAGACTATCCGCCTCAGTAGTATGGAATGAAGATCATTAGTGCTGGGCTCAGTAGGAGCAACATACTGAAAGGTGTTCAGGACTCAGTAGAACTGGACTCAGCAGGAGCAGTTTACTAAACTCAGAGTCGACCTTCAGTAGAGTTGAACTCAACAGGACTATACTACTGAACCCCTGGTCAGACTCAGCAACGGCCTGATAGTTTCCTTAAATGTCAGTGGTCTTCAAAGAGTAAATTAGTAGAGTTGTCCGAGGTCGTACACATCAGAGAAGTCAGCTTCAGTATCTGCCTTGAAGTCTGAATGTCTCAACAACTTTTTACATCTCGACCAATGATAAGCAGCCAGCTGTCAAAGTAACTGGTAAAAGCTGCAAGTCAACCACTTTCATGAAAAAGATAGTGGACTCTGCACGATTTCAAAAGAGCCGTTAGCTACTCAAATAGAGTGACAAGTGGACAGTTCGTCTCCAACGGATCTGTCCATAGCTCACCTCTATAAATAGAGGGAAAATCAAATCGTTGAAAAAACAAGAGGATACACGATATACGAGCATTGAACAAACAAGAACACAAGCTTTCCGCGAAGAACTGCAGAGAAAACACCCAACCGCGAAAAGCACTCATACTGCTCTAGCGAACCCAAGCTTCATAGAATCAAAGCCTATAGCATCCAAGTGAAAGAACACGAACCCATAGAGATTATTCATCACTGTTCTTCACTCTAGAAGCCCTTTCTTGTTCTCTTTCCCTCTAACCTAAGCTCAACTGAACTTATCTATAGCTTAGAACCGAAGGAGTTCATCTCTTGAACTGCTCTTATTGTTCAGAACTCATTCATCGTTGGAGAATCGCTCAAACATATTTTGTTTGACTTTGTAAACTGAGATTTGCTCAGTATAATCACAAGGATGTGTTTGTCCTGTATACAAACCGACTGAGACTAATTCAGTATAATAAAATAACCTCTTGCCTTGTTCAGGACAGTGGACGTAGGATTTTGGATATTCGAACCACTTTAAAAGTCGTCGTGTCTTTACTATTGCATTGATTTACTATTCATTCTGAAAACTGTTTACAAAATCATTCTACAGAGTTTTAGTAAAAAGCTTAACTGAGTGCACTAATATACTGAAACAGTTTTAATTAATAACGTTTTCAAACCAAACTGAATCGGGCCTACACTATTCCGCACGCTACTAAACTTCTACTGAACGGTACTGAATTCTGACATCAGTCAGCTAGCAGACCTCAGTATAGTCAATCACTCTGTCCACGCGATCTAGAACAGCTTGTCTGGTCTACTGAATTCATTCAGTAGACAATCTCCGTAATCGGACTGTTCACGTTCAAGTTTGAGAAAAAGGTTTTCAGGTGTATTCACCCCCCCCCCCCCCCCTACACCGGAACGTTTGACTCGGGACCAACAGATTACTTGATTAAAGTGACACAACCCTTATTTCTGATTGACACTTCAGTTTGATTGACACTTTGAGATAAATGACACATTTGTTCACAACAATTGACATTTTTTTTATAAACTTATGACACATTTTTTTCCGAAACAAATCTCATTTTTTTCAAAAATAATTGATAGTCAATAAATGATACAAATGACACTTTTGTTTATTACGATTGACACTTTGAGATAAATAACAAATGACACATTTATTCGTTACAAATGTGACACGCTCGTCCTTACAATAAGGGAAAAAAATGTAAAAATAAATAAAAAAAATAAAAAAGGAATGATGATGCCATACTGATGTTAGCAGTCAAACGAGGGTCAATGAGTCATAACGGGTCAAAATTGGATAATACCGTTAAAAAATACTTCTGTCTAAAAAGTATATATACAGTTATACACCAATACCTATTGCTCTGATCAAATTCATCGGTGATTACTTTTGTATCAAATTCTCTAACAATTTATTTCTGTATGCACATTAACAACTTATTAGACAATAAATAATCATTCATTTAGTTCAGCGATTTTATCATCATTTTCATAGTAGAAAGTGCATGTTCAGTAATTGTTATAGAAATCGAAAAAGTAAAAAGTATTCGATAAAGTTTATGGACAAGAAAGTCTATAATTGTGCGATCAATTAATTAATAGAGACATATCCAAAATTAAGAATTATGATAAAATCTCTCATTTTGAAAGAGGCAACGATATTTATAATCTAATAAAAAATCTCAAAAGACTTGAAAATTGGAAATTCCTTACGACTCTAAACATCATGTTATGAGCAAAGCCGACGAATAAACGGTTGATTTGGCTGTTATTGTTTGGAATCATACGATGTGATTCAAAAATAAGTTTAAAAGGCCTAATCGGCAAAACATTAACACAGGGTTATTACAATGAAAACGAAGCATATTATCGTATGCTTAAAGTATGCAAAAACATGAACCCAAACACATTTAGAGTACTTTCTCAAGCTTTTATATTTGAATAGATATTTAGATTTTCAATTATGATATAATGTCAAATTCGCAATTAATAGCATTTAACTACTTCAAGAAAAAATAACTATAAATTTCAACAGAAAAGAGTAAGTAAAACGCTAAATAGGACAGCTTTACAAACTATCAATTCATGAATGTTAAAATAGATTTGCCCTATGTACGAAGACTTCATAAAAACAATTAATGCAATTGTATATTTATATATATATATATATATATATATATATATATATATATATATATTTTTTATTCTTATATTACATTTTGTTGGATTTTTTAGTATTTCCTTTTAAATCTATCCTAACGAAGATGTGGAAGACGTTGAACCATAAATCTAACAACGAACTTTTTTGATTAAACATGGAACTGAACTGAAATTCAGTATTTGATTTTGCAAAATAGAGAATAAGTTTTTAATCAACGGAAATTTCAATTCGTTTCGTTTTTACTGATACCCCTAATTAAGATGGACATATGTTTGAAATAATGCCCATTCTAGTAATTAAATATTTTTATAAAAATATTATTACTGAAATTAATACCTAAATTTTATATAATTGACCAATTTAGTCATTAAAAAATTTATTATTATTTTTTTAAAATATATTATTGACTAATTGTTGACTGACGAAAAGTTAGCGGAATGATCAATTCAATTGAATTTAAGTAGAATGAGGACCTAATAACTAAAAAAAATTAGAGATGAATTCAACTAAAACTTCAGTTTGGAAACTATATTACCCATGTTGCCAAATATTATTGACTCCGTTACTATTTCTATTAGGCAAATAGGATTTTTTTTAGTCCCCAAATTATAAGCAATTGGCCAATTTGACCCCCTATTTATCTTATTTAGTTAATTAGTCCCCAAATTGTAGAATTTTAGATGAATTGAGCATTCCGATAATTTTTTGATTAGTCAATGTTAGTCAACTTTTTTTGAAGGGTATTTTTAGTATAATTATATTGAGGACCAAACATCCAAATATTAAAAGATTTGAGTACCAATTGAGGCGGGTTTTTTTTTACTTAAATTTTTTTATTTGAAAAAAATCAAAGAAAATTTTAATTATTTTGATCTTTTATTTTTAAGGACCGAATACGCAAATTTTAAATAGGTTGAAGACCAATCCAGCCAACTATAATATATTTAGGGATCATAGTCGTCAAATTTTATAGTTTTGTGATCAAATTTTCGAACACATTAAAAACAAGGGATTAAAACGTAGAATATCTTAAAATTAAGGAATAAGATGGAATGAAAACATGTTTTAAATGGAAATTTAGTATAGTTTTATTCTTTGAATTTCATTTAAATTTATACATAAACTAAGGTGGGGCATGTCGACTTCAAGAAATTTGTAAAACTACACTGTTGGTCCGGAGACGATAGTCAGGTGTAGAGGAGGGAGGGGGGGATGAATACACCTGATCACAGTTTCTTTTCTCAGAACGTGAAGGATAGCTGAGCTGTAGGTTGCGACTGATGAATAGTGCCAGATAGTAACTGTTATGATGTGGCTCAAATCCTAATCCTTAAAGTAAATTAACTTCTATCCCACATCGAATAATTAATGAAGTTTATCATTAATTTCACCTATAAATAGATAGGTTTTCTAATTGTTTTAACTGTGCTTCTACGCATCATAGCCCACATGTTATGGGATTAGTTAGTTGGACTAATTGACCATGTTTTTGTGGGTATGTGCTTTTGGGCCTAGGACCATATTCCGGAGGCCCATTTTGTATGATCCTCTTTATTAGTGGATTGTTTCTCCGCCGCCCGTGGATGTAGGTCGATTGACCGAACCACGTTAAATTCTCTATGCCTATTTCTTTTTCAATTGTTATTCTTTGTTATTGTCTCAGTTGTGTTTCAAGAACCCGTTCGTCACATTTTGGAGGGTCCGAAGTTCCTAACAAGTGGTATCAGAGCCGAGGTTTTGCTCGTGTTGTGAGAATGGCAATAACAAAGATTTGAAGGCTTTTGAAGGAGGCGGAACATGTTTGAGGAGGAAGCACCATGATGTGAAGTTTCACGTTATCGGAGTACCGTTTTGCCATGGAAGATTCCAGTTCTGAAGATTTAAATGATGGATGATCCTTGGTCGAGAGACGCTACGACTTTGTTGGTATTCTGATTTGGATTAAGCCCATTGAGGCTTTTGCGGAGGCGGTGGAGCAAGATCGGTCTGTGTTCGCGATTAGAGTTTTGGTCGATGTGAAGATTTGTTATGTTGGATTGGATATCCTAGATCCTTCATATCGAACTCAGCATTGAGTTGGATCTTCACCTTCTTAATCTCCTATTATATGTTGATGACATGTTGATAGCTGAAAACAGTCAAGAGGAGATTAAGAAGGTGAAGATCCAACTCAATGCTGAGTTCGATATGAAGGATCTAGGAGCTGCAAAGAAGATACTTGGTATGGAGATTATTCGAGATAGAAAAGCAGGTACATTATGCCTCAGTCAGAAGGGGTATATTGAAAAGATTCTCCATCGGTTCAACATGCAGAATGCAAAGCCGGTTAGTACTCCGTTAGCAGCTCATTTCAGATTTTCATCTGCTTTGTCACCCCAATCAGATGATGAGGTTGACTACATGTCACGAGTTCCATATGCTAGTGCTGTTGGGTCACTCATGTATGCTATGGTATGTTCCCGTCCGGATTTAGCACATGTTGTGAGTGTTGTTAGCAGGTACCTCACAAATCCTGGAAAAGAACACTGGAAAGGAGTTCAATGGATTTTTCGTTACTTGAGAGGTTCTAGTAACGTTTGTCTGAAGTTTGGAAAGACTCGTGATGGAGTTGTCGGATATGTAGATTCCGATTTTGCAGGTGATCTCGATAAAAGAAGATCTCTTACGGGCTATATCTTCAGCATTGGTGGTTGTGCTATTAGCCGGAAGTCTACTTTGCAGAGCAATCGCTGCGTTATCCACTACGGAGGCCGAGTATATGGCCATCACCGAAGCTTGTAAGGAAGCTATATGGTTGAAAGGTTTGTTTGGGGAGTTGAAGAAAGAATTGCAGGTTACGACCGTCTTTTGTGATAGTCAGAGTGCTATCTGTCTCACAAAAGATCAAATGTTTCATGAGAGGACTAAGCACATTGATGTGCGTTATCACTTCATACGTGAAGTTGTTGCTCGTGGTGATATAGTGGTGAGCAAAATTGGTACTCATGACAATCTTGCTGATATGATGACGAAGGTGGTTCCCTTTGCTAAGTTCAAGCATTGCTTGAATTTAGTTAGTCTTACTCGGTGAGTTATGCCCTTAGGGGTTTTGTGGAGAAGGTGGAGTTTTTCCTATCATGGTTGGAGTTTGTTCGTTGTTGAGGGATTTTTCGCCAAGGTGGAGATTTGTTATATTTTGACTCAAAATTGTGAAGACACTTATCCCACATTGGAAAACTAGTGAGAGTCTCTCATTAGTTTTCCCTATAAATATGGTAGTTCCCTCTTGTTGTATCTTGCACCTCATAGAAGAGTTTTTGGGTCTAGGAACTTATTCCGGAGACCCGAATTTGTATACTCCTCGTTCATAGTGAATTTTCTTCCCTTCGCCCGTGGACGTAGGTCTATTGACCGAACCACGTAAATTCTTGTGTTCTTGTTCTAGTTATTTTCTCGTATTTTGTTTACTCGTATTTCTAACAAGTGGTATCAGAGCCGAGGTTTTGCTCGTGTTGTGACAATGGCAATAACAAAGATTTGAAGGCTTTTGAAGGAGGCGGAACATGTTTGAGGAGGAAGCACCATGACGTGAAGTTTCACGTTATCGGAGTACCGTTTTTCCATGGAAGATTCCAGTTCTGAAGATTTAAATGATGGATGATCCTTGGTCGAGAGACGCTACGACTTTGTTGGTATTCTGATTTGGATTAAGCCCATTGAGGCTTTTGCGGAGGCGGTGGAGCAAGATCGGTCTGTGTTCGCGATTAGAGTTTTGGTCGATGTGAAGATTTGTTGTGTTGGATTAGATATCGGAGTTTTCGCCACGGTGGAGATTGGTATGATGTGGCTCAAATCCTAATCCTTAAAGTAAATTAACCCCTATCCCACATCGAATAATTAATGAAGTTTATCATTAATTTCACCTATAAATAGATAGGTTTTCTAATTATTTTAACTGTGCTTCTACGCATCATAGCTCACATGTTATGGGATTAGTTAGTTGGACTAATTGACCATGTTTTTGTGGGTATGTGCTTTTGGGCCTAGGACCATATTCCGGAGGCCCATTTTGTATGATCCTCTTTATTAGTGGATTGCTTCTCCGCCGCCCGTGGATGTAGGTCGATTGACCGAACCACGTTAAATTCTCTATGCCTATTTCTTTTTCTCATGTTATACTTTGTTATTGTCTCGGTTGTGTTTCAACAACCCGTTCGTCACATTTTGGAGGGTCCGAAGATCCTAACAGTAACCTTCGATCACGGGTCAGAAGTGTGCCAACTACTGAGCTCTCCTACTGACTTTAGTCAGTACTTGAAACTCAATCGGAGACGTCGTGCGGATAAGAGTGTAGGGCCCGGAGATTCGTCTCAGTTTGAAAACGCGTTTTCGCAAGTTAAAGTCTTTTGGCTGGTGCGCTTTGAAAATACGTTTTATGCAAAGATATGATTTTTAATCAGTTTGTATGCAATGCAATAAAACAGTAAATAACACAAGCAATTTAACGTGGTTCGGATACTCAAGATCCTACGTCCACGGTCCTGATGAAACAGGAGAACTTGTTGATTTATCTGAGCAAGCCTCAACAAGGAATCTGTGCACTGGACATACCCTTCTAAGTTATAGTCCTTAGCAACTTTACAATTCAAACCTAAGTTTGAAGGGGAGGGGATAATCTTCAACTAAGAGGGAGTTCTTACAATAAAAACAATTCACAGAAAGTGAACTCCTTCGAAATTTCTAAGCTATAGATTTTGCAATGAGCTTAGCTAGAGAAGAAGGGATCTAAAGAACTCTAGAGAGAAGAACTAGAAATATTCTATGAAGGCAAGTTCTTCGCTGGAATGGTCTTTAAGTTTGCTAGAGTTTGTTCTTGAGCTTGATCGTTTTTCCCTTGTGTATCCCGTGCGTGGAGCTCAGTTTTCTTCTCTATTTATAGTTGTGAGCAGGCATATGTCCGTTGGAGAAGACGATGCCACGTGTCACAAGCTTCCAAAGAAAACGGCCATATTTTCGAATTGTTGTAGCAGAGTTGTTGGACACTGTACATGAGAGCAGCTTTAGTTGGTCAGAGCAGATAAAGCATTGTCGGCTTCTCATTGGTCGAGGTTTATGGTAGGTGAGAATGTGTCAGTGGTCAGAGTTGACTATTCTTCAACCTCGTATGATCTTTTGCTGAACTTCGAAATGACTTTTACGACTGGGTCGTTTTCTGTCGGATACAGTAGACTTAGGACAGTCTCTATCTTCTTCGTCTGAGTCTGCTGACAAAGGATATGGCTTTAGTGGGTCAGCTGATGACTGCGAAGGTACTGAGCTTTGCATTGGGTTCTTCTGCTGATGTTTATCAGCTGATGAGCTATCTTCTACTGAAGGTAAGAATCAGCTACTGACTGAAGAATGCAAGCGATTACACTGATGACGTGGGGTTCTGGAGAGTAACTTCGACAGAAGATCAATCCAACAATTTACCCCGTACAGGACTTAGACGAAAAGATAAACAAATACAAAAAGTCTAATCTATACGTCAGCTAATCCTATCGAGATACTACACTACTGATATCAGCTGGGTTTTGGGATCTTCAATTCCATAGTACTACTATGATTTCCCCCAATATTATTTTAACCCGATAACATGCTGAGTATCATCTACTGACTCATAACCCAACAATTTCCCCCTAATTGATGATGCCAAAACCTCTAAAACACAATCTCTAAAAACTTCTATGAAATATAAAGAGAGGATAATAAACTACTGATATAGATAGACTTCAGTAAACTGAATCAGTTAACTTCAACGAGATCAACAGTTAAGAGGAGCAAAATCAGAGAATGGTTATGTGTGAGTGTGTGTCAGATCACTTCAGTGATCTGTTGTGATAGCGAAAACACAACCAAAAGCCGTAAGACAATGAGTAATTGTCTGGCTAGAAATAGGAACTGGTATATATGAGATGAAGATTACATGGTTCCTATCTCTATTACAAAGGAATAAAGAAGAGAAGATCACTGCTGACGTCTGAATCTCTTGGTCTTATTCTTGAAGTCTGCAGACTTGTCAGCTGGAGGGTCCAGACAATAATACTTGTAGATTCTTGCACGCAGAATCTGGACTTCCTCGTGATCCGCAGGCTGATGGATACTTAGGCCAAGATGGTAAGCAGCTGCTTCGATCTCATCTTCAATCTCTTTCGTGCATAGCACGCCGCGAGTAGTTCTGGGAGGAGGGATGCGTCTGAAGTTTGGAGCTTTGAAGGGTATCTTCTCCTTTTCCATAATCTGACGGAGCTGATCTCTGAGTTCTGCATCGAATCGACAAATAAACTCATCGAAAAGTTGATCCGCTGGTCTATCCGAAGGATAGAAGCCCCATACGTAATATCCCTTGATAAAATCTGCTTTAAGTTCCTCCCACTGCTCGTTTAGTTCGACTGGCACCCACTTGTCTACATGAGGAATAAGAGCCTTCTTGATGTAAGGTGCTCTGAGCGCTCCTTTCCAGTAGGACCTTGGGATTTGCCTCTTCCAGTCTACAGTTGGCTCACTGGCTATCTTATCTGTCATTTGAATGATCTTAGCCAGGTCATCCAATCTTTTCTTCTCTTTGAGAGCCGCTGATCTAGCATCTCCTCTTCGGAGATTTAGTCCCTTCAGCGTGGCTTCCCAGATGGCTTTGTCCTCGACCTCTTGCTCAGGTGTTAGAGTAGGAAAATAAGAACTCTGAGGTAGGGACTGGACTGCAGGAGTGGATGCTTTGGCTAGCTCGTCCTGAGCTTTCTTCCTTGTTCATCCAAGATTCGCTTAGCCTTTCCTTTGGCGATCTTGCCAGTTAGTTTTCTAGGCTTCTTAGCCTTTTTCGCTTCCTCAATCTGATGTTCCTGATCCAGTTGATCTTGAAGCTTCTGAGCAACTTCTTGATCATACGCCTCCTGCTCCGCTTTTGATTTGAATTTAGGCGACGGGGAAGATGGAGTGACTTCAGTTGTGATCTCCTTCCCCGGCCTTTGCAGTGGCAGTGGCTCATCCTCTGCATCCACAAACTGAGCAATGTCTTCAATGAGTTGAGCAGTTGAAATGCTTGCCGGCTCGGGCCGCAGATGGGTTGGACTTGGACTTCAGGGACTGGGACAAGTTGGAGGAGAGGTACTGCTGAACTGGTTCCAGCCTGAGTAGCTGAACCTTCTTTCTGATTAGCTTCCCCCTTGCTAGTCTCTTGGACTTCTGAGACTTTCTCCACCACATTCTGCTCCTCCTCATCCTGTTCATGTACCTTGGCTTCTTCCTCAACCTCTTCCCCCTTTTTGGCATCATCAGCCAGGGAGAGGCGAGTGCGGATGGCAGTGACTTCCTTATCCAAATTAAAGACAAGATTTTTGATAAGGTTGGCGGTGGATTCGAAATCCTTGACTGCATCGCAGTATCTGTCCCATTTTGTTTCCTAATCATCTCTGAATCTTCGGAGTTGAGCGGCTGACTCCTGTCGAAGTTTCAGCAGAGATTGATCATGAGATTCTGTTATCTCTTTCTGGATGAGCTTCAGGGCCTTAGCCTGTTGTTTGATGGCAGATTGAAGACTGGAGGTGGCCACTCTGTTCCTCTCATCCATTATGGCTTAGACTGCCGCAAGACCCTGAGTCAGCTGCTCAGAGAAAGATTTCTGCTGAGAGATAAGGAGTTGTTGACTCTGAGCGGCTAAGTCCGCCTTCTGAGCTTCGAGGGCGGCCTTGACTACCTCCTTAATATTGATTTGAGTAGGAGCTGAGACCTTACTAACCCCGTCGGCAAGTCGGTTGACGCCCTCAGTCTGGGCTTTGGTGTACTGAGCCCATTTGAGGTGTACGTCTTTTGCAAGGAGACGATTTTTGTCTCCCTATCTCCTGATAGCTCTGTTTACCGACTTAGAGGACACGAAACCGATTGGCTTGATCTGATAACTGTTGGTTCCGAGCCTCTGCTCAGACGTCGCGAGCTGTTGCGCTCGACTCGGCTTCGAGGCAACAGGGGCTTCACCTGATGTGGAGGGCGGTGGTGAGCGACCCTTTTCGCGGGGAGTGTTACCCTCAGCAGATCCTCCTAAATCTGCTTCCTTGGGTGTAGCCTGATCATCATCATCATCATCATCATTATTATCATTATTTCCATGATGAGATGGAGGCGAAGGGCTGTGGTCTGGTGCTGCGGATCTTAAGCTGAGAAGGTATAGCATAGCAGCACGCAGATCCTCCAGAGAAGCTAAGTCAACTGGTTCCCCGAACCCTATTGCTGACTGTAAAGATTGCTCCTCAGTAAGTAGGGACAGAGCTGACTAAGATCTGATAATATCTTCAAGTATGTCCCAGCTGAGGAATCTCAGTAGCATCTGTGTCCTTGCCCTGATAGCAATGTCCACCAAGTCTGGATGCTCAGCTATCTTAGGAATCTGAGCATGTATTTCTCTAGTAGCACGGAGACGGGTGGAGTGCAATGTGGTCCACTCAGACGAGACTTCTTCAGTCGATCTGGCAATGTGAGACTGAGTCTCAGAGGAGCTGATCCGCTGAACCTTATCTTTCAGCGTGGCACCCTCTATGCATGTATCTGTGTCCAGGGGTGGATCCTCCTGAGTGGGTGGAGGAGAGGCAGGTTTTGCTGGTACCTTAGCAGGTCCAGGCTTATGGAGCCTCTTCCTCTTAGGCGGTTCGGCGCGAGGGGGCAAATCTGAAGCATCTCTTTTCTGATCATGTGGCCCTCGCCCGATTGATTTCTCAGCAGCGGCTCTCGTCTTGAATTTCACGAGCTTGCTGTCGAAATACCTGGAGTCAGCAAAAGCTGAACTCCTCGAGACCGATCGCTCGATCGCATGGACATCTTTGTCCCATACGACAGCCTTACCCACACTAATTAGCCTCCTATCTCCAGTGGGTAGGGCTGTGAACTTTTGAGCCTGAGCTTTGAGCTCGGCTAAGTAATAGTCAGTCCAGTTCACTCTGACTCCATCATCTATAATCATCATCAGCTGAATGCGGGGCTTGGAAAGCTGATCATAAGAACCGGCTGAGCTCGTGAGGATGTGAGACACAATGTATGCGAGCCCTCGGTATTGTGGCAACAGCTGATTCTTCGGTAGGGCTGTCTTGAAAGTTATGTCCCTTTTTCCACAGAATTTCTGGACATAAGAATTGATCTCCTTCTCCTTATATCGGATAGGAGAGATTCCATCGTTTGTTAGGTCAAAAGCTAGTTTGAGAGCATCTCTGATGTTGAACTTGTGTTCACTCGCGTCCCACGACAGTGAATCAACCTCCTTCATGAACGCGAATCTGGAGACCTCTGCTCCTGTATCTAGAGTCCACCGGTTATAGTAAACCTCCGCCACTTGTCTGGGTAAATACGCTCTAGGTTGCTTCGAGACAAGCAGCCCTAAGCCAGATTCTTCTAGAGCATCGAATACTGGCTCCAGATACGGAATGTCGGCTTGCCGTAGCGCCATAGTGGGTTCGAACTGAATTCGAGAGAGAATGATCTCGTTTATGTTGGTGGGTGTCTGAAACGTCGCCATGATAATCGAAAGATTTAGAGCTTTGAAATAAGCAGATGCAGAGCAGTTAACTTGAAGAACTGAATTGCAGAAGAAAGCTCTAAGTATCGAGAATGGCGAGAAGTAAGACATAGGTAGAAGATGAAAGATCTTATATGATTATGCGTATCAAGTTGTTAAGATCGGATGGCTAGGGTTTAATCTTTCATTTTAATTGACGGCTGGGATTTGATGATATAAGAGGAATGATTACATAAGCCGCCTCTACCATAGACCCACGTAGGATTATGCGCAGTTAAGGTAAGTGAAAAGACATGCATTAAATGCGCTGCAGGCAGCATTAAAGACTAAGTCATTTTAAATGAGAACGGTTTCCTACTGACTTATCCTTAAGAATTAATGGCGGGAAATAAATGCTCATTAACTACTGAGTGCAAGCGTCTGAGATAATAAATGCGAGCATGCTTCTGATAAGATTAAGACTACGCAAACCTCTTCAGCTGATTTTACGATCAGCTGGTTACCGTTTAGACTTAGGAGGATAGTTGATGTGCTGATGACCACATTCCCCCTTACTGTGTACAGTTTGATTCTCCCGACTGAATCATTGTACTGAGTCTTTGACCTGTCATACTGATCCCTTACACTTGATACCAATTGTTGGTATATCAGTGGTTGGCTTCTACTGATACCAATTGTTGTGTTCTACTGACACGATTCAGTAGGATCCAGTAGACCTAGCTCAACTGATAATTCTCTGAATTTGTTCTCAGCTAGTGGTTTTTCAGTATATCTGCCCTTTGCTTGTGAGTATGGATTTTCTCCATTCTGATATCCTTCTTCTCGACATGGTCTCTGATGAAGTGGTGTCGAATATCCACGTGCTTGCATCTCGTATGGAGAACTGGATTCTGAGTTATAGCAATAGCACTGGTGGAGTCACAGTAGATGGGCACTTCATCCTGAATTTTACCATAGTCTCTCAGTTGTTGTCGAAGCCAAAGGATCTGGGCACAACAACTTCCAACAGCCATGTACTCAGCTTCAGTAGTAGACGTTGCCACTGAATGCTGTTTCTTTGAAAACCAAGATATTAGCTTGCTGCCTAGGAACTGACACGTTCCAGAAGTTGACTTTCGATCTATCCTGCATCCTGCATAATCAGCATCAGAATAACCTGTCAGTATAAGGTTATCATCAGCAGGATACCATAACCCTGCGTCAGGTGTTCCTCTTAGATATCGCAGAATCTTCTTTGCTGAGTCTAGATGACTTCGCTTGGGATCCGCTTGAAATCTTGCACATACACCTATAGCATAAGTTATATCAGGTCGGCTAGCTGTTAAGTATAATAAAGAATCAATAATAGCTCTATAATCAGTAGAGTTAACAGAAGCTCCCTCTTTATCTAGATCGATTTTGAAATTCGTATTCATGGGGATTTTGACTGGCTTGCTCGAGTCGCAGCCAAATCTTTTCAGGAGATCTCGAGTGTACTTGGCTTGATTGATGAAAATTCCTTCAGGTGATTGCTTTACTTAGAATCCAAGGAAATAATTCATTTCTCCCATCATGGACATCTCGAATTTCTCCTTCATCATTTTTTCGAATTGTTGACATATAGTCACGTTTCTGCAGCGAATGCATAAGCTAGGAATAGACGAATAGCTTCCAATCTGACGACTGGAGCGAATGTTTCATCAAAGTCGATTCCTTCTACTTGACAGTATCCCTTGGCAACTAGTCGAGCTTTATTTCTGACAATGACGTTGTTTTCACCACGCTTGTTTTTGAAGACCCACTTAGTACCAATCACGTGCTGATGTCTAGGCCTGTCAGCAAGCTCCCAAACTTCGTTTCTAACGAATTGGTTCAGCTCTTCTTGCATGGCGATGATCCATTCCACATCATTGAGTGCGTCCTCTATTGACTGAGGTTCTTCTGTGGACAAGAAACAAGAATAGAGTGAGCTTTCTCCTTGACTTAATTTAGATCTTGTCCTTATGGTTGCTGATGGATCTCAATTGATAAGATCTGAAGAGTGAGCGTCAAGCCATGAACGTCTGAGTCTGGCTTCTTCTTCTGATACTACTTCTGCACAGTCAGTAGGTGTGTTAGGCATTTCAGTTGTACTGTTCTGTGATTGCAGCAGTTCAGTAAGAAGGTTAGGATCTACTGAGTTTCCAAGTTCAGGGGCATTTAGCTCAGGAACAGTATGTGTTCCCCCTGAGTTTATATTCTCGGAGAGGTCTCGGTTACCACTGGGGCTTCCTCATCGACCGTTGTTACCTGTTGTTGATTCGGTTCAGTAGAATCAACCAGGTCAGCTACATCGCTTGTTGGCTGAGTCTGAATTTCTTCATCGTCTGACTCATCATCCCAACATTGCTGGATCTTTTCAGCTTTGTCGTTTAGTGCGAGATCCTGTAGCTTACTGCGGACATCTTCAGTATTTGTCTTTGTAGTTTTCCTGTTCTCAGTAACAAACTCATCAAATACAACATGAGGGCTTTCCTCCACGCAAAGGGTCCGATAGTTAAAGACTCTGAAGGCTTTACTGACCCGAGAGTATCCCAAGAATACTCCTTGATCAGATTTGCTATCAAAGACCTTCAACTGATCTTTCCCATTATTGTGAATAAAGCACAGACAGCCAAAAATATGAAAATAAGAAATAGAAGGAATTCTCCCTTTCCATAATTCGTATGGTGTCTTCATGTGTTGCAGTGTAAGTAGTGAGCGATTCTGAGTGTAGCAGGTTGTGTCAGTAGCATCTGCCCAGAACTTTGAGGGTAGTCCAGAGTCTGCTAGGAGCGTTCTTGCTGCTTCTTTAAGTGTTCTGTTTTTGCGTTCAGCAAGTCCGTTCTGCTAGGGGTGCGAGCTGCTGATGTCTCGTGCTTAATTCCCTCCTTTTCGCAGTACTCTTTAACTACTGAGTTGAGAAATTTTGTTCCTCTGTCTGAGCGAATTCTCTGTATCTTGATGTCCTTTTCCACACTGAGCTTTTTCAGCAGTTTAGGCAACTCAGTCATGACATCAGATTTGTTGGCGATGAAGATGACCCATGTATATCTCGAGTAGTCGTCAATAACGGCAAGGGCATACTTCTTGCCTCGTATAGTCACTGGAGAAACTGGCCCGAATAAATCCATGTGCAGCAGCTGAAGGATTCCATCAGTGGAAGGTGAAGGAATAGGTGGATTGCTACTCTTTGTCTGCTTTCCCTTCAAGCATGCTTCAAAATTTCTATCTTTGATAAACGATTCGTTGGGCAGTCCTCTGACTTTAGAGTTCTTGGCGAGCTTTTTCATAGTCTTGAAGTTCAGGTGGTTGAGTCTCTTGTGCCACAGCCATCCTGCCATGTCACTAGATTTAGTCTGTGCGAGCAAGCAAGCCTCGGGTTATGTGGTTTTCCAGTTTGCAACATAGATATTCTTCCTCCGCGAACCTGATAACACTATTTTCCCTGTAGATTTGTCAATAATATCACAGAAACCAGCGTCAAAGATTACTCTATTCAGATTGTCACAGAATTGACTGACTGAAAGGAGATTATGTTGAAGTCCTTCAACATATGTTACTCTTGGAACTGAGGCAGTCCCAATATTCAGTGTTCCGTATCCCCTTGTATAGCCTTTAGAGTTGTCACCAAACTCAATTTTGGGACCATCTTCCTGTATGTAGTTGGTCAGTAGGCTCTTTTGATAAGTCATGTGTCTCGAGCAGCCGCTGTCCACTATCCAAGGGTCCTTATGCACCTGCAAAACATAAATATTTTTAGGTACCCTTTGGTTCAGTTGGGTCCTTACATGTTAGTGGGTGATTTCGGAACCCAGATCTGCCTAGGAACCTTTGAAGTCTGAGACTTCTTCTTCTGAACCTTGTCAGCTTTCTTCTCCTCAGGACTCGGAGATACTGACTTTTTGATGATTTTGGGTTCAGGAGCTTTCTTCTTCTGAGATTTTGCGTTCCTCCTGACCCTAGGCTCATAGTAGTACGAACCATACTGAGCCGGGTGCTCATACAGTGGCTAATTGTACTGTTCCGCCCACCTGACCTTCTTGGTTCCCCCTGAGTTTGATCATGGTGTCCCGGGCCGGAACCTTTGGTCACCGCTTCTTGTTGCTCGGCTGAGGTGCAACTATCTTCTGTTTATTCTTCGTCTGAGGTGTTGAGTCAGTAGTCTGAACTTTACCTCTGACGAACCTATCAGCCAGCAGTTCTGAGCTCTTTGAAGTGGAAGCTTCATGAGTATAGCCAAGTCCTTCTTTCATGACCGTCGGCCTTTGCGCTGTAAGCATACTTTCCAACTTCTCCTTAGCTCCTAGGTAATCGTTCAGCATCGGCTCTCGCCAAACTTCTTCACTTTTCCTTAGTGAGTCATAATCTTTTTCCACGTCTGCGAGCTTCTGACTGAGTCGGGCTATTTCAGTCTCTTTCTCATAATTATCCTTAGTCAGAACTGAAATCTGAGTTTCTTGAAGCTGAGACTTAGTCATAAGAGATTTAATCTCTTCTTTGAGTCTTGCAACAAGATTCTCTGAGTCAGTAGAGACCTGAAAATCAGAAGAAAGTCTCTGATTATCAGCCTTTACCTATTCCAGTTCCTGAATAGTTCTGCTGAACTCTCTGTTCAGCTGAATCTGCTCCTCTAGTAGATCGTCATAGGCTTGTACCACATCTAGAGGCTCATCTGTGACCGAGCACGTGTCGTGTGTGCTGTGTGAAGAAGAGGGTATGTTAAGTTTAGAATTTACCTCAGCCTCTTCTCCGGCCATCAGACAATATTCAGCTATTTCTTCAGGAATTGTTTCTCCGGTCTCAATTGCGACGAATGCAGCTTCGTCCTCAAAGGAATACATAAATGTATCCTCCTCGATTGAGTTGTCGGATATCTCTCCGGCTATGTAGGCCTGCCTCCTACGGGCAAATTTCTCGCGCCTGGCCTGCCGTTCTGCTCGTTGAGCAGCTGAGAGTTCGGGACAGTCGTACTGATAATGTCCCTCCTTGCAGTTATATAGTAGACAGATGATCTGCTGCTTTTTCCAGCTGAGTCCTTCGATAGACTTGTAGCAGGTTCTGAGTTCCTGCAGTCAGTAGAAGGTTTAGATTCTTCCCTTTTCTGATAATCTTTCTTACCTGAGGGAGAATCTCTGTTGTATTTCCTCAGCTTTCTGACTCTCTCCTTTTCTCTCTGATATTTGAGAGCCATCAGTGCGAGTTGGTCAGGGCCTGAAGTCTCAGAGGACTTTGCTTCTGTCGTGGCCACCGCTTTGCTGGAGGAAACAGGTTTTACTCCAGTTTTGCTGACTGTTGCTTTGAAAGCATGATCGATATGAGTGTCAGCTGGAGCACTGGAACATCTTTGGGGTAGGCTATGCTCAAATTCCTCTGTTTTTAATTATGAAAAGATAACATCAGGAGTTAGAGCATTAAGATCAGAGCGACGTAAATAAGTAGCAAATGGAAGCCACTTCTGTCGAGGTAGAGCTCTCAAGATCTTGGTGTTCATCTCTTTGTTGGTGAACATCCTCCCCAGCCCGTTGATCACATTGACTTGATTTGTGAATCTGACGCTAAGCTCGTCAATGGTTTCACTGGGCTCCATTGCAAAGGCATCGAACTTCTGTAGCTCTAATTCGAGCTTGATATGTGGTGTTCCTTGGCTCAGTACAGCCAGGACATCCCAGAGTTCTTTTGTTGTTTTGCAGTCCTGCACTCTCCCGAGGTGAGAATCACTGAGCGTAGTCAGTATTGCATTTCGCGCAACTCGGTCGAGGTTGTGCAGCTTTTTCTCTTCTGGTGTGAAGGCAGATTTTTCTTTGGGGATCTTAGCACCAGTCTGTGCTCCTACACCTCCCACAGCGGCAAACTGAACGCTGTCGATCATGGGAACAATGGGTCCTGTCTCAAGGACACCCGTCATGCTGTCATGCAGCGATGTAAGGTGTGCCTCCATTCTCACACGCCATACCGTGTAGTTCTCTATTGAGAACATCGGTAACATCCGAATACCTGATATATCAGACATGTTGGGAACAAGTATAAGGATGAATGAAGATATGTTTGTGCAGTAAAAGCATTTTTAGGATCTGTTCAAGAAGACCGGTAGTACAGAACCGGTGATCAGAAGAACACCGTGCGCTCTGATACCAATTGTTGGTCCGGAGACGATAGTCAGGTGTAGAGGGGGGGGGTGAATACACCTGATCACAGTTTCTTTTCTCAGAACGTGAAGGACAGCTGAGTTGTAGGTTGCGACTGATGAACAGTGTCAGATAGTAACCTTCGATCACGGGTCAGAAGTGTGCCAACTACTGAGCTCTCCTACTAACTTTAGTCAGTACTTGAAACTCAGTCGGAGACGTTGTGCAGATAAGAGTGTAGGGCCCGGAGATTCGTCTCAGTTTGAAAACGCGTTTTCGCAAGTTAAAGTCTTTTGGCTGGTGCGCTTTGAAAATACATTTTATGCAAAGATATGATTAATCAGTTTGTATGCAATGCAATAAAACAGTAAATAACACAAGCAATTTAACGTGGTTCAGATACTCAAGATCCTACGTCTACGGTCCTGATGAAACAGGAGAACTTGTTGATTTATCTGAGCAAGCATCAGCAAGGAATCTGTGCACTGGACAGACCCTTCTAAGTTATAGTCCTTAGCAACTTTATAATTCAAACCTAAGTTTGAAGGGGAGGGGATAATCTCCAACTAAGAAGGAGTTCTTACAATAAGAACAATTCACAGAAAGTGAACTCCTTCGAAATTTCTAAGCTATAGATTTTGCAATGAGCTTAGCTAGAGAAGAAGGGATCTAAAGAACTCTAGAGAGAAGAACTAGAAATATTCTATGAAGGCAAGTTCTTCGCTGGAATGGTCTTTAAGTTTGCTAGAGTTTGTTCTTGAGCTTGATCGTTTTTCCCTTGTGTATCCCGTGCGTGGAGCTCAGTTTTCTTCTCTATTTATAGTTGTGAGCAGGCATATGTCCGTTGGAGAAGACGATGCCACGTGTCACAAGCTTCCAAAGAAAACGGCCATATTTTCGAATTGTTGTAGCAGAGTTGTTGGACACTGTACATGAGAGCAGCTTTAGTTGGTCAGAGCAGATAAAGCGTTGTCGGCTTCTCATTGGTCGAGGTTTATGGTAGGTGAGAATGTGTCAGTGGTCAGAGTTGACTATTCTTCAACCTCGTATGATCTTTTGCTGAACTTCGAAATGACTTTTACGACTGGGTCGTTTTCTGTCGGATACAGTAGACTTAGGACAGTCTCTATCTTCTTCGTCTGAGTCTGCTGACAAAGGATATGGCTTTAGTGGGTCAGCTGATGACTGCGAAGGTACTGAGGTTTGCATTGGGTTCTTCTGCTGATGTTTATCAGCTGATGAGCTGTCTTCTACTGAAGGTAAGAATCAGCTACTGATTGAAGAATGCAAGCGATTACACTGATGACGTGGGATTCTGGAGAGTAACTTCGACAGAAGATCAATCCAACAATTTACCCCGTACAGGACTTAGACGAAAAGATAAACAAATACAAAAAGTCTAACGTATACATTAGCTAATCCTATCGAGACACTACACTACTGATATCAGCTGGGTTTTGGGATCTTCAATTCCATAGTACTACTATGATTTCCCCAAATATTATTTTAACCCGATAACATGCTGAGTATCATCTTCTGACTCATAACCCAACATATACCCCACATAAAAATTCTTGAATTTGATAACTATATTCGTTAGTTCTAAAAATTTCTTAGAGTCGACACACTGCACATAAAAAAGTACATTTGTTTTCATAACAAAATTTAAATGAAATTCAAGTTTTATTTACAAATTAAAATGAAATTCAAACAAATAAAAAGTTTGTATATTTACAAGAATTTAAATGAAATTCAAACTTCAAGTGCAAAACGAGAATTATTACAAAGTTTGTATACTTACAAGAATAAAAAATTTCAGACTTTTGTTTCGATGCTGACTGGACTGCCACGTGTGCAGACACGTCACACCGGAAAATGTCGTGTCAACTTTGATTTTATCGGATTTTTTACCCATGTACAATTCCAAACAAATCGAAAGTTTATGTATTTACGTACAAATTTTAAAATTTGTGTGTAAAACATTAATTTGACAAAAGTTGTATTTTGAGGCAAATAACTGTATATTTTATGGGTAATACTTATTTATAATATGCATAACCCCTGTAACTTTTACACATTTGCCCTATGCATAAAACATGAATATGCATAACAGATATTCAATAGCAATTTTCAATCCAAACCATCTAATGATAAAATAGAGTGTGCAGATTAATTTTTAGTTTTCATATTTTAAAGAGCTTTCCTACATGATCAACGGGGTGTTTGGAATAGCTGGAGCTTATTGATAAGTGGTTAAAACTGTTGAAGGCTGTTTTAAGCTACTGATTTGATAATCTGTAGGTGTTTGGAAATAAATGATGAAAGCTGCTGAAAGTGGAGAAAATAGTGTGAAAAAATACTACTGATAGCAATTGATTATTTATGCTTTTAAAGTAAAATGTCTATCTTGCCCCTAATATTATAAAACTATTGTAATTTATAATAAATAAATAAATAAAATTGAGAAATTAATCATATTCTTTATTCATTTTTTCGATCATAATAATCTATTATATTTATATTACATGTAATTTTTTATTATATTTTATACTATTATTTACATAAATATATTAAAGAATTTTCTGCTAATACCAAATGAATAGATAAGAAATACCAAAGATCAGTCTCCTTGAAGTAAATATTACAAACCCATACAATTTATTCATTATCCTTCAAAACAATGTATCAGCATAACAATCTAAATTTTGGCTAAAGGTTGTTTACGGAAGTTTCCATCAAATTATGACGTCCTCTCATATAAGTATAATTACATTAAAGTTATTTTTAGAAGTAAACAATTTTATTAATGATAAATTTGTCCAATTAAAATTTATATGCCATAACTAAAATTTATACTAAAATAGAGAAGAACAGTTTAAAGCTGACTTCCTTAATATCAAAACTACATCTTTAAGTTATTTGAAGCAGAAACTACCATAAAATAGTACTCCCTCCGTCCCAAAATTCTTGTCCAATTTGTTTTTTGTACGATTTTTAAGAAGAGTTGTTAGTTGTGTGTAGATTGGTATAGAGTTGTGGGTACCACAAAAAAGTTGTGTGTAATAATTTACTAAAAAAACAAATTGGACAAGAATTTTGGGACAGAGGGAGTAGCATATATCGTTGCAAAAATTGATGTAGTCAACAAAGTAATAGAAATCTTTTTCGTTTTATACATATCGGCTCTGATTAAATACGACAATAAACACGTCAATTTTCAAATTAACTCGTATTCATCCATAATCCATTCTTGTTAAATCAAAACCATACAGGTAATTTATTGTTATTGTAAGCCAATACAAGTTTACCCTAAAAAAATGTTACACATATTCATTACCTATCCTCACCTGATTGGCTAGAGGTGACCAACTCCCGAATATAGACTATATTTTTTTTAATAAAGTCGGCGCCCGATCACCATTCCTGTTTATCATCTTAAATTAAATTATTAATATTAGTACTTTATTTCGTGTGGTGTTACGCAAACGTAGTTTTCTTCTCCTATCAATACTACTAATAATTAATTACCTCATACGGTCATACCATTAAGAGTTCAATAATTTCCATCCAATAAAATGTTTTATTAGATGACTCCACAAACATCCTTTGAATATAATCCGAGACACCATTTCATACAAATTGTGTTTTAAAATTGATATGAAAATCGAATCATTTAAGAATAGGATCGAGGACGAAATCTTAATCCAAACACAAATCTCATACATATCAAAGTATAGAGTGGTTCTGATACCACTTGTTAGAATTATTTTGTAATTAAGACACAATTAAATTCCATAATCTTATTTCATACAAATTGTGTGATATGAAAGTCGAATCTTTTACTTCACCAAATGTATAGGTTACGTTCAAGAAATAAAAAAAAACGTGACTTGGAATCAATTCGCGTAGAATTGTCTCCATCATACATTAATAATGTGTTAATCAATAATAATGCTACAATTGACGTATATAGACCCGTACAGTCAATAATAAGCCAATAATAATGATTTAATATGGCAGATAATATTAAAACTTATCATTTCCATGTAATAGTATTAACTAAATTAATAAAATATAAATAAATAATGGCAATTGACAAACTGTGTGGAAAAGGTGAAAAGGCCATGTACAGTCAGCCGCTTTTTCCCTCTGTTGCTTAGCTTAGCCTCTGTCTCATTCTCTCTCTCTTTCTTTCTTTCTCTCTCTCACACACATATTTTATTTCAGTTTTTTCAGCTCTTACTTCTTCTGATTTCTCAACTGCCCACACCTCCCTCTCTCTGACACACACTCCTCCGATCCCCCCTCTCTATCTCTCTACACACATACACAGATATATCATAGTGTAATAGATGGCCCCTCGGGTGCGAAAAGCCCACTAAGAGCCCATTTCGTCATGGATCTTTACCTCTTCTCGGTAATTGTTCTCTCTTTCTCTCTCTCTAACTATAGGTGTGTGTATAACCTATATCGTTACGCAGACGTGAAAGTTTTCATGAGTTTCTTTGTTAATGTTTCGTTTGGTGGGTTGACGACTTTTCTTATCTAGGATTTGGAATGTGGGCGTCGTCTGTTGTTGCTGAAAACAAACAATAGCTATGGAGGCTTCTGCTTTGTAGGGTAAAGATCCTTCATTCCTTTTTGTTTTTGCTTGTTTATTTCTTTTTTCGTTTGATTTTTGCTATTACCTGCAAAAGTTGTTTTTGTTGCTCATCGCGCAATTTCGATACTCTTCTGTGCGGAACGAATTGCAGCATTTTGGGATACAATTTCTCGATAATGGGTCGTTGAAATTTTTGGTCGATCTGTTTGCTTGTCTGATTTCAATCATGATTAGATGGTTTGTTGAATTTTTCTCTCCGGAATTTCTCTTTCCTTTTTTCTTTTTCGCGACGAAATCCAGACACGGAGACAAGCATGCTATAACACGCACACACACTCCATTATTGCTTTCCTAATGTATGTTGATGGGTTGCCTGTTCATTATCAGATAATGTTAGTATTTATGGACTACCTACTGCGTGTGGTGGCTTTTAATCATCTAAATAAATCGCAAAAACGCTTATTATAAGAACAAGATTGATCGGGTATGAAGATGCCAACGAAGTTCCAGCTGTTATTCGTTTCTTATTTTCTGTTAATTCTTTTTTTTTTTCGAGTGTGCTAGATGGTTAACTGTGGTTGGTGAATGAATTTGTATCACTAGTTGACTAATTGATGCTTTTGTGCTTAAAATATTATCTTGGTTGCTAACTTTGTCACCCTTCACGGAAGTTCAACGTGGGGGGCATTGTGGAAGTCAAACATGATGATTTGGTGCTTCCAAATTACTTTTTGTGACTTTGTACGATCTCTGCAAGGCATTTGATTTCTCGATCCGACTAATCAATTCCTTGATTGTTTTGGTAACCCCCTCTTGACTTGTTCTTGATATTTGAATGTTCAATTATGCCTGTGCTCCTTGTTCACACGAGTGGCTGCTTTTTCCAAATTTACTATGCATTTAGCATCATTTGACTTTATGTATGCAAATACTACCATGCCGTAGAGAGGCTTTGGTGATCTTGAAAGATAGATGCCACAGAGCCAAGCAAATGAGGTGTATATAGTCTCTGCTATAAACACAAGGAATTAACTTTCTTGGATTCTCGTTGATTCTTATGTGGCCCTTCATCTTTTGATACTTTGCTTTTAGTTTTATGGTTTTTCTCCATGGCTGACAGTTCATGTATTAAACAATAGGCTGAAAGCTTATGCACTATACTAGTGGAATTCCCTTTTAGGCTTCCATCTTTAGTATTGCATTTCTCCCCCCATTTCTCCAACTACTGTGTTTTTTTCCTATAATTTTAGTGTGTGGAAATATTAACTCATTATTTTGATAATAGATATAGTATGAATTACCTGTTGACTCTTATTTCCTGTCCAGAATTGAAATTTGATCGACCGAAGTGCAGTAAGTTGATTATGGAGCAGAAGCGAGAGCTAGTCTATGAAATGTCGAAGTGGCCAAAGGGTGCAACAGAAGTGTTGCAGTCATGGAGCCGCCAGGAGATACTGCAGATCCTCTGTGCAGAGCTCGGAAAAGAAAGGAAGTACACTGGATTAACAAAATCAAAATTAATCGAGAATCTTCTGAAAATTGTATGCGAAAATAGATCACCAGGGACTGCAAATGTTTCCGAGATGCAGCCATCATCAGAAAACGGTGAAAGGACTGCGAAGAGGCAAAGGAAATCTGATCACCCGTTCTGCCTTCTTGCTGCTGCAAATGGTGCTACAGTTGTTGCTCCTGATGCTGATTCAGGAAATACCATGTATTGTAAAAACTCAGCTTGCAAGGCCAAAATGAATCATGAGGATGTCTTCTGCAAGCGGTGTTCTTGCTGCATTTGTCATCAGTATGACGACAACAAGGACCCCGACCTGTGGTTAATTTGCAGCTCAGACACTCCATTTCGTGGTCTGTCATGTGGCATGTCTTGCCACCTTGAATGTGCCTTACGACACGAAAACTCTGGCATCTCACAGGATAGGCAGGATAAGGGGCTTGATGGGAGTTTCTGTTGTGTATCTTGTGGAAAGGTGAACGATTTGCTCAGGTAAAAGCTTAATTTTGCTTCTTATTTTGTTTGGTCTATTTGCTGTTATATGTGCTATGCGATCAATTCTGCAGCCCTATAAGATTCACCTTGCTTTTTAGATTTGCCTGAAAGTCATTTGCAATATTATCTTCCTCCTACAAGAGTCGTAGTTGATCTGATTTTTTTTTTTGTAAAATTTTGCGAAGCATCTCTGCTAATGAACTTCCATTGGTTTTCTGTTTCATTTGAACTTGTGGCTTAGTTCATTCGATGTTAGCTTTGCCTTTTTGGATGAAAACTCAAAACCTACTGGGCGCTGATTGTGTTGGCTTGTTGATAATAGTCTTTTCTTGAAGTTTTTTAGTCTTTCTGCAAGCACAGAAAACAGATTGCTGGTGTTTAGTGGGTACTAGTCTGTATTCAACTGTTTGTACATTGAAAACATCATTAAATTTCAGGGGAGATTGTTTTGATGGATATATGCTAGGAAGTTGCTAGATTTCTTTTTATTTGAGTTGGATTTTAACTGAAAATTAGATCTACTGATTGAAAACTGTTTGTCTACTGATTGTGTTTATGAATTTTTATTGTTGGACCAAATGCAAAATTAATTGTCTGGCACCTCAAAATGTTCGATCATATGTTTCTGAATAAACTCTCGTGTTGTAACAAAGTATAAGAAAAAATATGCAGTTCATGGAGAAAGCAGCTGGTTGTGGCAAGGGATACGAGGCGGGTTGATATATTGTGCTACAGACTCTCCTTAAGCCAAAAGATTCTTGCTGGTACTAAACATTATCAGCACCTATATGGAATCATTAATGAAGCAGTCAAAAAACTCGAAGAAGATGTGGGTCCTCTAACCGGTTTACCTGTGAAGACGGCTCGAGGGATTGTGAACCGGCTCTCATCAGGCCCAGAAATTCAGAGGCTTTGTGCTTCTGCTTTGGAGTCTCTGGACTCCATGCTTTCAAACAGAGTCTCTGATATGCCTTCTGGTCATCTCTCTCTCCCTTACTCTCCCTCTCTCCTTCTGTATGTCTAATTGCAATCAGTTTATGCTCCTTCATGTTTACTTTGTAGGTTGCAACTCGAAACTTGTGATGTTGGAAGACACTCGCACTTCATCTGTTACTGTGATTCTGAATCCCGACGAATCAAATATAGGAAATGCCGATGGATACACCTTGTGGTATCGAAAAGCTGATGATGCAGACTATCCTACAGAGCCTACATGTAGATTGTTTACACCGAATACCAAGTTCTTGCTTTCTGGCTTAATTCCATCCACGCGGTATGTTCTCAAGGTTATCGCCCTTGATAAGGATAGAGAGGCGGGCTATAGTGAACTTCGGTTTCAGACAAGAAACTCTCAAGAAGATGTGTCGAATTCCAAAATCTTGGAAGTAGAAAGAAGCCAGAGTCCAGTTACCAACTGCAGCACTCTTTCTAATCCTTCTTCTGTTGAAGACGAGACTAACCATACCCTACCCTGCAGCAAAGAGAGCCAAAAGGAGGCTACAATAAATGGGGATATAATCTCTTTGTTGCACGAGGAATACATACCAAAGGCAGATGCCTTGTTGAATGAGAGCAATAAGGAGTCATCAAACGGTCAGATGGTTGAGGATACAAGCACCGACAATGGCTCCAACACGCCCCCTCCGGCTTGTTTGGCTTGTGTCCCTTACGTAGATAGCTCGGAAGCTGGCTTGCTTATGACACCCTGCAAGTTTGAGAACGTGAAAGATGACGTTGGGAGGAGCAACAAGCCGAAACTCGGTTTGAAAGACGTGGACAATAGGGATACGGAGCCTCAAGCTGGTAGCTCTTCCAAGAAGAGGATTAAAGAGGGAGGAGATGGCGAATGCAGTGGTATAGGAGATAAGGATTTCGGGTACTACGTGAAGGTGATTCGTCGGTTGGAGTGCGAGGGCCACATGGAGACGGGTTTTCGCCAGAAATTCTTGACGTGGTACAGCTTGAGAGCAACCCCTCAGGAGGTACGCGTTGTGAAGGTGTTTATTGATACTTTTGTTGGGGATCCTGAATCTCTTGCTGGCCAACTTGTCGATTCTTTCTCTGACGCCGTTTCGGACAAGAGATGTTCGGCAGTTCGTGCTGGGTTTTGCACGAAGCTCTGGCACTGACTGAGAGATTCAAGATTGAGCATGCAGAATGCAAGATGATAGATGCTTGCTTGCTTGCTCTATTCTTTGAATTATAAAATTTCTTCATTGAACACCATTAAATGATCATTTGTTTTTGTGTTGTTGAAATTCATGGCTATCTCTGGCTTTTATATAAGCCAGTTTTTTTAAAGTTGCTCTGAAATAGCTAGCCATTACAAGTTGGAGTGTATAACTTCAAAAATGCATTTCAACAATCAAGAAACAAATAACAGCAGCAGAACAGAATCCTCGGACAAAGCAATATCATCAAACTGACATTGTTTGCACCTCCATAAACCTCTCAAACACGGCTGTGGCAGTTACTCTATTCTTCTTCTTGGCCTTTTTCTTGAGAGGTAGCATCTCCACATAAGGCAGGGGTTGAGCGCCCTTCTTCAATGCACTGCCCCTCACGGTGGTAACCTTAAACTCTCCGGAGGCAGAGGATTCTTTCGAGTCCAAACCAAGTTATTTGTAAGAGAAAACCTAACCTCACTCTTTCCATCAAACATCACCACCACTATCTGCAGTTCCATTAGTTTTATCATCATCTCCCATCTTCGCTCTTTTTGCTCTCTTACTATGTTTCACCGCGACTGGAGGAGTAACACCATCTGAATGTTCGTTACTCTGTGGATCAGTCTCAGCTGCAGCTGTCTCAAACTGTTTCTGAAGATTCATAATCACAGTTCCACTCATAGGCAATGCACCATTCTCACTCTCCATGCAATCACCTTTTTCTTCAGCTCCATCAACCAGGGAGCATGGCTCAGCAAGTCTATTCTCATCCTTTCTCTTCTTTTTCTTCTTCCTCTTCTTATCATCTCCATCCTTCCTCTTTTTAGCCTTGTTATTATTCTCATCCACATTATCCTCACAAGCATTGTTCTCAATGGGGATCAACTGAGGCACTCCGCCATCATCATCATGATCTTCAACACCAGCATCACTGTGTTCAGGTATACCAATTTCAATTCCAAATGATTCGAATTCTCTCTCAAAGTTCATAAACTCCTCATACAATCCCAATTCAATCTTCCTATTCCCCTGAATGCAGTCTATCGATGAACCAACTTCATAAAACCTTGTCGACAACCCCATCCCCCATCCTCAAAGCAATCAAACCCAACAATGCATCCTCACTTCTCTCACCGCTATCCAATTCCGTCTTCTTCTTCCAACAGAAACTCCTTTCCCGCCTTAAGAAATTCATCAAACAAGTTAGTCTTCACCATCCCCAACAAAATATTATCACTTCCCCTCATCATCACTGCGAACAAAGGCCCTAAAATCACATCAACCACCTCCTTGACCACCAGAAACCCAACACCCATCAACTCCTTCAAAAACACAGATGCTCCATGATAATTCACCCCATTCCCCTGCAATTTATCATCGGCCAACAACGCATCATTCACCAAAACCCTAAAATACTCCCCCAAAACACCCACTTCCCACTTCCTCAACCTCATCAACTCAAACAACGTGTAACAAACCGGCCGAAATTCGCCGGGTTGTCAATCATTGTTGCTGGATCTTGTACTGAAACCTGGATCGAAAATATTGATTGAGAGAGATTAAGAGCGTTGAGTTAAGAGGGACGAGAGATAGAGAGAGGAAGAGAGTTATTAAGAGAGAGAGAGAGGGAGTTTAGGGAGAGAGCGAGAGTTAAGAGTTTGAGAGAAGATTAATTTCATTGATATCCTCCCACATCACACACTACACATATTTAAATACAACAAAGGGAAAAACATAATAATGACTTAACATAATTAAAGATAAAGACGTGGCCCTACATTCTCCCACTATCCCACTATTTCGGTTCAGTTACGAAAACATTAATTATCCGATTCCACATTTTTCTCCCGTAGCATCACAAAACGACGTATGAGCAAGTAAAACTTATCCAACCTCAACCGTCAATACCTGGCCACTCCCGCCGAAGCGTCCCAGAAACCCACGGAAAAACTCCAACGAAAGCGCGGGTTGCAGCGACAGAAACAGAGAAACCAACTGGTTGATTAAATCGAGCTGATTGGGGGTATTGTCGGCGTGCCATATGCAGTAAAATAGGCCTTTCCACAACTTCTTGATGTCGGAATCGGAGAGCGGCTGTGATTCCGAGGCGAGCCATGACTGAAGAAGCCGAAGAGATTGAGATCTGACAGTGGTGTTGCACGACGCTATGTGCTTGATTAAGGTGGGGCCGGTAGCTGTGGCGAGAGCTGGAATAAGGGTTTGGGCTCTCGACTTCTCTTCTTCATTGTTGATTGATGCATAGAGAGAAACTGCAGGAGTTTTCTAGGGTGGGCTTTCTTTAGCTTGGGGCTTTTTTAAACCCTGTGATTTCTGATTTCTTTTAGGGCGGGTTTTTTTATGAATTACTCGTTACTCGTTAGTGCTACACCCCTTTGCTTTCTGCGGTTTGGAGTTCTGTCAAAAATCAAAATAGTTATAAATTATATACAAATGAAATTTACTTTCCATATAACTTTTTCATGTAGGAGTATAATTTATATTACAGATGATATCGATATTCTATAAAGCGTGGATTTGATAAGAAACCATATCTAACATGAAAACTACGAATCATGCATAATCTTTATATTCCTTATGTCTCACTCATCTTGCAACATTTGTAGTGCACTCGGAATTTTAAGATAATAATATAAAGGTGTAAAATAGAAGTGTAAAGTAAAATATAATGGGGTTCACTTGTTTAGAATGATGGTGGTTCATTCATTTTTTATTTATTTTAGGAAACATTGTATTTAAGATCAGAAAAGCTTAAATTTTATTAATGAAGAAGCCGGATATATATATACATTTTCTGTAACTAACCTAGCTGTTGATCTAACTAACTTGACTAACTAACTAACAACCCTAGAACTGACTAACAACTCTTTCTAACAGACTAGCGCCTTCTTCTATCTTTCTAATGTCTTTATTAATAGATTAACAACTTTATTAGTGAATAACGATTCTTCCTCTTTTAGCAACTCTTTCTGTTGTTTATTTCTGTTTCAGCATTCTTAACTGCAACTCAACTGATTCTTCTTCTTCTTGATATGAACTGACGTGGCTCCTCTCCATGGTGGATCATCTTCTTGCTGACATGGATTTTATACTTCTAACATTCCCCTAGCAATCTTTTCTTTTGTCTTCCTTTGCTTATCCTTGTACTTCTTGTAATGGTAGCTTCCTTGCTAGTTCTTCAAACCGAGATATGTTCATAGTTTTTGTTAGGATGTCTGCCACCTGTTCTTGAGAGGGAATGTATCGAACATCCAATTCTTTTGTCATGACCTTTTCCCGTATGAAGTGAGTGTCAATCTCTATATGCTTTGTTCGTGCATGTTGTACAGGATGTGCAGCAATGGAGGTTGAACTTTGATTATCACACCAAATCATAGATTGTTTAGGTATTTGAATTCCCAATTCGTCTAGCAAGGTTTTTATCAACACCACTTCAATGTTGTGTCTGCAAGCGCTCTATACTCTGATTCTGAGCTGCTCCTTGATACTACTCTCTGTTTTCTTGAACTCCATGAAAGCAAGTTATTTCCGAGATATACACAGTATCCACTTGTTGATCTTCGATCATCTAAGCAGCTTGCCCAGTCTGCATCTGCATATCCTGATAAAATATTTGTTGTTGCTGGAGTGAACTTTAGGCCTAGATATTGTGTACCCTTTAGATATCTAAGTAACCTTTTGCAATATTTCCATTGTAGATCAGTTGGAGCTTGCATAAACTGTGACAGTTTGTTGACCATAAAGGCTATATCAGACCTTGTCAAAGTTAGATATTGTAGTCCTCCAATAATGCTTCGGTATAAAGTAGGATTTGAGAATATTTCACTATCAGTTTTTTATAGTTTTTGTCCAGCATCATAGGGAGATGGTAGAGGATTGCTATCTATAAGATTTGTTTTGGCAAGCAACTCCCTTATATATTTTGCTTGATGTACTATAGTGGTTGTAGAATTTCTGACTACTTGTATTCCCAGAAAGTAATTAACTTCTCCTAAAGTTTTTAATGCAAACTCAGTTGAGAGTTGTTTGATAAATTTATTTATTACTGTTGGTTCTTCTCCAATTATCAGTTTATCATCTACATATACTAACACTAATAATAACTTTTCCTGGATTCTTGTATAGAAAAGAGAGTGATCCGAAGTAGATCTTTTGAATCCTATTCCTAGTAAATGATTTCGAAGCCTTTCATACCAGGCCCTAGGAGCATGTCTTAACCCATAAAGAGATCTTTTGAGTTTACATACATGTTGGGGCTATGTTGGATCTATAAAACCTACTGGTTGCTGCATAAAAACAGGTTTTTCTAGTATTCCATTTAAGAATGCATTATTGATATCTATGTGTTGTATTGGCCAGCCATTTGATACAGCTAATGAAAATAATAATCTTACTGAAACTGGTTTAACTACAGGGCTAAAGGTGTCTTGGTAGTCAATCCCAGCTTATTGTTGAAAACCTTTAGCTACTAATCTAGCTTTGTATCCGTCTATTGTGCCATCTGCTTTTGTTTTGATTTTATATACCCATCTATTTTGTATTAGATTCATATTTGAGTTAGGTGGAACTAATTCCCAGGTTTGGTTTCGAAGAAGAGCAGAGTATTCTTCTTTCATTGCCTGTTGCCATAGTGGATTTTCTAGGGCTTCTTTGTTTGTTAATGGTTCAGTGGGCATAGAACTTATAGCTGAATAGGCTTTTGGTTTATAGATTCCTTTCTTTGCTCTAGTACACATAAGGTGTTTATTCTGGTTTTTAGTGGATTATTTGATCTATTTTCTGTTTTCTGTGTTGCCTTTTGTGTAGTATTGTGGATTGGTTCTGATGATATTTTTGAAGGGTAATTGGATGGTGGTAACAAGGGTATTATTTGAGTTTGAGTAGTATTTGTTACTGTATTTGAATTAGGGACAGTAAGATCTTCCATTTCAGTTGGAAATAATTTTTGGTAGGGAAATACTGTTTCATTGAACAATACTGTTCTTGCTATGTATAGTCTTCCGGATGGGTGTAAGCATCTATAACCTTTGTGTATTGTACTATAGCCAATAAACAACCATTGAGATGATCTATATTGTAGTTTATTAGAGTTATATGTCTGAGATAAGGGTAACAAGAGCATCCAAAGGTTTTAAGGAACTGATATTCTGGTTTTGTTTTGAACAGAATTTGATATGGGGATTGTTGATTTAAAACATGTGTTGGAAGGCGGTTTATTAGATAAACAGAGGTGGTGAAGGCATCTCACCAGAATGAATAAGGTAGTGAAGCAGAGGCAAGTAATGTTAGACCTAGTTCTAAGATATGTCTATGTTTCCTTTCTGCTCGGCCATGTTGTGGGTGAGTGTGAGGGCAGGGGTGTTGAAAGTGTATTCATAGGCTCTCAAAAATGGGTTGTAGGCTTCTATATTCCCCTCCCCAATCACTTTGAAATCTTTTTACTTTGGTTAAAAACTGCCTTTCTATGAATACTAGAAATTTTTGAACTACTGCCGAGGCTTCATATTTTAAAGTTAATGGATAAATCCATGTGAATCGACTGTAATCATCTATAAAATGTATGTAGTATCTATAACCTTCTCTAGATGGATATGGACTTGGTCCCCAAAGGTCAATATGGATTAATTCAAATGGTTTTGTTGTTTTGATCATTACAGAAGGTAAGTTCATTTGATGAATTTTACCTAGAGCACAGTTATCACAAAATAATTCTTTGTTTGTTGCAGATAAAGGTATATTCATCAGTTTACAAATTGAATTCAATACATTTGAGTTAGGATGTCCTAATCTTTGATGCCAAATGGCTTTATTTGTAGTTTCAGTGGTTAACAGGGAAGTAGTATTACCACTAGAACTAGAATTAGAAGTAGTGTTACCAACAGAACTGAAAGTAGTGTTACCAACAAAATTGGCTTTCTTCTTGTTTGTTGTAGCTGTAGACATTGTCTGTTTGAAGTCCAGTTGATATAAGACATCTTTAAGAGGTCCCTCCAGCAATGTTTTGTGTGTAGCTTTGTCCTTGACAAGACAATAATAGATATATACCCTGTTATCTGAAATAAACTTGGAAATACTTATTAAATTTTTGGAAATTTTTGGCACATGTAATACATGATTTAATAGAAATTGTCTTGTTTGGGTAGGATTTGTGATAGTGATATAACCTATATTTTTGATTGGAATAGAAGCATCGTTACCTACTACCACCTGATCTCCTCCATTGTAAGGTGTTGAAGATTGAAGACTTGTCAAGTCAGCTGTTATGTGAGCAGTAGCTCCACTGTCCAAATACCACTCATGTGTGGACTGATTTGAAGGTCCAGAGGCTATATTAGCCATCTGAGGAAAACCAGAAGAGCTATTAGTATGAAAATCAGAGGGAGTAGGGAGTAGAGGAGGATTTTGTTGTTGAGACTGGATCACTGTTGTGTTGGCTTGATGTCCAGAATTTTGAGTAGAGTACGGCTCTTGTCCTGAGAAGCTTATGTCAAACCTTTTGAAGCATTTTATTGCTAGATGTCCTTGTTTGCCACAGAGTTGACATATAGCTCTTCCTCCTTGATTATATCTTCCACTGATTCTACCACGGTTTCCTCTGTAGTTAGGAAATCTCCCTCTATTTCTTAAGTTGTTGGAATAAACTTGTCCTCCAGTTGAGCCATTTGAATAGGTAATATTTGCAGTGAAGGGATGAGAATGAATTTGAGTTGATTGGTTCATCAGCCTAACTTCATGAGTTTGTAGTTGATTTTGAACATCATTGAGGGTGAGTGTGTGTGCTTGAACAGTAAGATGCACACAGATTGATTCATACTCTGGTCCTAATCCAGCTAGTACAAATAGAACAAGTTCTGATTCTGGAATCTTTTGATTTATATTGTAGAGTTCATCCGAAATTGTACGGAACTTCATTATGTAGTCATCAATAGGTAGATCTCCTTTCTTCATAGTTTGTAATTGAAAACGTAGATTTATAGCCTTTGCAGAAGATTGAGAATGAAAAAAACCTCAAAAGCTTTCCACAGTTGTGCAGAGGTTGTACACCTACCAATATAACCTAGCATAGATGTTGAGATTGAGTTTAGCAACCAACCGAAGAGGTATTGATCTCTACGTAGCCATGTCAAATAGGTTGAATTCGGAGGAGGATGAGGATTCTCCATTGACGGTGGATTTGATGGAGAACTGTCTGGTGGATCTAGCTTGAGCAGAACATCTTCAAGGCTTTCACAGTAGCTAGAATTTGAGTTTTCCAGAAAATGTAATTACTCTTATCGAGTTTGATTGAGATTGGATGAATATTTGGTAGGGGAACAGTGTTTGGATCTGTCATTGCAATAGAATCAAAGTCTGTAGTTTGAAGATGAATTGAAGAAAATAGGAATTAACAGTGAGAAGTAGAAGATCAGAGAAGAAGAGAAGAAGATCAGAGATGGTTTTAAGATCTGGTTGGAGAGAATAGAGTTGGCTCTGATACCGTATTGAAGATCAGAAAAGCTTAAATTTTATTAATGAAGAAGCCGGATATATATATACATTTTCTGTAACTAACCTAGCTGTTGATCTAACTAACTTGACTAACTAACTAACAACCCTAGAACTGACTATGATAATTATGTATAATTTGTAACAATTACAGATTTTTTGCATAATGTAAAATTACATATTTTTTGCATAATGTAAAATTACAGAACTGACTATGATAATTATGGAAAATAGGGTTATGCATAATGTAAAATTACATATTTTTTGCATTAAAAACATAAAGATTATACATAAAACATACTATGATAATTATGTATAATTTGTAGTTCTAATATTAAATATGGTTCTCACATGATCCACTTCCTATATCCCTATTTACTTTAGATAAAACATTCTCTGGGATTAACAATTCCATGCATTATTTGATGACATATATCACCATTCATTAGCACAAATTGAACACAACTTACATGGAAAGTGGATAGATGATCCGCTTCCGTTATGCACTATTAATTCTTTGAATGTCAAGCCGAAGAAAAGTACTCCCTCTGTCCCACTCCAATTGTCCAGTACAGTTAAACCTCTTTAAAGTAATATACTTAGGATCGAAAAAAAAACAATTATTTAACGAATAAATTATTCATTTATCGATAAATGTGTTGGGTTATGAGTCAGTAGATGATACTTAGCATTTTATTGGGTAAAATAATATTGGGGGAAATCGTAGTGTTCATGCTATGGAATTGAAATCCCAAAACCCAGCTGATATCAGTCATGTAGTGTCGATATGACTAGATGATGTAATAGACTAGACTGTTTCGATTTCTTTATCTTTCGTGTCTATGTCCTGTACGGGATAAAATGTTGGATTGATCTTCAGTAGGAAGTTACTTTCTAGAACCCCACGTCATCAGTGTAAGAGCTTGTGTTCTTAAGTCATCAGCTGATCTTCGCCTCAGTAGAAGACACCTTATCAGCTGACAGACATCAGTAGAAGAACCTTACACAAAGCTCAGTACCTTCGCAGTCAACAGCTGACTACACTCAGTAGAATATCTTATCAGCCGACTCAGACGAAGAAGACAGAGACTGCATCAAGTCTACTGTATCCGACAGGAAACGACCCAGCTGTTAACATCACTCGAAAGTCAGCAGAAGATCATACGAGGATAAGTGAGAGTCAACTCCGATGAAGACCAATGTCTGACACATCTCACCTACCACAAACCTCGACCAATGAGAAGCCGTCAACGCATTATCTGCTCTGACTAACTAAAGCTGCTCTCATAAACAATATCAACAACTCTGTTGCAACAATTCGAATATATGGCCGTTTTCTTTGGAAGTTTGTGACACGTGACATCGTCCTCTCCAACGGGCAAATGCCTGGGTCACGACTATAAATAGAGAAGAAAATCCGAGCTCCACGCACGGGATATCAAGGGATAAAACGCTCAAGCTTTCGAAACAACCCTAGCGCATTCAAAATAAATCCAGCAAAGAACTTGCTCAATAGAATATCCTTAGTTCTTCTCTCTAGAGTTCTTTAGATCCCTCTTCTCTAGCTAAGCTCAAAGTTCATATCTATAGCTTAGATTCTCGAAGGAGTTCACTTTTAGTGATTGTTCTTATTGTAAGAACTCCTTCCTAGTTGGAGAAAATCCCCTCCCCTTCAAACCTCGGTTTGATTTGTAAAAGTCGCTAAGGACTATAACTTAGAAGGGTCTGTCCAGTGCACAGATACCTTGCTAAGGCTTGCTCAGACAATCAACAAGACCTCCTGTTCAGCAGGACCGTGGACGTAGGATCTTGCGTATCCGAACCACGTTAAAAATTACTTGTGTTGTTTACTGTTTTATTGCATTGCATACAAACTGCTTACAAAATCATATCTTGTATAAAACGTATTCATCAAGTGCACTAGCCAAAACTGTTTGACTTGTGAAAATCACGTTTTCAACTGAGACGAATCTCCGGGCCCCACACTCTTATCCGCACTAAGTCTTCGACTGAGAATCAACCACTGACTAAAGTCAGTAGGAGAGACTCAGTAGTTGACTCACTCTCTGACCCGCGATCGAAGGTTACTATCTGGCACTGTTCATCAGTTGCATCCAACAGTTCAGCTGTCCTTCGTGTTTGAGAAAAGAAACAGTACTCAAGTGTATTCACCCCCCCCCTCTACACCTGACTCTCGTCTCCGGACCAACAAAATGAGTATTTATTACTTTAAAGAGATATTTATGATATAAAACTAGTTAAATGTGTCTATTAAACTAATTCTTTAATTAACTTAATTATGTAAACATTAAAATATAAAAAAAAAATAGTAATTGGTTTAGTAAAATCATGTTAAAAATGTACATTGAATATGCACTAATTATAAAACAAGTCAAATTATTCAATTTTATAAAAGCTCAATTGTATTATAAAAGAACGCTCATATACACATAAGAAAAATGAAAAGTTCATTCTTGCTTATATTAGAATTATCCTAGAAGTATGTTTTCGGCATTGCAAGATTCGTTCAATAGAAATGATCTACCGAAATCGAAGTTCTTGAATTAGATGAAGATCTCAAACATTAAATAATGTCATCTCTAATTTACGCTACAAAAATGCGATGAATGTCCAAGATTTTTTAGCTATCGAGAATGATGCAACTATGAAATTACTAATGAATGATGAGATTATTAGAACACTTCTGAACGGTAATGATGATGAATAGGTCAATTCTAAACGAGATGATAGTACGTGTATTCCAATTGTGTCATTAAAAGATTTATTTTAAGCAATAACCATCATATGCACATATATAATGGTAAACACATTTTATTTTCGTTTAATAAAAAAATCAAACATCAATCCCAACCTTATGAAAATATAATACAAGCCGCTCGATTTGTTTGATCATGGCCATTTGGCCAATACATAAGCCATGAGCCCCTACAAAATAATTATAGGTGTGGAAAATATCATCAAAGTCAGACATAAAAAGTAATGAGTGACTTCTTTGCACCCACCGAAAGTTGTACGCATATTTGGTAGTTCCTCAAAGATTGCTCATGAAATTCGAATGGAAACCTTCAAGAGGATAAATGGCATGAATTCCCAAATTATTATTTTTAGGTTTGTAGACAGCCATCGACAGACTAGATTCATTTCGGAAATAGTTGAAATTTATACTTCGTGCTTTTTAAGGATACTTATAACTTCAATCTTACAAATAAAAAATATACAAGATAACAAATTTAAGAGGCGGAATGTGTTGTTCATGCTCTAATAATCAATTTCGATTGATTATGTACTTTGAAGGTCATTTTTTCACCAATTTATAATGTTTTAAGAATGGATTTGAAATGTGAAGAAATTGATCAGGATCTCGCCAGTTAAGTTTTATATTAATTACGATATCGCACTTTCTTTATATTTCCACAAATATTCTGATTATTATATATTTGTTAAAATATACATGTTACAAATTAACTAGAGCAAATTTCCAAAATATAACTTTTAAAAATAATTCCCAAAATATCACATTCAAAAATATAATTCTCTAAAAAATAATTTTCAATCTTTTAATCTCCGTCCGTCCTACCCGACTTGACTTCTTTGAATTGGACCCAATTAATAATAATAATGAGTAGTTGTGTGTAAAGTGGTGTGACCCATTAAATTTTATTAGAGTATTACTTTAATTAAAGATCAAGTTGGCTAAATTGATAAATTTATCCTTCTTTAAAAAAACTTGTTTTTTCAATAATAGGAAATAGAACATAGTTTTCTAAATTTTTTCCCCATAAATATAAAATCCAAACCAAGATTCAAATAATTTTTATTCGACAATTCTCATTTTCAAAAATTTATATTATGTTATAAACTAAATAGAATGAGAGAATAATAAAGAGAATGAGAAATAGATATGTATTAGTATAAGAGTGGATATCTATATTTATAAAGTTACATAGTGGGCTTTTGAGCCTTTAGAGTTTACAATGATCATCATATATATGGTATATCTCCATATAAAATATATTTATAATACTCCCTCTTGATTGACCATAGATTGTTGTCTCGTTAAAACCTTGCCAGAAAAACTCATTGGGAGAAAAACTGGTCGAAGGAAAAATAGTACAACTACTCCCCCTCAAACTTTAAGTTATTACTCCCTTTGTTCGACATCAAACATCTTGTATTCTATTTTGTATTATCCACACAAATGCCTTATTTCCTAAAAATGAAATAAATTTATCTTACAAAAAAATTACTTTTTTGTGGAGTCCACTCACGTGACTCTCTCTCTTAACACAAAAGTCAAATGCATAAATATTCAACTAACTTTCCAAATTTATATTTAAGTTTAAGCAACTTCAAACATTGACTTAGTACACAAAAAACAGAACAAATAGACAACAAAACTAGAGGGCACATAAAGAAAAGGAAAAGTAAACTCATACACAAAAATAGTAAATTATCAGTCTTTTTTCTGATAGCAGTTACACAAATACAAACTTTAGAAAAAGGTAGATGAGCAAATTATATCCTGTTTCCTTAATTTATTGGAAAGGAAAGAGTTGTCATGTAGCCATGCATGAGACGCTCATATTTTTGTTGGGACACCCTCAGACGGTGTAATGCTGCTGGATGGTCTCAATGTCCAGTCCCTTGAGCTTCACCACCGACTCCACGTGTCCCTTGAGCGTGTGCAGCTCCCGCAGCCTATACAGATCTCAATCGATGAGGCAGAAGAAACTAACATACAAGTACTTGTTGTTTGTAAGTTTTTACCTTGCTATCTCAGCTCGTCTCTTGGCCTGCTCCGCGATTTCAGACAGTTCTCTGTAATTGTTCTTGTCGTGGAAGATGTTGGAAGCGTCTGCTGGTTTATCAAGTCCGTGGAGAGTCCTCTGTGCATGAGCCCACTGCGCCTCTCTCTCCTCCTTTCCGTAGTCTTTCTTGGTCGTGAAAGCGGTCTTGTTGTCGTACAAGTTTTGCCATGCCTTCCCGCTCAAGATGTAGCGTATGGCGAACTTCATAAGGTCGAGTGGCACGTAGAAGACGACGCTGTATATCCATATCACTCCCGCCCATCCCCACCCGCACCCTTTCACTCTCGCAAAGTTCCAGTCCGCGTACACAGCAATCAGCGTTGCAACCTATAATAATTGGTCAGCACTATCTTCTGAACGAATTAAGAATGGATACTACTTACTAGTTGGGCAAGGACGAAGGCGCTCATGAGAAGCATCCCGGGGCGTTCCACATAAGACCAGCTGCGCGATCTGGTCACGAAGATGAGGGCTTGGCTCACAATACTCACTTGCAGGTACAGAGCAGACATCATCTCGTTATCATTATGTTTGATACTTTTGACGCCGAATTTTTCCTGCGACAACATTAGATTCAGACAAGAGTGCTTGGTGTTTCGGACTAATGTATTATCCGATTTCTTACCGGAAAGAAGTCGGTTCCGTGCATCAACCAGAAGAATATGACAGTCATTAAGGCAAGGTAGCCTCCAAGAGCAACTCCAGTGGCGAAAATCTCTTTCAACTTCCAGCTGTCTGGCAGTGGAGATGGCTTCACTCTATCCTTTGAAATCGTCATGATTGTACCTTAATATCATCACAATCAGTCTCTAGATAGATTGTGTTAGCAGAGATAAAGATATCTAAATAAGAACACATTACCATCGTTCAAGATTGCAATGATGAGAACCATGAATGGAGAGAAATCAAACTTCCAGATCAATGAAATAAGCATGAAACCAAACTGCAAACACACACAGATTATATCAAGATTTGGGGGACACAGAGAGAGAGGTGAGAGAACCCAAGCATACACAGCAAACTTACCACTATACGGATGGTGATGGAGACAGCATATATCTGTCAAAAAACACAAAAGTATAAAGACAGAGAAAAAGCTCGCTAAAAATTTGCAAGGAAAGGAAGAGCGAGAACCAACAGTGTAGTTCTTCATTCTCTGGAAAATAGCTCTACTCGTCAAGACTGCACTGATGATAACACTAAGTCCGGGTTGAGTGAGGACGATATCAGAAGCACCACGAGCTGCATCAGTAGCATCAGCAACGGCTATACCAATATCGGCCTTCTTGAGAGCAGGGGCATCATTCACACCATCTCCAGTCATCCCAACTATGTGCTTCCTCTCCTGCAACTTCTTCACTATCTCATACTTGTGCTCTGCAAACCCCAATACCAAAATGAGCTCACTTCATCATCAATAAACACACACACACACATATATTTATATATATATATATATATATATAGACTACGCTGACCTGGGAACACCCCAGCGAAACCATCTGCCTTCTCAATCAGTTCTTCTATGGGGATTGAAGCTATGGCTTCATCTTTGTCTTGGCCTAGTAGAGAAGCGGAGGGATACATATTCACTCCCATTCCAAGCCTACGCCCCGTCTCCTTAGCTATGGCAAGCTGATCACCTAAAACACACAAAACAAAAAAGGGATCAGTTCCAAAGCTTTGAACGATTCAATATCCAATTAAGCCAGTAACTAACCAGTGATCATCTTCACATTTACTCCAAGATGAAGAGCTCTACGAATCGTCTCTGCACTATCATGTCTGGGTGGATCAAAGAGGGACAAGAGCCCAACGAACTCCCAAGGATCGCCAAGGCTCTCCTTAGACTTCTCCGGCACTTGCTGTACATGGGAAGCATTTTCGTCTTAGTCTAAATTTGTTCGATGCAAATATGATTTTAAAAGTAAAACTTGTTGTATCATATCACCTGTCTGCCAACAGCCAGAGATCGTAGCCCACGTTCAGCAAATTTGTTGATAACTCCATGGACCCTTTTCTTGAAATCTTCCCTGCAGTTGCAGAGTGTCAAGATCTGCTCCGGAGCTCCCTTGCTCGCCCTATGCCAATTCCCACTCGAATCGATGTATGTCAAAGCAGTCCTCTTGTCCACCGGGTTGAATGGGAAGAAATGCACCTCCCGAATCCCTGCTCTCGCCTAAAAACACCCAATACAATCAATCAAAGGAATACAAGTCTAACCAGTTAATCAATTAAAATATTATTTTACATTGTTATAAAATTAATGAAGTCTCAAAATAAATTCATACGTCGTGTTCCCATCTTTTTATTTTATTTTTCCATATTTTCCGAATTTCTTTATTGATTTACTATTTTAATTTAAAAAAAAATTTATTCTCGGAAATCATTCCAAAAAATCATAATTTCGATAATCTTATGAAACTTTCATAGATAAGAATAAAGAAGGAGATGAAAGAAACAAAACCTCCTTAGGATCAGCAAGAGTGCCAACAATGGCAGCATCAATGGCGTCTTGATTCTCGGTTCTGGAGGCCCTCGCAGCGAGAAGCAAGACGTGATCGGCATCAACGCCCTTCACAAACACCTCAATCAAGGCCTTATCGACTGTGAGTTTGTTAAGCGTGAGCGTTCCGGTCTTGTCGCTGCAAAGCACGTTCATGCCGGCGAGCTCTTCAATGGCGGTCATCCTCTTTGTGATAGCGCCCTGCTGTGACAACCGGTGAGATCCGATGGCCATGGTGACGGACAGAACTGTAGGCATGGCAATCGGAATTCCTCCGATCAATAGCACGAGGAGGTTATCAATTCCGTTCCGGTAATTCCGGTGCTGAATCGGATACATCACGATGATCTCGGCCAGCATCCCCACCGCGATGGAGCAGATGCAGAAGTTTCCGATCGCTTGTAGAACCTTCTGGAAGTGTCCGACTTGGTGAGTACTATCGACCAAATGCGCCGCCTTTCCGAAGAAAGTATGGACTCCGGTTGCAATCACCACCGCCTCGATTTCTCCCTGCTTACATGTTGAACCGGAGAAGATTTCGTCGTAGGGGTTTTTGGTCACCGGAAGTGATTCTCCAGTGAGGGCGGACTGGTCGACCTTTAAGGGGTCTCCTTCGAGGAGGCGTGCGTCGGCGGGGATGATGTCGCCGAGCTTGATGCTGATAATGTCTCCGGGGACGAGGATGGCGGCCTCCTGCTCGCTCCAGCGGCCCTCGCGGAGGACCTTGGTCTTGGGGGCGAGGCCGGCCATGAGGGCGGCGGCGGCGTTGCCGGCGTTGTTCTCCTCGATGAAGGAGATGGTGGAGTTGATGACGAGGAGGCAGACGATGCCGACGAAGTCCTGCCAGTCCGGGGGCTTGCCTTGCCCGTTAGCGAGGACGATCGCCATTAGAGCGGCGGCTTCCATCACCCATGAGAGAGGGTTCCACATGAAGCCCAGAAATTTGAGGAATTTGCTTTCCTGCATCATTCATTCACACACTTAATAAATGTATGTTTTGAGAGAGAGAGAGACTCAGAGAGAAAGAGAGAGAGGGGGAGATGCCTTCTTTTCTTCCAATCTGTTCTGGCCGAAGATTAAAACCCTAGCGGCTCCTTCGTCGGAGCTCAGCCCCTCGCGGCCGCATTTCAACTGCTGGAAGACTTCTTCAATCGGTACTTTTTCCTGTTACATGCAAGAAGCATTTTTGAAGAAGAGTCTAAAAACCCTAGAAAATCAACAGCCAAGAATTGGAAGGGAAAAGATAGGGAAATGGTTTTACCAGATCAACAGATTCATCTCTGATCTTCTCAAGGCTAAGAGTATCTCCTCCCATGTTGGAGTACAGGTGAAGCAGCTGTAGCTGATCAATGGAGCTGCTGCTATAAAAAGAGAGGAGAAAGGATAAAATCTTCCTGTTTCAAACCTGTTTAGATGAAGCCTATTTATGTAGCTCAGTTGTGCTGTAAATCCAACTACCCCAAGTGGAGCCTCATTATTCATGCATGCAGCCATTCTATATATATATTTTTTTATGATGGGTTTTGAAGATTGAGACATAACGGTCATGATACTTTAGACTAATCACATACTCATATATTTATGATCTTTAGACCACAGACTATCCACCTTAACCATTATGCCATAAGTGACAGACACTCTATATATTTTATTCAATATATATATATATATATATATATATGTATATATGTATAAGTGTAGTCTAAAATCTTTTTGGGTTGTGTTTTTTATTACCTCTTTTTTTAATTTTCCCGGAGAATTGTATTTACTTAAAAGAAAAATAATAAGAAACATACAAATTGTTGACTCAGTTCGTCTGCATACCAAATCGGAATAGGTTCAATCCGTAACTCAACATTTTCGGATACCAACTCTATTTACAATTTTACATATATCCAAAAATACTCAAACTTTACGACCCCCAACATAATTTGTCCGTCTATAATTATATGAAGATATGAAAAATGATAAATATTATTTGATTAGGAGTGCTCAGTAAGTCAACCTCTTTACATGCCGCCTAAAAATAGGTCTCATACGGACATAAAAGCTTATTGCCTATCAGATTGCGATTATTGTAAAGTATTAACTCGTCTTCGAATTTTATTACAAGTCAAAGTGTCAAATCCTTATTGCTACAAGTTTGATCAAATTTCCTGATTTGTTCAAAATTTAACCTTATTCATATTACATTGTTCTCGTCATTTTTTCAAAATTCGTAATCACTATACAAGTATACTTGTAAAACATCATTTATATGTAATAATCTGCATAATTTAATTTGAACCGAAGAAGTTTTTATTATTTTTTAACTCAAGAGCGTGCGCAACGACCTCAAGATTCTTTCCATCTCCCCTATTTAATTTAATATCTTTAGAAACAGCAAGGATTCTGGCTGTTCTATTTTTAATAAATTAGTGCAAATCATGGTGATTTTTATTTTTTCTCGTGTAGATAAAATTATGTAAAATTGATATAAAAATGTGTAGTTTTGATCGCGATTTGGTTACTCATTTTATTTCTATTTTATATGAAATTACATAGTTTTGTTTGCTACAACCGGATTGAGACTTGAAATTTGGAACACCAGATTTAATCGTTTTTTATCATTTACTTGTACTACGATATGGATTTCTAAGACAATTAAAAAAAAACTACAAATACTCTCTCCGTCCCACTCCAATTGTCCAGTATTTCTTTTTGGATTGTCTCACTCCAATTGGCCAGTATTTCTTTTTGGATTGTCTCACTCCAATTGTCCACTTTTCTTTATTTAGTAAAGTAATACTCTATAAATTTAGTGGACCCCATTATTTTATTACTCTCACCGACCTATTTATATTGGCCCCTTGCCTTTCTAACACGGGAATTAAGAAAGTAGAGTATGTGATAAAGTAAGAGAGAAGATGAGTGAGATAGTGAGAGAATGGATGATAAAATAGGTGAGATAAATAATAAAATATGAGAGAATGTAGTATTTTCTTTTTCTTTTTTTTTAGAAATGAGCCAATATAAATGAGACAGACCGAAATGGAAAAGAGGTCAATATAAATGGAACGGAGGAAGTACTTATTTGCTCACACAATATAAATATAACGAACGATCTCACACAATTTTTAATTGGCTTAAATTTAGCCTTGTTAGATTGTAGTATGTGCATTTATAGCAGCAATAAGTTCAAATTCCAACTTACTTGCAAATCAATAATTGAACTCAGAAGGTAAAAATATTTACATATATGTCAAATGCATGATATAAGCCTCATCTACTCTTTATCATAGGCTTATACTTATAAATTCGAGTATATTTACATTTAATTGATCAAGAACAAATTATATAAATATAAAAGGGGATTTTATAATTAAATAAAAGTCAAACACGATACTCCAAGCGAAGTGAAGTACGATTTTTTTCCTTAATAAATTAAATGTATTATACACACTACTTGGACCACTTATTCCTCTCATTAATTAAAAACTTGCTCATAAGAAAGCAACAGAATAAGAATGACGAAGTTTATCAATTGATTAGATTTTTAAATTAATTTCCTCAAATTTAAATTGATTAAAATTATTTAGCATTTATCTTACATAAATAATTGCATTATTGAAAGGAATTATATAAATTATGTGATTTTATCTAATACAGTAGCAGGATAGGTTGTCTAGTAAATTATGGTTCAAAAGTTACACATTTAAATTTCACCAATACTTTAGTGGAAGAGAGTCAGATCCACAAAATTAGTCCGTGTAATCTCACTCAATTAACTCACGCGTGTTTTCACGTTTGAATTTATTATATTTGACAAATTGCATATTCAGACAACTTCATGTAGGAATCTAAGCTCTTCCTATATTGATTTGCTTTGTTTTGTTTTATAAAAAAAACTATAACTATAATAGCGGTAATTAAAAGTCAAAAGGCTATTTTAGTTTAATAAAGATATCATTATTGCCTTAGTATGCCGCCAAACTTGGGATATTATCATCAAGGAATAATTACAATAATTACTTTCATCGTATTGCATACCCATATAATTATAATAATAATTTATTATAAATATAAATCTATACAGAAAAATTCATAAATCGAGTTGGTTATATTCGTATTAATTTCAAAAGTACACTAATTTTGAACCTCCAAGACGTGGAACGAGCACATAAATTGTTAGGTTCCACGTTTATATTTTAAAAATATATATTTACATATAATTTAATTACAGGCTCAATCTTGAGTTTTATATGTAAACTAGAAAAACTCAACATAGCCTAGGAGCATAAAAAAATGCTTTTCTTACATCATTTTGGTTTTTCTAGTCAGAAAATGGGACCATACTGTTTATCTGTGAAGTAGTATGAATTACAGATCATGTTTTCCTTAGTTAACGTCTATAATTATTTGCTTATTTTTTTCATTTTTAAGATTTTTTTTTTATTTAATTTGTTCACTCTTGACACTTTTTTTACTATGTAATCTCGGCCGCCTCTCGATTAATAATTGTGCTTTCTCTCGTTAAAAATATATATTTATATATATCCATAATTATTGATCACTTGAATATCGAATCTAAGATTAGTATTTGTTCATCCTTATCCAAGTTTTGAACATGTAACTATAGTTGACCTCTGAACATCGACAAATATTTTAAATTGAAACATTTTTCTTGTACTCCCTCTGTTTTACTAATCAAGTCTCATTTTCTATTTCGGGATGTCTCACTAAACAAGTCTTATTTCATAAATGAAAATAAATGAGTGGACCACAACTACTCTAAATAAATGGATCCTGTTATAAACTAAAGAGAATGTAGAGAATAAATAGAGAGAGCAGAAATTAGATGTGTATTATTATGAGGGTGGAGACCTCTATTTATAGAGTACAAGATGGACTCATGGGTTTTTAGGGTTTACATGGTCATCACAATATATGGTAAGTATATATATATATAATATATTTACAACAGATCCCACTATTTTATATTTTTATACTACACATTTTTTTTCCATCCACTTTCTAAATTCTCATGCCCAAAAGCAATGGAACTTGATTAGTAAAATAGAGGGATTAATAAGATTGAATAGATAAAGTTAGGCTTTATTTGTCGTCGCTTAAGCCTAGAATCTACATAGAGAAGCATTCTGGTTAGGCATAACCGTTAAGTGGGTTTAGTTGTCAATGATGGCATAATTAAACATACTGATATTATTGTAATTAGTTATGTCAAACGCAGCCGTGGTTGAGTTTGTTTTCAACACAAATTATTAGTACAAAATGTTCTCAAGTATTGTAATACTCTTTCCTTTTTTTTAATCTTTTTTTCAGATTTCTCTTTTTTCAAATTATAAAATGTTCTTTTTTTAGATGCTTCCCATCATTACCCTTATGATTATTAGTACACTTCTTTCAAAGTATTGCATAAAATGAGTTTTATAACAACACGCAATTACCTCTCTAATTTACTTTCCTCGGTTCAGGAACGAGTATCGGTTATACACAGTCATTTTCACGATCAGGTGATTTATTAAACAACTTTTTATTTAGAATCTCTTGATATTAGTCATTTTTTTTATGATAAAGAACCCCGTAAACAACAAAAAAAAAATGTAAATTATAAAGGTTTTTCACTCTTTAATAAAATTTCACACACACAACTAACAATTCTACTTATAGATGCATCAAACCATGTTATATTAACTATGTGTAACATACTCGACCCAAAACATATGTATCCATGGTTGTGTTAGCAACAACTCCAGTATAGGACTAAGGATATTAATTAGAAGAAAGTTGAGATCTGCATTTAGGTATTTATTAGAGAGAAAGGTAGATAATTGTCAAATTTGAATATTAAGTACTACCTTAACAATGATGCAAAAACAATGAATCTAAAAAAACAATAATAATAAAAAAAAAAAAGAACCGAAAAGATGTGCACAATATTTTGAAAAACAGATAATTAAAATAAAAAAAAAAAAATAATGCAACATCGCCGGCAAATATAAACAATTCGACGGAGTAGTCGAACCAGCGGCCACAAAGGCTCAAAATATATACCAACTCGGAATTATTTAACATAACAAGGGAAGAAAAAGATCAACATCACTGTAAATCATACAGACAAGACCACTTTTTTTTTTCCCTCTCTATTTGTGTCGTTTTCTCTCCCAAGTTTAAATTTAACCAACCCGAAGCACCACCACCATGATGCAGCTACACTATATATTTCGTAACCACTACAAATTCTAGCCTAGAGAAAGCTATTAGGCTCTCAAGTGTTTCCACCAGAGGAACAAGAAAGAAATCCAAGTATAGTTTCTGGTGGACTAACCGGTTTTAACAGGGCGTGAATGCAAGAATGGTGTCACCAGAATGGCTCAGCACCGTGGACGATTTTGTGGGAGCCGAGAAAGAATTGTCACACGAACAAGCTACATTGTCATAGGATTATATGACAGAGCTTGCTAGTGATAGCTCGTGAATCTCACTCAGCATCCACTCTTCGCCGGTTTGGCCTCCAAGAACGATAGCTCTCGTCCCTCCAACAATGCATGTACTGTGTCCCCAAGCGAATCTAGGAGGCCGTCCGGGGACGTTTAGGATCCTCCATGTTGGTTTCTCCTCAGTAGGATCAAGTATGTAGAGCTGCGAAGCAGAGTGAAGGCCGGCCACAGAGCCACCAAAGATGAGGATTCTACCAGCAGGAAGACTTACAGCCACATGATCAAGGCGCGGAGGAGGTGCTATGCCCCCAGGATTTCCAGCACCAGGCATCCCACTCCCAGTAACTGATCTCCAACAAGGTTCGTCCTCACTCAAGTCCATGGTGAAAACATCACTAGATCGAAACCGAAGAGGGCCACTCTTGGCAAGACCTCCAAACATCAATATTTTCCTTCCGCCGTAAACAGATAATGTGTGGCCCAGACGTGAAGGTGGAGTCCATGTTACCGGTATCTCTCGCCACACTGGTTTCTCAATTGACAGATCGAGTAGGAAGGTATCACTGAGAAGCACTCCAGAATCTGCACAACCACCATACACAATTAGCTTGGTCCCATCAAGGGTGCATGAGCTATGCCAAGATCTAGGAAGTGGTGGTGCCAGGCTAGAGATCTCGCGCCAAGTGGGATGTTTGGCATCCAAGTCCAACACAAAGACGTCGTTAAGTAGGCCTTGCCTTCCACAACCGCCAAACAGGACGAGATGAGAGCCATTCACACAAGACAGAGTGTGACCCCATCGCCCAGGAGGTGGAGAGCTCACTTTCACATGTTGCCACTTTGGGTGAGTAGAGTTCAGGTCCAATACGAAGGTATCATTCATGGGTTGCATGTTGACACCTTCACCGCCAAAAAGTACCACACGGTTCCCAACAGCACATGCACTGAAGTTGCAACGTGAGGGTTCTACTGCACCTCCAACAATTAGTTTTCTCCATGCTGCAGCTTCAAGAGTTGTGAGTTCCCTTGCCAAACTGCTCCAACCTAGTCTTTTAGTGCTAGGCACGGTCTCCAGGACCCTAGTTGTTTCACCACCCCATGCATTTTGACATACCCTTCGCCAAAGATCTTCGTTCTTTGTTAGCTCGTAAAAACGTTGACAAACAGAGCTAACTGATGCAATATCCCTTGGAGTAAGTAGAGAAAGAATTTTGAGTGCAATTACTTCATCACTCAACTGCATTATTCCACATACCCCACGGCTGACGTTCCGAATATCTTCTGAAACTACTCCAGTAGAAGAAACATTAAACCTAAGCCTTTGAGATGGTCTAGAAGATTCTTTGGCTGAAGCTCCAGGAAGCGGACCCAGATCAAGAGTTGCTTCTGTAAAAACTTGTATGCCAATTACATGTGTTATAGTGTCATCATCACCATATATAGGGGTCATTCGGATCCTATTCATCAGTGGAGATCCATCTTTCTTGAAATTTAACAGTTCGCCTTGAAACTCAACACCTTCCCCGAGGCATCTTCTTATTTCAGCCACTACCGTGGAGTCCACGAGGGGATGCCTTCTCTTAGCAAACGGCCCTCTGCATTGCAGGAAACGGCTGCAGCAATCCAGAACAATCATGACATTAGTATATTATAACACATAAATGGGCAACATAATGTATAGCCAATCTTTTGCCCACTCCTACGATGATAAAACTCAAAATATGTTTTGTCAGATAACTGCAAAATGTTGATCAACAAAAGTATGGTTATAAGGATTGAGAGGCATACCACAAAGTATACCACAAATGTCAGATAATTGTTTCTCAAGCATACCACAAATTCCTATTAAATAAAAGCATACCACAAATATCATAGCTTACCCTTAGCGGTATTTCTCAATAGTGTAAGGGTGAGCTCCCCACCCCAAGAAAACGAAAAGTAAAAAGAACATAAATTTGGAAGGTAAAATGTTCATTTGACCTAATCTCATTCAAGTAGTAAGCGTAGCTTATTATATGTTGATAAAAAATTCACCATAACAGCTTCTAAAGTTGACATTCAAATTACAACCACTACTGTAGTTACCTCGGTTGGTAGATCACAGATGAGTGTCAGGAAGCCCATTTTTTCTTAGTAATGGTTGAAGAGGAAGAGAATGGGGAAATGACAAAAAATACCCCGTGTTCAGGTTGAAATGCGTAAAACTACCTTATGTTTGTTTTATTGCAAAAAACACCCCTGTGTTTTATAAAATGTTGCACGAAAAACCCTCCTATCAAATTAACACCTCGTTTATCTCAATCGATCTTAAATTTTTAAGAGTTTTAGTATCTAAATGAACTTACTAAACTAGACGAGGCAAAATCTAAAACAGTGAATAAGAATGGTGAGAAAACGTGAACTTTGAAGAACTGAGAATTAATCAACTGAAACTGCAAGAACCAGTCCCTTTTATGGATCATTGCAGTCCAATAGTCACCTAATATGAGCAAGAAGCACTATAATACAGTTCCCAGTAGTGCAAAAAATCATTACTAGTTTGAATTAAAGGAGAAACACGCACAACTGCAACATCTAAAACCAACCTACACAATACGGTTAGGTAATCTATGCATACATTAACGAATGTAAATGTGGCTGTGCACGAAGAGTCTACGAAGGAATCTTTTAACTATTTGAAATCACAAAGAATCCAGTAAAGCCCCTACAGAACTCATAAAAATAAAATCAAACTGATTGAGGAGATGATGCGTGCTGAGGAGCTTGTACAAACTTAAAAGGTCAGCATCAGGTATTTAGGTAGACAGTACTAATGAGTCTTGGTTGGCAAAATCATTTGGGACTCCAAATGAGAAAATGGTTAAAATAACATGGCCCCAAATATAAATAAAAATCAAGGGTAATATTCTTGAGACATATAAACATAAAAAAGAATTGCAACCTCGATATTACCAATCATTCTCTACAAGAATCAGAAACAAAAAAGAGTGCATTACTGGGTCAAGTATTTTAGGCAAACCCAAACCTGATAACACAAGGGCGTTAAAGCTATTCAATAGAAAAAACAATAACCACTTCTTCTGCCAAATTATTGCCAGGCGAATGTAAGACTGGCAAAAACGCACAGTTCATAAATATCAACCTAACTGGAATGCAGAAACTGAGGGAAAAGGTCCAAAGTCCAAGCAGGCAAGCACAGTACCAAATACGATCATTCTAATTCCACCTACTTTCTTCTGCAACAATTTTTCATCAACTGTGCGTTGCTACTTACAATTCCCTGTCTCAGATGATAAGCCTGGCCTAACTGAAGCAAAGGTGCCAATCCTATAGATTATCCGAGCAAATTACAATCCAGCACACAAGCAAATCCAAGGATTATAGAAACCTCAGTTTTGATCAGAAACCCACTGCTAAAGAAAAAAATTCCAACCGCAAAAACCCCCTTATTTGCCCATGGAAAACAGAAAGTAGGCAGACGAAGGAAAGCCGAAATTCAGGAAAATAACTAACCAATTACGTCCGAGAACTTCCTCCGCCCGAAATCCAGTAAACATCTCGAAGACGGAATTGACGTAAATAACGGGATGGTCGGGCTCCAAAGCATCCGTAACGACAAACCCACACGGCGCCGGTTGCAGAAGCGTGTCGACGGGGAACGGCAGCTGCCTGCCTCCGCCCTTCCTCAGCAAAAACCCTAATCCTTCCTCAATTTCATCCTCCTCTCCGCCGCTCAGATCAGACTCCGAGTTGCTGTCCCACTCCATCATAGCTTGGAAATGCCCAAAAGTTCCTCACCCCATACCACAATCGACAACAAATTCGAACAAGATCGCGATTAAAAATTGGGATTAAAATTGGGGATTTTAGGGTTGGGATTGTGTGGAGATGGGTGGATAAGAAGCTGGTTTTAGAAAGAAAGTAGAGAGAGAGCAACCGAGGGAGAGCAATTGCTGCGATTCACCGCCTTCTGTGAAGTACAAAATTGGCAACTACAAAATGAGAATTTTGGGTGACATAATTCCTATTTGGATGATCGATTTAGATTGATGAAAGATTGAAATCAACGGCTTTCTGACTTTCAACAAAAATATCAGCACTTTCCCAACTTTTTTTAGCTTTACATGAAGGTAACTGTAGTACTTAATGCAGTAGTTATTGTACTACTATACTTCTGTGTTTGTGTTATATGAATATTTTATTTGATCCATGTGTATCAATTCGTTGGTTGACGTATAGAAGTTTGATAATTATACCGGCTAAAACTTGAAGAGTCTTTTTCAAGTCGGTTGAAGTCCTTATTTCTTGTTCCACTTCAACCATTGTATGAATATAAGTACATAATTTTGAATCTATAACATTCGATCACAAGCTAAGCACCTTAATCGTTATGTCCTCATAAAAAGGCTGAATAACATAGAACTTTTTATTGAATTATGTTTAGTAGATAATAATGAAGTAACAAAAAAACAAAATCATACTAGTATACAATAATTCAACTGTCAAACATCGAGTTTTTTGTCAAAATAACATTTTCAAAAAATTATTTATCTAAATAATACTCTAAAAAATTAATTACCATACTAACATTCTTCTTCGACCATAGACTCCTAAATCTTCTCTTTCTCTCTTAAATGCAAACGCGGTACTCATTTCTCCTCTTCTCCATTTCAAAGACTCCTAACCACAAACGCGGTAAACAATAATAATCTTCAATCAAAATTCCCAAAATTTAAATCTCTGTTGGGAGATGATTCAGTAGTTGATTTGGCTGATCCCAAAACCCTATTATGATTGATGAACCATTATGTTGTAAAAGTTAACACTATTGTCTTTTGAGTGTTTCAGACTCAGCAGACTTGCCTTCAGCATGGTTCCGGCTCAGAAGTTTTGTTGGGATAAGGATTCAGTAGATGAATCTATAGATCTGATAGCCTTGATAGATTTGATAGATCCCAAAACCCTAGCTGAATATTGTACCTTCGTATCTGTATAACCTAGTCGAGTTCAGTTGTTAGAACTCAGTAGGATAGAGTTCAGTAGCTGTAGGATTCAGTAGAAGACCTCGCGCTCAGCTGAAGAACTCAAGATCGAAGAAGTCAGCTGGACACCATCCACCAGCTGAATCTGCTCAGGAATTCATGCCCATGCACTGAATGCTCAGAAGAACGTCAGTAGGAAAGACACTTCAGTTGAAGGTCCGAGGATTCAGAGGAAGTCAACCTTGATGTTTGACAAGTCTCAACTACCCATCTACCTCGACCAATAAGGAGCTGACAGCGACCATCTACTCTGACAAAAGCTGCTCTTAGACTGAAAAGAGGAGAATCTCTACAGTGCACCTACTCAACAACGTTCAAATTAAAGGAGCCGTTTTCCTTATCGTATCGACACGTGGCTAGACCTCCCTCCAACGGATCTATTCACCATCGACGACTATAAATAAGAGAAGTTGCCATGCAGAGACGACATCGGGAACCCAAGCTATCTACGCACAAACTCTTAGCAATCTCAAGCAGAATCCAGTGAAGAACTAGCGTCCATTCAAGAACCCTTTTAGTTCATCACTTAGAGTTTTATTCAGTTCCCCTTCTCTTATCTAAGCAAGCTCATTGTAATATCTTTAGCTTAGAAACCTCGAGGAACTTCACATCCTTGTGAAACCGTTCTTATTTGTAAGAACTTCCTCTTAGTTGGAGAAGACTAAAACTCTTCAAGTTTGAACCCTTGGTAAAAGTCACTACGACTATAAGTAGAGAATCTGTCCTGCACACAAATCACTGAGAACTTGCTCAGTATAAATTTCAAGGTTTGCGTCTGTCCAGTGAACAGACCAACTGAGACTTGCTCAGTATAAATATAACAGGTATCCTGCTTTGGTCAGGACAGTGGACGTAGGACCCAGTGTGTCCGAACCACTTTAAAAATTGCCGTGTTGATTTACTATTTTCATTAACTGCTCATACTGCATACAAATCGTACTTCATAAAACTCAGCATAAAAATTGGTGTTTTCTAACCGAGACGTTTAATAGGGCCTACACTTCCGCACACACTCTGATATTGAATGATTGTTCGACTGACTCAAGTCAGTAGAGCTAAACTCAGTTGAACATTTTCTGCCCACGCGATCTGAAGCATATTTGGATATCTGACTCAGTTCAGTAGCAAACTCAGCTAGAGCTGACTTCGCGTTTGAGAAAGAAATTTGTATTTAGGTGTATTCACCCCCCCCCTCTACACCTGAACCACGTCTCAGGACCAACAATTGGTATCAGAGCGCAGTGTTCTTAACTGATCATTGTTCTCTGAAACTAGTCTATCTCGAACAAAGATCCTAGAAAACCCGTTTTCTCTGCATCTTGCATTTCTTCATTGCATCCTATATCCTGCATCTTTCAATGGCTGATATTTCAGGTATTAAGACCGTGAAAATGTTCTCAACTAAAAATTATGTGATATGGCGCGTAAGGACGGAGGCACATCTAACTTCGCTGCACGACAGCATGACCGATGTTCTGGAGAAAGGTCCCATTATTCCGATGGTTGACTCAGTCGAACTCGTAGTGGATGGAGCAGGCGGTGCCAGAAACGGACCTAAAGTTGCGAAGGATAAAAGCTTCTTCACTCTTGAAGAGAAGAAAGTGCACAACCTCGACCGAGTCGCTCGTAATGCTATGCTGATGACACTCAGTGACTCTTATCTCGGAAGGGTGCATGACTGCAAGACAGCAAAGGAGCTATGGGATGCTCTCGCAGTGCTGAGCCAAGGAATTCCACAGATTAAAGAGAACAAACTGGAGTTGGAGCTGCAGAAACTCGAGGTATTCGCTATGCTTCCAAGGGAGTCCATAGATGATTTCAGTGCTCGATTTACAAATCAGATCAATATCATCAACGGACAGGGGAAGACGTTTAGCAACAAGGAGATCAACACCAAAATTCCTACGTGTATGAGGAGAACTGGCTTGAATTCTGTTACTCCTGACTATATATTTTCAGAGCTTAAAGCAGAAGAGTTTGAGTTCAACCTCCCACACACCCCCGGTGCTGAAGTTGAAGTGCCAATGGATCATGCTTACAAGGCATCAGCTAGCACTCCCGGAGCAAGTCCCTCAGCAACAAGCCAGTCAGCTGGAAGCTCAGTGACTATACCCACTGCTGACAACTTGGCTGAGACGTATGCTCTCCTCGCGGTGAAATACCAGAAGGAGAAAGAGATATTCAAACGGAAGATGAAAAAGGATTCCAAAAATTTCAAGGTAAGAGAGATGATAATCGCTCGAATAGTGAATCTAAATCTCTACCTGATTGCAGGAATACTGAAGCTGCCCCAGTCGAACAAAGAGATACCACAAGGGATGGCAGAACCTTAGTATGCTACAACTGCAAGAAACCAGGACACTACCAATATGAATGTCCTGAACTCTCAGCATCAAAAAGAGCTGAAAGGCAAGCCAGACACGACAAGTTCGTGAAAAAGAGGCAAGCCTACATAGCTGGAGAGTTGTCCGATTGCTCAAGTGAAGTAGAATTGTTCATGGAATTGTCTGATGAAGATGCCACATTCATGGCAATCGAGACTGAAGATGCTGAACTGTGTCTGATGGCCGGAGAAGAGGCTGAGGTAAATTCTGAACCCATTATATGCCCCTCTTCACCTGGCACACATGATACAAGCTCTGTTGCAGGAGAACCGCTAGATGTGGCTCTTGCATACGAAGATTTGTCGGAAGAGCAAATTCAGATGAGCCAGCAGTTCAACAAGACTATTCAGGAGATGGATATCCTGAAAGCAAAGAATCAGAGACTTTCAAAGAGAAGTCATGACTCTACTGAGTCTGAAGGACTTGTTCAGAGACTGAAGGAAGAGATAAATTCTCTGATGACTAAGTCTCATGACCAAGAAGCACAGATCTCAGTGCTGACCAAAGACATCTCTGATAAAGAGACTGAAATTGCTAATCTCAAGGAAAGTCTCGCACATGCCAAATCTGAACATGAAGCTCTAAGGAAGAGTGATGAGGTGTGGACAACCTTGATGACAGAGCAGTATATTGGAGCAAAGGAGAAGTTGGAGAAGCTTCTATGAGCACAGAGACCACATGCCACCAAAGAAGGACTTGGTTACACATGTGAAGCCTCCACTTCAGGACAGAAGAGCTCCAACAAGCTGACTGATAGGTTTGTCCAGGGGATAACTCAACATGCAGAATTCACATCCCCTCAGACAAAGAATAAGCAGAAGATACAAGCACCTCAGTCTAGCAACAGGAAAGTGACCCATGGTTTAAGCCCCAAGACACCAAGGTCAAACTCAAGGGGAACCAAGAAGGTCAGGTGGGTTGAACAGTATGGCCACCAACTACTGACTCACCCAGCTCAGTACGGATCATATTACTATGAGCCAAGAGTCAAAGGCCCTAAGGTTCAGAAGAAGAAGAAGAAAGCTGAACCACAACAGACTAAGAAGTCAGCTACTCCACGTTCAGTGGAGCAGACTACTGACAACAAGGGCAAGATGAAGTCTGAAGCCACCAAGGCTGTCAGACAAGTTTGGATCCTCAAATCTAACCATTAAGGACCCAAGCTGAACCCAAAGGGTACCTGAATCTATTTTTGTTTTGCAGGTGCAACATGACCCTTGGATTGTCGACAGTGGATACTCAAGACATATGACACATCAGAAGAGCCTACTGACCGACTATGTTTAGCAAGATGGAGCCAGAATTGAGTTTGGTGACAACTCCAAAGGCTACATAAGGGGATACAGAACATTAAAAATAGGAACTGCAGTAGTTCCTAGGGTATTTTATGTTGAAGGACTTCAACATAATCTCCTTTCTGTCAGTCAATTCTGTGATAACTCCAATAAAGTGACTTTTGACGCAGGTTTTTATGTTGTTCTTAATAAATCTACAGGAAAAACTGTATTATCAGGGTCGCGGCAAAGAAACATATATTATGCTGAATGAAATATCGCCGAACTTGAAGCGTGCCTGCTAGCACATACGAGGTCAGATGCCACAACAGTATGTCTGTGGCATAGACGACTGAGTCATCTGAACTTCAAAATAATGAACAAGCTAGCTCGCGATGCTAAAGTCAAAGGACTGCCCAACGAAGTATTCAAGAGACATAAAAATTGTGAAGCATGTCTGAAGGGGAAGCAAAGAAAGTCAAGCAACCCGCCTATTCCGTCGCCTTCTACTGATGGAATCCTTCAGCTGCTGCACATGGATTTATTTGGGCCAGTCAATCCAGTGACGATCAGAGGAAAGAAGTATGCTCTTGTGGTCGTTGATGACTATTCGAGATATACTTGGGTGATATTCATTGCCAACAAGTCTGACGTCAAAATTGAGCTGCCGAAACTACTAAAGCGGCTGAGCGTTGAAAAGGATATCAAGATTCAGAGGATATGCTCAGATCGTGGAACTGAGTTTCTGAACTCAATGGTAAGAGAATTCTATGAGGCTGAAGGCATTGAACATGAAACATCAGTAGCACGCAAGCCCCAGTAGAACGGACTTGCTGAAACAAAGAACAGAACACTTAAAGAAGAAACAAGGACGATACTCGCAGACTCAGGTCTTCCATTGAAGTTCTGGGCATAAGCTACTGACACTGCTTGCTACACTCAGAACCGGTCTCTACTGACTCAGATGCACATGAAGATGCCTTATGAGCTGTGGAAAGGGAGAATTCCTTCTATTATGCATTTTCATATCTTTGGTTGTCCGTGCTTTATCCACAATAATGGAAAGGACCAGTTAAAGGTCTTTGAAAGTAAGTCAGACCAAGGAGTTTTCTTAGGATACTCTAGGGTCAGCAAAGCTTTCAGGGTCTTTAACTACCGGACCCTTTGCGTGGAGGAAAGCCCTCATGTTGTATTTGATGAGTTTATTTCGGAGTACAAGAAGTCAAACTCTCAGCCAGAAGCTAAAGAGGTCAGAAGCAAGCTACATGATCTAAGCTTAAAAGACAATACCGAAAAGATCCAGCATTATTGGGATAATGATTCAGATGATGATTTTCAGCACCCAACAACAAGCAATGTAGCTGAGGAGATTGATTCTAACAAACAGAATCAATCCCAGGTAATTATGGTCGATGGGGAAACCGATATGGTAACTGAGACCTCTACTAAGAATAACAACTCAGGGGGAACTTCTCATGTTCCTGAGCTGAATGCCCCTGAACTTGGTGACTCGGTAGATCCAACCATTGTTACTAAATTACTTTAGACTCAGAACAATACTACTGAAATTCCTAATACTCATATTGTCTGTGTTGAAACAATTCCAGATGAAGTAACAAGACGTCGTTGCTCATGGCTAGATGCTCATTCTTCAGATCTTATCATAGAAGATCCTTCAGCTAGCATCAAGACACGATCCAAATTCTGTCAAGGAGAAAGTGCCTTGTATTCATGCTTCTTGTCGACTGAAGAACCTCAAACAATTGAGGAAGCGCTGAATGATGCTGACTGGATCACCGCCATGCAAGAAGAGCTGAACCAATTCACGCGAAACGACGTATGAGAGCTTGTTGACAAACCTGGACACCAACACGTGATAGGAACGAAGTGGGTCTTCAAGAACAAGCGTGATGAAAACAGCGTCATTGTCAGGAACAAAGCTCGACTCGTTGCCAAAGGATATTGTCAGTCAGAAGGGATAGATTTTGACTAAACATTCTCCCCAGTCGTAAGATTGGAAGCTATTCGTCTATTCCTAGCTTATGCAACACATCAGCAGTTCACAGTCGATCCGATGGATGTGAAGTCAGCTTTTCTGAACGGCGTACTGAAGGAAGAAGTCTATGTTGAACAACCGCCCGGCTTTCAGCAGGGACATCAGGTTTACAGACTTAAGAAAACTTTGTACGGGTTAAAACAAGCACCCAGGGCTTGGTACGATACCCTCTCAGACTTTCTACTTCAAAAAGGTTTTCAGAAATGAACAGTGGATCGCACCCTATTCAGTATCAAGTCAGGCGAAGACATCCTACTGGTGCAGATCTACATGGATGACATCATCTTTAGATCAAGGAATCTGACTATGTGTCAGAAATTCGAGCAGATGATGAAAGAAAAGTTTGAGATGTCGATGATGGGAGAGATGAATTATTTCCTTGGACTTCAAGTCAAACAATCAAAGAAGGAAATATTCATTAATCAAGCGAAATATACTTGAGATCTTATCAAGAAGTTTGGGTGCGAATCCAGCAAGTCAGTCAAGATACCCATGACCACCAATCTCAAGATTGATCTTAACAAAGAGGGAGTATCTGTTAACTCAACTGACTATCGTGCTATTATTGGTTCTTTGTTATATCTTACAGCCAGCATACCTGATATAACTTATGCTGTAGGTGTATGCGCACGATTTCAGGCGAATCCCAAGAAGAGTCATATCGATTCAGCGAAGAGAATTCTTCGTTACCTGAAGGGAACACCTGATGTTGGATTGTGGTATCCAGCTGATGATAACCTCGAACTAACTGGTTACTCTGATGCTGACTATGCAGGTTGCCAAATCGACAGAAAGTCAACCTTAGGAACTTTTCAGTTTCTCGGTAGCAAGCTCATATCATGGCTCTCAAAGACACAACACTCAGTAGCGACGTCCACCACTGAAGCTGAATATATGGCTGCCGGAAGCTATTGCGCACAGATACTGTGGCTTCGACAATAGCTGAGAGACTACAACATTCATCAAGATGAAGTGTCGATCTACTGCGATAGTACCAGTGCTATTGCAATCACTCAGAATCCAGTTCTACATACAAGATGCAAGCACGTGGACATTCATCATCACTTCATCAGAGATCATGTCGAGAAAAAGGATATCAGAATGGAGAAGATCCACACTGATAAGCAAAGAGCTGATATCCTGACCAAACCTCTAGCTGAGACCAGATTCAACAATCTTTCAACAGAACTAGGTCTTTTGGATCCTACTGATACGATTCAGTAGATGATCCGAGAAGTACTAAGTAAGGGGGAACCAATATTCAGTACAACTGAATACTCAGCATTCGTTAAACGTGGTATCAGCTGACTACGATGTTCAGCTGACAGGTTATGAGTATTAAATTCAGCTTTTGGTGATTCATCATGTCATAGCATTTATTTCCCGCCATTAATGTTCATCGTATAGCACTGACTATGTCGTTTTCATTAAACTCACGACATTCCATAAACCTGAATGCGGCGCATTAAATGCATGTCATATCACCTTACCACTTAGGCGTTAGAGATAAGTAGGCAAGATTATAGGCGGCACACTAATCATAACCTATTATAACATTCAATCTGAGTCGTTCACTAATTTAAACCTGATTAATCTCAGCCGTGTAACTAAAACCGCCTTAGATTCAAATATGAGTATATATATTCACTCATCTCTAAAACTGCCTTACTTTATCCGCCATTAACGAAGAATCTGTGCTTTGCATTTGCTCTCTATATTTGCATCTAGACTTCTATTGCTTTTCTACACATTTTCTTCGGTAAGCAACTCTTAATACTGAATCTGTAACTAACTATTTGTATTCAAGTGCTAATATCTCCTTTTGCAGATCTCAGTTATACTATGACACTACCATTTGTACCCATCTCAGACATCGCTATTCCCATCGATATGGAGGATATTCTTTCCGGGAAGCGCGTTTGATTCGAGCCAGTTCTGTCTGTTAGAACTTGTGGGGTGGACTGCATGACGCCCGTGTTTGATGCTTTGGAGAGGTCGGGTCTTCTTCCGATCCTTTTGCGTGCTCCACGTCATCTCCTCCCTCGCCAAGTTGCAGAGTTCTTCCTCAACTTCCGCAAGAGAGAAGTCCTTGCTAATTAGTGGGAGGACATGGCTTCTCAGTTAGACGTCTCCAAGAGTCTACATGATAGTTTTGGTCTGGTCGACGAGGGATCATCAGTCGCCAGATACAAGGAATCGGAGATCAATCAGTATCTTTGCCGATTCAGTGGCTTATCGAACTGCGTATTCAAGGCAGCATTTTCAAAGAATTAGTTGCTGCTTGAGTACAGAGGGTTGGCGTACATGGTCAACCACATTCTTACGAGTTCAGCAGGTTCGTACGACCAACTCAGCAGAATCCGCGTCCAACTGATGATGGCGATAGTTGACGCTGCTAAAGTCAACTGGAATGCCTTTTTCTAGGCTGAGTTCAAAGCTCAGTCGCAGAAGTTTGTTGATGCTGAAGAAGGGATGCAGTTGATCCCTAAAGGGAAATTGTTGTATGGGACCAATGTGTCAGTCTTGATCGAAGACGACCTCCCCATAACCGTCTCATTCGCTAATGTTTTTTACTTCGACATCAAGCTGATGAAGTTCACCACTGCCACATTAGCTGAGAAATCTATTGGGAAGGGACCTGCTGCTAAGCGTCTGTTGGAAACCATTCAGCCCCCCATTTCCATTGAGGCGAAGAGGTCGAAGACTCTGAAGAAACCTGTTTCCGATGTACCACCCTCCTCTCCTATCTCTATAGAGGATTCTGGGTTAGGCAAGCATGACATAAACATTAGAGATAAGGTTGAGACCGTCTTCACCGAGGAAACTCAGCCGGACATTCCAGCTGATACTCAAACCGCTGAGGTTTCCTCAGTTCCACTCTTTGTACTCAATGCCCATCTAAAGGCAACAGATGAGGTAGTTACAGAGATTCCAGAGATCAAACCCCATCCTGATCTCGTGGATATAGCGATCCGCACTCGGATCTAGATGCACATACGCTTCTTGGAGTGGGATCTGCTAGAAGAGACCATTCAGGTCAGGTCTCTATCCACACTGCTCAAGGAGGAGCAGACACTCAGGGAGGAAATCGGCTATGAGGAGCCAGCAGATATTGCCTCTTTGGAGGATCTCGGAGCAGTTATGTTGATGCTGCTCCACAACAAGACTCAAGGAGCTGAGCCCTCATCCACTCAGCCTCCTTCTCCCCCACCATCACCTCCTCGTGATGATCAGCCACAACCGCCTAAGGATGCAGAAATGGGTAGATCTGCTAAAGGCAACACACCCAAGAATGATCAGCCACAAACGCCGTCCACATCTGGCCCGATCATTGCAACTCTGTCTTCGACTCAGCACCAGCAGCAATTGAAACGCCGATATCAGTCTGCTGAGATCAAAGACATCTCAATGGAGTCTATTAACAAGGTTATAAAGTGACAAGCTCACAAGAACAGGAACCTTGCCGATGATGTGAACCAGAAGTAGAGTAGGTTCACAGAGGCACAGACAAAGTCGCTGACTAGCCTGACAGCTGAAGTGTAGAGGATCAGTGCGCCAAGTTCAGTTGATATTGATGCGATCCTCGCTAAGGCACTTGCAGCTCAGCGAACCGACCTGAACGCTCAGTTCGAAACTCTCTTACAGTCGCAAGCTAAATCCTTCTCTCAGGAAGTGGAGGTTGTAACAGGTCGTGTTCAGAAAGCAGTGGAGGAGCGGTATGCCTTCACAGCAGACAGTGTATCCAAGGCACTGACTCAACAACATACCTCCTGCCAAACGATAGAGCAGAATGCGTCAGCTGTAGTGCAAGACTACCTCACCAAGTTTGATAAATCTAAAGATGCTCTACTGAAGGCCATTGATCAAGAGCATGACAAGAGGTGGGAGTCATACACTGATGTAGCGACAGATATTGCTACTGGAATGACCTTTGTTAAAGATTTCGTAGCTGAATTGACCAAGAAGGTCACAGCCCTGGCCACCCTCCTTGATGATGCCAAAAATGGGGAAGGGTAGAGATCAGCTCAGCTTAGATCTATCTTGAAAGCTGAAGATCAGTAGCAGGGTGGACCGAGCTGAGCAGCTGATAAGGCTATAGTGCTAGCAGCTGAAGGAACAACTGAGCAAGCGGTAGCTGAGGTGACTTCATATCTTGAAAATTATCTGTTGAAGGCTCACCACCTCCAGCACAGGGAAAGGGCAAGGCGCCTGCTGACCCTAGCTCTCCTAAGGCTCAGAAAAAGTTGAAGTTCAAATCGCGAGAAGAGAAGATTGCCTATGATGAGCAGCTCACGAGAGAACTAGATGAAGAGGAAGCTAAACATAAGCCAGCTACAAAGAAGGAAGGGGTTCAGATCCGTTCTCCTGCTTCGGCACAAACGCGGTCGACCACCTCGAAGCAATCTCGGTCAGCAGCGGCCAGATCAGCAGCTGCTAGAGCTCAACAGTCTAGAGCTCAGCAGACTCAGACCCAAAAGTCCAAGACTAATCAGCAAGGCGGAGCTTCAGGTTCCAAGTCAAAATCTCAGTCGCCAGCTGATTCAGAGGAACAACCACATGTTCCCTCCATGGTCCCTTCCAAAGAACAGGAGCAAGAAATGAAAGAAATATGGGACGCATGCGATAGGGCCTTGGACAGGACAACTGAGGCAAGGCAACTGAGAGAGGCGCGAGAGAGAATACGCCTAGCTGACCTTGAAGCCCTCAGGCTGAGGATATAGAAAGAAGCCAGGGAGAGGGTACCGGTTAAGGACATGAGTATCCCTCGTTCCTCCAGCTTCTTCAGGAGCAGAGAGCCCCTTAGTCAGGTGAAGCATATTGTATATAAACGAACTGACGCTTGGGTGCTTCTCAAGCATAATCAGCAATGGGAGGAGATGAAGGTAGAATTCATCAAGCGATTCTATGTGTGGAGAATTAGGAATGAAGATTCCTCCTAAGATGCTGACTCATATTTCAAAGATCTCCTGACCACCATGAATCTAGCCCTCCTAGCTGAGATTCAGACTCTGCTTGACCAGATGGGTCAAAGGCTGAAGGCACCTCCCTTTCGGACTCTACCTCCTCCTATAACGCATGCTGGTAACTTATGAAAAAAGGAGATAGAAGAAGAGATCGGGAATGCTATTTATAGCAGAGGTCTGACCGAGAACATAGAAGAAGTCAACTGACTTTCGGGCGAGGACGCAATAGTTCAAGAAGAAGCCCAGCTGATCCTTCTTTCCTAGTATAGCTTCTTAGTGATAGATGTCTATGTACTGTAATTTCTTCATCATATATGATAATATCACTTTTTGGCCATGACAATCACTCATTGTCTCTACGGCTGTATTTTACTTTTCAGCACGACTGATTACCTCAGTGATCAACTTCTAACTTATCTTATCTGACCTATGTGACTTATGTGCTTATTTGCATTAGAACTATTTCCTACTGATTAACCGTGTTTATCTTAATCTTCTCTGATATATTGCTTATACTTAGGAGGAAGAACTCTTTTATGATCTAATAAAAAACAGAGAAATAGGGGGAAATTGTTTCTTAGGGGGAACTTGCATCTTAGGGAGATGATTGATAATTGTTGAACTTACATATGATGATTAGCTACTATATGATCTATTCTGAACTTTGATTATTTGTATCAGCCTTGTTTTTATGTGAATGTGCTGAACTTGTTATGATCTGATAAGCTCTGATACATGTCAGCATGCTATAACTATGTTAACTGAAGTCATGATCTGTCACATTCAGCTATTATTAACAGTCGTAGTTTGGCTCTGATACATAACCTTATTATCATAAGTTTGCTCTGATATTCCTTTACTTGTGACTGCTCTGATTTCTCATTTTCTTTATCTTAGTCAGCTGTGATTTGTTGACTGGAGCATTCCCTTGTAACATATATTTTATTCTGTAGCTATTAGTCTTAACCTTAGCATGTTTTCTGTGATAGAAGATGTAATAGGTTTTGGCATCATCACATAGGGGGAAATTGTTGGGATAAGGATTCAATAGATGAATCTATAGATCTGATAGCCTTGATAGATTTGATAGATCCCAAAACCCTAGCTGAATATTGTACCTTCGTATCTTATAACCTAGTCGAGTTCAGTTGTTAGAGCTCAGTAGGATAGAGTTCAGTAGCTGCAGGATTCAGTAGAAGACCTCGCACTCAACTGAAGAACTCAAGATCGAAGAAGTCAGCTGGACAGCAACCACCAGCTGAATCTGCTCAGGAATTCGTGCCCATGCACTGAATGCCCAGAAGAACGTCAGTAGGAAAGACACTTCAGTTGAAGGTCCGAGGATTCAGAGGAAGTCAACCTTGATGTTTGACAAGTCTCAACTACCCATCTACCTCGACTAATAAGGAGCTGACAACGACCATCTACTCTGACAAAAGCTGCTCTCAGACTGAAAAGAGGAGAATCTCTACAGTGCACCTACTCAACAACGTTCAAATTAAAGGAGCCGTTTTCCTTGTCGTATCGACACGTGGCTAGACCTCCCTCCAACGGATCTATTCACCATCGACGACTATAAATAAGAGAAGTCGCCATGTAGAGACGACACCGGAACCCAAGCTATCTATGCACAAACTCTTAGCAATCTCAAGTAGAATCCAGTGAAGAACTAGCATCCATTGAAGAACCCTTTTAGTTCATCACTTAGAGTTTTATTCAGTTCCCCTTCTCTTATCTAAGCAAGCTCATTGTAATATCTTTAGCTTAGAAACCTCGAGGAAGTTCACATCCTTGTGAAACCATTCTTATTTGTAAGAACTTCCTCTTAGTTGGAGAAGACTCAAACTCTTCAAGTTTGAACCCTTGTAAAAGTAAGTACGACTATAAGTAGAGAATTTGTCCCGCGCACAGATCACTGAGAACTTGCTCAGTATAAATTTCAAGGTTTACGTCTGTCCAGTGAACAGACCAACTGAGACTTGCTCGGTATAAATATAACAACTATCCTGCTTTGGTCAGGACAGATGGACGTAGGACCCAGTGTGTCCGAACCAAGTGAAGAACACGAACCCAGAACGCGAACAGTTCATTTATAGCTTAGATCGAAGGAGTTCATTTATATCTTAGATCGAAGGAGTTCATTTATAACTATAGCTTAGATCGAAGGAGTTCATTTATTGAACTGTTCTTAGTGTTAAGAACTCCTTTATAGTTGGAGATACATTCAAACTATCATAGTTTGACCCTGTAAACTGAGACTTGCTCAATATAATCACAAGTTAAAGTTTGTCTAGTGCACAAATGTTAGTCCCGAGTCAAACGTTCAGGTGTAGTGGGGGGGGGGGGAGAATATACTTAAAAACTTTTTTCTCAAACTCTAAACGCGAACAGTCCGTTTCACGGATGATGTCTACTGAATGGATTCAATAGACCAGACAAGCTGCTCTTGATCGCGTGGACAAAGAGACTGAGAGTGATGAGCTCTGCTAGCTGACTGGAGTCGAAATCAGGAGCGTTCAACAACAATTCAGTAGCATACGGAATGTGTAGGCCCATTTCAGTTTGTATTGAAAACGTTTGTTTATTAAAGTCGTTCAGTAGTTTAGTGCAACGTTTTAAGCTTTGACTGAAGTAGCAGTTGTATGATTTTGTAAAGATGTTTTCAGTATGAGCAGATAATCAATGCAACAATTAAACGCCACAACAATTTTTAAAGTGGTTCGGATATGCAAGATCCTACGTCCACTCGTCCCGAACAAAACAGGACACTATTTTATTATACTGAGTTAGTCTCAGTTAGTTTGTTTGCAAGACAAACTTTAACTTGCGATTATACTGAGCAAGTCTCAGTTTACAGGGTCAAACTGCAAGGTTTGAATGTATCTCCAACTATGAAGGAGTTCTTAACAGTAAGAACAGTTCAATAAATGAACTCCTTCGGTTTAAGCTATAGATATTACAATGAGCTTAATATTAGAGGGTGGGAACGAGAAAGGTTTCTAGAGCGAAGAAAAAGAGGACTAAACACTCTGGGTTCGTGTTCTTCACTTGAATAATCGCTAAGTGTTCTAGAGCTTTAGTTCGTTGTATGCTTGAGTTCCCGTATGGTCGCTTGTATGATCGTGTAGTGCGACTTGAAAGACCACAACCTTCCCTCTATTTATAGTCGTGAGTGTGAATATATCCGTTGGAGACAAAACTGTCCACGTGTCACTCTATATAGGTGGCAAACGACTTCTTTCCTTTGAATTGTGTAGAGTCCGCTTCTTTGCAGAAAGTGGTTGACTTGCAGCTTTTGTCGGAGACTTTGCCAGCTGGCTGCTTGTCATTGGTCGAGGTAAAGAAAGTGGTTGAGCCAAATTCAGACTTCAAGGTTGATACTGAAGCTGACCTTTCTCAGATGTACGACCTCAGACAATTCTACTAAATCTGACTTGAAGTCCACTGTTAGTTAAAGCAACTGATAGACCGTTGCTGAGTCTAGCCCATAGGTTCAGTAGTATACTCCTGCTGAGTTCAACTCTACTGAAGGCCAAGACTACGAGTTCGATAAACCGCTCCTCTGCGAGTCCAGTTCTGCGACTCCCGAACACCTTTCGATATCTTTGCTCTGCCGAGTCCACCATGCCGAATCTTCACTCCATGGTATTGCAACCGATAGTCTAGTGAGGGATAGCAAACGGGACTTCAGAGCCAGACCATGCAGAAGGCGAGTCTACTGAGTCTGAAAAACTCAAAGACAAAGGTGTTAACTTTTACACAGGAATGGTTCACCAATCAGAATAGGGTTTTGGGATCAGTCAAATCTACTACTGAATCATCTCCCAACAATTTCCCCCTATTTGATAATGCCAAAACCTATCACTAAAACAAACTATATCTCACTATCAATCTAAAGAACTATCAGATACAAACTCCTTACAAATATTACAATGAGAAACTATGGAGAGTATCTTCAAGTCTTCTAGTCTAAGCAAGAACCGAACACACAGATAATCAGTGGGTGTGTGAGTTAGTAATCAGTTAGGTGATTATGAGTGTTAAAATAAACAAGAAGCGGGCCATGGAGAAAATGAGGAATTGTCAGGCCAAGTAACAATTGATGTATTGGTGATAAGAAATAGAGTACAATTACATCATTGCTACACTAGGAACAACTACTGACACAAACAAGCTAGACTACTTCCTAGCAGATTTAAAGTGTTGGATCTTTGCCTTGAAATCATTAGATTTATCCTCGGGCAAAGGAAGTTCGTATAGCTTGAAAGTGCCTCACCTCAGCTTCTGAATCTTCGGAATATCTTCAGGATCAGTCGGTTCAAGATCAAGAGCTTTAGCTGCATTCCTAGCTTCTATTTCTATCTGGGCTGTGAAGAGTGATCTGTCTAACTTTCTCGGTGGAGGCAGAGTCCTGAAGGCCGGAGTTCTAACTGCAATGTTATCTTCAAGGAGGGCCTTCTGAACTATATTGTACACTTCATTATCACACTTCTCAATCCATTCAGCAAACTTTTCGGCTTTGACGGAGTCGGACCAAAACTGCCATACATAGTATCTCTAGATAAATTCAGCTTTGATCGTCTCCCAAGCCTGAGTCTTCTCCCAGGGCATCCACTCATCTACACGAGGTCATAAGTGCGTTTTCAGATCATTAGGTACTGTGAAGGATAGTTTACTGAGGGACAGCAGATGGAACTTCAGAGCCGCACCATGATGAAGGCGAGTCTACTGAGTCTGAAAAACTCAAAGACAAAAGTGTTAACTTTTACACTGGAATGGTTCACCAATCAGAATAGGGTTTTGGGATCAGACAATTCTACTAATGGATCATCTCCCAACAACAAACTAACTGAGACTAAATCAGTATAATAAAATAGTTTCATGCCTTGTTCAGGACAGTGGACATAGGATCTTGCGTATCCGAACCACTTTAAAAATTGTTATGTCATTAACTATTGCATTGATTAACTGTTCATACTGAAAATATATTTACAAATCATACAACAACATTTTTAGTACAAAGCTTAAAACATCGCACTAATCTACTGAAACTGTTTTTGTTAAACAAACGTTTTCAAGAAATAAGCTGAATCGGGCCTACACTTTCCGCACGCTACTGAACCCTGCTGAACGCTACTGAATTTTGACAGTAAGTCAGGTAGCAAAGCTCAACATCTTCAGTCACTCTGTCCACGCGATCAAGAACAGCTTGCTTGGTCTGCTGAAGTCATTCAGTAGGCATCCTCCGTCTGTCGGACTGTTCGCGTTTAAGTTTGAAAAGGTTTTCAGGTGTATTCACCCCCCCTACACCAGAACATTTGACTCGGGACCAAGAATTGGTATCAGAGCGGGAGTTCTTCTGACTCTCGTTATCTGAAACTGGTATACTTGAACTGATCCTTTGAAAACATTTTTCACAGCATACATCTATTCGTACATCCTTAATCCATAAACTGTGCATTATGTCTGATATGTCAAGGATTCGGATGGTACCCATGTTCTTAGTAGAGAACTACGGTGTATGGCGCTTAGAATGGAGGCGCATCTGACCTCACTACAGACAGCATGTCTGATGTGCTGGAAATCGGTCCTATCATTCCTCACATAAACAACGTTAAATTCAACAAGGTGGAGCCAAGACAGGGAAGATGATCGCTAAGAACAAATCGGACTACATGCTTGAAGAGAAGAATCTTCATAATCTAGATAGAGTTGCACGCAATGTTATTCTAACAACTCTGAGTGATTCTTATCTTGGTAGGGTTCAGGATTGCAAGTCCGCAAAAGAACTCTGGGATACACTGGCGCTACTGAGTCGGGGGACTCAGAAGATCAAAAATAACAAACTAACGCTGGAGCTCCAGAAGCTTGAGAGACGCACCCTCATGCCCAATGAGAGAATTGAAGATCTGAACGACAGATTCACAAGTATAATGAACTCAATCAACGGGCTAAGGAAGACACTCTTGAACAGTCGAGATGAACCTGAAGATATTGCGAGCACTGCCTGAAGGAAGTTGGAGTTCATTCGCCACGTATCTTCGACACTCGACCTTGATTCTATTTCTACTGACCATATACTTTATGAATTGAAGGCAGAGGAGTTAGAGTTCAGTCTGCCTCAGAAGATAAGGGATGGAGCTAACACTACACATGATCATGCTCTAAAGGCATCAGTCAACACTCCATCAATAGCAGTGAGCAATCAAACAACTTCAACAAGCTCAGTCTCGATTCCTACTGAAGGAACCTCTGAACGATATGCTCTGCTGGCCCTTAAGTACCAGAGAGAGAAGGATAGGAGGATCAAACTGAAGAAATCCTATCAACAATCCCAAGGTAAGCATGATTCACCTTCTAAAGGAGATCATAATCAAAAACTCTCTGAATGTAGGAATGAAGAATCTACTTCCAAGCCTGAAAAGTCCGAACATAAATCAAGCAGACCCTCTTCATGTTACAACTGCAAGAAAGATGGGCACTACCAGTACGAGTGTCCAGAGTCGAGTGCAGCTGAGAGAGCTATGCGACAAGCTCGAAGAGCGATGTGCGCCAAAAATCACCAAGCATTCATTGTTGGAAAGCTTTCAGATGATTCTGAAGAGCCAGAGAACTTCATGGACTCATATGATGATGAAGTCTTATTCCTTGCAGTAGAAGCTGAAGAAAATGAAAAGTGTCTCATGGCCGGAGAAAAGGATAAGGTAAACTCCTATGTAAATTATGTACCCTCTCCACCACGCACACACAATACACAATCTACTGCAGGTGATCATCCAGAATCTGCACTACCCTTGGAAGCCTTAATAGATGAGCAGATTAGGATGAGTTTGGACTTCAGTAAGACACTTCAGGACATGGATCTCCTGATAGCTGAGAATGAGAGACTTTCTAAGTCTTGTCAGGACGGTTCTGAGTCAGCTCAGCTTGCCAAGAGACTGAACGAGGAGAATGAATCTTTGATGATACAGTCTCAGCAGCAAGAAGAACTGATCTCAGCACTGATGAAAGACTTGGCTAAGAAAGTCACTAAACTAGGTCTACTGAAGAAGGAATATTCAGAACTACAAGCATAGCACGAAGCTCTCAAGAAGAGTGATGACGTCTGGAGTGTTCTGATGACAGAGAGATTTCTAGGAGCAGAGAAGAAACTCGAAGCCATGCTTACAAGTCAAAGGTCTTTAACTCATAAGGAAGGGTTAGGCTACAACACTTATGATGCTTCAACCTCAACTCCACAAGATTCAGCAGTCGAGCTTACTGATAGGTTTGTCAAAGGGAGCACTGAACTTTCAAAATACCAGAAACCCTTGACAAAAGACAAACAAAAGGTGAATTTACCTCATCCCACCTATCAGAAGTCTGGAAGATCTCGCTCACAACCTCCCAGTAAGAAGCAAGGGGGAACTTCAGTAAGATGGGCAGATCAATATGAGCCTCCAACCTTGACTCACCTAGCTCAGTACGGCAGTTATTACTATGAGCCAGTAGTCAAGCAGGCACCTAAGATCCAGAAAAAAGCCACTGAATCAGCTCAGAAGGTCAAAAGTCCACCCAAGCAGAAGATCAGGACCACGGAATCTCTAAAGCAGACAGAGGCAACAACACTGAGCCCTTCAGTGAAATATGTTGACAGGTCAAGAAGGAAGTTGTCTGAGACTACAAAAGTAGTCAGACAGATTTAGATTGCTAAATCACTAACTCCTAAGGACCCAAAAGAAATATAAGGGGTACCTAAGTGTGATTTTCTATTTTGCAGGTACAAAAAGACCCATGGTACGTAGATAGCGGATGTTCCAGACACATGACGTACCAAAAGACCTATGGTACGTAGATAGTGGATGTTCCAGACACATGACGTATCAAAAGACACTGCTGACAGATTACATCACAGAGGAAGTACATCCAAAGGCTACACGAGAGGACATGGAACACTGAATATTGGAACCACTACAGTTCCAAAAGTATCTTATGTTGAAGGGGCTCCAAAATAACCTCCTCTCTGTTAGTCAATTCTGTGATAATAATAAAAGAGTGATATTTGACACTGGTTTTTGTGATATACTTGACAAATCCACAGGTAAAATAGTGTAATCAGGAACACAGAAGAAGAACATATACGTTGCAAACTGGAAATCCATGGAGCCTGAAGTTTGTTTGATAGCACGGAACGAAGACAGAACTGAGTGGCTGTGGCACAGAAGACTCAGCCATCCCAACTTTAAGGTGCTGAACAATTTAGCAAATGGATCTCTTGTCAGGGGACTGCCCAAGCGAGCATTCAAAAAGGAAGAAGGGTGTGAAGCCTACTTGAAGGGAAAGTAAAAAAAAAGTTATCCTTCAATTCTGTCACCATCTACCGACGGAATCCTTCAGCTACTTCACATGGACTTTTCTGGGCCAATTTCCCCTGTAACGATCAGAGGCAAGAAGTACACACTGGTGGTTATTGATGATTATTCCAGATACACGTGGGTACTTTTTATTGCCAACAAGTCTGACGTCAAGACAACATTGTCGATACTACTAAAGATACTCAGTGTCGAGAAGGACACCAAACTTAAGAAGATCCATTCTGACAGAGGTACTGAGTTTCTGAACTCACTGGTCAAGGAGTTCTGCGATACTGAAGGAATAGAACATGAGACGTCAGCAACACGTACGCCCCAACAGAATGGTCTAGCTGACCGAAAAAATAGAACACTAAAAGAAGTAGCAAGGACCTTAATCGCAGACTCCGGACTACCACTAAAGTTCTAGGCAGAAGCCACAAACACGGCATGTTACACTCAGAATCGATCCTTACTGATAAAGATGCACATGAAGAAACCTTGTGAATTATAGAACGGGAGAATACCTTCTATATCTTACTTCTATAGTTTCGGTTGTTCTTGTTTCATCCACAATAATGGGAAGGATTGGCTGATAACTTTTGATAGAAAATCCGACCAAGGATTGTTCTTAGGATACTCAATGGTCAGTAAAGCTTTTAGGGTTTTCAACCTCCAGACCCTTTGCGTGGAGGAAAGTCATCATGTGGTTTTTAATGAGTTTGCTACTGAGAACAGTAACAAAAGTAACTCAGATTCTGAAGATGTAAGCCAAAAGCTACGGAATCTGAACCTAAATGAACATTCAGAAATGATTCACCAGTGTTGGGATGATGATTCAGCAGAAGATATTCAGAATCAACCCACACTGAATGTAGCTGAGAAGATTGATTCTACTTAACAGAATCAATCCCAGGTATTGGTCAATGAAGATACTCAAGTAGGTACTGAGACCACCACCGAATGCACCAACTCATGGGGAACAAATAATGTTCTTGAATCAAACACCCCTACAATGGACGATTCAGTAGAACCTCAACTTGTTACTGAACTTCTTCAATTTCAAAACAGTACTATTGAAATGCCTAATACTCTTACTATTTGTACTGAATCTGTTTCAGAAGAAGAGACAAGGAAACGATGTTCATGGTTAGATACTCACTCTGCTGAGCTTATTATTGGTGACCCTTCAGCAGACGTTCAGACAAGAGCTAATCTCAGACAAGACGAGAGTGCAATGTACTCATGCTTCTTGACTACTGAAGAACCTCAGAATATTGAGGAGGCACTGAACGACACTGACTGGATTATATCTATGTAAGAGGAGCTAAACCAGTTCGTACCGAACAAGGTTTGGGAGTTATTCGACAGACCCCGACATCAACATGTCATAGGAACAAAATGGGTCTTCAAGAACAAGCGAGACGAAAACAACGTTATTATCAGAAATAAAGTTTGTCTAGTTGCCAAAGGCTACTGTCAAGCTGGGGGAATTGACTTCGATGAAACGTTTGCCCGAGTTGCAAGACTGGAAGCTATTCGTCTTTTCCTCGCATACGCCTCACATCAAAGATTCAAGGTATATTACATGAATGTGAAGTGTGCATTTCTGAACGGCGTACTGAAGGAAGAGGTATACATAGAGAAGCCTCCCGACTTTTAGCATGGACACCAAGTATACAGACTCAGGAAAGCACTGTATGGGTTAAAAAAAGCACCAAGGGCTTGGTATGATACCCTTTTAGATTTCCTCCTTCAGAAAGGTTTTCGCGAAGGCACAGTAGACCGCACATTATTCAGTATCAGACTGAACGATGATATTCTTCTAGTGCAAGTCTACGTAGATGAAGTCATCTTCGGATCCTAGAATGTGACCATGTGTCAGAGATTTGAGAAGATGATGAAAGATAAGTTCTAAATGTCAATGATAGGGGAGATGAATTTCTTTCTTGGACTTTAGGTTAAACAAACTGATAGAGGGTCATTCATCAATCAAGCCAAATACACTTATCGAGAAATTCGGTTGCGAGTTCGGCAAACCAGTCAGAATCCCTATGAACATAAACTTTCAGATCGATCTTGATAAAGAGGGAGTATCAGTAGCCTCTACTGACTATCGTGCTATAATTGGTTCATTTTTATATCTAACTGCTAGTCGATCTGGCATAACTTATGCTATATGTGTTTGTGCTCAATTTCAGGCGGATCCCAAGCTGAGTCATATGGATTCAGCAAAGAAGATTATCCGCTATCTCAAAGGCACACCTGACAGAGGGTATGGTAACCAGCAGATGATAATTTTGAATTAACTGGCTATACTGATGCTGACTATGCAGGTTGCAGGTTCGATCGAAAATCAACTTTAGGAACGTGTTAGTTCCTCGGTAGCAAGCTGATTTCATGGTTCTCCAAGAAACAGCATTCAGTAGCCACATCCACTACTGAAGTTGAATACATGGTTGCCGGAAGTTGTTGCTCCCAGATCCTTTGGCTTCGACAGCAATTGCTCGGCTACGATGTAATTCAGAATGAAGTGCCGATCTACTGTGACAATACCAATGCTATTGCCATCTCGCAGAATCCTATTCTACATACAAGGTGCAAGCACGTGGACATTTGACACCAATTCATTCGCGATCATGTCGAGAAGAAGGACGTCAGATTGGAGAAGATCCATACTGACATACAGAGGGATGATATACTGACCAAGCCTCTAGCTGAAGCTAGATTCAAAGATCTTTCCATAGAGCTCAGTGTCTTGGAACTTGCTGACTGCACCTAGTAAGCGTTTCAGATGGAGTATCCTCAGTAAGGGGGAACACTCGTTCTATACTGAATTCGTTCAGTTCAGAGATTCAGCAACCATCTACACGAGGTATCAGCTGACTACAATGTTCAGCTGACAGGTTCGCGTATCTCTTCCAGCAGTTAACTCAGCATAAAAAGGTTTTATGATCTCAGTTAAGCATCGCATTTACTGCCTTAGAGAATGTCATTTATTAAAATCATTTTCATTAATTACACGACATTCAATGCAACTTTGCTGAAACTACTTTGTGTTAAATGCATGTCGTATCACCTTACTTCTATAGGCTATATAAGTCTGGGATTTGACTAAGGCGGCATATTAATCATTACCTTTTTATTAAATAAAATTGTGACCGTCCAACTGGAAAAGTGAGATTTAACCCTAACCGTCGATCATAAAATGTTTCATATTCAAAAACCTATTTATCGACGTGATCATCCAAAACCGCCATTTTCGCTCTGCAAATACCTTCGAACTCTCTGAAAATACATTTAGCATACTACTTATTTTCATATAATTCAGAAATTTCTTACGGTAAATCTTAATTTCTACAACACTCATACTGACTAAATCTTAATTTCTAACCATTGTTTTTGCCGATAGTCATGATGAACCTCACCGTCGTTTCTCTTTAAGACATCGTCGAGATCTTGGAGAAGGACCGTCTTTGGTGTGAACCGGTCATGGAGTTCGACTCCAGTGAAGTGGAGCATATGGGTGATGTGTACGATGCCTTGAGAGCATCTGGACTGGAGCAGTTTCTTTGGAAGAGACCGTCGTTCTTCCTGCCTCGCCAGATTGCTAAGTTTTTCCTTAACCTCGAGGAGGAACACGGAGACTTGTTTGGGACCTTCCAGATTCATGACCCATCCAAGGCAGCTCCTATTCTGCAGAGGATATCTCTGAAGCAGGCTTTGGACAAAAGCTTCAGACTTCCAAACGAGGGCATCAGTCCTGCTGGATATAAGGATGATGTCCTGGACGATTACCTGACACTGTTTTGCGGGAAGCCCAAAACCTTCAGGTCTGCAATTCCCAAAAGCAGCATGCTTCCACAATTCACAACCTTGGCGTATATAGTAACGCAGATACTGACTAGCCAGGCCGGCTCATTTGATCAAGTATCGAGGCCGAAACTCCAGATGATGATGGCCATCCATGATAAAGCTCAGATTAATTTGGCAGAAGTATTCATCAGAGAGTTTCAGGCTCAAGGGGCAAAGTTCAATCGATCAGCAGCTAGACTGAGTGCTAAAGGAAAGCTTCTATATAGGATGAAGCTCTCAGTCATGATCGAGGATTTCTGTGGGACTGATCAGATTACTTTTGCTGACAAAGAATACTTTAATCCGAAGAAGATTAGGTTCCACAGCCAAGCCAGCTCATTACAACAAATTGGGATTGGTGCCGATGAGAGTAAGGGCAAGAGGAAAGCCCATACCCCAGTAAAGAAGGGTTCTACCCCAAAGAAGAAGAAGGCTTCTGAGCAAGCCATTGTAGTCGCCCCTGGTGTCCTCCAGTTGAGAGACAGGACACTAAGTCAGCTGAGAAGACAGAGTCAGCAGAGAAGGATGCCTCAGTAGACAATGCAGACTCAGAGGAACAGGGGACTTTACTTCATGTTACGACTCCTTCTCCCCTTTCTCCACTAGACGTACCACCACTCAGCAGCATGCCTTCTGCTGAGAAAAGACCGTCTCCCATTGATATTGAGGAGATGGAAACGAACACTGAAGCCGAGACTTTTGGGTTTGATCTTTCACTGCTTCAATCCAGAGCAACCCAAGAGGTATCAGAATTCATTCCTGAGATCGCCAGTCACTCTGACTTGGTTGATATAGCCAACAGAGTTAGGCTTTAGATGTTGTACAGGTTCTGGGACTGGAACAATTGATTCAATTCAAGTCCTCGGAACTACTGAATGCCGACGAGCTACAGCTTCGACAGCAGATAGGCTACGAAGAGCCTGCTGATATCAGCTCGTTCGACGACCTTAGGGCGGGCATGCTAGCCTTGCTTGAAGAAAGATATCCATTTTCAGCAGCCGACCCTATGGAAGGTTCCGCAGGTCCCGATGACCAGGAACCGCCTAGTGATGCAGGAAATGAGAAGCCTGTTGAGGGTTTTCAACAGGAGGAGGGAGAACAACCTTCAGATGACCATAATATCTCCCCTCCTCCTTCTGGATCGGCAGCAGCAGGCACCTCTTGCTATACTGACCCTGAACAGCTGCTGCTGGGGTCTGCTTATGAGGTTGGCTATGTTGCTAAGCGCCGAAAGTCGAAGGCAGTGGCCAAGGCCCTCCTGATGCAGGGGACTCAGAATCATCTCCTTGCCAGGAACGTGCACAAGGTTTGGCACAAGACCACTGCAGCTCAGTGCGAGCCAGTTAGGGAGCTGAAGACTTATGTTCAGAATATCTCTTCCACTCTCATCCCTGACTTCGGCTCTATTCTCTCAAATGCCTTATCCGCACAGCGAGCCAACTTCGACAATCAGCAAGCATCGGTTCAGGAGCTTCTGACGGCTGCCCATACTTCCATTCTTGAATCATTGAAGGCAGCCCAGTCTGAGCTTCATAACCAGATCTTTTAGCACGCTCTAGCTCATAAATAGATAATTTCAACTATTTAGAATGAGTGTGAGCTCAAGATCGATGCAAAGCTGAAGAAGATTGAAGAACTTGTAGATCTCTCTTAGCGTAAGTATGCTGAAGAACTCATTACTGAGAGGAATGATCTACACATCAAGTTCGAAGGTCTTCAGAAGACCTTGGATGAGCTCAACTATTCTTATCAATCGCTCAGTTCCAAGGTAGTTACTCTTCCCACCCTTCCAAACCTATTGGATGATGCCAAAAAGGGGTAAAAGACTAAGAGTGATCAGTCTAAGGGGGAAGTAACTAGGGTTATTGCCCAGGGTGTCTCAGCAGGATATGTAGTAGCTGAGACATGCCCAAGTAGCTCAGAACCCAAGAAGGCAGAGACCGGCACTTCTGAACCTACTCAAAAGAATATTGAGGAAGTGGTCGCGTTTATAGAGGAGTCTGATGATGAAGACACTCGTCTGCCTCCACCAGTATCTGGGAAAGGAAAGGAACCTCTTAAAACTCCTCCTCATCCCCAAAGATTCATAAGCCCAGCAGAGCAGGCTCAGATAGAAGCGGATGAGAAACTTGCTCGAGAGATTGTTGAGGCTGAGACGGCTAAGAAGCCTATGAAGGCTCCTACAAAAGCCAGAACTAAGGCACCTGCAAGGAAGCCTATTCATAGGCAGGCGCCTAGAAAGCTTACTCTCAAGGATGATGATGACAAAGAAAAAGAAAAGGAGAGAGAAGTTGAGAAAAAGACTGATAAAGCCAAGCAGACTAAGAAACGGGCTGAGCCTACTATTGATGAGTTGATTGATCTCAGCATAAGAGATCTCGATTCTAGAGCTGAGTGGCATCAGCTAGCCAAAGCAAGATGAAGACAGGAAGAAGCCAAGGAGAAGGCGGCAGAAGAGGCACGAGAAGCTGAGAGACTTAAGCCTAAGTCACTACCTCCTAAGAGCAGGGACATCCCCACAACTTCCAAGTTCTATAGACGAGACAGGAAACCAAATGAGCTAAAGACTCATATATGGCCTCGTGTAGATAAGTGGATGCCCTGGGAGAAAACTCAGTTATGAGAGACGATCAAAGCTGAATTCATTAAGAGATACTATGTTTGGAATTTTTGACCTGATTTCGACAAAGCTTAGGAGTTTGCTGATTGGATAGAGAAATGTGATCCTGAAATCTATGAGATAGTTCAGAAAGACATTGATGAGAATGTCACTAATATGACTCCGGCTTTCAGAATTCTACCTCCACCGCTGAAGTTGGATGGATCACTATTTACAACAGAGATCGAAGTTGAAGCGAGGGAAGCAGCTAGGAGCAAATCTCTTGACCCTAAAGATGCAGAAGATCTTCCGAAATCTCTCCAGCTAAGGAAAGACACCTTCAAGCTTTATGGGCTTCCGTTGCCAGCGGACAAATCAAAAGATTTTACGGCAAGGATTCAGCATTTTAAATCTTCTAGGAAGTAGTTCAGCTTGATAGTGTTGGTAGCTTTCCTAGTGTAGAATTTGATGTAACTGTACTCAGACTCTTATCATTTATTACATCAGTTGCTACTTCGCCTGACAATTTCTCATTGTCTCTATAGCCCGCTTCGTGTTTATTTAACACTCAGAATCACCTAAGTGATTACTGACTCACACATTCACTATTCATTCGTGTTTGTTCTGCATTTACTGAATGCCGACGAGCTACAGCTTCGACAGCAGATAGGCTACGAAGAGCCTGCTGATATCAGCTCGTTCGACGACCTTAGGGCGGGCATGCTAGCCTTGCTTGAAGAGAGATATCCATTTTCAGCAGCCGACCCTATGGAAGGTTCTGCAGGTCCCGATGACAAGGAACCGCCTAGTGATGCAGGAAATGAGAAGCCTGCTGAGGGTTTTCAACAGGAGAAGGAGGGAGAACAACCTTCAGATGACCATAATATCTCCCCTCCTCCTTCCGGGATCGGCGGCGAGCGGCACCTCTTGCTATATCGACCACGAGCAGTGCTGTGGGGTGCGCTTATGAGGTTGGCTATGTTGCTAAGCGCCGAAAGTCGAAGGCAGTGGCCAAGGCCCTCCTGATGCAGGGGACTCAGAATCATCTCCTTGCCAGGAACGTGCACAAGGTTTGGCACAAGACCACTGCAGCTCAGTGCGAGCCAGTTAGGGAGCTGAAGACTTATGTTCAGAATATCTCTTCCACTCTCATCCCTGACTTCGGCTCTATTCTCTCAAATGCCTTATCCGCACAGCGAGCCAACTTCGACAATCAGCAAGCATCGGTTCAGGAGCTTCTGACGGCTGCCCATACTTCCATTCTTGAATCATTGAAGGCAGCCCAGTCTGAGCTTCATAACCAGATCTTTTAGCACGCTCTAGCTCATAAATAGATAATTTCAACTATTTAGAATGAGTGTGAGCTCAAGATCGATGCAAAGCTGAAGAAGATTGAAGAACTTGTAGATCTCTCTTAGCGTAAGTATGCTGAAGAACTCATTACCGAGAGGAATGATCTACACATCAAGTTCGAAGGTCTTCAGAAGACCTTGGATGAGCTCAACTATTCTTATCAATCGCTCAGTTCCAAGGTAGTTACTCTTCCCACCCTTCCAAACCTATTGGATGATGCCAAAAAGGGGTAAAAGACTAAGAGTGATCAGTCTAAGGGGGAAGTAACTAGGGTTATTGCCCAGGGTGTCTCAGCAGGATATGTAGTAGCTGAGACATGCCCAAGTAGCTCAGAACCCAAGAAGGCAGAGACCGGCACTTCTGAACCTACTCAGAAGAATATTGAGGAAGTGGTCGCGTTTATAGAGGAGTCTGATGATGAAGACACTCGTCTGCCTCCACCAGTATCTGGGAAAGGAAAGGAACCTCTTAAAACTCCTCCTCATCCCCAAAGATTCATAAGCCCAGCAGAGCAGGCTCAGATAGAAGCGGATGAGAAACTTGCTCGAGAGATTGTTGAGGCTGAGACGGCTAAGAAGCCTATGAAGGCTCCTACAAAAGCCAGAACTAAGGCACCTGCAAGGAAGCCTATTCATAGGAAGGCGCCTAGAAAGCTTACTCTCAAGGATGATGATGACAAAGAAAAAGAAAAGGAGAGAGAAGTTGAGAAAAAGACTGATAAAGCCAAGCAGACTAAGAAACGGGCTGAGCCTACTATTGATGAGTTGATTGATCTTAGCATAAGAGATCTCGATTCTAGAGCTGAGTGGCATCAGCTAGCCAAAGCAAGATAAAGACAGGAAGAAGCCAAGGAGAAGGCGAGAGAAGAGGCACGAGAAGCTGAGAGACTTAAGCCTAAGCCACTACCTCCTTAGAGCAGGGACATCCCCACAACTTCCAAGTTCTATAGACGAGACAGGAAACCAAATGAGCTAAAGACTCATATATGGCCTCGTGTAGATAAGTGGATACCCTGAGAGAAAACTCAGTTATGGGAGACGATCAAAGCTGAATTCATTAAGAGATACTATGTTTGGAATTTTTGACCTGATTCCGACAAAGCTTAGGAGTTTGCTGATTGGATAGAGAAATGTGATCCTGAAATCTATGAGATAGTTCAGAAAGACATTGATGAGAATGTCACTAATATGACTCCGGCTTTCAGAATTCTACCTCCACCGCTGAAGTTGGATGGATCACTATTTACAGCAGAGATCGAAGTTGAAGCGAGGGAAGCAGCTAGGAGCAAATATCTTGACCCTAAAGATGCAGAAGATCTTCCGAAATCTCTCCAGCTAAGGAAAGACACCTTCAAGCTTTATGGGCTTCCGTTGCTAGCGGACAAATCAAAAGATTTTACGGCAAGGATTCAGCGTTTTAAATCTTCTAGGAAGTAGTTCAGCTTGATAGTGTTGGTAGCTTTCCTAGTGTAGAATTTGATGTAACTGTACTCAGACTCTTATCATTTATTACATCAGTTGCTACTTCGCCCGACAATTTCTCATTGTCTCTATGGCCCGCTTCGTGTTTATTTAACACTCAGAATCACCTAAGTGATTACTGACTCACACATTTACTATTCATTCGTGTTTGTTCTGCATTTGCTTAGATAGGAGGAAGTTAATCTCAACTGTCCTCAGTAGATTAGAGACTTGAAGATACATCTCCGTAGATTCTCATTGTATCAACTGTAAGGAGTCTGTATCTGATAGTTCTTTAGAGTGTTAGAGTGATAGGTTTTGGCATCATCAAATAGGGGAAAATTGTTGGAAGATGATTCAGTAGTTGATTTGGGTGATCCTAAAACCCTATTCTGATTGATGAACCATTATGTTGTAAAAGTTAACACCCTTGTCTTCTGAGTGTTTCAGAGTCAGTAGACTTGCCTTCAGCATGGTTCCGGCTCAGAAGTTTCGTCTGCTGTCTCTCAGTAGACCATCTGCCACAGTGCCATGGAGTGAAGATTCAGTATGCCTGGACTTGGTAGGAGTATCATACTAAAAGGTATTCAGGAGTCAGTAGAACTGGACTCAGCAGGAGCAGTTTACTGAACTTAGAGTTTGGCCCTCAGTAGTGTTGGACTCAGCAGGAGTAGCCTACTGAACCTTTCGGTTAGACTCTACAACGGTTTGTCAGTTGCTTTAACGGCAGTGGACTTCAAAGTCAATCTCAGTAGAGTTGTCCGAGGTCGTACATCAGAGAAAAGTCAAGCTTCAGTATCAACCTTGAAGTCTGAAAATGTCTCAACCACTATCTGTACATTGACCAATGACAAGCAGCCAGCTGGCAAAGTATCCGACAAAAGCTGCAAGTCAACCACTTTCTTGTAAAGAAAGGGGACTCTACAGAATTCAAAAAAGAGCCGTTAGCGACCCATAGAGTGACATGTGGACAGTTCGTCTCCAACGGATCTATTCACAACTCACGCCTATAAATAGAGGGAAGATTGAATTCAAAAAAAGTCGCACAAAACAAACATACAAGTGATCTATCAAGGGAACCCAAGCTTTCAAAGAACTCAATCTCTAGCATTCTTAAACGATTATTCTAGTGAAGAACACAAACCCAGAGAGATTATTCCTCACTGTTCTTCGCTCTAGAAGTGTTTCTTGTTCCCTCCCTCTAACATAAGCTCATTGTAAAATCTATAGCTTAGATCGAAGGAGTTCATTTATTGAACTTTTCTAAGTATTAAGAACTCCTTCATAGTTGGAGATACATTCAAACTATCATAGTTTGACCCTGTAAACTGAGACTTGCTCAGCATAATCACAAGTTAAAGTTTGTCCAGTGCACAAACTAACTGTGACTAACTCTAGTATAATAAAATAGTTTCCAGCCTTGTTCAAGACAGTGGACGTAGGATCTTGCGTATCTGAACCACTTTAAAAATTGTTGTGTCATTAACTGTTTCATTGATTAACTATTCAAACTGAAAATATATTTATAAATCATTCAACAACATTTTCAGTACAAAGCTTAAAACATCGCACTAAACTACTGAAATTATTTTTGTTAAACAAACGTTTTCAAGAAACAAACTGAATCGGACCTACACTTTCAGCACGCTACTGAACCCTTCTGAACACTACTGAATTCTGACAGTAAGTCAGCTAGCAGAGCTCAGCATCTTCAGTCACTCTGTCCACGCGATCAAGAACAACTTGCTTGGTCTGCTGAAGTCATTCAGTAGGTATCCTCCGTCTATCGGACTGTTCGCGTTTGAGTTTGAAAAAGGTTTTCAGTGTATTCTTCCCCCCCCCTCCCCTACACCTGAACGTTTGACTCGGGGCCAACAATCTCCAAAACTTCTTCATTCTTCTTCATATACGATTATCTCAAGCAGCCGCTCACTACACTATTCAACTCCGTCTGCCTACCAACATCCATCTCAAGTAAAATTAGACGAGTTATTTTATGAAGTATAAGATTTATTGTTGTTTCACTTTTTGTTCTCTACACTGGGAATTTAGGAAATATATTATACAGTTTTTTCAATTGTGTTTATTCTTTTTCTAATACTTCTTGTTGAGTGCTTGCGGGATTTTTATGTTTTGACCTCTTGAGTTTGTGAAAAAATTCGATTTTAGAAATTGCTTTATTGTTAAGGAGATTGGATAAGCTTAATGAAACTACAATTTCTCTTACATTTATGCACGAATTTTAAGTTTATTTTTATAAATTATTTTGTCTCTTTTATCTAGTTGCGAATATATACGTATTGGACAATATTAAGCAAATGAAATATTTAAGAATATAATAAATTACAACAAATTCTTAAAATTGAATTGAGATAGAAACAAGGGAGAAAGAGTGGTGATAGGTTTTTCTTAAGAATATAATAAATTACAACAAATGTTTCTAAGGTCTTTAGAATGCGCTACACAATTTTAAATTTGAAATGACTTATTTAAAATTGTATCAATAAATGTAGAGTACTTTAACCACTAGATCTAGATGGTCCGATTATATCAATCTTAATGGTTCATTCTATACATGGCACTATATAAATCATTAATTGAAGAGTTTCATTTATAAACATCCATATTAAAAAGTTGGAAATCTCAAACAAACTAATAAGGAAATGAAATAAGGGCAAACCAAGTACAAATATGTTCAGTGGAGAGAATGACTTTTTGTCTTTAAGACAAATCTCTCTTTCACCACTTCGGCCACAGCGAGAGGTTCGTTGCGATTGGGGAGGCGGTCTCTGGTCCCAAACAAATCCGAGAACATCATGTTGCCGTCTCAATGGGCAACAACGCAACTTAAAACTTTATACAACTTAAAACTATATACAACTTAATGCCCATTGCTAGAATATTAATATATACTCAATACATTAATTTGAAATATCATATGGTTCAGATATTTAACTTTGCGAGCAAACTGACAATAGAAGCTACTTCACAAATTAAAGAAATATTATTTAATTTTGGCCTACATTAATTAACTCAAACGCCATGAAAATCTATTTTGAAAATTAAAACAAAAGTTAAAAAAATATATGGGGAAATATATAAATATAACCAAATAAAATAACAAACTAATTTAAATAACCACACTTTTAAAAATATAATATAAATGACCACTTTTTAAACTTTTGAGAATTGACATTGATAAATAAAACTTTTATGCAAAAATGTAGGTCCCACTTTGACTATTAACCTAGTAAGAAAGAGAAAATATTTGGAGATATTTAACTCAAGTTTTTATAACAAAAACGTTAATTAATGAAGGAAAAAATCAAAACCTAGAATTGTTAAAAATGAGACTGCTAATTAAGTAGCAATTAAATGGGTAATTCAGTCCTATAATTAATTAGATTCAGATTTTATTGATTATGTTAGTATTAATTATCACCAACAATCAATATCTTCTATTTATATTGAACATTATTTCCTTTCATCTTCACTTCCTAAACATATTTTGTTAGGATGTGATTCAGCAGTACACTTATTAGTTGCATAGAAGATTTGACTGATCTCAAAATCCTAATTTGATTGGTGAACCGTTGAGTTGTAATAGTAATACCTTAGTCTCTGAGAGTTTCAGACTCAGTAGACATTCCTTCAGCATAGTTCATGCTCAGAGTTCTGTCTGCTGACCCTTCAGTAGACTATCCGCCTCAATACCATGAAGTGAAGACTCAGTAGTGCTAGACTCAGCATGAGCAGCATACTGAGAGGTGTTCATACTCAGTAGTCTTGGACTCGGCGGGAGCAAGATATGCGAAAGGAGTCGAGGAACCGGACTCGGCGGGGAGCGATTCACTGAACTTAGAGCTGACCTTCAGTAGAGTTGCACTCAGCAGGAGTATACTACTGAACCCGTGTCGGACTTCCAAGAACGGCCCGATCCTCCTTGATTGTCAGATGATCTTACTTGTTAAATCAGTAGAGTCATACGAGGTAATCAGAGAAGTCAGCTTCAGTATCTACCTAGAAGTCTATTTGTCCCAACTACTTTCTACGCCTCGACCAATGACGAGCAGCCAGCTGTCAAAGCTCTGATAAAAGCTGCAAGTCAACCACTTTCCAGAAATGGAGGAAAAGACTCTGCAAGATTCCTTAAAAGAGCCGTTAGCTACCCAAAGAGTGTGACACGTGGATCGTTTGTCTCCAACGGATCTATCCATGGCTCACCTCTATAAATAGAGGGAAAATCAAATTGCATCGACACAAAAAAAGACCAACACCGAAGAACACGAATGAGCGATTACGAGCAATACACTTACAGAACTTAAGCTTTCCGCAAGAACTTTAGAGGAACACTTCAAGCGAAAGGCGACATACTTGCTCAAGGGAACCAAGCTGAATTAGAATCAATAGCCTCTAGTATCCAAGTGACCGAACACGAACCCAGAGAGTTCGTCCTCATTGTTCGTCACTCTAGAAGTCACCTTTTTGTTCCCTTCCCTCTAACCTAAGCTCCACTGAATATATCCATAGCTTAGACCGAAGGAGTTCATTCCTGAACTGTTCTTATTGTTAAGAACTCCTTCACTGTTGGAGAGTTTGTCAAACACTTCAGTTTGATACTTGTAAACTGGGACTTGCTCAGTATAATCCTCAAGGTCAGTGTTTGTCCAGTGCACAAACCGACTGAGACTAACTCAGTATAATAAAATAGCCTTCTGATCTTTTCGGGACAATGGACGTAGGATTGTTTGATATCCGAACCACTTTAAAATCGTTGTGTTCTGTTTTTACTGTTGCATTGATTTTACTGTTCAAACTTAAAACTGCTTTAAAAAATCATACAACTGAGCTTCAACAAAGCTTAACTGAATGCACTAACCTACTGAAACAGTTTTAACAAAAACATTTTCAAACTCAACTGAATCGGGCCTACACATTTCCGCACTCTACTGAACTCTTACTGAGCGGTACTGAATTCTGACATCAGTCAGCTAGCAGGCCTCAGTATAGTCAGTCACTCTGTCCACGCGATCCAGAACAACATACTTAGTCTACTGAACTTGTTTAGCAAGACACTCTCCTGAATAGGACTATTCGCGTTTTTAGTTGAGAAAGTTTCAGGTGTATTCACCCCCCCCCCCTCTACACCTGAATGTTTATCTCGGGACCAACAATTGGTATCAGAGCAGGAGTTCTCTAAGACTCTTATTTTCTGAAACTAGTCTACTTGATCGGATCCTGAAAACGTTTTCACTGCATATCATTCTTCATTAATATCGTTATTTAAAATGTCTGATATGTTAGCAATCAGGATGGTACCCATGTTCTCAGTAGAGAACTACGGGGTATGGCGAGTCAGAATGGAAGCTCATCTGACTTCTCTCCACGATAGCATAACAGAGGTCTTGGAACACGGACCTATTGTACCCATAATCGATAGTGTCGAAACCCAGGATCCAGCACAAGGAGGAGGAATGGTAACTAGGAAGAAGATCCCTAAAGACAGAAGCCTTTTTCACTCCAGAAGAGAAGAAGCTTCACAATCTAGACCGGGTTGCCAGGAATGCTATACTGACCACCCTGAGCGACTTTTATCTCGGAAGAGTTCAGGACTGCAAGTCCGCCAAAGAACTCTGGGATGCTCTGGCGCTACTGAGTCGGCGGACTCAGAAGATCAAAGCTAACAAGTTAGCGCTAGAACTCCAGAAGCTGGAGAGACTGTCTCTCATGCCTGGCGACACGATTGAAGATCTCAACGTTAGATTTACGTATCTGATGAATACTATCAACGGGCTGGGAAAGACGTTCTCCAACCGAGAGATGAATCTCAAAATCTTGAGAACACTGCCAGACGGACATTGGACTCCCTTTGCTACTCTGCTTAGACATTCTGATCTTGATATTGTTTCTCCTGATCATATATTTTCATAATTAAAAGCTGAGGAGTTCGAGTTCGGTCTACCACAAAGGAAGCAGCGAGCTGAAGCTGACACTTAGATTGACCATGCCTTTAAAGCATCAGTCAGCACAGCAGCTCCCGCATCTAGCAAAGCTGAGCCTTCAACCAGCGATCTACAAGAAGGAAGCTTAGCTCAGAGATATGCACTGCTTGCCATCAAATATCAGAAGGAAAAGGAGCGGCGCAGAAAGCTTTCTAAAGTCGTCAAAGACTCGAAGAGTAAGTCTTAATATACACCTAAGCGCACTCCTGAACCGCACACTTCTGAATGTTGGAAACAGGAGGATTTTGCACAGTCGAAAGACAGTGAGAGCAAAGAAGGCAGAGTCACCTCCTGCTATAACTGCAAGAAGCCAGGACACTACCAATATGACTGTTATGAGCTCAGTACAGCTGAGAGAGCTGCACAAAAAGCTCGAAGGGAGAAGTCCATCAAGAAGCATCAAGCATACATTGCCGGTGAAGTCTCAGACGACTCAGATGAAGTCAACTACTTCATGGATTCATCAGACGATGAAGCGGCATTTATGGCCCTAGAGCTTGAAGAAGATGTTGAAAAGTGTCTTATGGAAGGAGAAGAGGATGAGGTAAACTCTCACGCACCATTTAACTCTTCTTCACACTGCACACACGATACTGTTTCAGGTGCAGATGAGAATCTGGACGTCTCGATCGCCTACGAAGAATTAGTAGACCAGCAGATTCAGATGAGCCTGCAGCTCAGTAAGACTCTTCAGAAGTTGGATACCCTGAAACTGGAAAATCATGAGACTTTCTCAGGAGAGTCAGGTTGCTACTAAGTCGGAAGGACTTGTGTTGAGACTCAGGGAGGAGATTAACTCTCTGATGGCCAAGTCTCAGCAACAAGAAGAACTGATCTTAGTACTGACCAAGGACTTGACTCAGAAGGATACTGAACTGAGTCTACTGAAGCAGAAGTTCTCAGGACTTCAGACCGAGCATGAAACACTCAAGAAGAGTGACGATGTATGGAGGAACCTGATGACAGAGTGATACATGGGAGCTAAGTAAAACCTTGAGGCAATGCTAGCCAACAACAAGCCAAAACATTGCGAGAAGGGACTCGGGTTCAGCAATGGAGCCTCCACATCTAGCCCCCATACGCTCAGAGAATCGGCTGATTGATAGGTTTGTTCATGGGGAGACAATCAATGCTGAAATACCAAACTCCCTAGCAAAGAACAAGCAGAAGATGGAGGCACCTCATCCGAACTATCAGAAATCTGACAAGAAGATTAGCTCAAGATCACCCCAGTTCAGTCAAGGGGGAACCAACAAATTCAAATGGGCTGATCAGTATGGACCTCCGCAGCTGACACATCCAGCTCAGTATGGGTCATATTACTATGATCCTATAGTCAGAAGAGGATCCAAGAGATTTAGGTTTCCAAAACTAACATCTAAGGATCCAAAATCAAAAATAAAGGGCACCTAAATATAATTTTTGTTTTGCAGGTGCACAAGGACCCTTGGTACGTAGACAACGGATGCTCAAGATATATGACGTGCCAGAGGAGTCAACTGAAGAATTATACTACGGAAGAAGGACCCAGAATCGAGTTCGAAGATAATGCAAAGGGCTATACCAGAGGCTGTGGAACACTCAACATTGGAACCGCCACAGTTCCAAGAGTATCATATGTTGAAGGACTTCAACATAATCTTCTCTCTGTTAGTCAATTTTGTGATAACTCGAATAGAGTGATTTTTTACGCTGGTTTCTATGATGTCATTGACAAATCTACAGGGAAAACAGTGTTATCAAGTTCGCGCAAAAAGAATATATACATAGCTCACTGGAAATCAGCAGAACCTGAAGCATGCTTACTGGCGAAGAACGACAACGAAACAGGGTGGCTCTGGCACAGAAGACTCAGCCATCTCAACTTTAAGACGCTCAACAAGCTAGCTAGAAATGCTCTAGTAAGAGGACTGCCGAATGAAGTGTTCAGCAAAGACACTTAGTGCGAGGCATGTCTGAAGGGAAAGCAAAGAAAGAAGCAAAATCCACCAGTTCCATCACCTTCCACGGATGGAATCCTTTAGCTCCTCCACATGGATTTGTTCGGTCCAGTCTCTCCGGTGACGATCAGAGGAAAGAAGTATGTTTAGTGGTCCTTGATGACTACTCGCGCTACACATGGGTCATATTTATTACCAACAAGTTTGACGTCAAAACAGAGTTGCATGCGCTTCTGAAAAGGCTCAGTGTCGAGAAGAACACCAAAATCAGAAAGATTCGTTCAGATAGAGGAACTGGGTTCCTGAATTCGATGGTGGAAGAGTTCTGCAAAGCTGAAGGCAGAGAGCATAAGACGTCTGCTGCACGCACACCTCAACAAAATGGGATTGCTGAGAGAAAGAACAGAACACTCAAAGAAGCAGCAAGAACCCTGCTCGCAGACTCAGGACTCCCATCTAAATTCTGGGCAGAAGCAACTGATAATGCGTGTTATACTCAGAACAGATCTCTACTGACGAAGCAACATTAGAAGACACCATATGAATTATGGAACGGCAGGAAGCATTTCTTATCTTATTTCCATATTTTTGGGTGTTCGTGCTTTATCCACAATAATGGAATATGATCAGTTAAAGACTTTTGATAGCAAGTCAGACCAGGGAGTCTTCTTAGGATACTCCCGGGTCAGCAAAGCCTTCAGAGTTTTTAACTACCGGACCCTTTGCGTGGAGGAAACAACTCATGTTGTTTTCAATGAGTTTGCTACTGAAGACAGGAGCAGAAACTCAAATTCAGAATCTGAGGACATCAGTAAACAACTACAGGATCTGAGCTTAAAGGATAATGTTGAAAAGATCCAGCTGTGTTGGGATGATGATTCAGAAGAGGAAACTGAAGATAAGAGTACTGAATCTCAGCCAGCAGCAAACGTAGCTGAACAGATTGATTCTACCGAACATAATCAATCCCAGGTAACTCAGGTCGATGAAGAAACCCAAGTGGCAACTGAGACCTCTACTGAGAATAACAATTCAGGGGGAACAAATGAAGTTCCTGAGCTGAATGCCCCTGAACCTGGTGACTCAGCAGACCCGACTCTAGTAAGTGAATTACTTCAATCTCAGAATAGTACAACTGAAATGCCTAACTCACCTACTATCTGTGTTGAACAAATTTCAGATGAAGAGTTAAAACATCATCGGTCGTGGTTGGACGCTCATATTGGGTGATGATTTTATCCTCAGCACTGTTATACTTAGTGGGAAATGATTCTGTCTTCAGCACTGACCGTAAGCTCAGTAGCCTCATGCTCTGTACTTATCTGAAGATTTGAAGATCCCAAAACCCTATCTTGATTGATGAACCATTCCCGTGTAATTGTTTTGTCTCTGAGGTTTCAGACTCAGTAGACATTCTGCTCTGGTTAAGGCGGTCAGTAGCTTATCAGCCTCAGCACCAGAAGTAAAAGACTCAGTATTTACTGGACTCGGCGGGAGCAAGATATGCGAAGGAGTCGGAGAACTGAACTCAACAGGAGTAGTTCACTGCACTCAGAGCTGACCATCAGTAGAGTACCCTCAGCTGTCTCTCTACTGAATGAAGATCAGACTCAGCAACGGCAGAGAGTCTTCTAAACTGTCAGACACTTTTTGAATATACAATCAGTATTGTCAAGTACGAGGAAAAGAGAAGTCAACTTCAGTATGCCTCGAAGTCTGTTCCGTCTCAACCACTCCATAATCCTCGACAAATGACAAGCATATACGTGTCTCTACCTACTAAAGCTGCAAGTCAACATATTTCCAGAAAAGGAGGGAAAGGACACTGTTACATCCTTCAAAAAGAGCCGTTAGCTACCAAAAGAGAGTGAAAGGAAGATCGTCTCCAACGGATCTTTTCCAATCTCTGCTCTATAAATAGAGGGACATTTCAAGCTTTAAAAAAAAAAGAAAAAAGAGAGAGAGACGAATGCGCATAAGCTTAACGACAAGAACAAACACAAGCATTCAAACGAGCTAGAACCAAAAAACCCTAAGTATTCCGCAAGAATTTGAAGATCTATCTCCGGTGAAAGACTACCTTCTCAGCTCATAGGAAACCAAGCTAAACTGTTAGAAGAGCCTCTAGTATCCAAATCGACGATACACGAACCTAAAGCTTATTTCAGCTGTTCGTCGATCTAGAAGCCACTCTCTCATTCCCTATCCCTCTAACCCTAAGCTCAACAGAATATACTTATAGCTTAGACGAAGGAGTTCATATTTAAACCCAATCCTTATTGTAAAAGGACTCTTCATAGTTGGAGAAGTTTGTCAAACACTTTAGTTTGATGCCTTTGTAAACTGGGACTTGCTCAGTATAATCTCCAAGCCACGACTTTGTCCTGTGCACAAGCTGACTGAGACTAACTCAGTATGATAAATAGCCTCCTGAACTTTTTGGGACAGTGGACGTAGGATCGATTGATATCCAAACCACTTTAAAAATCTGTGTCTTGTTATTGCTTTCTGATTACTGTTGCATTGATTTTACTGTTCATACTGAAAACCTACATTGAAATCATACAACTGTCTCAGCATACTGAACTGTCAATTTGCTGAACTGAGACTTGCTAAAACGGTTTTTTCCACTCAACTGATTTGGGCCTACACTTTTCCGCACCGCTGAACTCTACCTGTTTGATACTGAATTCTGACTCAGTCAGCTAGCAGATCTCAGTAGAGTCAGACTCTTTGCCACACACGATTCAGAACAGCTATTTGGTCTCGCCCGAATTATTTCAAGATGCGGCACTTTCCCCGAACAGGGCTGTTCGTGTTCGAAGTTGAGAAAATCGGAGTCAGGTGTATTCACCCCCCCCCTCTACACCTGACCGTACACTCGGGACCAACAAATGGTATCAGAGTGCACGGTGTTCAACTAACCACCTGAGTTCTATAAGACTCTCGTCGTTCTGAAACTGGTCTACTTGAACGGATCCGGAAAATCATTTTCACTGCATATCACTCTATATTCATATCATTATTCTTCATGGCTGATATGTCAGGTATAAGGATGGTACCTGTGTTCTCAGTAGAGAACTATGGGGTATGGCGGGTCAGGATGGAAGCACATCTGACCTCCCTCCACGACAGTATGAATGAAGTACTTGAGGAAGGGCCTATCGTTCCTATGATCGACAGCGTCGTGACTCAGGATGCAGCTGCTGGAGGAGGAATGGTGACCGAGAAGAAGATTCCCAAAGACAGAAGTCTCTTCACTCCTGTGGAGAAGAAACTTCATAACTTAGACCGTGTCGCCAGAAACGCTATACTAACCACCTTAAGTGATTCGTATCTTGGCAGGGTTCAGGAATGCAAAACTGCAAAGGAACTCTGGGACGCTCTAGCGCTACTGAGTCGGGGGACTCAGAAGATAAAAGCTAACAAACTAGCGCTGGAACTCCAAAAGCTGGAAAATTTGTCTCTCATGCCTGGTGACAAAATAGAAGATCTAAATGTCAGATTCACGAATCTGATGAACTCCATCAATGGGCTGGGAAAGACATTCAACAATCGAGAGATGAATCTCAAGATACTGAGGGCACTGCCGGATGGACACTAGACACCTTTTGCCACTTTATTGCGCCATTCTGAATTAGATGTTGTCTCTCCTGACCATATCTTTTCAGAACTTCAGGCAGAAGAGTTTGAGTTCGACAGACCTCAACGAAAGCAAAGAGCCGAAGCGACATAAAAATTGACCATGCTTTCAAAGCATCGGTCGGCCGCAAAGATCTCCCGCGACGAGCAAGACAACGAGTAAGACCGAACCTTCACTCAACGATTTACAAGAAGGAAGTCTCGCTCGGAATCGCGTGGCCGCTCGCCGTGAAGTATCGAAGGAGAAGGAGAGGCGCAGAAAACCGACTAAAGCATGCCGAGACACAAAAGGTAAGTCGGATTATACGCCAAAACGCACTCCCGACTCACAATCCTCCGAATGCGAAAGAAGGATGACTCAAGCACCATCAAAGGATAGCGAAAACAAAGAAGAAAGAGTCATCGCTTGCTACAATCGCAAAAAAGCCGGGACATTATCAATATGACCGTCCCGAGCTCGATAGTGCTTGAACGCGCAAAGCACGCAAGGCAAGGAGAGAGAAATTCGCCAAAAAGAGACAATCTTATATTGCGGGCGAAATCTCGAGACGACTCGAAGAAGTCGACTCCTTCATGGATTCATCGGATGATGAAGCAGCTTTTATGGCCTTAGAGCTTGAAGCTGAAGAAGCTACTGAAAAGTGCCTAATGGCAGGAGAAGAGGATGAGGTAAATTCTCATGAACCACTTAACTCCTCTTCACACTGCACACACGACACTATTTCAGGTGCATATGAGAATTTGGACGTTGCTACCACTTATGAAGAACTGTTAGACGAACAAATTCAGATGAGTCTGCAGCTCAGTAAGACTCTTCAGGAATTGGATAACCTGAAAGTGGAGAATCAGAGACTTTCTCAGGAGATTCAGGCCGCTACTGAAGCCGAAGGACTTATGTTGAGACTCAGGGAGGAGATAAACTCTCTTATGGCCAAGTCTTAGCATCAAGAAGATCGAATTTCAGTTTTGACCAATAACTTAACTCAGAAAGATACTTGAACCGAGTCTCATCGAAGCAAGAACGTCGACTTCGGACCAAGCACGACACACTGAAGAAGAGTGATGATGTCTGGAAGAGCCTGATGACTGAGCATTACATGGGCGCTGAAAAGAAGCTGGAGGCTATGCTTGCAAGCAACAAGCCCAAGCACTGTAAGGAAGGACTTAGTTTCAACCAGGAAGCTTCCTCATCTGCCCCCGTACACTCAGAAGTGCGTCTAACTGATAGGTTTGTTTGAGGGGAAACAATCAATGCAAATGTTCTGAACTCCTCAGCAAAGAACAAACAAAAGATGAAAGCACCTCATCCTACGCATCGGTATTCGACCGGAAGATCGGGACCAAGACACCCCGGTTCGGTCAAGGGGGAACTAGCGAGTTAAGTGGGCCGATCGGTATGGACCACCTCGGTTGACACATCCAGACTCGGTATGGGTCATATTACTATGATCCTATAGTCGAAGAGGTTCCAAGAGTCGAAAAAAAGAAGAAAATCGCACAAAAGGCAAAGGTCGGCGATCCACGGCTCGGAAGATCCGGACTTCCGAACTCGAACGACCTAAGAAGTCGGCTTTGACCACCCAGGTGGTCAAGTATGTTGACTCATGTGGAAAGAAACTGTCTGAAACCACCAGGGTTGTTAGACAGATTTGGGTTACTAAAACTAACATCTAAGGACCCAAAGCACTCAACGAGCAAAGAACCCAAAGAACAAAGTCTTAGCAAGAACTCGAAGAACAATCTTCCGGCGAAAGACTACATTCTAGCTCATAAGGAATCAAGCTGAACCGACATACAAAGCCTCTAGTATCCAATCGACGTTACACGAACTTATAGCTTACCTTCAGCTGTTTGTCGATCTAGAAGCTACTCACTCATATTCCCTATCCCTCTAACCCTAAGCTCAACCGTTCTTATCTATAGCTTAGACGAAGGAGTTCACCTTTGAAACCAATCCTTATTGTATAAGGACTCCTTCACTGTTGGAGAAGTTTGTCAAACACTTCTAAGTTTGATCGTTGTAAACTGAGACTTGGATCAGTATAAAAACCAAGACGCGGTTTTGCCCAGTGCGCAAGCTGACTGAGACTAACTCAGGATAAATAATAGCCTCCTGATCTTTCGGGACAGTAGACGTAGGATTTGAGCGATATCCGAACCACTTTAAAAATCCTGTGTCTCTATTGCTTTCTTGACTATTGCATTGATTTTACTATTCATACTGAACATCATTCCTTTAAAATCAATCAACTGTCTCAGCATACTGAACTTCATATCTACTGAACTGAGACTTTCATAAAACGTTTTCACCACTCAACTGATTTGGGCCTACACACATTTCCGCACGCTGAACTCTTACTGTAGATACCGAATTTCGACTCGGTCGGCTAGCGTGTCTCGGTAGAGTCGAGACTCTTTGCCGCACACGATTCGTAACGGTTGTTTGGTCTGCCGAACCGTTTCATTCGGACACCATCCCGAATAGGGTGTTCGTGTTCAAAGTTGAGAAATCGAATCAGGTGTATTCACCCCCCCCCTCTACACCTGACCGTACACTCGGGACCAACAGGGGCCCCACTTCATTTTATGTTTAAGAGTAATTTTTACTATTTTAGGAAAGATGACAGTAATAGCGGGACAGCCCGATTAGGCAAGTAGGACAGTAATAGCGGGACGGAAGGAGTATAAAATAATTTTTATCAAATTACTAACTAATATGTTAAAATATAATTATAATTAAATTTATAACTAAGAAAAATATTAATTTTAAAATTAATGATTTTTTTTAGAATTATAGAAATATTTAAAGGATAAAATAGTCCAATAAATTAGATAAACTATAAACTGCAGCTGAAAGCGGGGTCATAACAGCTTAAGCAGCTTATCTATCTTGGCTATATTTGGTAGGGAATTTCTATTGAAAGTTGGGTGTTCCAAACACTCCAGCTGCAGCTGAAAGCTATAACTATAGCTGAAAGTTGTTCCAAACACCACCTTATGATTAAGATATTACCAAACTTTTGTTGTTTAGAAAAATGATTAGGATATTTTAGAATATATAATCATCATTACAACAATTTAGGAATGATACATATTTTAATAGATTGGTTTTGAAATTAATACGTTGTTTTTATGATCTCTATAATTGTTAAGTTTATATATATATATATATTGCAATTTTTTCATTATACCGAGCTCTAAACATAATTAGTATTGTCTAATCCCTAATTTTATGCTATTTTAGAAATGATTGTGATATTTTGTAGTTATGCTAATCTTATTATGGTACAATTTTTTAATGATAGGATAATATATCCTAGGATATTGTAATTATAGGTGAGTGTGTGAGTGTGAGAGAAAGAAAGAAAGAGAGAGATTTTTTATATAGGAATACGTTTGTTTCACATTTAGTCATTTAGTTTATGTCATTTATTCTGATTTCAGAAATATCTATTTATCTTGGGGGATTTAAAAATCTCAAGTAGAATATAATTATAAATTAATTTTAAAAAAGGGTTATTCTCCTCTAATACACCAACTTTTTTCAAATTCTCTTTTTGCACAAACACTTTCAATTTAGCACATAAATACACCAACTCTGAATTTGTTTCAAATTGCACACCGATATAAATTCTAGAGAAATCAAAGCGGACGTAACATTTTTCGACGTGACATGACTACTGACATGTCGGATGAGTCATAGTGTATCTTATTTTATTTTACAAATAATTGCACAAACTCTTCATAGTTTCCCTTTTTGCACATAACTTTAAATTTAATTTATTTTTGCACACAATCGAAATTTAGAATTTTTTTAACTAATATTCCCTCCGTCCTGCTTCAAGTGACCTGTTTTCCTTTTCGGGCATCCCGCTCCAAGTGACCCGCTTCCAAAAAAGAAATAACTTTTAAAAAAAAATCACAAATTATCTCCACTTTATCATTTTTCTTTCCTACTTTATCACTTATTTATCATTTCATTCTCCTACTTTATCATTTATTCTCTCACTATATCACTCATCTTCTCTCTCTTATTTTATCATATACTCCTCTCTCATGCTTTATCATCAACTTTCTTAATTTTCGCGCCGAAAAGAAATAGGTCACTTAGAGCGGGACGGAGGGAGTACTTATTTCTAATAAAAAAATTATAATGAATGACCGAACTAAATTGAACAAACCAATTAAATACAATGGAAGAAACTGATATTTAAGATTTTGTTAAACTTAATCATTAAATTTTAAGATTTTAAGATTTTTTTTTAATTCTTTATTTGTATTTAATCGGTTTGGTCAACTTAATTCGGTCATTCAATATAAAAATTTTATTATAAATAAATATTAATTAAAATAAATTATAAATCTCGATTGTGTGCAAAAAAAATTAAATTGTAAATTCATGTGCAAAAAGGAAAACTGTAAAGAGTTTGTGTATTTTACTAAAAATCAAATAAGATCGATTATGACTAACCAGACATGTTAGCGGCCACGTCACGCCGGAAAATGCCACGTCAGCTTTGATTTCATCGAATTTTTGATTTGTGTGCAATTTGAAATAAATCAAGAGTTGGTGTATTTATGGGCTAAATTGAAAGTTCGTTTGCAAAAACAGAATTTGGAAAAAGTTGGTGTATGTAGAAGAGAAAAATTATATAAAAAATTAAATAATTTATACAAGTGTGAACAGAACTTTAGAACAAGGTTAATTCGAGATATATGATTAACATAATCTTTTATCTAAAAGGGAAGTAACTGAATAAATAAATGCACTCGTGAAGTCGTAAATTTAATGTGTTTATTAAATAAACGTTATCTACCTATTTCATGCATCTTTTGTTTTTTTTTATCATTAGTTGTACTCCGTCTCTGATATATACACTCAACCAGTTGAGAATTTAATATTTCATCTTTAAAATTAATATTTAAAAGTTGCTATTGATAGTATGTTAATTCCACATCGTGGGCTCTCAAATTAAAACAAAAATATAAGTGTTTATGCCTATTTATTTTAGTCCACTTTTATATTATAGATGAGATATCAACGAATTATTTTTCGACACGGTGGTCAATGGGATAAATCTGAGTATATAGGCTGCGATGAAGAATTATTCTATACGTCGTCGAACTTAAGTCTTGATCAATTGCTACATGATATTCATCGGGTATTGAAGAGCAATCCATCTTCTACGGATTATTCATTGTTCTACCGGACAAGCACTAGAGACGATAGAAGAATCAAGGTTTTTTTTAATAGCAATGAAGATCTGATGTTGATGCTTTGTGACGATAGAAATTATCTAGTTGTATATACTATTGAGAAAAGTCTTGAATCTCGTAGTGTAAATGTACTTGGTTCGAGTTCGATGAGAACAAACCTCCACAGTAATGTATCTGGTCCAAGCTCGACCAGTGTAGATGATGATGATGATTTTCTGCATGATGAGGATGAGGCACTTTCTTCGGATGATGAGGAGGATGAGACTTATTATAATGAACTTATCGAGTCGGTTGTCACATCCCGATTCCCGAGGGAACGCATTAAAGTTAGGGTGTGATTGAAGTTGGAGAAAAGAAACGAAAAAGAAAGAAAAAATGAATAAACTGAAATATATTACATAAAGAGCGGTAAACTAAGAGAACACCTTGCAAAAAAGATGGAATATACCAAAATAAAAATAATTCACAAACTAGTATTTACGAGTTCAAAATATGAATGATCATAGACCAACCCATAGCAGATTGGTAAAAAAAGAGTAAGAGTACATCAAAAGCCTCGTCAACTATATACAAGTCCAACTTCAGTGTGACCATCAAAAGAAAATGTGATCAAAAGAAAATGAGCTAAAACGGAAGTTATGGTTATAAACATCAAAAACCTTTGCCTCAGCTCCGCCCGTCTTCGCTAGCCACTCAACCTGGAAACATTTAAAGATGTTTGGGGATGAACATTATTGTACTCAGTGTTGGTCCTCAGATTAAACGTTCAGGTGTAGGGGGGGTGAATACACCTGAAAACAATTTCTCAACTTTAAACGCGAACAGTCCTTTTCAGGAGAGTGTCGTACTAAACAAGTTCAGTAGACCAAATAAGCTGTTCTGGATCGCGAGGCAGAGTGACTGACTTCACTGAGGCCTGCTAGCTGACTTGAGTCAGAATTCAGTACCGTTCAGCTGAAGTTCAGTATAGTGCGGAAATGTGTAGGCCCAAATTCAGTTGAGTTTAGAAAACGTATTTAATAAAATAGTTTCAATATATTAGTGAGTAAAACAATTTATAAACATTTCACAATAAGTTTATCCACGCATAAACCGTATGACTTGGAAGGTTTAGAAATAAAAGTCAATTCCAAACATACAAACACTCATAACTTTGTGTGCGCGCGCTGTCACGTTCTACAGTTATTCTTACTCTATTCCCCTTGCTCTCGGACTTTGGGCTACAACCCAGTTAGTCCATAAACATTTGATCTCGGGTCTTGACCTAAAGATCACAATTGTTAGACCTAAAGCCGAAGCTCATGGGTCCCCTCCAACTGTTAGCACACAATGGAGATCAACCTATTGCACTACTAACAAACGTGTACACAATCCTCAACTAGCGTGTTAGGTCAGTCAAGAACCTCAATCGTTTAAATTCAGAACATTAAAATTGTAGAACGCACAAAAATATCTTTCATGGATAAACAAGCATTTTATATAGTTTAATAACTCAAAACAGTTTTAGAAAGTAAAACCCACCTTGTTGTAGTACTGTATTAACCCGCTTAGTCGACCAAGTGTTAATCCGTTTGTTCAATAAGCCCTACAAGATGAACCCTAAACTTAGTTGTAATTCGAAGTTTATTACCCAATAATCCTAATGGCAATCAAATACTAATTTACAAGTCGGCCGTTCAAAGTGGTTTTATTAACTTCGAACTATGGTACTAATAATACCTTAAATTTAATACCTATGCTTGCTAAAACAACTATTTAATTAATATCACTAGAGGTTTAATATCAGGTATAATAATATCTCTGATTTCTTGGAGTTTAACGTACAACCTTTATCCTGCGTGATTACCTATCATACCTCATTAGTAACTTAGTATCTAATATCATGACTGAGATATCCCCTACTATTGCATCCATCTAATTTTTTTTTCCAGTACATTAGTAATTAAGTAAACCTATTTAATTATAAATCGAGAACTGCTAGCATGGTCCAAGTTGTATCTAATTATTAAATAATTGATCTTCTATGGATATGCTCGGTCAATATTTTACTTAAATTGAAGTTATAAACTCCTGTATTAAAAAGTTTAAACCAATCATCGCATTAAGTATTTGATTAATGTGGTATTAGAATACTTATTTAATAGTAAGCCTCTGCAATCTCCCTAAGCGCAGTTTAATCCATTTTCCTCCACGTCATTTAGCAAAAGAGGAAAAAAACATATAAATAATATGATAATCTAATGATTCAAATACTGAACAATTAATTTAATTGTAATACCCTCTTAAGAATTGATTTTGCAACTCTACGCATGATTACAATTTACTCCTAATTAATCCAATTATATTTTGACCAATTAAGTGGATATGGTTAACTATATGAATTCGAGAGCAAGTGTTAACTTATCCTTTTCAATCAACAACTACGATTTCATCCTAATTTCAAAGATACTTAGCCAAATAAAATACGTGAGCTTCCTTAATTTAAATACACACTATCATATTATTACTTGGCATGATTTAGGAATAATTGACCCGTGATAACCTCTTAGATTACTTAAAGTGAGTACAAATCCTATAATTATTGCACCAGATATAAATGAATTAAATCCACTTATTGATAAATAGATATTGTAGGAAAGAATACCATGAATCAAAAGATGAATACCTTATAATCAACGAAATCTTCCAAGCTGTGTGGAAATGTTTTCGAAAATTATGATCTCTCTTCAACTAAAGCTCTACTAAGAACCGACTCACATTTATATAAATGAAAAACTTGGCAATTTACTTTTATATATATATATATAGGGGAGGGATCAAATGAGAATCAATCCCTATATGAGAACTAAGAACTAATTTAGATCATTTATATATTTTAATCTATGGTTGGTATTGAAACTTTATTTAATGCATTATATTCAATGCAAAAATAGTATAAGGTTATGATTGTAACTTTCAATTCATATGGTAATTAATGAGTATTCTATATTTGGTAATTTTTTTTTTATTTAGGAATTTTATCTAACGTTTTTTAGTTAAAGTAAATCCAATAATTTTGATAATAATTACACTAAACAAGGAAAGATCTAAAAAGTAATGTTTGATAATGTTTCGATGGCATTAATATTTAATGCATTTCTATAATAATTCATATAAATTAAAGTAAATATTACAACATGAATTATCGTAATAATTCTGTGAATTATTATTAAATTCATAGAAATTTAATCATAATTCATAAAAATTTAATAATAATTCATAGAAATTAAAGTAAATATATATATATATATATTTTCACAAATTATAAATAAAATATCCTTATTTTTCATCTCTAGACTTATAGGTTTGCTGGCTCATTTGTACAACTTGCTTAATTTAAAGACACGTGGGAGACAAGAATTGTTGAAATGTTAGGTTATATAAAATACCTTTTTATGAATATCTATGTCTACAATTAAATTAATTATGATTGTAGCCAAATAAGTATATGGTTCAAAAATTTACACGTATGCACACACCACCTAGCCTTATAACACTAATATCAAACATATTCGTATATACAAATTCGCGATACGTAATTTATGCAAAATGTCATATATCTTGATTAACTAAATTCCACCTTAATCACGTTCGTAACATATTCCACTAGTTGCAAAAATATAGTTTATAACAACTTTATACATACGTGTGCTATCAAACTTATATACGAAATCCCTATTCCATATTAATTACAAATCTTCTTCTAGATATATAATGCCGTTCGAATTAAAAGAATTTTTTTGCGGGTGTGAATTTTCTAATCTATACTAAGAATCAAATTCTTCTTAAAGCATTTAAGAAAAACTAGGGATACCACATCAGTATTGACTGAATTTAATGCATGGGTCCGTGATCCCGCCCACAATCGTAACTTCTTGAACCGAACCGGCCTAGGTGATCGTAATTTCAGTCAGTTAGTCGAGACTGGCCCTTCGAACAATAATGCAAAATTTGCTGGTCCAATTCGAAACTGGACCATTCCACTTGTTGATCTTGATATTTTAGGTCCTTTAAATCGAGTGGAATCGTTTCATGAGAACGATGATGAAATTTCTGTGGGGATTTTATTTGCTAGTAAAGATGAGTTGGAGATTGTTGTGGGCACCTATCATATGCAAAATCGAGTGGGGTACAAGGTGGAGAGATCTGCCACTGATAGAGTAAACTATAAAGCATGGAAATGGATGTTCTTTCATGCTACGTGCGAGATCTGGCGCAGGCATTTGGCGGATCATTAAGTACAACCATGTCCATACTTGTCGGGCGAATTTTGATAATATTTCTCGTCTCCATGTGTCCGCGAAGGTAATAGCGACTTACTTCTCACGTAAATTGGTCGAAGGTTTTGTTTTGAAGCCAAAGGATATGATCAAAGAATTGAAGACTGGTTTTGGCATTAAAATTGATTATAGTTTTGCTCTACATGCGAAGAACATCGCGATTGAAATTGTTTATGGTGAATATAATAAATCATATCAGATGTTGCCGAGCTATCTTCACGTGCTACAACAATATAACCCAAGAACAGTTGTTAATCTTCAAACCAATCAGGACCATATTTTCAAGTACATGTTTTTTGCACTTGGGCAGTGCATTGATGCCTTTCAATGTTGTTTGAGGTCTGTTATCGTAGTTGATGGGACACATCTTAAAGGGAAAAACAAGGGAATTCTTTTTATAGTTGTGACTCATGATGGTAACAAGCAGGTTTCCCTCTTGCAATCGAATTTTGTCCTATTGAAGAAGATGAGTCTTGGATTAGGTTTTTGAGTCGAGTGAGAAGAGCTTTTGGATCACGTGAAGGTCTTCTAATTGTGTCAGATTAACATAAGAGCATCAAGAATGTCGTGGAGGCAGTTTTCCCAGATGCCCCGCATGGATTATGCTATTACCACTTATCAAACAATATGGCTAGCTATCGCAATCATGTTGAGACTATTATACGGTATGCCGCATTTTGTTACAGGAATGAAACATTTCAGAAGAATATGTCTCTTTTGAAAGCTCTAAGTAGAGATGGTGCCTACAAAAAGCTTTTGGATATTGGAGTTCACCGTTGGACACGTTCTTAGTGCCTCACTCATCATTTCGATTTTATGACATCAAACGCGGCAGAAACTTTGAATGCCCATTTATTGTGGGCAAGAAGACTACTTGTATGTTCATTACTTGATATTTATAGGTATATAGTTGAAAAATGGTTCGATGATCGACGAGCGACTGCAAGTTCTAGACAGCATGGACTGACTGATATTGTCACCCAAAAATTGGCTAATTCTATGCAGCTTGGACGTCACATAATTGTATGAGGAACCACTACACATATATATAAGGTTGAAGAGGATAGAAAGTCTTATATTGTCGACCTCCAATAGCGTGCATGTGACTGTCGAAAGTTTAATTTCGATTTGATCCATGTCGCCACGCTACAGCAGTTACTTGGTATATTCTCATCTATTTGTGTCATTAATTCATATGATGATGTATATTAACGATATTTCTCACAAGCTTTGTAGGACGACCCGTAATTGAATTTTTAGCTCATTATTACAGACAAGATACATTGTTGCAATCATATTCATCTCATATAATGCTAATGCCACATCCAGATCACTGGATTGTACAATCCAATGTTTCTGCGTTTACTGTTCGTGCTCCGATGATTGATCGTCAGGCTGGTTGGCCTAGAATGAGTAGAGCTTGATCAGCTATTGAGTCTTTTAGGCACAGATACACATATAGTAGATGTCATAGCACTGGCCACAAGAAAAGTGTTTGCAATGCTCACATTCCTATTGATGGTATTCCCTAATAAATTTTGAATTAACTTTTAATTTATTAAAACTAATACGTGTATTTTATTCTTAACAGATGTGCAACTTAATAATGTGGACTCAAACATCCATAAAGTACAAGGACCAAAAAATATAGCAACTGTCATGAGATGGGTCATACAATTAGGAAGTGTCCTACTAGAGTTGATGCAGCAAGTGATTAAATTGATGTAAACTTTGATGAAATATTAGGCTTGTTCTAGATAATTAATTTTTCATGAGTTTGTTTTTTTTAAAATTGTGCATTGTCTATGTTTTTTATTTTAAAATTTATTTGATTACTCCACGAAGTTGATACATTCTTACCAATTAAAGATAATGTTAATTTTATTCAATAAAAATCTAAAAAATAATTAAATAAACTAAAAAATAATTTATAGATTAACACAAAACCATGCTCCATAATAGTTTATTTAAAAATATATCTTATTTATATATAAATCTATTTTAGTTATAAAAGTAAAATATTTTAAATTTTCTCTCTCCACATCTCAAACTATCAATACCATTATTTGAATAGAGTCAATTATGGCCCACCACTTTTCTCAAAAATTGAACAAATCATTTTAATATTTTTATCTTTTGTAGAAAAGTTTAAAAAGTTGTTATTTTCATAATGTTTTTAAAAGTGTGATTAAAAACTTTAGAAAGTTATTTGAAATGGTTGAATATAGATTTATCCCAAAAAAATATAAATATATCAATTAATTAACACAAAAACTTGTGTGAGCCAGATGTATCATACATCCGCCCCAATTTGAGATCCATTTTGCGGCCCATTTACCCGCCTGACCCCGATCCTGCTTGCTGACGCCAGCATGACGTCATACTGACATCATTATTCCATTGTTTTTAAATTACTTTTTTTTACTTTTTTTGCTTTTTTTTTAATTTGTTGGTCAATTATTGTAAGGATGGGCATGTCATTGTTGTAAATAAAAGTGTTATTTTCGTTGTGAACACTTTCTATGATCACTTACGGAAGTACCATTTGTAGAGTAGGGTTGTAAACGAATCAAATAATTTTGATTCGATTCGGTATTCGTATTCGATTTTTGATATTCGTATTCGAAATTTTGCGATTCGAATTCAATTATAAATATTCGATTTGATTCGTTTACTAATCAAATACAAATACAAAATTGTAATATTCGATTCAATATTCGTAAATATTCGATTAAATACAAATTATATAAAACATTTATGAAAATATTTATATATTTAATATACTTTTAAAAAATGAAAAAAATGGAGAACAAAATTGATTTACTCGAGTAATCTTTAAAATGTATCTGGGCTAGTAGGAACCTTACTTCCAGGCCCAATTCTCCAAATCAAAGCCTAACGCAGAAAAAACTTTGTAAAACCTAATTTCACTTCTCCTCCGTCACCCCACACACTCACACACCGCCCCTCTGCGAGAATGGGTCGTGTAATCCGCACACAGAGGAAGGGAGCGGGGTCGGTGTTCAAGTCCCACACCCACCACCGCAAGGGTCCGGTCCCATTACGCTTGCTTGACTTCGGCGAGCGCAACGGATACCTCAAGGGTGTTGTTACCGAGGTAATTCATGATCCCGATCGCGGCGCGCCGCAGTCCGTGTCACCTTCCGCCACCCCTTCCGGTTCCAGCACCAGAAGGAGCTCTTCGTCGTCGCTGAGGGTATGTACACTGGCCAGTTCGTCTACTGCGGGAAGAAGGCTAACCTCGTTGTCGGCAACATATTGCCGCTCAGATCTATTCCTAATATTTTTGAAATATTATGCTTAGGCTTTGTCAAAGAAAATTCGAATCGAATAGTTTTTTAATCGAATAGTAATGAATACGAATCGAATAGTCGAATCGAATAGTCTGATAATCGAATAGTTGCTATTTAAAAAACAAACGGATCGAATATTCGAATCGAATCAAATAATTCGAATATCATTTTCGAATCGAATACAAATAAGGTTTAATATTCGAATATAAATCGAATACGAATACGAATATTCGAATATCGAACCCAATACGAATCGAATATAGTGATATTTGCTTCGATTCGATTCGTTTACAACCCTATTGTAGAGTATCATTTGCTTCGAACAAAAATGTCATTTGCGTTGAATAAAAGTGTCATTTGTAAAGTATCATTTGTTTTCTTACAAAAGTGTCATTTGTTTTTGAAGAAAAATGTCAATTGTAGAGTATCATTTGCTTCAAACAACAGTGTTTGCGTTGAACAAAAGTGTCATTTGTATCGGAAGAGAGTGTCAGATTCTTATAAAGTGTCATTTGTAATGAATAAATGTGTCAATTGCAATGAATAAACGTGTTATTTATCTGAAAGTGTTAATAATAATTGATGAGTGATTTTAATACCATCTCATCGTGTTTTTTAAGCTTATTTACATCATTTTCTATCCATTTTTAGCTTTTGTTTTGCTTGGAATTGTATACTTTCGACGGTTTTTTATTTTGAAGGTTTCTCGAACATTTTGAGCATATTTGGTGGTATTTGGCACCTAAATGAAAGAAACCATGACCGTTGATAAATTTTTGGTGAAGATGGAGTTGTTTGGATGAAGAATGAAGAGGATTTGAAGCCGGATGTTGAAGAAACCGTGTTTCGGAGCTCGTGTAATAAGGCGGTTGGGAAATCGCGTGGCAGACGTATCTAAAGATCTTAGAATTAGATCTCCACCGTCCACATCGTATTTCTATGTGTTAGGAACATTGTGGAAAAGTTTCGTGGCGATCCAACGGTTATCGAAGGAGATATCACGTTTTTCTCAAAACGCGACAGCGTAGGAAATTATGGCTCGGCCGAAGACGTCGGACCGCGGTCCGCACTGTTCTGACTCGAAAATTGAAATTTCCGGGGTCGGACCGCGGTCCGCGTCTGTTTTTGCCCAAATTCGTCTTTTCTCGGTCCGAAACATATATAAACTCTTCCGGACTTCTTTCCTACGAATGACACACCATATTTTTGACCTCTTCCACCCTCCAAAGCAGAGAAACACCCAAAGCATCCCTCCGTTGAAGATTCAAGACAAAGATTGAAGACCACAACCCGAGAACCAAGTGCGAGGATCAATCCGCTAGATTCTAGGTTGTATTATTCCTTCTCAGTTTTGTTTAGGGTTTTTGATACTTGAATTCTATGGATTCTTTTTGCATATTTTGTGATTATTTTCCTACGAATATGAGTGGCTAAATCCTCTTGTGTGGGGGTTTAGCAAGATCTATGTTTTTGATGAATTGATTCAAACCCTAGTTTTTCAATGAATGAATTGTTTTGTTTCTTAATTGTTGAACCTGCTTTTGATTTCTCTCTGATTCTTTAATGTGACTGGTCATCATCTTAGATAATTGTAGAGAATATAGGTAATAGGTAATACGGCGGACCATACCCGGTTATTTATTTAGACCTGCAATTAAGTGTCTAGATTGTCACCATTGGTTTGGGATAGTTTAGATGGTTCTTTAAATCCTTGAGCATGATACAATCCTTAGGTTCATGATATGATCACTTGATTGACCCTTAGGATTATAAGTTAGAGATCTCCCGCCATCATACGAAATCCCTAGAGCCTTAGTGGATGAACCAACAAAATAAATTCATAAATGCTAGCTAGAGAATGGGAATAAATCGATCATCTTAGTCATGGTGATTGTTAAACCTCCGCACTCTTCATCAATCTTGAAACCACCCCATTACCTACTTTGCTTTGTTTTACTTTCATTTACTTTCTTGCTATTTTAATTTTGCAATTTAGGATAAACCAAACCTTGTTTAGGACCAAGTAGATAGTGAAATAATTAGGATAATTATAACCCAGCTGAGTCCTTGTGAGATCGACCTCGGGAGTTGCTAGATTAGGTACTATACCGATTCGTACACTTGCAAGAATTATAATTTGTTCATCAATAATAAACAAAAGTATCAATTATCTCGGATGAGAGTGTCACATTATCATATAGTGTCATTTGTAATAAATAAATGTATTAATTGCAACGAACAAACGTGTCATTTATCTAAAAGTGTCAATTGTCTCAGAGGAAAGTGACAAATACTCATAGAGTGTCATTTGCAATGAACAAATATGTCAATTTTAACGAACAAATGTGTCATTTATCTTAGAGTGTCAATTGTTGTGAATAAAAGTGTCATTTCTTGGATGTATGGATACAAAAACAGATTAATTAAGAGAAGCTACAATCTACCTATACGAAATTCGTTGAAAATATGTGAAAGAATCTTTTAAACGAACAAGCAATCTGCTTGGTAAACCACTTCATAACGGACAAATACAATTCTACCAAGGAATCTTGTAAACTAATAACGAATCTGTTAATTCTACTACCACCGTCACACACAAGCAATATTCACCCAAATTTCAGTAACGATTTTGATTCAATTGACCGAATTAACTCCAATTCAATACACACACTCTGCGAAGATCTACGTGTGTGGTGTCCGGGAGAGAGAGAGAGAGAGAGAGAGAGAGAGAGAGAGAGAGAGAGAGAGAGAGATGCACCGATTTGGTGAAGCACTACCCCGGCGGCGACGTTTCACGGTTGAATATTGGAAAAATTCGGAGAGCGGAGGTGGGGAGTGCATAGGCAGTGAGCGGAGGGGGACAACGAAGACGGGGAGATCGGAGGCGGACAGGAAGGCGGAGATAGCGGAGGCACAGATAGGAGGCGGAGAGAGGAGTCGAGAGAGAGGAGTAGAGAGAGAGAGAGAGAGAGAGAGAGAGAGAGGTAGAAATGAACGGATGAGAGAGTGGAGAATGAGAGAGAGAGAGTGTGGTTTTATTTTTTATTTTTTTTAAATATAAGTCAATTCGAATCTAATTGGGTCATAATTTGATTCTTTTTAATTCAGATGTACCATACATCCGTTGCACACAAGTGTGCCCCATTAATTAATACCTTGCTCTTCGGTTTTGAAACCTGACTTCCACTTGTTGGGCTTGAGACTCAGTTTTCCTGCAAGTGCTTGTTTCTGTGCCTGTCCTCACAGATTTGTGTATATACTGTTAGAATTATTTATAAATATTGCTAATATTATAATATTGTGTAATGAGTTAGTGTATAATAGAAGTTATGGCATGATAGGACACGTTGTAGTTGTGCATGGGTTTACATGGAAGTTTACTGTAGGTGGGTGTTGGTCTACAACCGTTTGAGACACAGTTGTATATGATCCTTAAATAGGATCACATTCTTTGTAATGCATTATGTTGCAATATTATAATCACTTCTTTCATCTCTTTTCTATCTATACATTATCTTAACTTGTACATATACATATAGAAAGAGAGAGACAGGGAGAGGGAGAGAGAAACCGTATTAAGGGTAGTGTGTTATTTGAAACTCCATTCCAGCAGACTAGTCTGATCTTTAGTGAGCCTCAGTTTCTCTTTGTTATAATCTTTGAAAAAATCAATTTCCTCCTCTCCTTTGCTTCTTTCTCTCTCATTTCCTTTAAAAAAACTCAAACCAGCGAGTTACATGGGATCAAGATCGAGCAAAACACGAAATTTATCTCGGTTTTCAGCTTGTTTTGATTCAAGCCGAGCGTTAGAATCGTGTTACAATCGCAATGATCATGCTCCTACATGGTCGATTAAGAAAATGAAAACTGAATGAGAGTGTAAGGTCAAGTTGGAGAGAATTCATATGAAGAGAATTGTTTGGGAATATTGATGAAATGAGAAAAGAGATGTGCAATAATGATGGGATGCGTCAGGAATATTATATATCATTATCATTAAATAGACTCTAATAGAAATTAATCAACCGATCAACCACTTAGAGAAATAAAAATACTAACTAAATTAGTGTAGTTGGTATGAATAATATGACTATTAGGAGGAAACCAGAACTCCACTCCCACGTATACAAGCATTAATTCTATTGGACTCTTATTGTCCATAAATGGCGGCATCTTATTTTTTTATATATATATTTTTATTGTATGTTTCGTTTATCGACATTTTATAGAATAATAATACGTAGTAAGCGTATTGACAAAGTACAGCACGATATCGGATGCAATTGGAAATGAAGGGAGGTCGGATTAATCAAATAGGATGTTACATCTTTTTATATTAATCATTAATTTTGTTTAATAAAGTTGAAGATTAGTGATTGTGAAGTTAGTCAAAAAAATTAATTAATGTTAATTTAAATAGTCTTGAAAAGAACAGTGAATTTCTAAACTAAACTCCTCCAAAAAATATTTCCAAAGTTAATCTTCTCTAAAAGAAAATTACCAAAATAGTCTTCTTTAAGTCACCTAAGAAGCCACATAGAATTTTTCATATTTATTTCTATTTTATTTAGAATTCTGAAATTTATAAACAAGCATTACAATTTTAAAATATATTGTCTCACAGCCACTACATTTCACGAAGTTAAATATGAAATTATCAAAAGAATATATATGAAAAGAAAATATAAAATATTATTGAAATATTGGTTGACTTCAATTCAAGTTTCGAAAAAATATTAATTAAACGGAAATTTGGAATTCCGGTGATAATTTTTATACTTTTTTACCTATTAATTCTTAAAATAAATATAAATAACTATTTATATTCTTTTTTAAAACTTACTTTAATAAATAATAATATACGATTGGAAAAATATATGAGAGTAGAGGTTTGAATATTACTGATTATAAAATAAAATAAATAAAATTGATGGAATCGTCGGGTTCAAACCCAAACCGGATCTAGGTTCCGATTCAATCCCGTTGGGAACCAACAGTTTCGAACCGGAACCATGTTTGGGCACCTTTATATGCAAGGGAAATTAATCAGTGGTTCGAGGCTAATTATCCCCACCCCAGATTGCTGGGGATCTTCTGACCCATCTTATGTCCCACTTGAGTAACTTCGTACGGAGTTACTGAGACAACATTGAGAGTGGGACATAGGGTGGGACAGAAGATCCCCACCCACCCTAGATATTGGTCGATAGCAATATTTCCATGCACAAGAACAAAAAAGGGGAGAAAAAAAAGAAGTCACGCTTTTTTATTTGCTAATGAAATAATGAGGTGAAGTGGGTTTACATTACTGTACACACTCGAGATAATTGGTCTCTACATCCTAAACGACTCTGCATTTGCAAGGTCCCTAACCACTCAACCCAAACCAATGGAACAAACACAAAAAAATGCAAACTCACAACCAAAAAGAATATCAAGCAACAAACACAAAAACAAGTCCAAACATGCAGTTTCATCCGCAAGCCGATCGCGCGCGGAAAACTAGCTCCTTCCGCTATATACATAAGGCACCCGTGTGCAACGATGTTTGAAACGATACCACTGCATTTGGCGAGTATACGGGGGGAGATTAAAAAAAATACCGTACAAATATGCAACTGTTGTTGATATTGTCAGGTTCAGAATAACTGGAGTGCCATCTTGAGCTTGTTCTGTTTCCATTTAGGCAGCTTGTAGAAGGCCTCCTTGCTCGTTCCAAATTTTTCTTTGAACTCTGCTGAGGATAGGTAAGTCTGCAAGGAGAAGAAATAGCAGATATGTTAAAGATTGAACAAATTTAGGCTTCTTTGACCATGTAATCCTTCAAATATTTAATCATATGCATCGTAATTCAGCATACCTCTCGCTTTGTAACATCAATCTCGGGAACTGGATCAGTCGACGTTGTTTTAAGACGCTCATAGGGATACACTGTGAGTCCTTCTTCATCCTCAGCTTCATTCTCCTTCACATCTTCCTGTATGGGCTCTGGTTTGGCCTTTGGATTGGTATCTACTGAGTTCTGCCGGGATAACAACTCCGGCTTTGGCTTGGATCCATCCGGGCTGACTTCAAAGTCAAAGGAAACAGTTCAACAAACGATTTCTAACAAAAGGAAAGGATAGAGTTATTTTGAGAAAATAGATAGAATATACCCTTAGTTGAACGAGGTAGCACGAATTGGCGAGCAGGCGGCGGTTGTTCAAAACTCGAACTCAAGGCTGATGTAGCTGAAGCTCTTGAGCCGTTTTTCTCTGAATCCGCTGTTACAGACTTTGGATAGACCTTTCTTACCATTGGAGGAGGGGTTGACAAATTTCTTGCATTAGCATTCTCAAAAGTGGCAGCGAGAGCATTGAACGCCGGAGATCTACCTCGGACACGAACTCTCTCGGGGCTAAACGACATGCTTCTCGAACGCTGTGATTTGTCCGGCACAGCAGACCGTCCACCGTATGAGACGGGCGTTCTCCTTTTGTGTTTCTATCGTAGCAAGTTGATATAATGAAATTATAGAGAGTAAACTGATGCCCTTACCAAAATTAGGAGAGGGAAGAACAACTTACATCCATCACAGGAGTGCCACCATTTTTAAGAATAGTCAATCTTCTTTGGAAAGAATTACCATGCATCTGTAACCATTGAAGTGACTGAGCGTAAGACGAAGATCTGAATTTGGACAAGGTGGAGATATATAGCATTGGTGGGACTTACTGCAGATTTTGAGGAGTCCCAAGAGAAAAAACGAGTAAAAAACGGTGGTTCGCCCCCTTCCATAACGATATATATTGGAGCTCGGAGTGATAACTTCTCGTGAAGAAAATCATGCTCTATGAATTTCTGTTGAGAAGTAACATGTTCAACTTGTTAACCCTCTTCAACATAAAGAGCTGTAAGATCAAAACTTCATACAAAAAATCGAAGAAGATTAACTAGACTATACAGTATCTCAAATATACTATAGCATACATCATCACATCTAAAGATCTACATATATCGTTCTTCAATAAATGAAAATCTGGCAGAAAGTTCTAAGTAGTTCCAAAAGCTGAACCCAAGAGTAATTACGTTAGTCTTTAACAAAGAAGGTCAGAACTTGAAACATCTTAGCACAAACGACGTTTAACTAACACGTAGTATTAAGAATTTCGTCTTTGACTACTCTAGAAGCCACAGCACATTGATTAATTTGATTATGTTGACTATGTCCAACAAGTGAAACATAAAACAATACTCGCAAAATAATACAGCAACTCCATTTTAGCAGCTTATAAGTTATAAGCAAAACTCAAACAAAAATTGAGTTAACGCTTACCTCTCCAACACTTAAAGCATTCAGCTTATTCTTAGTGTCCACCTGTTGTCCAACCCAAACGTAAATATCAGAGTGGCAGTCAAGAATGAAAATATCTTCAGTCATTAGATCACCCTGGTCGAAGTTGTAAACCTCCGTCACCTGCGACATAGATCATGATCTGACTCTCATATTTCAAGTGGTTTGTCATGAAAACATCGATATGAGAAGGTACACACTCAAAAACAACTATAAATTGAAAAACTAATGCCTTCTCCTAAAATGACGAAAGATATAGGTATAACGAAATACAAAATCAAACTGCATTACTGTTTATCGAGAAATGATAAAGAGACATGAAATATAGAGTACCTTGAGATCTCCTGAAACCAGTATAGAATTTAGCCAGGACCATACAACAAAAGAACGAATTAACAAAGTTAATAGGATTATGAAGGATAAAAAAGTTGTAAAATTAGTTAGAAGACACTATACCCTTTGTCAAGGTGCATGAGAACAGATGAGGATCGCTCTCGGCTTCTCTAGTAAGCATCTGGCTTGGATATTCAGACTTTCCACCTAACAAATCCCAAAACTGCTCAGACTCTGCACCTTCTTTCTGCAGTTTAGACTGCATGTTTGGCTGCAATAAGTTGGACCAGTAAAATGGCATGAGAGAGAAAACAAACCGAAAATTTTCAGCAACATAATAACAAACCACTCAGCATCTTTACTTCATTTGTTCGCTTTACTAACAAAACAAGCAGCTAGGAGCATAAAAATGCTTAGATAAATATTAGATAACAACGATTTGCAGCAATGGAAGTAAGTAGGTGACAAACCAAAAACTTTCATAAGCAAGTTTCAGACCTTTATAAGATCCAGCTGTCTCTCAACAATTTCTTGAGCTTCAGGGGTTGTAAGATTTCCTGACCATGTAAACACAGAGGACCCACTATGCAGTATGTAACAGTATGAGGAATTCAATGAGGAAGCCACCTGAACCAGTAAAAAAATGAATTTATATTGCATTGGCTGTATAGAAAACATCTAACCAGGCAACAGACGAGGTAGAATCATGAAGACGCAGGATATCAGAATCAGAATGGCCATATAGCAAAAGCCCGAAAAAGATACAGGCAAAAGACCGAATCTTGTTTGGAGTATGAAGCAAAATGGAACAACAGAACCTGGCTATAGATAAAAGATTGCCTTCTATTGACCAACATCAAAGTAATCAAAACTGACAAGTGAACAAAAATGAGCACTCTGTAGCCAATTGGGCAGTTCATGCCTTGAAAAGAAGAAGATTAAATTCTCAAAAGAACATAAAAAAGGGAAAATTGTGAAATATATATATATATATATATATATATATATATATATATATATATATATATAAATTGGATCACAGGACTTACTGGTTCAACTTGAATTGCTTGCATGTTTTCAGGTCCATTTCCCTGAACCCGAAATAAAGCAAGCCCTTCCTCTGAATATGTATCATCCGTAAGTTCTTTCTCGGCTATGTAATTCTTGTAGCCCTTACTAAGACCACCCTGATAAAATAAATTATTTCATTGTCACTACAGAATTAAAATATGTATGGAACAAAGATGAACACAAGAGGAATTCTCTGTCTCTCTGTTCATGTACTCGCAGACCTTAAAGACAATGAAATTCTGAAAAATGGCGAAGAACTGCAGTGGTTCGCTTCCTTCATAGGCGCGAGCCTAGTGAAAGCAAAAATTAAAATATTAATAGAATTGTTGGAAACAGAAACTAGCATTGACCACCAAAAATATAATCAAATGATAAAGGAAGGTAATGTGCCTGAGTGGGTAAGAACTTCAGATACTCGACCATCTTGGTTGCCTGTGAAGTTGCTGATACTCTATCTTCCTATAGAGCATGATTTGCATGATCAGTAATTACATCAAAAAATCTATCACCACTGCCAAAACATAGAACGCAAGACTGGAATAATCATTCCGGAAGATAATTATTAGTCAGAGTCTTCTCATTTCAGAATTTAATCATTACGATACTCAAGACCTAAATGCATTTTCTGGAACTGTTTAAACAGATTCGTCAATGAATATCTGCATATGAAAATATGAGGTAACCAGAGTAACTACTAGAATGTCAATGAAGGTACTTTAATGCCTAAAGGATAGCTAATAAGAACATGGTTTCCCTGCGTTCTGTTAAGTTATTACCAATGGTTGTGCATTTAAGTATTCTAGTGCCCATACAGGTTTTGTTATAGGCTTCTGAAACAGAAACGGATCCGAAATCCTGGTCTTGGGAAACTTCCTATCAAGTGGCCCTAGCATATTGGATGAACCCCTCATCTGGTTGTCAGTCGGTCTGCCAGGACATGACAATCATTGAGCAATTGGTTGAGCTTATATTAGTCATTCATAAATATCTTCCATTGATGCATCAAACATGCAGAAGTAATCATCCCAATGGTCTTTTATCTTAAACTAAGAAACTGATCTAGCCCTGATGAAATATCAAACTATTTAGTCGACACTACACAATAAGTGGATTAAAAAGTTAGCTTCCTCCATATTCCGATATGAAACACAAAAATGTTGAAATTTCTGGATTTAATAAATTGGTTAAAATAAGATACTTTGCCAACATTGATGCTTCACCTCAACACTAAGCTTCCCGATCCATGTGCCTATTAGCTGTTCCTCTTTCTCTTCTCCAGAATAAGAATATTGAAAAATATAGCAATCCCCACTGTAGAACTTGGAGACATCAAAAGATGTCAGGAGAGACTTCTCTTGACCATTCACACGCCAAACCTGGAAACAGAAAGCAGTTAAGTAATAAATTACTCAAAGTAGTGAAGAAAAAGATACCAAGTATAGAATACTTTCCATTATTCAAGAGAGAAATAGAAGAGACACGCATAAAGTAGTACTCCCTCCATTCCACTCCATTAGTCCACTTTCTTTTCGGCACGGAGATTAAGAAAGTTGTTTGTTGTGTGTAAAATAGATAAAGTAGTGGGGTCCACTTGAATATATTAGAGTATTATTTTAAGTTAAAAGGGGAAAGTGGACTAATGGAGTGGAACGACCCAAAAAAGAAAAGTGGACTAATGGAGTGGAACAGAGGGAGTATATGACAAACCACGGCAGATATCCACAGGTGTGGAATCTCTAAGACAAGTAGACAACCAAATCTCTCATAGTTCCATAAGCATTTCATGAATCAATTTAACCAAATTCTGTCCATACTTTGCCCACGTTGTTCTACTCTTTAAATGCTTTCCGGAAGGTTCATTTCACTTCTAAACATCACACATTTTCTTAATTTCCAGTCATGTCCAAGTTTTATCTACTCAGTAAATGTCATCTAATCTATAACTCTGTTGCCACATAGCCAAGTCATCTGTGTTGTTTCTGGAAGCAAGCCAAGAGAAGGTGAACCTCTGAAACTATTGAATTGGCACATTTTGATATCCTTACTTTCTTAGTGTTTTTTTCTTTGACTATAGATGTTTAGTTTATCACCATCACCTCCAAAGACTCTCGATTTTAGTTTCCAACATGAGAATATTGGAGTAAACAAATAAATCAGACTGGTTCTTGAACCATCATAAACAGAATATACCCTTAGTTGTTTGTAAATCACCTGTAAATTCCCTGTGCAGTCTATATAAGGTTGAGGTTCTTCCTTGGGAGATTCTGCCTTGAGAAGACCCTTCACATTAATTCCTTGGCGCTTCAGAAGTGCTAGACATATCAAATAGAAAGAAAATTATAAGAACTCAACTGATAATGTGCGGTTACGTTCTGGATAATCATGATGATGTGAAGTAACCCAAAGGAAGAGGAAAGAGCATTGTAAATAAAAGATAGATAAACTGACCTGCAACTTTCCCTCTACCATCTTCAGACACAGCCACGCTGTTTGACTGGGGCCATGAGTTAAACATTGAGATAAACCTCACAGTCTCAAACCCCTCTATCATACTGATAACGTGAGATCTTGGCCTATCTTGTCCTTTCAGTAGTTCCTGTAAGTGGATATATATGTTTAATAGATCAGATAAAAAGCTCAACTAACTCGAGCAGCTGGACTTACATCAGCAGCAGTACTTGCAGCTTTCCTTTGATCAAGAGAAGTGTTTCTCCCCATCCAAATGAAGACTTCACTTCCACAGTCAAGGATATAGCTTTTATTTGTGTCCAGTAAATCCCTTGTCCAGGAATCAGCCTCAATAGGCACTGTCTCTCCCTTCTCAACCCTTAACATAACAAGATGGTCCAAATTCACATCAGAGTTTTATGGTTTTAACACTTGATCACTTATTTTCACAGGTTTCTTAATACAAATTAATTGCATCAAATCTTTTGACCAGATACTTTAAGTATGTCGTCCAGCGGAGCAAATGAGAAAAACACGCTCATGGTATATCAAAGGAGCATGCAATATCTATTAAGCCAATCGAAGGAAGAAGCAGTCTACAAGACAGATACTAGATGAAGATAACCTAAGGTGATTCATCATAAAAATATTACCTAAAGGGGACAAAAAAGAAACAAAAAGGTGAATCAGAATAGTATGCAGCTAGTAGGGGACTTTTAATACCCGAAAAGCGTAGATGGAAGAACATCAGCACGCTTGGCTTCATCAGTGGGAATTTTCTTTGGAAGTGGAGCAAAGCCACCAAAGAAACCCCAGAATTCTCCAGTATCAGCATCAGCCATCAATTTTCCATCGTCTGAATCAAAAATATAAGACAGCATTCATGCACTTATCTATGACTCTGTTATGAAAAGCTATAACACCCAATTAGTGACATAGTTACCGATAGCTGCTACTTCACATTTCCCGTCATGATAAGTATCTTTAATGTACTGAACAACTTCTAGGGCTTTAGCCCTTTCTTGAATGGATGAGTTGGAGCCATTAAATTGATAGATTTTAGACTTTGTATCAAGAATAAAAATATCATCATGATTGAGTGAGGATCGAGCAAAAGGCACCTGTTCAATCATAAAGAAACGATTAATGCAAATATATGTACTTGGAAACATTATTTGTCCATGAGGGATGAGTTACCTCTTTCACATGGACAACATGCTTTCCTTTACATACAAACAGACGAATCTGATGCTCTTCAGCCTCAACATGTTTGAAGCCCGTTGCAACTCCACCTTCTACAGGTATTATACATGGCTTAAAATAAGAAAGGAACTTCTCTGTTTCTTGACCTTGCACTTCTCGGTATTGAACGGCACGCCCACCCAGGGCTGCATCTAATTCAATAGTTTTGATTGCTGCAGTACAGGCCTCATCCTGCAGCGGGAAATATTTATAGAAACAGGCAGAAAAACAATAGCTCAGATAATAGCTATGACATAAAAGACTTTACCTGACTGGTGTTTTTACCAAGCCAATAATGAATATCCTGGTGTAGGGCACCACTTTTTAAGGCTGTTGTCTGCAGAAAGGGTATTACTGGTCAATGAAATACATGTGTCAAGCATAATCACATTCACAAGATATAAAAGATCATGAAAACTGCAGTAGCATATCATCTAACAAATAGACAAGCTATTTCTTGCTATTAAGAGTATCATTCGGATACCATGTTAACAGCTGAAGTACCTTTGCTAGGATTAGGTACCTCTTTTTTCAAGAAAGGTTTAGTCCTGATTAATGTCAGATGGTTCAAACTGACTAAACATAAACAGGGAACCAGTAAGATCATACTGTGTTACCGGCCACTGTTATGACGAATTCTTTTCATTTTCTTCTTCAAGTATTTAACCGTATACAGACTCTTATAACACAAACAGAACAGCATATGGCAAATACACTGTTTATCTGTAATTCCTGTCATGAAGCAGCAGAACACTCTACAGAATATTTTAGATGAAATTCAGGAGCTTGGAAGTCAACTTTGCTTAGAATTTGAGTAAACTTAAGGTAAATAAAAGATGGTACCAGTCCAACTGATTAACATAAAATAGAAATATAAATACAGAAAACAGTATTCTGTATACTTCTAGAAATGACAATATATTTCTGGTTTTTGAAAGCTCCTAAAAGAAAATGGAAAACATAAGTATAACTTTGCATTTATTAAGAATAGAAGCATAACACATCAATGAAGAACCTTCTGAAGAAAGCTACAGGGTACTACAATAGTTGTAAAGGTTTTTGGTTGACTGTAAAAAGGTAAACTAAAACTACTCACAGGTATTATTTCCTAGAAACAAATAAACAAGATATTACAGGAAGTGAAACTAAAGACCAGTAAGCATTGTATAATTATTAAATAGCTACAGAAACTTAGACAAAAAGTTTAAAAAAATAAAGTTGAAAGCATAAATAATAGTCACCAGAAGAGCAATCAAGTATCCAAAGATGGAGATCGAGATAAAAGTTCAAGATCCACAGAACTCAAAGTGCCGCCTTGTGGTTCACAAAAGATTCAGTAAAGAGGCTGAATATTATTCTGAGTAGGGAGGAAAACTGTAAGTACCTTCAAAATTACATAGGAATCTCCAGTGAAAAATTTTCCATGTGAAGATTTTGGGACTGGAACAGGACGAAAATTTTCAATTCGCCATATCTCAATGCCACTAGACTTAGTCAAGAAAGCAAACAAGTGCAGAGCCATGATAATGATACATAATTGAGGTAAAAGCTTTGGCAATTGGAATACTAACTATTATACAATTTATGTTGTAGAAAATATAAATGAATTCTACCTAGATATACCATTAAAGTTTAGATAATATTACAAATCAATATATGTAGTTTAAATGTTTAAATTTTTATTTTTATTTTTTTTTTTTTGGGGGGGAGCCACATTAACATGAGGATACGCTTTCTGTCCGGCACCCTGAAAAGCTGGATCTAAGTCTTTCATTGAAACAGCCATTTGTTCCAGCAATGATGTAGATTCACAAATTTGACCTGAAACAGACTATCAATAAACTGCTTGTAGTCGCTGGGTACATAAAAAATAATAGTAGAAAATACATAATTTCAGATAAGAGTACTACACAAGTTTTGGAAAAAAAGAAACTGTTTTCAGTTTATTTCCCTTCTAAAAGCATGATTTTGCTGGACAAATTACTACTGAGAAGCTTCATAAATAGGAACTTAGAAAATGCAGGAACTAGCAAGCTGATGAAGAACTTTATAATCCTGAATTTTCTCTTACTGGCCGAAATAGTTTCTGAGGAATAATATAGACAATGGAGCCCCTGCAACCTAAAATGGACATGGCAATATCCTCATCAGAATATTTTACGGATTTACCCAACAAGACCTTAGTCCAAATTTTTCGTGCTAACTAGAGCCTTCCCTGTACAACATCATAAGAAGTTCAAAAAGTCACCCTAAAACCAAGCAGGAATCAAGCAACTCCCTACTACGAAAGCATCATATACACACGCTTGAGCTTGTGATCTTCAATTCAAGTATACTTGTAGGACCTCCTAAATAGCCATATAAATTTTCTCCAGGCTTCAGACGTTCCGCCACCACCTGGGAATAGTTACTTTTGGCAACATATTATCTCCAGCAATGCAAATGTTATCAAGGTTTGTGCACTTCAGTAATTTTGTAATGAGATCTCATTGCCACGTAGAAGCAACTTAACCCAGAAGTACTTCCAATGTTGAAATTAATGCTTTTCTTAGGGCAAAGAATCTGCTTCTTGTGCTTTGACTTGCAGGTATGCTGCACAAATCCATAATTTGCTCTGCTGAAGTGAGTTCTTGTAGACTTAATCTCTACCTCTATGCTTAATGAGCCATCTAAGTCGACAACTTTATGGAAAGACCCCAAGTACCATAAGTTGCATTGATGCATCCCAATCCAATTTGATCCAAATAGACAGAAATGAATCTCATAAATCGCTCTTCTACTCTTAATTGAATAAACAGAAGGTGCAAACCAAATAAATAAATTTTCTCAACTCCCATTGGAAATAAAAAACAAATATTGAAGCTGATATCAGAATAATTCTCTCCATCACATTCATCTTGATTTCCAATAATTTCTTTCTCCAATTTCTTTGTAAGCAATGATATTGACACTATGACTCTTACAACGAGTAAAGACAATCATTCCGCATCGATTCAGCAAAAAAGAAATGCATTCAGACACTATAAACCTCGAAGACTACAGTTCCCATTGCATCAGTACTATCCAATACCAATCAGCTGCTTCCCCGATTATAAACACTCGATTGTTAATATGAAACAAAACGCGCCAAACAACATTCAGATATAAAATAATTCATCGAAGCAGTAACGAAACCGTCTAATGAAGAAGAGTCAAAACAAAGGGAGGAACAGATTAAGTTAAGCTAATTAAGTACCTTGTTTATGAGAGGCGCTATAAAATAACACGAACAGATCCAATCTAAAAACTGAAGTAAAGCTTAACCAAACAAAATCAGGGCGAAAAGGATGGGTTCTCGATAATAGATGAGAATTCCGACAGAGGGACAATTGAGCGATGTGAGAGAGACAGAGAGGAGGGGTGGAGGGAATGATGACGATGAGTTGCCTGACAGGCGTGCCTATCACTAAAACAAGTACCCTTTCTCCAAACAGTAACTCTGTGAACTGTAAAGATTCATTCAAACCATTATTGAAACTATGACCCAAATGCTAAGATTAATCAAAATTATTACACATACTGGTGAAATAATTCCGGGAAATTGAAGAAAATGGAAAGACTCGAGAAAACGACTCTTACAATATCTTTTACTACCTAATCGGGAGGCTACAAGTACACCCGGTTGTCGTTGGTTAAAAGCTCGTTTAATTACGAAAAATAAATAGTTTTAAAGAAAAATATTGGGTTGGAATACTTTAATTTAATTATTTGCTTAAATTGGGTTGGAATACTTTAATTTAATTATTTGCTTATGGCTTTTAATTAAAACACTCTCTAAATGAGGCTAAAATGACATTTTTTATTTGATAGATAACTTATCAAAATTATTGCCATAGATTTTAATAAATTAAAAAGTCGTATATTTACACCAGTATTTTAGAAGTCGTGTGAAAATTATTATGTGTACGCTTGTGTATTTACATGTTAATAATCATATATGTTATATACATGTAAAAGCTCTGTTACACGGACACTTCAGAAAATCTTAACTATCGTATCGACTACGTGTCGCATACTCGAACACAATATGACGCTACAATTGTTGTCTCGTATGTTTAAGTGTATGGTGCAATTTAGCAAAGAATTCTTTTATGTAAAGAAGGTATTTTATCCAATACGTACATATGGTTCCTAATTTTACTTGTCATAAAAAAATCTTCATTTATCAATTTAGTTTGTGTGGGAGACTTTTGTTGTGTCCTACGTGTAAAAGTTGCACGAAGAATTCAGAAGTAGTGAAAATTAATTAGAAAATCTTTATATATACAATCTTTTTTGGAATCTATATTCTTAAAGGAGGAAGGGGGCGGCGACCGGCCATGATTCATGGCGTCCACAAAGGGAGAAAGTGCTGATTTTCTTATAGGGGTAGCCAAATCGAAGATGCTCTTGCTTCGCTGCCTTTAAAATGCCCCAAAGTGGGGAGAATGTGGGAATACGTGGAAGGACCCGCTCAATTATGATGTACTTCCTCCGTCTCAACAAATATGTCATGTTTGATTTGGACACGATTATTAAGAAAGTTGGTAGAAAGTATTTTATTGTGTGATCCATTTTTTTATCATTTATTAATATTTCTCTCTCCTGCTTAATTAATTCATTTCTTTATTTTGACTTGTCCATTTTGTTACTTATTTTTTTGCAAATGATCCATATTTTTTTCCTTCTATATTTTTCGGAACTAATAATGCAATTTACAAATTCAATTGAATGAAAACTGATAATCAACAATAAGATAAACACCAATAATTCCATTAATTTAAAATAAGGGTTTGAATACATATTATCCTATCCCAAACTAGAATCATCATTTAGAATCATGCTAGAAGCGGTCAGATCAATACAAGTAAAGTGAACATCATTTCCAGCCAAGAGGTTGTCACATCAAATCTCCCCAATCACAATTTCACCAGAAAATGGTGGGAATGTTTGGAGCCAAAACACAAATTAACTTAATTACATCAAGATAATCTATAAAACCAATAAGATCAGTTCAGATTTGAATAACATCATTTCCATCACATCCTTTCCGCTTCTCTTCATCCTTCCCCACCATGACCAAAAAAGACCTCTCCACCAAGGAGATGAATGCAATATTGCAGTTCCTATTGCAAAACTTGACAGAAAAGGGCAGGTCGAAGAAGGGAAAAATGAGAGAAATGGACATTCAATACAACACGACATGTACAGTTCGCCGACTTTGGGCTGCAACAAGAAAGCAACAAGAGGAGCAACAAGTTATTCATTTAACATCAGCCAAGCCAAACGCAGCAATAGGTAAAAGAGTCTTTCTAGACCTCAACTTAATGCAGAGTCTAGAGCTAAATAAGCGAGCCACCATACGGAAGCTAGCAGATGGAATCAAATGCAGTAGGTCAACTGTCGGGAGATGGGTGAAAGGGGGTCAGATCAGGTCTCACATCAATGCAATCAAACCAGATCTCACAACACCTAACAAGCTTCTAAAGCTGAGGTTTTCTCTAGAACAACTTGAGTTTGATTGTATTCTAAACATAATGAAGTTTAAGGGGATGCATAACACCATCCATATTGATGAAAAGTGGTTCTACATCACAAGGACTTCACACATATTCTACTTAACCCCTAGGGAGGCTGAGCCACACAGAACATGCCAGAATAAGGGTTTTATTACAAAGGTAATGTTCATGTGTGCAGTGTGCAGACCAGTGTTGGTTCAAATGGAGAAATACTATTTGATGGCAAAATTTGGATATTCCCATTCATAGAAAGGGTTGCAACATTAAGAACAAGCAAGAATAGGGCTAAAGGTACTTTGGAGACAAAAACAATTCAAACTATAACCAGACTTGTAATTAAAGACTGCCTAATAAATAAGGTAACAAGTCTAGAACAAGTATTTCCTACTTCTGCATTTTATTACAGTTCATAAATAAGTGTAGCAGGAATGAATCGTTCAGTATGTTTTTATAGTTCATAAAACATGTAGCATGAATAAAGAGTTCAACATGTATTTACAGATCATAAATAAGTGTAGCATGAATGAACAGTTCGAATGTAGCATGAATTTACAGTTATGATGTCATGGAAATAAAAGATCTCATGTCTAGTTTAAATCTATTAATACAGATTCTACCAGCTATGAGGACCAAATGGCCTCCCTTTGCAAGCAAACAAATTTTCATTCAACAAGATAATGTCAAGCCTCATATCAAAGACTCTGACCCAAATTTCAGACAAGTTGCATGTATTGATGGTTTTGATATTAGGCTAGTTCATCAACCCCCTAACTCACCTGACACCAATGTTAATGATTTAGGGTGGTTTAGAGCAATTCAAAGTATTCAAATAGAGAGTACATGTTATAATGTGGACGAACTAATGAAGGCAGTGGTATGTTCTTTTGAAGACCTCTCACCCCAGACCTTAAACAAAGTTTTTCTAAGTCTACAAGGGTGTATGATGTAAATCATGAGAGTGAAAGGGCAAAATTGCTATAAAATACCGCACATGAAAAAAGATCAACTTATTAGACAAGAGACACTGCCTAATAGTTTGCAAGTCCCACAGAATCTGGTTGAAGAATGATTTGCTTACCTCATTGATACTGAAGTTCTAGAAGACATCAGTGAGTTGAAGAATAGGTTGGGAATCTAGGGGGTTTATGCAGCAAGTAGATAGGTTGTGATATGATTATCTTTTTTGAGGTAGTAGCATGTTTTGTAGAATAGATTGGGAATGTAGGGTGGTTTATGCAGCTTGTAAATGGTTTATGCAGGTAGTAGCAAGTGGTAGCAGCTTTGTAAATGGTTTATGCAGCCTAGAGAAAAAAGCTTGTGTTTTGTGCTGATTTATGCAATTGTCATGTTAATGCAAGTAAATCAGATAACACATTATATAGAACAGGGAACCAGCAAATGTAGCAAATAACAATCCATTTTTGGATGCCAAATATTGGTAACAACAGAATCGGCAGCTACTCACATAGTGAGATGACTAACTTGTAAGCTTAAGAGCTTATAAGCAGCAATTCCGTGATTACAAAAAAGTTTGATTTACAAAAAAAGGTAACAAGCAAAATCAATTGGATTTAGAAGTACAGAATCATTCTACAATCATAATATTGCAAAATCACTTAGATTATCAAAGACCATGAACCATAAGAAGCATCATACTTAGAAGAGGAGCCAGAATAGGACCTAAATAAGAACAAGCATAATCAAAGAGCAGAAACCATAAGAAGCACAATCATACTAGAACCTGAAGGCATACTTGCTCATTCTCACCAGAACAAGCATACTTAGAAGTAGAACCGTAAGAAGCATTATCAAAGAGCAGAACAAGCATAATTAAAAGAGCAGAATAAGCATAATCAAATAACCAAAACAGGTACATAATCATAGAGCAGAATGAGCATAATCCCCTAAACTATAAGAAGGCCTAAATTAGAATCGGACGAAGCATAAGGTAATAATCTAGCAAACTAAGCCCTAAATCAGAATCATCCTTAAATGAGAAGAAGCCCCAAATCCGAAGTAGCACAAAATCCTGAATCTCGGAAGCCCTCTCATGTTAACGGATCGTTCTCATCACGTCCTCAGTGTACGCCCTAAACTCCTACAGGATGGAGAAGGGGAGCGGCTTCCAAGAGTCGTTCAGATCAGACGACGGAGGCTCGCTATACACCAGACTGGAGAGTGACTCGCCATCGCTCAGCTCGTCGGCATCCTCTACGGCCTAAGTAGCATTTGAATCGGAGGCTTGTTCGGCGGCAAGTTCATAGGCGATTAAATCGCTCATCATCATCATGATTTCGGCGGCGATTAAGTCATCTTAACTACAGATCTAGGGTTTGTAGGAGGGGGACGATGAACAGGGAGAAGGCAAACGAAGAGAGAGAGGGTAGCGAGAGAATGAGAGGAAAAGGTAGGGTTAGGGCGGAAATAACGAATAAAACTCTTTAATTCTTAAGTTACTTAATTAGTCCTAAGTGTGCAATTAGTATCCCTTATCTATTTTCTTAATTATTTCCATTTTAAAAAACAAGACATGTTTAGCGGGACTGCCCGAAAAGGAATATAGGATATGTTTATTGGGACGGAGGGAGTATAAACTAAATAAATTCCGCTCTTATCAAAATACTCCCTCCGTCCTATAATTTATGTCTATTACTCCCTCCGTCCCGATTGAAACATCCTATTTCTTTTCGGCGTGATAATTTATGCGGTGGTGGACTTTTGTGTGTTAGAAGAGAGAGTAATGTGAATGGACCCCACAAAAGAGTGACTTTTTGTGAGATAAATTTATTTCTTTTTTAAGAAATAGGATATTTGTGTAGAACAACCCAAAATAGAATATATGACGTTTCATGTGGGACGGACGGAGTATTTCATTTTAGGTTGTCCCAAAATTCTTGTCTCCTTTTCTTTTTTAGCAAATTGTTACACATTTTTTTTTATGGGACCCACAACTTTACATAACTTTATACACAACTAACAACTCTCCTTAAATATCGCGCCGAAAAAAAAGTGAATAAGAATTATGGGTTGGAGGGAGTAACTTACAAGCTAGTACATATTAAATAGGGAGAACTCTTTTTTTAGCCAAATAAGATAGATGTATAAGTATTCTAGCCACTCATATAAAAAATACTAAATTTTTTAGTCGATATACATACATTCTTACTCGATTTTATTTTATGGGACCTAAAGCTTTAACTTTTTGTATGAAAAATCTAACTTAAATAAACTTTTTGCAGAAAGAGTAATTCAATTAGGCAACTTTTATAGTCGGTTTTGATTAGGCAATTTTTCCTAGTCGACTTATCTAGTCGATTTTGCCTAGTTGGTTTTGCTAGTCCATTTTGCCTAGTCGATTTTGCTTAGTTTATTTTTCTTAATTGATTTTGCTTAGTCGAGCATATGTAGTCGATTTTCCACCGATTTTGCTAGACAGTTTTGCTATTGTCGATAGTACTAATATATATTTATATATTAAAAATGGAAAGAAAAAAAATACTACAATAAACATTAAAAAAAATACAACATAATACATAAATAAAAAACAACACATAAAATGATCAGTTTTTTTGCTGGATGATGGGCATGGCTTCCTCGGCGACCGGCGACTCCCTACTCCTCCATGACGGCCTTCCCTTTGACCATTTCCATTCTCCGCCCGTTCGCAAAAAGCTGATCGAAGGGAGCTAGCTTCACTATCTATTTGAGCCCGAGATTGATGTCTAGCTCCTCTACGTGAATGGGGACAAAGTCATCAACCGTCATCTTCCCACTGACCTACACGGAGACTTGCTCACAAATGGTAACACCATCTAGTGTTCGACCATTGCTAATAGTAATGTGGTATGACTCTATTTTCGTAGTTGTGATCCTTAAGATGTGCAACAAATGGGCGAAGTGAAGTTTTGACTAACGGAGGAATCAATGAGAACAGTAACCGGCCATCCTCAAATCTTTTCGGCTACTTTTTGTGAAATAACACCGGGTGTGAGTGCTAATGTGGGAGTGGGTGTTGGAGTGGGAGTGAGATGCATGGTTGTTGGTCTAGAGACGAGCCTTCAGGTGTAGGGGGGTGAATACACCTGAATGCAAATTTCAACTCAAACGCGAAAGTCAACACAACTGAATGTTGCTACTGACTAGTCTACTGAACTAGTCAATTTACCAAATAAACTTTCTGGATCGCGTTGGCAGAGTAACCTTCTACTGAGTCCTATCTACTAACTCCAGTCAGTGAACAGTAGTTCAGTATTAGATATTGTGTGCGGAAGTGTAGCCCTAAAATATGTTCGTCTCAGTTTTAAAAATGCATTTTTTGCTGATTGATTAAAAGTCAGTTTTATGCAATATGAATTGTAATCAATGCAACAGTAAAATCGGCACATAATTTTTTAAGTAGTTCGGGTACACAGGATCCTACGTCCATTGTCCTAAACAAAGTAGGAGTTCTTAAATTAATTTATACTGAGCAAGTCTCAGTTGATCTGTGCACTAGACAGATGCAGTCTTGTTTGCTCATACTGAGCAAGTCTCGGTTAATCTGTGCGATGGACAAATATCTACTTATAGTCGTAGTGACTTTACAGTTTCAACCGTGAAGGTTTGAGTTTCTCCAACTATGAAGTAGTTCTTACAATAAGAATAGTTCAAAAAACTGAACTCTATCGAGTTTTCTAAGCTAATGATTTTACAATAAGCTTACTTAGAATAGAGAAGGGAACATATATAACTCTAGAGTGAAGAACTAGTGTAACGCCCCAAAATTTTTAATATAAAATGCATTGAATATCTATTCATGCATATTATCAAGTGTTTTAGTTCTGTAAGTCGCGCCTTAGAAATTAAAATGAAAATTTAAGCATTTATGTTATTTTTCGTTAAATCATTTTTGTTATGTAAATTTATTTATAATTTTGAATGTGTTTGTTTATATCATATTATGATTATTTTTTTTTAATTATTTAGAAATCATGTTAGAATTATTAGGCAAGAATAATATCTAAGCCAACTAGGATTCATAAAAGGATATAATATTTATTATTGTATTAAGTTATTAAGAGATAATTTTATATTATGTTTTATGATTGTAATAGATATTTTATGTGTGATATTCATGTTTTAGGATCTATGTTAATTGTGTCAATATCCTAATCCAACTATGATTGAATCTCTTATATGGTAAGTGATAGACTAAATTCTATATAAATTATATAAGTACGAAAATACTTATGGATAAAATATATTTGATACCTTATATGATTAGGGATCTTTAGATAATGATTTCTAAGCCTATAAATACCCCTTAGTCGCTCATAATATAGCATCCCATAAAATTTTTGAAAATCTGTCAGTATATCAGCAAACTGTTTAAAGAATTATTTACTCATCTTTCCGTCGTCCTCTCATCGTGAAAATTTAGGATAGTCTTCCTAGGTATGTCTAGTATACTATATTATTGTTGTAGAATTTTACAACCATGATAAGTATTTATTTAAAATTGTTCTTCGTAACCTTCCAGTTTCTGACAGCATGTTCATGATCTTGAAAGGAAAATTGTTTTTCATGTTTTCTTTACATTTTTTTCGACCAGGTTGAATTTTAATGGGATATAATACATGTTAGGTCATCCATGATAAAAATATAGAATTTTTAGGAAATGTTTACTATTTATTTGTTAATTTGTTTCTTGATGTGTCAGAATCTTTTGTCGACATGCATGTAGATTGAAAAACAAAAGGTTTCATGTTACAATTAAATTAATTCTTAATTATGATAAGTTTTATTGAGATGGAGTATGTATTATATTGTTAATGTTAGAGATCTATAATTTTTAGGACAAATCTCTTGTAATTTCATTGATTTATTTCATAAGTTGCCGAATTACTCAATGCATGAATGAATTGTCAATAAAAGTAAGATTATGTTTAATATACTTAAATTTATTGTTATGTGAAACTATTAAAGTTGCATGTTAATAAGTGGATTATGTATAATCTACATTTGTTCGATTATTTTGATCTATGTGTATTTATGAATTATTTGAATTATAAATGCATGCATGACATTCCATATAGAGTCATTAAGATAAATTTTCATGCATAGGATCGGCGCGCAGGACTTAAACATTGATATCCATTATTTTTTTCATCAAGTCAAGGTTAAGGTGTGGAATGTTACCGTTTATCTTTATTATACATTGTGCTCGATATTTCATGTGATTATGACAGGCATGAAAGGAAGGGTCGAAATCAGGCCCTAGGATCGAAATCAGATCCTGAAAAGAAAGGCAAGGGTCGAAATCGGGCTATAGGTTCGAATTCGGATCCTCTATCAAAAATTGGTCAAAATCCGGTCGTCAATCGAAATCGGACTGTTTGAAAAGTTCATGTGGTCTGTGTGGCCAATTACAAGTTCATGTGGTCTGTGTGGCCAATTACAAGTTCATGTGGTCTGTGTGGCCGAGTATCTCTTTGCATGATCTAATTTTCCATGTTTTATCGGTGTGATTTATAATTCTAGTAAATGTGTACATCTCCCATTGAGTAGTCGTACTCATCCCTATCATTTTACATGCATAGAGATGTTGGTGGTGATGGTCACACGAGGAAGGATTTATGAACTTATTATTGCATTAAAACTAATTTTATCATGAACTGTGCATTTTATTTTCGAGAACTAGTAGTCGTAGTTAGTTTTACTTAAGACTTCCGTTGAGTATGAAAATAACCTAAGTTTTGCAACGGTTTCATTGAATGAAAATGTTTTGAAAGAGTTGAAATATGCATGTTAAAATGTTTTGAAGTAGCGTCCCTGGTTAAGTATATGAAAATTGGGGCGTTACAACTAGTATTGATCTCTCTGTATGCAAGTTCTTCGCTGGAATTGACTTTAAGTTTGTTAGAGTGTTTGTTCGCTTGAATGCTTGTGTTCCCGTTTTCTTCTTTGCATGAAGACTCTTCTCTATTTATAGTCTCGATGTATGAATAAATCCGTCGGAGGGAGTCTAGACACATGTCGAAAACGACAAGGAAAACGACCATCTTCATTTTGAATGATACTGTAGAGATTCTCTCTTTTTCAGTATGGAAGCAGCTTTACGTCAAAGCAGGTACAATGCTGGCGACTTCTCATTGGTCGAGGTTAGCGAGTAGGTGAGGGTTGTTCAAAATCCAATATCATACTGAGTTGACTTCCTCTGATTCCTCGGACCTTTTATTGAATTTCTCGTACTTCCATTCTTCTGAGATTTCAGCTCGTGGCTCGAATTCCTATGTAAGTTTAGTGGGTTATAGAAATCCCAACTGAGTTCCTGATGTTGCATTCTTCGGTTGAACGCCAGATGAGCTACTGAATCCTATCAACTACTGAACTCTAGCTAACCTACTGAGATCCTAACATGCTGAACTCAACTAAGCTATTACATTATACAAGGTTCATCATTCAGCTAGGGTTTTGAGATCTTCAAATTTTATCATACTGAATCTCATCCCAACAATGGCCATCATATTTAGTCGATGAACCAACTCCCTTCGTTGTGTCGCCACAATTTGGAAATCTTGTTGTAAGGTCACGATCTCATCTTGCATGCTCCCGCCACCCGGTTACACCTGAAAGTTATTGAAGAAGGTTCAACGATATTTTTGGAGGTTGAAGATGGAGTGTGATCTAAAGTGAACAAAAAGATTGAAATTTATATGGGGAAGATGATCGCTGTTGGGTGATGATTCTATCCTTAGCAGTGTCGATAAACAGTGGGAAATGATTCAGTCTTCTATGCCGTCATACAGTCAGTAGCCTTGTGCTCTAAATGAATTTGTGAAGATTTGAAGATCCCAAAAACCCTATTCTGATTGGTGAACCATTACTTTGTAAGTTGTTTTGTCTCTGAGATTTCAGACTCAGCAGACCTTCTGCTCTGGTTCAGGCACTCAGTAGATTATCTGCCCAGCACCATAAGTAGAAGACTCGATATCTTGGACTCGGCGGGAGCAAAGATATGCGAAAGAAGTCGATGGGCCCGAACTCACCAGGAGTACTTCACTGTACTCAGAGCTGATCTGCAGTAGAACCGACTCAGCAGGAGCATGCTACTGAATCAGAGATCAAACTCAGCAGTGGCCAGACAGTCCTCTGACTGTCAGAATCTTTGAAGTCACTTTTCAGCAGAGTCAAATACGAGGAAGAGAGAAGTCGGCTTCAGATCTCCTTGAAGTCTGTTCTGTCTCAACCACTTTCTGAACCTTGGCCAATGACAAGCAGCCACGTATCATATATCTACTAAAGCTGCAAGTCAACAACTTTCCAGAAAAGGAGGGAAAGGACACTGCTACCAAACTTCAAAAGAGCCGTTAGCTACCCAAAAGAGAGAGACAAAGGATCGTCGTCTCCGACGGATCTATCCTAATCTCTTCTCTATAAATAGAGGGATAAATTGAAATTTGAAGCACACGGGAAGAACACGAGAGAACATACAGAGCATTCAAACGAGCAAAATTCAAAAAGCCTAAGTCTTCCGCAAGAAGTTCAAAGAATCTATCTCCGGCGAAAGACCTCATTCCAGCTCTTAGGGAACCAAGCTTAATTGTTTCATACAGCCTCTAGTATCCAAACAACGATACACGAACCCAAAGCTATATTCAGCTTTTCGTCATTCTAGAAGCCACTTCCTTGTTCCCTATCCCTCTAACCTAAGCTCAATAGCATATATCCATAGCTTAGACGATGGAGTTCACCTTTGAACTAATCCTTTTTGTAAAGGACTCCTTCACAGTTGGAGAGTTTTTCAAACACTCAGTTTGATAACCGTGTAAACTGAGACTTGCTCAGTATAAATCTCAAGACCAGTGTTTGTCCAGCGTACAAACCGACTGAGACTATCTCAGTATAATAAATAGCTTCCTGATCTTTCGGGACAGTGGACGTAGGATTTTTGTGTCCGAACCACTTTAAAAATCTCTGTGTCTTGTGTTTTGTTTTTAACTGTTGCATTAATTTACTGTTCATACTGAAAACCTTCTTTAAATCATTCAACTGAGTTTCAGCAAACTTAACAGACTGCACTAATAAACTGAAACTGTTTTAACAAAAACGTTTTCCTAACTCAACTGAATTGGGCCTACACTATTCCGCACCACTGAACTCTATCTGCAAGATATTGAATTCTGACTCTCAGTCAGCTAGCAGGTCTCAGTAGAGTCAGTCACTCTGCCAACACGATTCAGAACAGCTTATCTGGTCTGCTGAACCTGTTCAGTACGACATCATCCTGAAAAGGACTGTTCGTGTTTAAGTTGAGAAAATCGGTTTTCAGGTGTATTCACCCCCCCCCCTCTACACCTGAACGTGCTCTCGGGACCAACAATTGGTATCAGAGCAGGAGCTCTATAAGACTCTTGTTATTCTGAAACTGGTCTACTTGAACGGATCCGGAAAATGTTTTCACTGCATATTATTCTTCATTCACATCATTATTCATCATGTCTGATATGGCAGGGATAAGGATGGTTCCCATGTTCTCAGTAGAGAACTATGGTGTATGGCGAGTCAGAATGGAAGCTCATCTGACCTCTCTCCACGACAGCATGACAGAGGTTCTAGAGGACGGACCTATCGTTCCCATGATCGATAGCGTCGTAGCTCAGGATCCAGCAGATGGAGGTGGAATGGTGACCGGGAAGAAGATTCCCAAGGACAGAAGTCTCTTCACCCCAGAGGAGAAGAAGCTTCACAACTTAGACCGCGTCGCCAGAAATGCCATACTGACCACCCTGAATGATTCCTATCTTGGGAGAGTTCAGGACTGCAAGTCCGCGAAGGAACTCTGGGATGCTCTAGCGCTATTGAGTCGGGGGACTCAGAAGATCAAAACAAATAAACTTGCGCTGGAACTCCAAAAGCTGGAGAGATTGTCCCTCATGCTTGGTGACACCATTGAAGATCTCAACGTCAGATTTACAGATCTGATGAACTCTATCAACGGGCTGGGCAAGACATTCTCCAACCGAGAGATGAATCTCAAAATTTTGAGGGCACTGCCAGACGGTCATTGGACTCCCTTTGCTACTTTATTGCGTCATTCTGATTTAGATATTGTTACACCTGACCATATCTTTTCAGAACTTAAAGCAGAGGAATTCAAGTTTGGCTTACCTCAAAGGAAGCAGCGAGCTGAAGCTGATACTAAAATCGACCATGCCTTCAAAGCATCAGTCAGCACAGCAGCTCCAGCGTCTAGCAAGGCTGAACCTTCACTCACTGACATACAAGAAGGAAATCTAGCCAAGAAGTACGCTCTGCTTGCCGTAAAGTATCAGAAGGAGAAGGAGAGGCGCAGAAAAGTGACTAAAGCCCTCAGAGAATCCAAGGGTAAGTCTGAATACACGCCTAAGCGCTCTCCTGACTCGCATAATTCTGAATGCAGGAAAAAGGATGACTCAGCACAATCGAAAGACAGTGAAAGCAAGGAAGAAAGAGTCACCACCTGCTATAACTGCAAGAAGCCAGGACACTATCAGTATGACTGTCTTGAGCTCAGTATTGCTGAACGAGCAGCACGTAAAGCAAGAAGGGAGAAGTTCATCAAGAAGAGACAAGCATACATTGCTGGTGAACTCTCAGACGACTCAGATGAAGTCGATTCCTTCATGGACTCATCTGATGATGAAGCAGCTTTCATGGCCCTAGAGCTTGAAGCTGAAGAAGACGCTGAAAAGTGTCTCATGGCAGGAGAAGAGGATGAGGTAAACTCTCATGAACCATTTAATTCCTCCTCACACTGCACACACGACACTCTTTCGGAGTGCGGACGAGAATACGGACATCGCGATCGCATATGAAGAACTACTCGACGAGCGGTATCGAGATGAGTTTGCGGCTTAGTAAGACTCTTCGGGAATTGGATACCCTGAAAGTGGAGAATCAGAGACTTTCTCAGGAAAGTCAAGTCGTTACTGAGTCAGAAGGACTTGTGTTGAGACTCAGGGAGGAGATAAACTCTCTGATGGCCAAGTCTCAGCATCAAGAAAATCAGATCTCAGTCTTGACCAAAGACTTGACTCAGAAAGATACTGATAATGTGATAATGTCTGGAGGAACATGATGACAGAGCGATACATGGGCACTGAAAAGAAACTGGAGGCTATGCTAGCAAGCAACAAGCCCAAGCATTGCAAGGAGGGACTTGGATTCAGCCAAGGAGCCTCCTCATCTGCCCCCGTATGCTCAGAAAACCGGCTAGCTGATAGATTTGTTCGAGGGGAGACCATCAATGCAGACATACTGAACCCTTTAGCCAAGAACAAACAGAATTTGAAGGCACCTCATCCTACTCATCAGCAATCTAATAAGAAGATCAGGACCAGATCACCCCAGTTCAGTCAAGGGGGAACCAGCAAAGCAAAGTGGGCTGATCAGTATGGACCTCCTCAGCTGACACATCTATGATCCAACAGTCAGGAGAGGATCCAAAAGTCAGAAAAAGAAGAAGAAAGTCGCGCAAAAGGCAAAGGTTAGCAGTCCACCCACTCAGAAGATCTGGACTCCTGAACCTGAAAAGCCTCAGAAGTCAGCAGTGACCAGTCCAGTGGTCAAATATGTTGACACAAGTGGAAAGAAACTATCTGAGACCACCAGGGTCGTAAGACAGATATGGGTTACCAAAACTAACATCTAAGGACCCAAAATCAAAAATAAAGGGTACCTAAATATAATTTTGTTTTGCAGGTGCACAAGGACCCTTGGTATGTGGACAGCGGATGCTCAAGACACATGACGTACCAAAAGGACTTGCTAAAGAATTATACTACTGAAGAAGGACCCCGAATCGAGTTTGGAGACAATGCTAAAGGCTACACCAGAGGCTATGGAACACTCAGCATTGGAACTGCAATAGTTCCAAGAGTATCATACGTTGAAGGACTTCAGCATAACCTTCTCTCTGTTAGTCAATTTTGCGATAACTCGAATAGAGTGATTTTTTACGCTAGTTTCTATGATGTTATTGATAAAGCTACAGGGAAAACAGTGTTATCAGGTTCGCGCAAGAAGAATATCTATGTAGTTGACTGGAACTCAGCTGAACCTGAAGCTTGTTTGTTGGCGAAAAATGACAACAGAACATGGTGGCTTTGGCACAGAAGACTCAGCCATCTCAACTTCAAAACGCTCAACAAATTGGCTAGAAACACTCTAGCAAGAGGACTGCCGAATGAAGTATTCAGCAAGGACACTAAGTGTGAAGCATGCCTGAAGGGAAAGCAAACAAGGAATCAAAATCCGCCAGTTCCATCTCCTTACACTGATGGAATCCTTCAGCTGCTACATATGGATTTGTTCGGTCTAGTCTCTCCGGTGACAATCAGAGGCAAAAAGTATGCATTAGTGGTCATTGATGACTACTCACGCTACACATGGGTCATATTTATTGCCAACAAGTCTGACGTCAAAACAGAGTTACCAACGCTTCTGAAAAGGCTCAGTGTCGAGAAGAACACCAAGATTATCAAAATACGTTCTGACAGAGGAACTGAGTTCCTTAATTTCATGGTGGAGGAGTTCTGCAAAGCAGAAGGAATAGAGCACGAGACGTCTGCCGCGCGCACGCCTCAACAAAATGGGGTAGCTGAGAGGAAGAATCGCACACTCAAAGAAGCAGTAAGAACCTTGCTCGCAACTCAAGACTCCCAACTAAATCCTGGGCAGAAGCTACTGACACTGCATGTTACACTCAGAATCGATCTCTACTGACAAAGCAGCATAAGAAGACACCATATGAACTATGGAATGGCAGGAAGCCTTCTCTATCTTATTTCCATATTTTTGGGTGTTCGTGCTTTATTCACAATAATGGGAAAGATCAACTGAAGACTTTTGATAGCAAGTCAGATCAGGGAGTGTTCTTAGGATACTCCCGGGTCAGCAAAGCCTTCAGAGTCTTTAACTATCGGACCCTTTGCGTGGAGGAAAGCCCTCATGTTGTTTTTAATGAGTTTACTACTAAAGACAGGAGCAGAAACTCTAAACCTGAATCTGAGGACATCAGTAAGCAGCTACAGGATCTGAGCTTAAAAGATAAAGTCGAAAAGATCCAGCTGTGTTGGGATGATGATTCAGATGAGGAAACCGAAGACAAGTCTACTGAATCTCAACCAAGCGAAGTAGGCCGAACAGTTGACTCTCCGAACGTAGTCAATCCCAGGTAACTCAGGTCGATGAAGAAACCCCAGTGGTAACTGAGACCTCTACTGCGAATAATAATTCAGGGGGAACTAATGATGTTCCTGAGCTAAATGCCCCTGAACCTGGTGACTCAGTAGATCACACTCTTGTAATTGAACTGCTTCAATCTCATAATAGTACAATTGAAATGCCTAACTCACCTACTATCTGTGTTGAACAAATTTCAGATGAAGAGTTGAAACATCGTAGATCGTGGCTGTATACTCACACTTCTGACTTAATTATAGGAGATCCTTCAGCAAGCGTAAAGACAATATCCAGATTCTGTCAGAGAGAAAGCGCCTTATATTCCTGCTTCTTGTCTACTGAAGAACCTCAGTCAGTTGAGGATGCACTGAAAGATGCTGACTGGATCATAGCCATGCAGGACGAGCTGAATCAGTTCATGAGAAACGAAGTTTGGGAGCTTGTTGACAGGCCCCGACATCAACATGTGATCGGAACTAAATGGGTCTTCAAGAATAAGCGTGATGAAAACAACGTCATAGTAAGGAACAAAGCAAAACTTGTGGCGAAAGGCTACTGTCAAGCCGAAGGGATAGATTTCGATGAAACTTTCGCTCCAGTTGCAAGATTGGAGGCAATCAGACTATTCCTAGCCTACGCAACACATCAAAGATTCAGAGTATATCAAATGGATGTGAAGTTTGCTTTCCTGAACGGCGTACTGAAAGAAGAAGTCTATGTGGAACAGTCTCCCGGCTTTCAGCAGGGACATCAGGTTTATAGACTCAGAAATGCTATGTATGGGTTAAAATAAGCACCCAGGGCTTGGTACGATACCCTATCTGAGTTTCTTCTTCAGAAAGGTTTTCAGAAGGGCACAGTAGACCGCACATTATTCAACATTCGACTGGAAGAAGACCTATTACTTGTGCAGATCTACGTAGATGACATCATCTTCGGCTCAAAGAATGTCATCATGTGTCAGCAGTTCGAAAGAATGATGAAGGATAAGTTCGAGATGTCAATGATGGGAGAGATAAACTATTTCCTCGGCTTTCAAGTCAAACAATCTGAGAAGGGGACGTTCATCAATCAAGGCAAATACACTCAAGACCTCATCAAGAGATTCAGTTGCACATCCGGCAAACCAATCAAGATCCCGATGAACACGAATATGAAGATCGATCTTGATAAAGAGGGAGTATCAGTAGACCAAACTAAATTCCATGCTATAATTGGTTCTCTATTATACTTAACAGCTACTCGTCCTGACATAACTTATGTTGTAGGTGTCTGCGCTCGATTTCAGGCGAATCCGAAGCAGAGTCACATGGACTCATGCAAAGAAGATTCTCCGCTATCTCAGAGGAACACCTGACATGGGTTTATGGTATCCAGCTGATGATAATATAGAACTAACTGGTTATTCTGATGCTGACTATGCAAGATGTAGAATCGACCGAAAGTCAACTTCTGGAACATGTCAGTTCCTCGGCAGTATGCTGATCTCATGGTTCTCAAAGAAACAGCATTCAGTAGCGATGTCAACTACTGAATCTGAATACATGGCTGCTGGAAGTTGCTGCGCCCAAATCCTTTGGCTGAGACAGCAGCTACGCGACTATGACATCATTCAGAATGAAGTGTCGATCTTCTGCGACAGTACCAGTGCCATTGCAATCACTCAGAATCATGTACTTCATACGAGATGCAAGCATGTGGACATCAGACACCACTTCATTCGTGACCATGTCGAAAAGAAGGATATCAGGATGGAAAAGATCCATACTGAACATCAAAGGGCTGATATACTGACCAAGCCTCTAGTTGAAGCCAGATTCATAGAACTTTCAGTAGAGCTAGGTCTGCTGGACCCTACTGACTCCAGTCAGTAAGAGGATTCAGGAGAGGAGCATTCAGTAAGGGGGAATGTTCACTCTCGCATCGAGTAAAATCGCATGTAGAGACTCGCAACCATCTACACGAGGTATCGGTGACTACGATGTTCAGCGACGGGTTTGCGTATCTCTACTCAGTAGCCTATAGAACAATTCTGTGCATTTATGATCAGATTCAGCATCGTATTCAATGCCTTAGGAAATGTCATTTAATTTTAACGGATCATATTTAATACACGACATTCTATGTACAAGCATGTTAAACTCTGCCACGCATTAAATGCATGTAGTATCAAGTTACTACTTAGGCTATTTTCAACTGGTTTTTGACTTAGGCGGCTAATTTGATCATTGCCTATTTTATAAAACTTAATCCTAGTCGTCAATCTAAAAAGTGCGTTCAAACTGAACCATTGATCTTTAACTGTTTATCTTCTCTAAGATAGATATATATGCGTTCAAATATTTGACACCGCCATTTCATATCTGCAAATATCTTAAATACCCGAGATTTTCTGAGATACTTATTACCTTCTATCCAAATTCTCCTCAAAATATTCAGAAAATCTTTTGGTATTTCTTCAATGATTATTAAGTATCGTATGGTTTTTATTTCTCCTATATGTTAATCGATACTGACATATGCTGTGTATGCAGATTACAAAAATGACAGGAACTCAAGTAGGTGCTCCGGCAGATATGCAAGAGATCCTCGAAAAGGATCGAGTCTGGTGCGAGCCTGTCATGGAATTTGATGAGTGCGACCTGGACTTTATGGAGGAGATATTCTATGCTCTCAGAGAAACTGGTCTGGAAGGATTTCTGACGAGAAGGCCGACTTTCTTCCTCCCGCGCCAAGTAGCAAAGATCTACTCGAACTCTGATTCAGTAGATGGAGATATCAGAGGGAGATTCGTCGTCCATACAGTAGGCGATCCCTCCCGCTCCATGATTTAAGTGAAGCATATGTCCATTTGCGAAGCTCTTCAGAAAAGCTTCAACCTCCCCAACTCAGGATTCATCACCGTCGCTTATAAAGATGATTTGATGGATGAGTACCTCACCGAGTTCTGCGGGAAGCCAACTGTGTTCAGAGCCGCTTTTCCCAAGAACGTTATGCTCCCTCAGTACAGAGCACTAGCATATATTGTGACTCAGTTGCTGACAAGTCAAGCAGGCTCGTTTGACCAAGTGTCCAAACCCAAACTGCAACTGATGATGGCCATATATGATCGGGCCAAGATCAACCGGGACGTAATTTTTCCTCGGAGAGTTTATGATGCGAATACCAAATTTGATAAGGCATCCAATAGGCTCAGCGTCAAAGGAAAGCTCCTATACGGACTTAAACTCTCAGTGATGATAGAGGATTTCTGCGCATCTGACAAGGTCACCTTTGCTAACAAACAATACTTCAACGTGAAGAAAGTCAGATTCCATAATAGGTCAGCAGCCCTTCAACAGATTGGCTCAAGGCCAGCTGCACCTACGAGTGGGACTCAGCAGACCTCAACGCCGAAGAAGAAGAGGTCCCCACCAAAATCCACACCAAAGACGCCAACCAAAAAGCTGAAGAAGGTCAGCGAGGTTGCGCCCACTGAAACTGCGGTGGAAACAGAGGCCGTCATTACTCAGCCACCACTACAGCTGAGAGACGAGCCTGAGTCTTCTGAGAAGACTCAATCAGTGGAGAAAATCGTTTCCACTGAACATGGAGAGACAATGGACCAAGGGGTCCAAGCTGAAGAGATCCAATTAGAAGTCCAGACTGAAGAAGTCCAGACACTGGAGAGCCCCTTGGACGTACCTCCACTCAGCAGCATCCCATCTGCTAAGAAACAGGCATCTCCTATCGAAGTCGAGAGCTCGGAGACAGCCTCAGAGTCAGAATCTATCAGGATGGAGGCCTCAGCGCTCAAATCCAGAGCCTCCCGGGAGATTGCTGAAGTAATATCGGAGATCGCCAGCCACTCAGATCTTGTCATATTGGCTAGGCAGGCGAGACTCCATATGTTGATCAGGTTCCAGGAATGGCACAATCTGAAGCGACTGATCATACACCATTCCTGTGAACAGCTCCATGAAGAAGAGCTGCTGATAAGAGGGAAGATTGGCTACTCAGAGCCATTTGACCTCGGCACGCTCGAGGATCTGAGGGCGGCCATGCTCGCCTTGCTGAATGAGAGAGAACCAGTCTCAGCACCCGCGCCCTCAGATGGGTCTGACCCCGATGGTTAGGACCCACCCCATGATTCAGGCCCTGAGAAGCCTGATGAGGGAACTCAACAGGACAAGGATGTCACTCATCTACTGCTGACCCTCCACTCAGCATCCTTGGTCCTGGGCAGACGGTGGCTGGTACTTCGAAGGCAGCTGGCCCTGCTCAGCCTCTTCTCCAATCTGCTTTCGAAGTAGCGCCCAGCCCAAAGAGCCATCGTTCGAAAATATTGGCCAGGGCACTGAAGGATCAAGGCACCCAGAATCGCCTTCTTGCCCGTACCGTCCACAAAACTTGGCGGCAAACCACTGAGGCACAGAGTGCAGAGCTGCAGGGACTCAGAACCGCCATTTCTTTATCCCAAGTCCCTGACTTCTCCAACATTCTGACCAATGCCTTAGCTGCACAGAGAGCTGATTTTGAGGCTCAGCTCAAGACGATTCAGGAAGGCCAGGATAAACTGATGAATCAATACAAGGCCGCTCAAACCGCTCACACTGAATCAGTCACAGCCATCTCTCAAGCCAACGAACTCAGAATCCAAACTATTCAGAAGGCTCTTGAAGAGAAGGTTGAGCAGCAGCTGAAAGAGTTCAAGGCTGCAGCAGATCTCTCACACAAAGAATACAGCGATCAGCTGACCAATGAGAGAAATGAGCAGCATGAGGCACTGACCAAGATTCATACAAGATTAGACGATCTGTCAGCCTCCTACAAAAGCCTGAACAGAAAGGTATCTGGTCCGCCCCCAACCCTACTTGCTGATGCCAAAAAGGGGAAAGTTTGGCAAAGAAAAGGGAAAGTGTAATAGAGAAATCAACTAAGGGGGAAGTTGCCAAGGAGCTGATACTGAAGGCTCCGAAGAGAGCAAGGTCAGTAGCAGGGGCAACCTCTCAGTCATCCGCCCCTACTGTACCTACTGAAACTGGCGAGGCCCAGGGTGTCTCAGCTGCAGCATCAACTGAGACTGGCCCAAGTGGCTCAGGAGCCAGAGAAGTCGCTACTCAGGCAACACAGCTCCCCTTGACATTATTAAGGAAGTTGTCGAGTATGCTGATGAGGAGGACTCAGAAGAGGAAGAAGCTCCTCTTCCTCCTCTGTTGCCGGCAAAGGCAAGAAAGTTCTGAAACTCCCAACCCCTCCCTCCAAGAAGAAAGGACCCAGGAGGTTCATTACTCCAGAGGAGGAGGCTCAGATAGCCACATACGAGAAGCTGGCTAGGGAGATAGCCGAAGCTGAAGTAGCCAACAAACCCAAACCGAAGCCTGTCAAAGGCAAATCTAAGGCTCCAGCTGGAGGCAAGAGAACAAGTGCAAGGCTGCCTCCCAAAACGCTTAAACTCAGCGACGAAGCTGACAAGGAAAAGGAGCAGCAGCAACAACAATCTACTGAGCAGCAGGGCACCTCCAAAGAAAAATCATCAACTCCCGCTGACTCAGAAGAAGAGCCACCTCACAAGCCTTCCTACACTGCCTCTAAGGCAAAGGAACAAGAGATGGAAAAAATATGGGCTCAGTTAGACAGATACTTATATAGAGGTGAAGAGGCCAGGCAAATTGAAGCAGCTAGAGAGAGATTACATATAGCAGATCTTGAAGCCCTCAGGCTGAGAACGGAAAAGGAAGCTAGTCAGAGGATCCCCTCAATGGCTGACATCCCCTACAGATACAGGAGATTCAGAAAGCCTACGGATCTGAAGACTCACAGATGGCCTAGAACATATAAATGGATGCCAGTGGAATTCACGCAGAGGTGGGAAGCGCTGAAAATCGAGTTCATTAAAAGAAACTATTTCTGGAGATTCTGGTCTGAGAAGCGCAAAGCTGTGGCTTATACTGAATGGATAATGAGAGCCGACTTAGACATGTATGCCAGATTGCAGAAAGTTGTCAAAGAAAATGTCGAAGTCAGAGTTCCAGACCCTAGAATCCTGCCACCCCCACAGAGACTTGACGGATCCATTCACTATGGAGTAATAGAGAAAGAAGTGAAGGACGTTGCTGAAGCCAAATTTCTTGATGAAGAAGACCCAGGGGACTTTGCTGAGATACTGAAACTGAGAAAAGTCACTTATCGCATGTATGGAGTACCTCTTCCTGAATCTCAATCCCAAGATTTCAAAGACAGGATTAGGCAATTCAAATGACTTCTGGCTTCTGTGTTCTCTTTGTATCTTTTTCTTTTTCCTAGTCTAGCAGAGATGTAACTGTACTGAACCTCTTTACATATATAATATCTCTATTTGGCTTTGACAATATCTTATTGTCTGAATAGCCGTGTTTATTTTTTGCTTAACACTCTGAATCACTGAAGTGATTACTGACTCACACACTCACTGTCTGTTATTTATTGTCGGTTGTTGCTTAGCTAGATTCTGATAGACTTGATAGCATAAGGGGAAAATGTTGTTAAGACAGGGGGAAGTGTTGTTCAGACTCTATATTTATTCTACTTGTAATTTTGTAAGGTGCTCTGTTCCGCTGAGTATGAAAATAACCTAAGTTTTGCAACGGTTCTATTGAATGAAAATATTTTGAAAGAGTTGAAATATGCATGTTAAAATGTTTGAAGTAGCGTCCCTAGTTAAGTATATGAAAATTGGGGCGTTACAACTAGTATTGATCTCTCTGTATGCAAGTTCTTCGCTGGAATTGACTTTAAGTTTGTTAGAGTGTTTGTTCGCTTGAATGCTTGTGTCCCCGTTTTCTTCTTTGCATGAAGACTCTTCTCTATTTATAGTCTCGATGTATGAATAAATCCGTCGGAGGGAGTCTAGACACATGTCGAAAACGACAAGGAAAACGACCATCTTCATTTTGAATTATACTGTAGAGATTCTCTCTTTTTCAGTATGGAAGCAGCTTTACGTCAGAGCAGGTACAATGCTGGCGACTTCTCATTGGTCGAGGTTAGCGAGTAGGTGAGGGTTGTTCAAAATCCAATATCATACTGAGTTGACTTCCTCTGATTCCTCGGACCTTTTATTAAATTGTCTCGTACTTCCATTCTTCTGAGATTTTAGCTCGTGGCTCGAATTCCTAGGTAAGTTCAGTGGGTTATAGCAATCCCAACTGAGTTCCTGATGTTGAATTCTTCGGTTGAACGCCAGATAAGCTCCTGAATCCTATCAGCTACTGAACTCTAGCTAACCTACTGAGATCCTAACATGCTGAACTCAACTAAGCTATTACATTATACAAGGTTCATCATTCAGCTAGGGTTTTGAGATCTTCAAATCTTATCATACTGAATCTCATCCCAACAATGGCCATCATATCTAGTCGATGAACCAACTCCCTTCGTTGTGTCGCCACAATTTGGAAATCTTGTTGTAAGGTCACGATCTCATCTTGCATGCTCCCGCCACCCGGTTACACCTGAAAGTTATTGAAGAAGGTTCAACGATATTTTTGAAGGTTGAAGATGGAGTGTGATCTAAAGTGAACGAAAAGATTGAAATTTATATGGGGAAGATGATCGCTGTTGGGTGATGATTATATCCTTAGCAGTGTCGATAAACAGTGGGAAATGATTCAGTCTTCTATGCCGTCATACAGTCAGTAGCCTTGTGCTCTAAATGAATTTGTGAAGATTTGAAGATCCCAAAACCCTATTCTGATTGGTGAACCATTACTTTGTAAGTTGTTTTGTCTCTGAGATTTCAGACTCAGCAGACCCTCTGCTCTGGTTCAGGCACTCAGTGGATTATCCGCCCAGCACCAGAAGTAGAAGACTCAGTAATACTGGACTCAACAGGAGCAGTATACTGAAAGAAGTCAGTGGAACTAAACTCACCAGGAGTACTTCACTGTACTCAGAGCTGATCTGCAATAGAACCGACTCAGCAGGAGCATGCTACTGAATCAGAGATCAGACTCAGCAACGGCCAGATAGTCCTTTGACTGTCAGAATCTTTGAAGTCACTTTTCAGCAGAGTCAAATACGAGGAAGAGAGAAGTCAACTTCAGATCTCCTTGAAGTCTGTTCTGTCTCAACCACTTTCTGAACCTCGGCCAATAACAAGCAGCCACGTATCCTATATCTACTAAAGCTGCAAGTCAACAACTTTCCAGAAAAGGAGGGAAAGGACACTGCCACCAAACTTCAAAAGAGCCGTTAGCTACCCAAAAGAGAGAGACAAAGGATCGTCGTCTCCAACGGATCTATCCTAATCTCTTCTCTATAAATAGAGGGATAAATCAAAATTTGAAGCACACGGGAAGAACACGAGAGAACATATTACAGAGCATTCAAACGAGCAAAATTCAAAAAGCCTAAGTCTTCCGCAAGAAGTTCAAAGAATCTATGTCCGGCGAAAGACTTCATTCCAGCTCTCAGGGAACCAAGCTTAACTGTTTCATATAGCCTCTAGTATCCAAACGACGATACACGAACCCAAAGCTATATTCAGTTGTTCGTCGTTCTAGAAGCCACTTCCTTGTTCCCTATCCCTCTAACCTAAGCTCAATAGCATATATCCATAGCTTAGACGAAGGAGTTCACCTTTGAACTAATCTTTATTGTAAAGGACTCCTTCACAGTTGGAGAGTTTTTCAAACACTTAGTTTGATAACCGTGTAAACTGAGACTTGCTCAGTATAAATCTCAAGACCAGTGTTTGTCCAGCGTACAAACCGACTGAGACTATCTCAGTATAATAAATAGCTTCCTGATCTTTCGGGACAGTGGACATAGGATTTTTGTGTCCGAACCACTTTAAAAATCTCTATGTCTTGTGTTCTGTTTTTAACTGTTGCATTGATTTACTGTTCATACTAAAAACCTTCTTTAAATCATTCAACTGAGTTTCAGCAAACTTAACAGACTGCACTAATCAACTGAAACTGTTTTAACAAAAACGTTTACCTAACTCAACTGAATTGGGCCTACACTATTTCGCACCACTGAACTCTATCTGCAAGATACTGAATTCTGACTCTCAGTCAGCTAGCAGGTCTCAGTAGAGTCAGTCACTCTGCCAACACGATTCAGAACAGCTTATCTGGTTTGCTGAACCTGTTCAGTAAGACATCATCCTGAAAAGGACTGTTCGTGTTTAAGTTGAGAAAATCGGTTTTCAGGTGTATTTACCCCCCCCTCTACACCTGAACATGCTCTCGGGACCAACAATCGCATTAAATCTCCATCAAATTGAAGTCGCCTAGAGCAAATCCACATTGATGGAGAAAATCTCATCATGACATATCTTAACGAGTCTCAAATCGACAGTTTGGTGTAATGGCTTCCATTGTTACAACTTCCATCTAATTCTTCGGTGTATTCATTTTCGTGTGAATAAGTAGTTGATTAGATATCATAGTTGCTTCGATATCCTAGTCGCTTCGTTTCACCTAGTTCGCCTAGTTGCTTCGATATCCCAGTCGCTTCGTTTTGCCTAGTCCGTCTAGTCGCTTCATTTCGCCTAGTTCGTCTAGATTGTCTAGTTCCTCTAGTCGCTTCAATCACCCAGTTGCCTAGTTCGCCTAGGTCCTCTAGATAAAACTAGCCCTCCAAACCTTTTCTATCCTAACATCTCTATACATAGTGAATCTTATAGGAATCGATCGATAACTTAATAATAACAATCATAAGAAAAGTATATAATATGTAGATTATGTCTAAGTATATATATGTCTTTAGTAATATAAGAATACAAGTAATATTTTCGTAAAAGTATATTCAAAATTGTCTCGAAGAGATTCATTTTAAATACTCATATATATATATATATATATATATATATATATATATATATATATATATATATATATATATATATATATATATATATATATATATATATATATATAGTTAAATACTTAGGATTCAAATAATAATTGTTAAACACTTCATATGTCATTATAAATTTATCATGGTTAGAAGTATTATTTTAAATTTAGAAAATACTTTTTTATGTTAAAGTATTTTCAATCTTACTAAATTGTCTAAGATATAATATCTTCCATTGATTGTCCCAATCCAACTATTGCGATATTATTATTCGAAACTTGCATGATTATGGTTACGATTGTGGGCGTGTATTACATTTTTTAATGATACTTTAGATTAAAAAGAAATAGAACATAAGAAGATATTGTAATTAAATGATAGTAATGCATATGTTTAATTAAATACCTACACATGTGCTTCAATTGAAAATTAGATATATTTTTTAAAAATGCATGTATTTAATGACATGATACGTATATATTTAATGATAATAATGTACAAATTTATGTATATTATTAATGAATAAACACCATATTCGTCTAAATAGCGTTTTTCGTCTAGGATAGTGTATTTCATCTAGCTTTGCATCTTCGTCTATGCTAACGTATTTTGTCTAGGCAAGCTTATTCGTGTAGATTATGTATGTGGTATTATTGCTTAATACCCATTTTCGTATAACAAAACACAAAAATACCCAATCCTTATATTTACTACACAAAATACCCAACTTTACTTACATTACCCTTACTTTTTCAAAAAGTTGACTGACACCAATCATTTTCAGGTGTTTTACTGAATTCGAGACGAATAATTGAAGAAACAAACAAAAAAACACATGAATTCGATACCAATTAATTCGAAATTTAAATCCCGCTCGATTCCCGCTCAGTCCCGCTCACTTAAATTCAAATCCCGCTCGAAAATAATTACTACGAAAACTCGAATCCCGCTCGTACCCGAACCGGAATCCCGCTCGAACTGTCGTCGAATCCCGCTCGCCGACCGCCCGTCCCGCTCGCAGACAGTCGTCCCGCTCGCAGAATCCTGCCGCGGCAGAATCCCGCTCGGCGGGATCAGAAATCCCGCTCGGCCGCGCAACGGCCGCCTCCCACGTCTCCCCGTCCCGCTCGGTCGGTCCCAATCCCGCTCGGCGAGCGGGATTCTTCTCGAGCGGGATTCTTCCCCTTCTAATCCCGCTCGTCTCCTCAATTTTCCATTCCCTTCGATAATTTTTTCCTCTCCGTCGTCGAATCCCGCTCGAGAAAACAATTTCGTAGTTGAATTCGACTCCAAAACACAAGAATGGCCTATCAGGTTAGTCCCGCTCGAATTTTATCCGTTAATTTGGCGCGATTAAGATTCGAATTGTTTTGATAATTTTTCGATAATTTTTGATAATTTTTCGACTGTGAGCATGAATTTTGTTTAATTATTCGAATTTAAGCATGGATTATGTTGAATTTGAGTATGATTTTATCATATTATGTGGAAATTCGTAGCATGATTTTTGTGAGTTTCGTAGTATGAATTTGAGTTTCGTAGTATGATTTTGTCTAATTATTATTCAAATTTCGTATCATAAATTTCGTAGAATGAATTAATTAATTATTCGAATTTCGTAGCATGAATTTATGTGGAATTTTATAGCATGAATTTTTGTTTAATTATTCGAATTTCGTAGCATGAATTTTTGAGTTTCGTTGCACGAATTTTATGAATTTTCGTAGCATGAAACAAATCTCGAAAAATAATTCGGCCGGGCAAATCCCGCTCGACCGAACCGGAATCCCGCTCACGAGCGGTATTCCGGTTCGGCCGAGCGGGATTTGCTCGGCCGAATTTTTTTTTTTTAATTGTTATTTTTTATCGTTGCAGCCCGTTTTTAAACGAATTGATCTTCTCGATGCGACTCCGAGGATAGACATAGAGTTTTACCCGAAGATATTTGAAATAATTAAAAAAAATTTAGTGTTTTTGAGGACAATTCTTTAGAAATCGAATTTAGGAATGGGGTTTTCGGTAGCTTTTTGGATTGGAGGGTGGGTAGGAATGCAGCTAGGGCCCTCCATATGTTAATGTGTCATGAGATTGAATCGGCGGGAGATGATTCGGCTATTTGGTTTTATGTGTCCGGACGACGACTACCCGCTTTTCTTGTTTCGATTACGCCCTTGTCACGGGTTTGAGGTTTGGATCTACCAATTTTGATCCGCATGCTACCTATGATCCCAGTTCGTCGACTGTGTACAAACAGTTAAATAATTGTACACCAATAACGGGGAGAGATTTGTTGTCAAAGTTCGAGAATGGAGAGTTGAGATTGGACGAGTTGGGCTATTTGAAGGTGGCACATGTTCTAGCCTTAGTTTACTTTTTTCTCGGTTATAGTGACGCGAAAATAGTCGACACGTGGATTTGGGTATTAGTCGATGATCTACGTGCATTTGACCGATTCCCGTGGGGCTCCTACACTTACGGTGCGTTGAAGCACTATTTTAGTTTTGTTCCGAGAACGGCGGAACAGACGTCCAAGAAATATCATTTTTATGGACCTGTTTGGGCACTACAGGTGTGTTTAATAATTTTATTAATTTATTTATTAGAATTATTCATATATATCATGTCTTGATCAATATTGATTTTCATTCATTGTAGATTTGGTCCTACGAGGCTATTCCAAATTTTGGAGCGATTTGTGCCGAGAGGTTGTCTACAACCGAATTTCCTCGTTGGAAGAATTGGTACTTCGGTGGAGGACAAGCAAAGAAGCGTAACAGTTTTTGGCATCGTCAGGTAAAAATATTAAATTTAAAGTTGATTTTGTTTAATTTTATTGGCAGTTTGTTTCTAATGGTAATTTTATTTAATGTAATTGCAGTTTGTTGTCCGAGATAGTCTCACACCATCCGATGCGGAGACACAAACTTATTATTGGCAGAGTGTCATTGGCGAAGATCGACTCCATGTGTCCTATATTGCGGTTGAGAATCCATTACATCCGACGATCATAGGGGACCATGGGGTACGAGAGCTATACAGATTCGGACAGCAGACACAACGTCCGACCAGTTCTAAAGGAACCGGACAGAGGCAACGCCGTTCCACTGAAGGTGGTAAACGGGTTCGAATGGAGACTGGAGAGAGGGAGCCCGAACAACAACATAGCTTGACCGTCGAAGAAATCCGTACACTGATTAGGGAGGAAAACAAAACCTTGGAGCGAAACTTGGAACGGCAGCACCGGCACTTGCGACAGGAAATAGTTCAGGATGTGAAGACACTATTTAGGTCGGTGTTTGGTCGATCTAATAACGAGGATTGGGTACTACGTCCTCTCACGCGGGTGGTAACCGTACACCACACGGTCTTGTTAGGAGTGAATCGGTGTCAATGAGACACCGGCGTGACCGAGATGAGGATATGGGAGATCACTCTCCCGGGGTTGAGGAGGAGAGAGCCACATCGGTGTACTGCCCCGTGATTGAGGAGGAGCTAGACGCCACGGTGTACCGGCCCGAGGTTATGGATCTGGATAATGAGGCGGAGCAGCCGGTGATTCCACCGATGCAGGATCGACACAGCGTATACGAGCGTGGAGTTTATGCTCCGGAGTCGGTGAGGAGCATGTTTGACTATGTCGACCCTGTTTACGGAGATTGTCCGCCTCGTCGAGCTGGTCCTACGGTGCACGGCCAATGCACCCACTTCCTTTCGACGGGGAAATTGGCGTCGGTATTATCCTCCTATTCGGGAGCGACCTTCAAACACCGCCCCCGAGATTGGTGCATCGTCTGCGAACCCGATACGGGTCGAGCCAACCTTGGAGGAGGACCATAATTGGTTGGATGATTTTTCTGTTGATACGGTGTATCAGGTACCGTATAATATTTTATTTTTCTTTAGTTTACTTTATTAATTATAACATTTTTTAATAAATATCATATAATTTTAGGCTTTGACCTTACCCCGAAATAACCCTTTTGGTGCTCCATCGATGACCGCTCCCATATTAGCTGAAAATTATCGGCAGCATCGTTTATCTGGACTATGGTGCTTTACGATTGCTGCGAACTATCCTATCCCCCCCGACTTATTCAGCGACCTCGAGAATCCAAATAAGGAGATGGATCAACAAACCATGGATTTATACATGGCAGCACTGAGGAAGATGAAGAGCTTCGGGGGTGTTGATGTGTTGGCTACTCCCCACTATCATCACACCGTGATAGTCGATTCGCTTTTCTTCGTAAGTAATTATATTATGCTTATTAAATAATTGTATTATGCTTATTAAATAATTACTGATTTTTTTCATTTATTTAACAGAACATTCTTTGCGCCGAATGGAATAAATATATTCCGGATCCGAAATTTGATGTGCACGACGAGGACTCCATCAACTATTCATATTTCTGGAAGCCGATGGAAAGTATAATGGAGTACATTCTCGGTAAAAATTTGACGGAAAATGCGCAAAAGTGGTATAGTGCCAAATACGTAAGTATTTAGTTTAGTCATTTATTTATATTATAAATTATTCATATGGTAATTAATTCTATTTTTTTGAAGCTGTTATTGCCATGTCTCTGCTTTGATCACTGGGTCACTGTTCGGATTGACCTTGGCCATTGGAAGATTGAAGTGTATGATTCACTTGCGCACAAAGCTGATGAGCATGGCCGAGCACGTAGAATTCGGCAGTTGAGGCCTCTATGGAAGCTGATTGGTCCATTTTTATCGTACGGCAATTACTGGAACAATAATGAGTTTGGATATCAGGATCCTGGAGCGCGGGTGCCCATTGTGCAGATTATGCCTCATGAGCTGCAGTTGGTGCAAACAGATGATAAGAGCTGTGGACCGATGGCATGCATGGTAGTCGAGAGATTCATTGCCACTTACCCGACAATCAAGTGGGGCAACGAGCCAGGCAATGTAGCTGTGTATCGTCGACTGATGGCTCATAAGATCTTTGACATGTGCTATACGAAGCCGGGTCTATGATGACAATATCCGTATTTATATATTTGTATTTCAATTACGCTATTTTATTTATATATTTGTATTTAATTCAAATATTTGCTTTATATATTTCGTTAAACGGAAAAATTGCCAGGTTAAACAAAATATTTTCGAATCGTTAAGACAAGCGGGATTTGCCTCGAAAATTTGCCTCGAGAAGATAAAATTATTAAAAAAATCAAAATTTATCCGGGCAAATCCCGACTACTAAAATTATTAAAAAAATCAAAATTATTAAATGGATTATAGTTTTCGAAGACGGTAATTAAAACAAATAAAAATTACAAAGTAACATAATACATAATATATTATAAATTACGATATACTAAAATGCTTCCGACTCCGGTGATTCTGGCACATCCATTCCCGGACACTTCCTCCTAGTATGCCCAACCACACCATATATGCTGCATTTTTTCGGACCGCGTGTTCTCCCACTAGATGTACCTGCTTCGGCTCCTGAGGGTCGTCTACTATTCTTCGGTCTCCCTGCCTGACGCGTAATTATTGGCGGTAACACGACCATTGAGGCCACATCTTCCGGAACCCGCCAATTACGCATGGGTGCTACCGGATATAATGTTCCGGCATAAATCATCCTCCAATTCTCAATCTTGTATGCATCCGACACGAAATCTAGTAGATTTAGTCCGGCAACCCTATAGATAAAAATTTTGTTAATACACAAGTCCAGAACAACCCTATAGACGGAAAAACAATTATACCTGATAGCCGCACAAGCATGCGAACACGGGATCTCATCAAGTTGCCACTCACGACATTCACAAGCGTTTCTGCTGATTTGAACTCTCCATTGATACGTTCCGTCATGAACCTTGAATTTGTCTCCGTTCACTGACACAACAGTGAAACGATGTGAACGGTCCTCCGACGGAGCTAACTTTAGCTCTGCAGCAATTGTAAGCGGATTATCTCGTGCCATGGCTTTTGCTCGACGTTGGTCACACCACTGTTCAACCATGTGACCTATTGCCTCGATCATAGAGCATATCGGCGAGCGTCGTCTTGTGAGCGGTCTCGAGTTGATGGATTCAGCTATGTTTGAGGTGAGCCGACCGTATCGGCGAACGGGAGACTTCGATCTAGACCACTTTTCCTGGTCCGATATCCATTAACTTCTCGTATGCCTCGGGATAGGCTTGACGAATTCCTTCCATCGCACGATCGAAATCATACATCGTATAAGCATAGGCGATCATGATACATCTTGATAAGCGTCGACCATATCGTGTAAGCTTATTCTGAAGATGATAGTAACAAGTGCCATGAGCTGCTTCCGGATAAACAGCCTCTACCGCGTTAGCTATGCTTCGATGTTGATCGGATATGATTATTAAATTGGTTGGCATCGTAAATGCTTCTCTGAGTCGGGACATGAACCACGTCCAAGAGTAATCGTTCTCAATTGGACCCACACCAAAGGCTAGTGGAAATATCTGGTCGTTGCCGTCTATCGTAGCAGCCACAAATAACACTCCTTTATTCCTTCCTTTCAAGTGAGTCGCATCGACCACAATCAGATCTCGGAGGTTAAATACCCACGGGGCACGAGAAACATTAAAAGCAATGAATAATTGTTGGAAACGACCTTCTAAATCGACTTCCAGATCAGTCATTGTACCTGGATTCGTTGTTTTCAGTACGTAGAGGTAACTGGGAAGCATCTTGAACGAATCTGAGTGCCCGCCATAAATCATCGCCACAGCACAATTACGGGCTCGTAGAGCAACACTATAGCTTGCTTGAATGCCGAATTCACTCTGGATAGATGCCATAATTTCTTTCGGTTTTAGGACAGATTTTTGACGGCGCATTCGTCGAGCAACATAAGCAGCTAGCGCCTTTGCACGAATCCTTCTTGGACCAGTTTGTGAAAAATCTCGATTACATGTGTGTTCGGCATGCAAGCAGTTTACAACCCACAACACATCTCTCGCGAAACGACGCCCGTAGAAAAAATGGGACGATCACGACTCCGTCTGCATTTATACTCAACCCGACCACCGTCGAACGACCCACCCTAAAATCGAGACCTTGTTCCATGTGTCGAAGTGCAACGGCGAAGAAACAAATCCGCCTTCTCCCGAATGTCGCACCTTCACGGAGTATATAGTCCACAACATGATCCAGATCTCGAACCATAGGTGAATCCGATGCATCGAGAGGAACGAGAGGAAGTAAACCGTCATTTACTTCTTCGGTGCCACCACATATTATTTCGTTGGTTGGAAGGGCACGGTTGTCCGGCATGAGCATAGATATCAGTTGATTCACACCACCTTCACGTCGGATCCATCCCGCAAAGTCGCCAAAAGTACATTGATTTAATGCACCTTGGACCTCATCGTTTTCTTCTTCGGATGAAGTATCCAAAATATTTTCTTCATCACTGTCGGATAGAACATGGGTATCCTCTTCGCGAAAAAAGGTTTCTTGTTCGCGAAAATTCTCAGCCCGATTGCTACCACCCGCTTGATCTTCAAAATTGAACCTTGAACCAAATTGTTCAACAACATCGGGTGTATGATAAGGTTGAGCATTAGAGTGCTCGAGAAATAAAGTCGGCTCGATTTGTGTAGTACAAAGACGAATTAGGTCCATATCGGTCGCGAGAATGGACCTAAGCTTGAGACCATGACGAGAAACGTATGTGTAATAAATTTCATAATTTGACGAAAGTGAAAAGGGATTAAGATTGTATTGAATAAACTGTCTTAAAATTGGGATACAAAGACTGTTCCCGGGAATGCAGACAACTCTAACCTCACCTCCGATATACTCGGACAAATTGTTAAATTGCCCGTTAAAATGAACAATAACATTATACCAACTATCCATTTTTTTGTTTATGAAACGAAAATCAAAAGAAAGAGGAGTGAGTGTGTTCGATTTTGAACTTCAATCACGGTATTAATAGATAAAATCACGAGCGGGATTCCGCTCCACGCGAGCGGGATCCCGCTAGCGTGACTAGATCCCGCTCGTCCGCGTAGAGCAGACAATGAATCCCGCTCGTGTACCTTAAATCCCGCTCTCCGAGCGGGATTTGCCACGTGGCCGAGCGGGATCGGCTCGACTTGCCATGTGGCCGAGCGGGAATCCACGTGGCCGAGCGGGATTCTACGTACACGAGCGGGATTCTGTCAGTTCGTGAGCGGGATTCGGTGTTACTCATTTGCGCACGAAACGAAGCAAAATAACAGTTTTGCAGACTGACATGTCTGAAAAGTGGGGATATTTAAGTAAAGTTGGGTATTTTGTGTATGAATTATAAGGAATTGGTAAATTTGCCTTTTCGATTTAAGAAATGGGTATTTAAGAAATTGCCCCATTATGTATTTCGTTTAGGCTAGTGGTTGCCGTATTCGCCCAATAAAACTTATTCAATTTTTCTAATATGAAACTTGCATGATTACGATTGTAGTGTGTATTACTCTGTCTTTTTTTTCAAATTGCAAGTGTGAGACCCATTCTATTAAATTTAGTTTATTATTTACTAAGTTAAAAAATAATGGGTCCCACAATACAAAACAAAGTAAAATGGTTAGAAAAACATAATTTTTTAAAATGATGGCTAAGTAACTTATATTATTATTTGAATAGACTAGTTTTATAGATTTACATTATTAAATACTATAAATTATACTCCCTCCGTCCTAATTATAATGTTCATTTTGTTTTTTGCATTATTTTTAAGGAGAGTTGTTAGTTGTGAGTAGAGATGTGTAAATGTGTGAGTCCTACAAAAAAGTTGTGTGTAATCATTTGCTAAAAAGAAAAATGAATATTATATTTATGACAATCCAAAATGAAAAAATGAACATTATAATTAGAACTAAAAGAGTATATAATAAGTATATGATATTTTGTTTCAAAATAATCACTTCTACAATTAGTTCATTCTAAAAGAGAACTTTAGTATTACTTGGAAAAATATATCGTATGCTATTTCAACTGATAAAATAATTACTCACTAAACATTAATAGACCTTATCCAACTATTGACGAGTAATCAAATTTACAAAACATATTGTCGTGCAGTGGTAGATATAGACAGATGTGCGCCCCCAATTGTATGGTAACTGGAGTTGTGTTTTATTTTTATTTCGTCATGTATTCTCTAAATTATTTTCCTCACATTTTATATATTAATCTATTATTTATATTAGGTTGTAGCACTACTATTTGACTCGACATGTGCGAATAAAATTAAGGGTGAATTGCAAAAATAGTCAAAGTGTGTGATGAAATTATAAAAATAGCCAAAGTGTGTATAAATAGCAAAAATAATCAAATAATAAAGTAATCATTATTTACAACTCATTTTCGCGTTCACAGACCACTTTTCAACCCATTTTCAAGTAGTAAAAGTAACTAGTTGCACTGTCAGACCACTTTTCAATTCCCAATGGTAACTAGTTGCCAATTTTCAGTCTGTAAGATTTGACAAATGAAGCACGTGAGTGAGTTAGATACTTACTATAAGAAGAGGTGGAGATATGAGTTGCGTATCTTCAGGAATTTCTATATTAATCGAAAGTGTTCACCATTTGTTTTCATCACATGAATTGAAAGTTTCACCATTTCTAGATCGAGTATTTTGGAAGGAATAATTTATTGAAATGTTAGTTTTCGAATTTATTTTATTATTTGAATAAGTAAAATCCTATGTTATTAGTGACTCAGTAAGTATAATCGAAAGTAAAATGATATGGCAATGGAAAAGATTTTTTATTTTTTAAGATTTTGAAAATTATTAAACTGTGTTTTAGGAAGCATAGTAGTAATTGTTATATGATTATTCGTTCTAGTAATTGATTTATGAAGCATAATCGAATTTATTTTTTTAAAGCATAGTAATTAATTATGAAGCATAATCATAATTGATTTATGAAGCATTGTAATAATTATAAAGCATAGTGTAACTGATTTATGGAGCATAATAATAATTATGAAGCATAGTCAAATTACTTCCAAATTTAATATTTACATTTAATTATCTATCTACATAGTAATAAATTTATATTTTACGTGGATTGTATTTCTTAATTTTTAATGTCAATTGTATTTCTTAATTTTTTAACTTCTACGTCAAATGATATATTAATTCTACGTCAATTTTTTAGATTTGATTTTTTAAATTTTACGTAAATTGTTTTTTCTCAATTCTACGTCAATTTTTTTTTCCTCAATTTAGTTTTTAGATTTGGTTTTTCAAAAGTAGTGAGAAAACAATTGTTTTTTATTTGTTTAATAAGTAAAATAAAGAAAGATAATTAATTAAATTTTGTTTTAATTTACTTATAAAATAAATATAAACTAATTTAAGTTTCTTCTAATATTCATCAAAATTAGAAATATATTTTTATGACCATTTTAGTATCATTTGGCTGAATATGTGATTATTGATGAAGGAACTGATAGTATCATTTTAGATGGCGGATTGTACAAGCGTGATCGTAAGATACGGTGAAAATTTCGTCGGTGCAGAATACTCGGGGGTTTATGAAGAACTTGCATACATGCGAGCGGACCAATTATCACTATCAGGGCTAAAACATCGAATTGATGCCATAATGCGATCAAGAGGATTGGATACACATTATTTGTTGTACACGACATCGTGTGCTAGATCTCGAAGAAAGTTGAAATCATTAATCAATGACGATGACGACTTGATTCGACTAGTCCGCTTCGATGGAGATCCCATTATCTATGTTCACATGAGACCGAACAACGACGCCGTCAATCTATTCAGACAAGTTTCTAGTAACAAAATCGACCGGAAAATGAACAACATTTTGAAGCAGCAGTAGAAGAAGAAGAAGAAGAAGAAGAAGAAGAAGAAGAAGAAGAAGAAGAAGAAGAAGAAAATAATGATGATGATTATGTGGAAGAGCAAGATGACGATTCTGATGACGATCAGATCAATTACGACACATTTTTTGACTTCGTCGCATGGATTCGAAAGGAGGGTAGCTTCCTGAAGGAAAATAGAGGTTAGGAATCGATACATTCCTCCTTCGTATGTTGTTGCAACTTTGATTGTTGCTCGTGTGTCAGATCTTCTGATCTGTGTCCCGACCTTTTTCTTCCTCTGGGTGGTCAGAGAACTGAAGAAAATAAAGAAAATTGTCTCTCTATCACTCACGCACGGCGTGTGTAATTTCATGTATGTGTGTGTTTTGTTTATGAATAGAATACTAATATATAAGCTTCAAAAGCCAATATAATATTAATATATCTGTAGCCCATTAATTTAATTATATTCCTAATGGGCTTCCATATAATTAGCTCATAATATAATTAATTAATCCACTGGGCTACTAATATTTATCAATTAATTGGCCCAGCCAATTAGTTCCAAATAAATAACATTATTAAATAACGTAAAAATTACATTAATATATTAATAATGATTTCTGAGAGACAATAAATAACTAGGCAACTAATTGGGCCAGATCAGGGATCTAATACAAGAAATAAAAGCAGAGCCTCAAATTAATTAATTATCTATGCTCAGCCCAGAGCAAAATTAATTAATAAACACAGATTCATTCCACTAGAGAATCCGTGCTGACTTACCCCTTTATCCCAAATTGAGCAAGGGCTTGTATTTTAGACTTAATCGATCTCCATATTTAAGATAGAAATATCCGTTAATTAATTAAGTTCACTAACAGCTTAAATTAGTTAACATCTTATATTCCTGAGTATTACCACTCGACCTTATTAACACACCTGAACTTAATCAACCGGCCGGGTTTAGTGTGCTAATCCTTTCGAGTTCCTCAGGGGATATTATCAACCCATTTTACTAGGATACGGTTGCTAGATACAGACAACCAGCTTGAGCCACAAATAACTACTAACACCCAATATATGTAGATCCGGTCACGATGACATTCACCATAGTAGGTCAAAGTGATAGATAGCGAAATGCACTCAGCTGAAGTCTTACCAAGCTTAAGACCAGCTAAGTCACCGAGATCTTGGTTCTCCACTAAGGTCAGTTAGGAGAACACATCTCACTGTGATCCATCAATACACCACCTTCAGTGTACGAGTAAAGACAAGCAGTTAAGACAAGCCACTTCTTATCTAAACTGCAGCTTAAACCGACAACTTATCCTGAAGTTGTCTCAGCTGTGCTAACTATTTATATTTTGTCAGTTCAACCAATTTGTGTTGTCTTCTGTGATACCCGACACACTACACAAATCTAACTTTTGTACAAGATAAAGGATTACATGTGCAAATATATACATTTATCAGATAGGAGAATAAAATAGTGGTAATGACAAAAACACATTGTATACAAGCATAAAAACTGCTTCCAGTATACAAAATCCCAACACTTCCATCGGCTCATGACCATGCTTGATCAACCAGAAAATGCATCCCAAATCTTGGGCGAAGGAGATGGATCCATTGAAGCAAAAATCACAAATTGGATTGTTCCATTTATCCCAAATTAGCCAACCAGGAGTCGTTGGGGTTAGAGATCTTGATCCGGTAATCGATGCTATTATGAAGGTCGGGGCGACTTTTTTCCACCAAGGCTGATTTGACGACTGTCGTTGGTTTGTGGCATTTAGAGTGCCGCCGGTCTTGTATAGTTGTGAAGACGAATAAACAATACCAGTACTACATCTGTCTGAATACCGGTACACATCCCTTCATTCTGCGTGCACATTATGTTGATAAGTGCTGGGAAATTTACGATTTCGAAAACAAACACACATGCCAATTCGACTTCCACCAACTAGGGCATATAAAGATCTGCGCCAACACCATTTCCGCATTTTTTACTAAACGAATGCGGCATGAGGGCACGTTATGAAACCTCGTGCCATGATTAATGAGTTGAGTGATGAGTTTGGTGTGAAGGTCGGATATCACAAGGCGTTGCGCGGCCGGGATAAGTCGATTGAGACGATTTTTGGAAGTCATGAGAAATCCTTTAATCTGCTTCCGGCATATCTATACATGTTGGCGCATGTCAACTTGGGGCAGTGGTTGATTATTCAACTGACACCGACGATAGGTTTGAATATTGTTTTGATGCCTTTGGGCCGTGCATCTCTGGTTTCAACTCTTTTTTGAGGAAGGTGATTAGTAGACGACACCCATCTTAAGGAAAAGAATACAGATATTCTATTTGTTGCAGCATCGAAAGATGGTAATAAACAAATTATACCGTTGGCGGTTGGCATTGTACTGGTTGAAAATAATGTTTCGTGGACCTGGTTTATGCAGAAGATCAAGGGTGCATTTGGAACTCACCCCGAGTTAGTATTCGTGTCTGACCAACACATTAGTTTTTAGGCTGCCATTGCAGAAGTGTATCCGGAATGCCCTCACCTACTTTGCAACTACCATCTTTTGAACAAGATTGCGCCTTATGGTCGCACTATTACTAGGATGTTCCGGAAAGCAACAACTGTTTACCGTCCTTCGGTGTTTAATAAGGTGATGGAATCAATCCAAGAAGCTATCCCAGATGGAGCCTACCAAAAACTGATGGAACTAGGTCCAAAACACTGGGCTCGATCGAAGTGTATGCGTCGGCGTTATAGTTTCTTAACGTTGAATGCCGTCAAATCTTTTAATGGAAGGTTGTTGTGGGCTCGACGGTTGCCAATTTGCGCTCTTCTCGACACTATCCATTCAATTATGGAAAATGGTTCGATGAAAAACGAGCATTGTACAGTGCACACGACCATCCGATGGTCAAGACGGCGAAGCAAAAGCTTCACTTTGAGGTGGAGAAAACACACACTCTGAGAGTCATGCAGATCTCTGTCGGGCAGTTCAAAGTCATGGACATCAGAAAGTACTTCGTAGTGGAATTACACCAATGTACGTGCACGTGTTGTGAGTTCCAATTGGATTTGTTGCCTTGCTCGCACGTTGTTGCTGTTATGATGTAAGTTTTTCAGTTTCTTCAAGTTTAATTGATAATTATTTCTAAGCTATAATAACAAAATCTTCCAATGCAGATACTCTGGTGCCAACATGTATGACTTTGTGTCTGGCTGCTACTTAACAAATACCCACCGTAATTTATACGCACGTATATTTACTCTGCTTCCACCACAAGAGCAATGGAATGTGCCGATTGACATTCTAGGTGAGGTTGTTAAGCCTCCTATATCGAGGCTAGGGGTGTACAAAAAAACCGCAAAACCGCCCGCCCGCACGTACCCGCCCGTAACCGCCCGCAACCGCGCGGTTTAAATTTTTATGTGCGTATTAACGGTTTTAATTTTTACAACCCGTAAAGCATTGGGTGGGTTGCGGATTTGAATTAGAAAACCCGCATTTAAACCGCCCACCCGCATGTTTATTTTAATTACAATAATATCATATTTTTATCATGATATTAACACTTTTAATCTAAAAATTGAATTTTATTAATTAGTTCACTATGCCAAATTAACAGTATTAAAATAATAATAAGTAAGTTATATGAAAAAGTTGAGCTGCAGTACGTGTATCAATATTACTTCCAAAGCCATTTACTTGTAATAAAAAAAATTAAAAAATGACTAATAAATTCACATAAAATAAAAAGAAATGCAATATGTGAATTCTTCTGAAGATTCTCGACTACAAGTCCACAACAATTCCCAAAGGCCAAAGCAAGTCAAGCGCAGCTTCTAAACCCTAAAATATTTTGGGAATACTTTTAGAGTATCATTTATTGCTTTTGATAATCGTTTAAACTGTGTAGGAAATATATATTTTTTTAAACTTATCAACCCGCTAAACCGCCCGATAAACCGCCCGCAAGCGTTCAACCCGCCAACATGCGGTTTTCTATTTATATTTGGTGGTTGCGGTTGGATAATTTTGTAAACCGCAAGCATTTGGGTGGTTTGCGGTTCCGTTTGTCACCCACCCAAAACCGCCCATGTACACCCCTAATCGAGGCGTCAAGCCGATCGACCGAAGACGGGACGTTACCGATGTGGATTTGAGGCATTTAGTAGTAGAAGGACCAAGGGTGCAAAACACTGTAGCATATGCCGGCAAGCGGGTCATACGAGGAAGAAATATACGCAAAGAATGCAGGGAAATTGATAGTAAGGGTGAAGTGTATTTTATGGATCAAATTACGATTTATCGAGTTTTCAATTATCGAATTATCAATTATGTATTTTATGTACTCTTAATTATTTATCGAAATAATATTATATTATATATTAAGATACGAAAGTCCTACATTTAAGTAAAAAAGATTAAAATCGTATATAATCAAATTTAACAAATTAATCCTTCAATTCATATTTATTTATCCATTTTTTAAAATGATTTTTATATTAATCTATAAAACCTTCCATTATTTATTACCTGTCATTACTGAAAAGCATTGTAAGACGGTAAACATAATTAAAAAAAATTCAAATTTCTTATATTTTATATTTTTAGTTTATATCTACATGAATATTTATAATTTAAATAATATAGAAATGGTTGATATGCACGTGGCACCTTCCACTACATGTATCCAACTGTTTGATCGCCACATTTCTTGCCTATCACTCTTCAATCAAATAGGGCTTCAAGGGCGGCTACGAAAATAAACATTTCTGTACATGTTTGCAGTCTGACATGCATGCACGCGAAAATGGGTTATAAATAATGATTATTTTTATTATTTACACACATTTTGATTATTTTTGCAATTCACTATGAAATGAAACCTATAAAATGAAAAATTAGTTAAAGGGGACCTTAAAAAAGGCAATGTATTAATCCATAAATGTTGATCGTTGAAACATATGCTTTCTAAATCAAAATATTTTGTGCATACGATAAAAGAAATGTATTATTAAAAAATGGATCGAATTTGAAATGCAACTGCGTATATGTAAAAATTGACAAAATAATCTCGAAATATGACAGCAGCATGATGGGCCACATGTCGGCCCACGTGATTGCAAGATTGTCTGGGCCTAACTTGGGCCCATTCCCATCGTTAACTTTTCAGCTTCATAACCATAAACGTACGAATCATAAATATGTTTAAACAGAAAATTTCCTAAATTATTATACAATATGAATTTATTTATTTTACCCTATGCGTACCCGCCCTAAGCAGACACTGGAATGGCTTCGGAGTTCGGACGCAACTTGCATTTTTAGTTTCTTAATGATTTGTGGATTCTTCAATTCATACCGAATATATCATTTCTTTATAAAAAAATAGACATATCGAACTCATGCACTTAAACGAGAATTTTCACGCAAACCGAGTTATGTAGGTGAGTCAACAAAAGAAAAGAGAAAAAAAGTTTGATCTCAATTCGTGATGAAAAACGGCGGGAGTGGTTTTGAACTTGGTTAGAGAGAGAAAGAGAAACTTATCCAAATACTAGACTGTGTGAGAGGTAGAAAAGGAGATTACTTCGTGTCAGAAGAGACGGTAAATATTAAGGTGCAGCAGTACATTGTTTCTGGTGAATTCACATGCTTGTTCTTCCCATGGCTCTAAGCATTCCAGAATTACAAAAGCAAAAGGACTAAAACTGGAATGGCGGTGGGCCCCGCATTGAACAGTAAATTCTCGCAAAATTCTCAGTCGCTATTTATCCCTCATCGTATCGATATTAATTAATTAATGGATAATATGCAAAAACAGCCTTTTTGATAAACTACATATGAATTTTAGCTAACCGTAGAAAAAATTAGTTATCTAGCCACTTCTGACAACTTTAGTGAGTAGGGTTCACAATTATTTAACCGTCATTGTCATCGCCATTGTTATCGCCATTGCACATCGCCTAGTCCATAATTATTTAATCACCATTGTCATCGCCATTGCGCATCGCCTAGCTCGATTATTTAATAGTTATTTATTTAATAGCTGATTTATTTAATCGTCATTGCCATCGTCTTTCGCCTAGCCCGTATTATTAAATTACCATGACCATCGCCTATCCCATAAAATGCACAACAATATACTTTAATGTATTTTTATGTAACTTAATATAAATTTTAATTATTTAAATTAGAAATTCTTTGTTTCTAAGTTCTAATTTTTATTATGCTCAATACAGAACGAGGATAAAAATTATTAAAAATATCAAAGAAATGAAAAAAATAAACTCTCTCCGTGTAAATTTTTTGCTTGCGCCTCCCAGATCGGCTCTCCCAATCGCCACTTACAACTACCCATCTTAAAAAAATTGTTTTTTTCTGACAAAAAGTAAAAACTTATTAACTTTCATTTATTTTGCAACAACTACTTCACTAGCTGCTTTCGTACTTCTCATATAGGAAAATTGACATGAATTTCATTTTCTTGAAAACAAATATACTACAAAATTTCAGCAAAAAATTTAAGAACTCATAGTCCTGTTAGTTGCATCATACAGAAGATGGATCCGGTAAGTTATCATATTCATATTTCAAAAAAAATTAATATTTTATGCGGTTTAGTTAAAAATTGGTCGTGGTTCACTCTTAATTTCATATTTTATGCGATTTAGTAGGGCTAATGTGTTTATCTAAGTTATCTTCACTTTAAATATCGTTTGAATGTACTTGTCTACATACATTTATGCAACTTTTGTGAAATGTTATGTTATTCATGACCAGGCGATTGAGTTTTATCGTCTGGCGAAGCTAGGCGATGTTAGTTCAGAATCTTATAACTAGGCGATGTGATTGCCGAATAGAGGAAGAGAGAATGTGTTACATGGTCGACCTACATCAGTGTACATGTGATTGCCGAAAGTTCAACTTTGATTTGATCCCGTGTCGTCACGCTGCAACAGCTATCCGGTAAGTAATTATATAGTTGTATAATTATAGAATGTGTCATTATTTGATGATGTATAGATACTAACTAATTTGGTCAACAGCTTTGCTGGTCGATCCGTAATTGAATTTGTTGCGTCATACTACAAAACAGATAGTCTAGTGCAAACTTTGAGAATACAAGTTTTAAGATTGAAATAATCATGTAACTTGAGTACACTTTTTGGAAAACAAGTTTTATACTTTGAGATTATTATGGAATTATGTTTCACTAAATCACGTTTTAAGATTATATATGTTATAATTCATATTATTATAATCAAATTATATGTTTCATTTAAAATATAATATATAATTTAGTTAATATATAGTTTATGGTAGTTTACGGTTCAAACCCCAAATAAGGGTTTACCGTTCAAACCCCAAATAAGGGTTTTGGGTTTGGGTTCCGCCAGTGACTGATAGGCGATTGCCTTCGGTGGGCGCTAATCTATTACCGCAAAGATGTTACCGCTACCGCTAGGCGATTATCAAATACCACTAGGCAATTACTTTGTATATTAAGACAACATTAGTTTGAGAGAGGCGATTTGGGCGGAAATAATAAATCTTTGTCGAGATAAAACTCCTAAGATTGGAACAAGTTATTTATTTCTTTACAACCTATTATAAATATCTATAACAAATATTAACTACCAATTATTATTTTTTTAAAACTATTTTATGGATAAACTTCATGTTTATTGGATAAGATGATTTAAAATTTAATCTTCTACCCTCATTATGATTTATAATCTATAATAAAATAATTTAATTTTGTTTAGATAAGATGATTTTAAATAATTTTATAAGTTATTAAATAATATGTGGTAGACGATTTTGTGGTAGGCGATAAACATGCCGATTAAATAAATTTTTTTAATAAAACAGACAATGGCGACAACAATGGCGATTTAATTAGTTGACAGACGATATATCAAAAGTGGCTAGATAATTAGTTTTTTCCACGGGTGGCTAAAATTCATGTGTAGTTTTTCAAATCGGTTAGAAATAGAGTTGTCCCTTAATTAATTAACATTCAACAATCGATTTGGTTGAATTTGTAGATGCATGTAGTGTAGTTTTTAGGTAAACCCACGACTTCTGTTCAAAGTAATATTTGGAATAATTTTGGAGAGATGATTGATCAATCAATTAGTGCATCATAATGCGTATGAATATGAACATGTCTCCCGTGCGAATAAAAATCTAATTGAATATCTGCGTGTGGGATTGTTGGAGAGTAAATTAATAATTTAAAATATTACTGTAGCATTTATAAGATTCATTATTCCCAGGTCAATTCTTACTCCCCTGTCCATACAATATTTAATGCATATTTAATGTTATAACGAGAAATCTACAATCGTTATAATCCTAAAATGATATACAAATAACATTTCTAATGAGATTTGAACCCATAATATTTGAACACTGCTACGCCATCTCATAACCTTTAATGCGTTATTTAATTCCACTTTCTCTCTTCTTTTTGTTCTGTCTACTATCTTCAAGACAAGCAACCAGAAAACACTTTTCTTTCGAGCTTCTTTCCCACTCACCACCAGTAATTGGTAATGTTCCCTGTGACTGTTTTTGGTGATTTTTGCTTCATGATAATATGATATCTCTGTTTGTACATGTGAACACTTTCTGTTCGAGAGGTATTGTTGTTTCTGAATTAGTGAGTTCGCATCAAATTTGCTAAATTTCTGAACTTCTTGTTGAGGATTTTGTTGTGTGCTTGCGCTGTTACTATGCTGTTCTGAACTGACTTTGTGGAGGTGATGATAACAGTTGTTGCTTTTAGGGAGTTTTCTTCATTCACTGTTGAATTGGACTGTGCCTTAGTGGTTCTCAACTTGAATTACTCCTGGGTTCTCCTAAATGTTTGTGGAAAATAAGGTTTTCTTGACTTTCAGATGGTGTTATTGAACCGATTTCTGGAGTGCTCATATTAGTTCTATGTTGATTGTATGTTTTTGTTGCCCAATGGGAGTGTTTCTGATGTTCTATTGTATGTTTTTGATTTCCTGATGAAGATTTGATCTTCGTACAGAGAAATGAAAATGAAGGTTTTTAGCTTTGAGTTGAATGTTCATTTATGCACAACTGGAAGATGCATTATGGTAGCCCTTGCATAATCCCTCATCTGTTCTATGATTATCTTGTAATAATGTTTGGACAAAGTTGATTGAATTCTTGATACAAATGCAATGCCGATTATCATGTATGTGTGTCCTTAAAGCTACTTTCTTTTGCAGTGTCACAATTCGATTAGGAGGTTTTGATTTTATTTTTTTTTCTCTTTGCAAGTGGGTGTGACTTTTTGTGAATAAGGATAGTCATAGCAGCTATTTGCATTTGCAGTTGTACGTGTGGCACTAACTCGATAAATTCTTCCTGCAATTTTTTGACCCAAAGCAAAGATAATGGGCAGTAAAGTAGTTGTGACATATAAGAGGAAGAGACTCTTCTCAAGAAGTGATCACTCTCTTGTAAATTTGCAATTTGATACGACGTCTGAGAGTGCTAAGTCAAAGACCTCTGATAGTTTCCCCAAGCAAGAAGGGCCGATTGCTGAATGCACACTGCAGAGCAATGACATCAGATTTGGGGTGAGATACCTCGTGAATTCATTTTAATTTTTGAGATATCAGTGGAAGAATGATTTTGAATGGTTTTCTGTTTTTCAATGTTTGGCATGAAACATTAATTTCATTCCGTAGGACATTCTTTGTTATCTCTTCGGTCTTTTGCTGCTTATATGACCCACAGATTCCTGGAACATGGAAATTGTACTCCAACTTGTTGTGGCTTTCTGCCATATTCCTTTACTGGATTCTCTAAAGAACTGCAGAATAAGATGCTATATGAGTGTGGGGCGACAAATAGAATTTAATTTATCTGCATTATACTTCAGTAGCTTCATTTTATTTCTATATTAGGCTGTAGGTTTGTCTCCTTATTGCTTTAGGGTTCACAATATGAGCTTCAACAACATGTTTGGTGTGAGAACTGATGCTGTCTAGAGTTACCAGTGCTTGGAACCATTTAATTAGAAGTTACACATTTAATTATTTTAAAAATAGATTTTACGTGCTTGGAACCATAACTGAATATCTGTAGCTTGTCATATGTCATGCACAGAAAAGGTAAGCTTGTTAAACTAATAGTAAAAAGTCGAGCTTTATAAAAATAAAACAAAGAGAAACCAGGAATGTTAAATGAACTGCTTGATAAAATTTAATAAAATATACTCGGGAAGTGCTGAAAAATGACTCCTAGCTACAAGATTCCTTCAATGATATTGATGCAAATATACATTTGCTAAGATTATGGGTTTTTATCCATAATTGACGTGCTATATAAGCTTTTCTTTGAAGGCAGAAAACAAAATGGAGTGTCTATAAAACTTATGTTATGATATTGCTCATGTTTTAAATTTCTGAGCACTTCTAGAATTCATAATGACATGCTTCTAATTTGCATTTTTATGGAAGTTTTCGTGCCCTTGTCGACGTAAACTCCTGGACATGGTTGTGATATTTAGTAAAAAAATTCTATCCCAAGTATCATCCTCTATTCTACCACGGCTCCAACAAATTGCTTTCTCTTTGATTATTTGTTTCCATTTCATATCTAAAATCTCGTATTAAAGTTTGTATACTTGGACATGCCAGCAGTGGATTCTGTGCAATTTGATAATCTTGGAACATACTATTGCACCATTGTCTATTATCTTTATGAATGAGCCTAAAACTGTGTCCCACTGCCATAACAATATAACTTTTTTTCTTCGATGTTCAGTTAGTTACACCATAAGTTATTATGATATATTCACTATTCATCCAGATAACCAAATTCGTCTTATTCATTGCAATGTGTAGGACACTTCAAATATATTCCGTGGGCATATTTTTTGTCAACCAGATAAATGCTATGTCAGAATATTGGTGTAATGTTATTGATGGAATCCTTTTGTGACTAAATCGCATGCTGTTTTAATGAATAACCATGATTACTGGACCAGGAAATTTCACTCTATTCTAAATTCCTTTGTAGATGCGTAATTTAGAGTGAAAATTTGGTTTCGCCTGCCACTACACGTGGCTGTATGACACTAAGCCCTACAGTCACTCCAGCAGCAATAAGGGAAAGAACTTAAATGTAAATACTTTTAGGGCAAATTCTAAATACTAGATATTATGTCAAAGTACAGGGGTCCAGGCTGGCTCTAACTTGTTCAATTATACTGGCATGAGTCTCTCGACCCTTTGACTTAGGAATAGTCAGCTCTATTCTCATTCTTGATGCCTATTTCCTATAACTGTAGTCGAAGTCATCATTCGTACATGATAAGAATGCAATCTCATGGCCATGGACAGTGCTTTTGATGTTCGGGAATAAATACGCATATCCAAATTAATAATGACTTGCTTACAGGTATGTCATACACATTCCAAAGATAATGTTGGGGAAGATGTGCTGCGAAGTGAAACATGTGATTCACTTTGCTGCAGTCAATTTTCTGAGGTAATCAACCTTTCGCTATTTCTAAGCAATATAAGATAAATTGGACATTCTTTGTTGGTGAGCTATGCCTTAAACTTTTTAAACTTGACACATGTTTTTGTACAGCATCCTGTGAAATCGGACATGCTTTACTCTGCATGTGCAGAACAAGAAGATTCTTCAGTTCGAGATGAAACTCAGAAATTTCCACCGGAGCTGAAATGTTCCCCAATAACTGATGCGGGACGAACTATAGCTTGTAGACATAAGATTGATTCTTCCGGTCAGTCTAAAGCTGACGAAAACATAGCTTGTAGACAGTCAAAACTGTCATTCATGAAATTGGGCTCTGGTGATGAAAACTGCAATAAAATCTTAGAAGTTCTGCAACCTCCTGATGCATGTTCTGGTGCAGAACCAGTTTTGAAAACTTCTGCTGCAATAGATCGCAGTTGTCAAATGAAGGGCACATGTATACAGGAAATGTCTACTGTGGAGGAAACAGATGAATCTAATAAGCACCAGTATAGTAGTTTAAACAATAACTCAGGTATAAAGCGCAAGCTGCCATCGGCATTGATTACATTCTGCAGAAGATCCAAGCGAAACAGTGCTGATATTGTCTCGAAGCCTGATGTGCTACCTGCTGCCAGTTTGGTGGATCTAACAGATAAGGTTAAACTGTCAAACTCTAGTAATGAAGAAAAAGTTCGTTAAATATCCTCGACTGATACTCGGTTTACTTCTTTCCTATATATGTCTATTGATGTTTATTAAAAGTTGATCTTTCCATATTTATTAACCATTCCACAATCTGAAAGAGATTGATTCCTGGAGTATTCCTGCTGGAGAACTCCTATCCAGCTAAAGAGAATTAAGATTACATATAAGTGGTTGATTTGTTTCATGGGGCTTATAGGGTTATCAAGTTGCATTGTTTGAAGCTATTAGTGCAATGGAATATTCTTGTAAAATATTCTGAGAAAAATTAGATCAGTATTGGCAAGAGGATATTGAAGTTTTCTTATTAATGTGATCTAAATATACTTAAAGTGTCAATATGTTTTGGAGTATTGAGTTTTTATTCTGGACCTATTAATACCTGAGAATATTGGTGTTCTTCACAGTAAACAAGCAGAATTAACAAAATTGGCTCATTATTGGTGTACTTCGTTCAAATGCCGCAGGACTGCAGTTTTGTTGCTCCTGATTTTGCTGAAGTGTATATGTAAGCTAATGAGTTGCTTATCTGACAGGATATTCCTGAGGATATTAATAATTCATGTTCTTTCTCCACCCCAGCTCCAGCCACTTCAAAGTATGTTTGCTCAACATATATTGTTTACATTACATAATTACTTGTCATATTGATATTACATTAGTTCACACAGGGTTGTGCTTGCTGATAATCGGCAGCAGTTTCCACTTGGAGAATCTGAAGATACCTCAAATGCTGCTTCACAATGTTCTCAGGATTTTAGGGAGCAGATGATGCAGCAAAATGTATGCGTGGATGTTCAAGATGGTCACGACATAAATGTGACAAGTGAAGATGTAAAGAGTAGGAGACTGCACAGTGATGCTTCCGATCCCCTATTGCATATAAATTTATCTGTTCCACCACGTGGTATGAATTCTAATCCACATGAGTAGCCATAGAATTGATCTTATGATCTTATCACACTGGTTGACAATTTGTCTCAGTTTCTTGTTCATATCCTTGACCTTTTTCTTGGTCATATGTGGTTCTGATACTGCAGCTTCTCATAATATCGACTGCAATCTACCACTTGATGCTGGTTCTGATGAAAATCCACCGGCGGAAACATCAGAAGTTCTTCATGATTCTCTTGGCTCAGCTAGCAAGATAAAGGAGAGTATTTTGGCTTTACCGGTGCAGCAAAGAGGAAATGGTTCTCCAGTGAAGGCTGTTAATGATAAGGGAAAATGTATTTTGAATTCTCCACCGGTATTAACTGGCGACTCATCAAAGAATGGTTATATTCAGGTAAATTTCATGACACCTTTCTTTATCAGTAGTTATTAAATGATTCTCTAGTGATCAGCTTCATCCGAAAGTCCATCTCAAATTTTCATCGACTCCATATTTGTTAATCGATAATGTCACTCTGAGTTTCAGTTTCTCCCAAAGAGCAGAAGTGAGAGCATGCCGAACTTAGCTACCCCCCTTGTTCCACCAAGCTTACCTTCAAACCCGATTGGTTTGTCCCTTCAACCGGAGCATATGGTTGGTGGCCGTGCTTGTTTCCCTCCCTTGTATGAATGGCCCAATTTTCAACTACAACCAAGAGACCTTCAGCTGTCTACTTCAGATCGAGCAAACTCGTTATCAAGAGACAAGATGATGCTGGACAACATTTTAACCAGAGCAAGAGCTGTGAGAGGCAACAGAAGCAGCTTCTTGGACAAATTTGAATATCCAACCACCTGGTTGGAAGAGGAGTTGGATTCTCTCTGGATCGGAGTGAGGAGACACGGAAGAGGCAATTGGGATGCCATATTAGGAGATCGGAGGCTCCACTTCTTGCCATGGAAAACATCTTGGGACTTGGCTGAGAGGTGGCTGGTGGAACAATCCAAACTCGTATGCAGTATGCGTCCTTCTCAAAGAAGATACATGAGCCCTCCAGATTTCTCATCTGAACATGTCAGCAGTTTGCATCATTCGCGGCCGGGAGGTCACGTGGAGCTTTCCCTCGGCCACTCAAATCCCCTCCATTTTATGAAGATGAGCAAGGACCTTCAAAAGCCAGTTGCAAACTCCGGCTGGCCATCTGAGGGCAGTGCTGTTGTAGGTGATGAATCTTCGTCTACTGCTGCGCTCACACATGGAAGCTTGCCACACTGGCTTAGAACACCATGGCTTAACCGGCCGACTTTGAACTGCCCAGGAACTTCTCAACAGCCATTGTTGAGTAACAAATACATCCCTTCTCAAAGAAGATCGCAGCTGCAGAATGGGGGGAAGGCTACTTGCTCCCATCCACCATCGATCGTAGAATGTGGAAAAGCTCATCCAGATGAGCATACGGCTGCTAAGAAGGAAGAGTTGATCATCATCCCGAGCGACGCGTCGTCTGAAGAGACGATCTCCGATGATCATAGTAGGCTTAGTTAGAGAATGACCTTAAGTTAGAATAGCTGCATCTTATGTTTGAGTTTCTGATATTGCAGGAGTGGGGATGATTTTAATCTCGTGTAGGATGTATGTATAGTTGCTCTTTAAATATTGCGAGCAACCTTGGAAATCTGTTAATTTACCTATATGTTATGAAGATGTTTTATTTAGAGTGTGTTTCCAAGCACTTTTTATTTGCTTTTTCTTATAACTAAAGATAATTATTTTAAAGTAAAAGTAGGGTTTTTTTTGAAAAAAAAAAATGCAGATATTTTTTATATAGTTGAAAATTATGGTACTTTAAGCACCAAAAATATTATAATTGATGTTCAAAATAAATTTCTTAATTAAACATTTTAACTGCTTAATTTTTTTATAAAAATTAAAACAAAAAATAAATTTTACAAATGTTAGCTGTTTATAAGATTAAAAAGTAAATATATATTTAAAATAAGTTTTTGCTAACACACTTTTATTTTTTCAGCAAAAATTTTCTATTTGGATTCATCACATCATTAAGATTTCGAATGTTTTCGAGAAAGTCGATCAAAGTTAGAAGAGTAGATAAACTCTGATTTTTAGATTTGATTTCAAAATTTAAATTTTGATTTATCTTATTCAAACATATATTATTATTATTATGGAAAAAAAGTCCGAAGACTGTAGAATCGGCTCAAGTTTTAACTCGGGCCGACCATCAAGCCAAGAATTGACAACCGCCTTAGTTGCGTAGAAAAGCTTTTTATATTTCTTTCTGAGCCCATATAAAATATAAATATTACAAGAATGACCACACGCCTGCGAACCAATCAATAAATTGTGTGGAATTTACCGCGCACTTCTTTTTGAGTCTTTCTCCTTTGCGGCGAAGGAAAACAATATGAGGGGATCCGCTGGTACGGTTTCCATCGCCGTGCTACTTTTGGTTTTCATCTCCGCTACCTCACGCGCCGGCGGCGTGGAAGCAATCACCGGTAACTTATTCTCGCCGATATTGGGGTTTGATTTGTGAACTTAGTTTCTTAGAGGATTTTACGAAATTGGGGTTTGCTCACAACAATGTGTTACTAACTCGTAGTATTTGGATTGAGAAATTTTTGTGTGAGAGTGCGTTCAGATTAAGCAAGAAACATAATTTTAGGTGATTAAGCGTATTGAGTAAGCAGTTTCAGTTTGTTAAATCTTTGCGTCATAGTTTGTAGTTGGTTTGTTACCCTCTTCCCTGTTTATCTTCTTAGGTTGTTTTTGTTCCTTTCGATGTTCAACGTGCCTATGTGGCTATGTTAGTCTGTTTTCATGGGATTTTGGATTGATTACTTTTTGTTTCAAACCAGTAAGTTCATTCTTTTCTGGGCACGTTGTTCGTCCTTTATTGGATGGTTTGGAAAAATACTTAGCGGATTTGTTTTGAAATTGATTTGGTAAATAGGTTTTGATAACTTAATCTAGTTCTTAGCTTAAAGCCTATATATTAAATGATGTTGTAGATACTGTAGAAATACTGGAAACGCGTATATCTCTCAAGGGGGTAATTTATGTCTATTTCAGCTTCTCAGTTGATAGAAAGTTATGGAGATCTTTAGTGAAACAAGTTTTGAAATTGTGTATTTGATTACATGAGAATTTGAGAACTGTAGAAATAGTGCTTGCGGGATTCTGCCTGGTTTTCAGTTTGTTTTTGGGTTTCATATCATGAAATGCTATATGTTTTCGATATGGTTTCAGGAAGTAATGTGGAAAACCCTCAAATAAGAAATGTAACGCCTGTCGTGCTAGTGGAATCTGTTCCCTCTGAAGGTATCCTGCGTTGTGCCCGTGTCAATGTTTCTGGCCTGTCAAGGCTAAGACTTGGGAGTTATTCTAGTGCCCACAGAATCAATTTGGTCCCATCAGATGATATACATGAGAGATCCCACAAGAGAATTCGGATTTGTTTACACAGGTCAGTTAATGAATGACAACACTATTATTAAATATTATCTTTTTTCTTGTCTAAGCTGCCATATTAGCCTCACGTGAAACACACTTTCCAGAAATTCTTCACTTGGATTGTGCCAATGTAAGGACGATGACTGGGATACTATCCGGACTGGAATGTGGAGCTCTGTAATATCCCCATATGAAGACGGATACATTGATGTGAAGTTTGTTGATAACTTGTCTGGTTCGGTGACCGTCAGCATTGAATTAGGTCAGGCTTGTATTTCTACATTCATTGCTTCATATATTGTATTAATATTTCCATCTTCATCACCATCCTTGTGTGTGGCACCACTGAACTCATTTTCTTGGTGTCTCTATCGATTAACAGAGTTCCATAAATGGCGGTTAATTTGTCTGGGTGTTGGTTTTGTTTTATTGCTGCTGTCACCAATTGTTAGTAGCTGGGTTCCGTTTTACTACAGCAGCTCAATGGCCATTGGAGTGTGTCTTGTTATCATCATTGTTCTCTTCCAGGTACCTTTATTAGTTTAAACTTAATAAAAGAAATAATTTATTGCCTGGATTATCATCTTTATGTAATAACCTGTCAATTTTCTGATTTTAAAAATCATTTTTAAGGTTCCATCCCTTTTTTCTTTATGCATTCTTGTGCAGGCAAGGAAACTGTTGCCATTTGGCGGGAAAAGTGCTCTGTATAGTATAGTTTGCAGTCTGGCGGTAAGTCTTCTAGATTGATGTATGATTAATTTATCCATCTGACTTTAGATATGCCTATACTCTCTCTGCTTTCAATCTGTTTGGAAATAGATGTTTGTACTGCATCTGATTCTACTTGAATGCATATCAGCAGCTTGGAGTGGGGTCTTTTTTGCTGAACAGATTATCTGGATTCGTCAATTCGGTTCTTGTCGACTTTGGGGTCACTCAAGAGATGCATAATCCTGTAAGTGCTTGTTACCAGATATATTACTATTTTTGGATATTGGTACGAGAGTGAATTGAATGAAAAACTCTTGCTGAACCAACTTGTTGTGTATCTAGGTTGCAATTTATGCATTTAACCTGTAAGTTGCCATTAGAAATTAATTACATGTCCACTTTTGGTCACTTCAAGGAGAACTTGTACCTGCAGAACAGCAGAAGTGTTGTAAATTTTGGAATCAGAGTATGCTAGACCTACGTAACCAAATATATTATATGCAGTTTGCACATACAGGTTCTTTCTACTGTAAATAATAATAACCATTTTTGAGGCCTGTTGTACATTAATCTCAATTAAATATTATCTTCTGTTGATTTTGAATTGGAAAATCCGAGTTTCCCCCCCGTTTCTAAAACCTTCCATTCTTGCTAGCTTAGAATCCTGCTTCTTCAGCTGTACAGTGTTCTCCTTTCTCCCCCTTTATGGGTTTGCCAATTGTTGATCACAAATAGTATCTTTTTTGCCGTTATAATTATGCATTTTCATTCCTATTTTTCTATACAGGTGCTTGTATTTGTGCTTGTGGGAATTGGTCTGGCTGGGGCTGGTTTTGGCTATTGGCTTGTCAGGAAATTCGTTGTAGCTGATGATGGAACCGTGGATGTTGGTGTAGCGCAATTTGTGAAATGGGCTCTACGTTCAGTAGCTGTGTTTTTTATCTTCGAGGTTATCTTATTTTCTATTATTTTGATTATGCATGTACTACAGTGGCTTCTTGTTTGCTCTCTTTTGCACCCGAGTGCTGTAAGTTAAGCAAGAGTGTTGAATAATTTACTGTGCTTTCAACATTATCAGCTCTCTTCTTACAATTGGCTTCTCTTCTCGTCATTGCTTTCATCACTATTCTGCACATGGGAATACAGCTTTTTGTTGATTATATTACATTAAACTAGTTACTTAGATTGGTATTTTCATACATTTTCTCCATTTGGCTAAGTTAATGATTTTTACTCATAAAATCTCGTGACGCCATTTGAGCTTTGATATCTAGAATGATATCATTTACAAGTATAGTGTTACATTCTCCTGCTTTTTTGGAAGATGATGCAGCTTCTAACTTATGCTTCTATTTGAATCCCAGAGTACATTTGATTATCCAATGGCATTATTGGGACTGCTCGTTTCGCTCTTGGGTTCTTGCCTCTGTCTCACTCCTTTGAATTGGGATGGCTTCAGGTACCCACTATGTGCTTTCCAAGTTCACTCGTACGCGTTCTTTGATCTACAACAATGGCTTTAATCACATATTTACTTTTGAATATGATTGTTATTCACTTATTTGTCAAATGAGTTATTCATCATTAATGGTAAAAGATGAATATTTGAATTTTTTGTGTTCTTATTCACCGTTGTGTATATCCACCGAGAACATACTTTAAAATGCACACTCGTGTTACAGGGATTTAATATATTCTGCCGACTGGAGTCCTCCAAAAAAGAACAGTAGGAAAGTAAGACAGACTAAGCGTACCGAATTCCTGAGGAGGTCTGGAACTACAACTCCTCGAAGAAGTTTATGGAAAAGCTCCAAGAGTTCGCCCACATTCTCAAATTCTCCCATGAAAGGTACCAGTTGATGGAACTTAGTCTCTGTATTTGTCTCTTTTTCCCTTTTGTGCATATCTCCGAAGGATTGCCTTGTCAGTTCTCACAATTAAACTCTATTTAAAATGCTTCGGTATAGGTAAAAATAACTTGGTACTGAGAAACAAATTACTATTTAAGTTGATCAACTGCTTTCTTGTTTGGAGCAGGTGTGGTGACTCCAAATTCTGAGGAGTACTTCTCAACTTTCCACCGTACGCCCAACCGGAAGAGATTCACCGAGGGAGAGTGGAAGGAATTCTCGGAGCAATCTACCCGGCAGGCTGTGGCTGACTTAACATCTACTCCTGAATTTACTGATTGGATCATTTCACATGCCGATAGAATACAGCTCAGGGCAGAGAGCAGCTCCGATGAATCAACGGGAAGTGGGTCAGACTCGAATGAGGAGAATCTTGCAAAGAGCAGCAGAAGCAGAGGTTCACTGTGGCCACGCCCCTGGTAGAGAGTATCCAAATCTACTTGCAATTCCAGCTGGTGTTTCTTGACAACTTTAAATCATTTTCTTGTATATAGTAGAGTTTGTTATACGACTTTAGCTATGAAGTTCGTGTCACTTAACGTAAATTTAGTCTAAGTAATGCAGCAAGGCATCATATTCTTTGTAATCTTTAATTCTCTTCGTTTATCAAATGACTGCTCATGTTATTACCTGATTAGTTTCAACTGGCCCGTTCTAGGCAGACATAAATTGGAAGTTGTAGTTAAGACGTTTAGAAAATCTCTTTACCATATCAAATCTATAAAATATGACAAATGATGAGATTTAGATAGTGTTTCGAACAATTAAAATAAGCTACTTTTGAGCTTTTTTTTAAAAAAAAAAAAATTATAAAAGCATATTTTTTAATATTTGGAATATATGTTTTTTTTTGTGCTTAAAATATGTTAAGATAAATAGAAGTTAGCCAAAATAAATTGAATACAAGCTTATAAGAGTGTAAAACTGCTTTCTCTAATTTTTTTTTTTTTAAATTATTACAAACACTAACATATTTTGCTTAAAAACAATTTTAAGCAAAGCATTAGCTACTAAAAACTACTTATAAAAACTCTTCCAAACACTACATTATTTAATAATTATCTTTTGTTTCCACTCAACAATTATAATTACTGCTACACTTAGTGCCGTTTGGTTCGAGCTTAAAATCAAATTTTAATTTGGGATCATTCACTGGAATTTAGAATGATGGATTTAAGATATGATTCCAAAAATTCTAATTACTAGCATTTAATAAAAATGCTTGTATGAGCTTTTATTACCAAACATTCGCTTTGATAACACCAGCAACGAACACAACAAGGCCATTTGAATAAACATGTTTGGTGCGGCTTCTATTTTCACCACTTCAGTTGGAGAGACTCCTAAATGGCAGAAAAAACAAGAACTTTAAACAGAAACGTGACCAGGTTCAAACGTATACGGTGACCAGCCTTCAAATCTTTATTCTTATCCTGAACGCGTAACATTAAAATAATCTCAAAATTTATTGGGAATCAATCGTGCTATAGTACTCTCTCTCTCTTTCAGCAAAATCTCTGGAACGACGCACCCACGTGGTGATCACCCTCTCTCCCCATCTTATTAGCTCCCGCCCATCTCGACAAGGGTGACACCCATTCTTGTACTGATGATTTTCACCATCAGAAAGATTGAACCTTTTACATGATTCTTTTGTACGTAAAGGGTTCTTATGATTGGAGTTATTTGAGAACAATTTTACTCTGTCCAAGTGGGAATTAGCAAGAGTGAATTAGAGTGAGTTTTTCCATGGGATTTCCTTGTAATATTCAGAAAAATGGCGGCGGAGGTGGGTGTTTGAACACTCTTGTGAGGAGGAAACAGGTTGATTCTAAGCATGTAGCACCATCTACTTCATCTGGGACTGGGAATCGTCAACATCAGTTGGCTAGAGCTTTGACTGCACCTCATCTCATTGCCATTGGTAACTACACATTTTATCCATTTGGAGGGAGAGAGCAAGAAAGACAAACTGTATTATGAAATTGAAAATATTGATTTTATTACTTTGTGTTCTCTCTCTGTTTGGTGGTTGGCTTAATACTTGATGATGTTTCTGTTGAGTGGATTCAATTTCATTCTGCAGTAATGTCTAAGAGTATGCCTATGGTATGGTGCTTGAACTCCCCCCACTTGTTTGAAAGAGTATTATCAATTTTGTTACTCGACTTTAATCCTTTTTAAGTTTCAAGAAATTTGGGTGCTCTGATGTGTAGTGTAGATGCATAAGGGACTCTCATAACTTATGGATGTGTGTGGATTTCAATGAATTATGAAGTTAATTATGATATAATACATAGAGATTTATTCAACAAAAGTATTGTATCTTAATTATCTAGTGAAATGGGGAAATAACCTACACGATGTATGGCAAATGCCTTAAGAAGTTAAGCGTGTCTTATTTGTTAGAACTAAAATGAAAAAGCAGAAATAGAAATATGCTTAAATGGAGAAAATGACTTCATGTCTTACTCTTCTTTTGGCTTTATGGTCTAGTCTAGCCAACCACTTACTAGATATGTTGATAAGGATGGAGGGACTTGTTTTCATTACCTATCAATGTTTTTATGAATTTTTTTGGTCTTCTAGGAGTTGGAGCGTCAATTGGTTCTGGTGTTTATATTCTAGTTGGTACAGTTGCTAGAGAGCATTCGGGGCCAGCTCTTACGCTTTCCTTTCTGATAGCTGGAATAGCAGCTGGTCTTTCTGCTTTCTGCTATGCGGAGCTAGCAAGTCGTTGCCCTTCTGCTGGAAGTGCCTATCACTATGCTTATATATGCATTGGAGAAGTGTAATATGTATTTTTATTTAGTTGGCTTTGTCTGATTTATCATTTTCTCATTCGTATGGATACTAACTAAGATTTAGGATTGGTTTTTCTGCATACATTTTCATGAGGTCTACAATTTATCATTTTCCTCAGAATGATTGAACCATACTGTATCACCATAAGTTGTAACACATTCACTTTTTGCAGTGTTGCCTGGTTGATTGGCTGGGCATTGATGCTGGAATACACTATAGGTGGTTCAGCAGTGGCTCGTGGTGTATCCCCAAATCTGGTATGCTTCATTTCCTTTTTTAAGTTTCACCTCTTGGTCCTCCTGTAAGTGTTCCCTGACTCGTTATATATGTGTTGATGTATAATCAGACACTTGATAATGGTTCATTTCTCAAATTAGTAGATGCTACGGTTAATTCCTTGATAGTCTGTTCTTTAGCTTTTGCTTGAATGCTAGTTTAAGTCGAACTTTCAGTTAATAGATGCATTGATATTGTGGCTTGTTTTTTAATGGCTTATCCACTATCCCGCATATGAAGTTGCTCCGTGCATTCACAGTATCATCTAATCAATCTTACCTCTAATATGGCAGTTAGTGTACAAGGTACAACTTGGAATCCTCTGACAAATCGTGCCATGTCACTGAGGAGCTAGTTTTTCTAGTTAACTTTTTCTTGTAGGTTGTCAACATGGTGGATAGGTTGAGGTTGCTCAATCATTCTCTAAAGTATCTCTGTCTTGTAGTAAATGTAGGTTTAGTCATAATCCATAGAAGTTATAAAAATCATTGCTTCTTTGATTGCTTAAGTTCTGCTAAAGACTTGGAACCCAAATGGAAAGAGAGGAAATTGTTTAAAATCCAACAATTTTTTTCTTCAATACATATGCGGAATCCTCCCACCCCACTTCATCTGTGTCTCCTTTAATCTGTTACGATATATAGTATTGATCAAATCTTGTTCTATTTCTCCTCTATATCAGGCCTTGCTTTTTGGAGGTCCAAATAGTCTGCCTCCTTTTCTGGCTCGGCAGACGATGCCTGGACTTGATATCATTATTGACCCATGTGCAGCCATCATAGTTATTTTGGTCACTGCACTTCTGTGTCTGGGAATTAAGGAGGTCTCTATCTAATTATCCTCTCTTAGCTGCAACGATGTTCTTCTATTATGGAAATCTTGATTTTCTAAGTCTTTCAAGTTCAAATAATTGCTGCAGAGTGCGCTTGTGCAAGGCATTGTTACTTCTGTTAATGTATGTGCCCTGATCTTTGTTATCGTGGCCGGTGGATATTTAGGCTTCAAAACTGATTGGCGTGGCTATGAACTGCCTGCAGGGTAATCCGTTTCCATCTAGCTCGACATGGTTCATGCTTATTTCCTGCAAAGCTCTTTCAAATATGTTTAGTTTTTTATAGGGATGTGAAGTAGCTAATGCCTTTTCCATTTCCAAAAGATATTTCCCATTTGGGGCTAAAGGAATGCTTGCTGGTGCATCAACTGTATTTTTTGCATACACAGGGTTTGATTCCATCACGAGTACAGCTGAAGAGGTACATACTTAATCGCCCTGAAAACATTTCCACTTCCATAGTAATTGTAATGAAATGCTGAGAGCTCGGTGGTAACTTGTCTACCTGCACAGGTGAAAGACCCTCAAAAGGATCTACCAATCGGAATCGGTTCTGCACTGTCTATATGCTGCACCCTCTACATGTTGGTTTCTGCAGTCATTGTTGGTTTAGTGCCCTATTATGCAATGGATCCAGACACTCCCATTTCCTCTGCCTTTGCTAGCCATGGAATGCAATGGGCAGCGTATGTAGTCATATCTTACCTTTATGCGTCTCTGTTCTAGCTCCTTTTTACAGCAATGTAGTTTATTTTTCATGCAGGTATATAATTACTATTGGATCTTGTACTGCTCTTTGTGCATCGTTGACTGGGTCTCTGCTTCCACAGGTAACTAACATTAATCTACTTCAAAACTTTTCACTTAATCTTTCTTTACTTTTTTCTTGAGTTTTCCTCATGGATAGTATATCAGTATATGCATAGTTTTCCGAATCTGGTTCTTGGCCTAAATGTGGTGGTGATTAGATCTTTCTTTGAAGTAAAAGTTTCCCCTCTTTTGCATACAAAAGCCACGGATATTGATGGGGATGGCTAGAGACGGACTGTTGCCATCGTTTTTCTCGGATGTCAACAGAAGCACACACGTTCCGATAAAAAGCACACTTGTCAGCGGACTACTTGCTACAGTCTTGGCATTCTTCATGGATGTAGAGCAGTTATCAGGAATGGTATGCTGCTATTACCTTTCCCAGTTCTTGTCCATTTGATCCATTAGTATATTGTGGATTTAGGTATAACATAAGTCGATCTTTTCGTTTTCTTTTAAAAAGCAGTGCTACACTTGGATACATACAAGATGAGAACTGAGAAGGGGAGTCAATACTGTATCTCCCATTCATCCATTTTTCTGACTGCAACACTTCATTATGTTTCCGTTCAAATTATGTGTTCAAGATTTGCTCTTTGTAGATTTCTTGCAAAACCTTATAGGTAAATTGTACTTTCAGGTCAGTTTGGGAACCCTTCTTGCATATACAACCGTGGCGATTTGTGTGCTGATACTGAGATATATTCCACCGTGTGAGGTGCCGTTTCCATTATCTTTCAAGGAAGCAATAGATTCAGTTTCTATCAGCCATGGTCCTGCAGAAATCTGTGTCGAGAACACAAATATCTACGCTATAACTCCAGAGAATACACCACTTTTAGTCAGGAAAGAAACACATCTTAGATGCCCTCCTATACATAGGGGTTGGAACTGTAAGTTTATCTGATTGGAATGAAAATATACAGCTTATGTACTTACTAATCTTCGTGTTGTTCTTCGTGTTGCAGTCATTGTGAACAAAGGCAATCGAAGGAAGATTGCCGGGTGGGCTATCACAATCACGTGCATTGGCATACTTATTCTAACTTCTGCAACATCTTTCTCAAGCCTCCCAAGGTATATTACATGACAATCTACTGTCTACATAAAACAGTTTTTTCACAACCTAATGTTTCTCAACATATGACAGCATTCTTCGATACACTCTCTGTGGAATCGGCATACTTCTCCTTCTTTCGGGTCTGATTTTGCTGTCTTGTATAGATCAAGATGATGCCAGACACAATTTTGGGCATGCAGGAGGTATGCTAATATGCTATAGAAGCATGCATGCATCTAAATCTTACATAAATCAATCTCGTCTCTTTTAGGCTTCATTTGTCCGTTCGTCCCGCAGCTACCAGTTACTTGCGTCCTCATCAACATGTACTTGTTGGTTAACCTCAGGTGAGTATGAGTTTGATTGATGACGTAATGATGATTAACATAACAATAAATAACATGCATGATCATCTGTATGCAGTGCTGCTACTTGGACCTTGGTATCAATATGGCTGGCGTTGGCGCTGCTTGTGTATGTTTGCTATAGCCGCAGGCACAGCCCGTTGAAGCACGCGGTTTATGTGCCTGTGGATTATGTTGATCAGATCTACGAGGCGTCCGCCCACGCACCGCCGTGACTCCATTGAAGGCTATTTTGGTATTTAGTTAATCCTGCAGGAGCAGACTGTATGTTTGGTTTCCCGGATTGGCTCTCTCTGTATCTGGCTTGTTGCATTGAAGTTGTACACTATAGATGTATATCATATGTTTGTCATTTTCTCTTTCTCCTCAAAACCATAGCCTTACTTTTTGCATAAATCAGAATATATTCTCTACTTACAAGCTTATCTTCTCAGTCCATAACAGAGCAGATTTTTGTAGTTTAGGTTCAACTTTCACGTAATATTGCAGGGTTGAAGAAAATGTGGAGATTTGTTTGGTTTCTTGGTTCCATTTCAGACGAAATTGAGTATCTAGATTTTGGAAATTGTTTGTAGATATAATTTTGAAATTAGTTGTAACAGAAAAGTGGAAAAATATATTTGTCCTCTCTCTCTTTATTTTAATAAGTTTGTTATCTTATTATTCCTACTTATTTAGGGTAGATATTTGTTATACCTAATTTTTGATCTTTAGGTAAGTTTGTTTTTATTCAAATTCTCATGTTCAAAAATCTCAATCAATTCCAATAATTCGAAAATATCAAGATTATCGGGGATAAGATTTTCCCTTTAATTAGAAGATCTTGATCAACACTCTCGAAAATATATTGGAAATAATTCGAAAATAATGCGAAAAATAGTATTATCCTAATATCCACTATCTAATACTCCATCCGTCCTGCTATTACTGTCCTACTTTCATAATCGGTTGTCCCGCTATTACTGTCCTCTTTCCTAAAATAGCAAAAACTACTCTTAAACAAAAAATGAAGTGGGTCCCTTCTACTTAATACTCATCCCCACATTTTCATACTCTCTCTATCCAAAAATTTATATCTCACACAATTTTCATTCCACTCCGTACTCGGAAATTTATGATTTTTAACTTTTTGGAAATTTAAGATTAGTTCTTAAAATACAATATGAAAAAAAAACCAGAAAGAAAATTGATTGCCTCACCCTACAAAAATTTTGGATAAATTCTCATTTCTTCCACCAACCGCTCCTAAAAAATTGTGCTCATTTCTTAATACAATTAAAACTCATAAAATACACACTTAAACAAAAATTTTTAATCTCCGTGCCGAAATCAAAGGGGTCAATAATAGCGGGATGGAGAGAGTATATATTATCCTAATATTCGAATTAAAGAGAGAAAGAATATTAGGTTTGATAACATAAATGAGATTATGGTTGAATATTTTCACGTTTCCATTTATGTCCTCTTCTCCTATCTTTCTCATGCAAAATCCTAATTATTCTTACGTAAAACCTTGATAAATATTATCCTATATATATTACTATCTCTGTCCCGCTATTAGTGTCTCACTTTTCAGAAATTGATGTCTAATTATTTATGTCTCACTTCTTAATTTGGAAAATAACTATCATCTTCTCTCTCCTACTTTATCTTTTTTTATCATCTTCTCTCTCTTATTTTATCATTTACTCTTACTCATATTCTCTCTCTTACTTTATCATCTACCCATCTTTCATATTTTATCATCTATTCTCTTAATTTCCGTGCCGAAAAAAGTGAGACAGAAATAGCGGGACAAATGTAGTATAAACAATCATAGATTCGAAAATACCGTGACATATTATCCTATATATACAAAAAATACCGTGACATTATACTATACATACAATATATATATTCGAAAAATATTAAGACTATCATATATATAGACATTATTTTCTTAGCTCAATGACTGTGCTTGCCAATGTCATAAACAGGAGCATGAATTATGATCCTTCCTTAAGAGTCTCACCCCAACAAGTTCAATATCCAGATGACTTTGTACATCAATATTAGGGAGAATTGGCAAACGACGAGCCCACAAAAGTCGTCTGTTGAAAGACTCGACATAATTTGACGATAGAAGACTGCAGTGACGCCGCGCACATTACGACCTTGCCCACCGTTCGGGAGCAACCTCAATGAGTTTGTTGTATGCTCCTTCACTCGCCACAAGGATTGATGCCATGTACTTCCTAAAGTCTGACTCACGGTATGCACTGGCTGCCTGTCGGAACATGTAGGGTACTCCATTCTGGTAAGAAGTGAGTTTGTTCTAAAGATGGACGTTGCAAAGGCAGTGAGGAACTCCGGGAAAACTGCGTCGACACCATTTTTAATACTGACGTGTTGGTAAGACACGATCACTAGGTCATCGCTCGAGTCGTACACCCGCTTAAGATTCTACAAAAATCACTCCCAAGAGTCATTGTTCTCAATTGGACCAATGCCAATGGTGAGCGGTATAAGTTGTTCGTTGCACTCTATAGTAACTGCAACAAAAAAGATGCTGATATTCTTTCGCTTCAAGTGGGTCACATCCACTAAAATCACTTTTCTCAAATGTCACATAAATGCGGGGATGCACTGGCCCCATGCAACAAATGCGTACTCGAATCTCCCATCGCCGTTGACACAAAGATTAGTTACCATTCCGGGGTTTGTCTGCTTCAACATGTGCAAATATCGAGGGAACATCTTGTATAATTCCTCGTGACTCCCATAAATCAACTAAATCTCCTTGTTTCTAGCACACATAGCCTTTTAATACTCCACCTTCACACCGAATTTAAGACGCATCTCATTTGTAAAAATACAAAAATTCCCATGCCGATCTTATCTAATTAAAAAGAAAATAACAATAATAATAAAATTAGTAGCGAGTAGGGTTGTAAATAAATCGAATCGAATCAAATCAAATAACACAATATTCGATTCGGTGTTCGATTTGTATTCGAATATTCGTATTCGTATTCAATTCATCATCGAATATTAAAGTTGATTCGTATTCCATTCGTTATTTACATTCAAATTATTCGATTCAATTCGAATAATCGATTCATTTTTTATTGAGTATTTTATAAATAATATTATTCGAATATTCAGTTCGAATTCGATACGTATTTAATACGATTCGATTCGAAACTAGTCAATTCAAAATTAAATATTTAAGAAACAAATTTATAATAAGTTTTATAAAATATATTTAATATTTAAATATTTTTATAAATGTATTATATATTTATATTTAATTGAATATTTTCGAATATCAAATCGAATATCATAATTCTGTATTCGTATTTGAATACTAATCGAATCGAATCAAATATTTATATTCGAACTCGAATATCAAAAATTCAAATAAAAATATCAATATTCGAATATGAATACAAAATCGAACAAAAAATATCTGATTCGTTGCCACGTTTATCTAAAGTTTTTTAAGGTTGTTTTCAATTAGGAATCTGATTATAATTCTTTTTCTTAGGAGTTAGGATTTTAATATTCCTATCTCTATACATATAAATTAGGTGTATACTGTATACCGTAGGGTCAGGGTTTAATTTTAAGTGGAAATGTGCTCTGTTAACCAAACTAAAAAAAAAAAACAGATTTAGCCATACTAAAAAAAAACACTAATCTAGCCATTTTGTCTTCTTGTGGGCGCTGGCCGATGGAGGGCCGATGAGGGCCGATTAACAATTGTGAGGGCCGATTGAGGCCGATTTTATCTATAGAAAGGGCCGATCGTGATCGGCCGACCTATCGGCCCCAGTCGGCCGAAAACAAGAAAAATGGCTATAATTGAAGGGCCGATTTTGATCGGCCCCTATTGAGCCGTGACATCGGCCCTCGGAAAATAATAAACTTAATTTATAAACATTTATTTTTAATAATTAATTAAAAAAAAATATTTGGCCGAGCTATCGGCTCTGACTTATTCGGCCGAGCTATCGGCCCTGACTTATTCGGCCGAGCTATCGGCCCTGACGCTTAAGTAGCCGTTATGTAACGGCCGAAATTTATTGAGGGCCGAAAAATTGTAACCGTTTTTGTTAACTGAGGGCCGATACTCATCGGCCCCCCATCGGCCCAACCATCGGCCCCGAGTTTCAATAATGGAGGGCCGATTGAATATAACTATTTGACTACAGTTTTTACCATTTTACTTCGAGTATTTTCTCAGATCTGCCTCCCTCTCGCCGCCGCTCGCTCCCGCCGCCGAAATCGCCGCCAACGCCGTGCTCGCCGCCGTCGAACGACACATCCGCCGATCTCAATGTCTTCCGGCGAAATTGAGGTTAGTAATTTATGCCATGATTTTGTTTGTTTTTCCTTCATAGACGAAATTTAGGTTGAAATATGGTTGGGTTTACATTGTAATGTCCATGTATTGATGAAATTGTGGAGAATTTGGAGAGAATTGTAGTGTTTAATTTCTGCAAAATTTTGAAACTGGGGCCGATGGGAGGGCCGATTTCGGGGCCGATGAAGAATAACTCAATCGGCCCTGACTATGGCGGACGTAGTTAAATATGCCTTCGGCCCCGGCCCCGTGTTGCCGGCTAGAAATCGGCCCTGTCTGGCCGAAGAGAATTCGGCCCCGACTGGGTTTCGTGGCATCGGCTTCGGCCCCCGGCTGGCCGAATAAAATTCGGCCCCGAATGGCCGAACAGAATTCGGCCTCTGAGGCTTCGGCCCCGGCTGCCCTTCGAGGCTTAGGCTTCGGCCCCCGGCTTGCCGAATTAAATTCGACCCCGGCAGGCATCGGCCCTAATATCTTCAACCCCTGACTTCGGCCCTAATAATTACTTCGGCCCCTGCTTCGGCCAGAAGGAATACATTCGGCCCTAATACATTCCGGCCGAATAAAAGTAAAATCGGCCCTGTCATCGGCCCTTATTTATTCTGTTTCGGTAATTAATTCATTTTTCGGTAAATCTTGCAGCCCGCTTATATCCGACTACCGGTTAGACAAAAGAACCCAAAAGTCACGACATATTAGAGAGATGGTCTACCCGAACTAATAAAAAACAGTCTTTCTAGACGGGGGGGTACTGACCTAGTTCGTCGGTTTATAGACGGACAGTTTGGACATTTGCTCTGTTGGAGGAAGGGCAAGAGTTCGATCATAGCTTTGCATCAGTTGATGTGCTATGAGGTGCGAGCACCGCCTGGGAGGCCCGTTTTCACATATCCGGACGGGAGATTCGATTTTCGCAGTACGAGTATGCACTCGTAACCGGGTTATTTTTCGGCGCATCTACCTTCGATAGGACGGCAGCTCGTGCCCCTGAAGAGTCTGGAGTGTACATGAGAGTCACAAAAGGGAATCCAAGAATGAGGAGGCGAGCTATTAAATTTATGGAAAAATGACAAGCTCGGCAACCTCTCTGAAGACGATTATTTGAAGGTGGCCAATATCTTGGCCCTGATGTGTTTTTTCTTCGCACCTGCCGACACGAAGAAGGTCGAGACCTGGATGTGGGTTCTTGCTGACGATATAGATGCGTGGAACGATTTTCCATGGGGAGCATACACGTACAATGCTCTCTTGCATTACATGAGCTTTGTACCGAAGGAAGTCGAAGCAGTAAAATCGAAGTATAATATTTATGGTCCAGTTTGGGTTCTTCAGGTACAAATTTTGGATTTTATAATTCTTTTTTTTATTTTATATTTTATAGTTGTACTGATCTTTAATCGTATTGTAGATCTGGGCATATGAGGCGATACCAGATTTGGCCAGTCTGTGTGTACGCCTTATTAATGACGGTGGTATGCCCCGATGTGTGAAATGGGTATTTGTCACGCCACCAGATACGGAATGGATTAGTTTCTTTGCCTTGCCGGTAAGTAACATTTTAAATATTTATGAACTTTTACGAAACGGATTATAACCTATTTTTTAAAATTTTTGAACAGATGGACACACCGCCATTTGAGAGTCTTACGCCCACTCCTGAGAAGCAGCTATCGGAATACTGGAGACGGGTGATTGGAGAGAATCCTATCGGTGTGGAGTTTCCTAGACCGACCGTCGTACATCGGAGACAGGTGATTCGAGAGAATCCTATTGATGAAGAGGGCAGTGTACGGGATCCTCCGCCGGTAGCACAGAAGAAAAAATCGAAGAAGAAACGTGCACCGACGGAGGGTCAGTCATCTGGGCCTCGAAGAGATGAAGATTGGTTTCAGCAGCGCGAGACTGAGTTGTTAGAAAAAGTGGATCTGCGCTGGAAGGAGAATGAGGAAAAGTTCTTCAAAGAAGTGGGGAATTTGATAAAAAGTATCTTCGGGGGCAAGGGCAAGGGAATACGATCCAGTTCTTCGTGGGATGTCGAGGAAATTATTAATGAATCGGATGAGGAGACATCTGCACCATCGGAGCCACCACGGGGGAGGATTGTTAATGTACATGAGTGGCCCAGCTGGAATGAAGAAGGCGAACAACCACAGAGAGATGTGGAAGATACGACGAGTGGCGATGCAAATCCGTGGGATGTGGCTGCTCGAATGGGTAATCGTCGCTATGATATGGGGCGACATAGCATGTACGAGGAGCGACATGTTTGGGTCCCAAGACGTTGGGAGCCACTCCCTTATACGGCTCCACGGTCCCCACCGCTTGTACAGGTATCTTAACTATTCAAATTATCTCGGTCGTTTTATATTTTTTATTTCATTTGACCATGAGTTTTTGTCCAAAATGCAGCAACATCAGTCGGTCGTGGATGACTTATTTGATACGCAGCATGTACAACAGGTGTATCATAGCCAACCGTCGGAGCAGGAAATTGTACAAAGCAGTGAGGTACAAACATTTTTTTGAGTTATATAATTTAAGATTTTTTTTAATACAATGTTATTGGCAGCCCATACTGGAGCGTCTCCCAAATCCTAGTGGAGCTCCACGCATGTTTGATCCGGCGGACGCACTGAGGAGAGATTTTGAGAAGTTCATGGGAATGAAAATTTCAGCCAATGTCACTGTTTCCCAGCATAACCTCTCCCACGGCTTTTTCAAGAACTTATTGGATCCTAAGTACGACATGGGTCACAGCATGATCGATTTGTACATATGCTATCTCCGGCAGAGGCTTCATTTCAAAGAACGTGACGTGTTGTGTACACCCGATTCATGCTATACCGTCATAGCGACTACGTCAATTTTTGTAAGTATATATTTATTTTATATTTTAAATATAAAATATGTTTATTTTTAATTGTCCTGCTAATGTGTATATTTTTTTTACAGACGTCTTTACATTCAGCTTGGACGTCCAATATAGTTGAGCCCGATAACGACTTCCATGAACGTTATGAGGTGAATTATTGTGACTGGATCCCAAATTAGGGTTTAATGGATGCCGTTTTTGGAGCGGATACGGCATTTGGTGATGATAGGATTCCGTGGTTCGATGCCAAATTCGTAAGTTTTACAATTGTTTCAATTTTGTTTTTTCTACGCTGGAATTATTATTAATATTTACTAATTTGTATTATTTAATAGGTTATATTCCCGGTGTTGGCCGCCAGTCATTGGATGGCTGTCAGATTGTGTATCGAGTCATGGAAGTTGGAGTTGTATGACTCACTTAACCGCCGTGGAAACAAGGATATATATGAGTACCGAAAAGAACTTTTGCGGCCACTCCGCAAACTGATCGGTCGATTGCTAGATGTACGTATTTTAATATTTTTAATATTTTTTTTTGGCTACTAATTATTTTTAATCGATCTTTGGTAGGCTACTAATTACTGGACGATGAACAAGTACCATCTGACGCATCCGGGCATTCGGACTCCTGAGTTGGTATTGATGCCGCAAAAGGAGCAGTTCAAGCAAGAGGATTTGCATAGTTGTGGTCCATATACGTGTATGGCAATTGAGCGGCTCATAACTGGATATCCTACTCCGAAATGGGGTAATTTGAAATCAAACGTCAGAGTCTATCGGGAGTGGATGGCTTGGAAATGTTTCGAGCAGTGCCATTACGGAGATTTTGGATCTAGCTCTCCCAATGAGTAGTGTATTCAGTGGAACATTTTGTAATTTTATTTTAATTTTGTAACATTTTGTAATTTTTATTTGGAAATTTTCGTAACATTTCGGCCGAGGCCTACAAAATCATGTATCGGCCCCAATACCATCGGCCCCGAGCCATGCATGACCTCGGCCGAGATTCTATACCTCTCGGCCGAGGCCTACAAAATCATGTATCGGCCCTGGGGCCGATACACAGCCGATTATTTATCGGCCCCAATACCATCGGCCCCGAGCCATGCATGGCCTCGGCCGAGATTCTATACCTCTCGACTGAGGCCTACAAAATCATGTATCGGCCCTGGGGCCAATACACAACCATCGGCCCCGAGCCAAGCATGGCCTCGGCCGAGATTCTATACCTCTCGGCCGAGGCCTATACACAGCCGATTATTTATCGGCCCCAATACCATCCAAAGTATTGGCCCCGAAGGGTTTCGGCCCCGAAGGGTTTCGGCCTAGGTCGATGGAGGGCCGATAGGTTTACCACCATCGGCCTTTTAGGGTTTCGGCCTTTTTTTTTTCCTTAAAAAAAAAACTTTAATAGATCATCAATGAACCCTAAAAAATTAAACCGATCATTGACAATAAAATTTAATCGTTTGTTGTCATTCCAGATGAAGGGCATCTCCGCCTTGTGTGACCTTCTTCTCCACAGTTACCACATTTTTTGCTACGGCGCGTACCAGATGTACTAGCTTCTGCTCCTGAAGGACGACGGCTGTTTCTCGGGCGTCCGGCTTGCCGCATAATAATGGGTGGAAGAACAACAATGTCCTCTATTTCCGGTGGGGCACCCCACTCATTTCGAGGAGGCACGGGATTAACCACTCCGGCATATATTGCCTTCCACGTCGCCGTCGTATAATAATCATTAATATGATTGTACAGATTTTCCCGGCGATGATACAAAACGGCGACAACGTGACTACACGGTAACAAGTCAATTTGCCAGACGCCGCATTCACACATTTCGTCTAGAAGATTGACCCTCCACTGGCGCTCACCTGCATCGACCTTGTATTTGTGGTTAGTGACCTGCGTAACTGTAAACCTTCGAGCCAGTTCTACTTCATTCCGCATCCTCAACTCAGAACCCTCCGTCAACGGATTATTTCTAGAACTTGCTTTTACCCGTCGTGTATCGAACCACGACCCTATCATATGACGGATTGCCTCGAGCATAGCTACAATGGGTAGTCGTCTAGCCTCCAACAGTCGAGAATTTATTGACTCGGCAGCATTCGATGTCAGTAAACTGTATCGACGACCTTTACTGAAAAGTCGAGACCACTTCTCCGATCCGATTTCCATGAGCTTTTCATAAATAGCAGGTTTTCCCTGACGGATTGCGTTCATGGTGTCATGGAATTCTGTTGCCCGATAAGTATAAGCTGCTCGATGAAATGACCGGATAACCCACTCACCGTGCCTAGCAAGCTTATTCGATAAATGGTAGTAACAAAGTCCGTGTTGTGCATCTGGGAAAACCACTCTTACCGCATTCGCTATGCTTTTATGTTGATCTGAAACAATCACTAAACTGTCATCCGTTGGAAATGCGGCTCTCAGTCGCATCATAAACCACGTCCAGGAAACATCATTTTCAATAGGACCTACACCAAAAGCGAGAGGGAAAATTTGCTCGTTCGCATCACAAGTAGCTGCGACGAATAATATTCCCCTATTTCTCCCTTTTAAATGGGTACCGTCCACCACAATTACCTTCCGGAGGTTGCCTAACCAAGGGGCTCGTGATACACCAAGCGCAATAAATAAATGTCGGAAACGACCATCCTCACCGACATCAAGATCCGTATATGTTCCCGGATTTGTTTGTTCCAACAAATGCAGATATTTTGGCAGTTTGCTGAACGAATCTGCATGTCCGCCGTAAATCATCGATATAGCTGCGTTGCGCACTCGGAGGGCAACACCGTAGGTTGCTTGTATTCCAAATTTATCCAACAGATCGGCCTGAATATCACCCAGTTTCATTAACTTGCTTTGATGACGCATTTTACGGGCTATATAAGCAGCGACAGCCTTCGACCTCACATTTCGTTCGCCAAGTCCGGATAAATCAGTTGTACAGTTGTGGTCCGCAACCCATCTAACAACCTCCCAACACGTCTGACCTCTACAGTATGCCCGTAGCTGGAATGGACAATCAACACTTCTTCTGCACAAATATTCCAAACGGGAAGCACTAGAACGTTGCACTCTGAAATCCGCACCGTTTTCCAAATGGAATAGAGCTACAGCAGCATAAACTTCGTCTTTCGAGCTAAACATCAATCCCACTTGCAGACTTCCGTCTACAACAGTAATCAGGTTCTGCGATGCTACTGAATCGGATACATCAAGGGGAACAACAGGAAGTAGCCAGTTGCATGCTGCTTCTGTGTTGTCGTGTACAGTCTCGTCATTTGTTCGAGAACAATTGACTGGAACTAGCAAAGATATAAGTTGACTTACGCCACCCTCCCTCCGAATCCATGCAGCAAAATCTTGTAACGAACAATTAGTCAAGGCAGAAGGAATATATTCATCCTCATCATCATCAGATGATGAGTCCAAGTCTGCCTCACCATCTGAATCCGTCTCCACACGAACATTCCTTTGGGGACCCCGTCCGCCATCATTACTTCTACTTCCTTGCCCCGTAAAGCAATTAGGACCCCCAGAATTATAATTTTCTTCGGGAAATTGATTCGGATTCGGAACACCAAATTGAGGATTTTGCACTTCAGGATACACAACAAAAACAACCGGCTCTACGTCTATAGAGCACAGTCGCATAAGATCAGTATCATGGCCCATAATGGCCTTCATCATCCGGCCGGTTCGTCGGGAAGCAACAGTTAATAAATGAAGTAGTTGAAAGGAAGGGAATAAGCAGCGAGCCACCGATCAATGTTTTGTCGAAGATATTCGAGAGAAATATTGTTTGAAGGAATGTAAACAATGAACTCATGCCCCCCGACATAATTCGACTCTGCATCGAATTGGCCGTTCAATTTCACAATAATTGATCGAAAATCTGTCATTTCTATCAAATTCAATTTGAAGCTTTGAGAAGATTGGAAGTGGAATGACGAAAATTTTGTGTGAATCAACCAATTCGGCTATCCTACGTCTTATAAGGAATTGTTCTGACAAAATTTCACGTGAAATATCAATCGGGCCGATCGGCCCCCATCGGCCCCGCCATCGGCCCTTTGTTTCCTGCATGTGCAAGTGATATCCGACTAGTCAAATCTGCAGATAAAGCTGATTTGCAGAAAAAGTCATGGATCGGTCCTCATTGGCCCCCGTCGGCCCTCCATCGGCCCATACTGGAAATTTGCAGCAAAAGTCTTGCACTGTCTTGTCCAATAATGTCTCAAAGGAGGGGCTTAGGGCCGATGTTGGGCCGACGGATACCCTCCATCGGGCCCTTTTCGGCCCTTTGTTGGATATGAGTCAGTAGATTGATACTCAGCTGTTCTAGGGTTAAAAGAAATTGGGGGAAATCATAGTAGTACTATGGAATTGAAGATCCCAAAACCGAGCTGATATCAGTAGATTAGTGTGTCGATAGGATTAACTGATGTATAGGTTAGACTTGATGTAATGCTTATTATTTTTGTCAAAGTCCTGTACGGGGTAGTTGTTGAACTGATCTTCTGCTGAAGATACTTTTCAGAACCCCACGTCATCAGTGTAATCGCTTGCATTCTTCGTCAGCAGCTGATATCAAACTCAGTTAAAGATCCCGCATCAGCTGACTGGACCTCAATAGAAGCATTCTCTACAAGCTGATGGTCATCAGTAGAAGAACCAATGCAAGCAGTATACCTTCGCAGTCGACCAACTGACTATCAGAAGCTCACTTTATCAGTCAGACGACTCAGCCGAAGAAGACAGACTTTCAAGTCTACTGTATCCGACAGAAAGCGACCCAGCACTTAAAGTCCCTTCAAATGTTCAGCAGAAGACATACGAGGTAGTTTGAACGGTCAACTCTAACACTTACCAACTACAAACCTCGACCAATGAGAAGCCGACAACGCTTACCTACTCTACACAGTAAAGCTGCGCTCATGAACAGTGCATTAACTGCCCTGCTGCAACAAAGTTGAATAGTGGCTGTTTTCTTTGGACGCTTGTGACACGTGGCATCGTCGTCTCCAACGGACATATGCCACAACTCACAACTATAAATAGAGAAGGATTTGAAGATTTCAAACAGAAAGGAATATACGTGAAATCAAGGGAAATCATTCAAGCTCACAACGCTCTAGAACCTTCAAGCTTATCCAGAGACGAACTAGTTTTCATAGAACACTTCTTGTAGTTCATCTCTCTAGAGCTCTTTGATCCCTTTCTTCTCTAGACTAAGCTCATTGCTAGATTCATAGCTTAGATCCGAAGGAGTTCACATTTAGTGAATTGTTCTTGTTGTAAGAACTCCTTCTCAGTTGGAGAATATTCCCTCCCTTCTAAACTTAGGTTTGGATTGTAAAGTCGCTAAGGACTATAACTTAGAGGGAACTGTCCCAAAGGCACGATATCCCCGCCGAGGCTTGCTCGAATAATCAACAAGTTCTCCCGCCTTGTTCAGGACCGTGGACGTAGGATCTTGCGTATCCGAACCACGTTAAATCGCTTGTGTTCTTTTACTGTTTTATTGCATAGCATTCAACTGACTTGAAAATCATAAGCTTGCATAAAACGTATTTTATAAAGTGCACAGCCAAAAGATTTAACTTGCTAAAATGCGTTTTCAAAAGAGGCGACTCCGGGCCTAACACTTATCCGCACTACAGTCTCCGACTGAGTTTCGTAATACTGACATCAGTCAGTAGAAGAGCTCAGAAGCTGACTCACTTTGACCCCAGTGATCGAAGGCTTACTTGGCACTCGTTCATCGGTTGCAAACATCGCCTTCACCGACCTTCACCGAGAAAAAGAAACGAGCTCGGTGTATTCACCCCCCCCTCTACACCTGACTTTTCGTCTCCGGACCAACAATTGGTATCAGAGCACACGGTATTCGACTGATCGCCGGTTCTGAAACACTGGTCTTCTCGAACTGATCTTGAAAACCGTTTTCACTGCATAAGCATCTTTTCAGCATCCTTATACTCTTACTCTTACAATGTCTGATATGTCAGGTATTAGGATGGTACCGATGTTCTCAATAGAGAGCTACACGGTATGGCGCGTACGTATGGAGGCACACCTAACGTCACTCCACGACAAGCATGTCGATGTCCTAGAGTCGGGACCGATCATTCCCATGATCGACGGCGTAGTATTTGCTGCTTTGGAGGAGGCGTGGGAGCACAAACCGGTGCTAAGGTTCCCAAAGACAAATCTGCCTTCACGCCCGAAGAAAAGAAGTTGCACAACCTTGACCGAGTTGCACGTAATGCCATACCGACTACGCTCGATGACTCACATCTCGGAAGGGTACAAGATTGCAAAACGGCGAAGGAGCTATGGGACGCCTTGGCTGTACTGAGCCATGGAACCCCTCAGATCAAAGAAAACAAGCTCGAGCTAGAGCTTCGGAAGTTCGACGCCTTTGCAATGGAGCTCACCGAAACCATTGACGAGCCGACCGTCGATTCACCAATCAAGTCAATGTCATCAATGGGCCGGGGAGGTCGTTCACCAACAAGGAGATGAACACCAAGATCTTGAGAGCGTTGCCCGACGAAGTGGCTTCCATTTGCTACTTATTTACGTCGCTCTGATCTAAATGCTCTAACTCCTGATGTTATATTTTCAGAATTAAAATCGGAGGAATTCGAGCATAGCCTACCCCAAAAGTGTTAAGCGTTCCAGCTGACACACAGCTCGACCACGCCTTCAAGGCAACAGTCAGCAATACCGGAGCCAAGCCTATTTCCTCAAGCAAAGCTGTGGCCACATCGGTAGCAAAGTCTTCCGAGACTTCGGGCCCCGACCGGCTAGCACTGATGGCTCTCAAATATCAGAGGGAAAAGGAGAGAGTCCAGAAAGCTGAGGAAATAAAACCGAGATTCTTCCTCGGGTAAGAAAGACTATCATAAGAAAGAAGAATCTAATCCTTCTACCGAATGCGGAAATCGAAGTCTGCCGCCGCCACCATCTAAAGACTCAGTGGTAAGAGCAAGCAGAACATCTACCTCGCTACAACCGCAAGAAGGAGGGACACTATCGGTACGATTGTCCCGAACTCTCTACCGCTCAAAGAGCGAACGACGAGCCGAGGAGAAAGAAATTCGCCAAGAGACGGCAGGCCTATATAGCCGGAGAGATATCCGACAACTCAATTGAGGAGGATACATTCATGTATTCTTCGAAGACGAAGCCGCGTTCGTCGCAGTTTGAGGTCGCAAAGACAGTTCTCGATGAGTCGGCCGAATCTGTCTCGATGGCCGGAGAAGAAGCCGAGGTAAATTCTAAACGCATTATTACCTCTTCTTCACACAAAGACACAAGATACGTGCTCGGTCACGAGATGATCCTCTAGATGTGGTACAAGCCTACGACGATCCGCTAGAGGAACGGTATTCACCGAGCAGAGAGTTCAGCAGAACCATCCAGGGAACTTGAACAGTAAAGGCCGAGAATCGAGACTTTCTTCCGATTATCGGGTCTCTCTCGAGTCAGTGGATCTAGTTGCGAGACTCAAGGAAGAGATTGAATCTCTTATGACTAAGTCTCGGCTTCAAGAGACTCGAGATCTACGTTCGACCAAGGACAATTCCGAGAAAGAGACCGAAATAGCCAAGCTCGGTCGAAGCTCACAGACGTGCAGAATGACTATGACTCACTCAGAAGGAGTGACGAGGTCTGGAGAGGTTTGACGACTGAACAATACCTGGGAGCGAAGGAGAAGCTTGAAAGCATGCTTAGAGCACAACGGCCAACCTCTGTGAAAGAAGGCCTTGGCTATACCCACGAAGCTTCTACCTCCAAAGGCTCAAGCAACCCCTGGGCCGATAGGTTCGTCGGAGGAAAGGTGCAAGCCGGCCGACACCACACCTCAGGCGAAAAACAAACAGAAAATGATTACACCTCAGCCGAGTAGCAACAAGCAGCTGACCAAAGGTTCCAGCCCCAGGACACCGCAATCAAATTCAGGGGGAACCAAGAAGGTCAGATGGGCAGAACAAGTACAAGGAGCCATCGTATGAGCACCCGGCTCAGTACGGCTCGTACTACTATGAGCCCGGGGTCGGGAGAAGCGATAAGACTCGAAGAAGAAAGCGCCCGAACCCAAAATTATCAGCGAAAGTCGGTATCTCCAAGTCCTGTGGAGAAGAAAGGCGATAAGGTTCGAAGAAGAAGTCTAGAACTTCTAAGGTCCCGAGACAGATCCGGGTTCCGAAATCACCCACTAACCTCGTAAGGACCCAACCGAACCAAAGGGTACCTAAAAATGCCTGTTTTGCGGGTGCATAAGGACCCGTGGATAGTGGACACGGGCCGCTCGAGACACATGACTTACCGTGAAGAGCCTACCGACCAACTACGTACAAGAAGATGGTCCCGCAATGAATTCGGTGACAACTCCAAAGGCTACACAAGGGGATATAGAACGCCGAACATTGGGACCGCCACGGCTTCAAGAGTAACATATGTTGAAGGACTTCAACATAATCTCCTTTCAATCAGCAATTCTGCGTGATAATCTTAACGAGTAATCTTTGACGCCGGTTTACGTGATATTGTTGACAAATCTACGGGGAAAACGAGTGTTGTCGGGATCGCGGAAGAAGAACATCTATGTTGCAAATTGGAAAACCGCGGAACCCGAGGCTTGCTTGCTCGCACGGACCAAATCGGGTGACAAGTCGGGTTGGCTATGGCACAAGAGACTCAGCCACTCGAACTTCAAGACCATGAACAAGCTAGTCAAGAACTCTAAAGTCGAGGACCGCCCAACGAATCGTTTATCAAAGACGAAAATTGTGAAGCGTGCACGAAGGGAAAGCAAACAAAGAGGAGCAATCCACCTATTCCGTCACCTTCCACCGATGGAATCCTTCACCGCTTCACATGGACTTATTCGGGCCGTCTCTCCGAAATGACTATAAGAGGCAAGAAGTATGCCCTCGTCGTCATAGACGACTACTCGAGATATACTTGGGTCATCTTCATCGCCAACAAATCGATGTTCGACCGAGTTACCTAATCTACTCGAAGAAACTCGGTGTGGAAAAGAACATCAAGATTAAGAAGATACGCTCGAACGGAGGAACGAGTTTCTAAACTCGGTAGTTAAGACATACTTGCGATAAAGAGGGAATTCAGCACGAGACATCAGCGTCACGCACCCCCCAGAAATGGACTTGCCGAACGTAAGAACAGAACACTCAAAGAAGCAAGCAAGAACGCTCCTCGCAGATTCTCGGACTACCCTCAAAGTTTTGGGCCGATGCTACCGACACCGCCCGTTACACTCGAATCGCTCACTACCGACACAACAACACATGAAGACGCCTTACGAACCGTGGAAAGGGAGAATTCCTTCTATTTCTCATTTTCATGTTTTCGGCTGTCCTTGCTTTATCCACAACAATGGGAAAGATCAGTTGAAGGTCTTTGATAGCAAATCCGATCAAGGAGTATTCTTAGGATACTCCCGAGAGTCAAGAAAGCCTTCGTGAGTTTTTAACTATCGAACTCTTTGCGTGGAGGAAAGCCCTCATGTTGTTTTTGATGAATTTGTTACCGAGAACAGGGAAAGATACAAAGTCAAACACCGAGGATGTCGGCGGCAAGCTACGGGATCTCGGACTAAATGACAAAGTCGAAAAGATCCAAAGATTGTTGGGATGATGAGTCGAAGATGAAGAAATTCGGACTCACCAACAAGCAATGTAGCTAACCTAGTTGATTCTATCGAACGGAATCAACAACAGGTAACTTCGGTCGATGAGGAAGCCCCCGTGGTAACCGAGACCTCTACCGAGAATATAAACTCGGGGGGAACGATTAATATTCCCGAGCTAAATGCCCCCGAACACCGGAAACTCGGTAGATCCTAACCTTCTTCTTGAATTACTACGGTCACAAAACAAGATTACTCGAAATGCCTAATACACCTACTGCGCGTGCGTAAGTAGTATCGTAAGAAGAAGCCCGACTCAGGCGTTCGTGGCTCGATGCTCATTCTTCGATCTTATCATTGGAGATCCATCATCAACTATAAGGACGAGATCAAGATTAAGTCAAGGAGAAAGCTCACTTTACTCTTGTTTTCTCGTCTACGTAAGAACCTCGATCGATAGAGGACGCACTTAAAGATGCCGACTCGGGTCATTGCTATGCAAGAAGAGCTGAACCGGTTCGTCGAAATGAAGTTTGGGAGCTTGTCGACGGACCTAGACATCAGGCACGTGATTGGAACTAAGTGGGTCTTTAAGAACAAGCGAGATGAAAACAACGTCATTGTCGAAATAAAGCTCGACTAGTTGCTAAAGGATACGGTCGGGCGGAGGGAATTGACTTTGATGAAACATTTGCTCCGGTCGCCGGATTGGAAGTCATTCGTCTTTTTCCTAGCTTATGCAACACATCGTGGATTTAAGGTATATCGAGATGGATGTGAAGTCGGCTTTTACGAACGACGCATCGAAGGAAGAAGTCTACGTGGAACAACCGCCCGGCTTTCGGCGGGGACATCAGTGTACGAGACTTAGGAAAGCTCAGTATGGGTTAAAACAAGCACCCGGGGCTTGGTATGATACCCTATCGACTTTCTACTTCGAAAGGTTTTCAAAAGGGGACAGTAGATCGCACCCTATTCAAGCATAAAGTCGAAGATGACATTCTACCGGTGCAAATCTACGTGGACGACATCATTTTCGGCTGCGAAACGAAGTCATATGTCGGCCAGTTCGAGAAGATGATGAAGGAGAAATTCGAGATGTCCATGATGGGAGAGATGAATTATTTCCTTGGATTTCAAGTAAAACAATCAGCTGAAGGAATCTTCATCAATCAAGCCAAATACACTCGAGATCTTCTCAAAAGATTCGGTCGTGATTCCAAGCAAGCCGGTCCAAGATCCCCATGAACACGAACTTTAAAATCGATCTAGACAAAGAGGGAGCTTCGTTAACTCTACCGATTATAGAGCTATTATTGGTTCTTTACTTTATTTAACAACTAGCCGACTCGACATAACTTATGCTGTGTAGGTGTATGCGCAAGATTTCGGGGCGAATCCCAAGCGAAGTCATCTAGACTCGGCGAAGAAGATTCTCGCGATATCTAAGAGGAACACCTAATGCTTTGGGTTGTGGTATCCTGCCGATGATAATCTAATGCGACATTATTATTCGATGCCGATTATGCAGGATGCGGGATAGATCGAAAATCAACTTCCGGAACATGTCGGTTCCTAGGCGGCAAGCCGATATCGTGGTTTTCAAAGAAACAAGCACTCGGTAGCTACGTCCACTACCGAAGCCGAGTACATGGCTGCAGGAAGTTGCTTGTGCCCGGATCCTTTGGCTTCGACAACAATTGAGAGATTATGGTATAACTCGGGATGAAGTGCCCATCTACCGTGACTCCACCAAAGGCAATAGCTATAACTCGAACCCGGTTCTACATACCGGATGCAAGCACGTGGATATCCGACACCACTTCATCGGAGACCATGTCGAAAAGAAGGACATCGGGATGGAGAAAATCCATACCGACAAGCAAAGGGCGATATATGCGACCAAACCACTAGCCGAGAACAAAGTTCGGGAGAACTATCGGTTGAGCTAGGTTTGCTAGATCCTACTGAGACAAGTCAGTAGAAGCCGACTACTGATAATGATATACTTACCAACAATTGGTATCAGTATGGAATCAGCATGACAGGTCAGAAAACTCCTTACAATGACTCAGTTGGGAGAGACACATTGTACATAGCAAGGGGGAACATGGTCGTCAGCACAACCATCCTCCTGATAATTAATGGTAACCAGCTGATAAGTTCAACTGAAGAGGTTTGCGTAGTATCATTACTTAAATTGTTCAGAAGCATGCCGCATTTAATGCATCAGTCGCTTACATTCAGTTGTTAAGGAGCATTTATTCCTTGTCATTTATTATGTTTAAGGAAAGGTCAGCAGGACCCCTCGCCTGCGTAATTAATGCTCTCTGTCGCGCATTTAATGCATGTCTTCTCCATTATCTTTATTACGTATATCTATAATATTGGCGGCTATTGTAATCATTCCTTTCATAACATTTAATCTTAGCCGCCCCTTGATTTTGAAAGATTAAATTTGAACCGTGCGATTCAAACTAAAGATCAAGCTTAATATACAAAATCTTTCATCTTCTATCAACTCCTCACTTTTCGCCATTTTTCATATTCTCAAGAGCTTATCTCGCAAATCTGTTTTCTTATCCAAATCTCTTAAACAACTTTGCTTTCGCATCTCTTAAAGCTCTTATACACGGTAATGTATCAGATATCTGCTAGCAACTACTAACTTACTCTATTTTCAAGTGCTAATATGTTGTTTTGCAGATTTCAATGGCGAACGTTCAAACACCAGACAACATTGAGGAGATTGTGGCTTCCAGGATTTTGTTTGAGCCTACTTTGGCCTTCCGCCAAGTGGAGACCTCTTTCCTTGAACCCGTGTTTGACGCTTTGGAGCGTTCAGGGTTGGAGATGCTGGTTTCGAAGCACCCCCGTGCTTATCTCCCTCGACAGGTCGCTGAAGTTTATTTCAACTGGAAATCTCTAGCGTCGGGAGGAGAGGAATCGTCCTTCTCTTATCAGAAGGAAGTCGACCAAGATGAGTGGGAGTCAGCTGTTCATACCTTCAGTATTCAAGATGCTCTAGGTCTTTCATTCGATCTTCCCAACTCCGCTATTTCTTCGATTGGATACAAGGAGAAGGAGATCAACGCATATGTGCAGAAATTCTGTGGACGCAAGGATGTGGCGTTCAAAACAGCTCTCCCGAGGAATCTGTTGCTACCTCGCATGCAGGTCTAGCTTACGTGGTATCGCACATTCTGACAAGTTCAGCTGGATCGTATGATCAACTGTCCAAACCAAGGATTCAGCTGATGATGGCAATAGCCGATGGGGTTGAAGTGAACTGGGCCGAGTATTATACTACTCAGCTGAAGGCACGGGCTCGAGGTTCACCACATTACCCATCGGGCGAGAGGAGGATAGCCGGTGTGGGTAAACTTCTATTCGGAACAAAGATGTACGTTTCGATAGAAAGCATGGTTCGGAGGAACTCGGCTTTTGAGGACTCCAAGTACTTTGACAAGAAATCTATCAAATTCCGGACGAAGGCCGGAGCCGAGAAATCCATAGGCAAGGGGCCGCTCGAGCCTAAGAGAGCGGCGTCGGCTACTGCCCCCATCAGTACAAGTGCCAAAGAAGAGGAGATTGGCGAAGACTCGACCCGCCGAGGTCATCGTTGCTCGCCCGCCGGCCATACTAGCGTCAACTCCTGCTTCACCTCCTCCTGAGCAGATCCAGGATTCAGATACTGGAATAGAAGGAGCTACTCTGAAGGATAAGGCTCAGATAATCAGCTCCGAGGAAACCCAGTCGGACAGCAGAATACCGACTGAGGAGCCATCTGCTGAGTGGAACACCACTGATTCCACTCGTGCCCGTGCTACAGCTGAAATTCACGAGCTGATACCCGAAATCGCTGGGCACGCGCGCGCTCATATGCTACTGAGATTCCTGCACTGGGACATTCTCATAGACTTTTCAAAGAATCAGTCAGGGACTGAGTTGTTGGCCGAGGAGCAAGAGCTGCAGAATGCCATAGGCTTTGGCGAGCCCGCTGATCTGGGTTGTTTTGAAGATTTACGAGCCGCTATGCTCTACTTGCTAAGCCGAGAGGGAATCGGCTCCGAGCAACACTCCCCCGCCCCCTTCTCCTCCTGCTGATAAGGGAGATGATGATGATAAGGAGAAGGACGAGGAACCCAAGGATGCAGAAATGGGAGATTCTGCTGAGGGACAAACTCCCCGTGAGAAGAGCTCATCACCACCACCTGCTACATCTGGTGAGGCTCCTAATGCCCCTAAGTACTCAAGGGAGCAGCTTCTCACGTTCTCCGAAAAGAGGCTCGGGACAAGCTCCTATCAGATACAACCAATAGGTTCCGTGTCCTCAAAGGCAGTCAACAAGGCGATCAGACGCCAAGGAGAGAAAAATCGCCTTCTCGCCAAAGATGTACACATTAAATGGGAGAAGTATACAAAGGCGCAGACTGAATGCCTGAACAAACTTTTTGCCGACGTCTTCAAACCACAAGAGGCTCCTTCTCAGCCTGATCAGAAGAAGATGATTGAGCAGGCTCTAGCTGCCCAGAAGATTGATCTGCAAGCTCAGAGTCAGCAGCTTCTTGAAGCTCATCGCCTATCTTTCTCACAAGAGCTGACTCTGGCCCTCAAAAGCATTCAAGCTCAGATGGATGAGCGTAATAAGCTGGCTACCACCTCTCTCCAAACAGCCATTAAACAACAAGCTGAGGCTCTCAAGACGATTCAGAAAGAGATGAGCGAATCCCATGATGCAGCTCTGCTGAACCTTCGCAAAGAATCGGCCGCTCGCCCATCGAAATTCGGGAAAGAGCAAGAACTCGGATCGGAATGGCTACACCAGTGTGGTGTCTGACTTCGATACGACTGTTGATGAAGTCAAAGTTTCTGTTGCCAAAGTGGCTGAAGAAGTGAAAGAACTCCGTACCTCCCTTGGACTTATTGCTGATGCCAAAAGGGGGGAAGGTAGTAAGGGGGAAGGTAGTAAGGGAGAAGGAAGTGAGAGAGTGGATGTTAGAAGGATTGAAGGAGTGATGGGGACAGCTGATGTACCGCTCCTTAGCAGAAGGGTACAGGAGGAAGGACCCTCCACAGCTGAAGGACCCTCACAGACTCAAAGGGAAAAGGCACAGGAGGAAGGACCCTCTACTCGAACTGAAGAAGTCTCAACCGCTCAGGCAAAAGACAATACTGACGAGGTACTTCTCCTTGAATTTCCATTACAAGCCACCCCCATCTCCTCTTCTACTGCACATATAGCAGAGATCGCTCAGTTCTTAGACGAGCCAGCAGAAGAAGAAGAGTCACAACACCGCCGCAGAGGCCGGGGAAGGAGATCTGCATCGAATCTCCTCCTTCCTCTCCGGTCCGAAAATTTAAATCAAAAGCGGAGCAGAGGGCTTTCGACCTCGTAGTTGCCCAACAAACAGCAGGACAAACTTGATCATGAGCGAAAATTAGAAGAAGCAAATGAGGCAACCAAAAAGCCTAAGGGCAAGGCCGTAAGAGGCGAGGTAAGAAGAAGGCAATCGGGACAGTTGAAGAGCGTAAGAAGAAAGCTCAAGAAGAATACGCCAAGGCTTCTTCAACTAATATCCTAACAACCGATACCCCAGCCATCGCGCGGAGTCAACCCTCTACGACTCATACGCTGCGCAGATAGCGTAAGATCAAGCAACGTGGGAGGCGGTGCTCGCCGGACTATCTAGCGGACATGGAGACAAGAGAGCAGCCGCGCTCCGAGAAACGAAAAGGACGGCCGATCCGGAGAAAGTGCGAAGATTATCCTTTAAACCAAGAATGATCCGAGAAGGCGGATCCCGAGAGGATCTAAGTTCATCGGGGTCCCCACATCAAGCAACAACCGATTCAAAGCATGTGGATAAGTGGGTGCCGGCTGATATGAATGAACATTGGGAGAGATTGAAAGAAGTTTTTATCAAAGGCTACTACGTATGGCGCAATTACGCACTCGAAGGATCAGCCGATCAGCTCTTTGAGGAGTTGGTTACGAGATTTGATGTTGAATTCAGTGAACGGCTGAAGCAAGTCATGGAATCACAGAATATAACCTTCCGTGCCCCAGCTTTCCGACGTATTCCACCGCCGAGACTTGCTAATGGACTGCTGAGCACTAAGGACATAGAAAGAGAAGTGGAGGAAGCCGCCTACAGTCTGAGCCTGCTCCCTGAAAGGCCAGATGATAACTTGGAGATCCAGGAGATTCAAGCTAGAGTATATAAATACTATTACCTGGATCCTCCCGCCGAGAAATCCGCTGACTTGAAGAAGAAGACGCAGAAGTTCAAGAAGCAGCAGCAGTGATTTTCTCTTTCTCATCTTTTGTAATAGCATTAGGAACTCTGTAATTCTTGATATATATATATCAGTTCCTCTGCTTGCTAGACAATTACTCATTGTCTTTCAGCCTTTTACTTTGTGTTTACACAACTGATCACTAAGTGATCTGACACACACTCACATCAGTTTCTCTGATCTTGCCATTCTCTCGCCTGCTGAAGTTCGTTTATGATTATCAGTTTTTCCTCAGACGTTTGAAGGGGGAAATTGTTGTCAGTAGGACAGTATCTTTGATAGATGATAGAGTATAGAGGTTTTGGCATCATCAATTAGGGGGAAATTGTTGGATATGAGTCAGTAGATTGATACTCAGCTGTTCTAGGGTTAAAAGAAATTGGGGGAAATCATAGTAGTACTATGGAATTGAAGATCCCAAAACCGAGCTGATATCAGTAGATTAGTGTGTCGATAGGATTAACTGATGTATATGTTAGACTTGATGTAATGCTTATTATTTTGTCTAAGTCCTGTACGGGGTAGTTGTTGAACTGATCTTCTGCTGAAGATACTTTTCAGAACCCCACGTCATCAGTGTAATCGCTTGCATTCTTCGTCAGCAGCTGATATCAAACTCAGTTAAAGATCCCGCATCAGCTGACTGGACCTCAGTAGAAGCATTCTCTACAAGCTGATGGTCATCAGTAGAAGAACCAATGCAAGCAGTATACCTTCGCAGTCGACCAACTGACTATCAGAAGCTCACTTTATCAGTCAGATGACTCAGCCGAAGAAGACAGACTTTCAAGTCTACTGTATCCGACAGAAAGCGACCCAGCACTTAAAGTCCCTTCAAATGTTCAGCAGAAGACATACGAGGTAGTTTGAACGGTCAACTCTAACACTCACCAACTACAAACCTCGACCAATGAGAAGCCGACAACGCTTACCTACTCTACACAGTAAAGCTGCGCTCATGAACAGTGCATTAACTGCCCTGCTGCAACAAAGTTGAATAGTGGCCGTTTTCTTTGGACGCTTGTGACACGTGGCATCGTCGTCTCCAACGGACATATGCCACAACTCACAACTATAAATAGAGAAGGATTTGAAGATTTCAAACAGAAAGGAATATACGTGAAATCAAGGGAAATCATTCAAGCTCACAACGCTCTAGAACCTTCAAGCTTATCCAGAGACGAACTAGTTTTCATAGAACACTTCTTGTAGTTCATCTCTCTAGAGCTCTTTGATCCCTTTCTTCTCTAGACTAAGCTCATTGCTAGATTCATAGCTTAGATCCGAAGGAGTTCACATTTAGTGAATTGTTCTTGTTGTAAGAACTCCTTCTCAGTTGGAGAATATTCCCTCCCTTCTAAACTTAGGTTTGGATTGTAAAGTCGCTAAGGACTATAACTTAGAGGGAACTGTCCAGTGCACAGTATCCCTACTGAGGCTTGCTCAGAATAATCAACAAGTTCTCCTGCCTTGTTCAGGACCGTGGACGTAGGATCTTGCGTATCCGAACCACGTTAAATCGCTTGTGTTCTTTTACTGTTTTATTGCATAGCATTCAACTGACTTGAAAATCATAAGCTTGCATAAAACGTATTTTATAAAGTGCACAACCAAAAGATTTAACTTGCTAAAACGCGTTTTCAAAAGAGACGACTCCGGGCCTAACACTTATCCGCACTACAGTCTCCGACTGAGTTTCGTAATACGGACATCGGTCGGTAGAAGAGCTCGAAGCTGACTCACTTTGACCCCAGTGATCGAAGGCTTACTTGGCACTGTTCATCAGTTGCAAACATCAGCTTCAGCTGACCTTCACTGAGAAAAAGAAACAGAGCTCAGGTGTATTCACCCCCCCCCTCTACACCTGACTTTTCGTCTCCGGACCAACACCCTTCTTCGGCCGATTGCTTTTTCGGCCGTCGGCCATTTCTTTTCGGCCGATGCCGGGTAGGGCCGATGGACAACAACAATTCGGCCATCCATCGGCCGATTGGGATATTTCGGCTGTATTCATCAGGGCCGAGTAAGGGCCGATTGACTCCCCCATCGGCCCCCCCATCGGCCCAGCGCCGTATAAGGACAAAATGGCTAGATTTGTGTTTTGTTTTAGTCGTTGGCTACATTTGCTTTTCAATTGTAACTTTTGGCCTCTGCTGCAAATGCCCCTAATTTTAATTCTAGAACTTCAAATTCAGTAACAATGGCGGACGTCAATGGTGAACGATGCAAGCTTCAAAAATCAACTATGGCTATATTTAATAAGTTCTAGAGTTCGTCAAGCGATTACCTCTCAAATACGCTTATACGCGTTGCAGTCTTCCATCCTCAACAAGAACATCCGCCGCTCGATCTCTCATCAGCCCAACTTCTTGCCGCACTATTCAACGATATTCCGTTGCTCCGGTAAAGGCACCAAGATTTCACAAGTATTTGGCATGCAACGGACTCCTCCTATTTGCACGAGCACTACGTCTTCAATCCTACCACCTCCGCCGTGACGCCTGTCGGACAGTATGTGGACATCAGACCCGAAATCGGCCTCGCTGTCCCGGAGAATTCCTATTCTCTCTTCAAATTGGTGATGGTGCTGGTCACCACCATGAGAGTACCCGGAACATTCCTACAGTTTAGGGGTATCTATCCGAAGCTCGGCCCATCCGGCGAGTTCGTGTCCTTTGGTGTTGAAAATGAAGTCGAAATCATATATCAAAGGAGTTTCAAACTAATGACGACTACAACAGCCGGCCGGTCTACGGCCACGGCAGTCTCTACTAGCTCGGAGACGATGGCATGATCACTGTAGTCTTCGACATGGAGAAGGAGGAGGTGAGACTAATCGACGGTCCGGTCAAGAGGAGCGATCCGAGCGAAACTAATAAGTGGTTCGGACTGCAGTCCACTTTGTTTACATGAAGGCGTCAGAAATTGTGATATGCCGCCACGACCACTTTAGCGACGAGTGGCACGTGAAGCTCCGGATTTCTGACCCTAGTAATAATGACGACAACACGCCATTGCTTTTCGACACAGATGTTTGTATTGTGAAAGAGGGGAGAAGGCTATAGGTATGATTTGGTGATGGATTCGCGGGAGAAGATTGGGAATTTTTTTTTTCGTACACTTCGACATATGCTCCACTGGAAACAACACACAACAACCAATACCTGTAAACAACACAGAAAAGTAAGAATCTTTATACAACCATTGATGAGAATGCACAAAAAATCTGGACTTCATCAAACTGAAAACTTGAACTCAAGAAAAAAGCAAGAAAGAGTGATTATTCACATGCAAGATTCATGACAAACTTCACATTCACACGCATATAATTATAATTGGACCTACAAAAAATAAAGAATAGAAAGTCCCAACACAATATATCGCCACAAATACATTATACTCAATCTACCTCATGCACAAAATCAGAAGCATATATTTTATCTCCCCTGTTAACCAAAATATTTGGCTGCGTTTGCACACCTGTGGTAATCAACAATCTCTCCAGAAAAGAGCTGCACTTTAACTAATTGATATAGAATAATTCGAAGGGAATGGGAAAATTGGTTGGCTTACCTTGAACTTTCAGTTGAGTAGTTGATTAAATTGGAAAAGAAATTCATTGATTTGACGATTTTGAGCCAGATAGGAAAAGAAATTAGCGTTGCTCAGATAAAGGACATTTCAGAGCCAAGCCAGATCCCAGATGAAGACTTCCCCTCTATAATGCCAGTGTGGAAGGGTGTGAACAGATTCGTCGTGAGCAAGAGGGAAATCTTCCTATTGTCACAAACTATCCAGACAAGGAAGGTGACAATAGCTAATTTATAGTTGCTTTCTTCATTCAAGGAACAATATCTTGTTCATGTAATATTCTTACAGTATGTGCAAACACCTGCAATTTTTGCTGGTAATCTTATGAACCCTTAGCATTATTTGGCAGTATTACAGATGAAGAGTAAAACAAAACTTCAATCAGTTATTTCCCTCAAATCTCATCAGTTGACGACCAAAACTTCTCTAAATTCATAGTAAACTCCTCTGTTCTGCCTAAAATGACACTAATATGATCAACATTTGGCACAACATCAAGCTCAATCTCTGGATCCTTAATCTTCACAGTCAAACTGCATTCCACTACCACAACTTGATCCTTCCTCCCTTGCACGACATAAATCTTCGCTCCGACAGCCCTCAACGCTTCCAAGTACCCGTCCAAGAACTTCGCCCCACCACTTACGACATAATGCATCGTGTGCCAAGCCGGATGATGAGTATGACGAGGCAAATCTGTCACCATAAAGTGAAGATCCCTGCGAGAAACAGATCAGGAAAGAATCTTGATCACATTTTAACATAGAAGAACCACAAAGTCCAGCTTGTTCTAGTGAGTAGCTTCATAAGCCACTCCCATGCTCTGTGGTTCCGGCATATGAAGAAACACATGCATCTGCTTAAGTGCTCGTACCACGACATGAAAGCCGAACCAAACTGCAAGGGTGGCCATACTCGCCTCACAGCAAGCCTTCTGAGTGCTTCTGCAGTTGCATCTTCTCTTGAAGAATAGAAGTAAGACTGAGATTTGACACACACAAACACAAGCTTACTAAAAAGAAATCAATGATATAGAATAGCTTAAACGAGGCATCTGGACTGGAAGATGACTCACTGGAGCTACCAAGGTGAGTGATTTGAGGGAAGCAGAGTACTTTGCAGCTAGTGCTAGTGCAATCACACACCCCATAGAGTGTGCAACGATGCGAAAGGACTTGAGCTGAAAAGGAATGATCACAGATTTCTCAATCATATCTGGATGATCCCTTAATGTGTTGAGGCAGTTTCTTGGCTTTGGGCTTTTACCAAATCCCAGTATATCTACTGCAAACAGTCTGTACTTCCGCCTAGAATGTTCGGATAGATTCTGAAACACAGTCTCTTCCCAAAGCGAAGATGATGAGAGGAAACCATGTATGAATATCACATTCTGCCCACCATTTCCTATTAACCAAAAAACTTCAACATTATAAATTTCATCATAATGGCACAATCAAGAAAGTCATCAAATTTCACAGTTAGCAAAGATAGAATCTTGATACCTTTTTCTTATTCATTGACTATGAGATGAAGGGTGGGATCGGTTGCCTTACCGCTCATCCAAGAAAGGCAAGATTCACACCCACAATCAGACTACCTATTCCTCTTCTCCCCACAAAAGGGCTTCTCTTTACTACAAATTAATGGGATTTTGAGGAACCCCATTTCCCTAAATATGTTCCTGCTCCCATTACCGACATCAAATGAATCTTGCTGCTGAGTCTGGTCTCTTGGCAGACAGTAGCATGAAGGAATCTTCCCTTGAAAAGATTTGTCGACAAGTCTGAAGAAGTAGCACATGATGACGTGGAGAAAGTCGAGCAGGAGGAAGATGAGTAGACTGGCAATGGAAATCAAGATTTCTGAGATTCTTGACACCCATTTCCCGGGAGAGAGCGCAGCAATTCTTGCATCTCGAGAGAGTGTTTAACTGAGGTGTTTTGAACACGTTGGTCTCTTCTTATTAGTTGTAAGCTGAAACATATAAGAGCAAATTCGACAAAGTCTGGAGCGCTAACTGTAAAAACAGTTTTCTTGTGTTTTTAGTACCTGAATTCGAAGTTCCCAGAACACTATTTGGACAATGAGCCATACACAATATTTATTCGTTTTAGAGATATTTTATAAAATAAAAAAGTACAAAAGATATTTGATGCGGAAATTTATATAATGCGATGGGGAGGATTGTTCATTAAAAACAAAATTGATGTGTATATTTACACTTACATGTTCTATATAATTTAGTTGGAATTTCTACACTATATTTACAAAACAAGGAGTACAAAATAAAGAATAAAAAGTTAAAAAAAAAACAACATCTCATTATCTGTCATTTTTAATTTTTAGTTGTTTTATTGTTTGGCCCTTTTAAATTTCTTATACGCATGGTAATGGTTTAATGACGAAAGACTGTATCATATTCTCCGGTTGGATTAGTTAGAAAGGGGCATTTTTATTATTTTAAGCTATATTATCGGGTTAAGGTTGATTTTTACTCCGCCTATAAGATTTCTCCCATTATTAGATGCCGCTGTCGATAATAATTCCATTTTTTTCTTGGTCTAATGTCATCAGCAGAATCTGAGGTACTTTCCAAATTATTGATTATTAGCCATTTGATTTAATTATGTGTTACCATTATATTCCCTATTTGCAAGATTCAATCGTGCTCGATAGAACTAAATTTAATTTTAACAATATGCATAAAATAAATGTTTTTCCACATTAAATACGGAATTATTCAAAATAGCACGCCACTCCCCAACGTCAAGAATATTAGGTCTTCGCCCCAAGATTTCCGTAATCAACTTTTTAGGACTCACTTTTACTAATAATTAAAATGTTACCTTTTTTGTTTGTTTCTTAAAATGACTTGGGCCTTCAAGCCCAACTACGAGGCGCTCAACGGCTCGCTCCCGCCGCGAAAAGACGCAAGTGCCCTCATTTTCTTCCCGTTGGAGGGATTGGCGCCAAATATGACGACGCTGCGTCCCCCCACGTCAGCTTCCGCGCCAAAAAACCCCCAAATCACTGCGCAGCTCACTATTTATAGCTCGCCGCTTCAGCCATTTCACCTCCATTTTGTTTGATTCATCTGCCATGGACGCCATTAATTTATCGCCGTTGTCTTCGTTCAAGTCGAAGAAGATTCTGCATTCGCCGGCGCCGTTGGATCGGAAAGTTTCTGATCCGGAACCGGATGCGTTGGGCGTAAAGACTCCCGGGAAGCCGGCGGCCCCGTCTCGGAGGCAGCGCAACCGCGCTGTGGCTATGTCGATTGCAGAAGTCAGAAGAGCGGCGCTAAATCTCCAGGAGCGGAGATCCGACCCGATGCCTAAAACCGATACGGTTCTGCAGCCAGAGGAAGAGGAGGTTGCAAAGCCGAAGAAGGTTGCTGCTGCTGAGATAGAGCTTCCGGAGAAGTGAGTTTTTTTAATTTTATCCATGAAAATTGAGATGGCCGTTTTATTGAAGGATTTATAACTTGAGAATTGTTTTCAGATCTGGACATCTACATTTTCCATTTCATGAATCGTTTCTTATGATTGATTTTCGGCTGTTGAACAGATTTCTCGAATTTATTTGTGATTGTCAAAATATTTAATTTCTTATATGGAATGGTATTTTTTTTCCTATGGTTCAGATATGAGTTGTTGGAGAAATTCTTCAATAGCATGGATAGCTCAATCAGACTGCTCCAGTTGAAGAGATCTGCCACAACTTTTACTAATATTAGCTCCCAAATAGAAAGTTTGACCGATAGGTAAGCAGAATTTGTGCTCAGCGTTATGGCTGTATTACAATTTTTATAAATATTTTGCAGCTTCAATTCTTGATTTGTTTCGGGTTAATTTTTCAGGAGATTTACTCGCAGTCATTTAGCTCAATTAAAGTTCATCATGCCTGAGGCCATTGTATTAGAGAAATACCTCCAACACGATGAGCGCACTAGCTGTATGAGACCTGATCTTCGCATAACATTGGATGTTGAAGCAATTAAGAGCAAAAGCAAGTCAAAATCTCACAGTGGAAATTTGCAGCTCAGAAAAGTTTTTCGCAGTCGACTTGTGGATTTCTTCAAATCACATCCAGAGGTACAGCTTGTACTTCGTACATCCTTATTCATCTTTCCGATACTGATTAGTTGATTTTGGCCTAAACTTCGTACATCCTTATTCAACTTTATTTTAACTCATTAGCCCCTGATCGCACTTTGGAGCTTGATCCTTTATAGTTTCTGAGTTGTCAACATCTTAATAAAATTGCTAGTCTGCTTAATGGTGGGCTTGAGCAATTATTTGTTTCTTGTGTTAAGACTAGATTGTAGTGACTGATAGTATTTGTGAATCACTAAATTGGGTTGGAAGTATTTGTTATTTTTATGTTGGTGCTGCTCTTCTTTAATTGACATTTAAGCATTCTGAACTCAGTGCGATGAAGTTCCAGAGGAAGAACTACCAGGATCCTTTAGTCGATCCAAGGAGAATAACATAAGTGCAAATTTTGCTCAACCTCCGCCTACGAACTCGACGTCTGAGATCCAGGGTGTTGCATCCTTGGGACCTCCAAACAAAGCCTCACTTGTGCCTCCAACATTCAGAAGAAGCTTTTCTCAAAGGGGTTCTGTCCATCAACTGGAAAAGCTAAAGCAAGAACAAGAGCAGTCCTTAATCTCTCCCCCTCCCTCAGTTAATCCCGTAGCTAAATTGGCTCGAATTAGCTCCGGTGAAAAGACTAATGAAATTGCCAGAGTTTCAGTTAGCAAGCCATCCTCTTCTAAGGAGGCTTCTCCAGGGAGTGCAATGCTGTCTGCTTTGCCAGAAACTCCAGTGAAATGTATCAAGTCTACCGTAGATGAAGATCAATGTTCTGATGAGATAGCCTGTGTACTGAAAACGCCGGTGGGAATGACATCTACTCCAGCGAAGCTTATGAGTTCTACACCCGCACTTAGGCCAACTAAAAGATGTTACATGAGCCCGGATAAAAGGCCGTGCAGCCCGCCTAGCAAACTTGTCAGAAGGCCTAATCGGCCTTTGCAATTTGATACTCCGGTGAAGAGTTCATCAGCTCGTGATGTCATCCTTGACATTCTTCCCCAGTCTCTTCTAGAGTCGGTAGGCATACATGAATCTTTTTATTATCATGGTTGTGGATTTGACTGTCATTTGCTCCTTTTATTGACTGTTTGTTTGCACATACAGATTCAAGAAAAGGAGAGAGTGGCGTTGATGGAGCAGGATCCGGCATTCTCTCAAGCAATGAGGCGAAGAAAGATGGTGGCTTGCCTGCCGAAGCTCTTTGACAGGGTTTATTTCTTCTTCCAATCAATCAGACGTTCAGTTGTCACAAAACAGGAGCTAGTACAGATTTTGATCAGCCAGCTAGACGTCGTTGACAAAGGTAAGATCACCACCAAAATCAAATTAATTAGTCCTTGTTTTTGTTAGTTCAGTTAGTAATCAATTGTTTGCTCCATCACAATAGTGGAGGTAGAAGAGCAACTTAGACTGCTACAAGAACTTGCTCCTGAGTGGATCCATGAGAAGTCCTCATTGAGTGGTGATCTCCTCTTATGGTACGGCTCGTGTTCGACTCACTACCATCATGATCATATCATCATATGATCCATTTTGAGCTTATGTCAGCCTTCTTATATTCTTCCTTGTTCTTGCAGTATCTACAAGATCTCCAGCCCAGAAGCCTTGCGAACAAGACTGTCCGAGGCGATATGAAAGAAGGAAAAGAAGTAGGCCACGTTTTGTTCATCTGATATTCTTCAAATCAATCCATTTTTTCATGCGTTTGCTGCTGAAGAAATGCTAAATTATGCCAGAAGAATAGTTGTTCATCACGAGTGTTCCTTGTATAATTAAGTTAATTAACCGACGATATTAGTGTTGAAGATGTCATCATATTTATCCAGATCTTCCAATTTTGTATAGAACTGAACTTCCCACTTCTTTCAAGTGTTCAGTTCTCAGAAGTATCGTAGTGATATGATTATCTGATAAATTAACATGTATTTTGCGCTACATTCAAGAATCCTATCATGTACAACGTATAGTGCAAAATAAATACTCATTCCGTCTCATTAAGCTTGTTTCATTTTTTTTTTTGGTGCGGTTATTATGAATAGTTATTAATTATGAGTGAAGAGGTGGGTGCACAGAGAGAAGATAATTAGTTGTGCATAGAAAAATCACAATTTCAATTTTTAAATGAAACGATATGGATGGGAAAATCCGAAAGAAAAGTGAGATAATCTAAACTTGTATACAAAAATGCGCAGGTTGTAGATCCAAAAAATATTATTTTACTCCCTCTAAAATATCAAAGATTTTATGGCCTTATTTCTAATTTCAGGATCCACACTGTTGCGGTGATACCAGTTGTATATGAAACCTTAATAAGAAGGTATATAACGGCTATTTCCAAAAATTGTCCCTATAATCTAAAATATGCAGATTTGATTTTAAAAAAAAATGGAAATCATTAATTGTGAGATTGAAAAAGTAATCAAAAATGGGTATTGTGCATTTATTACCTACCTCTTGCTGGAAACACAAATAATATTTATCAGCATTCACTTGCTGTATAATTTTGAATAGGCCGAAATAATTGTGATTTGATGTTTCACCATTTTCAAATTTCACCAATCTTGTATTGACCAGAAATAGTGGGAAAAATAAATAAATTTTGTTGTAAATATATTTTATGTATATATTTAATCATGTAAACTCTAAAACCTCATGAGTTTATCTGAAATTTTATAAATAAATGTCATTGGTACTCATAATAATAGACATCTCATTTTTACTTTGTCTATTATTCTCTTATTCCTTTTAGTTTATAACACGTTATCAGTATGATTGTTCTATAATTATTATGTTTTCCGGTAAGTGATTTATGAATGATAAATCAATTTGAGCACTAAGTCTCAAGGTCAGATGCCAAAAAAAGAAGAGGAAGATATTCCACATTTCTTATGTCGTCAATAAGGTAAAACATATTTTCTTGTTCATTAGATATGTGAATTCGGTATAAATTTAGCATCTTGGTCGTTCATAATTAATAATGAATATCAAAGTGTTGCTAGATTATTATTGATGGATATGGTTGAAGATATATTATCGATGAATATGATGGTTAGATTAACATTTATATTATGACATCTTGCGTGAGATTTCCTTTCTTAATTTCCAATTCTATTGCTCTACGTATATTTATTATGGCCAAATTGTGTGGCACTAAATCATAATGAAAAAATACCGTGCATGATTTGGAACAAGTAAATCAATTACTTTGTTTTGAATATTGCACGTCATTAGAAGAAATGATATTGTTACATTCTACTTGTAGATTTAATATGTGTTCATTATGCTTAGATCCATATTTATCTATGTTATTAAACCCGGCCCGGTCATTGACCCGAAAAAATTAATTTTAGTAGTTCAACCGGTCGAACCGGTGGGTCAACCCGGTGTAATATAATAAATATATTAAATATCTTTTAATAATACAAATAAATAAAATAAATAACTTAAAAATATAAAAAAACCTAATATTAATATAATTTGAAGTAAAAAATTAACCTAGTATTTTCCATGTCCAAACTTCATAAATAGAATTAGTACATTAGAGATTTAAAATTTCAATTTAATTTTTTTTAATTAATATTACCGGGTCAATCGGATCAACCAGTTACCGATTACCGAGTCAACCGGCCGGTTCTGCCGGGTCGTACCGGGTCAAAGGCCAAAACCGATTTTTATTGGCCCGGCTCGGATTTTTCACCGGGTCACGGTTGAACCGGGTCAACCGGCCGGGCCGGGCCGGTTTTAATAACATAGATATTTATAAGTTCATCAATTGTTGCTCTAGAAGTGATACAATACATTAATATTCCTGAAGGATATTACATGCTCTTAAAGAGCAATTATGTTGGGATGAGATTCAGTATGATAAGATTTGAAGATCCTAAAATCCATAGCTGAATGATGAACTTTCGACATTATAATAGACAATAAATAACTAGATAACTAATTGAGTCAGATCAGGGATCTAATACTAGAAATAAAGAAGGGTCTCAAATTAATTAATCATCTATGCTCAGCCCAGAGCAAAATTAATTAATAAACACAGATTCATTCCACTAGAGAATCCGTGCTGACTTACCCCTTTATCCCAAATTGAGCAAGGGCTTGTATTTTAGACTTAATCGATCCCCGTATTTAAGATAGAAATATCCGTTAATTAATTAAGCTCACTGACAGCTTAAATTAATTAACATTTTATTATATTCCTGAGTAGTACCACTTGACCTTATTAACACACCTAAACTTAATCAACCAACCGGGTTTAGTGTGCTAATTCTTACGACTTCTTCAGGGGATATTACCAACCCATTTTACCATGATACAGTTGCAAGATACAGACAACCAGCCTGAGCTACAAATGACTACTAGCACCCAAGATACGTAGATCCGATCGCGAAACGTTCACCATAGTAGGTCAAATAGCCAAATGCACTCAGGTGAAGTGTTACCAAACTTAAGACCAGCTAAGTCACCGAGATCTTGGTTCTCCACTAGGTCAGTCAGGAGAACACATCTCACTGTGATCCATCAATACACCACCTTAAGTGTACCAGTAAAGACAAGCAGCCAAGACAAGCCACTTCTTATCTAAACTGCAGCTTAAAACGACAACTTATCCTTAAGTTGTCTCAGCTATGATAACTGTTTATATCTTCTCAGTTCAACCAATTTGTGTAGTCTTCTATGATACCCGACACACTACACAAATCTAACTTTTATACAAGATAAATGATTATATGTGCAAATATATATATTTATCAGATAGGAGAATAAAATAGTGATAAGGACAAAACACATTGTATACAAGCTTAAAAATTGCTTACAGTATACAAAATCCCAACAGTTATTAACTGAGTTTTTGGGTTAGTAGTTTAGTGCTTAGTGGTTTTGGTATCATCAATTAGGGGGAAATTGTAGGGATATAAGTCAATGGTCTAGTAGATCATTGCTAGGGGGTACATAGAATTTAACTCAGTAGATGTGTAAGGACATGAGTCAGTAATTGATGTGAATTGTAGGGACGCTATTGTAATATAGCTTAAGGGAAATTATAGGGATACCGAATTGTATTTTTATGTAGAATTGAAGATCCCAAAACCCCATCCTAACCCCTGTGTGTGTTGAACAGTTATGATGTAATAGGCTAGACTTGTCTTGATTTTCATAGATTTATTTTAGTCTAAGTCCTGTAAGGGGAATATTGTTGGACTGAACTTCAGTAGAGAAGTTAAAGTTCCATAACCCCAAGTCATAGGTTCAGTAGAGCTCAGTAGTCTTCAGAGTCAGTAGCTGACGGCATTTAGCAGAAGATTCTCTTCAGCAGACTTTGGAAGAAGACTCAGTACGATCATCCTTGATCTACTGATTGAGTGAAGAGCTCAGTTGATTGTCTTTGAGTCAGTAGCTGACAACACTCAGTAGAAGATACGATCAACTTTGATCTACTGATAGGTTGCGACTCAGTTGCAGACCATACAAGAAAAATTGACTGTCTGACCTTTATCAGTCGAATTCAGCAGAGAACATTCAGTATCAGAGGTTCAGAGAGTCAACTCAGGTAGAAGACTGATGTCTGACATGTCTCACCTACCGCCGCATACCTCGACTAATGAGAAGTAAGCAAACCTTATCTGCTCTGACACAAAAGCTGCTCTCATGCACAGAACGCCAACCACTCTGGTACAATATTTCGAAAATATACGGCCGTTTTCCTTGGAGTTTTGTGACACGTGGCATCATCCTCTCTAATGGATATATGCCTGGGTCACAACTATAAATATAGAAGAGTCTCCAAGCAAACGCACGGGACAACAAGGGAATACAAACTTTCAAGCAAACAAATCTCTAGCGAACTCAAAGCCAAACACAACGAAGAACTTGTTCTTTGAAGATTATATTTGTTTAGTACTTCTCTCTAGAGATCCTCTAGTTCCCCTTCTTTATCTAAGCATTCATTGTAATATCTTTAGCTTAGAACCTTCGAATGAGTTCATTTTTAGTGAATTGTTCTTACTGTAAGAACTACTTCATTGTTGGAGATCATCTTTCAAACTCCGGTTTGAATTTGTAAAGTCGCTAAGGACTATAACTTAGAAGGTTCTGTCCAGTGCACTGATACCTTGCTGAGGCTTGCTCAGATAAATCAACAAGACCTCCTATTCAGCAGGATCGTGGATGTAGGATCTTGCGTATCTGAACCACGTTAAAAATTGTTTGTGTCGTCTACTGTTTTATTGCATCTGTGCTCAAACTGTTTACAAAATCGTACTTTCAATAAAACTGACTTGAAAAGTGCATCAGTCAAAACTGTTTTGGTTTGCATAAAACGTTTTCAAAGAGACGAAGTTAAACCGGGCCCCACACCTATCCGTACAATATTATGCGACTGAACTTCTCAATACTGACCTCAGTCAGTAGAAAGAACTCAGTTGCTAAATCACTCTGCCCCGATCAGAAGACTTATCTAGCACTAAACCCGTTCAGTAGCAAAACTCAATATTTAGCTGACCTTCGCGTTTAAGGAAAAACTTGCAATCAAGTGTATTCACCCCCTCCTCCTCCCTTCCTCCCCCCTCTACACCTGCTACTCGTCTCCGAACCAACAGAAACCCCTTCCAAACGCCGCTGAGATTGTTTTGCATTTTTACATTTTTGACCAATTCTTCAACTCCTAATAAATTAAAGTCATAAAGATGGAAGATGTCTCACGAGTTTATTCTTTTCACATTCAGTAAATAATCCTAAGACGGGTTTATCTATTTAGATGATAATTAAAGGCCCACTTAGATTTATTTTTTTTTAAAGCAAAGAATTAAATCTATTCCAGTCTATCAGTTTATAATAGGACAACAAAGATAAACTTGTAATTAGATCGAATTTTTTCGGATTATTTCCCTTAAACAAAACAAACTAGTAACATTGAGAAACGCCCTTTCTCTGAGAATTGCTACTGTTTTGAGATTCGCATTCAATTGGGTCGGCGACATATTTCATAACCCATCTGGGTTATATTTCTTTTGCGCTGCTTTCCTTTTCATTGCCGCCTCTCTCTCTTCCACGCGCGCGCATACACATACATTGTTTTTCTCTTGCTTATTTTCTTCATATTATATTGGGGTTGGTAATTTGATATCATAATCCATCTGGGTTTTATCTATTTCCGATTGCTTTCCCTTTCATTACAGTTTCTCACTCCACACATGTATAAAGTCTTTTTTTGCATATTTACTTGAATGCTTCAGCCTTTATGTGTCGATAAACTCATACACTAATCGATCTAGGTTTGATTTTTTGCATTTCTATTCGAAACCCTCCTCAATTTACATCCACCCTTCTAGCTTCAAGGGTTTGCTTGTATTAAATTTTATATTTCTATTCGGTCCCTGAAAGCATGCGAGTTATTTTATAGCTCTGCAATGTGGAAGCTGTGATTTAAATTCGAGAAAAATGTTGGATGATTTTTCCATATGTATTCGTATGGTTTCAAGCTGGAATCTTGGGTGTTGTCAAAGAAACAGAAACGGTAATGCTTACTGAAATTTGAGTTATTGAATGAAAGTGGTGATATAGAAGTAGTAAATCTTGGTGTTAGAATGTCGAAAATGGGATTCTGTGCTTACAAATCCCTTTTCTGTTGGTTGTTGTTGACAACGTCATTGTTCGTATTATCTTGGTTGTCGATGCTAAGGTCTACTCGCCAATCCCATTCTGTTGAATTTGGTGTATTGCCAAGCTCGAGGCTGCTACAAGTCTCCGAAAATGGGAATCTTGATGAACCCCCTGCCACTAGAGTAAACTGGGATAAGAAATCAGCAAAATGTGAAGCTAATCAGCCAATTCTTAAGGTTTTTATGTATGACTTGCCATCAGAATTTCACTTTGAATTGTTAGGCTGGAAAGGTATTGGAAACAGTGTATGGCCGGATATCAGTGCAAAGGTTCCTCTTTACCCTGGTGGTTTGAATCTGCAGCATAGCATAGAATACTGGCTGACTTTGGATCTCTTAAACTCTGATTTTTTGAAAAATTTGAGAGGTCGTAGTGCTGTAAGAGTTCATAACTCTAGTGAAGCAGATGTTGTGTTTGTTCCCTTTTTTTCTTCTTTGTGTTATAACCGTTTCTCAAAGTTGAAGCCCGGACAGAAAAGGAGTACAAATGTTATATTGCAGGAGAAGTTGGTTAAATTCTTGATAGTTCAGGAGGAATGGAAGAGGTCTGGTGGGAAAGATCATATAATTGTTGCTCACCATCCGAATAGCCTTTTAGACGCCAGGATGAAGCTATGGCCTGCGATATATATTCTATCGGATTTTGGGAGGTATCCTCCAACCATTGCTAATGTTGAGAAAGACGTGATTGCACCTTATAGGCACGTTACTGAGAGATATGTGGATGATTCATCTGGTTTTGATAGTCGTCCAACATTGCTCTACTTTCAGGGTGCTGTATATAGAAAAGATGTAAGTTGCCTTAGTGCGTTTACGTTTTTTCAGCTTTATATAGAAACTTTGATGATTTGCTTCTTAATTGTGATGATTAAAAATGGCCTTTGTTTTCTTGTAAAATGGCTGTTGGACTTTACACTCTGCATTTTGTCCCGCTGTTTTTCAGATATAGGACTACTTCTGATTGTTTGAGTTAGTTGAGTAGAAACTTAACTTGGATCTATGGCCTTCTTTGGAATCTATTAATCTTTGATGTTTTGGTGCTGATGATATGCTACTTGGCTATACCTTTTAGCGAATTGCAAGTTGCATCTAGAGAAGCTAAATCATGTATCTACTAGTTAAATATCGTTAATGTGAATACTAGTTAACAAAGCTTGGAAGTATGCTGCTGACTCCCAGAGTAGATTTTAACACGAAATATTGTATTCTGCTCGTAGACCCTGAATGTAATCTTAGCCGTTTAGATCAATTTATGCTAGTATTACCTTGCAAAAAAAAAAAAAATGAATTCAAGAAAACAAGAATTGCTGTTGAATCCTTCTTTGATATCTGCCATATGAACCTTAGCAGAAGGTGAATTATGTATTTTGAATGAGTTATATCAACATGAATGATTTCAAATATAGTAAATGTAAGATGTAATATATGTTGGTCTTATTGTTGCCATGTCCGGATTCCTGGTTGATTTGATGTGAAGTGATGTGTAGATGCATGGTTAAGTTATAGTATCTAGCATAACTGCTCCCTCTGAGCTTGTTTTATGATCTCCTAATTTGTTTCGTGTTGTTTTAGATGCATCACGTCTAAGATATCTCCGTTTTCAGGGTGGAATAATCCGGCAAGAGTTATACTACATGCTTAAAAACAAAACAGACGTGCATTTCTCTTTCGGTACTTACCAAAAGGATGGCGCTAAGCAAACTTCAAAGGGCATGCGCTCGTCCAAATTCTGCCTCAACATAGCCGGCGACACTCCCTCATCCAACCGCCTCTTTGATGCAATAGCCAGCCACTGTGTGCCTGTCATCATCAGTGATGATATCGAGCTTCCCTACGAAGACGTTCTTGACTACTCCAAGTTCTGCATATTTGTCAGCACCTCAGATTCTCTCAAGAAAGACCATCTCCTAAACCTCACCAGAAACATCAGCAAAGAGGAATGGACTAGGATGTGGAAGAGGCTGCAAGAAATCGAACACTTCTATGAGTATCAGTATCCATCTACGGAGAATGATGCTGTTCAGATGATATGGCAGGCCGTTTCTCGCAAGGTTTCTGGTCTCAGACGGAGAATGAACAGGGATAGGCGATTCTTTCGAACAAGCAGCTACAGTGGAAGAGCTATTAGTTCCAGTTCTGTGCCGAGAAACTTCGGTTGATCGATCTTTCTGGTCGAAGATCCGTTAGCAAACAAAAGGCGGAGGCTGGTGGCCGGAGAAATCGATGCGGGAGATTTAGGTGTAAGCTTAGACACAGTTGATCAATTTGTTCATTTGTTCAGGTTTGAGTAGTCAGTTTTGTTAGCTTCGACTTGTTTAATCAGACCGTGTTTCGATTTTGCAACAACTTAAAAGCTCTGCTGTTTGGCCATGAGATAAAATTATACTCCCTCCATTCCATTGATATTAGTACAACCTAAAAATGAATAATGGACTATATCAATGAGACGGAGGGTGTGTATATCTTAGCTAAGATTTTCAGTGTAGGTTGTAATGCTTTTTTGTATTTTTTTTTACTGTGAATTTGGTAGTCAGTGAAACAATTATTATAAGTGGAGTGAGTTCCCAAATAACATGCATGCAAAAACTTTTGAACAACAAATTATTAGCAAGGGTCATGAGTATTCGATATAGACATTGATGGGGAGTCAAGGATTTTGAAAACAAATGATACTTGGAAATAATGAATTTAATAGAATTCATGTCTTGCAAGTTACAACTATATATTTTATTCAAGTAGTATGATATTTAATTTGCTGACAATGGTTTCTTTTTTTTTTTTTTGGCGAAAAAGTGACCGTTTGATTGGTTTGTGCGTTTTCCCTTAGCAAAGCTTTGGATTTGATGGGCTAAAATTGATAGGCATCACGTGACCACGTACATAATATCATTAGACAATAGGAGTCCATTTTAGCGGCAATATTCTTCATGTGATGTCCCATTTTTGGCGGTAATAATATATTTGATCTTTTAATTTGTACTCAATAAGAATGTTGGGTTAAAGCTATAACTTTATTTAATTGAAATCTAAGTAAACAAATAATAAGGGAAGACTAGTCCACTTTGCTTGCATATCAAACTTAAGTTCCTTGTTGCACAATTTGTGCATTGGTTCATATCATAACTTATACTATTGTATTACGTTATACAGGTAAAACCAGGCAGAGTTTAATTTATACGCTTTTCATTGGATCTGGAATTAATTCTCATTTATATGGTCTTAAATTGTCTTTCTGATCCTTTATTAGCCCTATTAAAAATGATCTGAAGATGGTGAAAAATAGTACTATGAAACTAATCCTTTATACCGATTTCTTGAAAATATTATTTTGAAGGATTTATTTATTACTAATTAGGTCCAGGATACTTATAAGATATCGGATTAATAGTTACGTTAGCCTTCCCAAAAGGACTGCTAAAATCTCGATTTACAGAATTGAACTGGCCTCATGCATCACCAGTATTGATCTATTTGATTTTTGCTTACTGAAGCACCCCAATGTTAGAACGATATCTTATTTCAGTCTTATATTTCTAGTGATAGAGAGAGAATATCAATATGAAACCAAGGTATAATTAGCTATGATTAATTAGTCTATTTTTTTTTCATGATTATATTGCATAACATAATGAACATTATACATACTGGCATAATAATAATTAACAAACAACAAACTTAGTAAAAGCAAAGATTATTAAACAATCAAAACTATTTTCATTGAAACAATATGTATAGCTACGAAAATCCACATACACTCACCAAAAAATCATGTGGAACTCAGATCAAAACAACCGACAAACTTTTAATACATACACACTGTTATTAATATCACTTGAACTTGAGATTTTTCCCAATATTACACATTTATTTATGAATGTATACTTAATAGTTAATACTATATAAACCCTTTAGGAATATATATAAAAATACTAAAACACAATAGTAGATATTTATACCTATAAATTCGAATAGAGAGAAAACCCATCTATTTGAACGCGGTTTTCATTTATTATTATTATTGTGTAAAAATATTAAACCCAAAAAAACAATCGAACCTTGAATCGTCCAAATCGAAACTTCGTCTTAGGCAATTAGGCGTAATCGCACATGCCGTATATACAGTATCCTCCCTCCATGCACTTGTTATTGCACGAACCGCAGTGTCGCTTATCGTAGGAGTTATCCACGCACTCCCCCCTGCAGCACGTCTCCGTAAAGGCGCATTTTGTCTTGCACTTGCCGCAGTTGTTGTCATCGTATTCCAGGTCCATGCACTTGTTGTTGCAGCAAGTCGCGTTTCGTCCGCCCTCCAAAGTGTTGTTGCAGACGTCGTTGTCCTTGCGGCAGTGATCGGCCGCTCTAGGGTTTTTCTCCTTCTCTTGGAGGAACCGGCTGACACGTACCGTGGCAACCGGTTTGGATGCGGGAGAGGGAGGTCCGGGAGGCCCCGAGGGGCTGGAGTTGTTGGCCTTGAGGATTAGGGTTACGGCCATGAAGACGGCGATGATGGTGAAGGTGAGTTTGATCACCTTCATTATTATGTATTGAAGGTGGTGGAGAGATCAAAATGGGGGGTGGGGTGGGGTGGGGGGTTAACTAGGAAAGTGGGAGAAGATTAATGAGAGATTTGTGGTTCATGGGGAATAGAGAAGGAGGGGTAGGGGGTAGGGTTTATAGAGTGTAGAGAGAGAAGGGAGAGTTGACGCGGAAATGGTGGTTGAGGGGAAGGCTGCATGGAGTGTGTTCCAATATTGATTTATATATATAAATAAATATATACACACATACATTGATTATACATAACTAAACTTTGTTAATTAATGATTTGGGTTGCTTACAAGTTGTTGGTTGACTTGTGGGAAAAAATAAAAAATAGGAAAAGGTGTGAAATGCCAACTGAGAAATCTAAGGATGCGAATTGTACAAGTAAAGGGGGGAATTAAAAGAGTAAACAAATAAGAGGACCTGAATCAACACGGACGACATGGTTTTCATATTTTCCTAATTACATTTTTCTCAATTAATTATTCACTTAATTACTTCATAATTGGTGTCCTAAAACTGAGTCCCAGCTGGTGTACGTCCTAGCAATAGATGGACAAACAAATGTCATTTTCTAGAAAAATTGTATATTCGTTCTCTGTAATTAAGTTTCCAATAATTAGGCAATGAAACACAAAAAACTTAAAAATATATACTCTCTTTTAGATGTATATATGATGGATTATATATTTTAACTCGATCATACACAAAATAATCACGATTAAAAAAATGAACCCACCGAATTTGACATTATTATGATATGGCTTAAATCCTAATCCTTAAAGGAAATTGGGTCATATTCCACATCGAATAATTAATGAAGTTTATCATTAATTTCACCTATAAATATATATGTTCTCTAATTGTTTTAAGTGTGTTTCTACGCATATAGCCCACATGTTATGAGATTAGTTAGTTGAACTAATTGACCATGTTTTTGTGGGTATGTGCTTTGGGGTCTAGGACTATATTCTGGATGCCCATTTTGTATTATCCGATTGTTTCTCCGCCGCCTGTGGATGTAGGTCGATTGACCGAATCACGTTAAATTCTCTCCTATTTCTTTTTCTCCTTGTGTTATTCTTTTTTTTGTTATTGTCTCCGTTGAGTTTCAAAAATCCGTTCGTCATATTTTGAGGGTCTAAAGATCCTAACAAGAAAATGTCGAGAAAAACAAAACTTCATATGCAAGAAGTGAAGAAGATGTGTAGATGAAGTTCAACTCGGACCTGGTACATTAACAGGTGCATTTTGATTTGCAGTCGAATATACGATTTCATGTTATTTCAGTAACAAGTAATTCTTCCAAGAAACTTAGTTTTGGGTTCACAAAAGTTGAAGCCACAAGCCCCATATAAATTGTTTCACACATATATATATATATATATATATATATATATATATATACAATACATGGGCGGATGTAGGGGTGTTCCGTCTCAAGTGAAACCCCAAATTATTAGAAATTCAAAATTTTACTTATGTTTCGAAAATGTTTATTTTTTCATCCCTCTATGAACATTTGCACCCTCATATAAATTTAAGATTTTCCATTCCCTCAAAATTATATACTTATAGATATGCATATTTATATTAAACTTTGAGAAGGTTCTAATTGTAGGTTTTGACACTAGGCAGTAACAAATGTATTTTGTGAAGCTTAGGTTGAAAAAGTGAAAAGGAAAAGCACCGATCAAGTGTGATTTCGTCAATTTGCACACCCTCAAACTAAGTCAAACAGTTTTTTATTACACAAAATTTAAGAAATTAATCCCTCGACTGAATCGAATCATCGAATTATCCGATTCTGATTCGCTAGCTAGTCCAAGTATCGAGAAAATATATATAATCAAAGATTCGCATTAATTCCACTATCACTTGGAGTTTTTCGGGAAATTGTCGAGTTTCTCTTAAGATATATCTATATCAGCACTAATTCTCAGATTATTTGCACTTTGGGTTTAATTAAAAGAATTATAGTAAAAACTTTACGTATTTATCATTTTTATGCCACGTAGTTAACCACCATTCCCATATCATTTTCTGGGTCATCCCTAATGATGCATTCATGATTCAATTGTGTTTTATGCGTAACACAATACTATAAAAATAGTAATAATCCATTAGATTATATTAGTATTATTTAAATATGAATCACTTCTAATGAGATAGTTTAATAAAAAATATGGACCACTTATAATGCGCAAAGGTTTGGAGGGAGTTTATATCGAATTAATTTATTTTTTTTATATAAATCAATAAAACTAGTTACTTATAACACGTAACAACATTAAATTTAAAAAAAAAACATAATATACCATTCAATTTTTGAAAAATGGAGTACTAGCTTTTGTTAGATAGTTCTAGTATCGCCGTGTTGTGTTAGTGTATGTTGGTGCCAAATGTAACGCTCCGAAATTTTTAATATAAAATGCATTGCATATCTATTCATGCATGTTATCAAGTATTTTAGTTCTGTAAGTCGTGCCTTAGAAATTAAAATGAAAATTAAAGCATCTATGTTATTTTTCGGTAAATCATTTTGTTATGTAAATTTATTTTGGATTTTGAATGTGTTTATTTACTTAGAAATCATGTTATAATTATTAGGAGAGAATAATATTTATTTATTTTGGATTTCCTAAACCTACTAGGATTCATGAAAGGATATAATATTTTATATTTGTTTGAAATTATTAGAAGATAATTTTATATTAAATTTTATGATTAAAATAGATATTTTATGTATGATATTCATGTTTTAGGATAAAATCTAGTTGTGGTTATCCATATCCTAATTTATCTAAGATTGAATCTCTTATATGGTAAGCGACAAAATAAATTCTATATAAAATATATATGGACGAAAATAATTATGGATAAAATATATTTGATACCTTATTTGATTAGGGATGTTTGGAGAATGATTTTTAGGCTTATAAATACCCCTTAGTCGCTCATAATATAGCATCCCATAAAATTTTCGAAAATCTGCCAACATATCTGCGAACTGTTTCAAGAATTATTTACACATCTTCCCGTCATCCTCTCGTAGTGAAAATTTAATATAGTCTTCCTAGGTATGTCTAGTATACTGTATTATATTTGTAGAATTTTCCAAGCATGATAAATATTTGTTTAAAATTTTTATTCATAACCTGCCAGTTTTTGACAGCATGTCCATAAGCTTGATAGGAAAATTGTTTTTCTTGTTTTATTTATGTTATTTTCGACCATAATTAATTTTAATGGGATATAATACATGTTAGGTCAATCATATTAAAAATATAGAATTTTTAGGATACGTTTACTATTTATTTGTTAATTTGTTTCTTGATGTGCCAGTTTTTTTGTCAACATAGATTGAAAAACAAAAGTTTTCACACTTAATTATACTTAAGTTTATTACCATTTGAAATCGTTAAAATTGCATGTTAATAAGAGATTATGTATAGTATACATTTGTTTGATTACTTTGATCTATGTGTTGAATTATTTGAATTATAAATGCATGCATGACATTCCATGTAAAGTCATTAAGATAAATTTCGATGTATAGGATTAGCGCGCAAGACTTAAACATCTGATATCCATTATTTTCTCCAAAGTAAAGGTTAAGGTGGGGAATGTTACTTTTTATCTTTATTATATGTTATGTCCGATATTTCATGTGTTTATGACAGGCATGAAAGGATGGGTCGAAATTGGATCATTGGATCGAAATTGGATCCTAAATGAAAATCGATCGGAATTGGGCCGTAGGATCGAAATTGGATCCTCTATGAGAATAGGTCGGAATTGGGCCTATGAAAATGTTATGGTCTGTGTGACCGAGTATCTCTTTGCATGATCTAATTTTTCATGTCTTATCGGTGTGATATATAATTTTGGTAAATGTGTACATCTCCCACTGAGTAATAGTACTCATCCCTGTCATTTTAACATATTTCAGGAAATGGCTCGGCCGATGCGTAAAGGTGTTGGTGGTGATGGTCACACGAGGAAAGATTTATGAAACTTATTATTGCATTAAACTAGTTTTTATCATGAACTTTGCATTTATTTTTTGAGAATTAGTAGTTATAGTTATTTTTATTTAAGACTTCCGCTGAGTATGAAAATGACCTAAGTTTGCAACGTTTCTATTGAATGAAAATGTTTTGAAAGAGTTAAAATATGCATGTTAAGTATGAAGTAGCGTCCCTAGTTATGTTTTGAAAATTGGGGCGTTACACCAAAAGTTCTCCATAAAGAATTTTTTGGCTTCTTAAAGAATACTATTACATTATTTTTATTGTTAAGAACTTATACGTACTTTTGGGCTTTCCTTGTAATCCTTATCATTAATGACTAGTATTTAGTAAAATAGGCCCAAAATAGTGGCAACCTTATTAATTGCCCTTCTCCTGACAGTATCAGCCCAACAATAAATAAGCCCAAAGATAACCAATCTCTCTCTTTCTCTTCTCTCTCTTACACACACAGAGAGCCAAGCCAACTTAAATAAAATTGCGTCTCCTTTCTATCTTATATCTTCTGGTCTGAAAATCTATCCAAATCTACTTTGGGTATGAATTCAATCTCAATCTCAATCTCAATCTCAATCTCCTATTGTATGATATTCTTTCTAATCTTGTAAAATATTAGTTAGATAGGCATGCATCTAATAAAGTAGAAAGGATCAAAGACAAGCAATAAAATATTCGATGGAGTTAGGCAAGACGGCCACGATTTGAAATTGGGAAAGATTAGTTTTGTTTTGTCCCTTTTTGGCCAAAGTGAATGGAAGCATCTTAGTTGGAATCATGTTAATTATAGTAGTAGTCAACTGAGGTCATGGTTACATGAGGATGTAGTCATAGTCATATGAATTCATTGCGTTTACTGCACTTACTCTCTCACTTGGTCTTTACAATAATTATTACTACTACAACCCTTGTGTTTTGTCGATTGCCTCTCTCTCTCTCTCTCTCTCTCTCTCCAATTATCATATTACAGTCTCATATTTTCAATTCCTTTTATAATAATATCCAATTATAAATTCATTTTAACTGCTTTATGTTAAGAGGTAGTGTTGATGATGTTTGGGAACACCGATAACTTCTGCTATTCATGTTGGCTAAGTTCCTAAATTTTATAGATTTAGTTAAATATATCTTTTTGGGTTGTCTTATTTAATTAGTTTATATTTACAAAATACCAACATACAATTTGCGCGGCGGTGGCCAAGGAGAAAAAAAGGAAAATAAATTCTTCATTTTTATTCAAAATTATAATGAAAATTGGCCATAAACAATTATCAACGATAAGTTCGAACTTTAAATCACGTGACCGATTTCATGCATGGTTAAATGCGCAAGTCCCGATGTATTTTGTCTTTATGTTGTGCTAAATTAAATTCATGTACGACTGAAATAGTAAAATACTAGTAAATTATATAGAAAATCGATCAATTTAATTATTCCACTACACAATATTTATTTTTATGAGTCACGACTTACCGACATATGTCTGATTAAAACTAATTACCTAATAATTGATGTTACACAAGTCAAGCAAGCCAATACACACATTTTCTTCAAAAGAATTCTCTATCATGGCGATCAATTTTACATATTTACGAAATTAATAAATGCATTACGTCTGTAGAGACTTTGGTGGGATGTGATGTAAGAAATTCCCAAGAACAGTAGGCGTCGGCGTCACATTAATTTACCAACCCTTTAATTTATGTAGCAATCCCGTGACAAGCAGGAGCATTTGTTCATAATTTTTTTATTTAAAAACTATTCTTGTTATGTAAATTTAAAACTATACACATGAAGGTAACTTGGGCTGGGTGCTTAATTTGTCTTCTAAGGTAGCATCATGTGAAAAAAATGTCATAAATTTAGGCAAGTGGGAATATTATTTTCTCATCCTACCAGTTTGATTTTGTAGTTAGAATAAAAAATAAAATATTTTTAAAAATAAAATAGAATCTGATCTGATATTGAATAATACTTCAATGTTTTTAATGCTGTGGGAAAGTGGAAGTTGACTTTTGATTAGCTGTAGTTACAATTTCCTTTAAATTATGTTATTTTTATTCAACTTTGCTCCTTTAAATAGTACTCTCTTCGGACCGCAACTTTTAAGGCAATTCTCACCTCTTCCTTACTCTGCGATAAATTTCACTAGACAAACAAACTTTTCACATTGGCGGTGGCGGTAGCGGTGGCTCATGGCGTTTGCGCGGCGGCTGCAGGTGGTGGTGCTGGTCCTTTTGTTCTTCTTGGCGGTGGCCTCCACCGCGGTTCCGGTGTCAAGTAAGGCCTTAACTACGAGATGCGTGGTTATGTATGTGTGCGTAGAGAGAGAGAGAGAGAGAGATTTAATTGGCTTAGAGTTAGAATTGAATTGAGTGAGTTAAATATAAAAATTTAAACTTGAAATAGATGAGAGTTTCAAAATATAGTGCAAAATTGATGGGAATCTTCACAAGTTTATCTGATATATTAATTTTTAAGTAGAAAAGTAAAATAATTTAATCATGTGATTCTGATAATTATTTGAATATCGCGAACAGGGAGCCTTAAGACAATTGAGAATCAAATGTTGTTCAGCAGTTTTCATTCTCAGGTGCTCTCTCTCTCTCTCTCTCTCTCTCTCTCTCTCTCTCTCTCTCTCTCTCTCTCTCGCTGTAACTCTATTATCACGTAGGTTAAAACATACAAGGCACATCACATGTATTACAATTTACATGTAACTGATATAGATTCACTTAAATGCTTCATATGAAATGTTCAAGATATCTTACGAAAATACATATTCATTTACAAAAGTCTAATATTGCTCCTAAAATTATTTTAAGAAATTGGTTTCGTGAGACTATGCGATGCTTAGCCTAATTCTGTCCCTTCTTTATTTTTCTACTTTTTCAAAAAAAAAAATTATTTATTGGAAATAAGTAAATAATATCCTATGGTTGATAATGGAAGTCCAACTAAATAATTGATGGGCAAGGCATATCTAAATATTATTGAAATTTTCCTAGTTGGTTCTTATCCACAGATTTGATTATCTTTTTAACATTATCAATTTTATAATTAATTTATGATATTTTGATCAATACGAAATGAGGTCTAGAAAGCCCGATAATAATTTATTTTATTTTTTTGTTTAAATGGTGCAGGATGTTAAAAAGATGAGAGAGAATTATGATGGGGCGTTGGAGAGAAGAATGAGCATTGAGCTTACAGATTATCCTGGAACAGGAGCAAACCATGATCATGATCCAAGACCCCCGGGAAAATCTTGATCGTTTATAAATAAATATTTCTTAGTGTTTGATAAATCAAAATGTAATATAACTCAGACACATCAAACATGATATATAATTACACTGCCGTAGATTCGCAGTGTCGCGCGCCCTTCTCTGATTATGTATTAGTCATTTGGTTGGTATAATTATACTTTTTTAAGTGGTTGATCGTGTGAAATTTATATTAGATCGATTTAATAATAATATAGTACAAATCATTTATGTTTCCTATGTCAACTAATTTGATTAAATAACAATAATAATATAATATTAGTCATTTATGTTTTCTAATGTCAACTAATGTGAAGGTCATTATTACGTAAGCTTTTAGCTTAGTAATACGAGATTTAAATTGGCAACTTTTAGTTATGGATATCTCGCAACTGCTATTAATTTTGAAGAGTGCCTAAATAAATACTCTTCCCGTCCCGTTATTTGTGGCTCAATTGGTTTCGGCACATGAATTAAGAGAATAGATGATAAAGTATGAGAGAGGGGTAGATGATAAAGTATGAGAGAGAAGATAATTAAGATAATGAGAGAATATGAGAGAAATGATGATAAAGTAGGAGAGATGATGTAATAAAGTAGGTGAGAGAAGATGATAGAGTAAAAGGTATGATAATAATTTTTTACCAAATTAGGAAAGTGGCCACAAATAACGGGACACCCCTTTCAGGAAAGTGAGCCACAAATAGCAGGACGGAGTAGTAATCTGTGAACTACACGATCACATTACTCAAGGCAAGTGATTAAGAAATTATAACTTTAAGCATGCAAGTTATGATAAATACAATAAATATAAGAATAAAAAAGGGAGCTTTTTTATTGGATTTTTCTTTTATAAAATACAAAATCTTAAAATTATTTTTATTTATGTAGGGATTGAATAGGAAAAATATTCTCGTTCGAACTTCGAACTAATGAATATATTGGGCTTCTGGGTATTGGTCCTGCCCAGTAACGGCCCTTCTGATTAACCCTCGGCGTATATGGGCTTGATGCTTATATTTCAAACCATTCATATGTAAATACTAGTACTAGTATAAACCAATCTTTATTTGGGTTTAATCATATTTTTTGCTTTTGAATTTAATTCGACTTTGAAACTGTCGACGATTTATCTTTACTATGTAATCATAAACATTTGTGTCACATGAAATAAAAACTTTTAATGAAGATTTTTTTAATATGCATATTGTATCATACCACATATGTATGAGGCTAACCATAGGTGACATGCTCCACAAAGTTGCTTCCAGTAGGATTCGAACCCAGGACCTATCGGTCCCAGGCTAAACACCTTAAACAACTTTGTCATCCTAAGGGGACATGTCTGATTACATTCTTGGTTTGTGTGACCCTGACCCAAGTCTAGTTTGAGAATACAAGGTTTCCTTTATAAATTTTCCATTTGTTGCAGAAGTACAAGTGTTGAAGCGATCCTTGTAAAATTGACAAAAGTGGAAACCTACCAACCTCTATAATTAGAATAGTAAATAAATGGAGAGCGACCTAACTAACATTCTGGGTTGAGCTTTTAGGACACATTCCATGCCCCTCTCTCACTTTCCGTCCAACAACTTTTCGCACTCCTTTCCCGACACAACGTGTGCCTTGTTCCTTGCCCTAACCAATCACCTACATTATCGAAATTCAGGATTCATAATTTGGGGATCGGAATTTATATTTTAAAAACTTAGAGGGCGCACATGTAGTATTGAAGCTGCCTGGTTGCTTTTGGCACATAGATTAATTATTAAAAAGTGATGGAGTCTAATTGTTTAAATTTATTTTGGGTTATTAGTTATTATGTATATTAGGAATGAAACAATAATAATAGGATGTATAGAGAAATGCGAAACAATATTAATGGAACCGATGAAGTAACTTTTTTAAAGAGAATGTAGATATGTATTTGCATTTTTCAGAATTGTGGGGTGGTGGCCTCACATAATTGGATCTACATGTGAATAAAAATATGTAGTGATAAATTCAGAATTTGATTTTGAGGTGACTTGAATCATATTCTATTAATATTATTTTGTCTACATAATTAGAATTGGGTATCGATTTGGTAAGAGAGCAGAGTTATATAGGAAGTAAAAAATATGCATATGTTTTATTTTTAAAGCATAAACTCGGTAATTTTACATTTTTGCTCTTATACATAAAACTTATAAGATAATATGTGTAATGAATGTCCCCATGGGATGGCGTAGTTGTGAAGGTGGGTGGTCCGGGACCGATAGGTCCTGAGTTCAAATCCCACCAACACCACTATGTGATTTGCCTGTCACCGAGTCACATTAACGGTGGTTGAACCTCCTGTGTGGTTTGCAGGCTACTGCACAAGGAGCAGGGTTTACCCAGTGCGCACCGAAAGTAGCGGCTGCGGGTTCCATGAATAAAAAAAAATGTGTAATGAATATTCCAGAATATATTTAATCCAAACCATCCAAAGTAAAAATGAAGAGTGCATATTGTATTTCATATTTTAAAGAGTCTTCTTAGCTAAATCATTCATTCCTAATTAAAATTATGGGTTGACAACCTAGTGCAATCCACTAAGGACTCTCTATTCAGTTTCTTGTACCCGATTATATAATGAAAAACAATACATAAGTGTGAAAAAACACATATCATAATCGGAAACCCCTACATAAATCCGCCTCTAGATATATTTCATATACATATATACATGCATTAAATGTTCGACTAAGGTCAAGATTTGTTGGATGGTCAATAATATTGACCATCCGATTTGTTGGATGGACAAATCGGGTATATTGACTCAATATACCCAATTTGTTGCATTAAATGTACCCGATTATATAATGTAGTTACCCTGAAAATAATAATATTGATGTAAATATATTATATATATATGTATATATATATATATATCCTTATGCATTAAATGTTCGACTAAGGTCAAGATTTGTTGGATGGTCAATATCTATGTCTGTGCCCGATTATATAATGTAGTTCCCCTGAAAATAATAATATTGATGTAAATATATATATATATATTATATATATATATATATATATATATATATATATATATATATATATATATATATAGTTACCATATATTGTGATAACATGTAAACCCTAAAAGCCTAATAGTACATCTTGTACTCTATAAATAGAGGTCTCCACTCTCATAATAATATACATCTATTTCTCATTCTCTATATTATTCTCTCGTTCTATTTAGTTTATAACACGTTATTAGCACGACGGAACTCTCCAAAAGAAAATAAAAAATACCATCTGCCGTGGAAGGTATAATTTTTTTTCCAACACCCCTTTTAATGTTTCGTCTCTTTTCAATTGTTATATTACATTATTATATAATATTACTAGTTATATTATATAATCATATATTATAATAGTAATCAATTACTTATTTTGAATCATGCACTTACTTCGAGAAAATTATTATACTTATATATTATTGCTCAAGAAGTAGCACAATCAATATTCCTGAAGAATATTACATGCTCTTGAAGAGTTTTTACTTTACGTTTTTATTTACTTATTTATTTGTTTGTTTATTTGTTTGTTTGTTTATCTAATGTTAAATAACAATTGTTGCTCCTGAAGTAGCACAATTCATATTCATGAAGAATATTAGCAATTCAAAATCATATTTTTAACTTAAATTGTTGCTCCAGAAGTAGCACAATCAATGTTTTGAAATAAATTACATGCTCTTGAAGAACATTTACAATCAATATTTCTATGTTCGTTTTTATTTATTTGTTTGTTTATTTAATGCTTTAATCCATATTGTTGCTCAAGAAGTAGCACAATTCATATTCCTGCAGAATATCACATGCTCTTAATGAGCAACTTAAAATTATTTATTGAAATTTAATTGTTGCTCCAGAAGTAGCACAATTTAATATTCTTGAAAAATATTTCACACTCTTGAAGAGTTATTAATATTATCTATGTATTTACTATATACCTCAATTTTTTTCTCCTGCATACTGTATAATATTTATATTTATGTATACATACAATCTTAATTTGGTGCTCCTGAAGCAGCACACAATTAATATTCCTTGAGAATATTATGTACTTTTGATGAAAAATTCATATAATATGTCTTATTGATGGGCGAATCTTGGTTCTTGAATTGTTATTTTTGTTGCTCCCGAAGTAGCACAATTGATATCCCCAAAGAGTACTATTGTTCCTAAAGAGCCATTGGATTTCTCGAAAATATTAGTCTTTCGCCTGAAGTAGTTTAATATATACTAAAATTGTTGCTCATGAAGTAGCACAATTTGTAGTCCTGAAGAATACTAGATGTTCTTGAATTTATCATTTTGGAATCATGTAACACAAGATTGTACTTAAATCTATTGCTCCTAAAGTAGCATAATTATTGAAGAATATTACATGTTCCTGAAGAACAATCATACTTTACGGGGTATTCTAATTTAATCCATTCCCTAATTATATAATGTGGTAGCAGGGTTCCTATATGGTTGATAAATAGATTCATAATATTCCATTATGGTTTAATATATTTCCATGTAATTATGTGCGATCCAGAAGATCTCACAATTCGCATTTTACTGATTTTATTTATCTTGAATAGCATTAAATTGTTGCTCTGGAAGTAGCACAATTGCTAAAGAATGGTTATATTGTGATAGTAATATTACTAACACATATTTGTGAAAATGCCTGCAATATAATACATTTATATACTATTAAACCTTTTGTTGTCGAAGTAGCAACATTTATATTCTAGAAGAATATTAAATGTTCTTATAGAGCAACTCGTATTTTGTGTGATATATGTTATTCCCGGATGAAAAACATTATTAATCTATGTCTTGTTGACATTGATGCACTCTTGATATCGATGTTCATCTGCCAATTAGGGGGCATGAGGGAGACAATAATAGAATGAAACGAAGCATCCCAACAGGATTGCATAAAGATATAATTGTTTGTTTTCCCTAAAGCTCGATACGAGTAGTTGCATCTTCACTGCAAGATTTTAAAATCTAGTGGATCAAAATTAGTGAAGGCTCCAGAAGAGCATGTGTCATTTTATCAAATGATACGAAATCAACTATTGAGTTTGCCATTACTTTAGTAAGTCTAGAAGAAACTTACTAAGTTTTAAGGATATCCACTGCAATGGATACTACATTGAAATAATATAAGAAGGTAGTGATACATATTCTTGTATATATTATTTTGTATTTAGCCATAAGCTAACAAAAGAAAAATTATCACACTACCATTTTAAATGTATTACAAATTTATGAAAACAAGTGAGACAAACCATTTCAAGAACCGTAAGTTCAAAAGACTTTATGCTTTGACATGAGAGGTTTGGGCATTCACGAGCAACTATCATACGCAACATAATTGAAAATTAATCTGAGCGCAAATAGAGATCCTGAAGAATCTTTACATAGATTTTCGTGAATGCTTGATTTCTAGAAGAAATGAAGCAATTGCTAGAACTAATAGTTCAAATAATAAAGAAATCAATTCCCTTAAGAAGAATTGTCTTGATGAAGCTAGCGAGTTTATTAAACTCTAAGTTCCTCCTGAAGATGATTTATATTATATGGATTTGGAATTGAGATTAAATAATTAGTTGCTCATATCCATACTCAAAATGGTATTTGTCCGTAAAAAAACGATCTCACATTAAGATTGTTATTATGATGAAATGACATTTCCAACATTAGTTGGAACATATGTCACATTTGGATTCCTGAAGTAATCAATGTAAAATCTACATCCAACAAAAAACACAAGAAAAAACTAGTCACATTTGGATTCCTGAAGTAATCAATGTGAACAAGAAATCGAAAGACTCTCTTGCAAAATATTGCAAACCAACTTCTTGATGCTTTTAATTTTTGTATAAAAAAGAAGTGACAATGTCATACATTTGCTGCAAATACCCCAACAAGAATTCATGTCCCTAAAGGACAACCATAAATGACAGCAAATGCATTTAAAATTCGTCAAAAATTTGGTCGACCAATTAGTTCTAAAAGAAATTTTGTGTCTAAGAAAAGGGGCACAACATATGAACCAAACAATGACGATAATGATTAATCAATCAAATGAATTTCCTGAAGAACTACAAGCGTTTGAAAATACCGAGATCTCAAAATATTAGAGAGATCAAATATCGTCGTGGACACACGACAATATTTTCGCCTTTTAATATGACTCTTAAAATGATAAGAGAGGATCATCAACGACAATCTATAAGACATTGTCAAGATAGAAATAATTGACCAAAAAGGAAAGAAGTCATACAAGGTGAATTAATATTCCCTAGAAAGCCGGAAAAAAACATTTGGACCTGTAGTTCAAATCCGAAAAAATATTCCCGAATTATATAAATGTGTCTTTGTTAGAAAGAGAAATAAAAATTGCGAGATATAGGGCAAGACTCGTTACACAAGTCTCTCTCAAAGACCGGGAATCAATTATGAAAATCTCTCATAATAGACGCCATTATATTTTAGAGTATGATTAATCTACTTATGTCACAAAGGCTTGATATGTGCCTTATGGATGTAGTAATAATCTATCTATTTGATTAACTTGATAGTTATATATACTTGAAAATCTCTGAAGGATTTAACTTGATTGAATCACGTAAGTTAAAAATATATTTTCATGTAAACTGCAAATCATTGCAAGAACTATGCGTATTTCTTTGAGAAGAATATAAAAGTGAAGATATTTGCTCATATATTTTCAAAAAGAAAACTGATAGCAAAGATGTTTATATTGTTACTTGAATTTGATTAGAACTCCTAAAGAGTTTAATACTTGAAAATTATATGTATACTCCGTCAACATGACACATATAGGGCCACTACTTGTGGACTATTTTATTGATTGACACGTGATTCTATAATCCAACTAAACTATTGTTGGTATTAGGGGGAGATTACAATATGAATGCCGTAAATATATTGTTGGATTAATTATTTAGATTTACGCACTATGAACCAGAAGTTCATCAAGTTATTTAGTGCAAAATGAGTGACTAAAATCCAATATACCTCATGAAAGAACTGAAGTTCATCATAGACAAAATAAATCAATTGATTGTCATTAGCGCCAGAAGCGTGAGAGATTTATTGGTGCTAAAGATAATAAGTACGCGGAATAAAAATTTAGAACACATCACTCCAAATTCCTCTTGAAGAGGATATGTAAATCATTATGTACAAAAGTACTTGAGGAAATCAACTCATGCCTAAAGACGGATTTAGAATCAAAGGTTGAACTAATAATTATCTCGACCTGCAGATCGAGAATCTCTCTGATGGGGTTATGCTAGTCGACCTACCTAAAATGTCTTTAAAAATATTTTATTGTATCGCATCCACATAGCTACCTAATGGTTGCTTCAATCACTTGAAGTGGATGAAGACTCATTTAAACCTATAAAAGATAACAAAGATGTTTTAGGACCTGAAGTTCCTTACTTATGTGCAATTGGATAATTTGAAATGGTATTGATCATCCTTTGTTATTTTTGAGACAAACATAATATTGGTCTATTTATGAGAATAATGATATATTAACATATTCCATGATATTCTCTATGAGGATAATTAAACTTGTGTTGCACATATAGTATAGATTTTGAAGATAACCTTGAAGATTGTTATTTTGATGGGGAGTGATAAATTATAAATAATCCTAAAGATGAAACCGACCCCAAAAGGTCAAATGACCCTAAATGTCAAATGGTTGTACTCTTTTTTCCTTTCTAAATTTTTCCTAAAGGGTCTTATTAGTTAAGGTTTTTAACGAAGCATCCAATGCAACACACGAGTAAATGAGTCATTGAGATTGATTCATAAAAGAGCCAATGCAACACATGATCTCCAAAAGAGTGGCGGCATCAACATCCAGCAAATTCGTTCAAGTGACAATCTATCGTATTATTTTAGGAATGCATTACCAACGTCAACATTTAAGAAGTTGGTACACAAGATCGATATGCGTCGACTCAAGGATCAACAATGACTATATTGAGGTGGAGCAGCTGTACTCTTTTTACTTCGACCAATTTTTATCCCAATGGGTTTTTCTGGCAAGGTTTTAACGACAGTTTCTTTAAGGAATGATCAATCAAGGGGGAGTATTGTAAATATATTATATATATATACTTACCATATATTGTGTGTTGGGATTTTGTATACTGGAAGCACTTTTATGCTTGTATACAATGTGTTTTTGTCCTTACCACTGTTTTATTCTCCTATCTGATAAATATGTATATTTGCACATGTTATCCTTTATCTTGTATAAAAGTTAGATTTGTGTGGTGTGTCGGGTATCACAGAAGTCAACACAAATTGGTTGAACTGACAAGATATAAACAAGCTAACACGGTGAGACAACTTAAGGATGAAGTTGTCGGTTTAAGCCGCAGCTTTAGATAAGAAGTGGCTTGTCTTAGCCGCTTGTCTTTACCGGTACACTTAAGGTGGTGTATTGAAGGATCACAAGTGAGATGTGTTCTCCTAACCGACCTTAGTGGAGAACCAAGATCTCGGTGACTTAGCCGATCTTAAGCTTGGTAAGACTTCACTGAGTGCATTTGGCTATCTATCACTTTGACCTACTATGGTGAACGTCAAATGAGCGGCGGGATCTACGTATCTTGGATGTTAGTAGTTATTTGTGGCTCAGCCGGTTGTCCGTATCTTGCATCCGTATCCTAGTAAAATGGGTTGATAATATCCCCCGAGGAACTCGAAAGGATTAGCACACTAAACCCGGCCGGTTGATTAAGTTCGGGTGTGTTAATAAGGTCGAGTGGTACTACTCGGGAATATAAGATGTTAATTAATTTAAGTCGCTGAGCTTAATTAATTAACGGATATTTCTATCTTAAATACGGAGATTGATTAAGTCTAAAATACAAGCCCTTGCTCAAATTGGGATAAAGGGGTAAGTCAAGACGGATTCTCTAGTGGAATGAATGCGTGTTAATTAATTAATTTTGCTCTGGGCTGAGCATGGATAATTAATTAATTGGAGGCCCTGGCTTTATTTCTTGTATTGGATCCCGGATCGGGCCCAATTAGTTGCCTAGTAATTTATTGTCTCTCAGAAATCATTATTAATGGATTAATGTTTTTTCACATTATTTAATAATGTTATTTATCTGGAATTAATTGGCTGGGCCAATTAATTGATAAATATTAGTAGCCCAGTAAATTAATTAATTATATTATGGGCTAATTATGTGGAAGTCCATTGGAATATAATTAAATTAATTGGCTACAAATATATTAATATTATATTGGCTTTTGAAACCTATATATATTAGTATTCTGTTCAAAACAGAATACAGAAAAATCATAACTCACGCACGCGAGTTTTGAGAGAGACATATTTTTATTTTCTTCAGTTCTCTGACCACCCAAAGGAAGAAAAAGGCCGGGACACAGATCAGAAGATCTGACACGGGAGCAACAATCAGAGCTACGACAACATACGAAGGAGGAGTTATCGATTTCTTCCTTTTATATTCCTTCATTGTGATGACCATGTAAACCCTAAAAGACCAAGAGTCCATCTTGTACTCTATAAATAGAGGTCTCCACCCTCATAATAATATACATCTATTTCTCATTCTCTCTATTATTCTCTCGTTCTATTTAATTTATAACAAATACAATTATATAATGTAGTTTTTTTTGGTATATGTGTGGAAGGTGCTACTCAAGATAGAGCTGAGCAAGCCGCCGTTTGCTGGGCCAAACCCACCCAAGCACCGTTCTTAACTAATTACGACTATGTTGCTAGAATATTTATCCAATATAATAAGTGTAATTTAGTTTGGGATTAAGAAAACTAAGCCACGTGGCATGTACGATGGCCAAGTTTATGGGCATAATTAAATTTAGGGATTTCTTTTGTCTATAATATATAATTCCATAAGACAAGGGAAAACAGCATGGAATTATGGCTTTTAATTTATTTTTTCCACAAACTGCATAATCATATGATTCTTTGTATCATTACACTTACACATGGGCGGTTCCAACTATTGCATGGATTTGAAACTTTGTCTTATTTTTTGTTCATTCGGACAAAAAGTGAATTATTATCACAAAACTTATTAGTACCCATCGATCTATTTAAGCATATATGGCGGAAACCCTATAATTCCTCCGTTCCATAATCCACTTTCATTTTCGGGTCGTCCCACAATTTTTATTTCATTTCCTATAATTAGAAAATGATTACAAACATTTTAATTGAGGTCTCACGTCTCTACACACAACTAACAAATCTCTTAAAATACCACGCCCGAAAGAAATGGAACAAGAATTGTAGGATAGAGGGAGTATATATCATATGTGTCTATAATCATGTGACCTTTTTATAAATCTTGTGTCGATAATTATGTTGTTAATACATGTAGAGTGTGGATCTAGTGAGAATTCACATTTAACGTGAGAACTACGAACCGTGTATAATTCTTATATGTTGTAAGTATAATCTTTATATATTTTATGTAAAAAATCTATAATTTTATACTTTTGTGTTTTGCATAAAATATATAAGGATTATGCATAATGTAAAATTACAGGTTTTTTTGCATAAAAATATAAAGATTATGCATAAAACATATAATGATCATGCATGGTTCTTAGTTCTCGTGTTAAAAATGAGTTCTCACATGATCCGCTCGCAATACATGTATATATATATATATATATATATAAGGAGGAGGTTCAAATGTGAACATTCTCTTATCGTGTGAACACTGCACTTTAAAGACAAATGTACTGCACATTAAAGACAAAGATATTGCATTTTAAAGTGCAATACTTAAAGTGCAGTACGTTTGTCCTTAAGTGCAGTAAGTAAAGTGCAGTATATTTACCTTGAAAGTGTAATACGTTTGTCTTTAAAGTGCAGTGTGTTCATACGGAAACCACTCCCTATATGTAATATCTAAAGCGTGAGTTTTTTTATTTTATTCCCAAGTATTATCCAGGTATTTTCTCAATACATACAATTCCTAAATTAAATTAATTGAAAGTTTCACCCCAATCATATGTTGCTGCATACACTATGTATATTTATATCTGGCTAGCTAGTCCATAAAACATAACTATCGAATTAATGCAGCATCACATCTTTCCGTGGGTTCGAATCTAAATCATAGTTTCCCAATTTCTTACAGCTGCAGAAATTTCTTGATAAGCACAACCAACAGCAAAAACGAAAATTTTTAATCAGCCCGGCCAGATAAATTTATTAAATATTGAACTCTTTATATACATTATTATATTATATCCTCGTTGGTTTTAGGCCCTAACGAAAGTTAAGCAAAACTAGGACAGCAAAAACCGCGTCTCACGTACGAACAAGCCGAAGTCGGTTTCGTATTTGTATTTGTCCTCTGCTTTCTGCTCTTTTCTCTCTCTCTCTCTCCCTCTCTCTCTCTCTCCAGATTAAAGTTGTTCGATGCTTAAGCCCAACCTTTGTGACCCTCTATTAATGTCCCCTCGTTTAATATAATAATGTAAGAAACTGGGAGTTCGTGTTTGCCTAACGCCAGAAGAATTACAAGTATTTGCGCATATATTTTGGAAGTTTCTTCGTTATTTTAATATTATGTATTTCCCCAGTTTCCATACATTATTCCTCCATCATATGGCCGAAACCCTATAATTTTGTTTCTTTTCCTTCCATTCACATCATATATCTCCGCATATTTACGCTTTTAACCTCGACTTCTTCTATCTATGAGTTAGAACTGTGGGGGTATTTGTGTAATTTAGGAGAACGGTTCATTTTGTAGCAATTAGCATGGCCTAGTTTTGGAAGTTCATATGTTATTTCATATTATGTTTTAAATATATATAAATATAAATGTGATGAGTTAATGGTAATAAATAAATGCAGGCTTTGTTACTAATTACGATAATGCTTCTTATGTTGAGACAATTGTATGGCAAACATTCTTAAAGCATTATTAATTATTATAATGGATTAGGCATCTAAAACACTAGTCTTTAAATGTAAGAAAATCACAAGTCAAAGACGATAGACAGTGTTTGTCGGAAATACAAGCGTGCAAGTGTCCACGAGGATGTACTAAAAGCACCGGCACCCATTATGCTATGTTTTTCGATTGCCGTCTAATATTTCATATCGTATCATTAACTATTTTATGTGTGATATTTATTTATGTTGTATAATATTTGTGAAACTTCAAATTATGCGGCTAGTCAATCTAAAAAAGAAATCTCTTTTTTTTTTTTTTAAAAAAAAAAAAAGCTTCAAACTGTAGATGTGTTACTAACGAACTATATATAAATTAAAGTCAAGAAAGTCGTCTATATTTGTTTATTTATATATAGAATCATCCCAATGCGACTCGGGTTTTGGGATATACTTTTGTAACTAATATATTTAAGAAATCGAATTTTACTAAATTAACGACAGCTTTTGGGATACCTCGATCGATAACAGAACACAATGCCAAAAGGTTATAATTAATGTTTGAGTTTTACTAATGCTTCTAGATCGAGTCTTTAAACATGGTTAGCCATAGGAGGATACAAGGGGGCTTATGCCTTGTCCTCATGGGATGGCATAGCGGTAAAGGTAAAGGTGGGTGGTCTGGGATCGAAAGGTCATAGGTTCAAATTCCACTGGACATGCTATGTGAGTCTGTCATCCTGTCACTTTAAGGGTGGATTAACTCTCCTGTGTGGTTTGCAGGCTATTGCACATGAGCGATGTGTGTCATCCTGTCACTTTAAGGGTGGATTAACTCTCCTGTGTGGTTTGCAGGCTATTGCACATGAGCGATGTGTACCCTGTGTTTGCAGGCTTTTGCACAAGAGCGAAGTTTACCCTGTGCGCACCAGTGGTTTGCAGGCTATTGCACAGGAGCGAGGTTTACCCTGTGATTTGCAGGTTTTTGCACAAAAACGAGATTTACCATGTGTGCACCAAAGATAACGGCTGCGGATTCCTCGTCAAAAAAAAAAAAAAAAAATAGCTTATGCCCTCGGTTATGTGTAATTTTTAATTTATTTTCCTGATAATTCCACATCCCCCACTTTCCGAGATTTGAACCGGTTAGTCTAATACGGTTCATTTTTGTATGATATACAAACTATTATAAAAGTACAAAATTTACCTAATGTATACTTGGATAATGATTGCAGTGTTTTTTGTCGTACACAATTTAAACCCTTTTCCAGTTGCATTTTGCTCTAAGGAACTTAGTGATGAATCCAATGGCAAAATAGACATTTAACCTTCAGACATTCCTAGTTCCTACCTCCTTTATATTCGCTATGCACAAATGATTTGCAACAAGTTGAAATTCATACTTTATAAATTAATCAATACATATCTTGAGATCAATATCCCAGTGTTTCTTCATTTTCCATTAAAAAAATAAATCCAAATCGATACCATGGAAGATCCAGCCCGATCCACCGGTTCACGCCACCACCAAGGCGGAGACGCCGATCAACAGAGTGAGCCGGTGAGGTCACGGTGGACGCCGAAGCCGGAGCAAATCTTGATCCTCGAGACCATCTTCAACAGCGGCATGGTCAACCCTCCCAAGGACGAGACCGTCAGAATCCGCAAGCTGCTCGAGAAGTTTGGTTCGGTCGGCGACGCCAACGTCTTCTACTGGTTCCAGAACCGCCGCTCCAGGTCCCGACGCCGCCAGCGCCAGGCCCAGGCCAGCCTCAGCGGTGGAGAGCAGCCGCAGACTCTGCCTCGAGGCGGCGGAACTCAGTATGATAACTTCGTTGGGGGTGGTTTTGTGCCGAATTCAATTTCTTATAATATGAACACGGGCTCGTATTCGGGCTCTTCTTCGTCGTCGTCCAACGGGCTTCATGGGAACGGCAGTGATAATCCGGGCGGGTTTTTCGGTTTTACGGGCTATCCTGGCCCGATCCAAGAATTTGAGCAAAACCCCATTTTCTGCTCAGCTGATGCTTCCATCTCGCCCATTCAATCTGGTAAAACATTTATACTTTAAAAAAATTAATTAACTCTTCGTATGTATTAATTAGTTGCAAGAAATCAATCTCTTTCCAATTTTAAAACAATTTTTTTTTCCCTCGAGGTTTTTAATTTCTTGGCCTTGCGTTTCAAAACCCTAATTTTCTGATCTTGATCAAGCATCTTTACATGAGTACTACACGCGCGCGTGTATACCTTTTCTCTCTGTGATGCATGTTTATGATCAAAATCATGAAGAAGGATCTGATTTTAGTTTTAATTTTAATTTCAAAAAATGTATTTTAACTATTTTTGGACAAATTATTGTTCAGAGTTGATCACAGTGTTCATCAATGGAATAGCAACGGAGGTCAGAAGAGGGCCTATAGACATTAAAGCTATGTTTGGTGGAGATTTCGCGGTGCTTCATTCGTCGGGAGTGGCAGTTGAGATGAATGAGTTTGGAATTCTGGTTCAGGGTTTGCTCCACGGCGAAAGCTATTTTCTGGTAATTCATTCCGGCCATTGATTATCTTATTACAAATGAATTGTTTTTACTAGAATAGAAGATGCAAAGATTCAGTTATAGGTAGAGATTCCTTCGAACAATGTCGGCCCAAATTTATGGAATACTTGCATTGGAAATTGTTGGTCTAAAAACGTCAGCCCTCATTTTTAATGGATATGTGCACTGAATTCCATTCTGATTTTCATCGTTACTACGTTTTTTGAGGCAAAACAAATATTTTCTATTGCACTTCTTAACTAAATCATTTACACTCAATTCTAGATCCATCCCATTATGATGGTAGGCTAAGAAATTGAGGTTAATTTCTTAAAATATTTAGGGTTAAACTAAGAGTAACTGATCATAGAGTATTGGTAGTTTGGTACTAATGAAAGAATTATATCCTTAGTTGTTGTAATCCAATTTAAAATCCCTAATATTACTTCTTTTTTCTTTATCTTATTCTTACTTTAGTGCACAGCCAGTATTGTTATTTACAGTGTATCTTATTCATGTATTATTAATTTAGTAATATTTGTTACTATTATATTAAATTAAATATCTTAACCGATAAATTAATTTGTTGAAATTATTTTCAGGTTCCAAGGCATCCTTGACGTAGAGTTTGAAGTCAGCTGCCGGTCGTAGATTGCGTCCTCCTTATAAAGCAAATAACTGCTATTGTCTTAGAGTTATATTTTTACATGTGATTTTCTTTTCTCTTTTTCATTACTAATATATTTATTGCTCTTCTTTCTTTATCAAGATCAATATCTCTGAAGCACACAAACCTCTCTCTTTCTCTCTCTCTACATACAAATTCTACATATATGATATGGTTAAAAATTTGATATCTTTCTACTCCCTCTGTTCTATGGAAAGTTTCATCTTTCTTATTTTCATAAATTACTACACACTTTATTTGAGGGATCTACGATTTTGCCAATTTTATTCATAACCAACAATTCTCTTAAATAATCGTGTCGAAAAAATAAGACACTTTCTATGGGACGAAGAGAGTATAGTTTAATGCCCTTTTTGATTTATATAAATTTACAGTTGATAATTTTTGTCACACTATGTATATATAAATGATTAATCATAAAGTATCTTTTAATTATTAACTCAAGAACGCCATCAGATCCATCCCTTTCTCTAAAGTGTGACTGCGTATTTTAAAAGCTGTACGATTGATGGGGTTTGTGTACGTGCATAATTTGGCTCCTGCATAATGTCAGAAATAAATAAATAAATAAATGTCGTAGAATTATTAAATAAGTTCTTGTATATGAAGTCCGGAATTCAATGGAAAGATTCCCAACATGACTCCCAGCACCGACAACTGTAACCAATCTATGAAGCTGCCATGATTTAATTTGTTCGACTTTGATTTTGGAACATAAATGGTGTCTCCAAATACTCTAATTACATATCTTTATTTTGGAATATATATTAGTTCAAATTTAATGGAATTGGATGCATGGGTGATTGAGTTTCCTCCAATATTTTTTACTTTTAGCATAATTAAATCTAGCTATTTGCGTATCCCAAATTATATATAGTCGATCAAAGAATATGCACCCGAAAATTCGTGTGTATTTGTATACTCTTAGAAATAGAATGAATGGTCAGTTGTTATGTAAAGGAATTAAAGGATCTGGACTTAATTACACTACTAATGTTTTTACATGTCGGGCTTAAAAAAAAAAAAAAAAAAAAAAAAAAAAAAAAAAAAAAAAAAAAAAAAAAAAAAAAAAAAAAAAAAAAAAAATATTTTGGGCTTTAGGATTGAACCACATAATTTCATATTAAAGTAATGCTTAGGAAATGAGAGAAGCGGAAAGGTGAGGGATTTACACATGCACTAATAATCTTTTTAGACATAAAAATTTGTTTTTTCTTTTCGTTATTATATTTTTGGGAATATTTATATGTGTTTTAATAAATATATGAAATGGTTCAAAGAATCGGGGACTTTGTTTGTTGTTGAGATGTCATTCGTAGGTTTTATTGGCTTTCAATCAACTCGAAAAGTGTAAGTTAATGTTTACACTTGAGAAATTTATTTCACAATGTGTTTGTATTTGAGTGCTTTGAATTGTCTCATAACAAGTTTTAGTATCGTTTACTTCTTAGTACAACCTTATCCTTCAATTTTACCTCTTTACCCACTAAGCCCGTCCCGAGGGATCGAATTCGGAGTTTCGGACAACTGTCCAAGACTCATTACATTGAGTGTCCAAAATTTTAAATTCGTACAAACGTATGTAATACTATAAGATTCAAACCACATACCTCTTATAATTAAAACTCATGTCTTACATTAATTGCATACAAGCATTGTTTTATATTTTTATATAAAACAATAGAATATGTATAGTAGTATAAAATTTGAGTCCTTTTTTTTTGTATTTATGGCCCTGTTTTTATATTGGAGGCCTCAAAGTTTTGTTTCGTACTGGACTATATTTATTTAGGACCGGCCCGATTACTAATTTTAAGCACGTGTTTGATTGAAGAGAATTAAGAATGATAGAAATAGAAGATAGATAAGTTGTAGATATGGGTGTAAATTCCGTTAACTCAAACCGAATCAAATTAAAAATTGGGTTAATTGAAAGTTCAATTATCTATTTTGCATAACCAAACACTAATCCAAAACATTTCGGTTTAGTTCGGTATTTTTACAAAAAAAATCAATTTGATTCAGTAAGGTTTCGGTTTAACCCGAAAATCTTGAGATGGAAAAAAGATAATTTTAGAAAAGAAAAATATGAAAGACCTTTATCTTTGATTAAATATAATAATTCTTATTAAGTTTATGAACTAAAAGGCATGTAAAGTAAAAACATGCATATAAAATATATTCAATATATAAGTAAAATTATATCTAACAATCTAAAAATCAAACACAAACTAACTCGTTAAGAAATACCACATCAAAGGAGAAACAATATAATGAAAAAAAATAGAAGAAGAAAAAAAATGAAAGGTGAGAATGTTAAGAGTTGAATAAGATGATAAGTTTTTAGACTACTTTAAAGATATAAAAAGTAAAATATTTTTAGTTCGGTTTGGTTTGGTTTACAAATTATTTAATTATATACTGAATTGAAAATAAAAAATACATCTTTCGTCCTGTTATTTTGGCTCACATTTCTAATTGAGACGTTCCAATATAAAAGGTTCATTCTAAAAAAGTAAAAAAATGTGTGGACCAAATTTAACAACAAAAAAGTCAAACAATCTATACCACATAAAATCACTTTCTTAATTTCTATAACGAAAGAAATGAGCCGCAAATAGCGGGATGGATGGAGTACAAAATATGATAACCGAATACCAAACAAAGCTAACTTTGATTCAGTTGGTTCGGTTCGACCGGTTAACCGATTAGATTGACAACCCTAATTGAGAGAGAAATCTACATCTTATCTTGTTAAGTAGGAGAGGAAAATAAGAGAGGAAAAAAATGGTGGGACCCAACATGATTTTTCTCTCTCCAAAGTCAGAGAAGAAAGAGGGGTCAAATGAAACTTGACAAAGAATTAACAATTATGCCCTCTTAGACTATCCCCATCAGCTATTTTTTCGTGACAAAAATATTTTGTTAAAAAAAATGAAAACTAAGAGTGTCAGACCAGTCTTGGGTTGTCTGCAGCCCTTCAAGCCGTCTATTGTTGATTTCCTTCGAACAGTGGAGCAGTTGCCACGTGGAAAATTTCTATTGGTGGTTTATCATTTAGTTTTGGTTCAATTTATTTAAAAAAAGATCATTAATAAATTACTCATAAAATAAAATAAAAATGTTATTAAAATTCGTTATTTTTTCTCTCTATAAATAGAGCCAAATATTATTATGTTTTGACCAACAAGAAGAAACCCCTCTTTTGATTTCAAGCTTTCAATAAATCGAAGATCCATTTTTGTTCACATTATGGATCCAAATCACCCAGATTTTCCATGGTTTCAACAATTTTCCAATTCCAAACAATTTTCAAGTTCCAAGTATAAAAAAAGAAACTCCTTTCCAAATTCTCAATTCTCTCCAAATCTGAACCAAATTCCTGCCTCGTTTCGTGTCTTCTTCACAAAATATTTCTCGCAATTTATTTCTAGATGAACAAATGCCAAATAAAAATCGAAGGGGCCTAAAAAATGTTTGGTGTATGAAAGAAGATATAGCTCTTATGTCACGTTGGGTCTTCACTAGCAAAGATGCTATACAAGGTAAAAATCAAAGAGGAACCAGCTTATTGCTATCCAATTTATGGAATCTTATGCCTACATGTATGAATGAGTGAGTGAGTCTTCACGATGGAAAATTATCGGTACTACAAACATTTTTGCATGCATAGGGGACAAAGCCTTACTACCTCAAATATTGAAAATGACAATACAAAAGGTTCATATGCATGGTAAAATATCATAAGAAGTGGAATCCAATGTCTCTCTATTTAATATGCACATTACCTATCAAGATCATAACAAATACTATATATTTGCTATTTTCTCTTCATATTAAGCCACCATTTGCACAATAAATTCATTTTATCTTCTTCATAACAGTGTCTAGCTCCAAAATCTTTTCATTCGACACAGTTTCAAATGAGAGTCATTTCCAACTCCCAGAATTTAATCAATGGCGATAGCGGGTTCAACAACAAAATCATAAAAATGATGACATCATTATCAATGTCATGGTCTTCAATGTGACAGAAGGCTCTCGGAGACCTACTACTAGAAGGAGAAGGAGGTATCTTAACAGAGAACACGAGATTGGTGCGGAGTGCTTGATGACCGACTATTTTGGAGATCACCCGACATATACTCCAAAAATGTTCCGATGGAGATTTCGCATGCAGAAATCATTATTCCTACGTATAATGGAGGCTCGTACTGCTCATGACGAATATTTTCATCAGAGGCGTGATGCCGCCGACAGACAATCTCTTTCACCGTTACAGAAATTTACTGGTGCAATGAGAGTGTTGGCATATGGGACATCAACTAATGTCGTTGATGAATAACTACGGATGAGTGAAACTGTGACAAGGGACTTTCTCATATATTTCTTAGAAGGTATCATTTCTTGCTTCGGTGCCACGTACCTCAGGAGGCCTAATGAGTAAGATTTGGCAAGACTACTCAATGTTGGGGAACAATGTGCTTTCCCCTGCATGATTGGTAGTATTGATTGCATGCATTAACAATGGAAAAATAATCTTAATGCGTGGGCTAGACAATTTACAGGCAGAAGTGGAGCACCAACAATCATTTTGGAAGTTGTTGCATCTAATGATTCATGGATATGGTATGCATTTTTTGGAACGATGGGTTTGGAAAATCATATCAACGTACTACACCGATCTCCCCTTTTCAATGATGTTTAAGAAGTTTGATTACCAAATATTAGTTATTTAGTGAATGGTAGCCAAGACGATCAAACATATTATCTAACTTATGGCATATATCCTTCATGGGTTGCATTTGTCAAGTCAATTACTACTCCATAGCTCCCAAAGCACAAGTTATTCGCTCAACACCAAGAGTCTGGTAGAAAAGATGTTGAACGAGCATTTGGAGTTCTACAAGTTCGTTTTGCTTTTATTCGATGCACAATATGATAGTAGAAGATGATATGGAGTCGTACCTAAATTATTTTGATCATACAGAATATCTTACGGATGTACCTCCAAATGTACAAGCAGAAGATGAGGAACCGTTTCACTACTCTAGTTCACGCACTACAAATCTTCGCTCGCATATGTTTAATAGAGACCAACTTCGAAATAGAGAAGCTCATATCACCCTTCGAATTGACTAGATTGAACATATATGGCCAAATTTGGCCCTCATCTGTATATTATGTAAAATTTGCATATATTCGATCGTCCATTTCATATTTCATTCATCAATTTGTAGCTCGATTATGCATTTTGATTTACGTATTTCTAATCTGTTGGTCCAGAGACGAGTCTTTAGGTGTAGAGGGGGGTAAATGCACCTAAGTCCAAGTTTCAGCTCGAACGCGAAAGTCAATCTTTTACTGAGTATGCTAGCTAAACTATTCATCTAACCAAATTAACTTTCTGATCGTGTGGGCAGAGCGGTTCGCTCAATTGAGTCTTGTCTACTAACTTTAGTCAGTCTAAAGAAATTTCAGTATAGAATAAAGGTGGAAGTGTAAGCCCAAATTTTATCTTCCCTTCTTTGAAAAACGTTTTTAATGAAAATTTGTTAAAGTCGTGCTTGTGCATAGAATCGCTTTATTGAAAATATGAGTTATGCTTTGTAAACAACTTTATGCGATATGAATAGTAAGCAATAAAACAAGAAATGCACAATGATTTTTAAAATGGTTCATTTACGCAAGATCCTACTTCCACTGTCTTGAACAAAGCAGGAGTTCTTGAATTAATTTATACTCAGCAAGTCCCAGTCGATCTGTATGCAGGACAGATACTCTACTTCTAGTCGTAGTGACTTTACAATTGTTTCAAACACAGAGTATGATTTTTTCCAACTAGAAGGAGTTCTTACAATAAGAACAGTTCACAAAAATATGAACTCCTTCGGTGTTCTAAGCGTTTGATTTAACAAAGGTGAGCTTAAAATAGAGAAAGGGAAGTAGATGATCTCTAGAGAGAAGAACTAAGGGGTGTTTAATCTGAGTTGTAAGTTCTTCGCTTGAGTGAGCTTTAAGTTCTCTAGAGAGTTTGAATACTTGAGTAATTTGTGTTCCCGATGTCTTCATCGCTTGAAGATTGATCTCTATTTATAGTTAAGACTTGTGAAAAGATCTGTTGGAGGGGACATATCCACGTGTCAAAACACGACAAGGAAAACGGTCATATCAAATTTGAACGTTACTGTAGATATTCTCTATTTTTCATCCTTGAGGGCAGCTTTGTGTCAGTGCAAGTACAGTGTTGGCAGCTCCATATTGCTCGAGGTTGAGGCTTGTTCATACTCCAAAGCAGATGTTGAGTTGACTTCCTCTGATTCCTCGGACATTTTATATTGAGTTGTCCTCTACTGACATTCTTCTGAGATTATCATCAGTTGGTTCTGAGCCACCATACTGAGTTCTTCAATAATGAGTTCGTCTGGCTGACAAATAGTAAGCTACTGAACTCTAGCTAGTCTACTAAGTTCTTAACATGCTGAACTCAATTAAACTATTACATTATAAGTTTCATCACTTAGCTAGGGGTTTTAGGATCTTCAGATCTTATCATACTGAATCCTATTCCCAACATATTCTTCTTGTAATCTTCAATTTGAGTAAGCGTATACTTTTTGTTTGCATGGTGATAATGTTTTAATTTTAATTGGGGATTGTAAATAGAATTTCTAATTAAATTGATATTTTAAATTTAATAAAAAATAGCATAGATAGTAAGTAGTTAAAAATAAATCAAAAAGAAAATTAAAGTTAGATTAGTTAGGTGTTATTGATGAGGGATATAAATAGATAGTGGGGTTAAGGAGAGAGAAATGTGTATTTTACTAAAAAGTTTAGGTTGGTTGAGGAGTATGAATAGTCTTAGGGGGGAAATTGGGCTTCATGTGATTTTTGAATATGTTCATTTTTTTAAACTAGAAATCATTTCTGACTTTTCACTTCTATACAACAATAGAAGAGGATGGAAAAGAAAATCGGTGAGGATCATCTATCCCATTTTTCGTATCCCATTCTATGTCTCACTAATGAAATGGTGACATGTGTATTTTATTTTATACTCCCTCCGTCTCATTATTCTTGTCCAATTTACTTTTTGCACGGTTTTTAAGGAGAGTTGTTAGTTGTGTGTAGATTGGTATAAAGTTGTGGGTCCCACAAAAAAGTTGTGTGTAATAATTTACTAAAAAAGGAAAGTGGACAAGAATTTTGGGACAACCCAAAATGGAATAGCGGACAAGAATAATGGGACGGAGGGAGTAATTATATACCTTATTTGGATTACTTAACACTAGGGGTGGGAGTTAATTGAGGTAAAAATAAACACATGTCACCATTCCTTTAGCGGGAATGAAATGTGACACAATGAATGAGATAGAGGATCCTTAGTGGAAGACAATATCTTCTTTTTCTTCACTTCTTCTCATAAAAAAGATATATATTAAATCTCTTATATTTCTCACATTTCTTTTCCTCTTTAATTTTTTTCTTACATATTTATGTCCTTTCATCTTCTCCAATTAACTATATAACAGCTTAAGGAAAATATAAATCAGATATAATAGGGACAATATGGAGAAGATACTAATTTAGCATGGCCAAGCTGCTAAGGAGAGAATATATCGAAATTGGTCCTCTATTGTAGCTCTGGTCCGATTTTGGTCATTTATTGTAGTGTTGCCCGATTCTAGTCCTTTAACTTTCAAAGTCGTCTGATTTTGGTTCTTTTGGTGAGAGTGATGAATGCGCAAAAACTTTTGATGATTAACTCTATTGTAGCTCTGGTCAGATTTTTAATTGATAACTTACATCAAAATTGTATGATATTATTTGTATTCTTCTCTCACATCCTCACCCGTAAGCCCTTCTACTCCATATCCAATTCAAGCAAAACCTCCTCACTACAATTCAAGCTTTGCTCGTTGATAGCTCCGGCCAGAATCAACGACTCTTCAGGTGATGATTAGGATGTGGGACATCACAATCTTCACTCTATTCAGCATACCGGAACACCCTAACCAAGAAAACCTGATGAGTGATTTTTACACCATATCATCTTGTTCTTTTTAAGCTTATTTCTTTCATTTCTATCTATTTTTAGCTTTTGTTTTGTTTAGAGTTATACATTCGATATTTTTGGTTTTGTAGGTTACTTGCTCGTTTTGAGCATATTTGGAGGTATTTGGCACATAAAAGAAGAAATACATGATCATTGATGCATTGAAGGCAACGATAGAGTTTTTTGGATGAAGGATGAAGAAGATTTGAAGTCGGATGTTGAAGAAACCGAATTTCGAAGGTCTAAAACGGGGAAGTTGGGAAATCGTGTATCAGATGAGTCTAACGATCTTAGAATCCGATCTCCACCATTTAAATCGTTCTTCTATGTGTTGGGAGCATCATGACAAAGTTTCGCGAAGATCCAACGGTTATTGAAGGAGATATCGCGATTTTCCCAAAACTGGTTTGTGTAGAAAATTAAAGCTATGGGAGACTTGGCCGAAGCACTAGGATCGCGGTCCACATTTTGCGCTAAACCGTGGTTTCATATATCTATCTCAAAAACATAGATTTTCGAAGCACTGGACCGCGGTCCTTGTCTGCTCAAACCCATATTCGCATTTTTTCGGACCGAAACGTATATAATCCCCTCCAGACTTCATTCTTATGCACCACACACAATATTTTTGAGATTTACCACCCTCCGAGCAGAGAAACACCTAAGGCATCCCTCTGTTGAAGAGAAGACGAAGATTGAAGACTACAACTAGAGAATCAAGTGTGAGGATCAATCTGCTAAATTCTAGGTTGTGTTATTCCTTCCCAATTTTGATTAGGGCTTTTGATACTTGAATTGTAATTTGAATATCTTGTGATTGTTTTCCTACGAATATGAGTAACTAAATTCTCTTGTGTGTGGTTTAAGCAGGATCTATATTTTTGATGAATTGGTTCGAACCCTAGTTTTGGAATGGATGAATTATTTTGTTTCTTAATTGTTGTGCTTGATGTTAATTTCTCTATGGTTCTTAACATTGATTTGTCATCATCTTAGATAATTATAGACAATATAAGAAATAGACAATACGGCGGATCATACCTGATTATCTGTCTAATATTGCAATTAAGTGTCTAGATTGTCACCATTGGTTTGGGATAATTTAGAAGGCTCTAAAATCCTTGAGCATGATACAATTCTTAGGTTCATGATTTGATCATATGATTGACCCTTATGACTATAAATTAGAGATCTCCCACAATGAGGGGTAGGCATGGGTCGAGTACCCGCGAAATGGGTACCCATATGTGGGTACCCGCGATTGCGGGAAACAAATTTTCCTACCCGAACCTTTCCGCATAGAGCGGATACCCGCATGCAGGTACGGGACGGGAACGGGAGTACCCGCGAAATAATCACATTTTATATAAAATTCAAATAAATACTAATTTTTTTCAAAAAACAACCACAAACATTCAAATTTTAATTTGTTGTATATCACTAGGTTTCTAAACCCATTAACATTACATATTTATTTACATTGTTATAAATATGTAAATATATTATATATATATATATATATATATATAATGCGGGTACTCGAACGGAAACGGGTAATGAAAAATAATACATGTACCCGTGCCCGACCCAACACTAAAATTGCGGATACCCGCGAAACGGGTACCCGTACCCGCTTTTTCCGACCGGAACGGGACGGCTACAGGGATGGTAACCCATTCATTTTGTCCACCCCTACCCACCATCATACGGAATCCCTAGAGCCTTAGTGGATAAACCAACAAAATAAATCCATAAATGCTAGCTAGATAATGAAAATGAGTCGATCATCTTAGGCATATTGATTGTTAAACATTCGCACTCTTCATCAATTTTGAAACCACACCCGTCTATCATCCTGCTTTTACATTCTTGCTATTTTCAATTTCGTACTTTAGAATAGATCAAACAAAATTTAGGACCAAGTAGATACTAAAATAATTAGGATAATTATAACATAGCTGAGTCCTTGTCAAATCGACCTAGATTAGGTACTTACCGTTTCGTGCACTTACGAGAATTGTTATATGTTCATCAAAACTCATGCGCTTTCCAACTGCTAATGCATAATTTCTAAATCTCATTAGCCTCCAATTTCAAAGTTTGAAGCAAATAGGGTGAACGCTTCTCAATTTCATATATTAAGCGTCTTAATTTCAAGTATCTTCTTATTGTTGGAAATAAATGTGTTGGTCCGGAGACGAGTATCAGGTGTTGGGGGGGGGTGTGAATACACCTGATTGCAAGTTTTTCCTCAAACGCGAAAGTCAACTGAGCTGAGTTTTCCTACTGAATATTCAGAGCCAAATATAAACCTTCTGATCGCGGGTCAGAGTGATTCAGCAGCTGAGTCCCTTCTACTGACTTGAGTCAGTATGTGGATTTCAGTTGCAGAAAGTAGTGTAGATAAGTGTGGGGCCCGGAAGACTTCATCTCTTTGAAAACGTATTTATGCAAACCAAAATCGTTTTGGTTGGTGTACTTTTTAAGTTCGTTTTATGCAAAGGATGATTTTATAAATAGTTTGAACACAATCCAATAAAACAGTAAACAACACAAGCAATTTTTAACGTGGTTCGGATACGCAAGATCCTACATCCACGGTCCTACAGAACAAGAGTTCTTATTGATTAATCCGAGCAAGCCTCAACAAGGAATCTGTGCGCTGGACAGACCTTTCTAAGTTATAGTCCTTAACGACTTTTACAAATCAAACCAAAGTTTGAAGGGGAGGGGATGATCTCCAACAATGAAGGAGTTCTTACAATAAGAACAACTCACAGAATGTGAACTCCTTCGAAGGTTCTAAGCTAAGATATAACAATGGAGCTTAGATAGAGAAGGGGGAACTAAAGAATCTCTAGAGAAAAGAACTAAGGATTTTTGGTGATCGCTGTATTGCACCAAATAATCCTACAAAACTTGAGAATTATATCAGTATAGTTCACATGGTATCGAACACAGGGAACGGAGGACTAGACACATTATTTTTCTACTTATCTTGAGTTTGGTTAGCAACCACGCAAGTTTTAGGATTTTATCTAAACTAAGAACTTGTAAAAACTGAAGAAATTTGTAAAAACTGAAAACTGAAAATAAACTGTTTTAACTGGTCAGTTGAGAGATAGGTCCAGCAGAATATTCAGCACACACGTAATTACAATCCTCGACACTTAATATGAATTAATCTTAAGAATCTACTAGTTATAGACCATCGTAACTTAAACTGCATGATCCGCACTCCCACTTACTTAGTCGGTAATCGCCATGTTGGGCATCGAAACGGCTACTTCCCTAACCTAGCTACAACCTACATTGTTGGGCAATCAATAGATTTAATAGCTAGACAGCTTTATCGAACTAAGGGAGCCTAGTATAGGAGTTCACTCGTATGTTGGGCATCTAATAGTCTCCTACCGGTTTAATCCAATTATTCTAATGAATAACTTTGCTACTTACCTAGCCTTGTTCCACGAGAAACGATGGAAGTACTAAGTTAGCTACAAACTACGCAACTTAGGGTGATCAAGCCTAAATTACTAGTTAGATTAAATAAACCAGAATTAACTCAAAACCCTTTCAATCAATTATTAGAACCTAAGCCTCATGTACTCTTCACGTGTGTGTTTTACATTTTGCCGGACCACTAAAAGTTTTAGCTACTCATGAAAACGTCCTGACTGCACATGTGAGACACTTTGCATAACAGAATTATAAACATTCGTAACCCTAATTCTAGCATGCACGGATATTAAAAATAGAACAGTAGACACGAACGGAATCTTAAAACGAAAACACGAACTGCAATTAAAAATAAAACAAAAGAAAAACGAGAGTACCGAATGAGTCGTCGATCTCTCTACACAAACGAACGGAAATTAAGAACTAACAACTCTGGAAATTCGAACATCAATCAACTGAAATTAAAGTGTTTGTTTCTTCCTATCTACTTCTTGAATCGAAATGGAAATGGTTTGATTTCTTCTCCTCAGCGGCGGTGGAATCGGCGGCGGCGGCGAATTGATTGGACGGAAAGGATGGATCGGAGGCGAGAGACGTGTATGAGGAGGTGTTGAATTTCGTGCCTCTCTTCCCCTTTTATATGGATGCTCCTTTATCTAGATGAACTAGGGTTCCTTTTCGGATAAGGAAAGGATTCTTTGAGATAAGGAAAATATCTTATCCTTCCTTATTTATCCACTTTCCTTCCCTTTCTCTAATTCCGGCCAAATCCGTTCATAATCACGCCATTCCAGCTGGAAAATGCATTACCACATCATTTCCACGTCACGTGCCAAATCAGCCTAATTTCCTGCACAACTGCCAACAAAAGCGTCTCGCCTGCACAGTTAAGAGACTTTTCGGACAAAAATAATTAGGTACGAAAACGATTCATCAAATCTCCTTACACTTGAACTATACTCGCCCTCGAGTATAAGAAGAACAAAAGATAAGTACCTAATTATTTCGGTCCTCCCCAAGACTGAAGACTCAAAATAAAAGACAAGACTCAAACAAGGACAAGACTGAACAAGGACGAAAGAAAGAAAACAACGGACTCACAAACGAAAACAAGAAGTCATACCAATCAATTCAAAAATTTCCACACCAATTCACTAGCCAAGCAATGTCAAACCTTGCAATCATGATCTCATCCAACAAGTAGACAATGCAAATTTTGAAACTAAGCACATATATATCAACTTGGTCAAAATCAAAATAATGTGGATCTCCTCAAGATTCACTCAACACTCAACTAGTCTAGGTCCGGTTCAAGCCACTCAAAAGAAAACAATCCACGCAATCACGATAAAAGATAATCACAATAGCAATATCAAGGAGGTCTTTCTCATTCGGTTGTAATGGTGCTTAGGACTTAGCCAAATTGATGTTGGTAAAGGTCCTAGGGGTACTAAGCTCCATTAAAATTCAGATTCAATGTTATGCATGTAAAACTCTCTCACCTGTGCAGTCAAGACAGCCAAACTCCCACCACTTTAGAAAATTTACTTCAATGCTACAACATCAATACTATGCACTCGTACTCTTTCTTTTACGCCACATTTCAAATTCAGATTTTTTTTTTTTCGTGGCATATACTTACGTTTTTAGCAAACTGGGCACAAACTGTCTCAACTGTACAGAGAGGACACTTTGATTTCTGCTTATATAGAGCAGTTTTTACATTTAGATTTTTTATCCAATTTGTTTTCTGCAGCATGTCTAGACTAGGCAGGTAGGAGACATATGTAATACTCTTCAAATTTTAACTATCATGCACAAGAGAGTTCGTAAAACATGCAATAACATGGGTCAAGAGAAAGTTTAAAAGGCCTTGGCTAAAATTTTACTAACTCAAATCAAAGAAATGGTCAAGGCTCAAATTGGTTCACTAAGGGATAATGTAGGGTCGGAAATATTTTGTCGCGGCCGTGTGGCTAAAAATCCCTAGTACCTCCTATCATTTATCACAAGTGACTCAAACATATTGCGACTTTGCGGATAAACACTCTCAAAAGAATAGTAGGAAGTGTCCTACTTTAAGGCTCAAATATAATTTAAGTGAGTGGTATTCAATTTCGATCTAACAAAGTTTATTTTTCGTCATCCCCAAATTACATGCATATACGTGCCTAGATCTACTCTTCACAAAGTCTACAAGCAAGCATATTGAAACATGAAAGCACAAATAAGACATGCTTGAACATAGAAAACGGTACTTCAAAAATCGAAAATTTTGGCATACTTCGACACAAAATACCCCCCTCCTTACACTTAAACCTTGCTCGCCCTCGAGCAAGAGAGAAAAGACAAAACAATGAGAGAAGGCATGACAAAATAAACACAAAAACACCCTCCTTACACTTGATCCCTACCAAGTGTAAGAACAAACTAAAACTAAAAACAAAAAACAAAATAACAAGAAACACCCCCCTCCTTAGACTTGATCCCTATCAAGTGTAAGAACAAGAAAGACACACAAAAACAGACTCAAAACATAAAACAAAAACACAAAAACGAAAAATAAAATTGGGGAAGAAAAGTCACCGGTCGCCTCGCTTGGGCAGGCGAGGCAGTCTGCTCATAACTGTGTGGCGGAGGCGATCTACTCTGCGGCCAAGGGAATCCAAATCAGTCCTTAGTGTCTGCACAGTATCCTGAAATGTAGAAGGAAAAGCACTCGAGACACGAGGTCTTGGTGGATAAAACTGGATCTCCCGGTTAGGCAGTTGGTACAGTAGGCGAGTATGCCTCAACAAGTTCAAATCAAACAAAGATGGAGGATCCACCCTAGTCAAATAACGAGCATCATATATGACAAAGTTTCATTCAATGAACGTGGCAAGAATATGGTATAAAGTCATGTGACGCACTGTATGACTAGCAACTGTGAACAAGTTCTTAGCAATCCACCAACCTAAGTTAAGGCGACGCCTAGTAGTCATGCACCAAAGAAAATACAACTCATTTGCAGTCACCTTTTCAAAAGAAGTGCTCTTTCCGGTCAAATTATGGGCAAGATATTGATGGCATATGCAAAGGGTGGGATCGGCAATAAAACTCACATAAGAACCCGACGTAGTGAACTCGGCCGGGCGTTGGCTTGGGCGTCGGCTCTCGTGGCGGTTCGGTAATTGTAACTCCCGTGTGTCGATGTAACCGTCGTCTAAGCGGTTGTGGCGGGGAAGTGGACTCCGTAGCATAGTGCGAACCGGTGTCGTGCTCCTCCGATGATGAGATCGGCGTTTCATAAACAAAGGTCGGCAGTGGAGTTGGTTCTCGGTCCGTGAACGGGACTTGTTGGAGAGGAACGGCCCCTTGAAGAGCAGTGCCTTGTTTTGGCAGCGCTGAGTCTCCGGATCCGCCTGGACGGCAGCCAACCAGCGGGCTGTGGCGAGTAGGCCAGATTTCTTCTTGGGAGCCATCGGCGGCGTCTCAACTGGGCAGTTAGGAGACTTCGGGAGGAAGTTTTGAAAATTTGTAGAGAGAGAGAACAGGGGAGGAAGCGGCGGTTATAGAGAGGGAAGAAGATGAATAGTTGCTAGTGGTAGGGTTTTGGTCCCCTCTCTCCTTTTATAGAAGGAAAATTTGCAAGTAGGTCATCCTAACTGTGCAGTCTGGAGATATGGTCCCTCCATTTTTTCCGTATCAGCCCCAGTTTTTTTCTCAACTTCAATTGGCCCCAGAATTGTCTATTAATGCAATTAAATCCCTCGGAAAATTTCAGTCACTCAATTGGGTCCTCAAAAGTTGTGAAATTTGCTATTACGACCCAAATTTCTCTTCTCTTCGTTTTTGCTCCTCCAAAAACCATCTCCTTACACTTAAATCCCAATTCCATACTTAGCCAAAATATGAAAAAGAAAAGAAACAACACCAAGCATAAAATCAAACTAAAAATACGAAATCAAAGAAAAATGGAAAAAATACGGGTTGCCTCCCAGAAGCGCCTCTGTTTAAAGTCTTCGGCTAGACCTCCTCTTTAAAGAGTCAAACATAAGAGGGAATGGACAAGCTCTACTCGTCCACATCATCTATCATTGCAGCAGCATGATAAATCTTAATGCGATGACTGTTGATCGTGAAAGTATCACTACTACTCTGCCTGGCCAGACAGAACACACCCGGAATGGACCTATCCATCTTGAGCGGAGCTTTCCGGGCATGATGCGTAGGCGCGATTGGTAAAGTAATACAAGTTGGCCCACTTCAAAAGTCTTCATACGGATCGCTTTATCATGCCACGCTTTTGTGCGATCTTTGTACCTCATAGCCACATCATAGGACTCCAACCGGATTTCTTCAAGCTCTTGAAGCTGATATTTCCTCTCCTTAGCACTTTCGGTCAGATCCAAATTGACTTTTTGTACCGCCTACCAGGCCTTGTGTTCCAACTGCACAGGCAAGTGATAATTTACCAAAAATTAATCTATACGGAGACATACTGAGTGGAGTTTTATGGGCTGTTCGATAAGCCCATAAGGCGTCATCCAGCCTCATACTCCAATCTTTCCTGACGGATTGACCGTTCCAAGATAGATTTCACTTCCCGATTTGACACTTCAGCTTGCCCATTCGTTTGAGGATGGTAAGCGGTAGAAACTCGACGGGCTACTCCATATTTCTTCATCAACGATTCTATGGTACGGTTGTAAAAATGTGTTCCTTGATCACTTATGATGGTCTTAGGTACGCTGAATCTGCAAAAGATGTTAGTTCGAAGAAATCCTGCAACCACTTTAGAGTCATTAGTTTTTGTAGCCTTTGCCTCAACCCATTTAGAAACGTAATCAACAACAAGTAAAATGTACACGTTACCTTTTGAATTAGGAAACGGACCCATGAAGTCCATACCCCATACATCAAATATCTCACAAAATCTCAAAGGCTTTTGGGGCATTTCATCCTTCATAAATATATTCCCGGTCATTTGGCAACATGCACATGACTTACAGTAATTGTAGGCGTCAAGGTGTAGGCTCGGCCAAAAGAAACCCGCATCCAACACTTTTCTTGCGGTTCGTTTTGGTCCGAAGTGTCCTCCATAAGCGGATGAATGACAATGGAATAGGATGTCGCCTTGCTCTTCTTCCGGAATGCATCTTCGGATAACTGGATCAACTCCCATTTTCCAAAGGATTGGATAGCCCAGAAGTATTGCTTACACTCGCTATTCAATTTTGCTTTTTGGGCATGAGTGAACTCGGGTGGAAGCTGCTCAGAGGTCAAGAAATTCACAATATTAGCAAACTAAGGTAATTTAGAAGTGTTACCCACGGTTTTCAGCAATTTTGGTTCAGACTTGTCTTGACTGGGCAGCTGAGACACTTTCTGGACTCCAACCGTAAAACACTGTGTGGGCAGAAGCTTGGCAAGACTGGAAACTGTCTCAGGAACAACATATAAATGCTCTTCGGGAAAAATCTCCTTAATTGGCTCTCCATCATCTTTTTGATTCAATCGGCTCAAGTGATCCGCCACATGGTTTTCGGCTCCTTTCTTGTCCTTAACCTCCCAATCAAATTCTTGTAAGAGAAGAATCCATCAAATAAGTCTCGGCTTTGATTCTTTCTTTGCAAGGAGGTGCTTGACGGCGGTATGATCGGTATACACAATGATCTTCGAGCCAAGTAAATATGAGCGAAACTTGTCGAAGGCAAAGACGATAGCTAACAACTCTTTCTCTGCAGTGGAATAGTTGCATTGTACTGGATTTAATGTCTTGGATGCATAATAAATCACGTGGCTCTCCTTTCCAGATTTATGTCCCGAAGCGCCCCGACCGCACGATCGAATCATCGCACATAATCTCGAATGACTTGTTCCGATCCGGGGCTGCATCACATGAGCTATTGTAAGCTTGTCTTTAAGGACGGTGAAGGCCTCCTTACACTTAGTATCGAAATCAAACTCGACATCTTTGTGAAGTAGCCTTGTTAGTGGTTGAGTGATCTTTGCGAAATCCTTTATGAAACGCCGATAAAAGTCGGCGTGCCCTAAGAAACCATGAACTTCCTTTGGAGTAGTCGGATATGGCAACTTCGCGATGGCCTCCACTTTTGCCTTGTCGACTTCAATTCCTCTTTTAGAAACAACGTGACCGAGCACTATCCCTTCGGTCACCATGAAATAACATTTTTCGTAGTTCAATAACAAGTTCTTCTCCACACATCGAGCTAGGACTTTGTCGAGGTTCTTCAAGCACGAAGTGTAAGAATCACCATAGACGGTGAAGTCATCCATGAAAATCTCGATAAGGTCTGAGAATATGCTCGTCATGCACCTTTGAAAGGTGCCCGGCGCATTGCATAATCAAAACGGCATTCTACGGTAAGCAAACGTTCCATAAGGGCATGTGAACGTCGTTTTATCTTGATCTTCATCTCACACTTGGATTTGGAAATAGCCGCTATATCCGTCCAAGAAGCTAAAATAGACTTGCCCCACAAATCTCTCGAGCATTTGATCGATAAATGGAAGCGGGAAATAGTCCTTTCGTGTCGCCGCATTGAGCTTCCTATAATAGATACACATGCGCCATCCCGTCACTAAGCGTACTGGAACCAATTCGTTCTTCTCATTCTTGACAACTTGGAATCCGGACTTCTTGGGCACAACATGTATGGGACTCACCCATTTGCTATCCGATATGGGATAGATAATTCCCATGGATAAGAGCTTCAATACCTCTTTCAGCACGACCTCCCTCATGTTCGGATTAAGTTTTCTTTGATGGTCTCGAAAAGGTTTGCTATCCCCCATGAGGAAAGAGTTCTGGCAAATCTCGGGACTTATGCCGGTGATGTCGGCTAAAGTCCATCCTATGGCTTTCTTGTGCTTCTTCAGAATCTCCAACAACGTCTTTTCTTGATTTTCATCAAGTTCTTTATTAATGATGACGGGTAGCGTCTCATTATCTCCGAGATAGGCATATTTCAGATGTGTTGGAAGTGGCTTAAGTTCTAGCTTTGGTGCCTTGATGATTGACGGCAGCAGCTTTTCAGAAGCGTCCTGCCTGGGCAGTTGAAACATGCTGCTGACAGTTTTCAATTCTGGAGTTGCGTACAAAGCCGAGATGCTTTCTCTGATCTCCTCGTTCCTCATATACTCGAGGTCTGATTCGGTCAGTCCTTGAGTCAAGGTAACCTCCATTTTATCCTGCATCATATACGTCTCAAGATATTCTTGGACAAAGCTTTCGATGGAGTCAGTAGATAAAGCATCTTCATTTTCATGATCAAAAGACATCTTAAGTGCTTCAGCAATGTGATGAACATAGATTTCATTATGATATGCAACACTTATAGATCCTTCATCTATATTGATTATGGCCTTCACAATTTGTAAGAACGGCCTACCCAATAGAACACCTGCAGTACCCTCAACGTTCCTATCATTAGTGTCTATGACATAGAAATCTGCTGGATAGACAAAGTTGTTAATTATGACCAAGATGTTTTCAAGTAAACCTACCGGGGCAATGCATGACCTATCCGCTAATTGAATTATCACTTTAGTGGATACTAATTCAGCTCCAATCAATTAATTATAAATGGATAATGGCATAACATTAATGAATGCACCTAAATCACACATAGCCTGCTTAATCATAACATTTCCCATCAAGCACGGTAGTGTAAACATACCTGGGTCAGTACACTTAGCGGGTAGCATCCTTTGAATGATTGCCGAGACGGGGTGGTCCATGACAATTTTCCCGGACTTTGGAATTTTTCCAGCAATAAAATCCTTAACGAACTTCCCTAACTTTGGACTTTTGACGGCTTCAAGGAAAGGAATGTTGATCTCTAATTTCTCAAACAGCTTAAGGTAGTCCATGTACTCCTTGTTCGGCGTCTTTTTCCTTTTCAGAGCTTCGGGAAATGGTGGAGGAATCAGATTTTCAGGCTCCGACTGGCCAGTCAGGACATCCTCCTCATTTCATTCTTGTTCTGGATCCTCAGCATACTGCTCCTTTAAGCCTTCTGATGGTATAGGTTGTTCTGCATCCTTCTTCTTCTCGGACGACTTTTCTGTTGACTTCTCTGGGTGTCTCGCCTGTACAGTCGGGCCAGGTAGTTCTTTCCCCTCACGCAATGTGATATGGTTGCAGTTCTAGGCATTAGGGTTCTGCTGAGTTTGAGCTGGAAGTTTCCTTTGGGAAGTTTTTATTTCCTGCATGGTAGAATTTAGCTTATTCATCTGCTTGGCCAAATTATCCATCGTCATTTGTTGCTCTTTCTTCGTTTGATTCATCTCCCGTTGGGTCTGCATCATTTCCTTCTGCAATTGTTGTTGAAATGCAGTGGTGTCCTTCTGCGAAGAAACTATTTCGGCCAAAAGCTTTTCTAAAGGGCTCTGCTGCTGCGACTGGGCAGGCGGGGCACTCTGCTGCTGAAACTGCCTTTGATGCGGGGGTCTATACGCTCGTCGATAGCTATTCCGATTAGGAGGTTGGTATGGCTGCTGATAGCCTTGTTATTGCTGGTATGGTTGCTGAAATTGGGATTGAGGCGGATTCCTCGGCTGAAAATGCTCATCCGGTTGCTTCCAACGGAGGTTCGGATGAACCCCTTGCTGCCCGCTCCAATTTTCAGCTGCATTTACATCTTCTCCCGAACATTGCAACGACGTATGCCCTTTCTCTCCGCATACTCCACATGCGTGATCGGTATTCGATCGGCTCGAAGCAGGAGCGTTCTGCTTAAGTATTAAATCGAGCTTGTCTTGCAATAAGCTGAATTTTGCCTCCACCTTACTATCGATCTCATCCATGTAATCAGAATGAGACCAATTGACAACTCTCCTTGTTGGTCTCAGCCCTTTGTATTGTGAGGTAGATTCCGCAAGTCCTTCAATAATGTTCCTTGCATCTTCGTAGAGGCTTGTGTGGAAATTCCCTCTCAGACCGATATCAACCATGGCCTTTGCTTCGTCTGTCATCCCTTGATAGAAAATTTGTAGAAGCTCCACATCCGAGTAGCCATGGTTCGGACAACTATCGACAATTCGTCCAAATCTCTCCCAATATGCGCCGAAAGTCTTGTCGATTTCCTGAGCGATCCCAGAAATTTGCTTCTTAAGTGCATATGTCTTTTATTACATGAAATACTTCTTCAAGAAGACCGTACGCATCTGGGCCCACATAGTGATTGTGTTTGGCTTTAGACTTGAGAACCATGCTTGTGCTCCATCTTGTAGTGTGAATGAAAAAGCCTTGAGCTTGAATGCATCCAGATTGCCTTGTCGGTGCAGGTTGCAGACTTGGTTGAACGACCCCAAAAAGGAATTTGGATTCTCGTCCGTCCTCCCATAAAACTTCAACATGGCAGCGACCATGTTCAGCTTGACATCGATTTGTTCAGTAGTTGTGATTTGGATTGGACCGGGAAGGTCCGCTCCCATGTCAAGTGATCCGGTATTCATCCTCAAAGGTTGTGGATCGTGTACTTCTTCCATCTCTTCCTCCTCTGATTCTAAGCTAGTTACTGGAGTATTCTGCTCACCGGCGTCTGAACAAAACAGACGTCTGTTCTGTCTCCTGACTGGTAGTTAAGACGTCTGCTGCCTTGGACAGATTCTGTTGCTTTTGCAGCTTTGTCCTCTTCCTATCCTCTTTGTTGTTTTCTCAACCTCTGGATCAAATATGAGGTTAGGGTTGGAAGACCTGCTCATGCAACACTTAAAGAACAAAAAATTAGTAGAAAAGCAATAAAACTAGATAACACCGTTCCCCGGCAACGGCGCCAATTTGGTGATCGTTGTAATCCACCAAATAATCCTGCAAAACTTGAGAATTATATCAGTATAGTTCACAGGGTATCGAACAAAGGGAACGGAGGACTAGACACATTATTTTTCTACTTATCTTGAGTTTGGTTAGCAACCACGCAAGTTTTGGGATTTTACCTAAACTAAGAACTTGTAAAAACTGAATAAATTTGTAAAAACTGAAAACTGAAAATAAATTGTATTAAGCGGGCGGTTGAGAGATAGGTCCAAGTAGAATATTCAGCACACACGTAATTCCAATCCTCGGCACTTAATATGAATTAATCTTAAGAATCTACTAGTTATAGACCATCGTAACTTAAACCGTATGATCCTCACTCCAACTTACGTAGTCGGTAACCGCCTTGTTGGGCATCGAAACGGCTACTTCCCTAACCTAGCTACAACATACGTTGTTGGGCAATCAATAGATTTAATAGCTAGACAGCTTTATCGAACTAAGGGAGCCTAGTATAGGAGCCTACTCGTATGTTGGGCATCTAATAGTCTCCTATCGGTTTAATCCAATTATTCTAATGAATAACTTTGCTACTTACCTAGCCTTGTTCCACGAGAAACGATGGAAGTACTAAGTTAGCTACAAACTACGCAACTTAGGGTGATCAAGCCTAAATTACTAGTTAGATTAAATAAGCCAGAATTAACCCGAAACCCTTTCAATCAATTATTAGAACCTAAGCCTCATGTACTCTTCACGTGTGTGTTTTACATTCTGTCGGACCACTAAAAGTTTTAGCTACTCATGAAAACGTCCTGACTGCACAGGTGAGACACTTTGCATAACAGAATTATAAACATTCGTAACCCTAATTCTAGCGTGCACGGATATTAAAAATAGAACAGTAGACACGAACGAAATCTTAAAACAAAAACACGAACTGCAATTAAAAATAAAACAAAAGAAAAACGAGAGTACCGAATGAGTCGTCGATCTCTCTACACAAACGAACAGAAATTAAGAACTAACAACTCTGGAAATTCGAACATCAATCAACTGAAATTAAAGTGTTTGTTTCTTCCTATCTACTTCTTGAATCGAAATGGAAATGGTTTGATTTCTTCTCCTCGGCGGCGGTGGAATCAGCGGCGGCGGTGAATTGATCAGACGGAAATGATGGATCGAAGGCGAGAGACGTGTATGAGGAGGTGTTGAATTTCGTGCCTCTCTTCCCCTTTTACATGGTTGCTCCTTGATCTAGATGAACTAGGGTTCCTTTTCGGATAAGGAAAGGATTCTTTGAGATAAGGAAAATATCTTTTGATTCCTTATTTATCCACTTTCCATCCCTTTCTCTAATTCCGGCCAAATCCGTTCATAATCACGCCATTCAGCTGGAAAACGTGTTGCCACATCATTTCCACATCACGTGCCAAATCAGCCTAATTTCCTGCACAACTGCCAACAAAAGCGTCTCGCCTGCACAGTTAAGAGACTTTTTGGACAAAAATAATTAGGTACGAAAACGACTCATCAATTTTCAACTAAGCAAGTTCTTCGCTGGATTGGCTTTAAGTGCGCTAGAGAGTTTAATACTTGTAATCTTGTGTTCCCTTGTTGTCTCATGCGTTGAGCTTGGAGACTCTTCTCTATTTATAGTCGTGACCCAGGCATGTATCCATTGGAGAGGACGATGCCACATGTCATAAACTTCCAAGGAAAACGGTCATATTATTTCAAAATGCGCCGCAGAGTGGTTGACTTTTCTGTATATGAGAGCAGCTTTAGTGTCAGAGAAGGTAAGCTTTGGTTGCTTCTCATTGGTCGAGGTTTGCGGTAGGTGAGACTTGTCAGACATCTGTCTTCTATCTGAGTTGACTCTCTGAACCTCGTATACTGAATGATCTCTACTAACATTCGATCGATAAGAGTTGGGCAGTCATTTTTCCTTGTCTGTTCTTGCAACTAAGTTGCATGCATTCAGTAGATTTTGGCAGATCATATTGATTCTTCATCTGAATCAGCTGATAAGGATCTTCTACTGAAGGTTATCAGTTGATGACTCTGAAGGCATGAGCTCTACACTCATTCAGTAGATCAAGGATCATACTGAGTCTTCTTCCAAATTTTTCCGAAGAGAATCTTCTACTGAAAGTTGTCAGCTGATGACTCTAAAGACTACTGGGCTCTACAAACCGATGACTTGGGGTTCTGGAACTTTAACTTCTCTACTGAAGTTCAGTCCAACAATACCCCATACAGGACTTAGACAAAATAAAGAGAATAGAATCAAGTCTAGCCTATTACATCATAACGGTTCAAACACACATAGGGTTCATGACGGGTTTTGGGATCTTCAATTCTATAATAATACAATTCAGCATCACTACAATTTCCCCCATTAATAAATATTACAATATCGTCCTAAGTACACGAACTACTGACTTCAGTTCAATGCAACTACTGAGTCAACCTCTAAGTACCCCCTAATAATGATCTACAAGACCACTGAATCCTATCCCTACAATTTCCCCCTAACTGATGATGCCAAAACCACTAAGTAATGAACTACTAACCCCAAAACGACTCACTTAATACCAACTGAATAATGAGACTATAGGTTAACAGCTTTACGAAAGATAGGCACATCAGAAGAAATCAGGACATGTGTGTGTGTGTTGATCACTTCAGTGATCAGATAGTGTTAAACTGTAAATAACACAGCCATAAGACAATGAGTGGTAGTCTGGCCAACAGAAATACTGATTTTATATATATGGCAGAGAGATAAAATCAGTAAATCATTACAAAAAAAGAGAGAGGAGAGAATAAAGATGAGACGGCTACTTCTGAGATCTAAACTTCTGAATCTTGGCTTTGAAGTCAGCAGATCTGGCAGCAGGAGGAACGAGGCCATACGATCTGTAGATAGCTTCCCTTAGTACCTTGATGGGTGGAAGGTCGGCTTGCGATTGGAGATCAAGATCGTTGCGTCGAGCGGCTACCTACACTTCTTCGTCTATCTCCTTTGTGCAGAAAGCTCCTTGAAGAGTTCTTGGAGGGATCAGCTGTCGGTATGCAAGCGCAGTGAAAGGTAATTTTTCCTTAAACAGAAGCAGTTTAATCTGAGCTCTGAAGTTGGGGTCATGGTTGTATAAGAATTGATCAAATAGTTCGACCACCGGAACTTCACTCGGGTAACACTGCCATACATAATAGACTTTGATGAAATCTTCCTTCAGCCCTTCCCATTCCTCATTCAAATTCACGGGATCCACTTGTCTACGCGGCGGTATGGAGTTCTCTTGAGATGTTGCTTCTGTCCACCGCGTCTGTAGAATTTTGAGGTTCTAGGGATCTGTCTGCTCTTGTCTGAGACTGGTTCACTGGCTGCCTTCTTAGTCACCTTGATGATTTTGGCCAGATCAGCCTGTCTCAATTTCTCCGTGGCTTCAGCTGATCTCCTATCCCTAGTTCTAAGGTTAAGGCCCTTCTCTACTGCGTTCCATGTGGCTTTCTCCTCAGCTTCTTGCTCTGCTGTAAGTTTGGGAGTTTTCTTCAGCCTTTCAGCAAGTGACAAGTTGTCAGTATCGGAGTCCTCAGTAGATTCAGAAGCTGGTTTCTCAGTTGACTGCTTCTATTGAGTCTTAATTAATTGAGCATGTCTCCTTAACGCCCTTGCCTTTGGGACCTTTAGCTTTCTCTTCAGTAGAGCCTCTTCCTCAAGTCGAGCTTCGTGATCTAGCCGAGCCTGCAGCTACTGAGCCACGAGTTCGTCGTGCGCCTCTTGTTCTTTCTTGCTTTTGAACTTAGGCGACGGAGGGGGAGTGTTTTCAGTGGCAATCTCCTTGGCAGGCCTCTTCGGCGGCTGAGGTTCTGTGTCCTCTTCTGGTCCCTCGACGAAGTCGGCTACATCGTCAATGTATGCCTGGGCTGAGGATCCTTCTCCTGATCCATCAGCCTGCACTGTCAGCTGCGTAGTCAGCTTAGGCTCTGCAGGGCCTTCAGCTGAGGCTTTCGCCTTTGATTTCTTTTGTCTGTGACGATCCTTCCCCCTTAGATTGTTCCCCTTTCTTTCCCTTCCCTTTACTTTCCCCGTTTTTGGCATCATCTGCCGAGGTCAGTAGGGTTTTGATAGCTGCGACTTCCTTCTGAAGGTTGTAGACAAACGTCTTTATCTGCTGGGAAGTGGTGTTGAAGTCCCCGACCGCATCGCAGTAGTGTTCCCATTCACTCTCTTGATCTTTTCGAATTTGTTTGATCTGGGAGTCAGTTTGATTCCTCTGCTGCAGAAGAGATGCGTCGAGTGAAGCTTTCATTTCAGACTGGATGATTTTCAGAGCTGCAGCCTGAGTTTCAAGAGCTTTAGTAACACTGGAGCTAGCAAGTCTGTTTCTTTCATCCATAGTCTTCTAAACATTGGCCGATCTTTGCGATCGGTTGCTCGAGAATAATTTCGGTCGAGCTTCTACAGCAATCGGCGGCACCGAGTGGCCAAGTCCATTTTCTTAGCGACGAGTAGTCTCAATGATCTCTTTGAAATTTGGAGTGGGATCTTCGAGATCTTCTTGACTTCTCCGGTGAGGATGTCAACACGCTCAGTCTGAGCCTACTGAATCTATGGGTCGGACTCGACAGAACGACTTGTCAGTTTCCATGACTGACAGAGGACTTCAATGTCATTTCAGTAGAATGGTGCGAGGTCGTACAAGCGAGAGAAGTCGGCTTCGGTATCAACCTTGAAGTCTCGCAAGTGTCTCAACCACTCTCCGTACCTCGACCAATGACAAGCGATCGGTGTTAAAGTAACGGTAAAAGCTGCAATGAAAAGATAGTGGACTCTGCGGAAATTCAAAAGAGCCGTTAGCTACCCAAATAGAGTGACAAGTGGACCGTTCTTCTCCAAAGGATCTATCCATAGCTCACGTCTATAAATAGAGGAAAAAATTAAATTGTTAAGTACGAGAACACGAACAACGAATAGAGCATCAAGCAAACAAGAACACAAGCTATACCGACGAAGTTTAGAGATATATCTTAGCGTGAAAAACATACAATCCGCTCTAAGGGAACTCAAGCTTACATAGAACTCAAGCCTCTAGCATCCAAGTGAAGAACACGAACCCGGAGAGATTATTCCTCATTGTTCTTCACTCTCAAAAGTCATTCTTGTTCCCTTTCCCTCTAACCATAGCTTAGACCGAAGGAGTTCAATTTATTGAACTGTTCTTAGAAGTTAAGAACTCCTTCATCGTTGGAGATACATTCAAACATAATTTTGTTTGACCACATAAGCGAGACTTGCTCAGTATAATCACAAGACAGTGTTTGTCTAGTGAACAAACCGACTGAGACTAACTCAGTATAATAAAATAGCCTCATGCTTGTTCAGGACAGTGGACGTAGGATCTTGCATACCCGAACAACTTTAAAAGTCTCCGTGTTCTTAAATGTTGCATTGATTTTAATGTTCATACTTGAAAATCCTTTTAGAAAATCATTCAACTGAGTTTCAGTAACATAGCTTAACTGACTGCACTAATCTACTGAAATAGTTTTCATAAACAAACGTTTGCAACCAAACTGAATTGGGCCTACACTTTCCGCACTCTACTGAATTCTACTGAACGCTTTTGAATTCTGACATCAGTCAGCTAGCAGATCTTAGCACCTTCAGTCACTCCGTTATCGGACTGTTCGCGTTCAAGTTTGAGAAAAAGTTTTCAGGTGTATTCACCCCCCCCCCCTCTACACCTGAACGTTTGACTCGGGACCAACAATACCAATAGCTTTTATCTGGTAAGAAGATGTACCGATCTTGAGCTCAGATGCGGCGAGTTGTTGCTGTCTTGAGGAAGACGCAATAGGGGCAGCACCAGATGCAGGAGGAGGTGGTGGTGAATCGCCCTTCTCGCTGGGAGTCTTGCCCTCAGCAGAGTCTCCCTTCTCTGCATCCTTGGGTGCTGAGTCATCACCTTCAGCTGGGTGGTCAGATGGCGAAGGAACTCTGGCGGGAGCGGAGGAGGACTTCAGCTCCTGAAGATAGAGCATGACAGATCTTAAGTCCTCGAAGGAAGCAATGTCTGAGGGGTCTCCAAACCCTATCACAAACTGTATATGCTGCTCCTCTGCCAGTAGTGAGTCGACAGAATACTGCTGAATAAGGTCAGCAAGAATGTCCCAGTTAAGGAACCTCAACAGCATCTGAGTCCTTGTCATGACGGCTACATCTACCAGATCCTGATACTTGGCAATTTCAGGAATATGTTCAGCGACTTCGGATTCAGCCCTAAGTCTAGTCTGTTGAACTGTAGTAGGTAGCTCTAAGGAAACTTCAGCAGCTGGTTCATCTTCGTACTCCAGCTGAGTTTCTTCAGTACTTAGTCGCTGGACCTTATCCTTGAGAGTGGCACCTTCAATGCCAGTGTCCGCATCGAGTAAGTCTTCCACCTATGGGGGAGGCGGAGAAACTGACTTTAGAATCCCCCGAATTGGTCGGCTTCTTTCTTTTTGGTTGTACGGTACATGGAGGCAATTCAGTAGAAGGCGTTTTTAGTTCAGCTCCACGACCGATGGACTTTTTAGCAGCTATTTCCGACCTGAACTTGATCAGTTTCTTATCGAAATATTTCATGTCGCCAAAAGACGCATGTGATGATACTGAAGCTTCGATCAGTGCTGAAACCTTAGTCTCATACAGAAGTTTTCCCACACTAATTAGTCTCCTGTGTCTCCGGCAACAAACTTTTGCGACTGAGCTTTCAGTTCAGAAAGGAAGAACTGAGCCCAGTTAACCTTGATTCTGTCCATAATAGCCATCGTAATTTGGAGTCTTGGTTTGGAAAGCTGGTCGAATGATCCAGCAGCGCTCGTAAGTATGTGGATAATGACGTACGCCAGGCCTCTAAATTCTGGCAGGAGCTGACTCTTCGGAAAAGCATCTTTGAAGGAAATTGCATCCCTCCTGCAGAAACGCCTAATATAATTATTGAGCTCTGCGTTTTTGTATCCAATGGGAGATATGCCATGGTCAGGAAAGTCGAATACTGACTTCAGACCTTCAAGCACGCTGATGTCGACGCGTCTCTCCTCCCATGACTGAGGCGAAACCTCACTCATATACTTCACAAGAGTTACTTATGCGTCTGTATCCTCCATCGAACGCATATTGAAGTAGAACTCGACCGCTTGTCTCGGAAGACAAGCATGAGGATGCTTCGTCAGAAGCTTCTTCAGGCTCGAGGCCTCAAGAGCGGAGAAAACCGCCTCCAGGTATGGTAGTTCCGAGAGATGGAACTCCATAGTCGGTTCGAACATGACCCTGCTCCGAATAATTTCATCAATATCCGCAGGCGTCTGAATGATGCTCGATCGTGATGCCATTTTTAACTGATATCAAATATAAGAGTGCTTGAGAGAATATGAGTGCAGTTGAGAAGAAAATCGAAGCTCTATTAAACGATAATGGCGAAATGTGAGTTGAGAAGGAAGGCGAGAGATTTTATAAGATTTGAATTCCAAGGGGTTTTCAGATCCGATGGTTTAGATTAGATCTCGCTTTTTCCTTGACGGTTAGGATTAATATTATAAACGAAATAATTACTAAGCCGCCGCTAATCTCGACCCACGTAAGATTTGCATAGATAGAGTAAGGTGAGATGGCATGCATTAAATGCATTGCAGTCAGTTCTTAGGATGACGTACTTTAAATGAAAACGGTTTCTCTTGAGTATATCCTTAAGAATTTATGGCGGGAAATAAATGTGTTTCATGCCACCGAATGTAAGCTACTTGATCTATTAAATGCAAGCATGCCACCGAGTATAATACTTGAATATAATACTCAAACTTCTTCGGTGAACACTGGTGGTCAACTTGTTTACCAATTGCAAATCGGGAGGATCTTCGTGATCCTGAGTGATCGGTTTTGTCTCACGTTCCCCCTTACGTATCTTGTATGATTCACCCTACTTGAATCAAGTGCTGAGTTTGATTTACTTGACTTGTCGCACCGAATATTTTTACTGATTCGAGTCAGTAGGATCCAGTAGACCTAGCTCGACTGAGAGTTCTTTGAACCTGTTCTCAGCCAGCGGCTTGGTCAGTATGTCTGCCCTTTGCCTATCAGTATTGATTTTCTTCATCCTGATATCCTTCTTTTCGACATGGTCTCGGATGAAGTGGTGTCGGATGTCCACGTGCTTGCACTTCGTATGAAGAACTGGGTTTTGAGTTATTGTAATGGCACTGGTGGAGTCGCAGTAGATGGGCACTTCATCTTGAGTGATACCATAATCACGCAGTTGTTGTCGAAGCCAAAGGATTTGGGCACAGCAACTTCCGGCAGCCATATACTCAGCTTTAGTAGTGGATGTTGATACTGAATGATGTTTCTTTGAAAACCATGATATCAATTTACTGCTTAGGAATTGACACGTTCCTGAAGTTGACTTTCGATCTATCCTACATCCAAAGCATAATCGGCATCGGAATATCCGGTTAAAAACAAGATTACCATCGGCAAGATACCATAACCCGAATTCGGGTGTTCCCTTTAGGTATCGTAGAATCTTCTTTCTTTGAGTCTAGATGACTTCACTTAGGATTCGCCTGAAATCTTGCACACACTACAGCATAAGTTATGTCAGGTCTGTTATTGTTAAATATAATAAAGAACCAATAATAGCTTTATAGTCAGTAGAGTTAACTGAAGCTCCCTCTTTGTCTAGATCAATTTTAAAATTTGTATTCATGGAGATCTTGGCTGGCTTGCTTCAGTCACGGCCAAATTTCTTCGGGAGGTCTCGAGTGTACTTTGCTTGGTTGATGAATATTCCTTCGGTTAGATTGTTTTACTTGAAAATCGAGGAAGTAGTTCATCTCTCCCATCATAGACATCTCGAACTTCTCCTTCATCATCTTCTCGAATTGTTGACATATAGTCACGTTCCTACAACCGAAAATGATGTCGTCCACGTAAATCTGCAGTAGTAGAATGTCATCGGCTGACTTAATGTTGAACAGAGTGCGATCTACTGTCCCTTTCTGAAAACCTTTCTAAAGAAGAAAGTCTGATAGGGTATCATACCAAGCCACGAGTGCTTGTTTTAACCCGTCTGAGCCTTTCTAAGTCTATAAACCGATGTCCCTCGCTTGAAAGTCGGGCGGTTGTTCCACATAGACTTCTTCCTTCGATACGCCATTCGAAATGCTGACTTTACATCCATCCGATATACTTTGAATCTTTGATGCGTTGCATAGGCCCGGAATAGACGAATGGCTTCCAATCCGCGGCCCGGAGCGAACGTTTCATCAAAATCTATTCCTCTCGCTTGACGGTATCCCTTGGCAACAAGTCGAGATTTGTTTCTTACTATGACGTTGTTTTCATCACGCTTGTTCTTGAAGACCCACTTGGTACCTATTACGTGTTGGTGTCTGAGTACGTCAACAAGCTCCTAAACTTCGTTTCGACAAACTGGTTCGACTCCTCTTGCATGGCAATAATCCAATCGGCATCGTTGAGTGCATCCTCTATCGACCGAGGTTCTTTAGTAGACAAAAAAAGGGAGTATAAAGCACTTTCTCCTTGACATAATCCGGATCTTGTCTTTACTTGTTCTCGATGGATCTCCAATGATGAGATCGGAAGAGTGAGCGTCCGGCCCATGATCGTGTGAGTTTGGCTTCTTCTTCCGAGATTACTTGCATACGGTCAGCGGGAGTGTTAGGCATTTCAAGTAGTGCTATTTTGTGACTTAAGCAATTCAAGTAAGAAGGTTATGATCTACGAGTTCCCGTGGTTCAGGGGGCATTTTGCTTAGGAACATTATTCGTTCTCCCCTGAATTGATATTCTCGGTAGAGGTCTCGATTACCACTAGGGCTTCCTCATTGACCGGTGTTACCGGATGTTGATTATGTTCGAGTAGAATCAACCGGATCAGGCTATATTGCTCGCGGGATGGGTCTAAGTTTCTTCTTCGTCGACTCATCATCCCAACAATCTTTGGATCTCTTTAGTTTTGTCATTCGAGCATGAGATCATGTAGCTTGCTGCTGACATCTTCAGTATTTGTCTTATTAGGTTTCGTATCCTCAGTAACAAACTCATCAAAAATAACATGAGGGCTTTCTTCCACATAAAGGGTCCGGTAGTTAAAGACCCTGAAGGCTTTACTAACTCGAGAGTATCCTAAGAACACTCCTTGATCAGATTTGCTATCAAAAACATTTAACTGATCCTTTCCATTGTTGTGGATAAAGCAAGGATAGCCAAAAATATGAAAATGAGAAATAGAAGGAATTCTTCCTTTCCATAGTTCGTATGGTGTATTCATGTGTTGCTTTGTTAGTAGTGAGCGGTTCTGAGTATAGCAGGCGGTGTCAGTAGCATCAGCCCAGAACTTTGAGGGTAATCTAGAGTCTGCTAGGAGCGTCCTTGCAGCTTCTTTTAATGTTTTGTTCTTCCGTTCAGCAAGACCGTTCTGTTGGGGTGTGCGAGCTGCTGAAGTCTCATGTTGAATCCCCTCAGTATCGCAGTACTCCTTTATGATTGAGTTGAGAAATTCAGACCCTCGAATTCTCTGAATCTTGATGTCTTTTTCCACACTGAGTTTCTTCAGCAGTATCGGCAACTCAGTCTAGACACTAGATTTGTTGGCTATGAAGATGACCCACGTATATCTCGAATAATCGTCGATAATAACGAGGCCATACTTCTTGCCTCTTATAGTCACTGGAGAGACTGGCCCAAACAAGTCCATGTGGAGCAGTTGAAGGATTCCATCAGTGGAAGGCGACGGAATTGGTGGATTACTTTTCTTTGTCTGTTTTCCCTTCAAACTCGCTTCACAATTTTGTCTTTAATTAATGCTTCAATGGGCAGTCCTCTGACTCTTGAGTCCCTTGCCAGCTTTCATTCCCTTGAAGTTCAGGTGACTGAGCCTTTTTATGCCACAACCATCCCGTTTTATCATTTAATTTCATCTGGGCAAGCAACCAAGCTTCAGATTCGGCGGTGTTCTAGTTTTCAACGTAGATGTTCTTTTTCCGCGAACCTGATAACACTATTTTCCCTGTAGATTTATCAATAACATCACAGAAACCAGTGTCAAATGTAACTCTGTTAAGGTTATCCCGAAGTGGTGACGGGGAAAGAGATTATGTTGAAGTCCTTCAATATATGTTACTCATGGGACCGAAGGGTCCCAATGTTCAGTGTTCCATATCCCCTTGTGTAGCCTTTTGAGTTGTCACCAAACTCAATTCTAGGACCTTCTTCTTGTACATAGTTGGTCAGCAGGCTCTTTTGATAGGTCATGTGTCTCGAGCAGCCGTTGTACATGATCCAAGGGTCCTTATGCACTTGTAAAATAGAAACATTTTTAGGTACCATTTGGTTCAGTTTGGGTCCTTAAGCGTTAGTCGATGGTTTTGCCACCCAAATCTGTCTGGCGACCTTGGGGGTCTTACACACTTTCTTCTTCTGAACCTTATTGTTAGTTTTCTTCTCCACTGAACTTGGAGATACTGACTTCTTGGTAGTTTTGGGTTCAGGAGCTTTCTTCTTCTGATGTTTTATGCTCTTCCAAACCCTAGGCTCATAATAGTAAGAACCATATTGTGCAGGGTGCTCATACACTGGTTCACCATACTGCTCTGCCCATCTGACCTTCTTAGTTCCCCCTGAATTCGATTGGGGTGTTCTAGAGCTAGAACTCTTGGTCAGTTGCTTGTTGCTCGGCTGAGGTGCAATAATTTTCTATTTGTTTTTCGCCTGAGTGACGGGTTCATTAGTTTGAACTTTCCCTCGACGAACCTGTCAGCCAACATTTCTGAGCCTTTTGAGGTAGAAGTTGAAGCTTCATGAGTGTAAGTCCATCCTTCATGGAAACTGGCCTCTGTGCTCTCAGCATACTCTCCAACTTCTCCTTGGCTCCTAGGTATTATTCAGTCATCAATCCTCACCAAACTTCATCACTCTTCCTGAGTGATTCATAATCTTTTCAACTTCTGCGAGCTTCTGACTGAGCCTAGCTATCTCAAAATTATCCTTAGTCAGAACTGATATCTGAGTTTCTTGAAGCTGAGACTTAGTCATAAGAGATTCAATCTCTTCCTTAAGTCTCACAACAAGATTCTTTGAATCAGTAGAGACCTAACAATCAGAAGAACGTTTTTGATTCTCAGCTTTTACCTGTTCCAACTCCTGAACAGTTCTACTGAACTCTCTACTCAATTGAATCTGCTCCTCCAGTAAGTCGTCATATGCTTGAATCACGTCTAGAGGTTCACATTTACCTCAGCCTCTTCGCCAACCATCAGGCAATGTTCAGTTGATGTTTCACGACTTGATTCTCCAGCCATCAGGCAATGTGTTGACTATTGCTTTAAAAGCATGGTCAATTTGAGTATCAGCTAGAGCGCTAACGCACCGTTGGGGTAGACTATGCTCGAACTCCTCTGTCTTTAATTCTGAAAATATAACATTAGGGGTTAAAGCATTAAGATCTGAGCGACGTAAATAAGTAGCGAAAGGAAGCCACTTTAGTCGAGGCAACGCTCTCAAGATCTTGGTGTTCATCTCTTTGTTGGTGAACGATCTCCCCAGCCCATTAATCACAATGATTTGGTTGGTGAATTTGACGCTAAGCTCGGCAATGGATTCACTGGGCTCCATGGCAAAGTTGTCGAACTTCTTAAGCTAAAGTTCGAGCTTGTTCTTCTTGATCTGTGGGGTTCCTTGGCTCAGTACAGTCAGGGTGTCCCAAAGTTCCCTTGTCGTCTTGCAGTCTTACACTCTCCCGAGATGAGAATCACTGAGCGTTGTCAGGATTGCACTCCGCACCACCCCGAATAATATTGTGCAATTTCTTCTCTTCTAGCGTGAAGGTAGCTTTATCTTTGGCAACCTTTGGCCCAGTTTGTGCTCCTACACCTCCCACAGCGGCATATTCCACACTGTCGATCATGGGAATGATAGGTCATGTCTCGGGGGCGCTGTCATGCTTGTCATGCGGCGATGTAAGGTGTGCTCGCATTCTCACACGCCATACCATATAGTTCTCCACATAGAACATAGGTACCATCCGAATACCTGACATATCAGACATTATGGGTAAGAGTATAAGGATGTATGAAGAGATGCTTGTGCAGTGAAAATATTTTCAGGATCTGTTCGAGTATACCAATAGATTTTTCAAAAACGATGATCAAAAGAACACCGCTCTGATACCAATTGTTGGTCCGAAGACGAGTATCAGGTGTAGAGGGGGGTGAATACACCTGATTGCAAGTTTTTCTTCAAGCGCAAAGGTCAGCTGAGTTGAGTTTTGTTACTGAATATTTAGAGCCAGATATAAACCTTCTCATTGCGGGTCAGAGTGATTCAGCAGCTGAGTCCCTTCTACTGACTTGAGTCAGTATGTGGATTTCAGTTGCAGAAAGTAGTGCGGATAAGTGTGGGGCCCGGAAGACTTCGTCTCTTTGAAAATGTATTTATGCAAACCAAAATCGTTTTGGCTGGTGCACTTTTTAAGTTCGTTTTATGCAAAGGATGATTTTATAAATAGTTTGAACACAATCCAATAAAACAGTAAACGACACAAGTAATTTTTAAAGTGGTTCGGATACGCAAGATCCTACGTCCACGGTCTTACAGAACAGGAGTTCTTGTTGATTAATCCGAGCAAGCCTCGGCCAAGGAATGCGTGGGCGACGGACGACCCTTCTAAGTTAAAGTCCTTAGCGACTTTTACAAATCATACCGAAGTTTGAAGGGGAGGGGATGATCTCCAACAATGAAGGAGTTCTTAAAATAAGAACAATTCACGGAATGTGAACTCCTTCGAAGGTTCTAAGCTAAGATATAACAATGGAGCTTAGATAGAGAAGGGGGAACTAAAGAATCTCTAGAGAGAGGAACTAAGGTATTCAACTAAGCAAGTTCTTCGCTGGATTAGCTTTAAGTGCGCTAGAGAGTTGAATGCTTGTAAACTTGTGTTCCCTTGTTGTCCGTGCGTTGAGCTTGGAGACTCTTCTCTATTTATAGTCGTGACCCAGACATGTATCCGTTGGAGAGGACGATGACACGTGTCATAAACTTCCAAGGAAAACGGCATATTATTTCGAAATGCACCGTAGATTGGTTGGCTTTTCTGTATATGAGAGCAGCTTTAGTGTCAGAGCAGGTAAGCTTTGGTTGTTTCTCATTGGTCGCGGTTTGCGGTAGGTGAGACCTGTCAGACATTAGTCTTCTATCTGAGTTGATTCTCTGAACCTCGTATACTGAATGATCTCTGCTGACATTTGATCGATAAGAGTTGGGCAGTCGTTTTTCCTTGTCTGTTCTTGCAACTAAGTTGCATGCATTCAGTAGATCTGGGCAGATCATACTGATTCTTCATCCGAGTCGGTGATAAGGATCTTCTACTAAAGGTTATCAGCTGATGACTCTAAAGGCATGAGCTCTACACTCATTCAGTAGATCAAGGATCATACTGAGTCTTCTTCCAAAGTCTGCTGAAGAGAATCTTCTACTGAAAGTTGTCAGCTGATGACTCTGAAGACTACTGGGCTCTACAAACCGATGACTTGAGGTTCTGGAACTTTAACTTCTCTACTCAAGTTCGGTCCCAACAATACCCCATACAGGACTTAGACAAAATAATCTATGACGATAGAATCAAGTCTAGCTTATTACATAACGGTTCAAACACGCATAGGGTTCCCGACGGGTTTTGGGATCTTCAATTCTATAGTAATACAATTCAAAGATCACTACAATTTCCCCCAATAACAAATATTACAATATCGTCCTAAGTACACGAACTACTGACTTCAGTTCAACGCAACTACTAAGTCAACCTCTAAGCACCCCCTAGCAATGATCTACAAGACCACTGACTCATATCCCTACAAAATGGGTACTTGTTGAACTGAATTTATGTTTTGAAACTATAAGACGCAATTCATCTTGAAATAACAACTAGCGCATTTTTAATAATTATGATAAAGTTTCATAACATATTATTTTCGAGTCAAAATCATTAGACAATTTTGACGTTTCAAGCATATGAAGTTTGATTTTTGTCCAATTGGTGAAAGGGAACTAATAACTATAAAAATGGATGACCATATATTTCAATCCACTAATTTACTTTTTTATTAGATATTTTATACACGTTTGTAAGGGGAAGGGGTCTTGTAAATAGAGTGAACTAGATTTTCCTCTCTCTTTCAATTGGAAGATTAATAAGCATTCATCTTATAATAGTATTCACCTTAGAAGATTAAGATTAAGAAGCTACCTTGGGAGATTAAGAAGCATTCACCTTATAAATTTTTCATCTCTTGACATGATGACTTCTTGATAAGTTCTACAACAAAAGAATATGATAAATGAGACATGGTCACTTTTCATGATCAAATTCATATCTACATTTAATTTTTTTTAAAACACATTAGTACGTAATTGCTAGTTGTCAATCTAATCTATTTATTTAATGTCCATAAATGTAAACAAGAGAGTGACAAACGTACAATGGAACATAATATTGGAATTGATTGTGATAGTGAATATGAAGATGATAGTGATGAAGGGAGAAAATGAGAAAATGGATGATGATGACATGATGAAACTCAAAAAGTAGTGCCTTAGAAAATAGTGCAAGAGGTGGGGATGAGACTAGGGATGATTTTTTGCATTTGGACAGTTTGGGATAGTGATGAATATTTCATCAATGAGAATTCATAAGGAGATACAGGAGGAAAACTAAAATCCAACAACTTTCGAGAGGTTGATACATTTTACCCGAAGTTTGAGGTGGGACGAAGGTTTTTAGCAAAGAAACTATTGCATGAAGCTATAAAGTCACATGTTGCAAAGACGAGGGAGAAATTTGAAAGTAACAAAAAATAACAAAATCGAAATGCATATAAAGTGCAAGGGGAATGAGAAACGGAAAAGTGCTGATTAATGTCAGTGGTAGCTTCATTCTCTCTCTCGCTTTCCTCTTCGCTCATAAGGTGAAGGAAGAAGAAACATTTAGAATTACCCTATTCAACAGCAAGAATACATGTATCACAACGTCAAAAGTCAGAATGATTAATTCTACTTGGGTAGGCTGAAAAATACCTTGACTATTTCAATGGTCAACCCAACATGAACTTAAAACAGATGGAAATTAACTTAAACAAGCTACAAGCAATCAGGACCAGAGGAGTGTCTTTCAAAAAATTGCACGGGGATCTAACTGATCAATATAGTAGTTTGTGGGATTTTATTGGTGAGGTGAAAAGAGTCAATCCTGATTCAATTTACTTATTGGGTTTTGATTCAGATAGGGAGGGCAAGTTTGATAGGATGTATATTTGTTTAGGGGCCATGAAGAAGAGGTTTAATGCGGGTTGTAGGTCAATAATTGGGGTAGATGGATTTTATGTAAAATGGTCTTTTAGTGGTGTTCTATTAAATGTTATTGGTATAGAGCTCAATTATAATATTTTTTCTATAGTTTGGGCACTGGTGTTTATAAAGTGTAATGAAATATGGGAATGGTTTCCGCGTATTCTATTAGCTAATTTGGTTTTGGAAGAACATAATAAGATAACATTCATGTCTGACAAGCAAAAAAGGTCTTCTAAACGCATTTGATACAATGTTTGAAGAGTATGAAATAAGGCATTCATTGAGGCATATGCATGCAGATTTTAGATCTATTGGTTTTCGAGGTGATGCCTTCAAATATGCTTTATGGAATTGTGGAAGATCACTTTCTTTACCACAATCAAAAGAAGAATGCAAGAAATGACCAAGCTTGACTCAAAAGTCGTGGAATGGCTTTCTAACAAACCCACAAATCACTAGAGTAGATCCCATTTCAAAACATATTCACAGCGTGATACTCTGTTGAACAATATTTGTGTCTTACAATAAAATGATTTTGAATGCAAGATCTCTTCCCATTCTTTCCATATGTTGAGAGTTCAATGATTAAGAGCTACATAGCAAAAATATTTTTCTATGTCTTAATTGTTATATGAGTTGCATGAGTAGGCGAATTTGTCAACAACACGTACTTTAAGTAAACTACACGTATGTTCATAAAAACTCTTAATGGTTTTAAAACACATAATTTGCAACAACACCTAATCAGACAACAATACCGTTGGACCAACTCATAATTTGCAACAAGAAAACACACGTAATGGTTTTAAAAACTCTTCTATACTATTAGTTGTGAAATTATTAATCTCTCTTTATTTTCCATGATTTGCATAGGTGTATAGAAAAGAAATCAAAGGTAATGTTAGTAAATCAACTCTCAAGTCAATTGAGTTACATGTATATTTTCCTAGAATTGATTGGTTAATTATAAGATATTAAGTGATATATATAATTCGCGTGTCTCAATGTTGTGGGTCAAAGGATAGAAGAAAATGTACTAGCTCATCTATAAAGAATTCAAGAGATTCTCGCATTCCACCTCTTAGTCATCCCCAAGGGAACTAGAAAATTCCAATACTCCATCAGTCCTGTTAATATCGTATGGTTTCTTTTCCGCAAGGAGACTAAAAAAATTGATTTAGTTTTATATTTTATGTGTTTTAATTATATTAAGAAACTAACACGGTTTTTTAGGAATGATTGGTGGAACGAATGAGATTCATCCAAATTTTATCAAGGCATAATTGAGGCCATTGATTTTTTTTCCCCGATTTTTTTATGTTGTAATTAAAAAAATAATCTAAAGTTTTCAAAAAGTTAAAAATCATGATTTTCTGAGTTCATTGCGGAAAGGAATCGTGTGAGAGATAAACTTTTGGAGAGAAATAGTATATAAGAATGTGGGATGGTTAGTGAGTAATGAAGAGTCCACCTCATTTTTGAATGTAGAGTGTTTTTTGTCATTAAAGAAAACAAGACGATATTATTGGGACATTTCTGAAATGAAAAACAAGGCAATATTAATGGGACGGAGGGAGTATATTTTTTTATTCGAGACACCTGTAACAACATCAATAGATATTGTTACCTCGTCTTTGAATTGAACTTTGAGATTTTTGTATTGGTAGGAAAGTGTGGGGCAATGGGGGACACTGCCCCCACTGAGTTTGAGATATTTAATTGTGATTTTCTATTATGAATTGAACTTTGGTCCAGGAGTAAGATAGTTTGATAATTTTTATAGGTCGTGGGTTCAACTCCCTAAAGATGTGAATTAGCTTTCATTTTTCTCTCTCTCTTTTCCTCTTCTAATTCACATTTATTTCGCTTATTCTCTATACTCCCTAAATATGTGAATTAGCTCTCTCTTTTCCTCTTCTAATTCACATTTATTTCCCTTATTTCTCTTTCTTCCTCCTTCACGCTCGAAATTGTGTATAATTTTTTTTTCTAAACTTGTCCAAGATATAACTTTATATTTATAATAATTATGTCTTTTCTTAAAAGTTATGCATTATTATTTTGAATTTAATCCCACTTTTTTCCTTTTCCTCTTCATTTTTCTTATAGTTTCCTTCTCTCTTTTTTCCCTTAGGTTTTTTCTTTTCTCATTTTTTGTTTTGTCGTCACTTTTTTTGTTCACGATAGACCACAAGTGTGTAATTATTTGACCCCCACTGATGTAAATCTCTGGCTACGCCACTGGATATATGTGTATATTAATTAAAAGTTGCAAGATATCGAACATCAATTTATTACACAAATTATTGAGTTTTTTAACATAAATCTTTTTATGAATTCTTCAATCCTTCCCACTCAACTTGAAGCATATACAACAATTTTATTCGAATAGGAAACTAATTTTCTCGAATAAATGTCGACTGAATGTCATTGATATTGGTTTAAAAGAAAACAATTTGATTTTTGTCCATTTTTAGTTCTTTATTGTTGATTTTATACACTTTTAGTGCTTTAATTTGGCTTTCGGTCGATTTTGGTCATTTATTGTGTATGTTCGTTTTTGGTTATGTAACTTTAAACAACGTTCAATTTGTCATTTATCTTTCATACATATTCGATTTTGGTCCTTCGAGAAAGGGTGAAATGCACGCACGAATTTTTGTTCAACAATTTTAAAAATAGGACCAAAATCAAACAAGTATGCATGATAAAATACAAAAACCAAACGTGGCCACGATAAATGACAAAATCAACAAATGTCACAATAGATGACTAATTTCGACATTTTTCTCCCGCCATGGATGATGCGCAATAATCAATTAAAAACCCCCGACGTTAAGGAAAAAGAATGAATGTTGAAAATCAGTCAATTGCTCAAAATATTTAAATAAAACATGGTGGCTATGTACGTAGTCGAAGCCCATTAGGCCCACAGTGCCAAGCCCAAATCTTGCACTTCTGTTTAACGGACCCAAACTGGACTCCCTAAGCCCATTTTTGTATATAAACTCTTCCTTCATCTAGGGTTTCACTGTCAGCCATAGACGCACACACATTGCACCTTCAATCTTCTTGCGTTATCCCGCATTCCTCATCTCTCAGCTACAATCATGGCGGACAGAGGCGCAGGTGACCGCGGTGCCTTCGGCCGAGGGTTCGGCGGCCGTGGGCGCGGTGGAGACAGAGGTGGCCGTGGGCGAGGCCGCCGCCCGCGCCGCGATTCGGAGGAGGAGAAATGGGTCCCCGTCACCAAGCTCGGCCGGTTGGTGAGGGACGGAAAGATCAAATCCCTCGAGCAAATCTACCTCCACTCTCTCCCAATCAAGGAGTACCAAATCATCGATACCCTAGTTGGTCCATCGTTGAAGGACGAGGTGATGAAGATCATGCCGGTCTAGAAGCAGACCCGGGCCGGACAGAGGACCCGGTTCAAGGCATTCGTCGTCGTTGGAGACGGCAATGGCCACGTTGGACTAGGGGTGAAGTGCTCGAAGGAGGTCGCCACGGCGATACGTGGCGCGATTATATTGGCGAAGCTTTCTGTGGTCCCAGTGAGGAGGGGTTACTGGGGTAACAAGATCGGGAAGCCGCACACTGTGCCATGTAAGGTCACCGGAAAGTGTGGCTCCGTCACCGTGAGGATGATCCCGGCTCCTCGTGGTTCTGGGATTGTGGCGGCGCGCGTGCCAAAGAAGGTGCTGCAGTTCGCTGGAATTGAAGATGTTTTCACCTCCTCCCGTGGATCGACTAAGACTCTCGGGAACTTCGTCAAGGTCTAATCTTACTTCTTTCTTACTGAGTTTCTACTTCTTCTTTTTCGAAATTCCGTATGATTTAGGATTACTCAATTTATTATTTTGTGTATAGTCTCCTCTTTGCTGTCTGCTGTGTTTCAAGTATATATCAACTTAAGCATAGTTCTCTTAATTTCGATAATATGTTCAATTATGCATTTGGAGCTTGGTGCCTTTTGGATATGGTGATTATCTGCAAATGTGTCATGGTATTATGGTAATGAAGATTGATGTCTGATCTAGTTTCCTATGATGATTTTTAGCTGATGCTTCATTGATACTAATTATGATTACATTTTATACAGTATAAAGATTCAGTTGGCCCACATCTTTCATCAAGAATGTTGTTTGATTTGTTCTGTGTTTCTATGTTTACATAGTATTTGCTATCCTGGATCTCCTTGGAGTTGGTTTTTTTCTTTCTTTATTGTGTTTGCTTGTCGTGTCTATGGTGAGCATCATGTTTCGGGGATCGTGTTGGTTTTGCTGTTTATGCCGATGAAGTAAATGTGGAGTCCCTTACCATGGCGGTCATAAGTTCCCTCTCTTATTGTTATTGATTTGAACATAGGCAACTTTTGATTGTTTGTTGAAGACCTATGGCTTCCTAACCCCAGACTTCTGGAGGGAGACTCGATTTTCAAAATCACCTTACCAGGAATACACAGATTTGTTGGCAAAGCCTACTGGTAAGATTCTACATGTGGTGGACGAGGTCGAGGCCTGAGCATTGCAGTTATTCAGTTAGGATGGAAGATTTTTGTTTGGTTCATTGAGTGTTCTTTAAGTTCAGTTTGAGATACTTGGTCTTGATCATTGTTTTAAGTGAAGATGATTTCTTCCATTTTTCTTTGATTACTTTCTTGCTTATGGCTTGTGAGCTTACATCTCCGAATTTAATTATTATTCACAAGAATTTTTGTGAAATTCGTCAAATTCGGTTTGGATTCTGATCTCGTGTCGATATGAATTGGTTGGATTCTTACTCCTTAGTCCACAATAGTTTATAATTGCTATTTTGCCCATATAAATTATCTCCATTTGAGTTGGGCTTCTACTCTGTATGAAAACAGCAGACACAGTGTGTATGAGTTGGGCTTAAATTTTTGTAGGTATTAAGCGGTTGAATTTGTTAAATCCTTAGTGAGTGCATAATAGTTTACGATTGCTTTTTGGCCCATATGAAATAATCTCAAGATGCTGGACTTTATTTTGCAATTAAATAATTAAATCAATACTGAATGTGGGGAACTTCACACAACATAATAAGACTTATCAACTGTTATTAATTTGAGTTTATGTTAAAAAATAAGTCTGTGTGTTTAAGATAGTTTACTGAAATAGTTTATAAATTTATTTTGTATTTTTCTTGACTTATCCTTATAACTTATTAGTAATAATTTATGAAAATTGTCTGCGGTAGATTTTCTAAAGTTAAGTAATTAAACGATTTAATTAAGCAATTCTTTTTAAACATTTATTAAAGTATAAATCAGATTGTCAAAGGGAAAATCCCGAAATAATGGATTGCAAGCTTGAATGTGCTATGATCAATAAGGAAATAAAAAGAAAATTGGGCATTCCATCACGCATAATCGAAATGTGAAAATAATTGCTTGAGCTAATTGCTAATTTTCATATAAAATATTTATTCCTATTATATTAAGAAAGAACAGCCAGTAACTATGATTCGCTTTTGCCATATGGACCCAACTACTGTACAAGTTTTAAAAAAAGCTGAGGGATGAATCCTAGTATTGTAAAAGGTTATGAATCTCGAACTTTATTGGTTTTGTTTGTAGATTTAAATATAAATTTAATAGAGGCAACAAGAATGTCTCCTATAAATTAATGGTTTTCGGTAGAAAAAAGTCGTTACTACTAGAGGATATGCAGAGATGTCAGTAAGGGGTATAATGTTATCAAATCAAAGCTTAGTGTTGGATTTTTTGTTACGTTTAATTGTAAGACGTTATCTGCTTTCGTATTCATAAGTTTATGATATATCACACTTTTTAAAAGAATTAGAATAAAGTGTTATATTCGTCATAAGTTAGGGGTTTCATGTATTTTTTTCTCTATAAATATTACTAGTATCATATAATGATCAGCAACCTAAACAATTGTATTTTAATTGCTATCTTTTAAAAAGTGTTCATGAAAATGTCTAAACCTTGACCGAATCTACAACATATTTATGCTGGTAATAAAAGTGTTTTTCTCTTTATTACAAGAAGACATCTAATGCGGAAATCTCCTCATTTTACACAAAAGTAGCCATATGGAAACTCAAAAGTAATAGTAATAAAATCCCAAATTCCTTCAAAATTATTAGCAAAGTTGAACTTGTTCGCTTTTTTTTTTTTTTTTTTTTAACCCAAAAAAAAAATGTAAAAATTGTCTTGAAACCTGCGAAACAAATGTAGGAAAATAAAAAAATAAAATAAAAGAAATGGCAGGTTTTGAATTGGGAGAAGGCAGCACAAGTACCGGTGACGATAATTTAATGGTTTTGCAATTGCACAAAATGACAATTTGTTCATGGGAATCATATGATAATATAGTTTTCTCCGTTTCACTAATAAGTCACCAATAAATCCCATTTTCTATGAAAAGAAATGAGTAGATTATAACCACTTTAAATAAATAAAATCCATTACTTCATATTTTTATATTATATATTTTCTTTTTCATCTACTTTTTTGAATTTCCGTATAAAAAACAATAGACTTAATTAGTATCCAAACAATTCAAAATTAGCAATATTCATTTAATATTTTTAGAAAATAGAATTGAATGCGTCTACGATCTCTCTCTCTATATTTATTATTATTTGTCCACATTCATGTTTTGATTTCTTAAGGAGTCAGATTTTAAGCTCAGGTTTTTGCAGCATGGCTTCTGAATTTTTAATTCTCTTATAGAGAATGTTGGAACATCTCCGGAACCATGCCAGCTCGAATCTTGCTTTCGGAGTTAGTCTCTAGTTCTCGGATTCTCTAGTTCTCGGGTTCTTGATTTCTTTTTGGTAAAAATTTTGCTCTATTTCTTGTTTCTCGAATTTTCCAAGAGAAATTAATGCATTTTGCTCGATTTCATCTCTTGCTGATTTTCGGGGTCCAGAGATCAGATTCTCACTGCATTTTTATGATTGATGATTTCTCGAATTCGATGGGCATCTTTGTGTTCCCGACTGGTTTCAATTCTTAGTCTAGGTCTTCAGAAATTTGTTCCGTACTGTTTTGAAAGGGTTTTAGGATTTTTGTTTTCAGGAAGTTAAATTAAGGTTGTGGTTATTGGAGAGAGAGAGCAAGAGGGCGATATAGACGAGGCAATTGAATGGGTGCTCGGAGAATGGGATCTCAAAGGGGTGATGTTAATAGCGCTATGGGGACCCAAATCCAAAACCCGGACCCGAAATCGAACCAATTGTCCAGACAGGGCTCTTTGTACAACCTCACCCTTGATGAGGTACAGAGTCAATTGGGGGATTTGGGGAAACCTCTTACTAGCATGAATCTTGATGAGCTTCTGAAGACTGTGTTGACAGTCGAGGGCAATCAAATAGTGGAAGGTGTTGAATGTGGGCAGTCAGCTGCACCGGGCTCGTCTTTGAATCGACAGTCTAGTGTTACTCTAACTAGGGATCTGAGCAAGAAAACTGTTGATGAGGTGTGGAGAGATATTCAGCAGGAGGAGAAAAGGGTCAGTCTTGATAGGAGTGTTACTTTTGGGGAGATGACATTGGAGGATTTCTTGGTTAAGGCAGGGGTGGTTGCTGAGTCGCCTTCGGGGAAGAAGAATCCAAGTTCTGGTGTAGGAGGGGTTGATCTCATTGGGCTGCCTCACCAAGTTCAATGGCCGAGTTATCCAGTCTCTGCAGTTCCTCCTACTCAGCAGCAACAGAGTATGATGCCGGTTTACATGGCAGGCCAGCCTATCCCTATTGGTGAGAATTCTCTCTTGGAGACTGCTTATCCGGATACTCAAATAATGTCTTCTTCCCCATTGATGGGCACGTTGTCGGATACCCAGACACCAAGACGAAAGAGAGTTGCCCCCGATGATGTAGCTGAGAAGAGTGTTGAAAGGAGGCAGAAGAGGATGATCAAGAATAGGGAATCTGCAGCACGATCACGAGCAAGGAAGCAGGTGTTTTTTTGTTGTTATTTTCAACATATTCTTCTTTATCGGCTATTTGCATATTGGATTTATCTTTTGATGTGCAGGCCTATACCCATGAACTGGAGAACAAGGTGTCCCTCCTGGAGGAGGAGAATGAAAGGCTCAAGAGACAACAGGTTGGCTTAGCCCCTTTTAAAAATTTGGTGGAAAATTGGTAGTAATGCAACATTTGATGGCTTACTTTGTTTCCCACTCACCGGCTTATGATATTGTGGTTCATTTTATTACTCATTCATGTGTTTTCTGAATTAGTGGGTTTTTGATTTGCTTCCATTATCTCTTAACGTCGTTTATGCAGATAATCTGTAGTTCGTGATTGACACTAATGAATAGTTCTGGTCTGCTAGCTTCTGTTGACTGTGGTCATCTGTGATAATTGTGAATGTTGTAACGTAACTATTTTTGTCTATCGTTTGAATTGAAATTCTGTAATGTTTCTGGTTATATAATAGCTCTCTGGTTGTAATAGGCTATTCATATCCTTTGCTTTGATGCTTAGTTTTATTTCAGCATTGCTCCAGAGTTTCTTGTGATGATCAATAACCGCAAACAAATAAACAATCTCCCATATCCGTTTCTATCAATATGAAATCAAACTATCTATATAGCTACTTCTTGTTCATTGGTATGGGTTGGCTATTCATTGGTGCTGCTATCTTGCAGGAATGGGAGAAGGCGCTGCCGAGCATACCACCACCAGAGCCAAAGTATCAGCTGCGCAGAACCAGCTCAAGCCCCATATGAGGGAGGATATTGTGCATTTTTTCCTCTTCTTTTTTAGTCAAGATTAGCTAGACTTAGTGCTTTTCTTTTTGTGACTTTGCTGCTCAGAACTCCCTCCATGTCCAGATGACACTGTACGATCCTCAACTGTCTGTCGTGTATGTACATTTTTACAGTATCAACCAACTTTATTCTATCAAATCATGTTTAAGAAAACAAACTGTAATTGGGTACAAGTTCATGGCTTGAAACCTCTATTTAGAAACCTTAAAACAAACCTAAACTCCTCATATTGTAAGATGATGCTAATTATGGACAGAAAGACTCTTGCAAGTTACTTCAGCAGGGTGTGTGGTTGCTTCCACATAAGGCTCTCTTAACTGCCTTGCTCAGAAGCAACATTTGCTTCAACCACACAACTCAAACAATGTCTGCATAAATAGCATCTCAAGTCCCATGATTCATCATCTCTTATACAAACCAAAACATTCTACTCTGAATCTTGCAACTGACTAATGTCTATGGAGAAAGGGGAAGAAGTTGGGTCTTCTTGTTGGGTGCAACTACCCTAACACCCCTAATGAGCTGCACGGTTGCCACAACGACGTTTTGGCGATGCGTGAGTTGCTGTTGAGTAGGTTTGGGTTTGACCCGGATCATGTTGAGCTTCTGCTAGACAAGCCCGGCAGCCCTATCATGCCTACCGGGGCCAACATCAAGAAGGCGCTGAATAGTATGGTCGATGGGGCTGAAGAAGGCGACGTCTTATTCTTCCACTATTCGGGTCATGGGACTTTGATCAAATCCCACAAGGAGGAGGAAGCCATTGTCCCTTGTGACTTCAATCTCATCACCAGTAATAACTAACAAGCTTCCTTTTAGTTTCTCACACAAATTTGATCAAAATCACCACTTTATTGTACTTATCTGAAGCTTCTTGATGCTATTCTTGTAGGTGTGGACTTCAGGAAGCTAGTGAATCGCGTTCCAAAAGGAGCAACTTTCACTATCTTTTCAGATTCTTGCCACAGCGGTGGACTGATCGACAAAGAAACAGAACAGATAGGCCCTTGTACTTTCATAGACAAATCCATTACTCCAGCTTACCAAAAGCAGAAAGAGATCCCTCTCCAATCAATCCTGCAGCATTTCACTTCTCTAACCAGAAACATCAGCACAGACATAGGCACACACTTGTTGGAAGTGTTTGGAGCCGAAGCCAGCCTCATGTTTCGCCAGGAGGTCGATCCTATTGCTATGAGCAGGCCATTGAAGGAGGATGAAGGGATCTTGCTCAGTGGGTGCCAGAAGAACGAGACTTCTGCAGATGTGGAAAGCTTTGAGAATGGAAGTAAACCTTGTGGAGCTTTCAGCAATGCGGTTCAGATGGTGTTGAAGGAGAATCAAAGAGCTCTTAGCAACAAGGAAGTGGTGATGCAAGCTAGAAAGATTCTGTCTCTGCAGCATTTCAACAAACAGCATCCGTGCTTATACTGTAGTGATCAAAATGCTGATGCACTTTTCTTGAGCCCTCCACAGAAACAGAGCATATGAATCACAACATAATCTCTTCATTCAAAATCACAAGAGAATCAACTCTCTGCGAAATAAGTAACTTCGTGGGAACTTATATACAGGTCCCCGGAATTTGTTATATTATGAAATGAACGATAAAGTTGATGGAAATTACGCTGTTTTACTTAAAGTTACACTTAGCGGATCGGTTCGGTTCAGTTTCTCATGCATTTTAGGAACCAAAATACATAGAAGTGGTTTAGTTGGTTCCATACGAAGTGTATATAAGTGTCGGTACCTAATCGACTGGACCGCTTATAAATTGTTTTTTCATTGGTTCATATCTTTTTAATTATTTTTTTCCATATTTTTAAAATCCGAAACATATGAAGAACTTGGCCGAGCATTACACCAAAATGTGAAAACAAAAGAGTTGGTCTTCTTGCAGCAGAACTGAGAACTAGTGAATGAGATGCTTGATTCGTGCATTAGAATTTATAGTTATATGGATAATACTCGTTTCTAACTAAGTATAGGGTTGCTATCTCTTTTTTAACCTTGTGTAGATTATGGTTATTATTAGCTCAAATCTTATTATAAGATATCGTGCCTTTTGATTTAATAATCTAAATCCGAGTAAATTCCCAATTAATACTCTTTCAAACTTTAATTCTCAAAATAATACACTTTCAAATTTAATTCCCAAAATTATATTGTTATTGCCGCATAGATCGCCACATGTAGAATGTTATATCTATTTCTTTTTCTTTAGCTACATATTTTACAAATCCATTGTCGATTGTATTATTAAAACAATATTCCATATAACCAAAAGAGCAATCTCTTTAAAATTAATTAAAGAATAAACTTTAGAGAAACAACAATTTTTGCTATTTAATAGACGAAAACAAATTTATTATTATAAACTAAATAGAACAAGAGAATAATAGAGAGAATGAGAAATAGATGTGTATTATTATGAGGGTGGAGACCTCTATTTATAGAGTACAAGATAGGCTCGTGGAACTTTTAGGGTTTACTAAGTTAATCACAATATATGGTAAGTATATATATATAATATATTTACAACACTACCCCTTGATTGACCATCCACTAAAAGAAACTGTTGCATCGTTAAAACCTTGCCGAGAAAAATCCATTGGGATAAAAAGTGGACGAAGGAAAAAGAGTACAGTTTGCTCCACCTCAATATAGTCATTCTTGATCATTGAATCGGCGCATATCGATCTTGTGTAACAACTTCTTGAATGTTGACGTTGGTAATGCCTTTGTAAAAGAATTCGCTAGATTGTCACTTGAGTGAATTTACTGGATGTTGATACTGCCACTCTTTTGGAGATCATGTGTTGCATTGGTTCTTTTATGAATCAATCTCAATAACTCATTTTCTCGTGTGTTGCATTGGATGCCTAGTTAAAAACCTTAATTAAGAAAACTCTTTGGAAAAACTTAGAAAGGAAAAAAGAGTACAGCCATTTGACTTCAGGGTCATTTGACCTTTAGGAGTCAGTCTAATCTTCAGGATTATTTGCAAGTTGTTACTCCCCCTCAAGATAACAATCTTCAAGGTTATCTTTAAGGTCTACATTAATATGTGCAATACAAGTTTAATTATTATCATAGATAATAGCATGGAATATGTCGATATATCATTACTCTCATAAATAGACCAATATCATGTTTGTCTCGAAGAAAACAAATGATGGTCAATACCATTTCAAATTCTCCAATTGTACGTAAGTAAGAAACTTCTGGTCCTAAAACATTTTTGTTATCTTCTATAAGTCTAAATGAGTCTCCATCCACTTCAAGTCATTGAAGCAACCATTAGGTAGCTATATGGATGCGATCTGATAAAATATTTTTAAAGACCTTTTAGGTAGGCCGACTAGCGTAACTCCATCGGGGAGATGCTCGATCTGCGGGTCGACACAATTATTAGTTCAACCTAAGTGTTTTGATTCTAACTTTCAGTCTTTAGGCATGAGTTGATTTCCTCAAGTACTTTTGTACATAATGATTCGCATATCCTTTTCGGGAGGAATTTGGAGTGATATGTTCTAAATTTCTATTCCGCGGACTTTTTATCTTTAGCACTAATAAATCTCTCACGCTTATGGCGCTAATGAGAATCAATTGATTTATTTTGTCTATGAGGAACTTCAGTTCTTTCATGGTGCATATACAACAGGTATATGATATTTTAGTCACTCCTTTTGCACTAAATAACTTGATGAACTTCTGGTTCATAGTGAGTGAATCTAAATAATTAATCCAACGAGATATTTGCGGCATTCATATTTTAATCTCTAATCTCCCCCCTAATGCCAACAATAGTTGAGTTGGATTATAGTTACACGTGTCAATCAATAAAATAGTCCACAATTAGTGGCCCTATACATGTCATGTTGAAAAGAAATATATGAGCAAATATCTTCACTTTTGATATATACGTTGTTCTTACAACGATTTTGCAGTTTATTTGAAAAGAAATATATTTTTGATTTTCGTGATTCAAGCAAGTTAAATCCTTCAGGGATTTTCAAGTATATATAACTATCAAGTTAATCAAATAGATAAATATTTACTACATCCATAGGGCGCATATCAAGACATAAGTAGATTAATCACACTCTAAAATATAATAGCATCTATTATGTGAGAGTTTTCATAATTGATTCTCGGTCTTTGAGAGAGACTTGTGCTACGAGTATTGCCTTATATCTCGCAATTTTTATTTCTCTTTCTAACAAAGACACATTTATATCATTCGGGGATATTTTTTCGGATTTGAACTACGGGTCCAAATGTTTTTTTAGGCTTTCTATGGAATATTAATTCACCTTGTATGACTTCTTTCCTCTTTGGCCATTTATTTCTATCTTGACAATATCTTATAGATCGTCGTTGAGAATCTTCTTTATCATTTCAAAAGTAATATTAAAAGGCGAAAATGCTTGTCGTGCGTCCACAACGATATTTGATCTCTCCAATATTTTGAGATCTTCAGACGCTTGTAATTCTTCAGGAACTTCATTTGATTGATTAATCATTATCGTCATTGTTTGGTTCATATGTTGTGCCCATTTTCTTAGACACAAAATTTCTCTTAGAACCAATTGGTCGACCATATTTTTGGCCAATTTTATATGCATTTGCTACCATTTGTACTTGTCCTTCGGGGACATTTATTCTTGCGGGGGTATGTATAGCAAATGTATAACATTGTCACTTATTTTATATACAAAAATTAAAAGCATCAAGAAGTTGGTTTGCAATCTTTTGCAAGTGAGTCTTTCGACTTCTTGTTCAGATTGGTTACTTCGGAAATCCAAATGTGACTAGTTTTTTTCTTGTGTTTTTTTTATTGGATGTAGATTTCACATTGATTACTTCAGGAATCCGAATATGACATATGTCCCACCTAATGTTGGGAACGTTATTTTATCATAATAACAATTTTAGTGTGAAATCATTTTTATACGGACAAATACCATTTTGAGTATGGATATGAGCAACTCATTATTCGATCTCAATTTCAAAGCCATATAAATCCTCTTCAGGAGGAACATGGAGTTTAATAAACTCACTCGCTTTATCAAGACAAATCTTCTTGATGGGCCCGAGCTCTTTATATTTGAAATTGTTCTACCAAGTGTTACATTTCTAATAGAAATCGAGCATTCATGGAAATTAAGAGATTCTTCGGGATCTCTATGTTGCGCTCATATTTCAATTATGTTGCGCGAGATGTCTAAACTTATCATGTCAAAGCATAAAGCTCTTTTGAACTTCGGGTTCATGATATGTTTTTGTCTCACTTATTTTTATGAATGTGTAATACATTCAAGGTGGTAGTATGATAACTTTTCTTTTGTTAGATTACGGCTAAATACAAAAGAATCATTACATTCTTATATAATTTCAATATGTTATACATTGCATATCATTAAAACTTAGTAAGTGTCTTCTAGACTTTCTAGAGTAAAGGGCATTTCAATAGTTAATTTAGTATCATTTGATAAAATGATACAAGCTCTTCGAGGAGCCTTTAATGATGTTCGATGCACTAGATTTCAAAATCTTGCAATTTAAGATGCATCTACTCATATCGAGCTTTAGAGAGGACAATCGAATTGATATCTTAACGCAATTCTGGCTTGGGATGCTTCGTTTCATTCTATTATTATACGCCTCATGCCTCTTATTGGAAAATGAGCATCGATATCAAGATTTCAATAATGTCAACAAGACATAAATAATGTTTTTAATTCATGAATAACATATATCATCGAAAGTACGAGTTGCTCTTTGAGAGCATTTAATATTCTTCCAGAATATAAATGATGCTACTTCGGGGAGCAAGTTAAATAGTATATAAAATACTATAAGACATTTTCACAAAAATGTGATAGTAATGTTACTATTACAATATGATCATTCTTCATGAATGTAATTGTGCTACTTCAGAAGCAACAATTTAGTTATATTCACGATAAGTGAAATTAATAAATTGCAAATTTTGAGATCTACCGAATCTCACATCTAGTCTTGAACATAAATTAATCCACAATAGGATATTGAAAATGTAATTGTCAAGCATAGAGGAGCTTGTGCTACTACTCCATGTAATTAGATAATACTTTAAATTGCAATTAATATTCTTCAAGAATATTATGTGTGCTACTTCGGGAAGCAACAACTAAAGTATGATTGTGATATATGATTTCAAAGTGATAAGTTTTAATTGTTCCAAGAACATGTAGTGTTAATTGTGCTACTTCAAGAAGCAACAATTAGAGTTATGAACATATAACATTTGCCAAAATCAAGAGCTTGAATTGTTCTTCAAGAACATTTAGTATTCTTCGGGACTACAAATTATCTTCTTGAAGAGCAACAATTTTAGTCTACATTAAATTGCTTCGGGCAAAAGGTTAATATTTTCGAGAAATCGAATTGTTCTTCGAGGAACGTGTAGTGTTCTTTGGAAATATCAATTGTGTTCTTTGGGAGCAACAACAATAACAATTCAATAACCAAGATTCGGCTATCAATAAGATATATTGTATGAATTGCTTAGTACGTAATATTCTTCGGGAATATTAATTACGTCTACTTGCTGGGAGCAACAATTTAAATGTATCTAATGATAACAATTATCTAAAACTCAATCATATTATTTAATAACTTGTTATGAACAAAAGAGAAGACAATAACATTTATTGTTATCCTCGACATTAACAAATCAATAAGCGAAGAGAATAATAATCCTACATCATGATACATAATCAGTATATTTAAAAATATTCTACGTGGACTCATCCACCACTAATAATCAACATATTTTCATTATATTTTAAACAAACTCTAGGCAATCAAGTGGAAATATGTTATAAACACCATACGTAATCATAATTTGTCACGGCAAAATGGTGAATAATAAATAAAATAGGTATGCCCTTACCTTTCTCTTTTACATCTCTTACGTCTGGGGCTCAAAAATAATTGTAGAACTTTCGTGCTAATAACGTATTATAAAATAAATAGAGCAAGAGAATAATAGAGAAAATGCGAAATAGATGTGTATTATTATGAGGGTTGAGACCTCTATTTATAGAGTACAAGATAAGTTCATGGACTTTTAGGGTTTATATAGTCATCACAATATATGGTAAGTATATATATAAAATATATTTACAACATTTATATTATTTTACAAACATAGTATATAACGAAAATCGTTTGTTAATTAATAAATTTTTAGAGATTACTTATATTAAGATTATATTATTATTATTACGCATATTAATATTATTTTTATTATTATGAAATTATATAAATTTAAGGGACATAGAAATTTCTTTGATGTTTAAAAATTATTATTATTGCTTGGAGAATATCTATTATTTTTTATCACGTAATTCACATGATTTTCAAAAGAAAATATGTTTGATTTTTTTTTTCATTAAGATTTTGAAAAAGGATTATTAATTGATATGAAATATTGTTTTGATATAATAGTTTATCCACTTGGCAATTATGTACTTGAAACAAAAATTAAAATAATTTACCTTTCAGGTGGCAAAAATAATTTACCCTAATAGGGGTGTTTGGTTCATGGGTATCCTACCTCTACTATGGGTATCACTCGGGTTTGATCTTATCGTATATCGTGTTTGGTACGTGGGTATCGATACCCTACTATGGGTATCAAACCCATATGGGAATGATTTTTTTGAAACCCAAGTGATAGGTGAGTATGAGTTTTGATATCCATATGGGTATCAAAATTATATTTTATGTATTATTTTTTAAAATTGAAATTTATTTTTATAATATTATTTAAAAATAATAATGATATAAATATATATTTCCAATTTTATAAATAACAAGTATCATTAGTTAGAATATTTTAGCATGAATATAAAAATATTTTTATAAAAATATATATATGTTTGAAATAAATAACTTTATAAAAACACAACTTTATAATTATTAAATAAAACTTAATAATAAAATTTATCAAATAATAAACATTATTATTTAAAAATATTTAAACATAATTTATCAAAATGTTTTTAATTTAATAAAAAGTAAATACACTAATCTCATAAAAATATATAATAACATAATAATATTAAATAAAATATATAAATAATTTATAAAAATGTTTTTAATTTTTATTAAAATAAATATTCAATAATCATAAAAATATGTAGAAAGTATCTTTACAATTATTTTTTAAAATATTAGATTATTTTTTTGTAAATAATCAAATAAAAGATAATGTACTTTTTATTAAAATATTCTGTATTAAATTTCACAAAATAAAAAAACATGACTCATGTTATTATTATTTATCATGTTAGAATATTCACAAAATTATCATAATTTTTTTATATAAAATTATTCAATTCCATTGAAGCTGAAGATCAACCAAAGCATCGTATTTGGTTATCATACGATTCATTTAGCAAATGCTAAACACCATTAAAGGAATTACTCATACCCATACCCAATCACCCTTTTATCATACTCATTACCATTGTCATTCCCGAATTCTTACCAAACGACCCCTTAGTTTGAGAATTAAAGTTGAAATAGTATCATTTTGGGAATTAAAGTTTAAAAATGTATTAATTTGGAAATTCATTCTCTAAATTCCCGAATATTCTCATACAAAAAATAAAAAACAAAATAAATAGGGTTAATTAGATTTAGTTCGAAACACTCATAAATTTTTGAAATTGTAAATCGAATCGATTGTAAACGGCTCATAAAAACCGAACCGAACAATGTTTTCAGTTTCTGTCCGGTTCGGTCCCATTAGTTGCACCACTTAGAACCCTGTCAATTAATTAAAAAATATAAGTATGTTAAGGGTAACTAAATTTCGACCCACAAAGTCTCTAATATCTCAGTTTCTGCCCAGTTTTATAACTAATATTTTTCAGACAAGCCCCACTTATTTTCACCCTCTCTCTCCGTTGCCCTATTTCCCTTGGACAGTTGGAGTAGGGCTCTCAATTTTTGAGGGTTTTCTCGCTTTTCACCGTCTCAAAGTAAAATCCTTACTGATTTTCTGGAATTAAATTATGTTACTTTATTTTATTTTTGCTTTTTGTATGTTGTCCCAGGATTTTCTGGGTTGAGCTTGCTTGCTGGAAGAGTTTCAAGTATACGGTAGGATTGTTCGTTATTTAAAAACCTAAATTTGAGATTTACCCGCTTGATACATATGTGTGTATTTTGTGGAATTTCTTTTGTCGGTGAGTTTTGAGTTGGAATTCTCGATTTATGATATCTGCGTATTAATTTTGAATGTTCTATCCCCGGGTTTAATTTTTGAGTTGGATAGAAACTCGAGGTAACAACTATGTTTGTAACTTCATGATGTTAATGTTTTGTGAATGTATCTTAATAGTGTATCTGTTGATTTTTGTGGCGCAGTTGTCTCTTAGATTAGTATGGTTATTAGCGTTGTTTATTTGCCTTTCTAGCTTGTATGAACGAACTGTTTGATGGTTAAAAAGGAGGAATAGTTAATCTCGAACAGAAGGAATTTCAAAAGTGATATGTGAACAGTGAAATGTCAAACATGAACCGTTTCCTTCGTGTTACAACTTACAATATGAAAAGAGTATTTGTTTAAAACCCCCATCTTGATTCCCACCTCACGGGAGGCTATGAAAAAAAAGCCTCTGACTCGGTAAGCCTCAGATATTGCACTTTGAGCTGCTTTTGATTGTGGAAGTTTATCTTGATTTTAATGTTTTTTTTATGGACAATTTAACAAATGTTTATACATTCTAAAAAATCTAAAGTTCATGCTTTCTGCTATAACCATTTGAGGCTTATGCTTCGTACTGTATAAAAATGAGCAGTTTCACTATTAGATTAAAACATTAAAGAGGCATATGGATCTTCTTTCCCTTTTTTCTTTCAGAATTCCAAAGAAAAAACTTGGTCGCTACCCCACTCCCATTGGTCATATCAAACAGACCCTAACCCTCTTTATCTCAATTTCAGCTGTCTGGCCATTACCTTAAGTTGAAACCAAGTTTCTTCGTCAATGTACTAGTTGGAAACTAGAGCAGTAGTTGTCATAGGTCACAACAGGATAGTGATATCTTGTTCGTAACAGCAACATTCAGTGGTATTTTCTTTTGAACTATTGTTTATCTAGCCACTGAAGTTACTTGAATGTTCATCATAGAATACAATTTTTTGCTGTTTGACATCATTTAGTAACTTTAGCTTCATTACTAGTCACATATGCCAAGCCCCAAGGAACTTACATCTGCTTTCGTATTCTAGCCATCTACAAGGCGACAAGCATAAGAGAAATAAAGGACAGGCATTGAAGGTCTGATTTACTATTTTAGCTTGTACATGGTTTTGTCTCTTCTACGAGATAAAATCATGCATTTGAAATAGAAATTGCAGTTCTTAAGAGTGGCCTCTTTTCTTCTATCATTATAGAAATGTGCTTTTCTTTTTCTGAAGTTTCTGCTTAGTAAAATCTGTTGCAATAGTTGGTCTTGATTCTTACTATTTTTTCTCCTTGTCACGATGGCTATATAGCCATGTTGATGCCGAACCTACTTTGGATTGCACCCAGCAACAATTCTGCTGGATGAAATGCAATGAGCCTTTGGACTTCAATGTTGCCAGTTTGCCACTTGGTCTAGGAATCAATACCTTTCAAATTACTCATGAATTTCTTATAATTGAATCCTATTAATTATCACTGTCCTAAAAATTGTGTTTTGCGCAGGTATGTCCCAAAAAAACCGAAGAAATTTGTTACTCTGCTAACTGTTATTTTCTTATGTGTTCGATTGCCCTCGTTATTTCTGGGGTTTTAATCATTTTAAATATTGTAGCAGGCACTTGGGGGTGTAAAATAGATCTGAAAAATGGGTGATGAGAATTTCAACGAGGCGATCCTGACAGAGAAACTGTCCAAACTCAACAGTTCTCAGCAAAGCATTGAATGTATCCTTTCTTATCACTGGATGAATGGATTGCCTTATGTTTTGGGTGTTTGTGAAAATTCCTTTCCGTGTAATTTTGGACTTGATAGTCATTAGTAAATGCCGCACATAACTCACACTTAACCTATATAGATTTGTTATATGTTTCATTTTTTATAATTTGGTGTTCATTTTGATTGTTCAAATTTGTAATATCGATAGGTTCTCTTTTAACATTTCATCAGCTTTGTCTCGTTGGTGCACTTCTCATCGCAAAAAGGCTAAGCAAGTTGTTGAAACATGGGAAAAGTTATTCAGATCTGCACCGAACGAGCAACGTGTTTCCTTTTTATACTTGTCCAATGACATCCTGCAAAATAGCAGGCGTAAGGGTAGTGAATTTGTGAATGAATTCTGGAAGGTTCTTCCAGGAGCGCTTAAGACTCTTTATGATAGTGGCAATGAAAATGGCAGAAAAGTTGCCTTCAGACTGGTAATCTTGAGCCTTCTTGATTTTATTCCTTTAAAAGCTTCAAAAGCTACTAGGTGCATTTTAACTAATCAACCATATGCATAAACTATAATAGTTGTCTGTGTCTTGTGGTATAACAATTTGGAGCGTGTTCTATCCAGCATTAATTACATTGAGTAAATCTTACTTATCTTTCCATTATAACTATTATGACTCATAATGCTTGTTTGTTCTTGGTTAAATTTTTGGATGTGTCATCCCTGCCACCATTGTCATTACCAGTGTGCTAATAATTCTGATGGATGCCATTGTGCAGTCCAATGAGGAGTCTCATGAAGACATATGTTTTAGTTCTGCTTATGTTTCTACCTGAACTTAATATTTAAAAGAAAGTAACCTGTTATGGTTCAGACAAGTGAAACAAATTACAAATAGGTAAAATATGCTCAAAGTAAGACAGTACTGACTTAGCATAGGATTTCAGTACGACCTGTCGCATCTAATATTACAATGCAGTTTTATTGCCATATACATATTTTAAAAGATCAAGAAAAACTACATTGATCTTAATAAAGCTAAAAAAGGATGTAAATCTGAGGCTTAATCCTCATATTAGGCCTTGCTTAGGTTTTTCGCCTTCTAGATATTGTTTCATTCCCTATTGCTAATTGCCTCCTGTTGCTTTCATCATATTGATTATTAACATATACTTTTCCTAATATATCTCTTTTTTCTTCTCTTTATTTTTGTGGGTTGGGGGTTGGGCTTGGTTTGGCTCTTTATATATAGGTTGGCATTTGGGAAGAAAGAAAGGTTTTTGGCTCTAGGGGCCAAAATCTGAAAAATGAAATGTTGCAGAAGAATCCTTCTCCAGTCAGCAACGTGAAGATTCGAATCCTATTAAGGTGGTGAAGAGAGATGCTACATCTGTTAGAATTGTAAGTTGTCTGGCAGAAGGTTCTCCGAATTTTGTTAAGGCGTTGCTGGTTGAACAGTAATTTTTATTTGTATCTTCCTTTTTTGTTGAATCCAGAAATTAGCTGTTGGAAGTTTGCCGGAAAAGATTTTAATGGCATTGCAGTTGGTACATGATGACGCCGTCAACGAAGAAGCAGCCTTAGGCAACTTTCACGAAACAAATTCCTCTGTACAAGAAATCAAGAAAGATATTCTATATGCTTCTTCTCAAGGTTTGACATGAGTTGTTTTCCTCCTGTATTTCATCCTTCTGTGAGTGCTATCTGTTGGTTGGTGTTTTGTATATAGATAGCAATTAACATAAGCAGGCAATAACACTTTCTGAAGCACATTAGCTTCAGTCTTCATGGGATTCCTTGGGCTTTGCAAGACCATAATGCTTAATTTCCATGAATTTATGAAACAATTGAGTATTGCAAAGTTCACCCACTTTTTTATGTACTTCCAGTCAGTAAATGTTATTCTCTGATGTTCATCTCTCACTTTGCCTTCAGGAAACCTCAATGGCTCTGATGTTGTTGATAACCTAGAGAAACAGGAGATTGCGATTAAGCAATGCATTACCGAACTTGAAAAGTCTGAAGCAGTTAGAGTTGCCCTCGTTTCTCTGCTTAGAGAAGCACTTCAGGATCAAGTATGATTTGATTTTTGCATGTTTCCCCTTACAATCTAAGTCTCTTCTATGTAGAATTCAACAAACGGCAATTTGTTAATCCTCAATTTATTAGTTACTTGGTGGTCTTGGTTGGTAAAAGTAATTAGAAGTTTGAATTAAAAACTACGCTTCATGGTGATTTTGGTTTATAAATCTAATTTACTTCTAGGTAGAAGTAAAGAAATGGCAATCTGCTATCCCTTACTTTATCTGTCACTTGATGGTTTTGGTTAATAAGTGTAATTATAAAGTTCGATTTTAAAAACTTCGGTTCATGGCCATATGAAGTAAATATGTTGTGAGTCCCTAGTTACTTCACATGCTGATACATTTTTAAAGTGGTAGTGCATGTATAGACTGATATTATTCAAGCTCTGATAGTTTAAAGTTTCTCAGGAAACAAAGCTGGAGCAGGTTCGAAGTGAGATATTGGTAATCTCTCTCTCTCTCTCTCTCTCTGTCCATATGTGTTATATATGTGTATATGCCTGTTCTCTTTCACATGCCTTCTCGATATAACAAACGAAAAAGTACATGCTTGCACCATTTTTTTCTGTAATATGCTACTATGCTAGGTCATTTGGTTTGACATGGTGCCTAGTATATAACCTTTGTTACACCTGTGTTTATGTCGTTTTTAGAGAGTAAAAGTTCCAGCAACTTATGTTTGGATGTAATCCACAAGTTTAGGTTAAGAAACCAGACTGTAGGAAAGATTGCCAACAAAAATTATCTATTAGCTTTGCATGAAGATTTTAGAAAGTGAAATGAAAGAAAATGCCTTGATTTTAGCTAGCAATACTCTATTAGGTTGTGCTTTGATTGAAGAGCTCGAGCATTAGATTTAAAATGGTTGGTTGTTTCGTATGGAATTTATACCATCACACTCATTTTGAACTAATCATTGGATAATTCGGTTGGATGCCGAAATGCAACTTTTTGATAGTATTCAACTCTTGCAAAAACCTTCCAAGTTATGTTGCGTGTTTGAATGTTATTCTCATGCCATACAAAACAAAAGATCTCGAGCAGCTTCTTCTTCTTCGTTACTCCTCATTACAGGTCTATTTTACCTGCAGGTTGCTCGTGGCCAGATAGAGGAAGCAGCTACTATCAAAGTCCAACTCAAATCAAACTCCTCGCTCCCACCACCAACAAACCCGGCTGCTATTGAATCCCATTTTCCTCCTGTGATTCCAACGTCCAACATAACCGCGCCGCCTTCTACTAACCCTCTGGCCCCATTTGTGAAATCCATGACGGAGGATAGCAAGAAGTCCGCAGCTGCTGCTGTTGCTGCCAAACTGGCTGCTTCAACATCTTCCGCCCAAATGCTCACATCCATCCTCTCATCTCTCGTAGCGGAAGAGGCTGCATCAATGAGTAGTGGCTTGAAACGCCAGAAATTGGAGCTGCCGGAGGGAGTGAATTCTGCCTTTTTTCCGACTTCCCAGCAGGTAATGACCAGCATGCCACCGGTTCAGTCCACCACAGCGCAGACTGCTTCTCAGCCGAACCAACTGCAGGCTCCATTCCTTCCACCTCCTCCACCGCCACTTGCACCTCCAGGTAACTCCCCTTCAAATCAGTTGCTCCAGTCCAGTATGATGGGACTGCCCTATGGCTACGGTGCAACCAACCTACTTGCTCCGCCACTCTCAAATGCAGCCGCGGGGTTTGCTAGGCCGAGCCCTCCGCCTCCTCAGCAAACACAGCCACAGCAGCAGCAGCAGCCTGCGAGTGGTGGATTCTACCCGCGGCCAGTGGGTATCGGATTCTTCGGACAGAGCCACCAGCCGCCCGACCCCTCCGATACATCGGCAGTGAGTATTAATTGATCCTGTGATATTTTTTGTACATTAATAGGCCAGTAATCCATGACCAGCAACACTTGTATCATATTGGATCATGGAATCATGGGAAATGTAAACTAAATTTAGAAATTTGAGTAATTTAGTCACAGGTAGACCTAGTACTGCACAATGTGTTGGCCTATTATTCAATTTTCTGCATCCCTTGGCTCATATTTACTTGTTCTATCTTGTGTACCTAATGTATTATGTATGCATGTACAGAAAATTCTCCTAAAAATGATTTTCGTACTAAATCATAAATGTGAAAATAGTTTGAATAGCAACTTGTGACAAACCTGATTCTAAATTTTTTAATCGAAGGTATATATCTAAGAAAAATGGACAAACATAAAAGAAGATTCCAGCGGCCGGTTGTGAATGTGCAAACTGATGAAATTATCCTGCCAAGTATAATTTTCTTGATTTCATGTCATCCTACATTAATTGGAATTGGGTGATGATTGATTATGTCTCCTTAATATAATATAAGGTTGGATATCAATCTCCATTTATGATATGAGATATTTTAATAGAACGAATGACTTGATTATGCCTTCTTATTGCCTTTGTACTAAGCTACTCTGCTACAATGTAAATCTTCAAATGCCAAAAATGGGACAGCTTCATCAATCTCCATCTCCTGCTTCCACTTGTCTTCTTTATATTATCCCATGGATTAATATTCAATCTTACGGCTGAGCTACTTGTGTCTGCTTTGCTTCATCAATCAAAGTTCCAATCAAATTTCAACAACGCTTTCCGCACACACAATTAACCGACTGTCTATTAAACTTTTATCCACTTGGGATACCATACCGCCTGCGTTTTTCTCCTTCAAAAAAATGTACCCAAGTCTTCTCTAAATTTACAAAATTATTCAATGAAGATTAAAAAAACATGATTTTAGACATGATTTTAGGATAACATATATGACTATAATCCTACATTGTACAGACACGTGATCACATGATATTTTCTATATATATATATATATATATATATACTATATATGCCAAATATAAAAATAAGTAAAATAACAAGACATCTAAGTAGTGCACAGAAAATTATATATGTGTTTAATAATATCCATATATATAGTTTGACAAAAAATGATGTTATAAAAGTATAGAAAACATAAACATAGTAATAGTAAATGGAGATTTTTTGGAAAGCTTATCAATAATTTATTTCAACTTATACTAAAAATAAGCATTTATAGAGGATTTGAAAAGTTTTTCAAATAACTAATACAATGAATACATTATAAGTGTTTGTTTAAGTTATTTTTCCAATAGTATCCAGTACAAATAGCATCCGTTTTGACCTATTCTTTATTTATTTTTTTGCATCCCATTAATTAGCTCATATTACTCTTGAATCCATGTGCAAAAGAACAAACGGTGGATTTTTTCTTACTCCTGAAAAAGATTTTTGCATATACGCCTCTACGGCCAATCTAAGTGATAAATCTTATTTCTAGGTTTATTCTTTTAAATGATATAATATATAGCCATTGAGGTATTTTTTCTTATTAATAAATATTAAAAATATGGATTCTATTAGCACCACCTCTAGATCAAGTTTCTATAAGAATTTACTTGTACATTAACTACGGATTTATTTATTCTTTTGTCATAAAAAACTAGTGCTTAAAGTGACTAGATCTTACTAATTTTTAAGTAGCCGTTAATGATTCGTTTTCTGGTCAGAAAAAAACTTTTCATCTTTAGACCAGAATAAAAAAGGCATATTCTGCCAAAAATTATTTGTTCGGAATCTCTCTTTCGTCTGCTGATTAATTCTCAATTTTTTTAATCAGAAAGTAAATAAGCCCAAACCCAGCTAATATCTAGTAAAATGGACAAACATAAAAGAAGATTCCAACGGGCGGTTGTGAATTTATACAAGTGAAACTTGATTTATTCAACAAATTATAAAAGATTTATTAAGGATGCTACCTGCAAAAAACACATACGAAAAAACCATTTTTAAAAATTAACTCGCTAATCAATTTGATTTGATTTGTTCTTACTTTTTCATATTATATTTTATGCCTGGTTGTATCGATACATGCTATGTTGTTTATTTAGCAACGCGAGAATTAAACATCATACTCATGAAAATAGGCTCGACCCGATTTTGTACAATCCTTCATAAATTTTACTTCTATGCAACAACTCGCTTCTCTCATGTGTAATTTCTCAACATGTATTTAATTGTTTACTTACAAAATTAAGTTTTTTTTTTTGATCCATAAAAAGAGATACTTACCATACAACCGAGATTCCTTCCGGGCGGTTGATTGAGCAGCATCTCATTGTACATTATGCCTTGTCCTTTATTTGTTTTGTACATTTAATTATTATCAAACAAGCAAAATACCATCAAACCGTGTATTATAATCATAATCCACTATTATATTCTTCCCTCGAGTGAAAGATACATTTACACCCATAATTTTATTGATAAAGATACATTGTACATGTCTATATAAATCAACAGAAACTGCACTAAAATTTCAACAAACAGCAAATTAAATCTCCAAATCTAACTACCAATTAAGCAAGCATGGCTAGAACTTCTACATTGGCAATGCTATTTGCCCTTCTTATTGGCTTCGCTCTATTCACATCCGATGCTTCGACGAGTGATTCTTCCTCGAGCGATGTTATTCAGTTGAATGGTATGGTTGGCGACAATGTTATCCACAGAAAGTTACTTGGATGCTGCGGCTGCCCTAATGCTGGAAGGTCTTGCATATTTTGCTGCAAACCAAATGCTATAAATGGGACACAAGTTTGATCTCCACTTCTACTACATGCATCCAGTTGTGTTTTTACGTTTCGTCGTGTGGATCTTGAAGATTGTTATCACAATCTTTTAGTTTATGGATTCGATTATATATCTATGACGAATCAGATATCTAGTTGTGTCATGTATGTTGCTTGTTCAGTTTGTGTAATTTAACTGGATGTGCTTCTTATTAATGAAATATATATATATATATATATATATATATATATATATATAGGTAATGGATATTATGAGAACCAAATCTTAAAAGAGATACGAGAACCGATCTCGGCCCTCCATTTCGCAAATCTAAGGCTCTTATTTTATCTCCAATAGCATTTAAAAATAAATCTAAAAAGGGAAAATTAAGCTCATTAAGGGTAAATGTGTCAAATTCTCTTTTCTTTTTACCTACACCCTCCAATCTTAATTGAAGTGCATTAGATGTTCAAGCGGCGCCTTCCTTCTTCAAGAGAATTTCCTCGTCCAGCGTTTCTTCAAAAAGAAGTCTTGGAAGTTGATAATTTACGGTGGATTTCGAATTTCTATGTTTCTTAAGTCATCTAAACTTCGTTTTCCTTGTCTATTTATCCCGATTAATGCCGATTTTGATGATTGATTTCTGCACTTTTTTCCAATTTCACCAAAATATGCAGAACAACAAGTAATAGTAATATTTTTCGAAAATTTGTAGTACAATATTTGAAGAATGGTTTGTTGGGTTCAAAATCGAGAAAGCTTGTTGTCATTCAATAATTTTTTTAGTTACATTTTTTAAAAGAAATTTACGGTAGTAGTCCTTTTTCCAAGTGATTAGGGTTTCTCTTGTTTATTTATGAGATGTATGTATCTATTAAGTATTGGTTTTATGTTGTAGATTAACTATTATAATTCTTGCATACGGAAGTACAATGTTCATGCATATGTATTTGTTAGTTTATGCTGATACTGTTACATATTCATGCATTCAGTTTACGCAATGGCTGAACCGGTGTCAATCAATTGTGTCTCTTCAATCCGATGAATCCATTTATATTCCTGATTGCCCGGACGAATTGAAACCGTATGTTGGACGAAAATTTGTTACTCTTGATGAGGCCGAAATTTTCTATAGAGACTACGGAGGTTTGTGCGGTTTTGATATATGTAAGTGGTCGATAAAACGGCATGTGGATGGGTCTATTATGCGTAGATATTTAGTGTGCAGTAGAGAATGAGAGAAATTCATCGACGTCGATAATCTTAATTCGAAGAAATCAAAGCGAAGGTCTAATTCTAAACGGTCATCTTGCTTTGCACGCGTAGTATTTAAATCACACCCCGAAGGTTTTGTTGTTGATTTATTTCACGAGGCACACACACATCCTTTGTTATTATCAACTCACAAACAATTCATGAGATCTGATCGGACAATGACTTCCGTCCACAAGAATTTCGTCCTTAGTTGTGCGCGTTCTAATGTTGGTCAGGTTAGGTCATATAGAATGTTTAGTGAGTTGGTTGGTAGTTATCAAAACATCGGTTGTGATGGAGTAGATTTTAAAAAATTTCACCGTGATCTTCGTATATGCGTTGACGGTGCGGATGCACAAATGATGTTGGATAAAATGAAGGAAGCTCGTGATAGGAGCTGTTGGGTGATGATTCAATCCTCGGCATGATCATACTTGTGGGAAATGATTCTATCTTCTATCTTGAATCACGCTCGGTAGCCTCGTGCTACGATTGTTGAGAAGATTTGAAGATCCCAAAACCCTATCGATTGGTGAACCATTCCTTTGTATTCGTATTTGTCTACGAGGTTTCGGACTCGGTAGACACTCTGCTCTCGGTCAAGGCGCTCGGTAGCTCATCGGCCTCGGCACCGGTGTAGAAGACTCGGTGAATCTTGGACTCGGTAGGAGCGATATGCGAGAGAGTCGGTTGAGGCCGAACTCGGCGGGGGTAGTTCTTTTGGACTCGGAGCTGATTTTCGATAGACCGCTTCTCGTTGTCTATCTACGAATACAAAATCGAGCTCGGCATCGGTTGTCGATCTTCGGAGCTATGCGAATCTTTTGATAAGCTATCGGTGTTGTCAAGTACGAGGAAGAGAGAAGTCGACTTCGGTTGCCTCGAAGTTTGTTGCGTTCTCGACCACCACATCCACCTCGACAAATGACAAGCATACACGTGTCGTCTCACCTACTAAAGCTACAGTCAACATATTTCCGTAAAAGGAGGGAAAGGACACCGTACCTACTACACAAAAAGAGCCGTTTGCTACTACAAAAGAGGGAAAAAGAAGAAGATCGTCTCCAACGGATCTATTCTTCTCTCCACTCTATAAATAGAGGGATCATTCAAGATTTGAAGCACGCGACGCCTAGAACACAAGAGAGCGCGAAAAGAGCGAATTCCAAAGAACAAAGTCTTAGCAAGAACTTGAAGAACAATCTCCGGCGAAAGACTACATTCTAGCTCATAGGGAATCCAAGCTATACCGACATATAAAGCCTCTAGTATCCAAATCGGCGTTACACGAACTCAAAGCTTACCTTCGGCTATTCGTCGATCTAGAAGCTACTCTCATATTCCCTATCCCTCTAACCCTAAGCTCAACCGTTCTTATCCATAGCTTAGACGAAGGAGTTCACATTTGAACCCGATCCTTATTGTATAAGGACTCCTTCATTGTTGGAGAAGTTTGTCAAACACTTAAAGTTTGATAGAATTGTAGGCCGGGACTTGCTCGAGTATAATCCCCAAGCCACGGCTTTGTCCGATGTGTACAAGGGCGGCGAGACTAACTCGGTATAATAAATAGCCTCCCGATCTTTCGGGACGGTGGACGTAGGATTGTTGATATCCGAACCACTTTAAAAATATACGTGTCGTTTACTTACTTGTTTCATTGGTTTTTTCTTGTGCATGCTTGAACATCATATTTAAAATCGATTTAAGCTGTCTCGGTATTCGAACTTCTTATCTGCGGGCGAGACTTGCATAAAACGTTTTCCTCATTAAAAGCGATTTGGGCCTACACAATTCCGCTGACCGAACTCTCGGCGATCGATGCGGAATTCGACATAGTCGGTTAGCGAGATCTCGGGTGAGTCGATACTCTTTTTAGCCTTTAACACGATTCGGAAACGGTTATGCGCTTTCTGTTGAACTATTTCGATGCGGCACCTTCTGAATAGGGTTGTTCGTGTTCGAAAGTTGAGAAATTTGGATTCGGGTGTATTCACCCCCCCCTCTACACCTGAACTCACTCACGGGACCAACAATTGGTATCAGAGCAGGAGTTCTTTGACTCTTGTTATCTTTGAGACTGGTCTATTCAAATGGATCCGAGAGAAAGCGTTTTTCACTGCATATCACTCTACATTCATATCATTATTCTTCATGGCTGATATGTCAGGTATAAGGATGGTACCTATGTTCTCGGTGGAGAACTACGGAGTATGGCGAGTCAGGATGGAAGCTCATCTGACATCCCTCCATGATAGTATGACTGAAGTGCTTGAAGATGGACCTATCGTTCCTATGATTGATAGTGTCGTGACTCAGGACCAAGCTCACGGAGGAGGAATGGTGACTGGGAAGAAGATCCCCAAAGACAGAAGTCTCTTCACTCCTGAAGAGAAGAAGCTTCACAATCTAGGCCGAGTCGCCGGGGAATGCTTTATACTAACCACCCTTAGTGATTCTTATCTTGGCGGGGTTCGGGAATGCAAGGGCGCTAAGGAACTGCGGGATGCTCTTGCGCTGCGAGTCGAGGGACTCGAGAAGATTAAAGCCAACAAATTAGCGCCCGGAACTCCAAAAGGCTGGAAAGCTTGTCTCTCATGCCCGGGGACAAAATCGAAGATCTAAACGTCGATTTACCAATCGATGAATTCTATCAATGGGTTCGGGAAAGACGTTCGAAGAACCGAGAGATGAATGCGAAGATTACGAGGGCGCTTGCCGGACGGACCTTTGGACACCTTTTGCCACTTTATTGCGACATTCGATTTAGATCTTTGTGTCTCCCGACCATATCTTTTCGGAGTTACGGGGCGGAGGAGTATGAGTTCGACGGACCTCAAAGAAAGGCGAGAGCTGAGGGCGTACGAAGATTGACCATGCTTTCAAAGCTACGGTCGGCACAACATCTCCCGCTACGAGCAAGACGGCGAGTAAGGGCCGAGCCTTCACTCGGCGACCTACAAGAAGGAAGTCTAGCTCGGAAGTGCGCGGCTGCTTCGCGGTGAAGTATCGAGAAGGAGAAAGAAAGGCGTAGAAAGCGGCCAAAGCATACCGAGATACAAAAGGTAAGTCGGAATATACACCTAAACGCGCTCCACGATACTCGATCTTCCGAATGCGAGAAGAAAGATGACTCGGCACCCTCAAGGGATAGTGCGACCAAAGAAGAAAAAGTCATCACTTGCTACAAGCTGCAAGAAGCCGGGACATTATCGGTATGATTGTCCCGAGCTCGATAGTCTTTGAGCGCAGCGAGACGCAAGGCAAGGAGAGAGAAATTCGCCCGAAAAGACAATCCTACATAGGCTGGCGAAATCTCGGGCGACTCGAAGAGATCGACTCCTTTATGGATTCATCGGCGATGAAGCGGCTTTCATGGCCTTAGAGCATGAAGCGGATGAATCAGGCGAAATGTGCATGATGGCGGGCGAAGAGGATGAGGTAAATTCTCATGAACCGGTTAACTCCTCTTCACCTTTGCACACACGACACTATTTCGGGTGCGGATGGGAATTTGGACATCTCGACCGCATATGAAGATCTACTAGATGAACAAATTCGGATGAGTCCGCGGCTCGGTAAGACTCTTCGGGGAGTTGGATACCACGAAAGTGGAGAATCGAGAGACTTTCTCAAGAGAGTCGGGTTATTCTGCGAGGCCGAAGGACTTGTGTTGAGACTCGGGGAGGAGATAAACTCTCCGATGGCCAAGTCTCGGCATCAAGAATATCGGATTTCGGTCTTGACCAATGACTTGACTCGAAAGATCTTGGCCGAGTCTCTTGAAGCAAGGGTCGGGACTTCGGGCCGAGCACGGCGCACCGAAGAAAAGTGATGATGTGCGGAGGAACGATGGTCGAGAGGTATATGGGCGCAGAGAGAAGAAATTGGAGGCTATGCTAGCAAGCAATAAGCCAAAGCGCTTGCAAGGAAGGACTTGGATTCGATCTAGGAGCTTCCTCATCTCGCCCGATACACTCGAAGTACGGCTTGCGATAGATTTGTTCGAGGGGAGACTATCAACGCAGATATCCTGAACCCCCTAGCAAAGAACAAACGAGAAGATGAAAGCACCTCATCCCACACATCGGCATTCGACAAGAAGATCAATGCCAAGAAACCCCGGTTCGATCGAGGGGGAACCGGCAAATCAAACTTGGCGGATCGGTATGGACCTCCGAAGGCGACGCATCACGCTCGGTATGGATCATATTATTATGAACCTATAGTCCGAAGAGGCTCCAAAGGTCGGAGAAGAAGAAAAAGGTCGCACGAAGGCAAAGGTCGGCGGTCCGCACCAACCCGGAAGATCGGGACTCCCGAACCTCGGAAGCCTCGAAGTCGGGCGTGACCGGTCCGGTGGTCGGGATATGTTGACTCCGGTGGAAAGAAAATGTGCGAAACCACCGGGGTTGTTAGACGGATTTGGGTTACTAAAACTAACATCTAAGGACCCAAAATCAAAAATAAAGGGTACTCGAATATAATTACATTTTGCGGGTGCGTAAAGACCCGTGGTATGTGGACGGCGGATGCTCAAGACACATGACATACCAAAGGAGTCTGCGAAGAATTATATCAGCGAAGAAGGACCCCGAGTGAGTTCGGAGACAATGCAAAAGGCTATACCGGAGGATATGGAACACTCGGCATTGGGCCGCCGGCGTTCCAAGAGTATCATATGTTGAAGGACTTGACATAATCTTATCTCTGTTAGTCAATTTTGTGATAACTTCAAATAGAGTGATATTTGTGGCTTTGGTTTTACGTGATGTTATTGATAAATCCACGGGAAAACGGTGTTATCGGGTTCGCGCAGAAAGAACATATATGTGGTGACTAGAACTCGGTTGAACACGAAGCTTGCTTATTGGCGAAGAATGACAACCGCACGGGGTGGCTATGGCGCGAAGACTTCGGCCATCTCAACTTTAAGACGCTCAACAAGCTTGCAAGAGACACTCTAGCAAGGGGGCCGCCGAATGAAGTATTCAACAAAGACACTCGGTGTGAAGCATGTACGAAGGGAAAGCAAACAAGGAATCAAAATCCTCCAGTTCCATCGCCTTGCACGAGATGGAATCCTTCGGCGCTACATATGGATTTGTTCGGTCCGGTCTCCCGGTGACGATCGAGAGGCGAAAAAATATGCATTAGTGGTCATAGATGACTACTCGCGCTACACATGGGTCATATTCATTGCCAACAAGTCGACGTCAAAACGAGTTACCAACGCTTACGAAAAAGCTCGGTGTCGAGAAGAACACCAAGATCGAGAAAAATTCGTTCGGACGGAGCCGAGTTCCTTAATTCCATGGTAAAGGAGTTACGCAAGCGAAGGGAATAGAGCATGAGACTTCAGTTTGCACTCACACCTCGGCGAGAATGGAGTTCTTTGAACGAAAGAACGAGAACTCTAAAAGAGGCGGCTAGGACTCTACTCGCAGGACTCGGGACTCCCGACCAAATGCAGGGCGGAAGCGACGGATGCTGCATGTTATACTCGAGAATAGATCTCTGCGACAAAGCGGCATAAGCGGACACCATATGAACTATGGAACGGCGGGGAAGCCTTCTCTATCTTATTTCCATATTTTTGGTTGTTCATGCTTTATTCACAATAATGGGAAAGATCGGTTGAAGACTTTTGATAGCAAGTCGGATCGGGGAGTATTCTTAGGATACTCTCGGGTCGGCAAAGCTTTCGAGTATTCAACTATCGGACTCTTTGCGTGGAGGAAAGCCCTCATGTTGTTTTTAACGAGTTTGCTGCGAAGGCGGGGAGCAATAACTCAAATTCGAATGCGAGGACATCGGTAAGCGGCTACGGGATCTAAGCTTAAAAGACAAATGCGAAAAGATCCGGCCTATGTTGGGATGATGATTCGGACGAAGAACGAAGACAAATCTACTTGAATCTCAACCCGCCGAGCAAGTAGGCTGAATAGATTGATTCTCCCGAGCAGGAATCAATCCCGGGTAACTTCAGGTCGATGAAGAAGCCGTTGAGGTAATCGAGACCAACACTGCTGGGAGCAACACCTCGGGGGAACGTCTAGTAATGTTCCCGAGTTGAATGCCCCCTGAACCCGGTGACTCGGTGGGCCATACTCTTATTCTTGAATTACTTCAATCTCGAGATAGTACAAGCCTGAAATGCCTAACTCACCTACTATCCGTGTTGAACAAGTTTCGGATGAAGAGTTGAAACATCGTAGATCATGGCTCGATGCTCACGCTGCTTGATTTAATCATTGGAGATCCTTCGGCAAATGTCAAGACAAGATCCGGTTACGTCAAGGAGAAAGCGCATTATTTTCATGCTTCTTGTCTCTTGAAGAGCCTCGGAGACCATTGAGGATGCGTTGAAAGATCTTGGCCCGGATCATTGCTATGCGGGAGGAGGCTGAATCGGTTCACGAGAAGCGAAGTATGGGAGCTTGTAGGCGGACCCGGCATCAACATGTCATTGGAACCAAATGGGTCTTCAAAAACAAGCGAGATGAAAACAACGTTATAGTCGGGGAACAAAGCAAGGCTCGTGGCTAAAGGCTACTTGTCAAGTTTGAAGGAATAGATTTCGATGAAACTTTCGCTCCGGTTGCAAGATTGGAGGCGATTAGACTATTCCTAGCCTACGCAACACATCAAAGATTCATAGTTTATCAAATGGATGTGAAGTCTGCGTTCACGAACGGCGTCTTTGAAAGAAGAAGTCTATGTGGAACAACCGCCTGGCTTTCGGCGGGGACATCAAGTATATAGACTCGAGAAAGGCTCTATACGGGTTAAAACAAGCACCCGGGGGCTTGGTACGATACCACATGCGAGTTTCTTCTTCGAGAAAGGCACGATGAGCCGCACTCTATTTAGCATTCGGCTTGGAAGAAGACTTATTAATTGTGCGAGATCTACGTGGATGACATTATATTCGGATCAAAGAATGTCATCATGTGTCGGCAATTTGAAAAGATGATGAAGGATAAGTTCGAGATGTCGATGATGGGTGAAATGAACTACTTCCTTGGTTTTCAAGTCAAGCAATCCGAAAAGGGAACGTTCATCAACCAAAGGCGAAATACACTCGAGACCTCATCAAAAGATTCGGTTTGCACATCCGGCAAATCAATCAAGATCCCGATGAACACGAATATGAAGATAGATCTTGATAAAGAGGGAGTATCGATGAGACCAAGCCGAATATCGTGCTATAATTGGTTCTTTATTATATCTAACGGCTACTCGTCCTAACATAACTTATCTTTGTAGGTGTATGCGTGCTCGATTTCGGGCGAATCCCAAGCGAGTCATATGGACTCGGCAAAGAAGATTCTCCGCTATCTACGAGGAACACTGACATGGGTTTGTGGTATCCGGTGATGATAATATTGAACTAGCTGGTTATTCGATCCTGACTATGCGGGATGTAGAATAGACCGAAAATCAACTTCGGGGAACATGTCGGTTCCTTGGCGGCAAAGGCGATCTCATGGTTTTTCAAAGAAACGGCACTCGGTGGCCACGTCGACTGCGAAGGCTGAATACATGGCTGCTTGAAGTTGTTGCGCCCGGATCCTTTGGCGAGGCGGCGGTGAGAGGCTATGGCGTCATTCGGGAATGAAGTGCCGATTTTACTGCGGCGATGCCGGTGCTATTGCAATCACTCGAGAACCACGTACTTCACACGAGATGCAAGCACGTGGACATCGGGACATCACTTCATTCGTGATCATGTCGAGAAAAAGGATATCGGGATGGAGAAGATCCCATGCCGACAAGCAACGGGCTGATATCTTGACCAAGCCTCTAGGCGAATCCGGATTCGAGAGAACTTTCGGTAGAGCTGGGTAGTGTTGGACCCTACTCGACCCCGGTCGGTAAGAGGTTTCGGGAGAGAGACATTTCGGTAAGGGGGAATGTTCACTCTCGGTGCTGTACATTCGGTACTTAGAGACGAAACCATCTACACGAGGTATCGGTGACTACTATGTTCGGTGACGGGTTTGCGTATCTCTACTCGGTAGTAATTTAATACAACAAGTACTTTGCATTTATGACAAAGATTGGGCATGACATTAATATCTTTTGGTTTGTCTTTATTATTAACGGCTCACATTTAATGCCACGACATTCCATACATAAGTTTCTTTGAACTCCGCACGCATTTAATGCATGTCTTTTCCACGATTACTACTTAGGCTATTTTACAAGCGGCTTTGACTTAGGCGACTTTTGTGATCATTGCCTATTTTATAACTTCTAATCTTAACCGTCCATATCATAAAGCAAGTTTAAATTCAGCCTTCGATCGAAAACCGTTCATCTTCCTATTTGATATATATATTCGATCATATCTTTGAAACCGCCATTAGCATACTTCATAACTCTCAAATTCCGAAAAAATCCGAGATCTGCATACGCAATCCTTACTTGCAACTTCATTCTCAATCTTATCTCGAATTTTATCTATTGGTATGCTTATATGCATTAATGTATTTATTATATTTTTCGGTATCGCATTGTAAAAGCATTGTTCTATCCAAGCAACGATGCTTGATTCATTTCTTGTAACAGTACTATGGCTGGTCTATCATCGTCGTTCTCCCGACAAGATAGAGGAAATCCTCGGCAAGGGCCGTATGCGGGTGCCGAACCGGTCGTGGAGTTCGACGCGTGCGAGCTCGAGTACATGGACGATATCTTCACATATACGAGAAATCCGGACTTGAGGAGTTTCTATCGAGGAAGCCGACCTTCTTCCTTCCTCGACAAGTGGCGGAACTATATCGAACTCCGGCTCGGTTGGAGGAGACATTACGGCGAGGTTAGTTTGTTAACACCATTGACGACGCATCGAGGATGCGGAAGCGGATGTCCATTAAACAAGCGGCGAAGAAGAGCTTCAACCTCCCGTCCGAAGGTGTCGGCACCTTGGGGTACAATGGCGACGCCGTCGACACATACCTCTCCGTTTTTACGTGGCGAGCCCACAACCTTCGGAAGCGGCATTTCCGAAGAATGCCATGCTACCGCCGGTTTAGAGCAACTTGGCGTACATCGTCACTCGGTGTTGACGAGCCGGTGGCTCTTTTCGATCGAGGTCTCCCGACCCAAGATCCATATGATGATGGCGATTTATGGCTTGCGTGAAAGTCGGTTGGACCGACTTCTTTGTTCGCGAATATATGGCTCGGGCGACCAAGTTCGACAAAGCTACGCGAACACCGGCCGCAAAAGGAAAGCTTCTCTACGGACTTAAATTGTCGGTCATGATCGAGGATTTCTACGAGGCGAGCGGATCACATATGACGGCAAGGAATATTTTAATGTGAAGAAAATCCGCTTTCACGACAAGTCCGCGGCCTACGCAATATTGGTTCGGGGCCGGCCGCGAAGCTTCGGCCATCTAAGCCTTAAACGGGGCGACTCCTAAGAAAAGGACACCTCCCGGCAAAATCACCTAAGGCGCCGGCCGAGAGGCGAGGAAGGCCATACGGGATACACCTGCTTGAACCCGGAGGCTACTGCGAAGTGGCTGCTTGAACCGACTCCTATTCGGCCACTACGGTTGGTAGATGAGTCTTCCTCATCCGAGAAGACCAAGTCGGTGGAGAAAGCCGTCTCCAGCGAGGAACAAGTTCAAGAGGAACAGGGGAGAGGCTGCGAAGCCCCAAGCGAAGAAGTCCAGCGTGCGGATAGCCCTCTCTGCGTGCCTCCGCTCGGCGATCTACCACCACTGCCGACCACGGGGCCGACTTCGTTGATATCGAGTCGGATTCTGCGTCTGCGAAGAGACTCTCGGGATGGAAGCAACAATTATTGTCTCTAGAGCTTCCCGAGAGATCATCCGGTTCATTCCGAGCTTCGCGACCATTCGGATTTGCTCGTCCTAGCCAAGTCGGCAAGGCTCCATATGATCCTACGCTTTCGAGGAGTGGCCTCGGCTTCAACGCCTTGTTCTACACTACTCTGTCGGCGGCTACACTTGGAAGAACCGAGATTGCGTGAGGAGATAGGCTATTCGAGCACGAGAACCTGAATACGATGGAGAATCTAAGGGCGGCCATGCTTGCAATCATTGCGATCGGCCGCCAAGCGGTGGCTCGCCGCCCTCGAGATGGGTCGACCCACGGCGGTCGGGACCCGCCCGTGATGTCGAGCCACAGGAAAGCCGATGAGGACATCCACGGGACAAGGATACCCACATGCGAGAAGCGGCACCACTCGGTATCCTTGGGCACGAGAAGCGTTCGGCGGTGTCTCATCCTTGGCGAGCTGCTCGGCTCCTACTCAAGTCGACATACGAGGCGGCGCCCGGCCCATCTCGCCAGAGATCCCGTTCGGTTGCCAAAGCTCTAAGCGCACAAGGAGTTAAAAATCGGGGAATTGGCGAAGGCGATCCACAAGGTGTGGGAGAAGTGCACGTGGCCACCAACTACGAGCTTCGGGGGCTAAAATCCGGCATCTCTACATCGGCTACCCACCGATGTCTCCGCTCTCATATCGAAGCATTGGCCCAGCGGCAACGGCGGTTTCGAGACTCGGCTAAGGACAATTCGGGAGGGGCGAGGCCAAGCTCCTTGAACAATTTCCGAACGCCTTGTCCGCTCATGCCGAGTCATTCACCGAGCAAGCCCGGGCCGCGGAGAGCGGAGACTAGACCTCATTCGGCCGGTCGTGGAGGACAAGATCGGTGAGAAACTAGCTGGGCGAAGTCGGAAGCCATTCTCTCTCATACGGCATACAAGGACGCACTAATATCGAGAGGAGCGAGCTGCATCTAGCATTGGAGAAAGTGCATAGATGGCTGGGCGACTTGTCCACTATTTATCAAAAGCTAGAGAAGAAGGTACTCATCCCAACCCAGTGTACTTGATGATGCCAAAAAGGGGGAAGGAAAGAAGAAGGGTGCTGAGAAAGAAAGTGAAGCAAGTGAAGGAAAGAAAAAGAGTGCGAGAAGGCGGCTCCCGCTAAACCTTCTAGACTGCGAAGGGGACGGCTGCGAAGGAAAGAAGGGGGCGAGAAGAAGAAATCTATTGCGACATTAGCAAAACTTCGGTCTCGAGAAAACTTCGAGACTCGAGACTACGGGTAAGGCCCGGGGTGTTTCGGAGCTGCGAGCACGCCGGTGGAACCGGCCCAAGTGGCTCGGGACCCCAGCGGACTACTCGGGCGACCCGAGACTCCCAAAGACATTATTAAGGAGGTTGCTTGAGTACGGCCCGAGCGGGCGGTGGAGGACTCGAGAAGAAGAAGAGGGCTCCTCTTCCACCACCGGTTCAAGAAGGCGAGGGCAAACAAAAGCTTAAAAATTCCAACCCCTCCGGCCAAGCGATTAAGGTACATATCTGGCTGAGGAGGAAGCCCAAATAGGCTGCGGATGAGAGGCTGGCCGGAGGAATTGCGGGAGGCCGAAGCGGCTAACAAGCCAAAGTCTAAGCTTTGCTAAAGGAAAGACTAAAGCCCCATCCGAGAGGAGGAAAGAAAGCGCTAGGCCGCCTCAGAAAGCTCATCATAACGAGATGAAGAGGACGGAGAAAAGGAAAAGGAGCGAGCGGCGAGAAGAGTTGCGAAAGGCGGGGGTACGTCCAAATCTAGATCTAGTACCCCTGTTGAATCGGAAAGAAGCCCCTCGGCAAGCCACCGATACATAAGGAGATGAAATCGAAGCCATATTTGATCGATGAACGAGATATCTATACGAGGCGAGGAGGCGAGACGGTTCAGCCGCGAGACGAGAATTTGGAAAGCGGACCTTGAAGCTACGATGAAAAGGGGCGAAGGGGAGGCCGGTGAGAGTGCCTTCTAAAGGCGATATTCCATACGGATCCGAGGAAATTCGGGAAGCCGGTGACACGAAATTTCAAAGATGGCCAAGAACAGAGATGAATGGATACCGGCTCGGCTCAATCAAAGATGGGAAAATGCGAAAATTGAGTTCATCAAGAGGAACTATTTACGGAGGTTACGGTCCAGCGGGACAAGGATTGAAGCTTACATGGAATGGATGTTCGCTGCGGACACGAACTCTACCCATTACCTCGACAAAGCCGTATACGAAGGTATAGAAGTCGGTGTTCGGGACCCCGGGAATCATACCTCCACCGAGAAGACGGGGATGACTCGGTACACTTTGGTACGATTGAAGGCGAAGTGAAGCATCGCGGCGAAGAAAGAACTTGCTTTGAAGATGAGCACTGCGATTTTGCGGGAATTTACGAAGCTAAGGAAGATCACATACAGGATGTATGGAGTGCCGCTCCCTGAAGATCAGACTCAAGAGTTCATGGACAAAATCAAGAAGTTCAGTGGCCCTCCTCCTTAGATCTTTAGCTCATTCTCTTAGCATAGCAAGATTGTATCTGTACTGAATTTCTCTTATATTTATACAATCTGCTTTTGGCTCTGACAACTACTTGTTGTCTATACAGCCGTGTTTGTTTTATGCTTTAACACTCCAGAATCATTGAAGTGATTGCTTTGGCTCACACTCTCATTTATTACATGTCGGTGATTGCTTTGATAGATTACGCTGCTTTGTTTTATTTGCAATGGGGGAAATTGTTCTGTTTACCCTGTTTGCTTTATAGTCTAGAACTGATGGAACATCTCCACTGATCCTACTTGTAATATTTGTAAGGAGTTTTTGTTTCTATCTGTTTAGTTATGAGATGTATGTATCTATTAAGTATTGGTTTTATGTTGTAGATTAACTATTATAATTCTTGCATACGGAAGTACAATGTTCATGCATATGTATTTGTTAGTTTATGCTGATACTGTTACATATTCATACATTCAGTTTCTGCAATGGCTGAACCGTGTCAATCAATTGTGTCTCTTCAATCCGATGAATCCATTTATATTCCTGATTGCCCGGACGAATTGAAACCGTATGTTGGACGAAAATTTGTTACTCTTGATGAGGCCGAAATTTTCTATGGAGACTACGGAGGTTTGTGCGGTTTTGATATATGTAAGTGGTCGATAAAACGACATGTGGATGGGTCTATTATGCGTAGATATTTAGTGTGCAGTAGAGAATGAGAGAAATTCATCGACGTCGATAATCTTAATTCGAAGAAATCAAATCGAAGGTCTAATTCTAAACGGTCATCTTGCTTTGCACGCGTAGTATTTAAATCACACCCCGAAGGTTTTGTTGTTGATTTATTTCACGAGGCACACACACATCCTTTGTTATTATCAACTCACAAACAATTCATGAGATCTGATCGGACGATGACTTCGGTCCACAAGAATTTCGTCCTTAGTTGTGCGCGTTCTAATGTTGGTCCGGTTAGGTCATATAGAATGTTTAGTGAGTTGGTTGGTAGTTATCAAAACATCGGTTGTGATGGAGTAGATTTTAAAAAATTTCACCGTGATCTTCGTATATGCGTTGACGGTGCGGATGCACAAATGATGTTGGATAAAATGAAGGAAGCTCGTGATAGGAACTGTTGGGTGATGATTTAATCCTCAGCATGATCATACTTGTGGGAAATGATTCTATCTTCTATCTTGAATCACGCTCGGTAGCCTCGTGCTCACGGCTGTTGAGAAGATTTGAAGATCCCAAAACCCTATCGATTGGTGAACCATTCCTTTGTATTCGTATTTGTCTCGAGGTTTCGGACTCGGTAGACGCTCTGCTCTGGTCAAGGCGCTCGGTAGCTCATCGGCCTCGGCACCGGTGTAGAAGACTCGGTGAATCTTTGGACTCGGTAGGAGCGATATGCTGAGAGAGTCGGTTGGGGCCGAACTCGGCGGGGGTAGTTCGCTTGGACTCGGGGCTGATTTTCGGTAGGCCGCTTCTCGGTGTCTATCTACGAATACAAAAATCGGACTCGGCATCGGTATCGATCTTCGAGCTATGCGAATCTTTTGATAAGCTATCGGTGTTGTCAAGTACGAGGAAGAGAGAAGTCGACTTCGGTTGCCTCGAAGTTTGTTACTCTCTCAACCACCACATCCACCTCGACAAATGACAAGCATACACGTGTCGTCTCACCTACTAAAGCTACGATCGACATATTTCGTAAAAGGAGGGAAAGGGCAACCTTGTACCTACTACACAAAAGAGCCGTTTGCTACTACAAAAGAGGGAAAAAGAAGAAGATCGTCTCCAACGGATCTATTCTTCTCTCCACTCCATAAATAGAGGGATCATTCAAGATTTGAAGCACGCGGCGCCTAGAACACAAGAGAGCGCGAAAAGAGCGAATTCCAAAGAACAAAGTCTTAGCAAGAACTTGAAGAACAATCTCCGTGAAAGACTACATTCTAGCTCATAGGGAATCAAGCTATACCGACATATAAAGCCTCTAGTATCCAAATCGGCGTTACACGAACTCAAAGCTTACCTTCGGCTATTCGTCGATCTAGAAGCTACTCTCATATTCCCTATCCCTCTAACCCTAAGCTCAACCGTTCTTATCCATAGCTTAGACGAAGGAGTTCACATTTGAACCCGATCCTTATTGTATAAGGACTCCTTCATTGTTGGAGAAGTTTGTCAAACACTTAAAGTTTGATAGAATTGTAAGCTCGGGACTTGCTCGAGTATAATCCCCAAGCCGCGGCTTTGTCCGATGTACAAGGCGGCCGAGACTAACTCGGTATAATAAATAGCCTCCCGATCTTTCGGGGCGGTGGACGTAGGATTGTTGATATCCGAACCACTTTAAAAATATACGTGTCGTTTACTTACTTGTTTCATTGGTTTTTTTTGTGCATCTTGAACATCATATTTAAAATCGATTTAAGCTGTCTCGGTATGTCGAACTTCTTATCTACTGGGCTGAGACTTGCATAAAACGTTTTCCTCATTAAAGCGATTTGGGCCTACACAATTCCGCTCACCTTGAACTCTCGTCGATCGATGCGGGTTCGGCATAGTCGGTTAGCGAGATCTCGGTGAGTCGGTACTCTTTTAGCCTTTAACACGATTGAACGGTTTATGCGCTTTCTGCTTTGAACTATTTCGATGCGGCACCTTCTCGAATAGGGTTCTGTTCGTGTTCGAAAGTTGAGAAATTTGGATTCGGGTGTATTCACCCCCCCCCTCTACACACTGAACTCACTCACGGGACCAACAATTGGTATCGGAGCGGGGAGTTCTTTGACTCTTGTTATCTTTGAGGCTTGGTCTATTCAAATGGATCAGAGAAAGCGTTTTTCCCTTGCATATCACTCTACATTCATATCATTATTCTTCATGGCTGATATGTCGGGTATAAGGATGGTACCTATGTTCTCGGTGGAGAACTACGGAGTATGGCGAGTCGGGATGGAAGCTCATCGGCATCCCTCCATGATAGTATGGTCGAAGTGCTTGAAGATGGACCTATCGTTCCTATGATTGATAGTGTCGTGACTCGGGACCAAGCTCGCGGAGGAGGAATGGTGGCCCGGGAAGAAGATCCCCAAGGACAGAAGTCTCTTCACTCCTGAAGAGAAGAAGCTTCACAATCTAGGCCGAGTCGCCGGGGAATGCTTATACTAACCACCCTTAGTGATTCTTATCTTGGCGGGGTTCGGGAATGCAAGGCTGCTGAGGAACTGCAGGATGCTCTTGCGCTGCTGAGTCGAGGGACTCGAGAAGATTAAAGCCAGACAAATTAGCGGCTTTGGAACTCCAAAAGGCTTGGAAAGCTTGTCTCTCATGCCCGGGGACAAAATCGAAGATCTAAACGTCGGTTACCAATCGATGAATTCTATCAATGGTTTGGGAAAGACATTCGGCAACCGAGAGATGAATCGAAGATTACGAGGGCGCCTATGCCGGACGGACGGCTGGGCACCTTTTGCCACTTTATTGCGACATTCGATTTAGATCTTTGTGTCTCCCGACCATATCTTTTCGAATTACGGGCGAGAGGAGTATGAGTTCGACGGGACCTCAAAGAAAGGCGAGAGGCTGAAGGCGTCACGAAGATTGACCATGCTTTCAAAGCTACGGTCGGCCAGACATCTCCCGCTACGAGCAAGACGGCGAGTAAGGCGAGCCTTCACTCGGCGACCTACAAGAAGGAAGTCTAGCTCGGAAGTACGCGGCTGCTCGCGGTGAAGTATCGAGAAGGAGAAAGAAAGGCGTAGAAAAGCGGCCAAAGCATACCGAGATACAAAAGGTAAGTCGGAATATACACCTAAACGCGCTCCCGATACTCGATCTTACGAATGCGAAAGAAAGATGACTCGGCACCCTCGAGGGATAGTGCGACCAAAGAAGAAAAAGTCATCACTTGCTACAAGCGCAAGAAGCGGGACATTATCGGTATGATTGTCCCGAGCTCGGTAGTCTTGCTTGAGCGGCGCGGCACGCGAGGCGAGGAGAGAGAAATTCGCCCGGAAAAGACAATCCTACATAGGCGGCGAAATCTCGGGCGACTCGAGAAGAGATCGACTCCTTTATGGATTCATCGGCGATGAAGCGGCTTTCATGGCCTTAGAGCATGAAGCGGGATGAATCAGCCCGAAATGTGCGTGATGGCGGGCGAAGAGGATGAGGTAAATTCTCATGAACCGATTAACTCCTCTTCACACTTTGCACACACGACACTATTTCGGGGTGCGGATGGGAATTTGGACATCTCGACCGCATATGAAGATCTACTAGATGAACAAATTCGGATGAGTGCAACGGCTCGGTAAGACTCTTCGGGAGTTGGATACCACGAAAGTGGAGAATCGAGAGACTTTCTCAAGAGAGTCGGGGTTGTTCTGCGAGGCCGAAGGACTTGTGTTGAGACTCGGGGGAGGAGATAAACTCTCGATGGCCAAGTCTCGGCATCAAGAATATCGGATTTCGGTCTTGACCAATGACTTGACTCGAGAAAGATCTTGGCCGAGTCTCTTGAAGCGAGGGCTGTCGGGACTTCGAGGCCGAGGCACGGCCTTTGCGAAGAAAAGTGATGATGTGCGGAGGAACTGATGGCCGAGAGGTATATGGGCGCGAGAGAAGAAATTGGAGGCTATGCTTTAGCAAGCAATAAGCCAAAGCAGCTGCAAGGAAGGACTTGGATTCGGTCCCAGGAGCTTCCTCATACGCGCCAATACACTCGGAAGTACGGCTTGCGATAGATTTGTTCGAGGGGAGACTATCAGCGCGGAATATACTGAACCCCCTAGCAAAGAACAAGCGAGAAGATGAAAGCACCTCATCCCACACATCGGCATTCGACAAGAAGATCAATGCCAAGAAACCCCGGTTTCGGTCGAGGGGGAACCGGCCAAATCAAACTTGGCGGTCGGTATGGACCTCCGAAGGCGGCGCGTCACGCTCGGTATGGATCATATTATTATGAACCTATAGTCCGAAGAGGCTCCAAAGGTCGAGAGAAGAAAAAGGTCGCACGAAGGCAAAGGTCGGCGGTCCGCCAGCCCGGAAGATCGGGACTCCCGAACCTCGGAAGCCTCGAAGTCGGGTGTGACCGGTCCGGTGGTCGAGATATGTTGACTCCGGTGGAAAGAAAATGTGCGAAACCACCGGGGTTGTTAGGCGGATTTGGGTTACTAAAACTAACATCTAAGGACCCAAAATCAAAAATAAAGGGTTACTGAATATAATTACATTTTGCGGGTGCGTAAAGACCCGTGGTATGTGGACGGCGGATGCTCGAGACACATGACATACCAAAGGAGTCTGCGAAGAATTATATCATCGAAGAAGGACCCCGAGTGAGTTCGGAGACAATGCAAAGGCTATACCGGAGGATATGGAACACTCGGCATTGGGGCGCCGGCGTTCCAAGAGTATCATATGTTGAAGGACTTGGCATAATCTTATCTCTGTTAGTCAATTTTGTGATAACTCAAATAGAGTGATATTTGGCCTTTGGTTTTACGTGATGTTATTGATAAATCCACGGGGAAAACGGTGTTATCGGGTTCGCGCGAAAGAACATATATGTGGTGACTAGAACTGGGTTTGAACACGAAGCTTGCTTATTGGCGAAGAATGACAACCGCACGGGGTGGCTATGGCACGAGAAGACTCGGCCATCTCAACTTTAAGGCGCTCGACAAGCTTGCAAGAGACACTCTAGCAAGGGGGCTGCCGAATGAAGTATTCAACAAAGACACTCGGTGTGAAGCATGTACGAAGGGAAAGCAAACAAGGAATCAAAATCCTCCGGTTCCATCGCCTTGCACGAGATGGAATCCTTCGGTACTACATATGGATTTGTTCGGTCCGGTCTCCCCGGTGACGATCGGAGGGCGGGAAAAATATGCATTAGTGGTCATAGATGACTACTCGCTACACATGGGTCATATTCATTGCCAACAAGTCGACGTCAAAACGAGTTACCAACGCTTCGAAAAAGCTCGGTGTCGAGAAGAACACCAAGATCGAGAAAAATTCGTTCGAGACGGAGGCCGAGTTCCTTAATTCCATGGTAAAGGAGTTACGCAAGCGAAGGAATAGAGCATGAGACTTCAGTGCACTCACACCTCGGCGGGAATGGAGTTCTTTGAACGAAAGAACGAGAACTCTAAAAGAGGCGGCTAGGACTCTACTCGCGGAGACTCGGGACTCCCGGCCAAGTGCAGGGCGAAGCGACGGATGCTTGCATGTTATACTCGAGAATAGATCTCTGCTGACAAAGCGGCATAAGCGGACACCATATGAACTATGGAACGGCGGGGAAGCCTTCTCTATCTTATTTCCATATTTTTGGTTGTTCATGCTTTATTCACAATAATGGGAAAGATCAGGTGAAGACTTTTGATAGCAAGTCGGATCGGGGAGTATTCTTAGGATACTCTCGGGTCGACAAAGCTTTCGAGTATTCAACTATCGGACTCTTTGCGTGGAGGAAAGCCCTCATGTTGTTTTTAACGAGTTTGCTGCGAAGACGGGGGCAATAACTCAAATTCGAATACGAGGACATCGGTAAGCGGCTACGGGATCTAAGCTTAAAAGACAAATGCGAAAAGATCCGGCTATGTTGGGATGATGATTCGAGGCGAAGAAAGCGAAGACAAATCTTCTGAATCTCAACCCGGCGAGCAAGTAGGCTGAATAGATTGATTCTCCCGAGCAGAATCAATCCCGGGTAACTTCGGGTCGATGAAGAAACCGTTGAGGTATGCTGAGACCAACACTGCTGAGAGCAACACCTCGGGGGAGCGTCCAGTAATGTTCTTGAGTTGAATGCCCCCTGAACCCGGTGACTCGGTAGGGCCATACTCTTATTCTTGAATTACTTCAATCTCGAGAATAGTACAACCGAAATGCCTAACTCACCTACTATCTCGTGTTGAACAAGTTTCGGATGAAGAGTTGAAACATCGTAGATCATGGCTCGATGCTCCCACTGCCTTGATTTAATCATTGGAGATCCTTCGGCAAATGTCAAGACAAGATCCGGTTACAGTCAAGGAGAAAGCGCATTATTTTCATGCTTCTTGTCTGCTTGAAGAGCCTCGAGACCATTGAGGATGCGCTTGAAAGATCTTGGCTTGGATCATTGCTATGCGGGGAGGAGGCTGAATCGGTTCACGAGAAACGAAGTATGGGAGCTTGTAGACGAGACCCGGCATCAACATGTCATTGGAACCAAATGGGTCTTCAAAAACAAGCGAGATGAAAACAACGTTATAGTCGGGGAACAAAGCGAGGCTCGTGGCTAAAAGGCTCTTTGTCGGGTTTGAAGGAATAGATTTCGATGAAACTTTCGCTCCGGTTGCGGGTTGGAGGCGGTTAGACTATTCCTAGCCTACGCGACACATCAAAGATTCATAGTTTATCAAATGGATGTGAAGTCTGCGTTCTCGAGCGAGCGTCTTTGAAAGAAGAAGTCTATGTGGAACAACCGCCCGGCTTTCGGCGGGGACATCAAGTATATAGACTCGAGAAAGGCTCTATACGGGTTAAAACAAGCACCCGGGGCTTGAGTACGATACCATTGTCGAGTTTCTTCTTGAGAAGGCACGATGAGCCGCACTCTATTTAGCATTCGGCTGGAAGAAGACTTATTAATTGTGCGGATCTACGTGGATGACATTATATTCGGATCAAAGAATGTCATCATGTGTCGGCCAATTTGAAAAGATGATGAAGGATAAGTTCGAGATGTCGATGATGGGTGAAATGAACTACTTCCTTGGTTTTCAAGTCAAGCGATCCGAAAAGGGAGCGTTCATCAACCAAGGCAAATACACTCGAGACCTCATCAAAAGATTCGGTGCACGTCCGGCAAATCAATCAAGATCCCGATGAACACGAATATGAAGATAGATCTTGATAAAGAGGGAGTATCGGTAGAGCCAAGCTGAATATCGTGCTATAATTGGTTCTTTATTATATCTAACGGCTACTCGTCCTAACATAACTTATCTTTGTAGGTGTGCGTTGCTCGATTTCGGGGCGAATCCCAAGCGAGTCGTATGGACTCGGCAAAGAAGATTCTCCGCTATCTACGAGGAACACCGACATGGGTTTGTGGTATCCGGTGATGATAATATTGAACTAGCTGGTTATTCGATGCTTGGCTATGCGGGATGTAGAATAGGCCGAAAATCAACTTCGGGGAACATGTCGGTTCCTTGGCGGCAAGGCGATCTCATGGTTTTCAAAGAAACGGCACTCGGTGGCCACGTCGACTACGGAGGCTGAATACATGGCTCTTTGGAAGTTGTTGCGCCCGAGATCCTTTGGGTGAGGCGGCGGGAGAGACTATGGCGTCATTCGGAATGAAGTGCCGATTTTACTGCGGCGGTACCGGTGCTATTGCAATCACTCGGGGACCACAGTACTTCACACGAGATGCAAGCACGTGGACATCGAGGCATCACTTCATTCGTGATCATGTCGAGAAAAAGGATATCGGGATGGAGAAGATCCCATGCCGACAAGCGACGGGCTGATATCTTGACCAAGCCTCTAGGCGAATCCGATTCGAGAGAACTTTCGGTAGAGCTAGGTGCATTTGGACCCTACTTGACCCCGGTCGGTAAGAGGTTTCGGGAGAGAGACATTTCGATGTAGGGGAATGTTCACTCTCGATCTTGATACATTCGGTACTTAGAGACGAGAAACCATCTACACGAGGTATCGGTGACTACTATGTTCGGTGACGGGTTTGCGTATCTCTACTCGGTAGTAATTTAATACAACAAGTACTTTGCATTTATGACAAAGATTCGGCATGACATTAATATCTTTTGGTTTGTCTTTATTATTAACGGCTCACATTTAATGCACGACATTCCATACATAAGTTTCTTTGAACTACTGCACGCATTTAATGCATGTCTTTTCCACGATTACTACTTAGGCTATTTTACAAGCGGCTTTGACTTAGGCGACTTTTGTGATCATTGCCTATTTTATAACTTCTAATCTTAACCGTCCATATCATAAAGCAAGTTTAAATTCGGCCTTCGATCGAAAACCGTTCATCTTCCTATTTGATATATATATTCGATCATATCTTTGAAACCGCCATTAGCATACTTCATAACTCTCAAATTCGAAAAAATCCGAGATCTGCATACGCGATCCTTACTTGCAACTTCATTCTCAATCTTATCTCGAATTTTATCTATTGGTATGCTTATATCCTGTTAATGTATTTATTATATTTTTCGGTATCGCATTGTAAAGCAGTTTGTTCTATCCAAGAAAGCGGTGCTGATTCATTTCTTGTAGCAGGTACTATGGCTGGTCTATCCGTCGGTTCTCCCGACAAGATAGAGGAAATCCTCGGCAAGGGCCGTATGCGGGTGCCGAGCCGGTCATGGAGTTCGGCGCGTGCGAGCTTCGAGTACATGGGCGATATCTTCACATATCGAGGAAATCCGGACTTGAGGAGTTTCTATCGAGGAAGCCGACCTTCTTCCTTCCTCGACAAGTGGCGGAACTATATCGAACTCCGGGCTCGGTTGGAGGAGACATTACGCGAGGTTGTTTGTTAACACCATTGACGACGCATCGAGGATGCGGAGCGGATGTCCATTAAACAAGCGGCGAAGAAGAGCTTCAACCTCCCGTCACGAAGGTGTCGGCACCCTTGGGGGTACAATGGCAGCGGCTGTCGACACATACCTCTCCGTTTTTACGTGGCAAGCCCACAACCTTCGAGCGGCATTTCCGAAGAATGCCATGCTTACCGCGGATTTAGAGCAACGGCGTACATCGTCGCTCATTGTTGACGAGCCGGGCGGCTCTTTTCGATCAGGTCTCCCGACCCAAGATCCATATGATGATGGCGATTTATGGCTGCGTGAAAGTCGGTTGGACCGACTTCTTTGTTCGCGAATATATGGCTCGGGCGGCCAAGTTCGACAAAGCTACGCGAACAACGGCCGCAAAAGGAAAGCTTCTCTACGGACTTAAATTGTCGGTCATGATCGAGGATTTCTACGGGTGAGCGAGATCACATATGACGGCAAGGAATATTTTAATGTGAAGAAAATCCGCTTTCACGGCAAGTCCGCGGCCCCCGCATAGGTTGGTTCGGGGCCAGGCCGCGAAGCTTCGGCCATCTAAGCCCCGGCGGGCGACTCCTAAGAAAAGGACACCTCCGGCAAAATCACCTAAGGCGCCGCCAAGGGGTCGAGGAAGGCCATACGGGATACACTGTTGAACCGGGAGACTACTGCGAAGTGGCTGCTTGAACCGACTCCTATTCGGCCACTACGGTTGGTAGATGAGTCTTCCTCATCCGAGAAGACCAAGTCGGTGGAGAAAGCCGTCTCCGCTGAGGAACAAGTTCAAGAGGAACGGGGAGAGGGCTACGAAGCCCAAAGCGAAGAAGTCCAGCGTGCGGATAGCCCTCTCTATGTGCCTCCGCTCGGCGATCTACCACATGCGACCACGAGACTAACTTCGTTGATATCGAGTCGGTTCTCGCATGCCGCGAAGAGACTCTCGGGATGGAAGCAACAATTATTGTCTCTAGAGCTTCCCGAGAGATCATCCAGGTTCATTCCGAGCTTGCTGACCATTCGATTTGCTCGTCCTAGCCAAGTCGGCAAGGCTCCATATGATCCTACGCTTTCGGGAGTGGCCTCGGCTTCAACGCCTTGTTCTACACTACTCCTGTCGGCGGCTACACTTGGAAGAGCGAGATTGCGTGAGGAGATAGGCTATTCGAGCACGAGAACCTCAATACGATGGAGAATCTAAGGGCGGCCATGCTTGCGATCATTGGCTTGATTGGCGCCAAGCGGTGGCTCGCCGCCCTCGAGATGGGTCGACCACGGCGGTCGGGACCCGCCCATGATTCGAGCCACTGGAAAGCCCGATGAGGGACATCCGCGGGACAAGGATACCCATGCGAAGAAGCGGCACCACTCGGTATCCTTGGGCACGAGAAGCCTTCGGTCGGTGTCTCGTCCTCGGCGAGCACTCGCTCGGCTCTGCTCAAGTCGACATACGAGGCGGCGCCCGGCCTATCTGCCAAGAGATCTCGTTCGGTTGCCAAAGCTCTAGCTGCACAAGGAGTTAAAAATCGGGGAATTGGCGAAGGCGATCCACAAGGTGTGGGAGAAGTCTCGCATTGGCCACCAACTACGAGCTTCGGGGGCTAAAATCCGGCATCTCTACATCGGCTACCCCGATGTCTCCGCTCTCATATACGAAGCATTGGCCCGGGCAACAACGGTTTCGGACTCGGCTAAGGACAATTCGGGAGGGACGAGGCCAAGCTCCTTGAACAATTTCGAACGCCTTGTTCGCTCATGCTGAGTCATTCACCGAGCAAGCCCGGGCCGCGGGGAGCAGACTAGACCTCATTCAGGCGGTCGTGGAGGACAAGATCGGTGAGAAACTAGGCTGGGCGAAGTCGAAGCCGTTCTCTCTCATCGGCATACAAGGGCGCACTCATATCCGAGAGGAGCGAGCTGCATCTAGCATTGGAGAAAGTGCATAACATTGGGCGACTTGTCCACTATTTATCAAAAGCTAGAGAAGAAGGTACTCATCCCAACCCGTACTGTACTTGATGATGCCAAAAAGGGGGAAGGAAAGAAGAAGGGTGCTTGAGAAAGAAAGTGAAGCAAGTGAAGGAAAGAAAAAGAGTGCGAGAAGGCGATTCCCACTAAACCTTCTAGACTGCTGAAGGGGACGGCTGCGAAGGAAAGAAGGGGGGGCGAGAAGAAGAAATCTATTGCGACATTAGCAAAACTCGGTCTCGAAAACTCGGACTCGAGACTCGGGTAAGGCCCGGGGTGTTTCGGGCTGCGAGCACTGGTGAAGCCGGTCCAAGTGGCTCGGGACCCCAGCGGACTATTCGGGCGACCCCGGACTCCCAAAGGCATTATTAAGGAGGTTGTTGAGTACGGCCCGAACGGGCGGTGGAGGACTCGAGAAGAAGAAGAGGCTCCTCTTCCACCACCGGTTCAAGAAGGCGAGGGCAAACAAAAGCTTAAAATTCCAACCCCTCCGGCCAAGCGATTAAGGTACATATCTCTGAGGAGGAAGCCCAAATAGGCTGCGGATGAGAGGCGGGCGGAGAAATTGCGGTGGCCGGAAGCGGCTAACAAGCCAAAGTCTAAGCTTGCTAAAGGAAAGACTAAAGCCCCATCCAGGGGAGGAAAGAAAGCGCTAGGCGCCTCCAGAAAGCTCATCATAACATATGAAGAGGACGGGAGAAAAGGAAAAGGAGCGGCGCGCGAAGAGTGCTGAAAGGCGGGGTACGTCCAAATCTAGATCTAGTACCCTTTTGAATCGGAGAAGAAGCCCCTCGGCAAGCCGCCGATACACAAGGAGATGAAATCGAAGCCATATTTGATCGATGAACGAGATATCTATACGAGGCGAGGAGGCGAGGCGGTTCAGTCTGCCGAGACGGAATTTGGAAGGCGGACCTTGAAGCTACGATGAAAAGGAGCGAAGAGGAGGCCGGGGCTAAGAGTGCCTTCTAAAGGCGATATTCCATACGGATCCGGGAAATTCGGGAAGCCGGTGACACTGAAATTTCAAAGATGGCCAAGAACAGAGATGAATGGATACCGGCTCGGCTCGATCAAAGATGGGAAAATGCGAAAATTGAGTTCATCAAGAGGAACTATTTACGGAGGTTACGGTCCAACGGGACAAGGATTGAAGCTTACATGGAATGGATGTTCGCTGCGCGAACACGAACTCTACCCATACCTCGACAAAGCCGTATGCGAAGGTATAGAAGTCGGTGTTCGGGACCCCGAGAATCATACCTCTACCGAGAAGACGGGATGACTCGGTACACTTTGGTACGATTGAAGGCTGAAGTGAAGCATCGCGGCGAAGAAAGAACTTGCGAAGATGAGCACTGCGATTTTGCGGGAATTTACGAAGCTAAGGAAGATCACATACGGGATGTATGGAGTGCCGCTCCACGAAGATCGGACTCAAGAGTTCATGGACAAAATCAAGAAGTTCAGTGGCCCTCCTCCTTAGATCTTTAGCTCATTCTCTTAGCATAGCAAGATTGTATCTGTACTGAATTTCTCTTATATTTATACAATCTGCTTTTGGCTCTGACAACTACTTGTTGTCTATACAGCCGTGTTTGTTTTATGCTTTAACACTCAGAATCATTGAAGTGATTGCTGGCTCACACTCTCTTTATTACATGTCAGCTGATTGCTTTGATAGATTCTGCTAGCTTTGTTTTGTTTGCAATGGGGGAAATTGTTCTGTTTACCCTATTTGCTTTATAGTCTAGAACTGATGGAACATCTCCACTGATCCTACTTGTAATATTTGTAAGGAGTTTTTGTTTCTATCTGTTTAGTTATGAGATGTATGTATCTATTAAGTATTGGTTTTATGTTGTAGATTAACTATTATAATTCTTGCATACGGAAGTACAATGTTCATGCATATGTATTTGTTAGTTTATGCTGATACTGTTACATATTCATGCATTCAGTTTCTGCAATGGCTGAACCGTGTCAATCAATTGTGTCTCTTCAATCCGATGAATCCATTTATATTCCTGATTGCCCGGACGAATTGAAACCGTATGTTGGACGAAAATTTGTTACTCTTGATGAGGCCGAAATTTTCTATAGAGACTACGGAGGTTTGTGCGGTTTTGATATATGTAAGTGGTCGATAAAACGGCATGTGGATGGGTCTATTATGCGTAGATATTTAGTGTGCAGTAGAGAATGAGAGAAATTCATCGACGTCGATAATCTTAATTCGAAGAAATCAAAGCGAATGTCTAATTCTAAACGGTCATCTTGCTTTGCACGCGTAGTATTTAAATCACACCCCGAAGGTTTTGTTGTTGATTTATTTCACGAGGCACACACACATCCTTTGTTATTATCAACTCACAAACAATTCATGAGATACAATCGGACAATGACTTCCGTCCACAAGAATTTCGTCCTTAGTTGTGCGCGTTCTAATGTTGGTCCGGTTAGGTCATATAGAATGTTTAGTGAGTTGGTTGGTAGTTATCAAAACATCGGTTGTGATGGAGTAGATTTTAAAAAATTTCACCGTGATCTTCGTATATGCGTTGACGGTGCGGATGCACAAATGATGTTGGATAAAATGAAGGAAGCTCGTGATAGGAACTGTTGGGTGATGATTCAATCCTCAGCATGATCATACTTGTGGGAAATGATTCTATCTTCTATACTAAATCACGCTCAGTAGCCTCGTGCTCTGACTGTTGAGAAGATTTGAAGATCCCAAAACCCTATCTGATTGGTGAACCATTCCTTTGTATTCGTATTTGTCTCTGAGGTTTCAGACTCAGTAGACACTCTGCTCTGGTCAAGGCGCTCAGTAGCTCATCAGCCTCAGCACCAGTGTAGAAGACTCAGTGAATCTTGGACTCGGCGGGAGCGATATGCGAGAGAGTCGGTTGAGCCGGACTTCAGCGGGGAGGTAGTTCGTCTGGACTCGAGCTGATTTTCGATAGACCGCTTCTCGTTGTCTATCTATCGAATACAAAATCGGAGCTCGGCATCGGTCGTCGGTCTTCCGAGCTGTCGAATCTTTTGATAAGCTATCGGTGTTGTCAAGTACGAGGAAGAGAGAAGTCGACTTCGGTTGCCTCGAAGTTTGTTACTGTCTCAACCACCACATCCACCTCGACAAATGACAAGCATACACGTGTCGTCTCACCTACTAAAGCTACGGTCGACATATTTCCGTAAAAGGGGGAAAGGGCACCGTACCTACTACACAAAAGAGCCGTTTGCTACTACAAAAGAGGGAAAAAGAAGAAGATCGTCTCCAACGGATCTATTCTTCTCTCCACTCTATAAATAGAGGGATCATTCAAGATTTGAAGCACGCGACGCCTAGAACACAAGAGAGCGCGAAAAGAGCGAATTCCAAAGAACAAAGTCTTAGCAAGAACTTGAAGAACAATCTCCGGCGAAAGACTACATTCTAGCTCATAGGGAATCAAGCTATACCGACATATAAAGCCTCTAGTATCCAAATCGACGTTACACGAACTCAAAGCTTACCTTCGGCTATTCGTCGATCTAGAAGCTACTCTCATATTCCCTATCCCTCTAACCACTAAGCTCAACCGTTCTTATCCATAGCTTAGACGAAGGAGTTCACATTTGAACCCGATCCTTATTGTATAAGGACTCCTTCATTGTTGGAGAAGTTTGTCGAAACACTTAAAGTTTGATAGAATTGTGAGGCTGGGACTTGCTCGAGTATAATCCCCAAGCCGCGGCTTTGTCCGAGTGTACAAGGCGGGCGAGACTAACTCGGTATAATAAATAGCCTCCCGATCTTTCGGGGCGGTGGACGTAGGATTGTTGATATCCGAACCACTTTAAAAATATCTCGTGTCGTTTACTTCTTGTTTCATTGGTTTTTTTTGTGCATCTTGAACATCATATTTAAAATCGATTTAAGCTGTCTCGGTATTCCCGAACTTCTTATCTGCGGAGCCGAGACTTGCATAAAACGTTTTCCTCATTAAAGCCGATTTGGGCCTACACGATTCCGCACACCTGAACTCTCGGCGATCGATGCTTGAATTCGACCTAGTCGGTTAGCGAGATCTCGGTGAGTCGGTACTCTTTTAGCCTTTAACACGATTCGAAACGGTTATGCAGTCTGCCTGAACTATTTGATGCGGCACCTTCTCGAATAGGGTTGTTCGTGTTCGAAAGTTGAGAAATTTGGATTCGGGTGTATTCACCCCCCCCCTCTACACCTGAACTCACTCACGGGACCAACAGGAACCCTGATTTTTTTTACGAATATTTTACGGACGGAGGGGACAAATTGAAGCGTGTATTCTGGGCTGATGATATATGTATTGGCAACTACAAGATTTTTGGAGATTCGTTATCAATGGATGCAACTTATTCAACCAATAGTTACGTGTTTTTTCTATGCAGTTGATAGGAGTTAGTATGATTTTTCAAATTCATATTTCTTATGTTATGCTCATGAATCCTTTCATTCATGCTCATACTGAAGCTGTTTTATGCAATCTCAAGAATTACAATCAAACAAATATTCTATGCATTTACGGCATCAAATTTGTTCCTTTCTCTTACGTATTATTTATGCATATATCATTGATAGTTTATGCATACCAAATGTATTATTTATGCACATATTCATATATTTTATGCAGGTGAATTTCCTGTACTGATTTTATGCTCATCACTCCTTTCATTCATGCTCATACAGAATGCATTTTATGCAACTAAAGAATAACAATCGAACAAATATTTTATGCAGTTACGGCATGATCTTTGTTCCTTTCACCGGCCTCGACAACCACGGCAAGTGTATTACGTTTGCAGCGGGTTTGTTGTCCTCAGAGACAGTGGATTCATATTCTTGGTTACTTAACAATTTCAAGACTTGCATGAGCGGTTGTCCCAAGTTAATAATAACCGATCAGGATCCTTCCGTGAAGATTGCAATGGAGAATGTTATGCCCGAAACCCGTCATCGCTTTTGTATGTGGCACATCATGCTTAAAGTTCCGGATAAGATTCCGCTGTCATTAAGAAAAAAACACTGATTTTACGAAAAGATTTAATGATATTGTGTGGAATAGCGACCTGCAACCGGAGGAGTTCGATGCGAAGTGGAAATCTGTTTTATTGGATTTTGATTTGGTTGGTCATGATTGGCTTGATGGGATGTTTGACCTACGCCATTATTGGATTCCTGCTTATTTTCGAGACTACCCAATGTCTGGATTGTTTCGCACAACATCCATGTCCGAGAGCGAGAATTATTTTTTCCAAACTTACTTAAAATCAAAGGCCAATCTGGTGATGTTCTATTTGTTGTTCGAGAGTGCAATAAATGCTCAACAACACTCACTGGACAAACTTAACGCAGCGGAGGATGGTAGTTTACCAATTCTAGTGACAACGTTGGCTTTGGAACGAAGTTTAGCTGTAGTGTATTCAAACACTATGTTCTCTAAGGTGCAGTTGGAATGGGTTGAGGCTGTGAACGTGTGTTCTATTCAAAAATTAACCGACAGTGGTTGAGTGAAGATGTTTGAAATTGATGATAATACAGTTGGTGTTTTCAACGTTACGTTGAATGTTGTTGATTTGAGGGTTTCCTGCACATGTAGGAAGATGGAGATACACGGTCTGTTGTGCAGGCACATTTTGAAGGTGTTCAAAAATTCCAACATCAGTTCTGTTCCAGATTCTTGTATCGTATCTCGTTGGGGGTAGAAATGTGTCTTTCAAGCGTTTTGATAAGTCTTGTCAAGTTGTTCAAGTCGGTCATTCTGCTGCAGATGCCACAAAGAAGTTGTTGAACGTAGTATTCAAATGTGCTTCATTGGTTGCCGGCAACCCTGCACGAATGAACAAACTACTGTCTGATTTTGATGATTTGGTCAACAAATATCAAATTGATGATGAAGGTGGTTCAAGTAGTAACGTTAATCAAAACACGTTTGAAAGTTTTTATGGCTCACATATCCCTCAAGATGTCGAAGTTATGCCACCAGATCAAGTCAAAACCAAGGGATCGGGCAGTAGGCTACAGTCTAGGAAGGAGGCAGCATTGCGTGCTAAGTTGAAGCCTAAGAGGATGTGTCGGAAATGCAACCAGATGGGACATCATGATTCAAGAAACTGCCCTAATGTTAAGAATGTAGAAGATTCCTCTTAAGTTTTTATGTTGAACTTGCTAGAAACCTATGCACTGAACCATTTGCTTTATTTTGGACTAATTTGTATTAACTTTATCGGTTTAGTTAATGTTATGTTTTTTTCATGCATACACCCGTTATTTTTTATGCTTATGTTTTATGAATTTCATGCATATCAACTTGATTTTTCAAGTTCAACCTTTATGGTACTGGTTATGTTCAAGGTTTTATATATCATGCATACCCAATTGATGTTTCATGCTTATGATATGTTTTGTTTTATGACTTCATGCTTATCTATATATGTTTAGGTTATATATTTCATGCATATCGAATTGTAATTTCATGCTTATGTTATGTATTGTTTGTCAATATACGTTTTTTCCCTACAAGAGTGTATACATATCTGCATACTCCTCAATTGTTTGTGCATATACGTTTGGCATATGATCAAATTATGAATGCTTAACTTGAATACATTTAATATACCAAAAGACGTTTTTCATTACATTGCTTCCAATACCTAATCCTTTAAAAACTTAACACCATCAAAATTACTAAGTTTATCCAACCAAATTATCGAAACGAAACATTCGCACAACCCAACATTCTAACTATCAAGCAATTCTTTGACACATTCTTTTGAATCAACTTCATTCTCATCTGCATGCCCCACCGCCTCTAGTTCAACCGTCTCCTTCATTTTGTTGTCATCAAAATTAACTAAGCTCAAACAATACCGCATCCTCAAAAGCTTTATCTGTTTGACACCTTTCTTTAGAAATCCCGTGTCCCAGTTCGTTAAATCACCCTTGAAGGTCTCCATGTGTCTCATCAAATAAACTCGTGCAAGAAATCAATCATCTTGATGAAGTAGTACTTTCGCAAATATATTTATGCTTACCATTCTACTATTTTATGCACACAGTCTGCTTATTTTATGCTACTTTCATTAAGTATTATTGTGGCATATATATTTATGCTTACCATTCTACTATTTTATGCACACAACAATCTAGTTTATGCTACTTTGATTAAGTAGTACTTTCGCAAATATATTTATGCTTACCATTCTACTATTTTATGCACACATTCTGCTTATTTTATGCTACGTTGATTAAGTAGTACTTTCGCAAATATATTTATGCTTACCATTCTACTATTTTATGCACACAGCTTACTGTTTTATGCTACTTTGATTAAGTACTATTCTGGCATATATATTTATGCTTACCATTCTTCAATTTTATGCACACAATATACTAAGTTTATGCTTATTAAATAATACCTGAATCCATAACTTTCGATCGGTTCCCCCACACTGGAATGATCATTTCTAGCTCGGATTTCTCTACCATCTTTGCACGGCTTGTGCATTTCATCTCCGTCAGGTATTGAGACAACAGATATGTCTAACAACGAAAAAAATATAGCCCAATTAAACTATTATGAGAAAACTGTTCAATTTCAAGATTAAGATAAAATTAAATTCTCTATAACTCAAGATTTTGCTCACCAAATCATTCGGTATGTTTTCATACTTCACTTTCATATCAATGCTTTTGTGATCAGTGGTATTGTCAATTATGAAAGTCCGCTTCATTCTCAAATCAAAACATATCATGAAGTAGCAGCCCTCATTCTCAACCGGGAAAACATACTACATAAGAAACAAAAAAAAACTTCCAATTAGCCAACCTTGCCGACTTCACTTGGTTCGATAAAAAAAACTTGAATGAGTTAAATTTCAGTTACCAGTTGAATCTTATTCAGATCAGCAACTTTATGTGTTGTGAGCGTCGTAGCCATTCCTAGATTGAAAAGTTCATGCTTCTTAAACGAATGGATTTCTTTCTCGGGACAAACCACTGTTCCGCACTGTGTATATTAGACATTGTTAATGCATAATTCCTCATCTACATAGTTCATTTAAAGTCTGTTATCTTATTGAATTATACGTACCCTCAATGGAGCAAACAACCGTAGCGGTAATTCATCCGACTTCACTTGCTCCCTTTCGTTGAGAATGGCGGCCCATGCATCAATTATCACATTGTCAACCCAGTTGCATTGCTTCAACCCCCGCATCTTTTGGGCAAAAATCTTAAAATCTTTCCATTCAAACAGCAGACTAGCAACATAAATACTTCAACATAAGTCATTTGTATCTATCAAAGAAGAATAATTTATATAATATGAACCATACCAATTATCATCGGCTACAAAAATGTAGAAAAAACACACGGTAATCTCCATTTTTGTTAAATTTTTTGCAGCGTCCACGTAACGCAGAATGTACGGTGATTTCATTGCCTTTGCACTCTTCTTTGAAGATTTATTCCGGCAAGGCATTCGGCTTGTAACCTTGAAAGAATCAATTGATTAGCATAATACTAAAATAGCGTTTGTCAATGAAAATATAACGATTTAGTAAGCGTAGTAGATATATTGTACCGCCACCTTCGAACTCCCTTCACCCTTTTCTTCTGCCTCTTCTTCATCTTTCTCAGAGTCACCCTTAAATTGTGGTGTAATTCGAAGTTAAATAGGTTTCTGCTTAAACAATATATAATTTATGCATAAACAGTATAAAGTTTATGCATATATAGAAACTGATTAACTAAACATCAAACTAGACAAATTTTCTGCACACATAGACTAATTGTCTTTATTTCTAGCTTATGCAATGCATAATTTATGCACACATGGACAATTTTGTATGCACATATAGACAAATTGTATAATTTTGTGCTTATGCAATGCATATTTTATGCACACATAGTGCATTTTTTATGCATTCGTACTAAATAAATTTTGATTCATAACCAAACTTACCAGGTATGTACTTGTATCACAAACTAGGTATTAAGCATGGAAAAACATGCTAATCCAATACATAAGTTATGCATACCAACCATACAGTTTATGCTTACACAGATGCACTAACTAACCTGTTCTGCAACAAAATCACCAACTCTCTCTTCAATATTAACTCCTTCCATTCCTCCAAACTCAACCCCTTCACTGGTATGATCTCCCACCCTCATCTATACCAAGAAAAACTAATTAACAAGTAAAAAACACAAGATCACTTACTCATATATTTAGATAAGTTCAACTACTAATTACCTCTTCATCTTTGTCCGAGCTACCGTGCTCTTCATTTAAGGAAACTACAACTTCTGCTATAGCATCAATTGCCCTAGCCAATTCTTCCCGACCTTGATCCGGGATAAGTTGCGAACCATGACATTCCACCTTGGCTTCTTTGGAAATTCCTTGATTGTCAGTCGATATGTTTTTGCCAGTGGTAGGAGGCTCAACCTTGTCTTCGTTCAACTTTCCCTACAACAATCAAAATAAAAATCGATCAACTTGTGATTTTCGAAAATATATTCCTAACATTAATTAACAGCATTTTAACCTTATCAACTTGTGTGGGCTGGAATTGTTGTGTCATCCCCAAACTAAAGCTTGGCAATTCATCCATGTAGTTCTTCACCATAAGTCGGGTCGTATCTATAGCAAACATTGCTTCCTTGACTTCTTCTGAATTCCAAAAATCACCATCAATCTCTTCTACGTCGTCATCAAACAATGAAACAGATTCTTGTACACTTGAAGCAATAATCTTTGAAGCTGCATCGACCGTTTTCTTAAATGAATTGTTGTTAAACAATTCTGACGGTGCATCCTCAATCATCTTCATGAGTTTCACCATTTGGCCTGCAACTGCTTCGGCTTGTTTCATTATTATTGACGAATACTTCAATGATGGTTCTTGCATAGTAGAAGGTCCTGCTCCGTCGCTTCTACCACCAAGCACTGTTGTTACATTCATTCCATTTTCTTCTTCCAAAGTCTCAACAACAACGGCTTCCAAAATCCGACCATCTCCAAATCCACCATTCTCCAATTCCATTTGTTGTCTCTTTCTCAATTGCACCCGATCCCAATTTTTCACTAAAGGTAGTTGCCTCCCTATTTGTTCATTGAACATCATCACACGATCCACGTACAAAATCTGCATACAGATTTATTTGCATAAGACAATATACAAATTAGCATAAACTTGCTTTATCATCTGCATTAAACTAGGGAGTATGCACTGACATAACCAATGAATTTAAATTTTGGGTTATATTTGCTAAGCATAAAATTATTAATATATTAGCACAAACTGGTTTCATGATATGCATAAAAAATCAGTAATAAACTTTCAGTTATGTAACAACTGTTATTTACATAAATTTTTTAACTCATGAGCACAATCTTGTTGAATTATATGCACAAACATTTTTTAAAAACTTACCAGCAGAAAAAGCGACGGCCCAAAGAAGGATTTAGTTTTGTTCTCCCTCCACGTCCTGCAGGTATCAATCAGGCATCGGATCACAAACTCGCACCAGTTCCATTGTCTGACATCGCTTTCTTCTTACAATGGTTCCGAAAAGATTGGGTAAAGGTACCCATTCGAGCTTGCTAGCAAAACTATAAAATTGCTCCTAAAAAATTTGCCACCTGTCTCATCTCGCAGCAGGGCAGCGGTTACATGATTAACAGATATCTTATGACAAGTGTCCACAACTCCCGTGTTTGTGAACTGTCCCACCCATTCATCAACAACAAAGCTTCTATCATTGAGTTTTTTCTTACGGATTTCTAGCCCCCAGGGAACCCAAAAGCCCGATACACATCCATCTCATTAACTTCTATCCTCCTTCCCTCCGATATTACCAGTTCTGATCTCTTAGGGTCATAATTCTCCACTAACCAATAACACAATTTATTTGGTAATCTACTTACATCTATCCCCAATATACCACCAAAACCCATTCTCCTTACCATATCTAACTATGCTTGGTTCATTTTTCTTGTTGCCTCCATGAGGGAATGCAGACAACATCTGCTTGTAAGTTGTTTTACATCGTCCTCCATCTTCAGAACTTCTTCTCTGCTTGTTTCCAGACTCTCCTCAACTTTTTTAGGCTTTTTCCTTTTGACATTTTCTTGTTGAGCATGAACTTCCACAATCTTCTTACCTTTTGATTTTGCAGACACATTATTCTTTGTCATTTCATTCGCTTTCCGATCTTTACCATTTTTCTTCCCTTTATTCAACAAATATTTTAAAGGAATATCATCTTCTGGCTCTTTGGTTCTCTTCCTCTTTCCTTTCCCGCTCGAACCGCCTGCAATTACAACATATTTTATGCACATGACTAACTTATTTTATGCATACGTAATACTGATTTTATTCAAACCATGTTAATTATTATGCACATAACTCACGGATTTTCTGCACACAACAAACAGATTTCATGCACACAATATTCAATGTTTATGCTTAACCAATCTGAATACATACACAAAAAATTGTAATTCCAAGTTAAATTTCTTTATGCTTATACAATTACTAATTTATGCATACATAGTATAAACTTTATGCATATATAGGAAATTAATTAACTGAACATCAAACTAGTCACATGTTTGGAACACTGAAACCAATTAGTAAAGTCGTGCTTATGCAATGCACAGTTTATGCATACATACACAAAATATATGCTCATATTAGCATCGTAATATTAATTATTCTGCACATAATGCAAACCATGTTAATTATTATGCACATAACTCACGGATTTTCTGCACACAACAAACACATTTCATGCACCCAATGTTCAATGTTTATGCTTAACCAATCAGAATACATACACAAAAAATTGTGATTCCAATGTACATTTCTTTATGCGTACATAGTATAAAATTTATGCATACATAGTATAAAATTTATGCATATATAGGAAATGGATTAACTGAACATCAAACTAGTTAGATTTTTGAAACAATGAAAACGATTAGTATATTGTCGTGCTTATGCAATGCACAATTTATGCATACATACACAAAATATATGCTCATATTATCATCGCAATATTATGAATACCTGGGTCCATACTATGACTGTTGCAAGGTTAATGCGATGTTCTATTTTCGAGTGCCTGAAATCAACAAATCAAAAACTTACTACCCGATTATATTCACACCAGCATAAAATCATCAATGCAAAAAACCCAGCTCAGGGTCCAAATAATTTAGGACCCTCAATTTTTTAGGGTTTCATTCACATTCAAAATCGAATCTCCATAACATCAAATAATCCATGGGTTTCCTAATTTAAGTAAATAATCAGTCAAACAAACCTGAATTCTACTCGAATCGATGGAAACGAGTTTATTTCTTTGATTGATTACTCGATTCACGTCGTTTCTTCTGGCTCGGTTGGTGGAAATCTGAGTTATGGAGGGAGATGGGGTATGGCGGAAAACTGTTGCGAAACCCTCGTTGATGGGAGAGTATTTTGGTGGTGGTTATGGCGGAAAACTGTAGTGTATGGCGGAAGTGAATGGATGGAAGATTATGAATGTAGTGGAGGGCGGTTTTCGAGCCGTCGAGCGTGGGGTAAAAAATTTCATTTGAAATGTTTTGATTTCTGGAAGTGCGCCCAAAAACATTAGCTACTCTATACCCATTATGCCCTTTTGCTGAATTGTTTTTTTTCTTTAAAAGAAAGAAGGGATTAATATTGTGCATTAGATGAGAACCGATCAACGCATAAGATCGGTTCTCGTATCTCTTTTGATATATATATATATATATATATATATATATATATATATATATATATATATATAGCGTCGATCTAGGGAGATCCAACACTCAAAAGAGATATGAGAACCGATCCTAAGCGTCGATCGGTCCTAATCTAATGGTCAATATCAACCCCTTCTTTCTTAAAAAAAAAAAAGGAGGAAAGGGTGTTTTGGGCATAGAAATCAAAAAGAGATTTGGGCGCTAGAAATCTTTTCTTTCATTCTCCCACTTTCAAAACATTTCGATTTGGGCGGTTCCATTCTCTCCATTTTTCTGAAAACTTCCATCCACAACCTACAAGACCCACTACTCCAAAATCGAGAGTGATACAAACTTCTTCCATAATCGAGGAGTGACGTTCATCCACCATCGAGAACACACACTACTCCCAAAACTGCCATCGACAACAGAGAAGACCTAGTACCCATTTTCGTTTTTCAGTACATAAATCGAGTAACAATTCGCAAAGTTAGAGTCGATTTCCCTCGAATCGACGAGTATTCAGGTATGTTTTACGTTTTCGTTACTTAAATTAGGAAACCCATGGATTATTTGGTGTTGTAGAGATATGATTGTTAATGTGAATGAAACCCTATGGCAACCGATGAGATTTGTGAATATGGAAGGGTACAAATTTGTTATTTGAAGGAATTAAGAAACAAATGAGCAAATTTTGAAACCCTAAACACCAGTTTAACCTTATCAGAGTATAGATTTGTTTTTTTGGAATGGTGTAATTGATGCTCATATAATGTTTTTACCCTGTTATTTGCTTGTTTTCATTGTGAAATTCATGCTGATGTGAATGTAATTAGTTTGTTAATTTAGGTTGGTTGATTTCAGGCCTCCAATATTGATTTTCGCATTTCGATTGCAACGGCCATAGTATGGACGCAGGTATGTAATTTTAGGCATTATTAGGTGTAATATTTTCATATAAAAATTGTGTTGTAGCATTATTGCAATGAAATATGAGCATAAATTATGTGTCTTCTGTGGTTGAAATTGAGTCTTGATATGCCTGAAAAAGAACAGCATTATTGTAGAGTTCTATGAGCATGAACATATGTATTCGGTAGCATAAAATAAAATTCGTTTGCTACATATAATACTTGTTGTCTGTGATTCAAAATTTAGGATTGGTAAGCATAAACATATAACATGGTTTGCATAAAATCCGTTTGTTGTTTGCATAAAATCCGTGAGTCATGTGCATAATAAAATAACATGGTTTGCATAAAATCCGTTTGGTGTATGCATAAAATACGTTAGTCATGTGCATAAAAAATCTTTTCCATAAAAGCTTAATATGTTTGTGGTATGGATAAATTTAAAACTTAATATGTTAAAATTGCAGGCGGATCGAGCGGGAAAGGAAAGAGGAAGAGAACCAAACAGCCGGAAGAGGATGTTCCTTTAAAAATTTGTTGAATAAAGGGAAGGACAAGGTTAAAGTATTGTTTGAGCATAGTTAATTTCGATGACAACAAAATGAAGGAGACGGTTGAACTAGAGGCGGTTGGACATGCAGATGAGAATGAACTTGATTCAAAAGAATGTGTCAAAGAATTGCTTGATAGTTAGAATGTTGGGTTGTGCGACTCTTTCGTTTGGATAATTTCGTAGGATAAACTTAGTACTTCAGATGGTCTTTATGTTTTTTAAAGATTAGGTAGTGGAAGCAATGTAGTGAAAAACATATTTTGGTATATTAAAGTATTCTAAGTTATGCATTCATAATTCAATCATATGCCAAAAACAATTGGGGAGTATGCAGATATATAAACAATCTTGTAGGGAAAAACGTATATGCACAAACAATACATAATATAAGCATGAAAATACAATACGATATGTATGAAATATAAAATCTTAACATATATAGATAAGCATGAAGTCATAAAACAAATGCATGAAACATCTTTTCGGTATGCATGATATATAAAACCTTCAACATAATCAGTACCATAAAGGTTGAACTTGAGAGGTATAGTATATATGCATGAAAATCATAAAACATAAGCATAAAAAATAACGGTGCTATGCATGAAAATAACATAACATGAAGTAAAGTCATTCAGTTAATACAAAATTAGTCCAAATAATGCAAATGGTTCAGTGCATAGGTCTCTACTAAGTTCTGCATAAAAACTTAACAGGAATTTTGTACATCCTTAACGTTAGGGCAGTTTCTTGAATCATGATGTCCTATCTGGTTGCATTTCCGACACATCCTCTGAGGCTTCAACTTAGCACGCAATGCCGCCTCCTTCTTAGATTGTAGTAACTTTAAGCATGATGTGCCACATACAAAAGCGATGACGGGTTTCGGGCATAACATTCTCCATTGCAATCTTCACGGAAGGATCCTGATCGGTTATTAGTAACTTGGGACAACCGCCCATGCAAGTCTTGAAATTGTTAAGTAACCAAGAATATGACTCCACTGTCTCTGAGGACAACAAACCCGCTGCAAACATAATACACCTGTCGTGGTTGTCGAGGTCGGTGAAAGGAACAAATATCATGCCGTAACTGCATAAAAGTTGTCGAGATTGAAATTCATTAGTTTGCATAAAATCTATTCTATATAAGCATTAATGAAAGGAGTCATGAGCATGAAATCAGTAAAAGAATTTCCTATATAATTTGCATGTGTATGATTACCTGCATAAAAGATATTTATAATGTGCATAAATAATACATTTGGTATGCATAAACTATCAATGCGAACAATATGAATTTGAAAAACCATACTAACTCCTATCAGCTACATAGAAAAAACACGTACCTATTGGTTGAATAAGTTGCATCCATTGATAACGAATCTCCAAAAATCTTGTAATTGTCAATACATATATCATCAGCCCAAAATACACGCTTCAATTTGTCCCCTTCGTCCGTAAAATATTCGTAAAAGAAATCTGGGTTCCTATCACGAGCTTCCTTCATTTTATCCAACATCATTTGTGCATCCGCACCCTCATCTTGTAATTGCCAATAAAATAACATGGTTTGCATAAAATCCGTTTGGATTCATCGGATTCAAGAGATACAATTGACTGTAACGGTTCAACCATTCCACAAACTGCATGCATGAATATTTCACAGTATCAGCATAAACTAACAAATACATATGCATGAACATTGTACTTACGTATGCAAAAATTATAATAGTTAATCTACAACATAAAAACAATACTTAATCGATACACACATCTCATAAATATTCATAATGAAACCCTAATCACTTGGAAAAATGACTACTACCCTATAAATCGAAAAATCTCTACGAAAAAAATATGAAATGACATCGAGCTTCAAGAATTTGAACCCAACAAAGCATTCCACAAAAATTGAACTACAATTTTTCGAAAACCATATGTAATTCTTACCTTCTAATTGGATCTGTAAAAATTCGAAAAATGTGCAAAAATCAATCTTCAAAATCGGCAATAATCGGGATAAATAGACAAGGAAAACGAGCTTAAATCACTCAAGACGCTTAGAACTTCGAAACCCACCATAAATAATCGCCTTCCAAGTCTTCGATTTAAAGAAAAACTTGAGGCGCTCGTGAGTTATGAATAACGAAAGTGAAGAGTGAGAATTCTAATACACACAAACAGCCGAAAATGGAGAGTTAGGGAAAAAGGAAAGAGAAGTTTACAAATTTGCCCTTAATGAGACTATTTTTTCCTTTTTTGATTTAAATTTAAATGCTTTTGGGGATAAAATGAGAGCCTTAGATTTGCGAAATAGAGGGACGAGATCAGTTTTCGTATCTCTTTTAAGATTTGAATCTTATAATATTTATTCCCTATATATATATATATATATATATATATATATATATATATATATAATGGGCATGGGTTTATGTTACATTTTCATCATGATTGAACTTTGAATATGTTTAATATATACTCCCTCCGTCCCATTATTTGTGGCTCAATTGGTTTCGGCACGGGAATTAAGAGAGTAAATGATAAAGTATGAGAGAGTGTAGATGATAAAGTATGAGAGAGAAGATGAGTAAGATAATGAGAGAGTATGAGAGAAAGATGATAAAATAGGAGAGAGAATGTAATAAAGTAGGAGAGAGAAAATGATAGAGTAGGAGTAATTTTTTACCAAATTAGGAAAGTGGGCACAAATAATGGGACATCCATTTCGGGAAAGTGAGCCACAAATAGCGGGACGGAGGGAGTATACTACTATTATATGAGCAAAAAATTTCGGGTATCTCTGGTTCAAAAAAAGAGTCTCTATAAAAAGAAAACATAATTCAGGATACAATATTGTTTGAGATCTATGACCATAACCATATTGTAATTCCCTTTGGACCAGTGCGTTTCTATAATTAAGAATTAAGGGACAAAATCTATAATTTGGAAAGACAGATGCAGAACCTACAATTACAGGGACAAGCAAAATAATATTTATCAAAAAATATATTAAAAAAAAATCAAGATTTTGTATAGGGAAATTGGGGTCAGAAGAGAAAGGTTCTGATTAATAGTTAAAGGACGAAATTTATAATTTTAAAAGAGACAGTAGAATGTACAATTACAAATAGGAGCAAAATAATACTCCCTCCGTCCCATTATTAATGTCCCATTGGGACTGGGCACGATTATTAAGATAGTAAAGGTAAATGTGTAAAATTGTGGTGTAAAAGTATAAAGGGTGGAGTCCACTTGCTTAGATTGATTGTGGTCCACTCATTTATTTTCTTATTTGGTATGAGACATAAATAATGGGACAACCAAAAAAGACAAATGGGACATTAATAATGGGACGGATAGAGTATTTATTAAAAAGTATACATTGTATAGGGGAACTGGGTCAGAAGAGAAATGTCAAAATTGAATTTTCTATATAAAACAAATTATTTTGGTTGTCAAGGCAACATTTTTTCTTCCTTAATTCTGAAGGAAGTAGACAGAGTGGGATGCGGAGGACACGCCAAAAACCCTTCATAAACAAACAAGGTACTACGTAAATTGGTTAAATATTGATTTAGGGTTCTCTAAATCGCTACTTATTGAAGCTTTTCCCCAATTTGTGAATCAGATCTTTCCTCCTTTGCTCCAATTCTACTCGTATACACCCTCAAATTTCATTTATTTCGTGATTTCGCAACTTCACTCCGACATAGGGTTTATTGTATACAATTAACAGATCAAGCTTAACCGAAGGCGCCGTTTTGATGAGTTCCCGTACTTTGAGAAGGCGATTGCACCACGGAGATGTTGATGGCGGGAGATATGATCGTTACGAGACCTCAGGGTTGGATTCGTTGAACGAGCCGTTGCTGGGAGATACAGATTATGACTATAATAAGCGCGCTGAGGTACTTGACATATATGATTTGGTCAATCGAAGTTGAGTTTCTTTAAGGCTGCTGTTATTTACTTATTTGAAATTGAAGGAGCAATCGCTTGTGGATATTTTGGATGAGCAACGGCTTAAAGAGCATCTGCATTGGTCATTAGTGTTCTCCAATGTGATTGCGCAGTGGGCGCAATGGTTAGGTCCGCATTTACTGAAACTTTGTTTCTTTATTTTGTGTTTGAATTGTACTGGAAATTAGAAGACTTAATCAGTAAATATTTTGCCTTCTGCAGCAAATGTTGTTCTTGGTTCTGGATCTCTGCTAGCACGGATTGTACCATTTATTTCGGGCACTCAGAATGGAGCTAACAAGCCCCTTCCACCTCTCGTACTCAGTCCCTTGCAGGTATAAAGCAACTCTTTCGACCATTTATTTTTAAGGAGATGCAACATTGTCTTTCGATTTAAGTTTTCGCTTTTTGCTCAGAAAATTTTAGTCTACTGAGAAAATTTAAGTTCTCATTTACAAGTTCAAAGAATGGTTGGTAAAACACTGACAATAAAAACATCGTTTTAAACGTTTATGATGTATCATAGTCCTCAATAGAGTTTCAAAATGAGAAATCGTGCTACCAACTTAAAAACCCGTTACTCAAAGTTTATACCACCTGTACCACTCTCACGGAACTGGCTGGCATTATTTAAATACTTATGCTGTGCTTGTATGCCTGAAAAAGAGTTCTTTGACTAGAATGATGACTTGCAATGCTCAAGCAATTCTCAGCTATGTAGTTGAATTGGAAGGATCTGTATTATTATACATGATTCTCTATAATGTTCCAGACCTTGTCTGCCAATTATTACTAATGAAGTATAATTCATAAACTAGTAGGATGCTTTTGTTTGCTGGACTGAAATACCCTGTTCCCATTGATAATACAGTTACAATTTTGTATTATTATTAAGTTCATATCACTACTTCGGTGGAAGGAATGCTGTTTGTGCTCTTGTTGTTCATTCTATAATTTTGTTACCCCTATGTGCATTCTTAGTTATGTGCATATAAGCAGAGGTTAACCTGATTTGGTTCAACAACAGGAAGCAAGGCTGGAATATCTAAAGCAAAGGCTTTCAGTTCCTTTTAATGGCACTTCTTCAGAGCATCAAGTACGTATTTGCCTCTCTTTATCTGTTTGTAATTGTACTTTAAGTTTGCGTATGGTGTTCTTTTAATTATCTTTTCTAAATAGTAGAAGTGGCTCCTGGGAGTAATTATGATGTAATTGATAATAATTTTGTTTGCAGGATGCGCTTAGACAACTTTGGAGGTCAGCTTATCCCGATAGACCGCTCCCACCTCTTAAATCAGAGGTCTGGAAAGATATGGGTTGGCAGGGATCAGACCCTTCAACAGATTTTAGGGGTGGAGGCTTCATTTCATTGGAGAATTTGATCTTCTTTGCCAAGACATACCCGGTTCGTATTATCATTATTTTTAATGGTTATTCCTTTTATTCCTTTTTCATGTTTTACTGCTGTTTACCCATGAATAGGAAGCATTTCAAGACTTATTGTACAAGAGAGACGGAGATAGGTCGGAGTGGGAGTATCCATTTGCAGTGGCTGGCATCAATATTTCATTTATGCTGGTTCAAATGTTGGATCTTCAGTCAGGTACTTAATGGTTCTGTCATCTTCATCTTAAATCTTACATAAAATATATGAATAGGATATCTTCTATCTTCATAGAGATGTCATAGCTCCAACCATGTATGATGAGTTCAATTGGTCAGAGAAAAAAAAAATGTTTGCTTGGACTCTTTTTTCACTAATGTTGAGTCATAAACATAGTATCATATAAACTGAACTAGCACTGTTATAAGTAGTTTATCCAACTATGGAATGCTTGTGCAGGTAATCCTAGCAGTGTGGCTGGACAACGCTTTCTGCAGATGCTCAGCCACGATGATATGGCTTTTGACAACCTATTTTGCATCGCTTTCAAGTTGCTAGATGCGCAGTGGCTTGCTAAGCGTGCTTCATATATGGAATTCAATGTAAGATTCTTACACATAAGCACGATTAGTTTCCATCCTACTTTTGCATTAGCGATTGATTCTACGTATTTTTACGTGCAGGATGTGCTTAAGTCTACGCGATCACAACTTGAGCGCGAGATGGCGCTGGAAGATGTATCAACTGTGAAGGACTTGCCGGCTTATAACTTCCTAAGAAGACACTCGTGAAGATAACATTTTCTTGTGTGCGTGTGTTTGTGTTAACAAGTTATGACTTGACGAACCACAAGAAACTTATGTTGATATAGAAAATTGTATATTTCTTGTATAATGGCTACTCATGTATTATTACTCTCTTCCATCTTCATTGATGATTTTATGGTTCCTTTCTATAACGAATATGTGCAGAATATCTTCGCTTATGTTTGTAACACATCTTTTGGTTATTTGTAACGACTCTCCATTGGGTTTAAAAAAAACTCATAATTTAATTGTACTTAAATATCACACTCTAAATTCTTTTATGGCAAATTGGCTTAAATGGTGACAAAATTTGAGATTTTGGTTAAATTGGTCTCCAATTTTTTAGATTTTGGTCAAATTGGTCATTTCGTTAATTTTATCGTTAGTCAACGGTTAGTCAATGCAAATTTAAAAAGTATATATAATAATATTAAGAGGGTACTTTCGGAATAAAATTTCGAGGACCAATTCGGCCAAAATATTTTTAAATTTTTTTTTTACTGAGGACCGATTCGGCCAAAATTTTTACTATAGAAATTACCGAGGTCCAATTCGGCCAGTATTTTTACTGTAAAATTCACTGAGGACCAATTCGACCAATATTTTTGCTGTAAATTTTACTGAAGGCCAATTCGGCCAATTTTTTTACGGTAAAAGTCTGCAGTATGTTTTCGGTAAATATTTTAGCCGAATTGGTCCTCAATAAAATTTACAGTAAAAATATTGGCCGAATTGGTCATTAGTATATTTTTCGATAAAAATTTTAGCCAAATTGGTCCCTTAGTAAAATTTACACTAAAAATATTGGTCAAATTGGTCCTCAGTAAAATTTAACATTATAAACATTGGCTGAATTAGTCCTCAGTAAATTTTACTGTAAAATTTTTGGTCGAATTTGTCCTCGAAATTTTATTCCGACAATACTCTTTGAATATTTTAATATAGTTTTTGCGTTGACTAACGGTAAAATTAACAAAATGATCAATTTGGTCAAAATCTAAAAAATTGGGCACCAATTCATATTGGGACCAAATTAAATCAAAAATCTCATATTTGGGGATCATTTTAGCTAAATTAAAATCGGTACATATGTTCAAGTGAAAGTACATAAAATTATTAAATTTTCTATTACAAAAAGAAGTGTTCTTAAAAACGTTGCACGGAAACTCTTCCTAATACAAGTTTTATGGGATAAATTTGTGTGCTTGATTGTTTCTATGTTGGGAAAATTCGGCTAATTTTTGAATGTGGTATATTCAGAATAATCTCATTTTCTTTTCGATAGAGAGAAGGCAGAAAAGTTTTAATATCTTAAAAATATGTGATAATTTTATGTATTTTTACTTGAACCTATAGTATTTTGTCTTTTTTCTTAAAAATAATAATACTCCCCCGTATTTGTCTTGAATTCTTTATCGGGATGTTCCATTGGTAGCGTCATGTTTATAAAAAAAGCAAAAAAAATATGGACAATAACTAACAAACCAAAAGTCAAATAATATACGCCACACAACACACAATTTTTTTAATCTTTGTGCCCAAAAAAAGACGTTTCCAATGTGACGGAATGAGTATCACATACACTTTCTTTGGGGATACAACTTTATATAACTTTTACTCACAATTAATAATTCACCTTAATAAATTGTGCCGAAAAGAAACATGACAAGTTCGATGTGATAGAGAGACTATATATTTACAAGGGAGCTTTCTTCTTTTACCCACTTTTACATAAAAAAACACAAAACTACCCATCCCTTAAACTTATATTCACCAAATACCCAAAATTACTAATTTGCCCTCAAATTTTCGTCAGCTTTTTTGTTTTCTTTTTTTTTTTTTGTTAAAATCTTTCAGTGCCGATGGAGTTAGGCACTTCGTTATTTAAATTTCAGTGCCTAAGGGTGCCGATCATTTTATCGGCACCCATAGGCACTATAATTTTTATTTTTATTTTTAAAAAATCAACATATTCCCTCTATCGGCCTACAACTTCTTCGGTCGATAGAGTGACTCTTTTTCGAATTATTCTATGAGTGCCTAAGGGTGCCGATCATGTTATCGGCACCCATAGGCACTATGTATATTTTTTTTTAAACCAACATGTTCCGTCTATCGGCCTACAACTTCTTCGGCCGATAGAGGGACTCTTTTTCGTATTATTCTATGAGTGCCTAAGGGTCCCGATCATGTTTCGGCACCTATAGGCACTATGTATTTTTTTTAAACCAACATGTTCTCTCTATCGGCCTACAACTTCTACGGCCGATAGAGGGACACTTTTTCGTATTATTCTATGAGTGCCTAAGGGTGCCGATAACCGATCATGTTATCGGCACCCTTAGGCACTATGTATTTTTTTTTTAAAGAAATCAACATGTTACCGATCAATTATTTTATAAAAAAAAATTAAAATTTGAAATATCCAGTGCCGATGACAATTTATCGGCACCCGTAGGGTCCTATCGGCACTCATTGTCAATTGAAAAAAATAAGGGTAAATGGGTAATATTGGGTATTCTATAACTATTGTTATCTTTAGTGGATACTTTTGTGTTTTTTTAGTGAGATTGGGTAAATACATGTATTGCCACTATTTACAATAAAGAGACTATATATATATATATATAGAGACTATATATATATAGAGATATAGTACTATATATTTACAATATTGTGCACATTCCATAGATTTACTAAAAAGCGCAGCAAATTACTACGTTATCTGGTTACGGTGATTCTGTATATGGCCAGGATAAATCCCCTTTTTCCAAACGAAAAAAGCACGCAGCATGGCAGGAAACATTATACCGTTAAGACTTCCCCACGGCAATAATTATATGTCAATCATAACTGAAGCCTCTGGAGAGAGAGAGAGAGAGCTGATTCAAACTCCCGTTCTTTCAAATTCGAAAAATTGGGAATTCTGAAACCCTAGCGTTATTGTCTTGAGTAATCAATCCTCTCTCTCGTTCGATTGGAATATACGTAGGTCTTGGCTTATAGTTTGGAATCGCGATTTGAGTATTTTTGCGAAATATGGGTAGCAAGAGAGAAGTGGAAAGAAACGAAAAAATTATCAGGGGTTTGATGAAGCTCCCCCCCAATCGCCGATGCATTAACTGCAACAGCTTGGTACACTATGATTCGTCTTCATCATTGGTTTTTTGGAAAAGAGATCGTGCCTTAATGTGAAATTTGCTGAACTACGGTGCAACTTTTTGTTTTACAAATTGAACTAGCGTTATAAAGTTTTCTGGTAAATGGGATGTAAAAGTTTAAAGTGAGAAATATGTTTTTGGGGTCTTTGAATCATCAAGATTTCATGTTTTTTCTGATGAACAACTTTTGCCAGAAGTTGGGACTACTAAGTTCCCTTTACGCTAGTTTGTCATAGGAAATAATATTAGATTAGTTTTCATGCTTTACTCTTGAGATTTTTTCCTTTTTCTTTTGTTCATTTTTTGCTTACCAGGATGCATATGTTTTGTGGTTGCAGGGTCCCCAATATGTCTGCACTAACTTTTGGACGTTTGTTTGTATGCCATGCAGTGGAGTACAGTGAGTATCCATCTTCTCAGCCAAGTTTTCATTCTTTTCGTATAAATTATAGATGTTACGCTTACTGGATCAGAATGCATTTTCTTATTTGAATGTATCAGTTCTAATAATGAATTAGCTGCTCTACTATGATGTATAGTTTTTTAAAATTAGTTATTTTGCCATGGGACTTTAGAAATTGAGTTTTTCTGTAATTACCACTTGAAGAGTCTTATCCATAGATTACATAATCAATTTTCGGATTCTTTACATGAGGATCTGTCATTTCTGGCACGGACTATTTATAATTGTCTGATTGAAAACTCTGTATGGATTCTGGTTTTTGTTGATGGCGGCTATTGTACCATGCATGCCCTCGTCTTATGTAGTATTTCCTGGGAATTTTGATTTTATATATGTTTTGGCCAATATTTGTACATAACATGCTTCTGTTGGTGTTAGTTTTGAGTTTTGACATATCAATATGTTTGAGTTGCAGTCGTGAATTTACCCATCGTGTTAAATCTGTTTCCATGGCTAAGTTTACTGTTCAAGAAGTGGATGCACTTCAGAAAGGTGGTAACCAGGTAAATGCATTCTAGTCTTTCTCCATGTGGCAATGTTGTTTTCCTTTATATTACTTATGCTAAATACTGTTCCAGCGTGCACGTGAGTTATTTCTGAAGGCCTGGGATCTGCAAAGGCAAAGGCTTCCAGATAATAGGTGTGGGTTCTGTTACTTTACTAGATATTCCTTTTGCAAAGAAGAAAATATTTCTTACATAACAGTTTTGTGTTGCAGCAATCCTGATAAAGTTCGTGAGTTCATAAAGAATGTTTATGTTGACAAGAGATATGCTATTGAGAAGTTGTCTGATATGCCTCCTATAGATCGACAGGTCATACCTCTGGATCACTTTATGAGAACAATACTAGAAATATTTGATGCTATATTGTTTGACTGTGGATTTATTTAGATATCACATATTTAGTAACTGACATCAAGATTAAATACAAATTAACATAGTGATTATCAATTGATTTGTCAGAGCATAAGTCATGAAGATGAGACAAGGAAGGCAAGCTCTTATCATTCTTACTCTCAGAGTCCACCTTATGATTTTCAATATGAAGAAAGGCGTTATGGGAAGCCGGTATCTTCACTTAGCAGAAAGCCTGGTTCAGATCATGCTCTTTATGATGGTAAATTATCTAGTTTCTCGAGTCCAGGTCGTTCCAGTGATCAAGCAAATGATGAAAGGTTTGCAAATGATGGATCTTGGACCAGAGTTTCAGACTATTCTGTTTCTACTGGAGGTGATCTGTTCAGATCTGGTGTATTCTCACCTAGCTCTCATTGAGAAACCTGGAGCCCCTTCAGTGAGAGTGAGACTTCAACTAGTTTCTCAAGTGATATGCATGGGAACCATCCATATTCACATAATTCAAACACACAAGGGGGAAGTAGGAGAGGGCACCCACAGGTCAGGTTTCTCTCCAGCCTCATAATCAAAAGAGATTTCATATCAATTTGTGTCCTGTCAATCTTGTCAACTATGAACTTCTACTTGGTCTTGTTAGCTCTGAGCACCTAATGGCATATGATTCCCCGATTTTGTTTTGCTTCACCCACAGTTCTATCAGAAATTCTTTCTTGTGTTGTTGAACTTCCACTTTTCAGAAATTCAGGTATTACATCTTATAAGAACTTCTGAGTAGTTTTGGAACTTGGGAAGTTCAATGTGCCATAACATTATTGCCCTTCTCCACCACCCTTCACTCTCACCTTTGATTTTTCTGTAACCACCAAGAAGTAAATAACTCCTGTAAATTACAGTGAAAAAAAATAAAATAATGAAGTAAAGCAATAAGAAATTTAAAAACTGCAATATGATATTTGGAAATGTACCTTTCACAACAATCATATCTTTTTAGCTCTCTTATGGATTTATTGTTCACGTGTGTAACATTTTGATGCAAACTCAAATACTGCGAACGGAATTTGCTTACCTTGATGAATAATCACACAGCCTCTATCGCGATTTTGCTCTCGGTGCAAACCCTAGACAATAACCATGCACGATAACACCAACGTATGACGATAATATACTGGGATAAGCATCGATTACGAAAAGGAAATATAATTCAACTAGGAAAAGCGATCAAACGAATTCAAGATGAATCCGCCCCAATTCAAGACATCTCGTCTTGACCGAAAATAAGTTCCAAATCCAAAGACAACCTAAACTAGGGTTCTCATCCCTTTTTATAAGATGGAAGCCCATAAATTATTGACGCAATTAAACAAGCCCAAAATACGGAAATACTAATTAAACAAATACGGAAATAAAATAATAAAACTACTTAAGGAAATACTAAGGCTCATGCAATTCATGATGCATGCACGATTACTCCTGCCCTCTTCGGCGTTGAACATAGAACTTGGAGAATCTATTGTTCGGCGCCACTTCTTCCATCTCCATTCCCGCCTCCGAACGCTGCACATCAACTCCCTCCCCCTCAAAAATGGCCTTGTCCTCAAGGCGGAAACTTGGAAATTGTTGTCGAAAATCTTCCAACGCGACCCACGATGCTTCATCCTCTCCCCGATTCTTCCATTTCACCAACAATTCACGCATGCGACCATCGGTAGTCTCCACGTCGCGACCACGCAACACCGTCTCCGGATCAAAAATATCCTCGTCTTCAATCTCCAATGACGCCGGTAATGTGGACTCCACTTCATGTTCACCCACAACTCTTTTTAATTGACTTACATGAAAAACCGGGTGAATACGACTTCCCGGAGGCAACTTCAACTCATATGCGATGGCTCCAACCCGCCTACAAATCTCAAAAGGGCCATAAAATCTAGCCGTCAATTTAGAGTATTTCTTGCGCCCTACCGAAGTTTGACGATACGGACGGATCTTAAGAAAAACAAACTCGCCCACACCAAACTCTACCTCTCGGCGATGCCGATTTGCTTGATCCCGCATCCAAGTTTGCGCCCTCTCCAAATTCTCCCGTAGTTGTCGAAGAATGTCATCCCGAGATCACAAAACATTCGACACCGCTTCCACTCGGCTCTCTTCCGGCAAGTAGCGTAACAAATTAGGCGGTGGCCGCCCGTAAACCAATTCGAACGGAGTAGCTTGTGCCGCGGTTTGAAAAGACGTATTGTACCAATATTCCGCCCATGACAGTCATCCCGCCCATTTACGCGGATGCTCCGATGAAAAACATCGTAAATACGTTTCCAACACTCGGTTGAGGACCTCCGTTTGCCCATCCGTTTCCGGATGGTATGCCGTACTAAACTTAAGCCTTGTTCCTTGTGCCTTAAATAGCTCTCCCCAAAATGATCCCACAAAAAGCGGATCCCGATCACTTACAATAGTCACAGGCACCCCATGTAATTTCACCACATTATCTATGAATTGGGATGCCACTCGTCGCGCCGTTATCGGGGTTCGAAGTGGAAGAAAATGGCCGTATTTGGACAATCGATCCACCACGACAAGTATGCATGAATAACCCATAGATACCGGCAATCCGGTAATAAAATCCAATGAAATATCCTCCCAAATACGTGTCGGAATCGGCAAGGGCTGCAATAAACCCGCCGGCGACTGAGCTTCATATTTTGAGCGTTGACACGTCACACACTGCGCGACATACGTCCGGACAGCAGCAAACATTCCCTTCCAATACACGCTCGAAGCCACGCGCCGATACGTCCGCAAAACCCCCGCATGGCCACCCGTTGGAGTGTTATGAAATTCATGCAATAAGACTGAGATCCAACAGGAATTATTCGCCAAGACCAATCGCCCTTTATGCAGAAGTCGGTTCCCAACCAACGAATAATTTGGATGAGTCGACGGATCAGCTTGCAACTCCGAAATAATCTTCTGTATTCCTTCATCCGCACGCTGTTCTTGTTAAATAGCCGACAAATCCTCCCAAATGGGCATGCTCAACGCAAGAAACGATCCCCCTTGGATTTCGGTCGGCTCATTGCAACGGGAGAGGACATCGGCCGCTTGATTTGTTGTGCCCGCCTTGTACTCAATCGTAAAATCATAACCTAATAGCTTTGCCACCCAAACTTGTTGAGCCGGAGTCGCCACCCTTTGACCGAGCAGATGCTTCAAGCTATGGTGATCGGCGCCAATGCTGAATAGCCATCACAAGACTCATCAACTCCTTTTCATAAGTAGACGTCACTTTTCTATCCGCACGAAACCCTTTACTATAAAAAGCCACCGGGTGTCGATCTTGCATTAATACCGCGCCAATGCTGGAATTAGATGCGTCACACTCTATCACAAACAGCTTGGAAAAATCGGGTAATTGCAATACCGGTGCCGAAATGAGGGCTGATTTCAGTTCACAGAAAACCGACTTGGCTTCGGCCGACCAAAGGAATTTGTTGGATGTCGATTCTTTTTGGAGTAAACTCGTCAATGGTCTCGCCATAATTCCATAACCCCGTATAAATCGTCGATAATACCCGGTCAATCCCAAGAAACCGCGAACACCCTTGAGTGATGTTGGCGTCGGCCATTCTGTCACCACCCTCACCTTTTCGGGATCCATCGCGACTCCGTCCGCTGAAATTAGATGCCCAAGATAATCCACTTGGGTTGCTCCAAACGTGCACTTCTTGCGATTAGCATAGAACTTATGTTGCCGCAACTTCTCCATCACACGCGTTAATTGTACCACATGGTCCTCCCACGACGGACTATAGACTAAAATATCGTCGAAAAACACCAAAACCCCCTTCCGAAGATAAGGTCGAAACAAATCATTCATGGCGGATTGGAAAGTTGCTGGGGCATTCGTCAAGCCAAACGACATAACTAAGAACTCGTAGTGCCCATTATGTGTTCGAAAAGCTGTCTTCGGAATATCGGCTTCCTTCATCCTAATTTGATGGTAGCCGGCGTGCAAATCAATTTTTGAAAATACCTTCGCTCCCGACAACTCATCCAACAACTCCTGGATAACCGGTATGGAGTATTTATCCGGAATTGTCGCTTTGTTCAATTCCCGATAATCCTCGCAAAATCTCCAACTTCCGTCTTTTTTCTTCACTAAGAGTACCGGGCTCGAAAACGGACTATAGCTCGGTTTCACAATGCCCACCGCGAGCATATCCGAGACCAATCATCTTTTTGCACATGATTATAACGATACGGTCGTACCGAAATTGCTCCCACGTTAGGCTTCAAAGTGATATTATGCTCCACACCACGATCGAGAGGAAGACCATTCGGCTCCTCGAATATATCCGGAAATTGATCCAAGGTCCCGTGGATCAATTCTCGTTCCCGAACGGATTCCACCTCCCCCGAACACAAACAACAAGCCGCCACATCCAAAATCCATGCCGCCATCTCTACATCATTCCATTTTTGTAGCGCCTTAAGAGTAGTCGGAGCCCGCAATCGTGATCCGTCGCCAAGTAGTTTGACGAGTTGCCCATTCATCTCAAACATGATATATAATCAATCATAATTTACTTGCAACTCACCTAATGTTCGTAGCCATGCGATGCCCAAAATCACCTCAACGCCACTCAAAGGAAATAAGTGGCAATCCACCGTTATACTGCCCGGTTCGAATTCAATCGTTAATCCGCTGCACACCCCCTCCGACGATACGCGGTGCCCATCACCCAAGCGAACCGAAAAAATTCTTTTGTTATCAACCTTCAGACCAAGCTCCGTAACCAACTTGTTGGATAAAAAATTATGCGAAGCCCCACTGTCTACTAAAATCGTGACCTCCCGGCCCTTGATCATGCCCACAAGACGGAGGGTTTCGGCCCCCGATAATCCAAACGCAGATAAAGCGTTCAAAATAACCCCGTCAGGTCCTTGAATCTTTGCCCCGTCGTCGGCAGGTAAGACTTCATATTCTCCGCTCTCCGTAAGGACCACTTCCTCCAACTCTAAATGCTCAATATCGCCTTCATCTACCAATAATATTCGTAAATTTTTTTCGGCACAAACGTGATTGGTTGGATGATACGGCAACTTGCATTTGTAACATAACCCCTTCCGCCTTAACTCTTCCCTCTCATTGTCTGTCATACGCCGAAATGGTGTTCGAACGCCTCCCGTTCGAGTTCCTGCGTTGCCCGTCGCTGGTGGAGCCGGTAAGGCTAACGGCGCTGCCGGCGGCGGTGGCCGGTTATACTGCAAAGCCGATTTCCTCGGAATCCATGTTTCCTTGGAGCTGCCGTAAGTGCGCGAACTATTTCATACTGTAATCTCGGCTTTTCGAGCCAACTTAATGGCCGAAGAAAAATCAGCGGGTTCAACGAACCAAACTTGATCCCGGATTGGCTCTTTCAAACCCATGACGAACAAACTGAGAATATTTTCCTTAGGAACTGTTTTAACTTAGTTTGTCAAGTGTGTGAATTGATCGATATACTCCGATACCGATTCTAACTGCTTAAGCGCGGCCAATTTTGCAAAAGCACTCCCCTCGCAGCGATCATCAAATCGTTCCGCCAGGGCGCGGGAAAACGTCGGCCAAGTATATTCCGGTACCTCCGCTGTAAACCAACCATACCAATTTAAAGCTGGTCCCTCCATTGCTACGCTGAGTAATTGACGTTTTTGTTCCGCTGAACTCCCATACAGCTCGAAATGATGGTTAACCCTAGAAATCCATCCTAACGGATCATCCCCATTGAAGATTGGTAACGGAGGTGGGAACGTCTGTCCTATCTCCGGGCCTTCCGTACGGTGACCGTCCTTCTTCCATAAGGCTTCCAACTGAGCCTGAATTTGTGCGAGTGTGTCGATTGTTTTAGCCGAAGTGGTGGTCAGCATCTCTAATTTACCCTCCAATGCAGTAACGCGTCCCTCCATGTTCGATTGGTTATTATGACTGGCTCTCGTCTCTACCATACACTGACTGATCCGGCAGGTCGGACCAAATTGATGCAAACTCAAATACTGCGAACGGAATTTGCTTACCTTGATGAATAATCACGCAGCCTCTATCGCGATTTTGCTCTCGGTGCAAACCCTAGACAATAACCATGCACGATAACACCAATGTATGACGATAATATACTGTGATAAGAATCGATTACGTAAAGGAAATATAATTCAACTAGGAAAAGCGATCAAACGAATTCAAGATGAATCCACCCCAATTCAAGACATCTCGTCTTGACCGAAAATAAGTTCCAAATCCAAAGACAACCTAAATTAGGGTTCTCATCCCTTTTTATAAGATGGAAGTCCACAAATTATTGACGCAATTAAACAAGCCCAAAAATCCGGAAATACTAATTAAACAAATACGGAAATAAAATAATAAAACTACTTAAGGAAATACTAAGGCTCATGCAATTCACGATGCATGCACGATCATGCATGCACGATTACTCCTGCCCTCTTCGGCGTCGAACATAGAACTTGGAGAATCTATTGTTCGGCGCCACTTCTTCCATCTCCGTTCCCGCCTCCGAACGCTGCACATCACATTTAGAATGCTTAGACTACTTTTTTCAAAAAGACATATTGGTTCAAATTGTTGCTCCTAGCTGACTAGTTCCTGTAGTCTAGCAGTGTGGAGTAACTTCTTTCCTTCTCAGAGGTGGGAGGAGTTGCGTGCTGAGTTGAGAGATTAAAAAATGATTTCCAGCTTCTTCATTGAAAGCTACATATTTTTGTGGTCAACCCAATGCATTGATTTATTATAATTAATTTCCAAAATTCTTAGTTGTCCATGGGCAGTTCTTCTTTTCCTTTTTATCTTCCTTTTAGAAATAGTGAGCCTGATGTTAACAGATTATTCTAGGAAGATGCTGTTTTCTTCAGTTTGAGTGTTCAAAATACTTTTGGGTCGATCTGTATGGTGTTTCCCTATCTCCTCATTACTGATATGATATCTTATGTAAAGGGACAGTGTTAATGATGCTTCATATTCCGTCCTGATTGCTATATTCTTATATGCAGAGAACTGCATCTTCAGGAAGTTTCGGATCATTTGATTCCATGTCCTTCAAATCAGTAAACTCTATGGGTTTGCAGGAAGTTGTGTCTGAAACCCAAGAAACTGTTGACATGCCCCTTGAAAAACCTACATCATTTCCTTCTCTACCTAAATCTTCGCCATCCTCTGTCTTCAATGGTTTGGACCTCTTCAATGAACCCTTTGCCTCGCAAAATACTACTTATACACCTAAAACTGATTGCAATTCTCAATCTCCAGAGTCATTTTCTTCCCAACCCCTTGATTTATTCCAGCAATCTGGCATTTCTTCAGCTTCAACTCTCACAGAGAAGCAACCATTAGAAATCCTAAAACCTTCACCGTTAAACTTCACTGCGATGCCTCAGCAAGAATCGGTTGCTTCTTTGAGTGACAAGACTTCTGAGGTGGGTGTGCTGCAGAAAGGAGGATGGGCAACATTTGATGTATCTCAGAACTTGTTGAATATGGGCAGTCAAGATTCAATTCCCGCTGCTCTGCCATCCTCTGATGGAAATAATTTGCAAGGTTTTCATCCATTTTCACTTGATCAGAGTACTACTCGAAAGCCCCTTACTGTTGAACTTGCTGCATCAACACATACGCCTTGGCATGACAGCCTGCAAAATGCCGAAACTACCAGAAATGACACTCAGGTTTGCATTATATAGATGAATATCATAGAAGGTGATAAAGATTTGACTCCCCCGCCCCCTCTCACTTTATGTAATAGGAAAAACAGTTTGAAATAATCCACGGAGTTTGTAAGTTTCTTGCGAAATTTTGTATCCTGCAGTTTTGGAATGCATTTGAAGATTATCCTGGAAAAGAGACAATTGATTACACACTAAAAGTTAGAGATCAAACTCCAGCTCTCTATTCAAATGACAATATATCTTTTGGTGGTGGTGGTTATGAGGTGATGTATCATCTGTTGCCCTCTCACAAAAGTGATTTTCTCGTTGGGCTAATTTGCAAAATCTATACTTGCAGGTTCTGCATAGTGGTGGAAATTTTACAACTTCTTATGGGATTGAACCTCCTACAAGTATGGCATTGCACAATTTGCCCTTGGTTACTGAGGCTGTAAGTTTCACTCTTTTTCTTATGCCTAATGGTCTCTATAGAAACTTATGTTTCTATAAATTCTTTTTGTTCTTTTCTTACTGTTATTATAGGCTGGAGTACATCCTGTTGCAACTGTGCATAACCATACCAATCCGTTTGATCTACCCTGTGAAGTGGACGTGGAATCTAGCAACATGGTATTTTCTTTTCTCCCACATTCTTCGTAGCTGCATTTTATACTTCTGAGTGATCTTTTAATGGCGCACCTAATAATCCTGTAAATTTAGATATAATATGATTACAGGGATCTTGTTATGGTTGAGAAAGGGGGATGGGTTAAGTGTTTGTACTTCATGTTGACTTAACTGACCGAAGCGCCCACAGTGCAAATGTTTTTTTCTTTGCCTACTTATTTCTCTTCACATGTTACAGGATATGTGCTGATACTGAATATGGAACTAAACTAAAATTACTTCATTGAAAATTGATTGCATAATGGTTAGATGATTATGTTGTCTATCTGCAGTTTCTTAAAGCTTTTGCATACTATGGCAAACTTGAAAATGTTAAATATTCATTCTGTTACTGACATATTCATACGAACGTTCAAAGAGTTCTAAGTGTATGGCATTGTGTGCTTTGACTCAGTTGTGGGACATGAGCTCAATGCAAGCAGCACTTCCAAATAATCAGGCACCCGCAACCTATGTTGGTGATGCAAATGAATCTTGGTTTCCCCAAAATTCTGTTCCTCCATGTATTCCTGGGGGTGTTGCATTTGATCCCCCAAACGGTATTTTTCGTTTCTCTCTGGTGGTTGTATCAAAAAATCTCCTTCCCCACTATTCATCACACCAAGTCTCTGTTTCTTTCTTTCTTTGTTTCTTTCAGCAGGCCCTTTGGGATATATAGTTGGACAAGCGCCAAGCACCCAGATACCGTAAGTTTTCTTGATTTCCCATTTTGAGTTTGCTGCACCTTTCAAGGTATAGAATACAGTACTCTCTTCAATCTTCCATCTATGACATCTTACTAATTAACTACGCGTTCATGCAGGAACGGCCCTGCTCAAGGCCCTTTTGCATCAGTTGGAGGCAATCCTTTTGCGTAGGGTTCGATCTAGAGTTTGTTCAACTTTTATCATTACATGAGTCTTTTTTTCTCATAGACTTAATCATCATATCAGACCCACTATTTCCAGTCGTTTTTGTGTTTGTATTCTTTGAGGAGCAAGATATGAATCCTTGTATGTATAATGTCTGTCAAGCAAGAGTCTCTCATATTTGGAGTTCATGGTTGTGAATATTATTGAAGCGAAAATTTGATCACTTTCTTTATGGAATAAAGTTTGCAGTAAACTACAGTTTGCTGTTGAAAATTCACGCTCTTTAGTACTTGAAACACAATTAGCAAGCCATGATGTAGTGGCCCATCAGATTAAATGTAAATTAAGCTCCAATAATTGTCAATATTAAATATTACATTGATATTCAGCCTTGAGATCATGTACACCAGCAAAATATAACTAGTTCACAACACTAGCACCTTATAGCACACAAATAAACATACATCTTTTAACAGAAAAAGCAATCCAAGACTAGAAGAGTTGTGGTTTGTGAAGTTCCTCATCTATGAGCAGTTTGTATCATAACTGGCAAGTCCCTGCAGCTCTGGGCCTTCCAAACGAGGGTTGTTCTCAAAGCTACAAACATAAAAGACGGGGTCACTTAAAACTCCACAAGGGCAGATTAAATTGATGAAAAGGGAACTTGGCAGAGAGAGCTAAACCGAAACAGATACTTGTAACATAATACTTCAACCAAGCATCTTACTTGTTTAAGGGGTACTCAAATGAACCAGAAGTAGGTATGGTGCCACACAAGTTGTTATTTGAAACATCCCTGAAAAAGATTCAAAATTTATCAGCAAGCATTTCCCATCTATAACATGCTAAGATATAAGATGCCAACAAAATCAGAAGCACTTACACAACTTTCAAACTAGATATACCAGCAAGAGTCCTAGGGATTGGCCCATTCAATTGATTATCATTTAGGCGCCTGCCAAATCAACCAAAAGTTTAATCTATTTGCTCAAGGAATTTGTGCATTCATGTAAAGTGTGTATAGAAAAAGGCAGAAGAAAAAAAGGAGGATGCAGAAGGGGAGGACTTTGACTGAGAAGCCGGAGACTGAATAGTTGGTTTAATAAAGCTAAAGCGATTACTGATGGAACAGAAAAGCAACATAAACATGCAAGCACACCCACAAGTAATTAAAACCACCCAACCAACAACCAAATCAGATTAATAGGCAGTGAAAATCATACATTTGAGATGGCATGATGAATGGAGACTTACAAAAAGACAAGAGACTTCAATTTTCCAAGTGATGGAGGTATTATTCCTGAGATGTTGTTGTTATATAGATCCAAACTAATTAGACTCTTCAAATCACCAAGCTCAGCTGGGATTGCCCCTTGGATGTTATTTTTGTAAAGCTCCCTGCACGATAAAGTATATGTTTAGTATGTTAAGATACAGAATAGAAGTGTGCTAAGGACTACAAACAAGATCCTGAAGAAGGAAATTTCTTCAAAAAGTAACCAGTTGCCAAACAAATTTATCTACCAATACGAGAATATGACAAATATGGAAAAGTTAAGAATACTCACAGATATTGAAGATGTTCAAGTTTCCCAAGATCAGGCACGAGATGACCAGACAAATTTGAGTTGCCAAGGTCCCTATCAAAATGATGGAAAATGATAAGTCTGAGAAACACAAACATTGCAAGGAAATCATAAAAATTACGAATCAAACAATAATCAGAAGGAAAGTCTTGATGGCCTGATAACACAAGCATAACATCTAATTATCTAATTCCCTTGGTATGATTCCACGATGCACTATTTATAATAATATGTAAAATTGCACCAAGGCCAAGCAAGCTAAGTAGCCAACACTATACAAATTTCTAAAGTGAAGAAAGGTGCTCTTGATGACATCTCATAGCAGGAATATATCTTTTCGCGTTCCGAGCTGCTGCGCTGCTGCTTAATGATAATCCTAACTATTTAGCATCAAAAGCCCTACCAGATTTTCACTAAAATCAATAAGAAATTAGGGATTTAAATGGCTTCAAGGAACAAAAGAGTAACATCACGTCCTTCACCTACAAAGACAGTAATTTATCACTCAAAATAACAGGCAATCAAATTACATTAGATATTTCATAGCCACGCGTATAAATCTTCAATCAATACTACCAATCAAGCTAACTCCCGTCCTCAATTAGCAATAAATTAAGATATTTGCTTCATATTCACACCAAAAAGGAAGAAAAAACCCTCCAAATTGGTTAACCGTATTCTGAAACACGGAAAAAAAACGCAACACCATCAAGTCCTAAAATTCTATCAAATCGTACACAAAAGATAATAGAACAGATATATCGCGCACACATACACTCGGGTAACGCGGTTATCTTGGTTGCAGGTGACGTGGAACCAGGTGCAAGGGTTTACAAGGTTCGCATCCCAGCTCTGGAGCACCTTATCAGGGTCGGTCAAGCTCCGACGAAGCGCGGACAGCGCGTCGCCATCGGAATTCCCACGCGCCGCCGGCACCGACGAAAAAATTGTCAGGGCTACAATTACCAGCAAGTCAACGGCAGCCATAAGCTCTCCGGCTCGACGATGACCTCCCCACTCGAAATTGATTGATGAAATGTTAGAGAAGTATCAGATTCCTGAAGAATCGTAAAAGTCCGAATCTTTTTCCTTGTTTCTTGTAGTGGGTTTGTGAGGGATGGCAATCATTTTAAAAAGTGAGGTGATAATTTTCTTAAAAAAACTAAAAAATACATTCATGAGGAAAATAAACAAAAAATATTTCAAGATTTTTTTTCATTTCATTTATTCTTCTACAACATATTCAAAAAATTGTGTTAATTATTTATGTATGATATGATTCAAAAAATTAAAGTTGCCGTTTCTAGACAAGCAAGTCGCTAATTTTGATTTATATTCATTGTATCATCAATTACAATTTCTAAATGCTGAACTGCGAATTTATTTTCATAAAACTTTTTATGTTATATAATAATAATAATAATTCCTTCGTCTCATTATATTTCTTCAGTCTCACTTCTCTAATTTTTAAATAAAAATAAATAAATCTTGCACCTTTATCAATATAATCAACTTTAAATAACTAAATAATTATATATCTCACATTTTTACCACATAAATTAATTTTAAATAATTAATTAATTACACAATTTTATATTTTTATTATATGAAATCAATCTATTTAAATAACTGACTAAAAAAGTGGATAAATAAGATTGACGGAAGGAGTAATAATATGTCAGGTCTCAAAGGTCAAGGATTTGTATTTTTACTTGTGAGTCGATATATCTTTCACTATAATATAATTCAATAAATAATGAATAATGGTGGTAGACCAAGTCATAAATGATGGCTGTGACTAGTGATCCAGGAAAGTTCCAATTCATTGGTCAATACTTCTCATTCATCGACCTTATCTTTTCTTTTGTTTCAATATAAAATGCACAAAATTAATAATCAACATCACAAAATTAGCTTTTACATATTCTGATTTCTAAATTATGAAATTTGTGATGTTGATTATTAATTTTATGCATTTTGCCTTAAATTATAGAACTATGCAATTTGTCAATTGAACTAGATAATTGGTTGAAAAACTATGGCAAGAAATTTCACCCATACTTGCAAAGTGAGAAGTAATATCGTTTTAGATTATTAGTTTGGTGAAATTGATTCATACATTATTAGTTTTGTGATAATTTTAGATAATATTACACTACATTGCATGTGTAATCGAAAATGTTAACTATAACTAACTCTTTGCAACACATTAGGTAGTCCATAGATAAATTATAAATTCTCAACCAACAAATTTGCAAGAACGCTTTATCTCATTTTTTTGGATTGTCCCATTAATTTGTCTCATTCTAAAAGTGACAAAATATTTACATGGGATTAACCAATATTCTTTTAGGAACTCATTCATTTATATACAACTTTCAACTCTTCTTAATAACAGTGTCGAAAAAATAATATTCCCTCCGTCTCATAGAATTGTGTCATGCTTTCCTTTTCGGGCTGTTCCATAGAATGTGTCATGTTTTTATAAATGGTAATTTATTACAAATATTTTATTTGTGGGATCCATCACTTTACACAACTTCACACCACTTTTAACTCTACTTATTAATTTCATTTGTGGGACCCATCATTTTATACAACTTAACACCCAACTTGAACTCTTTTTAATAACAATGCTAAAAAAAATAAAACACATTTTTTGAGACGGAAGGAGTGTACATTTAATGAAATAGGAGTATTAATTTATAACCACGGCGAGACGAAGAGAGTATACATTTAATGAAATAGGAGTATTAATGTATAACCATGGGCCAGAAAGCCCTGAGGTTCTTGGGCCCATGTGACAATTGCGCGGCAACATCGCGTGAGATTCGCGTAACCGCGTCAGACTATTGTTGGATTGGAAGAAAGAGAAAAAGGCGCACTCAATTTCGTATTGCGGATTAAGGTCAATTATTATCATTAATGTAACTCCAAAACGACAAAATATTCATGATCTTACTTACAAAATATATAAGCAATAATATAGTACTCTTTCATCACAATGAAACGTCTTGTATTCTATTTCAAATTATACTACATAATTTCTTAATTTTTAAAAGAGAAATATAATCAATACATAAAAATCACTTTTTGTAACCCACTCATACCTCTATCCGTACTGGAGGGAGTATTAAATTACCATTTTGGCCTAAAACATAGTACTGAATTTTCATATAATGAAATCATGTTAAGAAAAGATATCAAATATATGAAGTTCTAGTGAAGAGAATATTAAGGCCGTCAATTATTTTTTCCCTTGCCCAAGAGAGCGAATAACACCCGTATAAATACAACATAAGAAAACCCTAGCCCAAGACGAGAAAATCTTAAGCTAACCCTATCAAGATACAATTACAACATGATTTACAAGAAAGAAAATAAATCAATATAATCTACAAGATTATACGAATAAGATCCCATAATAATATCATATAGCTCCGTAATAACCCCCTCAAACTTGAGCATGTAGATCTCGAATGCCAAGCTTGATTAAGATGTCTTCAAAATGTTGATGTCCTAAAGTCTTTGTGAAAATATCAACCAATTGAATAGACGTCGGTACCTATGACAGGCAAACCCAACCATCATTCACAACATCACGAATGAAGTGAATCTGCTTCAATATGCTTTATGCGCTCGTGAAACACCGGGTTTTGAGCAATATGCAAAGCCGACTGGCTATCACAAAACGAATGCACAATGTCACGCAGAAAACTTAGCACAATTAACAAAGTGTTGGATGGGATAATGTGTACCTGAGATCGGCGACGGAGACGAAGTGTGCGTAGATGGACTTACTTTCAGTATGGTGTGTCTAACGTAATCCTCATGACGTCGAGAAGGATTTTTTGTTCGTTTCCCGCGGCCTAACTCCTCTTCTCCAGTAGACGTAGAAACATAAGGTTCGATATTGTCGGTCTCGTGGGTTGCATGGGTACTAGAGTCGACAATATGGTCATGCGGTGCATTATCCATGTGATTAGAATCTAGTAGGGTGATTAGTCCACTATCATTATGGTCAACAACATTATTATGGTCAATACTAAGGGAATCATCTACAGTTTAGTTCGTGAGGACTCCTCCCTCCTGAACAACTGAATCTCGTCATCTTCATGGATACTACCATCAAGCCCTTCATTAACAACACTCAAAACGTGGGAAGTAGATTCAGTAGTAGAAGAAAAGGGAAAAATCTTCTCAAAAACTTTCACATCCCGGGAAACAAAAAATCCTCCAGATTCTAGATCATATAACCTCCATCCCTTCTTCCCAAATGTATATCCAACAAAAACACATTTTCGATTTCTACTAGCAAACTTGTCACCTTTATGACGAAGATCATGAGCAAAATACAGACACCTCAAAACACGAAGAGCCGCATATGAGGGAGAGGAGCCCAAAAGAATTTCAAAAGGAGTTTTACCTTGAAGAACAACAAATGGTGTTCGATTGATAAGACGACACACAGTCAAGATACATTCACCCCAAAAACGAATAGGAAGATTTCCTTGAAACATCAGCGCCCGAGCCACGTTGAGAATATGCCTATGTTTTCGTTCTACCTGCCCATTTTGTTGAGGGGTTCCAACACAAGAAGTCTCAAATAAAATGCATTGTGTTTTAAAATAGTCAGACAAACAATAAAATCCAGTCCCATTGTCACTACACACCTACTTTATTACTTGATTAAATTGACAAGCAACCATAGCAACAAATTCAAGAAAGTAACCATATGTCTCTAATTTATTTGGAAGCATCAACAATTGTCATAAAATATATAGCTCCACAAGAGGAAGAACGTTTATAAGGTCCCCACAAATCCAAATGTATCAATTCAAAAATACGACTAACACGACTTGTGCTTTCAGGAAAACTTAACCTAGGTTGTTTTGCACGAGGAAAAACATCACAAACACTAGAAAATGTAGAACCAAACTGACTCACATCCGGTAACAACTTCAAGACCTTCTCCGAGGGATGTCCTATACGCTGATGCCACAATTCAAACAGAGAGATAGTATCCACATCAGATATCTTAACTTGAGGCACACCACGGAAAAAGTAAAGTCCATGTAGGCGCTCACCCGCTTCAATTACATTCCTCGTCAGTAGGTCCTGAACAACGCAACATTTTTAGCAAATTGCAAAACACAATTAGAATCATCAATTAATTGTGTTATGGAAATCAGATTGCAAGACAAGTAAGGAACATAAAGAACATTCCGAAGCACCAATCCACCATAAAGCACAACATTCCCGGCATGTTGTGCCTCAACTGTGCTTCCATCCGGTAACTCCACCGTACAAGATGGCACAATATGACAATCACTTAAATAAGAAAGTTCACAAACGACATGGTTAGTAGCACCAGGTAAATAATCCAACTATATGTAACCCTCTTACCGTACAGTCATTCATTAGCCTTACCTGAGTTAAGGCTTCAAGTAGTTGTTGTATTTGCGTAGATGTAATACCGGCAATACCCGCAACTTTCCCTTCCGTGACTGCACCCTCAAAAACTTGCCCACTACCGGAACATCCGCTAACAATTGTGTTATTCGTTCGGGCAGCGGGCTGACCTGAGCATCCACGACCCCCAGATCTACCTCCTCTGCGGCCAGTACGACCGCTGGCAACAGTTCGGCCTCCCGGAGGTCGATCACCCCACCATTCGGGGGTAACCGTGAAATTGGAAACAAGAAGATTCGTCGTGTCCATCGAGATGATAGTGAGTGCAACTCTTTTGAGTTACCGCCATATTTCGGGCTTAGCTCGAGTCTCCGACCGAACTGCAAACGTAGAAATACCAAAGATGGCATATCACAAGTAGAAGAATCACCTTTACGAAGATGCTCGGCTTGAACAACTTGTTGATATGCACGATCAAGAACAGGCAGCGGTTCTTGACCAAGAAGATTAGATTGAACAAAAGCATATGCGCCCTCAAGTCCGAGAAGAAAGTGATGCAACTAATCCTCCGCTTTGAGTTGTTCGACCTGCTTAGGAATATTACACTCACGCTTTCCACATTTACAAACAGGAACCTTGACGTAAGTGTGTAATTCATCCCATATTTTGGATAGACGACCAAAATAACTTGTAACAGATTCATTGTTACCTTGACGACATTCGCCCAATGATGCCTTTAATTGACAAACTCTTGTTCCATTGACCACACAATATCGAGATTTAAGGTTAGTCCATAATATCTATGCATCATCATAATCCCCAAAGGTCGAACTAATGGTCGAATTAATGGTGTTCATCAACCAAGAAACCAACATAGAATGTACTGCAATCCAACCCTCCATTTTATCACCGTCCATAATCGGCGTCTTAATCGTACCATCAATGAAGCCGTATTTCCACTTTTCCCGGAGTGAAGTTCGAATCCCTCGTGCCCACTCATCATAATTATCACTCGTTAATTGAATCGGCGTGATAATTTGGCTCGGACCGTCACTTGATCCAAGATAATATGTAGGATCCACATTCGTAACCATGGCACGATCGCCATAACCAGTGGTCATATCGATTAAAGAAAGTTGTGTGGATCAACGCTCTGATACCATGTTAAGAAAATATATCAAAGATATAAAGTTATAGTGAAGAGAATATTAAGGCCGTCAATTATTTTTTCCCTTGCCCAAGAGATCGAATAACACCCGTATAGATACAACATAAGAAAACCAATCCCAAGACGAAAAAGTCCTAAACTAACCCTATCAAGATACAACTACAACATGATTTACAAGGAAGAAAATATAATCTACAAGATTATATGAAAAAGATCCCATAATAATATCATATAGCTCCCTAATAAATCACAAAGTTGTAACGTCGACTGAGAAATCAATAGGATGGAAATGGAAAAAGAGAAATGAAAGGGCAAAGCGGGAAAAGCGGGGAGGAAAGCAAAGAATAGAGATGGCGGGTTACTATATTTAACAAAAACCTGTCCTTTTCTATCTTTTGTTTGATAGTTTGATTAGCTCATATATAACGGTGGCTCGGTCTTGTGCTACAAATACTGATTATCCCATTTTCCTGAATCATCTTCCTCTCCTCATTTTTAAATTGAGAAATAGTTGAGGATAAATGGCGGATCAGTTGACAGACGATCAGATCTCCGAGTTCAAGGAGGCCTTCAGCCTTTTCGATAAGGATGGCGGTATGAATCAATATGGATATAATTATATTTCTGATTTTCCGTCTTCCTGCTGTTAAACATCGTTTATTGACTTGTGAATATAGCTGGGTAAGGTGTTATAATTGCTCGTGTATTAATAGGATTGGGTTTTTACTGCTCCGCTTTTTGTGATGTGGTTGGTTGGATAATTGTCTTAGGAATGAGTATAATGTGGTTGATTAAGATGGATGGTATGTCCAGGTTGCATCACAACGAAGGAGCTGGGTACGGTGATGAGATCACTGGGTCAGAATCCTACCAAGGCTGAGCTTCAAGACATGATCAACGAGGTTGAACGGAACCATGTTGAGATTTGATCGAATAAGAGAAGTTTGATGCATGCTGGAAGAGGTTAAGAAGAAGCAGTTATAACCGAAGACAGTTATGAAGATGGAGGTAGTTATAGTTGTTAATAAAAGGTGTGCTGGCAGCCGTTGGATCGAAGTAATGAGCTGGAAGATCGGATGGTAGCTTGCTAACGCTTTACTAATAAAAACGTGTTCCACACGATTACGATTTTAATATAGTTAGAGTTGGTTAGCTAGTTTCAAACGAAGAGTGCAAGGCAGTAGATATAAATACAAGTTTGTATCTCATAATGCTGTAATCTTTCACAATGTTGCTTAATCAAAACATTTTCGATCTCTAGAACCTTCATCTCGGATCTGAAATTCATCATTTTCTTGTTCATCAAATTCTAAGGTTTCGATCACAACATGGTATCAGAGCCACATGGTGCGATCATATCACACAAATTGGAGTGTTTTGGTTGATGAAGAGCTTGGAGAAAGAAGTACGCAAGGTGAGTCGAGGAATTGGCGAGGAAGAAGGACAAATCAACGCAGACGAGGATCACAAAATGGAGGTGATGATGAATCAGGTAATAATCCTTTGAATTTAAACGTATTGAGATTAGAGAGGGAGATGGAGAGAAGTGAGCAGAATTCAAGGATTAATGATGTCTATTATTTGAGTCCACACGATCATCCTGGACTTAAAATCGTGAATGCTATGTTCAATGGCAACAACTACTACGCATGGAGCCGCGTAATCAAACGAGCGCTTGCTGGAAGAAATAAGCTAGGTTTTATCGAAGGTAACATACCTAAACCTCTGCAAAATCATGCTAGTTATAACTCATGGATTCAAGTTGATTTTATGGTTACCTCTTGGATAATGAATTGCATAGCATCAGAGTATTCAGAATCCTTCCTATTAATGGAAACCTCTCACCAGTTATGGAATGATTTGAAGGTGAATTTGACCAAAGTAATGGTGCAAAAAAATTTAAGTTGTAAAAGGATTTGTCTGCTTTTATTCAAGGAAATCAATCTGTTATGAAATACTATAATAGCCTGAATGTGATGTGGGATGAGTTTCGGCTGTTACAGTCTAACACAGTGTGTACATGTGCTGTTGCGGCTACTTGTAATTGTGGGGCAATAGGCAATCTCAGGAACTGCAATGAGACAGATAAGCTGATGCAGTTCTTATTAGGACTCAATGATACTTATAACACAGTGAGGAGTCAAATATTACTGATTGAGCCATTGCCTACGGTTAGTAGAGCATATGCTATGCTGCTTCAAGATGAAGAACAGAGGAAGGTGACATCTAAACATATTCATCCTCAGGAACAAATGGCCATGAATGTAGGTTGTGGTAATAAGGAACCAGATAACACAAATGTAGCTGTCATGAATGTTGGTTATAAAGGGGCTGGAAGTGCATTTAAAGAGAGAGGGAATGGTTTTAAGCCTAGACTAAACAAGGAAGAGAGAAGTAGGCTGAGGTGTAGTTATTGTGAGAAGGTGGGGCATGGAAGAAGTGAATGTTTCAAGCTGAATAGAATACCTGATTGGTTTCAAAAACTAAAGGATCAGAAATCAAAAGGGCAACTTAACTGTACTGTGCAGCAAGAGATTTCACAAAGCTTATCCGGAGAGTCTGTCACCAATCAATCCAAGAATCAAAATGTTGGAGATCTAATCTCAATTGTAGAAAGAGCTTTAAGTCAGCTCAAAGGATTAGGGAATACGGGTAGTGTCAACAATGTTGAAACCTATACTCCCTTAGATGTGATGGAGAAACACTACTCCTTCAGCCTGATTGATGCCTTAAGGAAAGAGAAAATTTGGATTATGGATTCTGGTGCAAGTAGTCACATATGCTGCAACAAGGATCTTATGCTAGATGTTCAAAAGCTGACACGCTTCAAGGAGTATTTCTTCCTAATGGAGCAATGCAAACCATATATGAAATTGGTAAGGTACAATTGACTGAAGAGTTGACTCTGCAGGATGTATTATTTGTTCCAGAGTTCACACATAACTTGATTTCTACTCATCAATTGAGCAATGATCTCCAGCTGAAATGTGTTTTCTTCCCTACTTACTTCATTGTTCAGAGACTGTCCAATGATCATGTTATAATCATAGGACAAGCTCATGGAAGGTTATATATCATTGATCCAGAACAGAATTTGGAGAGGATCAATCAAATTTCAAAATCCCAGACTGAGTCCTTAATGGACTGGCATGTTCTTCTTGGACATGCCTCATATACCACTCTTCAGCATGTTCCAGAGCTGACCAACTTATGTGAAAAGGAAACTCACACTATCCTTAGCTCATGTGAGATATGTCATAAAGCCAAACAATGCAGAAATCCGTTTCCTACTTTGGAGCATAAGGGTACAACATTGTTTGATCTTATTCATGTGGATGTATGGGGGCCATACAGTGTTGAGAACATAGGTAATTCATCCTATATCTTAACTATTGTTGAGGACTGCAGTAGAAGTACCTGGACCTATCTTCTGCATTCTAAGAAACAAGTGCACAAAGTTCTGGAAATCTATTTGAAGATGGTGGAAAATCAATACAGCAAAAGGGTTAAAAAGGTCAAGACTGATAATGGATCTGAGTTTGTGAATCTACAGATTCAAGAGCTTTTCCACTCCCTTGGAATTATTCATCTTAGATCATGTGCCTACACCCCACAACAGAATGGAACAGTTGAACGCAAACATCGTTCATTATTGGAGATAGCTAAAGCACTAATGTTTCAAAGTTGCTTGCCAGAATCATTTTGGCCCTTCTCTATTCTGACAGCAACTTGGATTCTTAACAGATTACCAAGTAGGGTGCTTGGTTGGGTTTCTCCCTTTTCTATTTTAACAAAATACATAGTTAATCTAACCATGTAGAACCATTTGGTTGTTTGGTATATGCAGCTAATACCAACCCTCAGAAACGGAAGTTTGATGTCAGAGGAGCTAAATGCATCATGTTGGGAATTGCAGCCGAGCATAAAGGTTACACCCTCTTTGATTTGGACAACAAAGAGGTTATTATTTCTAGAGATGTTAAAGTTTTTCCTCACATATTTCCATTCAATGCCTCAGATTCTCCTTCTTTGGTTGAGGCAGAGCCTAGTCCATCACTTACAGAGATCATTCCCTCAATTGATTCTGCCCCCTTGGAGATTATTTCTACTAATACAGATTCTTCATCTGCCTCTCCCTCCTCTGTTTCACTAGTGGAGGCACACTCACCTGCACCAGATGCAGAATTATCTATTGAGCATATCACAAGGCCTAAACGGTCTACAAAACCTCCTTGTTGGCTTAATGACTTTGTGAGTCAAATACAATTGACTCTTCCTAGTCAGCCTGCTACCACCTTAACTCCTCCTACATTTCCTTTCATTCATTCTTCTGCCTTTAGTCAAGATTACACAACATTTCTTACTAAAGTTACCAACCTACAGGAGCCTTCTACATATAAGGCGGCCAACAAATATGTTGAATGGGAATCTGCTATGCAGGCTGAATTAGATGCTCTAGAGCAAAATGCTTGATCTTCCACCAGGTAAACATGCTATTGGATCTAAATGGGTTTATAAAGTGAAACTGAAGGCTGATGGATCTGTAGAAAGATTTAAAGCTAGGTTGGTAGCTAAGGGGTACAAACAAGAATATGGAATTGACTATGAGGAAGTTTTCTCTCCTGTGGCAAAACATGTTACTATTAGAATTCTACTTGCTTTAGCAGCATCTTGTAAATGGCATCTGCATCAAATAGACATCAATAATGCATTCCTCCATAGCATCCTTACAGATGAAATATACATGTTGCCTCCTGAAGGATACACTAAAGTGTCTGCTGGAAAGGTTTGCAAATTGGTCAAAAGTCTGTATGGCCTCAAGCAGGCATCTAGAGAATGGAATGCTGAATTGTGTAAGGCTCTTACTTCTTATGGTTTTACTCAGTGCCCTCATGATCATTGCTTATTCACTTTGGGGGTTGATAATACATTCATAGCTCTGCTGGTATATGTTGATGATATTCTGGTTGTTAGTCCAGATTTAGAATTGATTTCTGCCTTAAAACTTTTTCTGCACAAAAAGTTCTCTATTAAGGATTTGGGTGTGGCACGTTATTTCTTGGGTATGGAGTTGGCTAGAGGAGAGCAGGGACTATACTTGAATCAGAGGAAATATGTGCTGGATGTTGTAGACAGTGCAAGGCTTCTTGGTTGCCATCCTGTTTCTACTCCTTTCCCTCAAGGGGTTGATCTGTCTACAACTTCTTCTCCTTTGCTTACTGAACCGGATAAATATAGGAGGCTTGTAGGGCAACTTCTATATCTTAATTTGACCAGACCAGACCTTACTTATGTCACTCAACAACTTAGTCAGTTTGTGTCTTCTCCTCGGGAAAACCATTGGTCTGCTGCTTTACATGTTCTTCGTTACTTAAAAGGATGTCCTTCTATGGGGTTATTCTTCTCTGCTGACAGTTCCTCTCATCATTTAAATGTCTATGGGGAACTTGCCCCACTACTAGGAGGTCATTAACTGATTTCTGCATTTCTTTAGGGTCACCTCTGATCTCTTGGAGATGCAAGAAACAAGAGACTGTTTCTGCCTCGACTGCTGAGGCTGAGTATAGAGCACTTAGCTCTACTGTCCGTGAACTCCTATCGATCACTTATCTTCTTCAAGAGCTACATATAAAGGTCTCTACCCCTATCCCCTTACACTGTGATAATGCTACTGCTATTCATATAACTCGGAATCAAGTGTTCCATGAACGAACTAAACACTTAGAGCTTGATTGCCACATTGTTCGGGACCGTTACAAAGAAGGCCTTATTGTTCCTACTTCCATTCACTCTACTCAGCAGCTAGCTGATGTGTTTACAAAGGTATTGGCTGGTCCTCGATTTCGATTTCTTCTTTCCAAGATGCGGCTTGTGGATCTTCACCACCTCCATCTTGCGGGGGGGGGGTGTTGAGATTTGATCGAATAAGAGAAGTTTGATGTATGCTGGAAGAGGTTAAGAAGAAGCAGTTATAACCGAAGACAGTTATGAAGATGGAGGTAGTTATAGTTGTTAATAAAAGGTGTGCTGGCAGCCGTTGGATCGAAGTAATGAGCTGGAAGATCGAATGGTAGCTTGCTAACACTTTACTAATAAAAACGTGTTCCACATGATTACGATTTTAATAAAGTTAGAGTTGGTTAGCTAGTTTCAAACGAAGAGTGATGGGCAGTAGATATAAATACAAGTTTGTATCTCATAATGCTGTAATCTTTCACAATGTTGCTTAATCAAAACATTTTCGATCTCTAGAACCTTCATCTCAGATCTGAAATTCATCATTTTCTTGTTCATCAAATTCTAAGGTTTCGATCACAACAAACCATTGACTTCCCCGAGTTCTTGAACCTCATGGCTCGGAAGATGAAGGACACCGACTCTGAGGAGGAGCTCAAGGAGGCCTTCCGTGTCTTCGACAAAGATCAGAACGGCTTCATCTCTGCTGCTGAGCTGCGACACGTCATGACTAATCTTGGGGAGAAGCTCACTGACGAGGAAGTAGACGAGATGATTAAAGAGACTGATGTTGATGGCGACGGCCAAATCAATTACTAAGAATTTGTTAAGGTTATGATGGCCATGTGATCGCCCTCCCTATCTTCAATAAATCTACGACGGAATATGTTTGGCGAAACAAGACTTTAGTATTTATGTCAATATTGAATCATTCCGACATTTGTGTGTTTGTTTGTCTTTTTTCTTAATAATTTCAATCATGCAAGTGTAAAGGAAAGAGTAAGAGAAAACTTTATTTGATGGGTGCGCACGTGGCAACAATCCCAACCAACCAATGTACCAAACTTCATGAGTTAGTTGGTTGAGCCCTCTCTCTCTCTCTCTCTCTCTCTCTCTCTCTCTCTCTCTCTCTCTCTCTCTCTCTCTCTCATAAACTTGTCTCACTCCTCACATTCTGCTGGAGCCAGTGAGTAAAAATGGAAGCTGGAAAGGTAGCAAAGAAGAGAATCCTTTGTTTGCATGGATTCAGAACCAGTGGGAGTTTTCTCAAGAAACAAATCAGCAAATGGGATCCTTCCATTTTTACTCACTTTGACATGGTATGCTTACATATAATGTTGTAGAGATCAATCATTCATTCTAGTAAATCAACATGGATCCTATGTTCACATATGTAGAAGTTGGTTTCTTGATTCTACATCAGATGCTAAGAACCTACCTACTTAAGTATCAATACCAAAATCTTGACCCAGCTTCTTGGAACTTCTGATTTGAGTCTTAAATTTCTATGGAATATGATCACAATACAGTTGGAATATCTGTCTAAACAAAAAATGTTCAAAACTCTGCAGGATTTCCCAGATGGGATTTACCCTGCAGGAGGGAAATCTGAGATTGAGGGCATATTTCCACCACCTTATTTTGAGTGGTTTCAATTCAACAAGGTATGTGTATATTGTGCTAGAATCAAGATACTATTAAGACACAGCAAAAATAAATGCATTTTTTGGACAGGATTTTACAGAGTACACCAACTTGGAAGCATGTCTAGACTACTTGTCCAACTACATCACAGAAAAAGGTCCATTTTACGGCTTGTTAGGCTTCTCTCAGGTAGAAACCTCTCCTTTTGCACACTCAAATTCACTCTCTTTTCTTTACATTATCGACAAATCTTGATTCTTGCTGCATTATGCCACAGGGAGCTTCACTGTCAGCCCTTCTACTTGGATACCAAGCACAGGTGCTTTACTACTAACCTATATATCTACTTGCATTCCTCACTGTCCCTCCACATAAGCTACAAAAGTCAAGTTCTAGTGGAATATTGATAAGCATTGAGTGATTTTATACAAATGTACATATTGGTTCAGGGAAAGATACTGAAGGAGCATCCACCTATGAGTCTGTTTGTATCCATATCCGGGTCGAAGTTTAGGGACCCAAGCATAGCTGAGGTTGCTTACAAAGATCCCATCAATGTTAGATCAGTCCACTTTGTTGGAGAAAAAGATTGGCTCAAACTGCCTTCAGAGGAGCTGGCTGCAGCGTTTGAGGCCCCTCTCATTATACACCACCCTCAAGGCCACACCGTGCCTAGGCTAGGTATGATATCGCGCAACATGCTTCTCTCTTATCTGATAAGAATAAGGCTTTCAACATTAGAGATTATACTCTTTAGTCCATATGTAGGCCATCATTTCTTAGGTAGTTCTGCAGCCAATGCTGGTTAGTTAGGAGTATTTATGATCAAATACATTGCCTTTTTGCCTATCATCATGGTTCAACCAGAACATGAGACAATCTTTGTCTGAAGATTGCAGAACTACTGCTAAGTATCAAGACATTGTTTTTGCAGATGAAGAGGCTGTAGAGAAGCTCGGGAGCTGGATTAAGTGTGAACAAGAGGAGGCTATGCAGATCAAAGGTGAAGAATCAGTTGCAGTAGCAGTTGCAGTTGAGAAAAGGGAAGCTGAAGCAGTCGAGGCAGCACATGCCTAGACTTCAAGAATGACAAAGGCCATATTTGGCTATGTATTTTCATAATTTGGATTTGTGTTTATATGTACTTTTATCGTCATAAAACGTGATAATTAGAGAAACCCGCAGTCACTACTCTATATTTTATATTATTCACTGTTATTATCTTCTTCGCTGGATCCCAAAAAAATCCATTCGGCACATTCCTAAATGGTGGGAAAGATCTTGAAATCAAAGAACATAAAGCGTGACATTTAAGGAGTTGTAATTGTTACATTATATATGCATGAAAATAAACCCTTCACAATTATCTCGACCTAAAAATAACACCATTTTCCCATTAATTGTATCAATATTTTTTTATTGGGAGTAAAAACTCCTAAGAATATATTTATAATTACGTCTCAACAATAAATAAACAATATCCTAATTGTAAAGTCCAACTTTAATGCCAAAATGTAGTTTTAAAAGGGGAGAACTCTATTTCTAACCCTTTTGAATAAATATATATTAGTTTTAGCCACTTGTGAAAAAAAGTCGTTTTCAAGCCACTTCTGATAAGTTAAATAAGTGGGGTCTACAATTATTCCTTCGCCTGGCATAAAATTCAATCGTCATTGTTTTCGCCATTGATATCTTATCCAAAATTATTTAGTTAATCATCATTGTTAACGCCTACAGTAAAATCGCCTCATAAATATTATTAAATAATTTATAAAATTATTTTAAACCATCTTATCTAAACAAAATTAAATTATTTTATTAGAGATTATAAATTATAATGATTGTAGAAAATTAAATTTTAAATCTTATCCAGTAAACATTATAAGTTTATCCATAAAAAGATTTAAAAAAAAAGAAGAAGAAAACTGTTAGTTAATTATATTTGCTATAGATATTGATAACTATTGTAAATAAATAAATAGTGTCATAAATAAAAGTGAAATCTTTATTATTTCCGTTCTCTCCCAAATTGCCGCTCCCTCTCTAAATCGCCTCTCCTTCTCTCTCTCCCTCTCACCTCTCCCTTTCCACATCGGCTCTCCCTCTTCAAATCGTCTCTCCCACCTCCCCAAATTGCCGTCAAACTTCAAGCAGAATTCATCCAAAATCCTGAAGTCATCCGCAAGCCCTAAATTGTAGTGGAGACATGGTTCCTTCTTATCAAGTAAACAATCTACTTTCGAAAATAATATGTGTTGTGTGTCTGCATGTGTGAGATTCATTGAATATTCCGGTGGGGAAATGACAAAAAAATACCTTGTGTTCAGTTGAAAATGCACAAAACTAAGTCGTTTTACTTTTATTGCAAAAAACACCCTTGTGTTCTTAAATGTGTTGGAAGAAAATCTCTAACACCAAATATATTTCAATCGCTCCGAGTGTATCGGGACAAGATTTTTACAATTTTCCTGATATATAATGCCTCAAATACTCTTACAATGTGCATGCAATATTTAATTTTGATCAATTCACAATCATACATATCCGCATTATTGCTCGCAGTTTGAGTCGATTAATTCTCAGTTCTTCAAAATTCAAGTTTTCTCACCATTCTTATTCAGTGTTTTAGATTTTGCCTCGTGTAGTTTATTAATTTCATTTAAATATTAAAAATCTTAAAAATTTAAGAGCGATTGAGATAAACGAGCTGTTAATTTTGATGGAAGGGTTTTTCGTGCAATATTTTATAAAACACAGGGGTGTTTTTTGCAATAAAATAAACATATGGTAGTTTTACACATTTTCATCTGAACACAAGGTATTTCTTTTTTGTCATTTTCCCATATTCCAGTGCATTTTGGTTGAATTTTGAAATGTAAGTGTTGCGAATATTTGGTTTTCTTGTGTGTGAACGGGTGGATCATAATTGTTATCCTCAATTATGTACTCAAGGTTCTTATAATTTGTAAGAGTTTTGACTTATGTTGATTATGTGCTTTATGACATAAAGTATGCTCTTTATCTAACAAGATGGAGAGATTTGATTTGAATTTGACACATACCATACATATGTAGAAGATAGATGTTGTGATAAACTTGTGGAGTGAATGGAGTTGGAAGAGACAATCTTTATAAGGGTTTAGAGACACCTTGAAGTAGTACTTGAGGCTGATATGATAAATCATATAATTGAGGTTTTGGAAAAAGTGAGTTCGTTAGAAAATTTTTAATTGAGTTGCTTTGGAGATTTTTTGCAATTTAACAATGGAATTAATGCTCGTAAAGTATTAGTTGCCCTACTCACTCATAGGTGTTGGTTCCTATTGCTTCGGAGCATGAGCTTTGGTTCCGTGTTGGTTCATAAAATATTCTTGGTGAAGGAGTATACATTGATTACATGGCTACATTTTGGCGTACGAGGTTTGATCCCAACGACCTGATCATAAGATTTCGGATGATAGTTCTGTGAACAATCAGTATGAGAGCTCTTATCCAACACTGAAGAAGGTATATGACGATTTTAAAGGGTTGAAATTGCAAAGAGAAGACGATTACCTCAAGTCGGCCTAAATTTTGATGTTCTATTTTATGCTCGCTTGCTTTGATAAAAGTGTACTATTGACGTTTGATTGTGTATCCTAATTGAGAATATCAATCAGTGTAATTGATTTCCGTGGGAACACTAACACATAAGATTTTATTGAATTATATGAAGAAAATCCCCACGACTTTAGACAAATGGAGTGATTAGCAATCATATCATATCTACGAGGAGATTTGGACTATACATATAATTAACTTATAATTTATTTAATATGTTACTCCCTCCGTCTCGCTTGATTTGTGTTGGTCCGGAGATGATAAGTCAGGTGTAGAGGGGGGGGGGGGTGAATACACCTGAGCTCAGTTTCTTTTTCTCAATGAAGGTCAGCTGAGCTGTTGATTGCAACTGATGAACAGTGCCAAATAAGCCTTCGATCGCGGGACAGAGTGAGTCGGCCCATCGAAGCTCTCTCCTACTGACTGTTGTCAGTACTTTGAGAATCAGTCGGAGACTGTTGTGCGGAAAGTGTGGGGCCCGGAATTCGTCTCTTTTGAAAACACGTTTTAGCAAATTAAATCTTTTGGCTGTGCGCTTTATAAAATACGTTTTATGCAAGCTTATGATTTTCAAGTCAGTTGAATGCTATGCAATAAAACAGTAAAAGAACACAAGCGATTTAACGTGGTTCGGATACGCAAGATCCTACGTCCACGGTCCTGAACAAAGCGAGGAGAACTTGTTGATTATTCTCGAGCAAGCCTCGGCGGGATGTACTGCTTGGCCGGACGTTCCCTCTAAGTTATAGTCCTTAGCGACTTTACAATCCAAACCTAAGTCTGAAAGGGAAGGGAATATTCTCCAACTGAGAAGGAGTTCTTACAATAAGAATAATTCACTAAATGTGAACTCCTTCGAATCTAAGCTATAAATATGACAATGAGCTTAGTCTAGAGAAGAAAGGGATCTAAGAACTCTAGAGAGAAAAACTGAGAAATCTTCTAAGTACGCAAGTTTTCCTCTGGATGATCTTTGAGTGTTCTAGAGCGTTTGTGAACTTGAGCTTGTCCCTTCGAAATTCCGTCACTCGGAGCTTCAAAAACTTCTCTATTTATAGTTGTGAGTTATGGCATATGTCCGTTGGAGACGACGATGCCACGTGTCACAAGCTTCCAAGGAAAACGGCCATAATTCGAACTTGTTGCAGCAGGGCAGTTAATGCACTGTTCATGAGAGCAGCTTTACTGTGTAGAGTAGGTAAGCGTTGTCGGCTTCTCATTGGTCGAGGTTCGTAGTTGGTGAGAATGTCAGAGTTGACCGTTCAACAACCTCGTATGTCTTCTGCTGAACTTCTCGAAAAGACTTGAATAGTCGGGTCGCTTTCCGTAGGATACGATGGCCGAAAAGTCTCTGTCTTCTTCAGCTGAGTCGGCTGACAGGGAATGTAACTTCTGAGTAAGTCAGCTGGCGACTGCGAAGGTACTGTGCTTGCTTCTGTTCTTCTGCTGATGACTATCAGCTGGGAGTAGTCTTCTACTGATGATTTGTCAGCTGATGCGCTGTCTTTGACTGAGTGGAAGTCAGCTGCTGACTGAAGAACGCAAGCGATTACACTGATGACGTGGGGTTCTGAAAAGTATCTTCGACAGAAGATCAGTTCAACAATTACCCCGTACAGGACTTAGACAAGAATATAAAAACGATTACAACAAGTCTAACCTATACATCAGCTAATCCTAACGACACACTAATCTACTGATATCAGTTAGGTTTTGGGACCTTCAATTCCATAGTACTACTATGATTTCCCCCAATTTTCTTTTAACCGAACAACAGCTGAGTATCATCTACTGACTCATATCCAACAATTTCCCCCTAATTGATGATGCCAAAACCTCGACCTCTACCTCTTAAACTTCTTAAGTCTATAAAAGATGTTATCCTACTGACAACAATTTCCCCCTTACAACATTCTGAGGGAGAGAAAAAAATAAAGGAATTTCAATACTTCAGTAGGTGGGAGATAGGCAAAATCAGAGAAACTGACTGTGAGTGTGTGTCAGATCACTTAGTGATCAGTCGTGAAAACACAATGCAAAGAGCTGAAAGACAATGAGTAATTGTCTGACAAGCAATAGGAACTGATATATATAATCAATAAAGTACAGGTTCCTATCACTATTACAAAAGATAGAAAAGAGAAAGACTACAGACGCCTGAAGGCTTGAGTGCGTTCCCTAAATCCTGCAGATCTGTCCATGGGAGGTTCCAGACGATAGTATAAATAGATTCTCTTCCTCAGAGTCTGGATATCCTCGTCGTCTTCAGCAAGGTGGACACTCAGGTTGAAGCGGAATGCTGCAGCACTAACCTCATCTTCTATGTCCTTCGTACATAGAACTCCGCGCGCAGTTCTAGGAGGTGGGATGCGCCTGAAAGCTGAAACGGAATATTCTGTCTCTTCATGATCTCCTTGAGCTGTTCCCTCAGCTCTGAATTGTACAGAAACATGAACTCATCAAAGGCTTGATCGATAGGTTGCTCTCGAGGATAGAATCCCCAAACATAGTAGCCTTCGATAAATTGCTCTTTAAGTTCTTCCCATTGATCATTAACCTCAGCCGGAACCTATCGATCGACATGAACAACTGAGTCCTTCTTGGCGAGAGGTGTTCTCTTCCTTGATCCTCTTGGGATTTGTCTTCTGGGATCAGCTGCTGGCTTCTTGGATAGGCTTATCATCTTAGCCATATCAGCCATTCTTTTCTTTTCTCGGAGAGCCGCTGCCCTACAGTCTCCTCGTTTGATATTTAGGCCTTGCAGCGTCGCCTCCCAGGTCGCTTGATCTTCCGCTATCTGCTCAGGTGTTAGAGTAGGAGTGGGAATGCTCTGAGTAGTAGCTGGGATCTCAGTCGGAAGAGCCTTAGCAAAATCTGCTTGGGCTTTCTTCTTCTGCTCTTCGACTGATTCGACCTTTTTCTTGCCTTTGCCCCTAACAGCTTTGCCCTTGGGATTCTTTGCTGCTTCTGCTGCTTCTTCAAGCTGACGCTCTCGGTCCAGCTTATCTTGCAACTGTTGGGCAATATTGAGGTCATAAGCCTCTTGCTCCGCTTTAGATTTGAATTTTTGGACCGGGGAGGAAGAAGGAGTAATAGCAGTAGCAGTCTCCTTCCCCGGCCTCTGCGGAGGAGTCTATTCTCCTTCAGACTCTTGCTCAACGAAGTGAGCAACATCTTCTATGTGAGCGGCAGAAGATGAGATGGGTGTAGGTTCTAGAGGAAATTCGAGCAGCAGAACCCCTGAAGTATCTTCAGCCTGAGCGGCTAAGGATTGAGCATGAGCAGTTGAAGGTTGTTCCGCCTGAATACCTTCCCCCTGAGTCTGAGCATTAGAGGGTCCTTCCTCCTGACCACCCTCTATTATTTGGACATCAGCCATATCCGTATCAGGTTCATCCTTCATAATACCTTCCCCCTTTTTGGCATCATCTGCCTTAGAGAGTTGGGTGCGGATGGCTTGAATGTCTCTTTCCACATTGTGGACTGAATCCTTAATCCCGAGTTCTTTGTGGATTTGAAGTCCTTGACGAGATCGCAATATAATTCCCAGTCTTTTTCTTGATCGGCTCTAGATGTTTTAAGTCATGCGGTGACTCATCCAGACGGAGTTTCGGCGAGCCCGATCCTGCGATTCTCGTCATTTCTTTACGAATAAGTTTCGAGCCTCTGCTCTGTTGGGTAATAGATTTCGAAGGCTAGAGGTGGCAATCTTATTCCGTTCATTGATTTCGAGCTTAACAGTTGTGAGAGCTTGAGTCAGCTATTCTGAAAATATCTTCTGCCGATTCTCGGAGCAACTGCTGACTCTGAGCTTCTAGATCGACTTTCTGAGCTACTAAGGCTGCCTCAATAATCTCCTGAAAGTTGGGTTGAGGAGTAGGTACTGGAGTCTTTGAGATGTCAGCAGCTATTCTGTCTAAGCTCTGTGTCTGAGCCTTGGTATACTTTGTCCACTTCAGATGGACGTCCTTAGCCAAAAGTCTATTTTTCTCTCCTTGGCGTCGAATGGCTTTATTTACGGACTTTGAGGACACGGAACCGATAGGTTGTATCTGGTACGAGCTGGTTCCGAGCCTCTGCTCAGAAAATGTGAGGAGCTGCTCCCTACTGTACTTCGGAGCACCTTGAGCATCACCTGATGTATCAGGATGTGGTGAATTGCTCTTCTCACGGGGAGTTGAACCCTCAGCAGAGCCTCCCAACTCTGTATCCTTGGGTGTCTGATCCTTCCTCTGATTGTTATCATCATCATCTTTCTTATCATCAGCAGGAGGAGATGGGGGTGGAGGAGTGTTACCAGGGACTGACTCTCGCAAGCTTAGAAGGTAAAGCATTGCGGCTCTGAGATCTTCAAGAGTAGCTAAGTCAGCTGGTTCTCCGTACCCTATTACTTCTTGTAGCTTCTGCTCCTCATCGTGCAGGTAGAGAACTGAGTGGGTTTTGATTATGTCTTCTAGAATATCCCAACTCAGAAATCTTAGAAGCATTTGAACCCTAGCCCTGATGGCTATGTCGACTAAGTCTGAGTGCCCAACGATCTCAGGAATATGATCGTGTACTTCAGCTGCGGCACGGAGGCGAGTGGTGTAAATAGCTGTCCACTCAGTCGCATTCTCCTCAGTCGGTTCCCTAACGTCCGACTGTGTGTCATCGGAGCTGATGACTTGAGCTTTCTCCTTGAGGGTTGCTCCTTCAATCCCTGTGTCGGAGTCTAAGATATGCTCATCTTGTTGTGGAGGAGGAGCCTCGTGCTAAGATGGTTATCGGCCGAGCCATAGTGACCTCACTGGTCGTGGCCTATTAAGCCTCCTCCTCTTGGGCACGTCGGCGGGAGATGGCAAGACAGGAGCAGCTCTCTTACGCTCGGGTGGCCCTTTGCCAATCGACTTCTCCGTCGCTTCTTTAGTCCCGAAACTTTATCGGCTTAGTGTTGTACGGCTTTGAGTCTTCAAAAGCCGAGTTCCTCTGTACAACACACTCTATTAGGGCCGACATCTTGGTCCCGAATAGAAGCTTACCCACACCGGCCAACCTCCTCTCGCCAGGTGGGTAGCGTAGTGAACTTCCGGGCTTGGGCTTTCATCCGAGTTGTATAATAGTCGGCCCGGTTCACTTCTACTCCATCATCTATAGCCATCATCAGCGAATCCTTGGCTTGGGCCGGTTGATCGTACGATCCAACTGAGCTTGTCGGTATGTGCGAGACCACATACGCTAAACCTCTCGTACCGAGGTAGCAAGAGATTCCTCGGGAGAGCCGTCTTGAACGTCGGATCACCGCGTCCACATAACTTTTGCACATAAGCGTTGATCTCCCTCTCCTTATATACGATAGGGGAGATTCCGAATTAGGAAGGCTGAAACGCGAGGACCGTGAGCCTCTCGGATGTTGAAGGTCTTCCGAGATGCCTTCCACTTGTTCGGATTAGTCTCCTCCATGTAAGAAAACGAGGCTTCTTCTCCTTCGGCGGCCCACCGAATTCCGGTTGAAATATGCCTCCGCCACTTGCCTCGCGAGACCGGCACGGGGGATACTTGGTCACGAGGGTCTCCAACCCGAGACCTCTTCGAGCATCAAACATCGGTTCCGGATATGGGATATCCACTGTGGCGGAAAGCCATTGTGGGTTCGAACCGAATCCGGATGGTCATGATCTCCACTACAGGTTCGGGAGTCCGTACGATCGCCATAGAAATCTCGCAAAACAACTTGTTAGCACTTGAAAATAGAGTAAGTTAGTAGTTATCGCAGATTTTAATACATTACCGAGTATTAGAGCTTGAAAGATGCACGAGCAAGGCAGTTATAAGAAGTAGAAACTGATTGCGAGTAAAGCTCGTAAGGTATGAAAATGGCGAAAAGTAACGAATGATAGAAGATGAAAGATTTTGTATATATTGGCTTGATTGCACGTTTTAATCTAACGGCTGAGTTTTAATCTTTCATAACTATGGACGGCTAAGATTTAATGTTATAAAAGGAATGATTACCAAAGCCGCCTAAAACATAGATCTACGTAATAAAGGTAAGTGAGAAGACATGCATTAAATGCACGACAGACAGCATTAATTACTCAGGTTAAGGCTTCCTACTGACCTTTCCTTAAACTATTAATGGCGGGAAATGAATGCACATTAACTACTGAATGTGAGCGACTGATGCAATAAATGCGAGCATGCTTCAAAAAAATAAGTACACAAAATTACGCAAACCTCTTCAGCTGAACTTATTGTTACCGTTATGTATAAGGAGAATGGTTGTCATGCTGATGACTATGTTCCCCCTTGCTGTGTACAGTGTGACTTTCCCAACTGAGTCACTGTACTTAGTTATCTGACCTGTCGTACTGATTCCTTATGCTGATACCAATTGTTACCAATTGTTGGGCAATGATGTTCTCAGTAGTCGGCATCTACTGACGCATCTCAGTAGGATCCAGTAGACCTAGCTCAGCTAATAGTTCTCTGAACCTGTTCTCAGCTAGTGGTTTGGTCAGTATATCTACCCTTTGCTTGTCAGTATGGATCTTCTCCATCCTGATATCCTTCTTCTCGACATGGTCTCTGATGAAGTGGTGTCGGATATCCACGTGCTTGCATCTGGTATGTAGAACTGGGTTCGAGTTATGGCAATTGCACTTGTGGAGTCGCAGTAGATGGGCACTTCATCCCGAGTTATACCATAATCTCTAAGTTGTTGTCGAAGCCAAAGGATTTGGGCACAACAACTTCCTGCGCCCATGTACTCGGCTTCGGTAGTGGACGTTGCTGCGAATGCTTGCTTCTTTGAAAACCAAGAAATCGGCTTGCCGCCTAGGAACCGACAAGTTCCGGAAGTTGACTTTCGATCTATCCCGCATCCCGCATAATCGGCATCGAGAATAACTTTGTCGGTATTAAGTTATCATCGGCAGGATACCATAACCCAAAGACTCGGGTGTTCCTCTTAAATAGCGCAGAATCTTCTTCGGCGAGTCTAAATGACTTCGCTTGGGATCTCGCTTGGAATCTTGCGCATACACCTACAAGATAAGTTATGTCGGGACGGCTAGCCGGTAAATAAAGTAAAGAGCCTATAATAGCTCTATAGTCGGTAGAGTTAACGAAGCTCCCTCTTTGTCTAGATCGATTTTAAAGTTCGTGTTCATGGGGATTTTGACCGGCTTGCTTTGGAGTCGCGATCGAATCTTTTGAGAAGGTCTCGAGTGTATTTGGCTTGATTGATGAAGATTCCTTCGGTGATTGCTTCACTTGAAATCCAAGGAAATAATTCATCTCTCCTATCATGGACATCTCGAATTTCTCTTTCATCATCTTCTCGAACTGCCGGCATATGATCTCATTTCTGCGCCTAGAAAATGATGTCGTCCACGTAGATTTGCACCGGTAGGATGTCATCTCCTCGACTTTATGTTGAATAGGGTGCGATCTACTGTCCCCTTCGAAAACCTTTACAAGTAGAAAGTCCGATAGGGTATCATACCAAGCCATGGGTGCTTGTTTTAACCCATACTGAGCTTTCCTAAGTCTCGTACACTCGATGTCCCCGCTGAAAGCCGGGCGGTTGTTCCACGTAGACTTCTTCCTTCAGTACGCCGTTCAGAAAAGCTGACTTTACATCCATCTGATAGACTTTGAAGCCTTGATGTGTTGCATAAGCTAGGAATAGACGAATGGCTTCCAATCTAGCGTCTGGAGCGAACGTTTCATCAAAGTCAATTCCTTCTGCCTGACTGTATCCCTTTGCAACTAGTCTTGCTTTATTTCTGACAATGACGTTGTTTTCATCTCGCTTGTTTTTGAAGACCCACTTAGTACCAATCACGTGCTGATGTCTAGGTCTATCAACAAGCTCCCATACTTCATTTCTGACGAACTGGTTCAGCTCTTCTTGCATAGCAATGACCCAGTCAGCATTTTTAAGTGCGTCCTCTATCGACTGAGGTTCTTCTGTAGATAGAAAACAAGAGTAAAGTGAGCTTTCTCCTTGACTTAATCTTGATCTCGTCCGTATAGTTGCTGATGGATCTCCAATGATAAGATCTGAAGAATGAGCATCGAGCCACGAACGCCTGAGTCGGGCTTCTTCTTCTGATACTACTTCGCACGATCATAGGAGTGTTAGGCATTTCGTAGAGTGCTGTTACGTGATCGTAGCAATTCGGTAAGAAGGTTAGGATCTACTGAGTTTCCAGGTTCAGGGGCATTTAGCTCAGGAACATTAATCGTTCCCCCTGAGTTTATATTCTCAGTAGAGGTCTCAGTTACCACAGGGGCTTCCTCATCGACCGATGTTACCTATTGTTGATTCTGTTCGATAGAATCAACTAGGTCGGCCTACATCGACCGTTGGTTGAGTCCGAGTTTGTTCATCGTCCGACTCATCATCCCAACAATCTTTGGATCTTTTCGGCTTTATCGGTAAGTCCGAGATCCCGTAGCTTGCTGCCGACATCATCGATATTTGTCTGTTTCTTTCCTGTTCTCAGTAACAAATTCATCAAAAACAACATGAGGGCTTTCCTCCACACAAAGAGTCCGATAGTTAAAGACTCTGAAGGCTTTACTGACTCGAGAGTATCCTAAGAAAACTCCTTGATCAGATTTGCTATCAAAGACCTTCAGCTGATCTTTCTCATTATTGTGGATAAAGCAAGGACAGCCGAAAATATGAAAATGAGAAATAGAAGGAATTCTCCCTTTCCATAATTTATATGGTGTCTTCATGTGTTGCTGAGTGAGTAGTGAGCGATTCTGAGTATAGCAGGCGGTGTCAGTAGCATCAGCCCAGAACTTCGAGGGTAGTCCAGAATCTGCGAGGAGCGTTCTTGCTGCTTCTTTGAGTGTCATGTTCTTTCGTTCAGCAAGTCCGTTCTGCTGAGGGGTGCGTGCAGCTGATGTCTCGTGCTTAATTCCCTCTTTATCGCAGTATGTCTTAACTACTGAGTTTAGAAACTCTGTTCCTCTGTCCGAGCGAATTCTTTGAATCTTGATGTCCTTTTCCACACTGAGTTTCTTCAGCAGATTCGGCAACTCAGTTTGAACATCAGATTTATTGGCGATGAAGATGACCCAAGTATATCTCGAGTAGTCGTCAACAACGACGAGGGCATACTTCTTGCCTCTTATAGTCACTGGAGAGACTGGCCCGAATAGGTCCATGTGCAGCAGCTGAAGGATTCCATCAGTGGAAGGTGACGGAATAGGTGGATTGCTACTCTTTGTTTGCTTTCCCTTCAGACATGCTTCACAATTTCTGTCTTTAACGAACGATTCGTTGGGCAGTCCTCTGACTTTGGAGTTCTTGGCTAGCTTGTTCATGGTCTTGAAGTTCAGGTGGCTGAGTCTCTAGTGCCATAGCCATCCTGACTTGTCACCAGATTTTGTCTGTGCTAGTAAGCAAGCCTCAAGTTCTGCGGTTTTCCAGTCTGCAACATAGATGTTTTTCCTCCGCGAACCTGATAACACTGTTTTCCCTTGTAGATTTGTCAACAATATCACAGAAACCAGCGTCAAAGATTACTCTATTAAGATTATCACGGAATTGATCGATCGAAAGGAGATTATGTTGAAGTCCTTCAACATATGTTACTCTTGAACCGTGGCGGTCCCAATTGTCGGCGTTCCGTATCCCCTTGTATAGCCTTTGGAGTTGTCACCGAATTCAATGCGGGACCATCTTCTTGTACGTAGTTGGTCGCTGAGCTCTTCACGGTAAGTCATGTGTCTCGAGCGCCGCTGTCCACTATCCAAGGGTCCTTATGCATCTGCAAAACAGAGGCATTTTTAGGTACCCTTTGGTTCAGTTGGGTCCTTACTGGTTAGTGGGTGATTTCGGAACCCAGATCTGTCTAGGAACCTTAGAAGTCTGAGACTTCTTCTTCTGAACCTTTTCAGCTTTCTTCTCCACAGGACTTGGAGATACTGACTTTCTGCTGATGATTTTGGGTTCATGCGCTTTCTTCTTCTCGAGTCTTAGTGGTTCTCCCGACCACGGGCTCATAGTAGTACGAGCCGTGCCGAGCCGGATGCTCATATAATGGCTCTGCATCTTTGTTACGCCCATCCGACCTTCTTGGTTCCCCCCCGAATTTGATCGTGGTGTCCCGGGGCCGGAACCATTTGTCACTGTTTCTTATGATTGCTCGGGCCGAGGTGCAATCATTTTCTGTTTGTTCTTCGCCGGAGGTGTAGTGTCGGCGGTTTGCACTTTCCCCCGGACGAACCTATCGGCCAGCGATTCTGAGCTTTTAGAAGTGGAAGCTTCGTGAATATAACCAAGGCCTTCTTTTACGGAATTGGCCATTGTGCTCGAGCATGCTTTCTAGCTTCTCCTTAGCTCCCAGTGCTTGTTCGGTCATCAGCCCTCTCCGGACCTCATCACTTCTCCCGAGAGAATCATAGTCCTTCGTACGTCCGAGAGTTTCGACCGAGTTGGGCTATTTCAGTCTCTTTCTCAGAATTGTCCTTAGTCAGGACTGAGGTCTGAGTCTCTTGAAGCTGAGACTTAGTGATAAGAGATTAAATCTCTTCCTTGAGTCTCGCAACTAGATTCTCCGACTCGGTAGAGACTCGACAATCGAAGAAAGTCTCGATTCTCGGCCTTTACCTGTTCTAGTTCTCCGGATGGTTCTGCTTTGAACTCTGCTCTCGGCGAATCTGTTCCTCTAGTAGATCTTCGTAGGCTTGTACCACATCTAGAGGATCATCCGAGACCGAGCACGTGTCGTGTGTGCTTTGTGTGAAGAAGAGGTAATATTAAGTTTAGAATTTACCTCGGCCTCTTCTCCGGCCATCGACACTTGTTCACCGATTCCTCGGGAACCTTCTCTCCGACTTCAACGGCTACGAATGCGGCTTCATCTTCGAAGAATACATGAATGTATCCTCTTCAATTGAGTTGTCGGATATCTCTCCCGGCTATGTAGGCCTCGCCTTCGCTTGGCAAATTTTTCTCTTCTCGCTCGCCGTTCGCTCTTTTAGCGGTGAGAGTTCGGGACAATCATACCGATAGTGTCCCTCCTTCTTGCGGTTGTAGCGGTGGATGTTCTGCTGCTCTTACCAGCTGAGTCTTTAGACGGATTGGCAGCAGACTCCGATTTCCTGCATTCAGTAGAAGGATTAGATTCTTCTTTCTTATGATAGTCTTTCTTACCTGAAGAAGAATCTCGGTTGTATTTCCTCAGCTTTCTGACTTTCTCCGTTTCCCTCTGATATTTGAGAGCCATCAGTGCTAGCTGATCAGGGCCTGGAGTCTCGGAAGACTTTGCTACTGATGTGGCCACAACTTTGCTTGAGGAAATAGGCTTGGCTCCTGTGTTGTTGACTGTTGCCTTGAAGGCATGGTCGAACTGTGTGTCAGCTGGAGCGCTTAAGCACTTTTGGGGTAGGCTATGCTCGAATTCCTCCTATTTTAATTCTGAAAATATAACATTAGGAGTTAGAGCATTTAGATCAGAGCGACGTAAATAAGTAGCAAAAGGAAGCCACTTCTGTCGGGGCAACGCTCTCAAGATCTTGGTGTTCATCTCCTTGTTGGTGAACAACCTCCCCATCCCATTGATGACATTGACTTGATTGGTGAATCTGACACTCAGCTCGTCAATGGTTTCAGTAGGCTCCATTGCAAAGGCGTCGAACTTCTGAAGCTCTAGCTCGAGCTTGTTTTCTTTGATCTGAGGGGTTCCATGGCTCAGTACAGCCAAGGCGTCCCATAGCTCTTTCGCCGTCTCGCAATCCTGTACCCTTCCGAGGTGTGAGTCACTGAGCGTAGTCAGTATGGCATTACGTGCAACTCGGTCAAGGTTGTGCAACTTCTTTTCTTCAGGCGTGAAGGCAGATTTATCTTAGGGAACCTTAGCACCAGTTTGTGCTCCCGCGCCTCCTCCAGCAGCAAATACTACGCTGTCGATCATGGGAATGATCGGTCCTGACTCTAGGAATCTGACATGCTGTCGTGGAGTGACGTTAGGTGTGCCTCCATACGTACGCGCCATACCGTGTAGTTCTCTATTGAGAACATCGGTACCATCCTAATACCTGACATATCAGACATCGTAAGAGTAAGAGTATAAGGATGCTGAAAAGATGCTTATGCAATGGAAAATGGTTTTCGGGATCGGTTCGAGAGGACCAAGATTTCGTAACCGGCGATCGGTTGAACACCGTGAGCTCGATACCAATTGTTGGTCCGGAGACGATAAGTCGGTGTAGAGGGGGGGGGGGTGAATACACTCGAGCTCGGTTTCTTTTTCTCAATGAAGGTCACTGAAGCCGTTGATTGCAACCGATGAACGAGTGCCAAATAAGCCTTCGATCGCGGGACGAGTGAGTCGGCCTATCGAAGCTCTCTCCTACCGATCGTTGTCGATACTTTGAGAATCGATCGGAGGCTGTTGTGCGGAAAGTGTGGGGCCCGGAATTCGTCTCTTTTGAAAACACGTTTTAGCAAATTAAATCTTTTGGTCATGCGCTTTATAAAATACGTTTTATGCAAGCTTATGATTTTCAAGTCGGTTGAATGCTATGCAATAAAACAAGAAAAAGAACACAAGCGATTTAACGTGGTTCGGATACGCAAGATCCTACGTCCACGGTCCCGAACAAAACAGGAGAACTTGTTGATTATTCCGAGCAAGCCTCGAGCGGGGATACGTGCAATCCGGACGGTTCCCTCTAAGTTATAGTCCTTAGCGACTTTACAATCCAAACCTAAGTCTGAAAGGGAAGGGAATATTCTCCAACTGAGAAGGAGTTCTTACAATAAGAACAATTCACTAAATGTGAACTCCTTCGAATCTAAGCTATAAATATGACAATGAGCTTAGTCTAGAGAAGAAAGGGATCTAAGAACTCTAGAGAGAAAAACTGAGAAATCTTCTAAGTACGCAAGTTTTCCTCTGGATGATCTTTGAGTGTTCTAGAGCGTTTGTGAACTTGAGCTTGTCCCTTCGAAATTCCGTCACTCGGAGCTTCAAAAACTTCTCTATTTATAGTTGTGAGTTATGGCATATGTCCATTGGAGACGACGATGCCACGTGTCACAAGCTTCCAAGGAAAACGACCATAATTCGAACTTGTTGCAGCTGGGCAGTTAATGCACTGTTCATGAGAGCAGCTTTACTGTGTAGAGTTGGTAAGCGTTGTCGGCTTCTCATTGGTCGAGGTTTGTAGTTGGTGAGAATGTCAGAGTTGACCGTTCAACAACCTCGTATGTCTTCTGCTGAACTTCTCGAAAAGACTTGAATAGCTGGGTCGCTTTCCGTAGGATACAGTAGACTGAAAAGTCTCTGTCTTCTTCAGCTGAGTCGGCTGACAGGGAATGTAACTTCTGAGTAAGTCAGCTGGCGACTGCGAAGGTACTGTGCTTGCTTCTGTTCTTCTGCTGATGACTATCAGCTGGGAGTAGTCTTCTACTGATGATTTGTCAGCTGATGCGCTGTCTTCGACTGAGTGGAAGATCAGCTGCTGACTGAAGAACGCAAGCGATTACACTGATGACGTGGGGTTCTGAAAAGTATCTTCGACAGAAGATCAGTTCAACAATTACCCCGTACAGGACTTAGATAAGAATATAAAAACGATTACAACAAGTCTAACCTATACATCAGCTAATCCTAACGACACACTAATCTACTGATATCAGCTAGGTTTTGGGATCTTCAATTCCATAGTACTACTATGATTTCCCCCAATTTTCTTTTAACCGAACAACAGCTGAGTATCATCTACTCACTCATATCCAACAATTTGTCTTATTTTTCTTTTTTAGGTTGTCCCGTTTGACTTGTCTTGTTTCTTAAAATGAAAAATAATTACAATACAAACTCCCACTTTTTCTTTGTGGGACCTACCTCTTTACACACAATCACCCACTCATCTACACATAACCACCCACTCATCTTAATCTCCGTGCCGAAGAAACAAGACAAATCGGGCGGGACGGAGGGAGTATTAATTATATATAATAACTTCATTATTCTTGATGGTCCTAAAACGAGGAATCGGTGTATGGGGGGGGGGAGAATACACATATGAGAACCTTTTTCAAAAATACGTTTTTAGAAATGTGTGCGCATGTACAAAATTTTGTGAGTTCCCTTTTCTTGTTGAAAAACTCTTCGACGTGTGTAGAAAAGTTTGTTAAAACCGTTGAGATAGTTACCGACGGATAAAGCAAGAATACAAAGACATTAAAGTGAGCACATGATTTATAGTGTGTTGGGATGAACATATATGATAAGATTTGAAGATCACAAAACCCCTAGCTGAATGATGGGCCTTCGATATTGTAATAGCTTAGTTTGAGTTCAACTGTTAGAACTCAGTAGGCTAGAGTTCCATAGCTGTGGATTCAGTAGAAGATCCTGTACTCAGTATAGAGGAAGTCACTTGGTTTGTCAATCACCAACTGAATCTGCAAAGGAAATCGAACCAGTGACTGAAGTGTTCAGACAAATGTCGATAGAGGACAATCAGGCGAAGGTCCGAGAATTTAGAGGAAGTCAACTCATCGTACTTTGAGTTTGAATAAGCCTCACCAACTCTCATATACCTCGACCAATAAGGAGCCGACAGCGCCTTACCTGCTCTGCCATAAAGTTGCTCCTAGCCGGCAAAAGAGGAAATCTCTATAGTGCCTCTACTCAATGTTCAAATTATATATGGTCGTTTTTCTTGTCTTATTAGAAACATGGCTAGACCCTCTCCAACGGATCTATTCACAAATCAAAGACTATAAATAGAGAAGGTTTTCATGTAGAAGAAGCACCGGGAACCAAAGCGAACAAAGCTCAAACCTCTAGCGAACTTACAAGCGACATACAAGCGAATAACTTGCTCATAGATTTAGATATCTTTTTTAGTTCTTCTCTCTAGAGAATTATTGTTTCCTTTCTCTATCTAAGCGTGCGTATTGTAAAATCAATAGCTTAGAACCTCGAAGGAGTTCATATCTTTTAAACTGTTCTTTCTTCTAAGAACTCCTTCCTAGTTGGAGAAAATCTAACCTTAAATGGTTAAGATAAATTGTACAGTCACTACGACTATGAGTAGATATCTGTCCAGCGTACAGATTGACTAAGGCTTGCTCAGTATAAGCAAACAAGTTAGAATCTATCCCGTGAACAGATCAACTGAGGCTTGCTCAGTATAATTAATACAAGAACACCTACTTAGTTCAGGACAGTGGACGTAGGACCCTATGTGTCCGAACCACTTTAAAAATTGTTGTGTTGATTTAACTGTTGCATTTTTATAACTGTTCATTCAGCATCCAATTGAGTTTAATCAACTTGCATAAAAACGGGTTTTCAACTGAGACGCATATTTTAAAGGGCCTACACTTCTGCACACGACTCTTATACTGAACTACTATTCACTGACATAAGTCAGTAGGACTGTACTCAGTAGGAGAACTTTCAGCCCACGCGATCGAGAAAGCATATATGGCCAACTGACAAAGTTCAGTAGCAATCTTCAGCTAAAGCTGACTTTCGCGTTCTGAGTTTGAATTTGTATTCAGGTGTATTCACCATCCCCCCCCCCTCCACACACCTGAAACACATCTCTGGACCAACATAGTGGTTTGGAGAAAAATCCCACGTCCACTCTTCCTGACAGATTCAGGGATTTCCTTTAAATCAAAACTTGACCTAGTTCTGTTACACTTGCTCTTCTTCGTCGACGTCTACTACGACTTCTACTTAGCAAACAAACTCAACAAACACTTCAACAACCAAGGTAGGGTTGGGTTTGAATTTGGTTCTCTAAAACGAGAGGTCCTTACAAAGATTTTGGACCTTCTCAATCTAAGTTAGGATGTGGATGTTGACTTAGAATACTTGGAACTTAGGGCTTCAAGATAGAGACACAACTTGAAACAAGGGTCTGTGAGTTTTCGAGAGCTTTGAATTCTTGAAGGCTTTGAGATATGCAATTGTTATGTTACCTTGTTTTATCTATGGTTCACCATTCTATAGATTCGTTAGAGAGAGATCTGCTAGAGTAGGTGAACTAGAGTTGAGGTAACAGATTGATTTTGAATTAAAGCTGCAACTTCTGTCTACCTTCAACTGCAACAATCCAAAAGGTACTGTTTAAATTGTTCCTCGAACAGTGCACAAGTTCATATGTCATAATCTGGTTGGCTGATCGAGATATGACAGTTAACTCCAAATCAAACTTCGATGTGAGTACCTCGTACTGCTTTGAATATGTCATGAGCACTTGAGTCAATCTTAGGATAGGACAATATCTTCGTTAGTGATGGACTTGTCAGTATCTCCAATGGAAGGGTCAGCGAACGGTAGAATACGATGCGGGATGTCAGTGACTCTCCGTCCTCCTAGCATGCTGCAACATGATCTAGCGAATACAAGACAAGCTAGACATGAGTCTTAGTTCATCACCAGTCAGAGTTTTTTAGGGATCTAAATCAAAACTTTTTTATTTTAAATCATATCCCAACAATTCTAATATTTGATTTTAAATTTGGTAGACATGGCCTTAAGAAGTCATTCCACATCTTGGTCAGTAGTGTTGTAGGATTAACAATGACGTCACAAATGTTATTCCTTGGTTCCTACAGAGAACATATGTTTCACCTACAAGCACATTCACAGGCTATTTTAAGGAAAATGTATAATTATTTTATAATTTTAAAATAATTCATTTATTCTCATTTCATCGTCTGGCGGTATTTGCAAATTGTCTGGCTGTTTTTGATAATCGACTGGCGGTATTTACATTATTTGCAGCATCAACGCTCTATTACTCTCCAACCGACAGCGGCAGAGTCGAAGACTGGTCATTATAAGAAGTTTGTATGTTTAAGGTTTTTTAGTCTGTAACGATAGAGAACATGGGCATACCACACTTAGCTAATTGTTCAGCCATAGTAACCGATAGTGAGAAACTGAGGTGCAGATAGATAAAATATGCAGAAAAGCGAATAGGATTTGATCAAGTTTACCAAGTAAACAGAAACAATAGGCGGTCTAACCACTGCTCTGATACCAATTGTTGGTTGTGGTACGATTTCAGGTGTGTGTGTGGGGGGGGGGAGAATACACCTGATGCCAAACTTTGCCTTTTCAGATCAGAGACACTAACTGATTGTGAGTTAGGCAGTAAATGCGGAAATATTTTATGCCCTTTATGAAAAAACTTTCTCGAATGCACTAGTTAAGCTGATGACAAAATGATGAACACTAAGCTAAAAATAATGAATGTAATAGTAAACAACACCGAGATTTTATAGTAGTTTGGATTCAGAAGATCCTACGTCCACTTTTCGGTTCTCACAGAAATCCACTAAGGATACTCGTAGACTAACGAGTGCAGGTCGATTACAAACAATCAAACTATCAATCTATCTATCAAACCAACTCTAAACAGAAATATCAGGTTGGGTTTGAGATTATTCAACTATCAAGAGTATGAAATACTCTTGACTCCAAGCTTGTGATTTATATGAGATATCACTTGGAGCATGAACAAAAGGGAATTTCTAGCAAAGGAACAATAGTGCATGAAAAATCAAGGCTTCTTCTTTGCTTGAGTGTTGTATGCTTGAGCTCGTGAAATTCCATAACCTCTCAAAGAGAGGCCTTTTGCTATTTATAGGCGAGCTAGGAAGAGATTCGTCGAACAAAGATCGGCTTCCTATTAGCTCCGTGTTGACAACGATTTTCTACATTGAATGCATGGCCACGTGTCGCGCTCTGTTTGCTCCTGCGGGTATAGTACTAAGGTACTGTTCTGTCCCCTTTGACTAGGGCTAGGGCTGTTTAAACGGGTATGGGGTATTCGGGTAATACCCATACTCGTACCTGTACCCGTACCATGGGGTAACACATACCCGATTAACCGATTATTAGTTAATCGGGTATGTATCGAGTATCATATTCTTAAAGTTATCGGGTATGGGTAAACAACCGATAGGGTATCGGTTAACCCGAAAATACCCGATTAATGATATTTAATTGGAATTATTATTCAATATTAATCCACACTTAAGATTTTAAGAATTAAGATAAGATAAGATAAGAAGAGTCGCTGGAAGTTTATGACTTATGCTTCTTCACTCTTCAGTTCACAATCTCAAATACAGAAATACACTGCAGAACAAAATAAAGAATAGAGACGAACGACTTTGGTTCTGCGGCTTGTGCTTCTATTCTGTTGTGCCTTTGCCAACGACGATGTTGGGCCTGGGCGTTGCAAGTTTTGTGACTTGCGCGTGAGATAGACGACTGACGAGTGACGACTCTAAGCCTCCCACTTCAAGATAGCACGACCTACCACTCTTTCGACTTCAAGCCATAATTTGAAATTTCCAACCCCAATCGAATTCGAAGGTATTAATTTCTATTTCTAGCCTAATTTCGAAGGTTTTGTATACATTATATCTATTTGACTATGAGCCTATGAGATGAGACTATGACTATGTCTATGGTATTTAATTTCCAGCCTTAACTTGAATTTCCAATTGTTGAATACTTGAATTGAATTGAATGTAGCCTTACCGACTTGTTTTGTTTGTGTAATTGTGTAATTTGTGTTGCCTATTGAATTGAATGCAACCTTGCCGACTTGTTTTGTTTGCGTAGTTCTGTAATTTGTGTTGCCTATTATGACTTTAGTGAATAATTGAAGCCTTCCTGGCTTGTTTGTTGCATATAGTATAATGTCTATTCCCCAAGGTCAATGTATACAAGAAGAAGATAGTAATGTGAATCAGTTTGTTGGTGAAGATTCTAAAGACATTAGGTTGATTCGAGACGTGGAGATCGAAGAAATAACTCGGGAGGAAGCAAGTGATAGACAGTCTACAAAAACGAAGACACCTGCAACCCCAAGGGCTGAGGTTTGGAGTAGATTTGCTCAAGTATATCTTGAGATGAGGAATCCACCTCAACGTATAAGATATGACAAATGCAACCGATGTGGAACATTGATAAAAACGGATTCAAAGAAGAATGGTACAACTGGCCTCAAGAATCATAAAGCCATGTGTGACAAGAAGCATGCAACAAAGAAAACTAGTCAATCAATCCTCAACTATTAACCTAATGAAGATGGAAGTAGAGAGGAGTCATTGACTAGTTATAAATACGACAAGAAAAAGTGCAGAATGAGATTAGCTTAGATGATTATCCTTGACGAGCTCCCTTTCAGATTCGTAGAGCGAGAAGGGTTCATGAAGTTTGTGGAAAGCTTGAACCCAAATTTTCGAATCCCAAGCAGACACACAGTTAGGATTGATTGTATGAAGCTGTTTTTGCACCGAAGAGTATCTTTGAAGTGTTCCTTTCAAAAGAAAGGCATGGGGAGAGTCTCCTTAACTACTGATACTTGGACTTCAATCAACAACACAATTTTCATGTGTGTTACAACGCACTTTATTGTGGATCGGAGATTGCATAAGAAGATAATTAGCTTTCAAAAAAATCGCAATCACAAAAGAGATGACCTTGACAAATACTTTTTTTTCTTTTTTTTATTCATGGAACCCGCAGCCCCTACCTTCGGTGCGCACTGGGTCAACCATGCTCCTTGTGCAGTAGCCTGCAAACCACACAGGAGGGTTCAACCACCCTTAGGGTGACAGGCAAATCACATAGCGGTCTTGGTGGGAATTGAACCCAGAACCTATCGGTCCCGGGCCACCCACCTTAACCGCTACGCCATCCCATGGGGACAACCTTGACAAATACTTGATAGCATTGATGGGAGAGTGGGGGTTGAAGAGATTGCTTTCTTACACGATGGACAATGCATCGACAAATGATAGTGCAATCAAATACATGGTTCTTGTGTTGGAGAGTGGTTCGAGTATTGTTGATGGGAAGTTCTTCCATATGCGTTGTGTTGCACATATCCTTAACCTTGTTTTGATGAGCTGCTTTGGGGAGATCTCCATGTCTGTTAGACGGGTTAGAGAAGTTGTGAAGTGGATGAATGCTTCTTCATGCCGATTAGACCAATTTAAGGAAGTTGTTACCTTTTCTAAAATCGAAGACAAGAAAGGTTTGTCATTAGATGTTCCCACGAGATGGAACTCCACCTACTTGATGTTGGATGCCGCCGAGCCGTATGAGAAGGCTTTCAAGTGGTTTGAGACAGAGAATCTGAATTACAAGCTTGACTTGCTTGAAAAAAAGCATGAGGAAGTAGTTATTGGGCCACCACAAGCTATAGATTAAGTTAATATTCGTAGAATGATGAATACTTGGGGAAATTCTATGAGATTACCCTTTTTGTCTTTGGCACGACATATATCACCTCACATTTATTTTTCAAAGAAATGTGCGATCTCTTTGAGCTAATTTTGGAGTTATATCAAGTAATTTGCTTTCGTCAACGTCAATTAAAATGTGAGAGTTGGGCGCTTTAACCATTCATCCATGGATGCAAAGAGACTGGGGGGGGCATGAACTCTGATTCGATTCGGGTATTCAATCCTGTCGTTGAGATGCTCAGTTGACTCCTTAACCTTGATAGGAAGATGGCTTATTCAATAACTCGTGCATAAGGGTAAGGAAGAGTATGATGATGATGCTGAAGTGAGTGGGATAGCGTCAATGATGAGAAAGAAGCTCGAAAGATATTGGTAGGAGGACACTGAGTTGAATTCGAAGATGAACAAGATTCTCTATATTGCTGCAATATTGAATCCAAGGCAAAAAATGCAACACGTGGATAAATGTTTAAGACTGTTTATGGTGAGAGTCAAGGAGCTGCTATGGTGGAAGTAGTGAAAAAACACCTTCATGATTTGTTTGTCTTTTACAAGATACATCATGTGGGGGAGAAGAATCTTGCACGAAATGCACTTCTCAGTGCATCTACACTTGGTAAGCCTCCTGTGGACAGAGGTCAAATGAGGCTTCAAGCTCGTCGAGGAGCGCGAAAAGGCTCATGTAGCCAACTACAACATTAGGAACCGAAAGCTCCTCTTACATTATAGCTTGATCTCTACTTAATAGAGAATCAATACAATATCACAGATTCTTTGATAGTCGAGAATGACACACAACAGAGTGTTGTTAATCAGAGCTCCCTCGATGAGAAGCTTGATATATTACAGTGATGGATGAAGAACAGTCCGCGTTTTCCAATTTTGACTAAGATGGCAAGTGATATCTCGACCGACGATTCCCATATCAAGTGTCGCTTCAAAGAGTGCGTTTAGCACAGGAGGTCGGGTTCTTTCCCATTTTAAGAGCTCTGAGGCTCTTATATATGCAGAAGATTGGTTGAGGTCTAGTTTTATTGACATACTCTATAAGGAAGAATAAGATGTGTCGGAAGAGGTTATGGAGCAAGAATGTGAATCGAGTCAGTGCTTAATAATTTAAACAAGATTCTTAGATTATACGCCAACTTATCTTTATCTTTTTTGCAGTGTCAATTGTCTTCTGGGAAAGTGGAGGCGTGATAGGGGAGAGTACCTAGACTGGCCAGACAAACCAAAGCAGTGTGAACTTAGGAAGGTATAACAAGTTTTATGACATCGTGCTCTTCAAATCTTCATTAAACATTTTGAATCTTGACATTTATTTTCTTTGGAATTACTAGAGATTAATTGATTCAGACTGGAGAGTGAAGAATGAAGATGAGGAATGATGATTCACATTTGAGAACATTATCAATTTCGTATTTTTGTTTTGTTGAATTGGTTGAACTTTGAAGCTTGATTTGCTTGTTTCCTTTGCTTAGTGTGATTTCTTTTTTGTTGCCTTGGTTTGTTGATTTCTTGTAGTATTATTGTATTGTTGTTGAATGTTGATTGTTGCACTAAGAACTTGGCTTGGTTGAATTGAGGAGAAATGAGAAATATGAAATTCTTGATTTTGCTAGCAATAAGTTTAATTTCGGTCAATAAAATATACCGACCTGATCGGGTACCGGGTTAACCTATACCCGATGGTTACGGGTATGGGTATCTAAAATTATAGTTTTTCAGGTACGGGTAATCAATTTTCGATTACGGTTAACTCGTACCCGAACTGATTAACACCCCTAACTAGGGCTGATATGGCGGTATGATATTGGTCAATGTTGGTCTGGTACTTATCGTTTCTTCCATTGACCATCTTCTTTGAATTTCTTGCCTCGTACCTCGTACTATCTTCACGTTCAAATTCTTCAGTTCAGACTGGTTGAATCTGATCTGTCGAATAGTTCAGCGCGGAGAAGTCAGCTTGTCAAAGCTGGACTCAGTCAATTCCACTAGCCGAACGATCACAACTTAAACTAACCTAGTCTGAGAAAACTATCATCCTGAATATAAAATCCCAGGCTGAAAAACACTTAACAAATACATCAGACTGATTCATCTATCAATAGGGGTTTGGGATCATTCAAAACATATATTATTTCTCAACACGAAGAGTAATACGTTGCCACCTAATTTGTAATAAGATGAAATATAAATTAATGATAATTAAATTATAAAATTAACAATAAATTACGATATTAAATTAAACTAGTAGCGATGACGATATGTTTTATAATCGCCATCACCTAATTAAACGGTTCTGAACTAACAACATCGTCTCGCTTCGCCAGGCGATAAAATTCAATCATCTGGTCATGAGCAACATAGGATTCCACAAATATCACATAAGTCTATGTAAACAAGCACATTCAAACGATATTTAAAGTGAAGATCGTTGGGTTATGAGTCAGTGGTTGACCTTGATAACCACTTAGAGGGTACTTAGTATTATTTTAACAATAGATCTTGTAATAGGACTTTCTGTTTATCGGTAATGGGGGAAATCATAGTGATTTGATTCTATGGAATTGAAGATCCCAAAACCCGTCGTGTATCCTTTGTGTAGTGTCTAGATGATATAATAGGCTAGACTATTTGTATTTTCATTATCGTTTTTGTCTAAGTCCTGTAAGGGGTAAGTGTTGGTCTGATCTTCAGTAGGAAGTTACTTTCCAGAACCCCACGTCATCATTGTAAGAGCTTGTGTTCACAGGTCATCAGCTGACTTCGATCAGTAGAAGATTTCTCTTCAGCTGACCCGCATCAGTAGAAGAACACAGTATCAAAGCTCAGTACCTTCAGAGTCATCAGCTGACTTCACTCAGTAGAAGATTCGCTATCAGCAGACTCAGACAAAGAAGACAGAGATCGTATCAGGTCAACTGTATCCGACAGGAAACGACCCGAGTTTAACACCATTCGAAAGTCAGCAGAAGATCATACGAGGATGAGTGAGAGTCAACTCAGATGAAGACTGATGTCTGACAAGTCTCACCTACCACAAACCTCGACCAATGAGAAGCAGTCTAAGCTCTACCTGCTCTGACCAACTAAAGTTGTTCTCATGCACAGTGACCAACTACTCTGCGACAACTTTTCGAACATATGGTCGTTTTCCTTGGATGTTTGTGACACGTGGCATCGTCCCCTCCAACGGAAAAATGTCTGGGTCACAACTATAAATAGAGAATGCTTTCCGAGCTCCACGCACGGGATACCAAAGGGATTACATGCTCAAGCTTTCAAAACACTCTAGCGCCTTTCACGAAGATCCAGCGAAGAACTTGCTCATTAGAATATTTCTAGTTCTTCTCTCTAGAGTTTCCTTCTCTATCTAAGCTCAATTGTTTATATTCATAGCTTAGAACCTTAGAAGGAGTTCACATTTCGTGACTGTTCTTATTGTAAGAACTCCTTCATAGTTGGAGAACATCCCCTCCCCTTCAAACCTCGGTTTGATTTGTAAAGTCGCTAAGGACTATAACTTAGAAGGGTTTGTCCTGTGCACAGATACCTTGTTGAGGCTTGCTCAGATTAATCAACAAGACCTCCTGTTCAGCAGGACCGTGGACGTAGGATCTTGCGTATCCGAACCACGTTAAAAATCGCTCGTGTCATTTACTGTTTTATTGCATTGCATTCAAACTATCTTACAAACTTATATTTTGCATAAAACGTATTTGAAAGTGCACTAGCCAAAATTATTTGGTTTGCGAAAAACACGTTTTCAAATCGAGATGAAGTCTATCGGGCCCTACACACTTATCCGCACTAACTCTCCGACTGAGAATCAAATACTGACAAAAGTCAGTAGGAGAAACTCAGTAGTAGACTCACTCTGACCCGCGATCAGAAGGTTACTATTCGGCACTGTTCATCAGTTGCAACCTACAGCTCAGATGTCCTTCGCGTTTGAGAAAAAGAACTTGTACTCAGGTGTATTCACCCCCCCCCCCCTCTACACCTGAGACTCGTCTCCGGACCAACAAAGATAACTTAGATAAACACCATAGCACACTAAATCGCATAAAATATGAAATTAACAGTGAACCACAACCATTTTTGAACAAAATCGCATAAAATATTAAATTTCGTAGAAATGTGAATATGATAACTTACTGAATCCATCTTCTGTTTGATGCAACTAACATGATTAATTCAATGAGTTCTTTAATTTTGGACCAAACTTTTTTAGTATATTTTTTTTCTTCAAGAAAATGAGATTCATGTCGATTTTTCCGTATTAGAAACATGAAAGGTATTGAAGTAGTTGTTACACAAATAGATGACAATAAATAAGTTTTTACTTTCAGAAAAAATAGCTTTTTTTAGATGAGAAGTTGTAAGTGGCGACTGGGAGAGACTGTCTAGGAGTAGCTATATATATATATATATATATATTTTAATTCCTTGTTCTGTATTGAGGATAATTAAAATTAGAACTCATAGAAACAAAGTCTTTCTAATTTAAATAATTAAAACATACTTAAGTTACATAGAAATACATAAAAGTATATTTTTACGCAATTTATGGGGTAGGCGATAATATAACAATGACCATGGTAATTAAATAATGGTGATTTGCATATATAGCTAAAGTAGACTATGAAATTACAAATGTAGTCAATCTCCTTCAAAATTACATCTCATAGCCATTATAGGTTTCTAACCCTATTTTTATCTTTTTTTTATTTTCCGTCCATTTGAAAATTATTTTATGGACTCTTTTTAATTTTAATTAAAATATACCATGAGTTTTAGTATTAATATTAAGTATCTATTTCACTATTCAATATTTTTACTTTAATTATGATTATTATTACTAATACAATCATTAGAGATGTTATATTAGCAATAAATATTAAAATTATAATATTAATTATGATTAATATGTTAAATTTTAATTTAGAACGATGTAATAAATTTAATAATATTATGGTAATAATTTTATCAATAATAAATTGGTGAAATTATTAGAGAAAAAAAAGGGAAATAGGGGTATAAACCTATATTGCCTATGGATGCAATTTTAAGGGAGGTTAAATATATTTGTAATTTTATAATCTACTTTAATTATATTTGCAAATCACCCATTAAATAATACGGGCTAGACAAAAGGCAATAGCGATGACTATTAAATAATGCGAGTTAGGGTGAGCAATGACGGTGACAATAACAATTAAATAATTATGGATACCACTAACTCAACTTGTTAGAAATGGCAAAAAAAAGTAGTAATTCTTTCCAAAAATGGCTAAAATTCATGTCTTTAATTACAATGGCTCTTTTTGCATATTACTCTTTAATAAGGGTCAACAAAATTGTTTAAAAAAAACAAGAGTCAACAAAATAAATTTAAAATAAAATTCACATAATTAATATTATTGTTACTATTTTATTATTTAACTAATTAATTGTATGTACTTACTATTTTTTTTTTTAATAACGAGGGTAACCTGAAGCCGTTATCGAAGTGCGCAATGAATAAATTTCGTTTATGTGCAATAACAAACAAACCAAACAGGAGAATTCAACCACCTTAAACTAATCATTATTTAGTTTGTTTGGTGAAGGAGTAGAATCAAATGAGTTGGGATAAAATATTGCACGCTTCTGTAAAACCGAGGTAGATTTTAGCACTCTCAGGTATATTGTTGAGAGAGAAGGTAAACGGTACCTTCCATAGAGAGAGAAAGTGAGTCAGACTCGTTAATGACTGCTGCTTACTGATGTCAACGATCTAGAACCAAATTTTACTCCAATTTTTCTTCTCGTTCTTCGTCTATGCTATGGAAGGTAAGCGATGACTGCGATTCTTTTGTTATAGCCCTAATTCTTTGCTTCTTTCCCATTTTTGCTGCGGATGCTTTAAAGTTTGATGGTCTATGGCTTGTTCTTCCTTTTATTAGATCATCGCTCAGTTTTATGGAGAACTTAATAGTCTGCGTTGTTTTTTGGTTGGGCTGATCCAAATCCGCGTTTACTTTTGTTATACATTTATGATCTGTGCCATCATTTGAGTTTATGCAATTTCAGGTGCTAAGTGTGTTCAAGTATAGTAACTGGTCAGGGTCTTTGAACTTGTCTTGCGTGTTCGTTTCATTTTAATTACTCACTCTGCAGGCTGGGTAATCTTTTCTCTAAAATTCAGTTGAATTTCATTCGTGCTTTCATGGTTAATATGCCTTATAAGAGCTCTAAAGTTGCCCTATGTTTTCTTGTCAAGATAAATGGATGGCCTGGTGCGAATATTTGGTGTATTGCTGATTTCCCTTACAGTCCTGTAGTGGAGTTATTAACAATTTGTAGTGGGCTGCTGAAAATAAATAAGATTGTGGTTTTTGAAATGTTGAAACAGCATTTTGCTAACATTGCCATGTATTTACGTGTTTCTTTAATTTATATGCAATATAAAAAAAAATGTATTCATGGGCTCTGGTTGGGTCATGTGAAACATTAAAAGATGAGACTCGCCCTTAGATCACAAAACCTAGCTCAACTGGGGTGGCTCATTGTAATGTGGTTCATTTGCTGGTAAATCAGTTGTGACAATTCCCTTGTATAGAATAATCATCTTTTAGTTTGTAGAAAGGAAGGACACAACTGAGAATTTGGGGTTATAAGCTTTTTCCACTTGCTTTTTAGAGTTTAAGTTATTTACTGATTTCAAGTATAAGTATTTGGTAATGTCCTAAAATGACTGAGCCCTATTAATTATGCTATCAGGTATATCGGCAGATCATGAATCAATAGATTCTGGAACCAAAAAGTCCAGTATCTCCTCTGGTGGTAGGGCTCAGGATAGGAAGGAGTTTCTTCGTAGATTTGTGGATAGTGAAGTCCTGAAAGTTAATCTTGTAGATTGGCTTGAGGATATAGTTGAAGATAATTCGAGGTCATCCTTTGATCTTCCTTTTGAGTTAATAGATCTTCAAAAGTTTGATTATGCTCTAGAAGGGATTCCCTTTCAACAGCTAGTTCGGATGCCAAGTGCTATTTATGCTTCAACGTCCAGTGACGTGGAGGCAACAACATATCTTGCTCTTGAGGATTTTCTGCATGCAAGTGTGAATGGCCTGTGGGAAGCTTTCTGGGGACCTGAAGAAGATATAATGCCTTTCTATGTTTCCTCTTTATATGAAGGAAACTTGAGATTTTACCAGGCTGAGCAGGCCATTGCTAAAGGTAAAATTGGTGGCCTTTGTGCATCAGCTATAATGCTGAAGAACCCTAGACATCCACACGGGAAGTGGGATGATATCATTGAGTTGGCACTGCTGAGACCTGATGTTGGGAATCCGGGTTCATCAGAGGAAAACTCTAATCCCTTGGTCTCCATTATTTGTGAAGCTTTATTCTTTGCTCTTCGTGTGTTGCTGGCAAGAAGTATAAGCAGATCAAATATTCCTCTGAGTTTGAATTCTGTATTTGTGCTTCTAGTTGATTCTCATTGTGGTGGTGTCATCAAAATTGAAGGTGATTTGAGTAAGTTGGAGTGCGATGTGAATAATGTTTACGAATGTGCTGCTACATGGTTCAAAAACCATTCAAGGATCGCAATCTCACCAGTTGATAGGATCTGGAACAAGCTTGGGAATGCTAACTGGGGTGATATTGGAGCTCTACAGGTACTTTATGCTACATTTCAATCTATAACACAATATGCTGGAGTGCCTAACAGCACTATAGAAGATTTAGCTGCTGACCACAGTTCCCGTCTTCAAGCCAGGAGGATTGAGAGGCAATTGGAGGATACAAGGGTGAACGGTAATGGTTTGTTCCTATTCCAGCATCGCACTGCTTCACCTGAAATTGTAGAGGTACAAGAAGAATCCATTAAGATGGAATCTTCAAATCCACTGAACCTCAGAGTAGGTTCTGTATTGATGGTGGAGGACTCAAACTGGCCGAAAGGTTATCAGATAGATGAAGTTTTGAATGATGGGGATACTCCACATTATATTGCATCTCCTGTCGAAGATTCAGGAAAGCCTCATTTTCTGTATGTTGGTTCTCATCCTTCACAATTGGAGCCAGCTTGGGAAGATATGGGGCTCTGGTATCAAGTTCAGAGGCAAACTAAGGTGTTGGGTATTATGAAACAAAAAGGGTTGTCCAGTAAGTACCTTCCCGAAGTGATTGCATCTGGCCGGGTGGTTCATCCTGGTCAGTGTCGGAAAACAAGTACAGGTGGCAATTGTGATCAGCCATGGTGTGGGACTCCTGTCCTAATAACCAGCCCAGTTGGTAGGACTGTTGCCGACATGGTGAGAGCTGGTCAATTTGGTATGGACGAGGCCACCAAATGTTGCCATGATTGTTTGTCTGCCCTCTCTACTTCTGCTTCTTCTGGAATTCGGCATGGGGATATCAGGCCAGAAAATATTATCTGTGTAAACCATGGTCTCGGGCAGCCTTATTATGTCCTTATCGGTTGGGGGCATGGCATTTTGGAAGAAAGGGATCGTCCAGCATTGAATCTTCATTTTTCTTCTACTTCTGCTCTTCAAGAAGGGAAGTTGTGCTCTGCTTCAGATGCAGAAAGCATAGTATATATGCTCTATTTCTGTTATGGTGGGGACTTACCCGTTCTGGATTCAGTCGAAGGAGCACTTGAATGGAGGGAAACATCTTGGTCAAGGAGGCTGATTCAGCAGCGGCTCGGTGACATCTCTGCTGTCCTCAAAGCATTTGCAGATTATGTTGACAGTTTATGTGGAACACCGTATCCTGTTGACTACAAAATTTGGCTTAGAAGGTTGAGAAGACAAATAAATGAAGAAGGTACTGGAGAGGAAGTTCAAACATCAAGCTAGGATGACACCATTTTGTAGTGCAGGTTATATCCCGATTTGCCCATACACGTGCTTCCGATTCTTGTTGCTTAGAAGCGATGATCGCGGTTAGGTTTTGTGGTTCCATCTGCTTTTGGTATACAGATGTTTATATCTTGTGTTGTTGTCGTTAATTATTATAAAGAAATGAGCGCTTTATTTTGTTTATTTGTGTGTGATAAGAGAGCATACTGGACTTGGAATGAGATTAGGCTCAAATGTGTTTGCTTAAAAAGACATGTATTTTTTGGGTAACGACATGATTGGCTTTTTTACCCTCTAATAACACTTGACAATATTCACCTATAAATCCTATGATTGAATATAACATCTAGATACCATCTTTTGGGTCTATATAATAAAATAAAAGTTCAAGATAAAAGTTCAAGAAATTTGCCAATGAAAAGCAAGCAGAGATTCAACTACAGTATCACAGCCAAAGTTAAATAACTGCAAATGTCTCATATCACCACAGTAGTCTTACTAAATAACCAAAGGGTTTAGTACAATCTGACAAATAATGTCGCTATCATTTTTCTGATGTTCGATGTAACTGGAGGCCGAGAACAGAAGAGACGAAGGCGGTTGAGGATTTCAGCAAATCAGAAACCTAATCTGCATCCATTTCTTCAAGTGCGGCTTTAGCTGCAGTCTTGGCTTCCTCTAGTAAGTTGTCTGGAACCTGGTAAGGTTAAGGAATAAAAACACGATGATGAGCAGGTAATAAGACAGCAAAACAACTAGAGGTTACCAAAAATCTTGAATCCACTTACCTTCTGATGCTGGCGGTTTGACTCATCACAGACCCAGCTCAATTCCAGTTCAAAGGCCTTGTCCTTGGCCTCGTCGTGCACCCCGTAAATACTGACTCATTAAGAAGAACACCACGTCACAACCAATTAATGCACGAGGCATATCATGTATTGGTCTAAGTATCTATGCCCTAGCCATACAGAGAGCGTAACAGAAAAACTAATTAATGCACCTAAACATGTATTGGTCAAAATATCTAAAAGTGCAAGTCAAACATGATTTGGAAGATATAACTCACATCTTAGCCACCTCAATGACACCTTGTCGGCATGTCATATCTGAAAGCTTTAGTTTTTCGATCTCTCTGTCAATGTGATATTTAGATCAGCATCAGAAGATTGTCATGCCATTAAATAGAAAGAAAAATGTATAACAATGATGGCAACATATTTGAAGGAGTATGAGTTAAAAAAAGCTTTCAGCATTGTACAACAAGTATATGAAAGTAAGAACATCAGTCACGGAGACTGAACGACTGCATGAGCCAAAACAGTAGCATTCTAGTAACACTAGCCGAAATAACAAGAAAAAGTACGTAGAGAGGAGTAAGGAATACATAACTACAGAAACGAAAGACACTGAGTTGTGTTTGTTTCCTTTCGAATTTCAATTATTATCAAGGATTTAGAGAAGGTTGGTGAAATCTAAAGTGACAAATCAGAAACTTACGTTTTAGCAGCCTGTTTTCCCTTTCCAATAGCTGCACCAAAATATCTCTGCAGCAGTAGAATATAAAGATCATGGAAGGCAAAGTCCCAAATAAAAGAAGCCAAGTTAATTTATCGTATATGTAATAATACAATAAAGAAATTCAAAATCTGTAACACTAAATACTTCAAGATATACTAGATTGAATAGAAATTATATGCAGTAAGCATCATTTGCAAGTAATAAGGAAAATAAACTTACATAAGATATTCCAGATGGTTCGATCATGTATAACTGGGGCCCATCCCTATCATATCCTCCCAAAATCACCCCACAACCAAAAGGCCTGCAAGAGGTAAAATAAGATTTACATCGAGAAATCAGGTGAAGGGAAGAAATTGATTTAAAAAACAATATCAAACCTGAGCCACCAATAGAGTGTGCACAAATGCACGTAACTAGCAACACGGTCTGCAAGTTCTTTAACAGGTATTTGCTCACCATAAACACTGGAAATAAAAGATACAGCGATATGTAAGAACATTTTTCAATCAAAATAATTAAGTTCATCAGCAAAGCAATTCACATGTACAGAATTACAAGTTTAGTGATAGAAAGTAGGTATTTGAAAATCTAAGAAGCTATCCTTTCTGTGAAAACCATTCTATCAAAAGAAAGAACATAAGTAGATAAAATGCAAATGATAAATCTAGTGATTCATCTGAAGCTACAAGATTTTTCTGGTGATATGTCGTGCACTATTGAAAAATGACCTGGATGATTTAAGAACTGCTTATTTCATTTCTTTTACGCTGATAATCCGCAGTTTTGATTTATGTTGTCTTCATGTTAGTATCTCCCTAAAGAGTGACTAACAGTTCATTTTATTTCCAATGGAAGAAAATGAGTTAAGGTTATACACTTATGATTGCCATATGTCTGGTTTTGGTTCACAGCCCAAACAAAGAAATCACAAAAGCACCTATGAAACAAACCTCTCATAGTTGGTTGCTTCAGACTTTGCTCTGGTCACAATTTGTCTGCCATCGGCAGCTAATCCAGCAACAGCCTGAAAATGGTCAAGTAACATTAGCAGGGACCATAAAACCTGATAAGAGCGTAAAACAGTTCCCTAGCCAGTTATGTATAATCCTGGCAAAGAATCAAGATACACTTAAAAATTGGTCAAAAACCTCTTTGTTGTTGCAAGAAAATGACTTGCTATATCATTTGCTTGAGCATGAATTACAGCTCTCCTCTTGGCCAAAAAGAAACTACTACGACCATATTGTATACCAGCAATTACATAAAAATCAGCACAGTAGTCAATTTATTCCGTCCAGATATCACATAAAAAATTAAAACTAATTATCAAAATCTAAACCACAACTTGCATATACTCACTTAACATAGATATGATTACTGCATAACTATTCATTAAATACAACGGAATAGGGGGAAAATTCGTTACCATGCCGGAGTGGCGGTGAACGGCGTGGATTCTTCGATTGGAACCGGGCAACATCATCTTAGAAGCAATCAGCTTCTCCACTCCCTTCAGTAACACCGGAAAAATGAAAACCCAGCGAAAACCCTAGCAATCTAGAAACTCAATCGGAAATGCTAGATTAAATTTTCGTTTACCATTACGACGCCGTCTTTGCATCTGATGGCAACGACGGTGCCGCTGTTGTCAACTGCTTTCGCGGCGTACTCGATCTGGAATACGCGGCCGTCCGGTGAGAATGTCGTCACCGATAGATCGTACCCTGTTCCTATGCTGCTCATCTTTCCTTTCTCAAGTCTCAACTGATGTGGTATTTTTTTCTCTTTGTTTGTTTTTGGTTTCTTGTTATAAAGTGTATATAGAAGCAGAAATCGGGAGGTTTCTTTGATGGCAAGACAGTGTAGACGAAGACGAGAATGAGGTCCATTGGAAAATAGATGAATTACGAAATAACCCCTGCCTTAAACTTTTGTTCATTTTCAGTCCTCATAATAATATCGATATTTCTATATTATTATCAATTTATTATTAACAAAAAAACATGCATTTGAAATTCTCATTTGGTGTATTTGCAAATGTTAATTATAATTACGTTAGGTTTGTTGGTTTTAAAGTTGAACAAACTTATTTTTTGAATTTCTATATTAATACTTAAAAATATAAATTTTTTGGTATGTTCGGATACTTTAAATATATAAAAATCTCAATTGATGGTGTAATATATTGTTTGTTGAGATTTCATAGACAGATGATAAATATAAAGAGAACCACCCTAGATTAGCAGTTTTTGTGTATTTTGAACTTATGACATTTTGACCACAGGCTACCCATCTTAACCGCTATGTCATCTCAAATGCACTGTAGACACATTCTTTAGATACATGTGTAAAGTGTATTCAAAATTTATTCCATCTTCTAGTCTAACCATATCAAATGAACCTATATTTTTCAATTTGATCAAATACACGATATTTCTATTCAAACTCGGAGAATTCATATTTCAAATGCACATATTAATCAAAACATCAAATGCTGATATCAACATTTATGAGCACCCCTACACACAATATACGCAACCGAGGCACGGCAAGCGGAGCATTGTTACGAAGTCGATGCCTGAAGAAGGCCGTCGCGGATCTGGGTGGCGACATCCTTGACAGCACCGGGTCCATGAGGGATGAAGACGGCGGAGGACTTGGACGAAGCACCAATTTCCTTCATCGTGTCGAAGTACTGAGTCACAAGAACCATGTCCATCACATCCTTAGCCGATGTCCCCGGCACATTCTCCGAGAAGGCAAGCACGCTGTCCCTCAGCCCATCCACGATGGCCTGGCGCTGACGAGCTATACCGAGCCCCGACAAGTACTTTGATTCGGCCTCTCCCTCAGCTCTCTTGATCTGCAGGATCTTCTCTGCTTCTGCTTTCTCAGTTGCAGCAACCCTCAGCCGAGCAGCTGTTCGGATATTCGGATCAAAACCATACAGAAGAGACAAACCGCATACGAGATTTCATTGGACTTAACTAATGAAAGCTATTGTTCATATCGATTGATCTTTTTTATGAAAAACAAGAACTGAATATATGAATTTAGATGCTAAATTGAGTCTACAAAGTTGGAAATTTACCTGCATTAATCTCATTCATGGCTCTCTTGACTTGAGCATCCGGTTCGATATCAACAATCAGAGTTTGCACTATCTCAAATCCATACGCAGACATAGCCTGCAAAGACAAGAGATGCAGAATATGCTTAGCATGATCAACTCGTGCAACCAGCACTACATATAGACGGCCTTCTTCTGTCGAGAGCATTTGTTACCTTTTCAAGTTCATTTTCCACAGCTTTGGCTATGTCGTTCTTCTGCTCAAATGTGGAATCAAGATCCAGTTTTGGTACAGTTGCCCTAATCACTGTCATGGAAGTTGGAAAAAATCACTACAATGATATAAGACTTGAACAAAAAGGCAAAAATCGAGAAGCAATACACATTCGAGTGAATCATTCCAATATGGTGTATTATAGCCTATTTGGCCACAAGATAAACAGATGAACATCCATTTACAGCCATACCATCGAAAACATATGCTTGAATCTGTTCCTTCGTGTTAGATAGCTTATAAAATGCATCAGCTGCTTTGTCTGCCAATGCTCGGTACTGGATTGAAGCAACCACATTGACAAACACATTGTCCTGGATGACAAGAAGCTCATAAACTTTAGAAAAATCATACAGTTACAACAGAAATGCAAAAAGAGACTTCTTGATTTGCAAATTGATTCTTTTCTCTTCTCTGATTGTTAATCTGGGAGATACTTGACCGAAGCTAAGTGACTATATATTTTACTGTCATACTTCTGTTCGGATGCTTATATGGATATTCCCTACATTATTTTGTTATCTTATGGTTGGGCCTACAAGCCCATTTATTTATTGTAGGAAGGGGTATATATATGTGAATGCCCATAGTTATTAGGTTAGCTTAGTATTTTAGAGAAAACACTTGGCTCATGGAGAGTTGATGTACTCTCGAAAGGGGCTCATTTCTAGTGATTTTTTATAGCGGACGTCAAGCTGCTGCAAAATGGTGAAAAAACCTTAGTTTTTGTTTCACAGCGGACGTCAAGCTGCTGCAGACGCAATGATAGGGTACCAGCCACTTGGTAGCCAATACACCATGGCAGGCAATGGCAGCCAGGCTCAAGAACCTCGTCAAACTTGCCGAATTGCTCCTTCACAGCAACAGTAGACTGATCCACTTGAAGGCAACCAAGTGTTTGACCCATTTTTTAATATAGCCAACTGATCTGATACAGTATATAGAAAGAAAAAAAAATCAAAATGGAAACAGGAAGCTTAAAACATATACATGTTGACATAGTTATCATCAGTCTATGGTTGCATTGAAGGTGGAAAACTAATAACCTTACTGGAAAACTAACACACCTTTATTCAGCTCAAACAATTTTCTTTTGTATCTAAGCATAAAAAAATTGCTTAGAGATCATACAATCTCAAAAATATCACAAATATCTGAGGGCGTCGAAACAAACAGTTTCTAGACACTACCAATTGATCATTTTTCTAGAGGCTAAGTATTTCTTCTCGTATTCCAACCCCAAAACGCAGGTTTTTGGACAAATTTCAAGAAAATATAGAGCTTATCTTTTGCTTCTAAACTACAACAGAGTTCATAAATTCTACTTCACTAAAAACACAGGCTCATATTTTTCGATAATTGCCAGGCCTAGAGGTAGCATCTTTACAAGAAGAACTCCACTGAAAAAACATCAAACTCCAAGAGCACCTATAATTTCTGTACTTTGAAAAGTACTACGGAAACCTTCTCTTATTCCCCTCGCCAAATATCCACAAATTATATCTTTACAAGAACAACTCCAATATACCAGAATATATCTTTACTTTGAAATTACCGGAAGTCATTTCCTTCAAGAAAATACGGGTTCTTGGACGAATTTCAAGAAAATATAGAGTTTATCTTTTGTTTCTAAACTAGACTTCATCAATTTTACTTGAAGAAAACACAGGCCCAGATTGCCAGGCCTAGTAGCATCTTTACCAGAAGAACTCCATAATATCTGTAATTCGAAAACTACTACGGAAACCCTTATTCATCATATTACAACAAAAATAAAAATAAAAACAAGACATAGAAGAAATATCACATACATAATTGAAATTGAAAGAGTTCAACAATTTCTTCCAAAAATAGTAAAAATCCCGATTAAGTTTCTTCGCGGGGGCAGACAGAGTAGAGTAGAGCCAGCAGAGAACTTACTGCAGACAGCGCAGAAACAGCTAGCTAATCTGTTTGGCTCGGGTAGCAGATCCCTTGATGGAAAACAAAATCGAGAGAGAGAGAGAGATTACGAGAAGGTATTTATAATCGTGGATAGCTTTTAATGTTGGGAGGGTGAAGCCAGCTTGTATCATTCTCTTTCTCATTATTATCTACATAAAATCCTACTTATATGCTTTAATTCGTCCTTCTCTAAAATCTGTCTGAATCACAGCTTAATTTTTAATAATTCATGGACTTAAACCCTTATTATAAAATAGTCCCGAAATAATAAAATAATCTAAAAATAACATAGAAGAAGTACAATTAAATCTTGATAAAATAATGCTCGATAGAAATAGAAGTAAATAAAAACCCTTACTATAAAACTTTAATAGAATTTTTTTTCTTGACTTCAATCTTATTACCGTAAAGGGTTTTAATTGTAAATCGTATTGTATTATTGGTATTCATATTCTTGATTTTCTCTGTTTTTTTCTCCTCCTTAAAATCATAACTTATCCAAAGAAGATAGGGTTAGCTTCATGTGGAGCAATTACCTCCAAGCAAGTACCCGTAGACTAAGAAAATTAGAATGCATTTATCGTCTTCACAAAGTCATTGACTTCTCGAAAAGCCTCAAAATTCAAGTTTTTGGAAAATTAAATGCCGCATGGGTGATGATCTTTCTGTTTCAAATATAAAACTCCATTTTCTTTTCAGAGTTTCATAGTTTTTATCCTTCTCAAACGCATCACCCTTGTCTGAGGAGCCGCCAAAGGAGAACAAAAACAAGAGATACCAATCTTGTGACAGTAATCGGGGCGGATCTAGAAATCTATAGAATTATGACTTATAGGGGCAGAATTAGGATTTATAGATGGGGTGTTTGACAAAAGATAATGTAACAATGAGTATAAGAAAGTCAAGAGTAAGGACTCCGGACGCCGAGCGCCTAGGATGCGGTCTGCTTAACTCTCGCTCCCTGATCCCTCCTCTGTCATCTGAAGTGTCTCTAATTCACTATCCTCTAAATTATATCTCAATTCTCGCTGTATAGGATTATTGTTGTTGACTTGTTGGACCATTTAATTTAATTGTTGTTGGTGGGCCATTGAACTAATATATTTTTAAATTCGCTTCAATATATTAAATTTTCATAAAATACGGGGTGCGAAAATATTTTTTTCGTAAAATACGGGGTGCAAAAATTAGATTTTGAGATTTGGACTTGCAAATTAGAATCTGTGTTGAAATGGTTTCAATTATAATAAATTTGCAAATCATTTGGGTTGGGCTAAAGTGAGCTGAAATATGTAAAAAATAAATTTGGGTTGAATTAATTTAGTTTCTGGGCCGGGGTTGCACTGGGCTGGAGCCCAGTCCAGCCCACCCCTACATCCGCGTGATATACAACTCTCTGTCCGCATGGTCATCTTACAGTCAAAGTTCAAAAAAGCGTAAATGAGTTTCGAGGCGTTTTCCTCACGAGTCACGAGACGTAAGCCTCGAGACGGATCGAGACGTAAAATCGAGGCGTAAATTCTATTTTTTCCCCTAATAAACACATAACACCACACAAACACATAAACACATAAAATCAAGTTTCTTTCAAGTTCAAACCAACAAAAAAACCAATTTAAACCAACACAAAGAGTGATAAAGGTCTTAAACGTCAACATCACAAATTAAACATTATCAATCTTCATCATCATATGTCTCTTCTTTGTCATCCTCATCAATCAAATATCGTTGTTGACTTTTTCCTTTGTCTACATTAAAACATTAAATTAGCAATATACTACTCCCTCCGTTTCTTTATTAATGTCTAGTTGAGAATCGGCACGGAGATTAAGATAGTGGGTGTATTAATGAGTTTAAATTGTATTAATAAATTGGCACGGTTTTCGATGAATGATTGGTGTGAATTTATCTAAATGTTATTAAGGCATAGTTTAAGCATTTGATTTATTTTTTTTATGTTGTAATAAAAGAAATAATCTAAAGTTTTTAAAAAGTTAAAAATCAAAATTTTCTACGTTCGGAGCGGAGCGGAATCGTGCAAAAGAGAAACTTTTGGAGAGAGAAAGTGTATAAGAAAATTAGATGGATAATAAATAATGAGGAGCCCACCTCATATTGGGTTGATAGTGAGAATTTGCCATTTTAGGAAAGTAGACATTAATAATGAAACAGCCTAAAATGGTAAGGTAGACATCAATAAAGAAACGGAGGGAGTATAATATAAAAAAGTTCAAATGATTTGAGTAGAATATTTCCATGCCGGATCGTTTCTACTCATTTTACTTAGTTGTAAAACAAAAAATAAACCAAGAGTGTCAATATTATCGACTAGCAACTAGCAACGAAAAAAGAACATTAGCAGTCAGCAGACGTAACTAATTAATTAATAACTAATTAATTAACGGAAAGGCAACATGCTGGAGTCAACATTCTCAATAATTAATTAATGGAAAGGCATATTTTTGGATAGTAAAATGATCGCGATGCAATCTACACTTTGTAATAATCTTGGCAAGCATTATTTTAAGTTCGAATAAATAAACTCAATTATTTCACTTTGTGGACATTGACAAAAATAATCAAGAATCCAAAAATGAAGAAATCCTCTTGAATTAGAAAACAGAATAAGTAAATACAGTGCGAATGGGAGATATTAATTGAATTCAATTTGAACGTCGCTGCTGGGAGAACACATTGAGGCCCCGTTTGGTTGACAGAAAGGAATGGAATCGGAATCAGGAATCATTTCTGGAGGTATGGAATGAAGGAATGATTCCTGAAAACATTTGTTTGGTTGTAGCAGGAATGAACTTGATTCCAAAACCTATTTGGTTTGATTGAAGGAATGGAATCAACTATTTTTTTAATTAATTACATTTTTATTTAACTTCATATTAGTTTAACATTTAAATATTAAAAATGGAGTTACATAAATATTAAAAATTAGTTTCGTACAAATATTGCAATCCATAAATCAAAGATAGATAGTTATCAAACATGAATAAAACTAAATTAACTACTACCTCTCCATTCATTAAATAAATCTTGAGCTAAAGTGTTTCTAAAAATAGTCCAAGCATTTGAAGGTTCAATGTGATTGATGTATTCAGTTGGAGTACAACCGCTACGAGTGTCGTCCTCTTCAGAATGAAACATAATGAAGCCAATTCGAGGGATGCAGAATCCAAATTCAAATGAAGCCATTATCACAACGCAGAAAATCCAAATGAAGCCAAAATGCAGAAAATGCAGAAAATGCAGAAAAATCACAAATGCAGAAAATACATTATCACAAATGCAGAAAATCCAAATGAAGCCATTATCACAAATGCAGAAAATGCAGAAAATACATAATGAAGCCAATTCGAGGGATACAGAATCCAAATTAAACTCACACAAACTAAAGCAACCAAAAATTAAACTCACAGACACTCACAGCGGCGGCGACAGAGGATTGAAGGTGGTGGCGGCGGCGACGGCGACGGCCGTTTCAGGTCAGCGGCAGCTTGAAGTCGCAGCGGCAGCAACGTCGGCACTTTCAAGGCAGCGGCGGCAGAGGCTTGAAAGCGGTGGCGGCGGCGGCGTATCAGGGCAGCGGCGACGCAATCAACATTCTCAAGGTAAATTGTTTTGATTTTGAAAAAAATGTGTTTTTAGTCGATTAGGGTTTGATAAAATTTCAAAATTAAACATATGTGCTGTTTGAATTTGGGCTAATTTGGTTCCAATTGAAGATTGGGTCAGAAAATAAGCCCAATCTATCTGTCGAACGCCTCAGCCGCCGAGTCGAGGCGTACGCCTCGAGGCGCGCCTCGCCGGACTGAGGCGGGCTGGCGAATCGAAATCAGCGAGGCGTACGCCTCGGAGCTTTTTTTCCGGCGCCTCGCTCCGAGGCGCGCCTCGAGGCATACGCCTCGAACGACTTTTAATTCATTGCTTACAGTATTAACAAAACAGCTGTTTCAACCTGCTAGATGTGCACAAGTGGTTGCTCCAAAATCCAAATAATAAAATATGAAATGGAGTCGAAATAAACAAGATAAAGTTGAAAATTCTGCCGGCACTGTCAATGATCTATCCTGCATTTCAACCTCAACATAAGATTGATTGTGTTCCACTCGGTTTAGGAGATTTATATATTACTCCAAATGCTGACAACATGTTGAGTACGACATAAAAGACTGTCAAGGGCATACAAATTGTTTCACGAAATAAGCCAAAACCAAGTATGTCTCATTTGATTGGAGTCGAAAGATTATTGAGAAGATAAGTATGATGGGGAATCAAGAATTGTTACAGAAGATACTTATTCTTCTGAAGCAACCACGGTGATTTCACCTTTGTCAAGCATGTCGTAGAATGCTCTAACCTTCCTCTGCTCATTCCAGTGGTGCATCTTCCACACGCTACCTGCAGCAATGCCAAGTGCGGTGGCAATGAGTATCTCCTTCACGACGCTTGGTCCCTTCAAAGTGGCATGAGCAATCCTAGGGCCAGACATTTCAGTTCCTGTAATGAACACCTAATTCAGTTTGATTTCACACTCAAGCAATTACAGAATTTATTAGGGCATGAGCACAGGTAAGTACGAAACGTATTGTTGAAATAAGATGGAATACCAGAAATTGTTGAATCATTCAACCATGGGATAAAAAGGGTCTACTACAAGTTACTTGATTTCAGTCTTCATCAAGCAAATTAAATCAAAATAGCTTATTTCAAGAATCTACCATCAAGTTCCATAAGCATGACAACAATTCATCAAGTCTCAAGTCTCTTGTTTGGAAATGACAGATTCTAAATAAAAAGATTAGTTTTAAGGAGCTAAAACTATAAAACTTGCAGCTCTATTCTTAAGTAGGGAAAACAAAAGCAATTTTTTGAACATTTGAATTATGAGGTTTTGCAACATGTATAGCAATATATAATATTTCTCAAAAGCCATTTCGAGATTGTCTCCAGTACATTACACTGGAAAAGAAACTACTCCAACAAAATTCAGTTTCCTACCAAATCGTACAGCAAAAATAACTCAGGTCTGTAAACAAACTGAAATAAATTCTTATTAAGGATTGAAATTTGTTATCTTTAACTAAGTGTCCTTAATTATACAACAAATAGATAACTTTTGAATCAACAACAAATAGATAACTTTTGAATCACACAGATCAATAATCCAGATACAAGATACAATAATTTTTCAAAGATCTGGAAGAACTAAAACAAATGTAATTAATAATTTGCACATTTGCACTGACTTGAAGAACAGGAAAAAGTAATTCAAATCAGAGACTTAGCTCAAATGTTCAACCAGTAATCAGTTCAAAATTGAATCTATACTTTCAGAATACATACTTTTCGCAAGTAAAAAGTACTACTATCATAAATGTAGAATTCACCGGCACAAAAAATTCTCAACATATAAGCAGAATTATGGAAGAATCGTAACCCATGAATCCAATTCAAGAAGCCCAGAGAGGCTGCATCGATCAACCCCAACCCAACCCAGGAGTAAAATAACAAGCACGCCTATTCATGCAATTTAGAAAAGAGTACTATTCTACAAGATTGAGCAAGCATAAACAGAAACGAAAAGGTGAACAAATCACCCATAAGTTAGCCTAAATCATATAACGAATATCTCTCCCCATTAAGTAGTTTCAACAAGATCCAGCATAGATAAAAAAGTCTTTTTTAGGTAAACGCAGCTTGAACTGAACACAGTTTTATTTCCATTCTCATCGACACAAACCCTAAATTCCAATCACCAAACACGGGAAAGGAGAACATTTATCGAAATCCATAACTAATTTCAACATGAACAAATCAGACAACCTCACCCCAAAATCAAAAACGCTGAACTGAGATCTGCTGCGCTTTCGATCGGAGAATCTGCACCCAAAAAAATCTCGACTGAGAACTTAAAAAGTATGATTGAAATTACATGAGCGTGTGGGCGAAATGTGAGAACTTACCCTAAATTTTCTGTTGGGCGAAGAGCGTCGTTTGACCTCAGAGAGACCCTCTATATAATTTTATGGGAGATTTGCATATATATAGTCAAATAGATTATAAAATTGCAAATATAGTCAATTTCCCTCAAAATTGCACTCTATAGCCAATATAGGTTTCTATACCTATTTTTGCCACTTTTTTTTATTTTCTGCCAAATTTAAAAATACATCATATTTAATAATTAAAATTTTAGTATCGTAATTTTAATATTTTAAAATTTTATTATCGTAATTTAAATTTTTGACATATTAATCGTAATTAGCATCGTAATTTTAATATTTTTATTAATAAAATATCTATTATAATTGTAATAATAATAATAATAATAATAAATAATAATAATAATTAAAATAAAAATATTAAAAACAGTTTTAGCTGAAATAGTGAATCAGACACTAAATATCAACACTAAAACTTTAATTATTAAACATGATGTATTTTTAAATTTGACAGAAAATAAAAAAGGCAACAATAGGGGTATAAACCCTATATTGGCTATGAGATGCAATTTTGAGGGAGATTGACTATATTTGCAATTTTATAGTCTACTTTGACTATATATGCAAATCTCTCTAATTTTATTTTCTTTAACTTCTTGCATTATGTAATATTCGAGTATAAAAATATATAAAAATTGACCATGCTAGTCTTCAATCTTTTTTATTTTGCTATATTTATTGTCAATTTTCTATATTTTTATTCTCAAACTACTTGTTTTTATAATTTTAACCTCATTGCTTAAGTCAATTTGGCCTTTAGTAAATATATATATAAAGGACATAATTGGAGGTTTATATTTACATGAATAAAAATTACAAATGAAGAATTATTTGAGACCTATTTAGTAAAATAAAACAGTTAGAGAACCGATTTCAATAATTTTAGTTAAATAAGCTAATTGCTTCGTATCATCGAAATTTTATACTCTTTCCGTCCCTCCAGACTTATCCATATTTTCTTTTTGGGTTGCCACATCTCACTTGTCTACTTTCTAAATAAAAAAAATGAGTCTAAGAGCAACTCCAAAGAGCAATTCTATTGTAGAGTTCCATCCACACTATTGTAGAGTTGAATGTACAGTTTTTCCGAATTCATCTCCAATCGTCAACTCTACATTTAACTCTACAATGGAATATTCTATTTTGATTCTTTTATTTATTAATTTAATATGTTTTGTTGGATATGAGTCAGTAGATTGATACTCAGTTGTTCTAGGGTTAAAAGAAATTGGGGGAAATCATAGTAGTACTATGGAATTGAAGATCCCAAAATCGAGCTGATATCAGTAGATTAGTGTGTCGATAGGATTAGCTGATGTATAGGTTAGACTTGATGTAATGCTTATTATTTTGTCTAAGTCTGTGCGGGGTAGTTGTTGAACCGATCTTCTCTCGAAGATACTTTTCGAACCCCACGTCATCGTGTAATCGCTTGCATTCTTCGTCGGCTCGATATCAAACTCGATTAAAGATCCCGCATCAGTGACCCGGGACCTCGGTAGAAGCATTCTCTACAAGATGATGGTCATCGTAGAAGAACCAAGGTCAAGCAATATACCTTCGCATCGACCAACCGACTATCGAAGCTCACTTTATCGGTCGACGACTCACCGAAGAAGACAGACTTTCCGATCCATCGGATCCGACGAAAGCGACCCAAAGACTTAAAGTCCCTTCAAATGTTCGAGAAGACATACGAGGTAGTTTGAACGGTCAACTCGACACTCACCAACTACAAACCTCGACCAATGAGAAGCCGACAACGCTTACCTACTTTACACAAAAAAGCTGCTCTCATGAACGGCATTAACGCCCGCTCGCAACAAAGTTGAATAGTGGCCGTTTTCTTTGGACGCTTGTGACACGTGGCATCGTCGTCTCCAACGGACATATGCCACAACTCACGCTATAAATAGAGAAGGATTTGAAGATTTCACACAAGGAATATACGCGAAATCAAGGGAAATCATTCAAGCTCACAACGCTCTAGAACCTTCAAGCTTATCCGAGAGACGAACTAGTTTTCATAGAACACTTCTTGTAGTTCATCTCTCTAGAGCTCTTTGATCCCTTTCTTCTCTGACTAAGCTCATTGCTAGATTCATAGCTTAGATCCGAAGGAGTTCACATTTAGTGAATTGTTCTTGTTGTAAGAACTCCTTCTCGTTGGAGAATATTCCCTCCCTTCTAAACTTAGGTTTGGATTGTAAAGTCGCTAAGGACTATAACTTAGAGGAACCGGTCAGGACAGTATCCCCGCGAGGCTTGCTCGTAATAATCAACAAGTTCTCCGCCTTGTTGGGGACCGTGGACGTAGGATCTTGCGTATCCGAACCACGTTAAATCGCTAGTGTTCTTTTTTGTTTTATTGCATAGCATTCAACCGACTTGAAAATCATAAGCTTGCATAAAAACGTATTTTTATAAAGTGCACACCAAAAGATTTAACTTGCTAAAACGCGTTTTCAAAAGAGACGACTCGGGCTTAACACTTATCCGCACTACGCTCCGACTGAGTTTCGTAATCGACATCGCGCAGAAGAGCTCGAAGCGACTCACTTTGACCCGTGATCGAAGGCTTACTGGCATCGTTCATCGATTGCAAACATCGGCTTGGTGACCTTCACCGAGAAAAAGAAACGAGCTCAGGTGTATTCACCCCCCCCCCCTCTACACCTGACTTTTCGTCTCCGGACCAACATGTTTATTAATATTTGATTAATTATATAATATTATATATATTTAAATATATTTATTTTTATATTAATCTCACTAAATAAAATTTTAAATAAAAATTAAATAAGTAAAAATATATTTAAATAAATATAAAACAATTAATTTATTTCCACAATAATAAAACTAAGAATACACAACACTTTTAAAAGCACAAATCCAACAATTACATGATATAATAGAAAAACTAATATTACATATCATAATTTTCGAAATTTGAATACTCCTCCCACATATGATCAATTAATGCATCACGAAGAGCAAGATGTCCGTTTTGTCTTTCATTTTCTTATAACGTGCAAAATAAGATTGATAACGACATGTTTCAGATGTGTCGTTTTGTCTTTCGAGCATGTGTGGCCTATTATGAAAGATTTTGCAAAGTTTGATTGCAATCCACAAAGTTCTTGAAAACAAAAGTCTTCCTTCTAATCAGACACTCCACCGAATCTCCTATCTCACCGATGGGTTGCCTTCCTCATTTAGTATCAATTTAAGTGATGGTAGTGGTAGTGGTTCGACCATCACAACGTCCGGATGGTGTTAAAAAAACAAAAAATAAAAGGAAAAATCATGAAGATATGTCGGGTGTTTTGAAAGCAACGAACAAGGAAATAAGAGAATTGGAGAATTAATGGAGAACTCATCCACAAGAAGAGAGAATCTTATGCTATTACAAATCGTAAGATTGAAGCAAAGAACAAAGCCATGAAGCAAAGAATAGAGCTCTTGCTTTTCAATGGAATCGATAATAAGATTTTAATGATAGACACCGACAACATTTCGATCCTATTCGCGAAATTACTTCAAGAATGAACAAGAAAAATAATTATGAAAAGAGAAGTACACAAGCCTTGAGGTGATTTTCCGATCTTGGAGGATCGGAAGTGACTTCAGGATCCGAAGCGACTTTGGAGGCTCGGATAGCGGTTTTGGAGCTTACTAGATCGCTTTGTCTCCTTAATTTAGTGTTGTCGTATTTTTATGCAAGTGTAATTTTAATATTATCGCATCTTCAATTTATGTTAAACTTTTTCGTCTTTTTATATTATTGTATTTTTTTAGTGTAACATAATAATTAATATTCTTAAAACAAATAAAAATACTAATTATCTTAAATATATGAATATATAAAAATACTAATTATCTTAAATATATGAATATATAAAGTTGAATATATTAATCAAAAAAAAAAAAATGCAACACTACCGTGTGAACAAGTAACACGTAGTGTTGCGAGGGAAAAACCTGCCAACGTTGGAATGGAGTAAATTGAAGTGTCCTCTTGGAGAATTTCAATACTGCATAAAGGCGTTTAACGCCACAATAGCATCTCCCTTGGAGATGCTCTAACGCCTTTAATAACTCAAATCAACTTTAAACAATTAAATTTCTATATGGGTCGCATACCTTTACCACACAAACCAATCATAAATAATTATTTAATTATATAGGTCTAACACTTTTATTATATAAAATCAACCCGCTTAAATAACTGCGCCGAAAAGAAATCAGACAAGTCGGTTGGGACTGATGGAGTATTAAATTTATCAATTTTCATAAAACATAATTGTATCATGTTAAATATATGCTAATTATGTTTTGCATCAATATAAACATACATTTAATTGGAAAATACAATATAGATACTAGAAATTAACCATTAGAAAATAAAGTTATTGTCACACAAAATATTAACTTTAAAATAACCATTTGGTGCAAAATATATACTGCAAAATAAAAAATCCTAATTTTGTCGCACAAACATTCAATCCAAGATTCAATATAGTTGTGCAAAATATACATATGGTGCCTCCTCCTACTAGCTTCTTCAATCAAATATCCTCAAAGCTGTCTCATTGCTTATGCGTCTATCCAAGCACGCTCCAGATTCGGTTCAAGTCGCTCTATTGTAACTTCATTGGCCACACCAACCACACCAAATTGGTCTCCTTTTTTGAGCAAGCTTATGAGGTGTCTTTTTCTACATTTAAGAAGAAAAAAAACTTGTCATATATTCAATATATACCGAATTATGAACCATCCCAACGAAAGAGATCTAAGAACACTCTAAAGTTAATATCCACATTAAAGAATGTATAAAAAAAACCAACCAACTAGATTAAAACTAAATACTAAGACATTTGTACCGCACAAATTCTCAACAAGCACCTTCCCAACCAAACAGAACAAAACTAATACCTCATTCGATCCCATTGGAAGCGCCTTGTATTTCTTATCGGGATGTTCCATTGGAAGCGTCTTGTTTCTTAAAAAAGAAATGAATATGAGGACAAGAACTAACAAATCAAAAGTCAAACAATATACACCACACAATACTTTTTTTTAATCTTCGTGCTCAAAAGAAACAAGACGCTTTCAATGGGAAGGCAGGAGTACTTCTCAAACCAACCTAAATCAACATATTTGCACAATTATGGCATACATTATCAATACAGGAAGAAGTCTTAAATAAAAGAAACTAACTTGTTTCATAGCTTTCATGATACTATTCCCCATATCACACTCTACTTCTAGTATATCCTTGCACCCAATGGCGTAGCCAGGAAATCATTCGAGGGGGGGCCAGATTATATGTTCGTTAGTGAAGAAAAATACAACATCTAATAACCTAGTGGTAGTGTTACTTTTTGTTTTTGTAGTTGATCTATTAATAATTACACGAGAGTACAGTCAATAATGAGGCAACTTACTTGGGTCAGACCAGGGATCCAATATAAGAAAAAAAATTGGGTAAATTAATTAATTATCTATGCTCAACTCAGAGAAAAATTAATTAATAAACACGGATTCATTCTACTAGAGAGTATGTCCCGACTTACCCCTTTATCCCAATTTGAGCATGGGATTGTATTTTAAACTTAATTGATCCTCGTATTTAATAAACAAATATACATTAATTAATTAAGCACATTAACAGCTTAAATTGATTAATATCTTATTCCGAGTAGTACCAATCGACCTTATTAACACACCTGAACTTAATCAACCGGCTGAGTTTAGTGTGCTAATCCTTACGATTTCTTCATGGGATATTATCAACCCAATTAAGAGGGATACAATAGCGAGATACAGATAACCAGCCTGAACAATAACTACTATCACCCAAGATACGTAGATCCAGTCGCAATGATATTCACCATAGTAAGTCAAAGTCATAGATATCTTTAAGTACTTAGTTGAAATCTTAATATGCTTAAGATCAACTAAGTGATCGAGATCTTTGGTTCTCTACTAAGGTCGGTTAGGAGAACACATCTCACTGCAATCCATCAATACAATGTTGGGTTTGTATACAAAAAGTAGTCTATGTATTTACTTGTATACAATGTTTTATGTTACCATTATTATATTTCTCCTATCTGATTATTATAATTGCACAAATTAGTCATTTATCTCACAAAAGTTAGATCATACAATGTGTTGTAGATCACATAAGACTGTAGTGATTGGTTGAACTAGTGAGATATAAACAGTTATCAGAGCTGAGGCAATTTTAGGACAACTTGTCGGTTTAGGCTGCAATGTAGATAAGAAGTGACTTGTATTAGTCACTTGTCTATGTTGATACATTTGATGTATTGATGGATCACGGTGAGAAGTGTTCTTCTATCTGACCCGTATGAAGAACCAAGGTTCCAAAGACTCAGCTGATCTTAAGCTTGATGAGATTTCAACTGGGTGCACGCGACTAGCTATCACTTTGACTTACTATGGGTAAGGGTCATCGCGAACGTATATCTCTGTATCTTGGGTGAGAGTTGTTGCTTGTAGCTCAGGCTGGTTATCTGCATCATGCATCCGTATCCTGTTAAAGGGTTGACGATATCCCCTTGAGGAGCTCGAAAGGTTTATCACACTAAACCCTACAGGTTGATTAAGTTCAAGTATGATAATAAGGTCGAGTGGTACTAAGTAGACTATATTAAGTAGTCAGTAAACTTAATCTATTAATAACTGAAGTTAAAAATACAAGTCCTAGCTCAACTTTGGGATAAAGGGGTAAGTCAGCAAGATTCTTTAGTGGAATGAATCTATGTTTGTGAATTAATAATACTTTGGGCTGAGTATGGAAAATTAATTCACTTGAGGCCTGACTTTATTTCTAGTATTAGATCATTGGTCTGACCCGAACATATACCCAGTTGTATGCGACGTTTTCTTTCAGACTCACTAGACTACTTCATTGTCTGGAACTGTTTGGTCCTTTGGTAGACCAAAACAATTGGTGATGGTGTAGTGACCCCTTTCACTATTTGGATTGGGCTTGGAGTCAAAGGCCCATTAGGGTTCCTTTGACTAGCCTTTATAAATAGGGAACAAGGGGGCCACTTGTTCATACTTGATTTTCTAGTTTTATGTGCCGTAAAGTGTGAGTCCGAGTGAAAACCGTCAAGCGCCTTCTAGCGTCTCCGTCGATCCGGAGCTGAGAGCTCGGACATGGAAACAGTCCAGAAGACCTTTTCTAGATCGAGTCAAGAAGATCCTAGGCTATGACGATCCTGCGGTATGATTTCCTATATACACCACCTTCAGTGTACCAATATAGACAAATAGCTAAGACAAGCTACTCTTATCTAAACTGTAGCTTAAACCGAAAACTTTTCCTAAAGTTGTCTCAGTTGTGATAACTATTTACATCTTGTTAGTTCAACCAATTGTATAGTCTTATGTAATCTACAACACACGACACAATCTAACTATTATACATGATAAATGATTTAACATGTGCAAAAATATTAAATCAGATAGGAGTACAAATAGTGGAAAGAAAAATACATTGTATACAAACATAAAAGTTGCTTCCAGTATACAAAATTCAAACAAAGTGCACAAAAGAACTTCAACCATTCAGATGGCTACCCATATTTTGTAAGTATAATATGGAGAATTGTCTTCTTTTTATCTATCTAGGTGACAATTCTCCTGGCATACTTTATTAATTAATGGTACAAATGATTGCAGATGAGAGAAGATTAGTTTACTTATGATGACCTAAGTGCATTTAGGCACTTTTTGGACATAATGAATGGGGAAGCTAAAGATATTGAAGCTGAAGATGGGGATGATATTACATGTTCAAGTCTATCAAGCATATTGGAGCCTAGCCACAGGGGAATAGAAGGGCTGCAAGGTAGTGTTGTTGATGAGGGTGATATATTGGCGGAGGATAATGGTGTAGTTGGCAAAGAGTCAAGTCAGGAGGAACTGGAACATTATAGGGTACTGTTATTGATGAGGATGTTCTATTAGAAAGGGGTAAAGATGCAGTTTGCAAAGAGCTAATTCATGTCGGAACAAAAACAAAAGAGGGTAATGATACAATTTGTAAAGAGCCTTCTAACAAGTGACAGAACGAATTATACCTACCTACTTCGTATGTTGTTGTAGCTCTGATTATTGCTCATGACCAGACCTTCTGATCTGTGTTCCGACCATTTTGTTTCTCCGTGTGGTCAGAGAACTGAAGAAAAAGATATAATTCTCTCTCTCTCTCTCTCTCTCTCTCTCTCTCTCTCTCTTCTCTCTCTCTCTCTCTCTCTCTCTCTCTCTCTCTCTCTCTCTCTCTCTCTCTCTCTCTCTCTCTTTCTCTTGTGCGCGTTTGCGTATATTGACTGCGTCGAGATTATAAACGAAATACTAATATATATATATATATATATATATATATATAGGTTTCAAAAGCATATATTATACTAATATATGTAGCCCATTAATTTAATTAGGCTTCAACATCAATTGGCCCATAGTATACTGAATTAATTTGTTAGGCTACTTTTATTTATCAATTAATTGGCCCAACTAATTAATTTTAGAGAACATTATTAAATAATAAAAAATATATTAATATATTAATAATGATTCTTGAGAGACAATAAATAATTGGGCAACTAATTGGGCCAGACCAGGGATACAATACAACAAATAAATTCGGCCCCAAATCAATTAGTTATCTATGCTAAGCTTAGAGCAAAATTAATTAATAAACACAGATTCATTCCATCAGAGAATCTGCGCTGATATACCCCTTTATCCCAATTTGAGCATGAACTTAATCAATCGGTCAGAGAACACATCTCAATCTGATCCGTCAATACACCACCTTCAATGTACCAGCATAGACAAGCAGCCAAGACAAGCCACTTCTTATCGAAACTACAGCTTAAACCGATAACTTATTCTAAATTTGTCTCGGCTGAGATAATTGTTTATATCTTGTTAGTTCAACCAATTGTGTAGTCTTCTATGATCTACAACAAACTACACAATCTAGCTTTTATACAAGATACATGATTAAACATGTGCAAACATATACATATCAGATAGGAGAACAAAACAATGGAAATGATAAAACACATTTTATACAAGCATAAAATTTGCTTCTAGTATACAAAATAACATCAACAAGGGGATAGAATATAGACATAGTGATAATGGTGAAGAGTTTGGGTATGATATTGCCTTCTATGAGGATCCTGACTACAGTAGGAGTGAAAGATAATACCTCTTTTGGACTTTGATTCTAATGTGGCAAGGGAAGCTAGTCTAAGGAGTTTTCCAGCATGGTTAAGTCTAAGCGCACTGTTGCAAGTGTTGGAAGTGATTCAGCTAGTGATCACACTAAATCGCTTCAGGATGATGGTCAAGTTGATAATAAAGAAGGATCGGGTTTGTCAAAGAGGTATTCTTATAAGAGATGGTAACTGTCAGATCTTCCAGCACCGAAGGATCTTTGTCAAGAATTTGGGACTGAAATAGTTGAGAAGGGGAATATTGATGCAAATAGGAATTCCGATGAAGAGTTCTATACAATGGAAGATTTTAAGGATGAAGATGAAAAAAAAGAGCCAAGTCTTGAATTTGGCAAGGGACAAGATGATTCAGTCTTTAGGATTTGTTTGTTGTTCCCCATGAGGAAGATTTGTGTGCCTAGAAGCACTGAGAAGGGGGTTTAGAGAAGGGTGCAGAAGAGTTGTTGGTTTAAATGAGACATTCTTAGCGGGTCTAAATAAGGGTTTTTTGCTAACATCAGTTGGAGTGGAAGTAAATAATGGCATGTATCCTATAATGTATGCCATAGTTGAGAATGAAACAAGATCTGCAAATTTATGTACCAGTTGAATTGGTAAACATTGCTTTATTATAATTTTATGTTTCATAATTTATTAAAGTACATTAACAAACCTTGTGGATGAATAGGGTCTCATTGAAGTTGTGACCAGTAATATTCTTGGAATTGAGCGAAGGTATTGTTGTAGGTATATTCACAAAAATATGTGAAGAAATAAAGAGATTGTTTAGGAGTTGTGCAAAAGCTACATACATCCGATAATATGAGCATGAGCTCAGCAGATTGTGTGCTGCGGATAAGGAGGCTGTTTATTGGTTGCAGACTAATACAAGCCCTACTCATTGGTCAAGAGCTCACTTCAGAAGTACAAGTAAATATGACATGTTACTAAATAATCACACTGAAGCCTTCAACAGACAAATATATATTACAAAACCTATGTCGATTTTGGGGATTTTGGAGAGAGTCCGAATTTATCGGATGATGAGATTGCAAGCGAGGAGGGACTGGATGGGGAAGCTCAAAGGGAATATATGTCCTTCAATTCTCAGAATCTTGGAAAGATAAAGGAAGATTCAGTTCGTTGTATTCCTACCTACTATGGAAGATTCAGTTTCCAGTCGATGTTGAACAGAAAAGTTGTACATGCAGAAAATGGGACATCACTGTTAGATATTGATATTGTTATTGATGAGTCAATTTCGTACCTAATTATTTCTGTCCGAAAGGCTCTCTTAACTGTGCAGGTGAGACATATTTGTTGGCAGTTATGCAGGAAAATGGCTGATTTGGCACGACAAGTGGAGATGAGGTGGCGACACGATTTCCAGCTGGAATGGCGATATTTTGAGCGGTTTTCGGCCGAGAAAGAAATAAGGAAAGAAGAAGGAAAAGAAAGGAAAGAGAGAGGAAGGAAAGAAGAAGGATAAGGAAGGATTAGATATTTCCATATCTATCAAGATCCTTTCCTTATCCAACAAGAAACCCTAGATATGACCTAGAGGTTATAAAAGAAGGAGGAAGCACGAAATTCAGAGGGGAGATACACGCCGTGCCTACCTTTCCACAACCTCGGAGACTCATCCTTTCTAATCCGACAAGATACCGCCGCCACCGAAGCCGAGCCACCGCCGAAGCCACCGCACCGCACCGCCGACAAGAACTCAACAATCAAACTTACCGATCCACTTATATGCAGCAGTAGTTTAAGATGATGAAACAAACACTTCTATTTCAGTTTTTCTTATGTTCGAACATTAGTTAATTTCGTTTCTTGCTTTTCGTTTGTTTCCAGAGACCGAGGACTATCGGGACTCTTAATCTAGTTTCAATTTGTGTTTTTAATTCAATTTGAGTTTAGCTTATATTCAGTTTGTGTTCGTTACTAGTTTTTAGTTCGTTATTTTTACTTTAATTTAGTTTTCGTGCATGCTAGGATTAGGGTTACAAATGGTGCATGTTCCGTTTCGCGAGGTGTCTTATACGTGCGATCGGGACGAGTTTCATGAGTAGCTAAACTTTTAGTGGTCCGGCAGGATGTAAAACGCACACGTGAATAGTACATGAGGCTTAGGTTCTAATAATTAATTGAAGGGTTTCGGGTTAATTCTGGTTTATTTAATCTGACTAGTAATTTAGGCTTGATCACCCTAAGTTGCCCAGTTTGTAGCTAACTTAGTACTTCCATCGTTTCTCGTGGAACAAGGCTAGGTAAGTAGCGAAATTATTCGAAAGAATAGTTGGATTAAACCGGTAGGAGACTATTAGATGCCCAACATACGAGTAGGCTCCTATACTAGGCTCCCTTAGTTCGATAAAGCTGTTTAGTTATTAAATCTATTGATTGCCCAACAACGTAGGTTGTAGCTAAATTAGGGAAGTAGCCGTTTCTATGCCCAACATGGCGGTTACCGATTAAGTAAGTGGGAGTGAGGATTACGCAGTTTAAGTTACGGTAATCTATAACTAGTTGATTCATGAGATTAATTCATTTTATGTGCCAAGGATTGGAATTACGTGTGTGTGAATATTCTGCTGGACCCATCTCTTATCTGCCTAGTTAAAACATATTACAGTTTTTATATTTCTTGCAGTTTTTACAATTTCTTAGTTTAGATAAAAGCCCAAAACTTGCGTGGTTGCTAACCAAACCCAAGATAAGTAGGAAAACAATATATCTAGTCCTCCGTTCCATGTGTTCGATACCCTGTAAACTATACTGATATAATTCTCTATTTTTGCAGGATTATTTGGTGCAATACAGCGATCACCAGTTATTTAGAATTAAATTGAATTAGGATCTATATTTACATACATTTATAATTCACAGGTATCCCAGCTTGCCAACTTAGCTTTCTAATAGCGTGGACAGAGTGGTTCAAGATACCAAACACCGTCTAGTCTACACTAAACTTAGTACAAGAAGTTGTGCGGAAGTGTAGACCCAATTTTATCGTCTCTTGTTGAAAAATATTTTTACAGAAATCAATTCAAGTAATGCTTGTGCGGATATTCAGTTCTACTGAAAATCTGACTTAATGAATTTTTGTAAATAGATTTTATGCTGAGTGAACAGTAAACTGATAAAACAGTAAATGCACAAACAGTTTTTAAAGTGGTTTGGATACGCAAGATCCTACGTCCACTGTCCTGAATAACCAGAAGACTTGAATTTATTATATTGAGAAAGTCTCAGTCGATCCGTTTACTGGACAGATTTCTAGTTATAGTCTTAGTGCTTTACAAGGGTTTCAAACACAAGGTTTGAGCTTCTCCAACTAAGAAGGAATTATTGCAATAAGAACAGTTCAACAAATGAACTCATTCGATGTCTAAACATAGAATCTAACAAGTTTAGCTTAGAATAGAGAAAGGGAACTAGATTACTCTAGAGTGAAGAACCGTAAAGGATTATATCTATGCAGAACGTTCTTCGTTAGGTTCGCTTTAAGAATACTAGTTTTTAATGCTTGAATGCTTTGTGTTCCCGGTTATTTTTCAATGCTTGAAGATTGATCTTTATTTATAGTCTTGACCCATGGAAAGATCCGTTGGAAGAGACCAAGCCACGTGTCAAAAACGACAAGGAAAACGATCATCTCGAATTTTATTGATGTTTTCTGTCTTTTTTAGTCTTGAGGGCAATTTTTTGTTAGTGCATGTACAGTGTTGGCAGCTCCTCATTGGTCGAGGTTGAATAGTAGGCGAAGCTTGTTCAATCTTCAAGGCAGATGATGAGTTGACTTTCTCTGATACCTCAGACACCTTTACTGAATTGTCCTCTACTGACATTCTTCTGAAATGTTCAGTTGTATGTCGATTCCTTTGTGCTGATGTCCAACACACATTCAGTAGGTTCTAAAAAAACACACCGAGTCTTCGATACTGAGTCCATCCAGTAGAGACAAAGATTGCTACTGAGCCTATCAGCTACTGAACTCTATCTAGGCTACTGAGTTCCTAACATTCTGAACTCAACTAAGCTATACATTTATATGGTTCATCACTCAGCTAGGGGTTTTGGGATCTTCAAATCTTTTCACACTGAATCATATTCTGAACAGTTGGGGAACCTAATAAGAGATAGATAATGCTCTTGATAAGTAATCGGTCACTATCAAGGTACAAATGTGAAAAATATTGAACCGGAAACTTACCTTTAGAATTGCTAGAGGAATTTTAGAAACCAAAGCTTTGTTCACTTGCTTTATCTGATACTTTAGGAGATCAAGCATAAAACTAAGCAAACAAAACATCCTCATCTGAATAATATTCTTGATTTATTAAATAGGAATGTAAAAAAGTAAATATATAGGACTTACTTCCATATCAGAGATTCAACCGGATTACCTACACCTTGGAGAGAATCTAAAAAAATGATGCATTGAGACCCTTTCTATTTCATGATTGAAGTTGCACAATATCAAGAAAAACCAAATAACTAGAGATGATAGACCTATTATACAATACATATATTCAGAGACAATATGTTAATGAACTTGAATTGTACTTTTTTTAAATTAATCTTGGCAAGCTTTTTTTTTAGGTTATTTGTTGAATTGTAGTCTCTTTTCAATTATTTATGTACATAAAAAAAAAATATCGACTCCCCTACATGTGCCAAACAATCAAAAAGGAAAGGAGAGGCAACCGATTCCCTTTCTTGGGTTTGAACCAAACAAAATGACAAAAGGGTAATCATTCCAAAACATTTCCCTTTCCCTTGCTGAACCAAGTGGCCCCTTAGTTAAGTTTAGACACCAAAACTCAAAACAAATGAAATGTAAGCACTTAACACATTTTTTAGCACTATCCCCATTGACAGGCCCCAACTAACCTGTTGGTCCGGAGACGATAGTCAGGTGTAGAGGGGGGGGTGAATACACCTGAGCATAGTTTCTTTTCTTAGAACGTGAAGGACAACTGAGCTGTAAGTTGCAACTGACGAACAGTGCTAAATAGTAACCTTCGATCGCGGGTCAGAAGTGTGCCAACTACTGAGCTCTCCTACTGACTTTTGTCAGTACTTGAAACTCAGTCGGAGACTTAGTGCGGATAAGAGTGTGGGGCCCGGAGATTCGTCTTAGTTTGAAAACGTGATTTTCACAAGTCAAGTAGTTTTGGCTAGTGAGCTTTTAAGAATACGTTTTATGCAAAGATATGATTTTGTAATAGTTTGTATGCAATGCAATAAAATAGTAGATAACACAAGCAATTTTTAACGTGGTTCGGATACGCAAGATCCTACGTACACGGTCCTACCGAGCAGGAGTTCTTGTTGATTTATCTGAGCAAGTCTCGGCAAGGAATCTGTGCACTGGACATACCCTTCTAAGTTATAGTCCTTAGCGACTTTACAAATCAAACCGAGGTTTGAAAGGGAGGGAATAATCTCCAACTAGGAAGGAGTTCTTACAGTAAGAACGATCACTAAAAGTGAACTCCTTCGAATTTCTAAGCTATAAATATGGCAATGAGCTTATTAGCTAGAGAAGAGGGATCTAAAGAACTCTAGAGAGAAGAACTAATGATATTCTATTGGGTAAGTTCTTCGCTGGATTGATCTTGAATGCGCTAGAGTTGTTCGAAAGCTTGAGCGTTTTTCCCTTGATATCCCGTGAGTGAAGCTCGAATTTCTTCTCTATTTATAGTCGTGAAATAGGCATATGTCCGTTGGAGACGACGATGCCACGTGTCACAACCTTCCAAAGAAAACGACCATATTTTTGAAATGTTGCAGCAAAGCAGTTGATACTGTACATGAGAGCAGCTTTAGTTGGTCAGAGCAGATAAAGCGTTGTCGGCTTCTCATTGGTCGAGGTTTGTGGTAGGTGAGATTGTGTCAGACATCGGAGTTGACTCTCCCTAATCCTCGTATGTCTTCTACTGACTTTTGAAATGACTTTAGCGGCTGGGTCATTTTCTGTCGGATACAGTAGACTTAGGACAATCTCTGTCTTCTTCGTCTGAGTCGGCTGACAAAGGATATGGCTCCTGAGTAGGGTCAGCTGATGACTGCGAAGGTACTGAGCTTTGCATGAAGTTCTTCTGCTGATGTCTATCAGCTGATGAGGTGTCTTCTACTGAAGGTGAGGATCACCTGAGGATCACCTGATGACAGAATAATACATAGAAGACGTGGGGTTTTGGAAGGTAACTTCGACAAAAGATCAATCCAACATTTTACCCCGTACAAGACTTAGACACAAAGATAAATACATAAAAACAGTCTAACCTATACATCAGCTAATCCTATCAAGACACTACACTACTGATATCAGCTGGGTTTTGGGATCTTCAATTCCATAGTACTACTATGATTTCCCCCAATATTATTTTAACCACTAACAGCTGAATTCCATCTACTGACTCATAACCCAACAATTTCCCCCTAATTGATGATGCCAAAACCTTTATAAAATAGAAAGAAAGGATACTAAACTACTGAAATAGATAGACTTCAGTAAACTGAATTAGTTAGCCTTAAGAGTTCAGCAGTGAGAGATAGGCAAAACACAGAGAAAACGGTTATGTGAGTGTGTGTCAGATCACTTCAGTGATCAGTTGTGATAACGAAAACACAACCAAGGGCCGTAAGACAATGAGTAATTGTCTGGCTAGAAATAGGAACTGATATGTATAGACATGAAGATTACAAGGTTCATATCTCTATTACAAAATAAATGCTAAGAAGATCATTGTTGACGTATGAATCTTTTGGTCCTGCTCTTGAAGTCAGCAGATCTATCAGCGGGAGGATCCAGACCATAGTACTTGTAAATCCTTGCTCGCAAAGTCTGGATTTCCTCGAGATCATTAGGTAGATCAGAACTAAGGTTATGATGATAAGCAGCTGCCTCGATCTCATCTTCTATCTCCTTCGTGCATAGCACGCCACGAGTAGTCCTCGGAGGAGGGATGCGTCTGAATGCTGGAGCTCTGAGGGTATCTTCTCTCTTTCTATTATCAGTTGAAGCTGATCTCTAAGCTAGGCATTGTATTGATGAAGGAACTCTGAGGTGTCCCAGATGGATAGAAACCCCACACATAGTATCCCTTGATAAATTCCTCCTTAAGTTCCTCCCATTGCTCATTCAGCTCTGCTGGCACCCATCTGTCTACATGAGGAGTAGGAGCTTTCTTAATATAAGGTGGTCTGGGCGCTCCTCTCCTATAATACTTAGAAGACCTCGGGATCTGCCTTTTCCAATCCACTACTGGCTCGCTGGCTATCTTATCTGTCAGTTCAATGATCTTAGCCAGGTCGGCCAATTTTTTCTTCTCTCTGAGACCCGCTGATCTAGCATCTCCTATTCGGAGATTTAATCCCTTCAGCGTGGCCTCTCAGGTGGCTCTGTCCTCGGCCTCTTGCTCAGGTGTAAGAGTGAGAGTGTAAGAACTCTGAGCTAAGGGCAGGACTTCAGTAGAGGAAGCTTTGGCAAGCTCCTCCTGAGCCTTCTTCTTCTGTTCATCCAGTAGCTGCTTGGCTTTTTCTTTGGCAATTTTGCCAACAGGCTTCCTGGGCTTCTTTGCCTTTTTAATTTCTGCCTCGAGTTGCTGCTCGTAGTTCAGTTGATCTTGCAGCTTCTGAGCAACTCGCTAATCGAACGCCTCCTGCTCTGCTTTGGATTTAAACTTAAGCGTCGGGGAAGATGGAGGAGTGGCTTCAGTTGTAATCTCCTTCCCCGGCCTTTGCGGTGGCAATGGCTCGTCCTCCTGATCGAGAAATCGAGCAATTTCTTCGATGTGCTGAGCTGATGAAGCAATTGCTGGCTCAGTCACAGTAGTTGTTGTTTGGACTTCTGGGACTTGGACATTTTTGGGAGGGGGTACTCCAGAACTGGTTCCAGCCTGAATAGCTGAACCTTCCCCCTGATTTCCTTCCCCCTTATTAATAACTTGGATTTCTGGGCTTTTCTCCACCTCAGCCTGTTCATCTTTCTCGGCTTCTTCCCCCTTTTTGGCATCATCAGCCAGGGAGAGGCGAGTACGGATGGCTGTCACCTCCTTGTCCAAATTGAAGCATAGATTCTTGATGAGGGTGGCGGTGGATTCGAAGTCTTTGACTGCATCGCAATATTGCTCCCATTCCTTCTCCTGATCAGCTCTAAATTGTTTGAGTTGGGCTGCGGACTCCTGTCTGAGTTTTAGCAGAGACTGATCATGAGATTCTGTCATCTCCTTCTGAATTTCTTTGAGGGCCTCCGCCTGTTGTTGTAAGGCTCTCTGAAGGCTGGAGAAGGCCACTCTATTCCTTTCGTCCATGGTGGCTTGGACTGCCGCAAGGCCTTGAGTCAGCTGCTCAGAGAATGACTTCTGCTGAGAGATTAGGAGCTGCTGACTCTGAGAGGCTAAGTCCGCCTTCTGAGCTGCAAGGGCATACTCAACTACCTCCTGAATGTTGACAGAAGGAGTAGGAGTTTCGGAGACCTTTTGCATCCCTTGAGCGAGTCGGTCAACTTTCTCAGTCTGGGCCTTAGTGTACTGAGCCCATTTGAGATGAACGTCTTTTGCAAGGAGACGATTCTTGTCTCCCTGCCGCCGGATGGCTTTGTTGACTGACTTAGAGGTCACGGAACCTATAGGTTTGATCTGATAACTGCTGGTTCCGAGCCTCTGCTCAGATGTCGCGATCTGTTACGCTCGACTCGGCTTCGAGGCAACTGGGGCATCACCTGATGTGGAGGGTGGTGCTGATCGGCCCTGTTCGCGAGGAGTGTTACCCTCAGCAGATCCTCCCAAATCTGCATCCTTGGGTGGTGCCTGATCCATGTCGTCATCATCATTGTTATCGTTGTTGTCGTCATGATGCGATGGAGGCGAAGGGCTGTTGTCTGGTGCTGAGGATCGCAAGCTTAAGAGATAAAGCATTGCAGCACGCAGATCCTCGAAGGAGGCTAGATCAGCTGGTTCCCCGAACCCTATTGCTGATTGCAAGCTCTGCTCTTCGGTAAGTAGGGACAGAGCTGACTGAGTCCTGATCAGATCTTCAAGGATATCCCAACTAAGGAATCTCAGCAGCATCTGTATCCTAGCCCTTATGGCAATATCCACCAAATCCTCATGCTCAGCGATCTCAGGGATCTGAGCACTAACTTCTCCTGTGGCTCGGAGACGGGTGGAATGCATGGTTGTCCACTCTGAGGAGGTTTCCTCAGTCGGTACTCCAGTGTCCGACTGAGTCTTTTCGGAGCTGATCTGCTGGACTTTCTCCTTCAACGTGGCACCTTCGATGCCGGTGTCCGCGTCTAGAATGGGTTCCTCCTGAGTGGGTGGAGGAGAGGCAGGTTTTGCTGGAACCTTAGAAGGTCCAGTCTTACTGAGCCTCTTCCTCTTAGGTGGGTAGACGCGAGGGGGCAAGTCGGAAGTGACTCTTTTCTGCTCAGGCGGCCCTCGCCCGATGGATTTCTCAGCAGCGACTCTTGTCTTAAACTTTATGAGCTTGCTGTCGAAGTATCTTGCATCAGCAAAGGCTGAGCGATCCGATACTGATTCTTCGATTAGTACGGACAACTTTGTCCCGTACAGCAACTTTCCCACACTTACAAGTCTTCTCTCACCAGTGGGCGTTGCTGCGAACTTCTAAGCCTGAGCTTTAAGCTCGGCTACATAGTAGTCAGTCCAGTTAACTCTGACTCCATCATCTATTATCATCATCAGCTGTATGCGGGGCTTGGATAGTTGATCATATGAACCGGCTGAGCTCGTAAGAATGTGGGAAATAATATACGCGAGCCCTGGGTACTCTGGTAGCAGCAGATTCTTCGGCAGAGCTGTCTTGAAGACTACGTCGTCCCTGCCACAGAACTTCTGGACATAGGAGTTAATTTCCTTCTCCTTATATCCACTTGGAGAGACTCCACGCGCTGGGAGATCAAAGGTCAGCTCTACGGCGGTTCTAATATTGATGACGTGTTCACTGGCATCCCAAGATTGAGGGACAACTTCCTACATGTATGAGAAACTGGATTCCTCCACCCCTGTATCTTCTAGGGTTCTCCAGTTGTAATAAACTTCTGCAACTTGTCTGGGCAAATATGCTCTGGGTTGCTTCGAGACAAGAAGCTCCAGTTCGGATGCTTCGAGAGCCGTGAAGACGGGCTCAAGATATGGAAGATCAGCTTGGTGTAGCGCCATCGTCGGCTCGAACTGGATTCGGGACTTGATGATATCGTCGATGTTTGGTGGGGTCATCACGGTCGCCATGAATATCTGCAAAAAACTCGTTAGCACTTGAAAATAGAGTAAGTTAGTGGAGTTTTAAAGCAAGATTCAAGAAAATTACCGAATAACGGAGAGCTTGGAAATAATGCAGAGCAGTTTAAGAACACAGGAGTTTGAAAGAAAACTGAATGCAAAAGCTCTTGAAATGTGAAAATGGCGAACATATGCAGTTAGAGATGTAAGCGCGAGATTTTATGAGATTTACATATCATGCGGTTTTGATCGAACGGCTGAAACTTAATCTCGTTTTTAAAATGACGGATGAGATTTGATGTTATAAAAGGAATGATTACACAAGCCGCCTCTAACCTAGACCCACGTAGGCATATGCGCAGTAAGGTAAGTTGAGAAGACATGCATTAAATGTGCTGCAGGCAGCATTAAAGTCTAAGCCTTTTAAATGAAAACGGTTTCCTACTGACTCATCCTTAAAAGATTAATGGCGGGAAATAAATGCTCATTAGCTACTGAGTGCAAGCGACTGATATAATAAATGCGAGCATGCTTCTGATAAAATTAAGTATATTAAGACTACGCAAACCACTTCAGCTGAACTTTTACGATCAGCTGGTTACCGTTAAGACTTAGGAGGACAGTTGATGTGCTGATGACCACATTCCCCCTTATTATGTACAGTTTGATTCTCCCGACTGAATCATTGTACTGAGTCTTTGACCTGTCATACTGATTTCTTCTACTGACTCTACTCAGTAGGTTCCAGTAGACCTAGCTCAACTGATAATTCTCTAAATCTGTTCTCAGCTAGTGGTTTGGTCAGTATATCTGCCCTTTGCTTGTCAGTATGGATTTTCTCCATTCTGATATCCTTCTTCTCGACATGGTCTCTGATGAAGTGGTGTCGAATAACCACGTGCTTGCATCTCGTATGGAGAACTGGATTCTGAGTTATAGCAATAGCACTTGTGGAGTCATAGTAGATGGGCACTTCATCCTGAGATATACCTTAATCTCGCAATTGTTGTCGAAGCCAAAGGATCTGGGCACAACAACTTCCAGCAGCCATGTACTCAGCTTCAGTAGTGGACGTTGCCATTGAATGCTGTTTCTTTGAAAACCAAGATATTAGCTTGCTTCCTAGGAACTGACACGTTCCAGAAGTTGACTTTCGATCTATCCTGCATCCTGCATAATCAGCATCAGAATAACCTGTCAGTATTAGATTATCATCAGCAGGATACCATAACCCTGCGTCAGGTGTTCCTTTTAGATATCGCAGAATCTTCTTTGCTGAGTCTAGATGACTTCGCTTGGGATCCGCTTGAAATCTTGCACATACACCTACATCATAAGTTATATCAGGTCGGGTAGCTGTTAAGTATAATAAAGAACCAATAATAGCTCTACAATCAGTAGAGTTGACAGAAGCTCCCTCTTTATCTAGATCGATTTTGAAATTCGTATTCATGGGGATTTTGACGGCTTGCTTGAGTCGCAGCCGAATCTTTTGAGAAGATCTCGAGTGTATTTGGCTTGATTGATGAAAATTCCTTCAGGTGATTGCTTTACTTGAAATCAAAGGAAATAGTTCATCTCTCCCATCATGGACATCTCGAATTTCTCCTTCATCATTTTCTCGAATTGTTGACATATAGTCACGTTTCTGCAACCGAAAATGATGTCGTCCACGTAGATTTGCACCAGTAGGATGTCATCTCCTGACCTTTATGTTGAACATGGTGTGATCTACTGTCCCCTTCGAAAACCTTTATGAAGTAGAAAGTCTGATAGGGTATCGTACCAAGCCCTGGGTGCTTGTTTTAACCCATACAGAGCTTTCCTGAGTCTATACACCTGATATCCCTGCTGAAAGTCGGGCGGTTGTTCCACATAGACTTCTTCCTTCAGTACGCCGTTCAGAAAAGCTGACTTTACATCCATCTGATATACTTTGAATCTTTGATGTGTTGCGTAAGCTAGGAATAGACGAATGGCTTCCAATCTGGCGACTGGAGCGAATGTTTCATCAAAGTCGATTCCTTCTGCTTGACAGTATCCTTTGGCAACTAGTCTAGCTTTGTTTCTGACAATGACGTTGTTTTCATCACGCTTGTTCTTGAAGACCCACTTAGTACCAATCACATGCTGATGTCTCGGTCTGTCAACAAGCTCCCAAACTTCATTTCTAACAAACTGGTTCAGCTCTTCTTGCACGGCGATGATCCAGTCAGCATCGTTGAGTGTGTCCTCTATTGACTGAGGTTCTTCTTTAGACAAGAAACAAGAATAGAGTGAGCTTTCTCCTTGACTTAATCTAGATCTTATCCTTATAGTTGCTAATGGATCTCCTATAATAAGATCTGAAGAATGAGCGTCGAGCCATGAACGTCTGAGTCTGGCTTCTTCTTCTGATACTACTTCTGCACAGTCAGTAGGTGTGTTAGGCATTTCAGTTGTACTGTTCTGTGATTGCAGTAGTTCAGTAAGAAGGTTAGGATATACTGAGTTTCCAGGTTCAGGGGCATTTAGCTCAGGAAAAGTATTTGTTCCCCCTGAGTTTATATTCTTTGTAGAGGTCTCAGTTACCACTGGGGCTTCCTCATCGACAGTTGTTACCTGTTGTTGATTCTATTCAGTAGAATCAACCGAGTCGCCTACATCGCTCGTTGGTCGAGTCTGAATTTCTTCATCGTCTGACTCATCATCCCAACAATGCTGGATCTTTTCAGCTTTGTCGTTTAGTGCGAGATCCTGTAGCTTGCTGCTAACATCTTCAGTTTTTGTCTTTGTAGTTTTCCTGTCCTCAGTAACAAACTCATCAAAAACAACATGAGGGCTTTCCTCCACGCAAAGGGTCCGATAGTTAAAGACTCACGAAGGCTTTATCGACTCGAGAGTATCCTAAGAATACTCCTTGATCAGATTTGCTATCAAAGACCTTCAACTGATCTTTCCCATTATTGTGGATAAAGCAAGGACAACCAAAGATATGAAAATGAGAAATAGAAGGAATTCTCCCTTTCCATAATTCGTAGGGTGTCTTCATGTGTTGTTGTGTAAGTAGTGAGCGATTATGAGTGTAGCAGGCTGTGTCAGTAGCATCTGCCCAGAACTTTGAGGGTAGTCCAGAGTCTGCTAGGAGCGTTCTTACTGCTTCTTTAAGTGTTCTGTTTTTGCGTTCAGCAAGTCCGTTCTGCTGAGGGGTGCGAGCTGCTGATGTTTTGTGCTTAATTCCCTCCTTTTCGCAGTACTCTTTAACTACTGAGTTGAGAAATTCTGTTCCTCTGTCTGAGCGAATTCTCTATATCTTGATGTCCTTTTCCACACTGAGCTTTTTCAGCAGTTTGGGCAACTCAGTCATGACATCAGATTTGTTGGCTATGAAGATGACCCATGTATATCTCGAGTAGTCGTTAATAACGACGAGGGCATACTTCTTGCCTCTTATAGTCACTGGAGAGACTGGCCCGAATAAGTCCATGTGTAGCAGCTGAAGGATTCCATCAGTGGAAGGTGACGGAATAGGTGGATTGCTACTCTTTGTCTGCTTTCCCTTCAAACATGCCTCACAATTCCTGTCTTTGATAAACGATTCGTTGGGCAGTCATCTGACTTTAGAGTTCTTGGCTAGCTTGTTCATAGTCTTGAAGTTCAGGTGGCTGAGTCTCTTGTGCCACGGCCCATCCCGCCTTGTCACCGGATTTCGTACGTGCGAGTAAGCAAGCCTCAGGTTCTGCGGTTTTCCAGTTTGCAACGTATATATTCTTCCTCCGCGAACCTGATAACACTGTTTTCCCTGTAGATTTATCAACAATATCACAGAAACCAGCGTCAAAGATAACTCTATTCAGATTGTCACAGAATTGACTGACATAAAGGAGATTATGTTGAAGTCCTTCAACATATGTTACTCTTGGAACTGAGGCAAAGCTCTAATTCAAGCTTATTCTCTTTGATCTGCGGGGTTCTTTGGCTCAGTACAGCCAGGGCATCCCATAGTTCCTTTGCCGTCTTGCAGTCTTGCACCGTCCCGAGGTGAGAATCACTAAGCGTAGTCAGGATTGCATTCCGCGCAACTCGGTCAAGGTTGTGCAGCTTTTTCTCTTCTGGTGTGAAGGCAGATTTTTCTTTGGCGACCTTAGCACCTGTCTATGCTCCTACACCTCCCACAGCGGCAAATTGTACGATGTCGATCATGGGAATGATGGGTCCTGTCTCAAGGACGTCCGTCATGCTGTCATGCAGCGATGTGAGGTGTGCCTCCATTCTCACACGCCATACCGTGTAGTTCTCTACTGAGAACATCGGTACCATCCGAATACCTGACATATCAGTCATTATGGGTAAAAATATAAGGATGAATGAAGAGATGCTTGTGCAGTGAAAAACGTTTTCAGGATCTGTTCGAGAAGACCAGTAGTTCAGAACCGGTGATCAGAAGAACACCCTTGCTCTGATACCAATTGTTGGTCCGGAGACGATAGTCAGGTGTAGAGGGGGGAGGGTGAATACACCTGAGCACAGTTTCTTTTCTCAGAACGTGAAGGACAGCTGAGCTGTAAGTTGCAACTGACGAACAGTGCCAAATAGTAACCTTCGATCGCGGGTCAGAAGTGTGCCAACTACTGAGCTCTCCTACTGACTTTTGTCAGTACTTGAAACTCAGTTGGAGACTTAGTGCGGATAAGAGTGTGGGGCCCGGAGATTCGTCTCAGTTTGAAAACGTGATTTTCACAAGTCATGTAGTTTTGGCTAGTGTGCTTTTAAGAATACGTTTTATGCAAAGATATGATTTTGTAACAGTTTGTATGCAATGCAATAAAATAGTAGATAACACAAGCAATTTTTAACGTGGTTCGGATACGCAAGATCCTACGTCTACGGTCTTGCCGAACAGGAGTTCTTGTTGATTTATCTGAGCAAGTCTCAGCAAGGAATCTGTGCACTGGACAGACCCTTCTAAGTTATAGTCCTTAGCGACTTTACAAATCAAACCGAGGTTTGAAAGGGAGGGAATAATCTCCAACTAGGAAGGAGTTCTTATAGTAAGAACGATCACTAAAAGTGAACTCCTTCGAATTTCTAAGCTATAAATATGGCAATGAGCTTAGCTAGAGAAGAGGGATCTAAAGAACTCTAGAGAGAAGAACTAATGATATTCTATTGGGCAAGTTCTTCGCTAGATTGATCTTGAATGCGCTAGAGTTGTTCGAAAGCTTGAGCGTTTTTCCCTTGATATCCCGTGCGTGAAGCTCGAATTTCTTCTCTATTTATAGTCGTGAAATAGGCATATGTCCGTTGGAGACGACGATGCCACGTGTCACAACCTTCCAAAGAAAACGACCATATTTTTGAAATGTTGCAGCAGAGCAGTTGACACTGTACATGAGAGCAGCTTTAGTTGGTCAGAGCAGATAAAGCGTTGTCGGCTTCTCATTGGTCGAGGTTTGTGGTAGATGAGATTGTGTCAGATATCGGAGTTGACTCTCCCTAATCCTCGTATGTCTTCTACTGACTTTTGAAATTACTTTAGCGGCTGGGTCGTTTTCTGTCGGATACAGTAGACTTAGGACAGTCTCTGTCTTCTTCGTCAGAGTCGGCTGACAAAGGATATGGCTCCTGAGTAGGGTCAGCTGATGACTGCAAAGGTACTGAGCTTTGCATGAAGTTCTTCTGCTGATGTCTATCAGCTGATGAGGTGTCTTCTACTGAAGGTGAGGATCACCTGAGGATCACCTGATGACAGAATAATACATAGAAGACGTGGAGTTTTGGAAGGTAACTTCGACAAAAGATCAATCCAACATTTTACCCCGTACAGGACTTAGACACAAAGATAAATACATAAAAACAGTCTAACCTATACATCAGCTAATCCTATCAAGACACTACACTACTGATATCAGCTGGGTTTTGGGATCTTCAATTCCATAGTACTACTATGATTTCCCCCAATATTATTTTAACCACTAACAGCTGAATACCATCTACTGACTCATAACCCAACATAACCTCATTCTATATATAGTTAAGTTTAAGTAACATGTTTGATTAGAAATATATACATGATTGGAATTTTTTTGATCCTTTAATTAGAAAAATAAAAATAAAAAAATATGATAGAAAAAAGATGAGTGGAATAAGGGAAAGAAAATAAGACGAAAATACAAGAAAGATAAGAGAAAAAGTTTAACTCCGTATTGAAAAGGAACAACATTTAAAAAGGATAGAAGTAAAAAATGTTAAAAGAAGGAAAACAAAGAAATGGCCTTTGTGGGAATTGAAACCGCAACATGAATTACTTCCCAAAAGACACCTACCACCTGTAATTTAGTTAGAAGTATTCAATAATTTAATACTCGATAAATTAATAACTGCTCTAAGATAGTATTCTTCTTCGGTCCTGACTCGGTCCAGTGTAAAACATAATTAAATTCAATAAGATAATAACATAATAACGTAATAATTTTCAGAAAAGTCATGGTTCAGTCAATATCATGAATTAATAATCATTTAAAATTACCAATAACAATAAGACAATTTTGTGAAATATGTATGTTTTTTCTTAAAACTCAAGTAATCTCATCTCTAACTTTTCTAATTACATAAAAAAAACAGTGTTGTTTTCTCGAACTGCACCATAGAATTGTGAAGAGCTCTAGACGCAATAAGTGCTCCCTTGTGTGAACTTGTTCCAAATGAATTGTATTATCTTTAGTGTTTTTTAGTGTTCATAAGGCATTCTTTTTCCTTTTCGCTGGGACCAGGAGATTGAATCTAGCCGTAAGAAGAATGCTTGGTATAAATAACTCACTTCTTGGTCTTCGACCCCCTCAGTCACTATGAACACCTCCGACCAGTGCAATGGGATGTGTCTATTTATCTATCTCTTGATTCGAAATACAGAATGAAAATCCCAGGTGGAATGTTAACTATATCATTATACTTGTTTTTTTACATGAATAAATTCATTATTTTTTAGCAATTTAATATAATCAATTGGAGTAAATGAAATTAAGTAGGATATATATAGATAAACTTATAACGTCTTATATTCATCTAATTAAAATTCGATTTCGTTGAAGTTCGAAAACTTTCTCTAAATTAATAAATCTCTAAAATAATAAAATCTCATGATCTCGATAATATTAGTTTAGAGAGGTTTAACTATAGGGACTGGTTTTATAAATTTCAGGGGCACCGGATCCCACTGTCCCACCACTAACTACGCCCCTAATTAAAATAAATAGTGGTGTGAATGAGGCCCATAAAATAAAAAAAATAAAAAAACGTTGAGGCACATAAAAAAAAGATTTTTGTGTGTGTGATTCTATTTTTCTTTTGGAAAATAAGATATTTATGTGGGATAATCCCAAAAAAATAGAAGACGCTTCACTTGGAAGAGAAAAAGTAGTTAGTGGAACGGAAAAAGTAGTTATGGACTGCGGGATTCCCCTGAGTTAAAAAATACAACTAAAATCAAATTACATTGTTTATTGAAGATTGCGAAACACCACGACCACGGCACTACGCAGCACCATAGAAACATGGATATTCCGACAACTGCACGTAGGTTTAACGCGGTTGGTTAAATTCTTGGAAACAGCCACAATTTCAACTCACGCTTGAAATAGTCAACTTGCATCCCAAGCTTTCTTCAAAATTCGCGTGAGAGGGAAAGAGAAAGAGGGGATCGCGAATGGCGGGAGGGTGGCGGGTGCTGGCTGCAGATTTCGCAATGTCTTTTATGTATGTGTGGTCGAGCGTACTCAACAAGATGCTCATGCACCGAATCTTGGGCTATGGAGCTCACCAACTTGAGGGCCACATCATCAAATACGCACTTTCTATCCTTACCATGTTTTTCTTCGCATTAATGAGCAAGGCCACCAAAGGTGGGGCCTTCAATCCCCTCCCGCTGCTCTCCGCCGCCTTTTATGGGGATTTTCCCAATTTTCTCTTCACCCTTGGCGCCAGACTCCCTGCTCATGTTAATTTTTTTATTTTTTAATCCTGAGACTTTTTTTGTAGTTTTAATACATATTTATTGATTTGGTAGTGTAATTCTGCAATTTGGATCCACAACAGAGTTTTAGCTGAAAATTTTGCAGAAATTTTTTTCGCATAAATTTGTACTTATATGCGTGTTGGCTAAGAGTTTAGTCGATTGCAAATTCTTATTCTAGTTATAGAGAGGGGTGTATTTTGGTGGAACTTAAATCTGAATTGAGGAAGAAAATCACATTGTTGATTTGATACTCCCTTTGTCCCATTAAAAGCGTCTCCTTTCTTTTCGGTTTGGAGATTAAGAAACTTTATTTAGATATATATTTTATGAGTTTTAATTATATAAAAAAATAAATACATTTTTAAGGAATGGTTCCTGGGAAGGAATGAAAATTCATTCAAATTTTATTTAGCATAGTTGAGGCAATTGATTTATTTTTTTTGATCTTTTTTAATATTGTAATTAAATAAATAATCTAAAGATTTCAAAAAATTAAAAATTATAATTTTATAAATTCGGAGCGGAACGGAATCGTATGAAAGTGAAACTTTTGGAGAGAGGATGTGTATAAGAATATGAGGTGGGTAGTTAGTAATGAGAGACCCCACCTCATTTTTGAAATATATAGTTAATATTACCATTTTAGCACAGGAGACACATATATTAGGGCAACATAATCGAAAAAGGTGGACGTTTTTAATGGGAGAGAGTAATTCAGTAGGCTCTTTTTTGTACTTACTCAATCACAAACCTCCTCTCCGTTTCCAAGAATTCAACTTTAACGATGATAAATGGTGCTAAGAATTAGTATTTCTCTACTCATTCAGTTCTTAAATTGCTGAAAGATCTGGTCTCCCTGCCTACTCAACTATCCCTTAGCTCCACTTTCCATGATCTGGCCATCTACTTTTGCTTAAGATTCTCATTAGAACTATTTGAGTTTTAAGAGATTATTTTTCCATCTCCAACTATACTACAAAATTCATTTTGTATTAGGGTTTTAAGAGGTAAGTTGCTCCAACTATATACATCTCTTACTGCAAAACTCAAAATAAATGAGTTTTTGAACAGTTAATACTCATAAGTGAGTTTCCATTATTCAATACTCATTAGACCATTCTGCAATATTATTTATTTGTTTTTCAGTCCTTTACCTTTCTTTTTCTAGTTCAACAATGGCAAGAAAATATTGCATTTGTAGAAGAGACAGAAGATAACAATGGGGAAGAAGATGGCGGTTGTGTCAAACCAACTCATTTGCAACGTATTTATATTAAATTTAATTAGGTTGGACTTGATATTTTCTTTGTTTTAATAAATGAGTTTGGGCTTGGTATCAAATGTAATTAAACAAATTTAATTACTATGAAACAAAATTCTTGAACTTAATTACTATAGAAAACATTCTAATTATTGTTTCTAAAACTTTACAAAATTTATTAGTGGTTTCAAAATTGAGTGGGTTAATGTGAAATTTAGAAAAAATATATAGGTGAAATTGAAAAGATGTATAAAAAGATTGTGTTTGATGGTTGGAGTTAACTTATTGTTTGATGTGATAGATATTGGAAAATGAGCTTGGATCTAATGTAAATGGTTGAAGATTCTCATTAGTAGTTGTAACTTAAATTCCCAGGAACCAGGCTAGATTCTAAAAGCAAGTTCGTGGTTGATTCACATGGAATAGGATAAAAACTCGGACCTAATTTATATTTTAAGTCTTCTTAGCTATATGTACAATGGGATGCATCAAGAACTAGTTTCTTGTTATTCTCAATGACTCTTCAAAGCTTCATTGTTTCTGCCTTTTGTGATTGCAAAGCCTTTTCTCCTCATAAACGCCATTCTTCTCATTTCTATTTCAAAGGTCGCTGGGGCAATTTATGGAGTCAGGCTCATCTTAGACACCTTCCCCGGAACAGGACGAGGGCCACGTTTGAACGTTGGCATTGCTACGGGTGCATTGACAGAAGGTCTGTTGACATTCTCCATAGTGTTCATTTCCCGCGGGTTAGCTATCAAGGTTAAGGATAGCTTCTTCATGAAAACATGGATCTCCAGCTTATCCAAGCTTACCCTCCACATCTTAGGCTCTGACCTAACTGGTGGTTGTATGAATCCAGCCTCTGTAAGTATCTCCTTGTATTGCTGTATTGGTTATGCAACCGGATCTAACGACATATCTATGTCTGCTCGTTAGGTTATGGGGTGGGCTTTTGCCAATGGGGAGCATATAACCAAGGAGCATTTGGTTGTTTATTGGCTTGCTCCAGTTCAGGGAATCGTTGCAGCGGTTTGGGTGTTTGGAATGCTAGCTCGGACTAAGAAGGAAGAGGCTGTACCTGCGAAGAAACTCAAGTGACGATTAGATTAGAATAGATAGCATTCTTGATTCTTCTCGGATTGTATGTTGGAATGTTGCAAGATTCTCAGTGCTATTGATTGTTGCATCATGAGTATGGAAAACAAAAACAATTTCCTGGACATTAGAAATATGAGGTTTTGCAACATTTAGCAAATTCTGAGATTATCTGTAACAACCTTGAGTGTTGTTAATGGAGATGTATAATTTTTTTGATATTTTTGTATGGATAAGAGATAGAGTAGGTAGCAGAGATAGAGAGAAGATTCAGAATGTAAGAACAAGAAGAAAATAAGTTACTGAAATTCTGCTTGCATATCACTTCCAGTTCACGCTACTAATAGTCAGAGCAACAAAAGGAAAGAAACGTGTTTCTAAACAACATAATACAATAACGTAAAAGACAACGTGGACTCCTCTGAGCCGTCCATCGCCTCCGCTGATCCAACGATCTGGATCCTAGCCCCCTTTCTTAACATCCACGGTCCAGATTATCAAAACTATTCTCCGCATCCCAAAATTCCGAGTCTTCTCTCTTCATCATTCCTTCCTCTTCCTCTTCGATCAAGTTCAATTTGATTACCATCAGCTTCTCCTCTGATTCTTCACCCTTCAATTGACCGTTCGTCTCTCCATCGATCATCTCAGTTAGTGGAATTGTTACAGTACCCATCTCTTCTTTCGAGCCTTGACCCCAAGGCTGCAGATTAGGAGCCAAGGTCCTCAGGTAATCTTCCTCTACCCATCTCTCCATGCTTGCTCCTCCAACCTTCCAATCTACCAGATATGAATTGATCTCCCTCCAGTGGCGTAGCCAGGAAATCGAGCTAGTGGGGGCCAATTTATTATAATTATATAAACACATGAGAAGATAAAAAAAAATCATAGCACCATTTACATCACATTACAAAGCCTATCAATTCAAAACCAAACAAAAGATTTTCATAACATTTCCCTTCTGTTCTTCATGTTTTGAAACCGTTGCATAATATCTTCATTGGTAACATATACAAATACATCTCTTTCGATATAAGGCACCAAACAGTCATTTAACAACTTGTCTCCTAGACGATTCCGCAAAGCAGTTTTAACAATCTTCATTGCTGAAAAAGCTCTCTCAACTGTAGCTGTAGCAACTGGCAAAGTTAGAGACAACTTAACTAGCAAATAAATCAATGGAAAAACATCATGTTTCCTTGTAGAAACCATCTTCTCAACAAGACCTCCAAGCCCCGACAATTCTGAAAACCTTTCATCCATGCGCGCATCAACTACAAAGTTTTGAAGTTGAGTCTCAAGTTCATACAAGGCAACTTCACTAAACTCAATGGGATAAAACTTGGCAAGACAAAGTAGCTTCTTAACATCAAATGCAGCAAATGAGTTTTTGGGATCAATGCATAAAAGTAAGTCCGTGTTCACTTCATCAAAACGTTGATTCAACTCCAGACCTTGCTTATCAATCACAGAATAAAATACCTCAACTCGATAATAGTGGTCATTTGTCATTTTCTCAACTCTTCTTCTTCCTCTTCCTCGAGCTGCATAATCACCTTCCATATTTATCATAGCTATCTCATTTTTGCTACAAAACTTAGAGACTTCAGTCACCAACATCTCCCAACCTTCATCTCTCATTGTCTGCAAACGTGATTTTGCTACCTTAACGAGATTCATTGCAGTAACAATATCCTGATCCTTTTTTTGTAGCACTTGAGATAGTTCATTTGTTATCCCCAAGATTTGCCTCATAAGGTGTAACACAAAGACAAATTCAAACCGACTTATAAGTTCTAACAAATCCAAAGCTTCAGCTCTTTGTGAACCATCACTACCACTCTCCCCAACATATTCAAGAACATCAACAACAGAAGTAAATAAATGCATCAAGTTGATGAGAGTACCGTAATGAGAACCCCAACGGGTATCGCCGGGCCTCTTCAATGTCATATCCTGATTCAATCCACTTCCGGTCTTTATCTCTTCACTTGCAATGCCTTCAATAATCTTCTTTCTTTGCTTTTCCCGAAGCAAATCTGTACGCTTACAAGAACCCCCAACAACATTGCATAAACGTGCAATAATATTAAAAAAAGTCCCAATGAATGAATGATCCCTGGCAACAGCAACAATTGTTAGTTGAAGTTGATGAGCAAAACAATGCACATAATAAGCATGAGGGTTCTTCTTAAGTATTAAGACTTTCAATCCATTGAATTCACTACTCATGTTACTTGCCCCGTCATATCCTTGACCTCTCGCTCTAGAAATGCTCAACCCACATCTAGATAATAGAGAATCAATACCCTTCTTAAGTGAGGCTGCAGTTGTGTCTCTAACATGCACAAGACCAAGAAATCGTTCAATGACATATCCTTTCTTATTCACATAACGAACAACAACACCCATTTGCTCTTTGATAGATACATCCCTACACTCATCAACTAATATGGAGAAAAAATCATCTCCAATATCATTAATGATAGCAATAGTCGTCTCTGTTGCAGCTGCATTTATGATATCATGTTGAATTTCCGGTGATGTAAGTTTCAAGTTGTTAGGAGCATTCTTCAACACAACATTAGCTATCTCTTCATTAGTAGAAGCCAACACTTGCAAAAGCTCAATAAAATTCCCTTTGTTCAAGGATTCTTTCGACTCATCATGTCCTCGAAAAGCTAGTCCTTGCATAAGAAGGTAGCGAAGACAAACAACTGAAGCCTTTAATCTGCAACGATAATCAATCTTTTTTTGCTTTGATACCTTAGAAAGAGACACCTCTATGTGTTGGGCTTGATTCATCAAATCTTCACATGCCAGTCTACATGTATTGTGATCACTATTATGATCTCCAACATGATACCTCAATCTTTCTTTTTTGCGCCAGTTACTAAACCCTTCACTAACAAAAGCATCATGCTTTTTTCACTACTTCCCAATGCAAAAAGATAACAATATAAGCAAAAAATAGCATCTTTTTCAATGCTATATTCCAACCACGTTTTATATTCATCAAACCAAGAAGGAACAAATTTGCGCTTTCTATTTCCTTCTATTTTTTGTGGGAAGACATGATTTCGTGGTTGGCATGGACCTTTTAATAAGTAAAATCTGCGCACCTGCTCTATTAAGTTTGGAGGATAACTTCTTATTGGAGGTCGTAGTCCTGGATCACTTGGAAGATTTTTTAAATCAACTTCCACCAATGATGCTTAAGGTTGAGGATCAACTCCAGTATTTACTTTCTCCGATGATGGCTCAGGTGGAATAAGTATAGGATTATTACTTGTTGAAGAAGAAGCATCATTCTGCTTTGCTACCAGATTAAAGTAGCGTTTCATTTTTCTGAAAAACAATAAAAAGTAGCTCTATATATTAGCATACCAAGAAGGAAACAAAATTCTAAGTAATAGTCAATAATCAAGACTAAAGAATCAAGAGTAGCATTAAGTCAAAAATTGATAATTGTAATTTGTAAATCGCAAATTCGCAGATTGCTCAATGCAAACCCTAAAATTAAAATACATTTCCCCTTCCTTTCTAGATGGAAGAGTTACTTAGTTCGATTAGCAACCACATCAAAACAACCATAAAAAAATATGTGCTCAAATACTCACAAAAAGGAATAAATGAATTCACCACCTAATAATCAAAAGCCCCAAATTGGTGTTGGGATTTTGACAAGGATGAGATGAATCGCAAAGATTTGAAATTTGGGGGCATTAACCGAGACACAGTAGTAAAACTCTCTAGGTTAGGAGAAGAAAAGCCGGATCCAAAATCGCAACTTAATTATTTTTGAGTGAGCAGTAGCATTCAAAGAAGAGAGACCAGATTCACCTGAATCACCTCACCTGCTTGCTTTAATAAAAGTGAGAAGACTCGAGCACGTCCGTCAAAGAAGAAACCGAACAGCATGAATCGAACAAAATAAGCCAAATGGAAACCCAGTAAATTCTTATTTCATGAAATGAAAGAAGAAACCCTCCACGTAAAAAAGAACATCATGAAATGATAGTGTAGATGTAATTTTGTGGAAATAGATATACGAATCAGCTTGGGATCGAATTTTGGCCCAAATTTATTGATATACGAATTTGGGGATATACGAATCAGCTTGGGATCGAATTTTTTTGGCCCAAATTTATTGATAAATATTTATTGGCCCAAATTTACTGATATACGAATTTATTGGCCCAAATTTAATACATAAATATTTTTTTTCACGAAATTACTAAATTACCCCTAAAAAAATTCAAATTCCAGTGGGGGCAGTGGCCCCCACTGCCCCCCATTGCCTACACCACTGTCTCCCTCCCCTTCTGATTAACCTTGCTTCTTTTCCCTTTAACATGAGGTGTAAGCTTGAGCTCTCCGGTGGACTCAACCTCGGGTAGAGACCCGATCACTTGTCGTCCCGGTTTAACCGACCGTTTCAACAGAGAAACGTGAAATTCAGGCTAGATTTTGGCCCCAGGAGGGAGTTCCAGTCGGTAAGTATACTCACCCGTCTTCGCTATGATTTGATAAGGCTTGTAGTACCTAGGAGATAACTTCTGATTGTGTCGCATGACCACCGTGTTTTGTCGAAATGGTTGGAGTTTGAGGTATGCATAATCCCCTACCTTGAACTGCCGATCGACCCTCTTCTTATTTGCATTCACTTCCATCCTTTCTTGAGCATATTGTAAATTTTCCTTGAAAGACTGTTGCATTTCTTGTCTCCTTTGAACCAACACTTCACTATCTACCGATTCTATTGAGGGGAAGGGTCCCGTTAATAGAATTGGGGGAGTGTACCTATACATAGCCTCAAAAGGTGTCATTTTGAGGCTAGTATGGTGTTGGATATGAGTCAGTAGATGATACTCAGCTGTTGTTCGGTTAAAAGAAAATTGGGGGAAATCATAGTAGTACTATGGAATTGAAGATCCCAAAACCTAGCTGATATCAGTAGATTAGTGTGTCGTTAGGATTAGTTGATGTATAGGTTAGACTTGATGTATTGTTTATTGTTTTTGTCTAAGTCCTGTACGGGGTAGTTGTTGAACTGATCTTCTGTCGAAGATACTTTTCAGAACCCCACGTCATCAGTGTAATCGCTTGTGTTCTTCGATCGTCGGTGATCTTCCACTCGGTCGAAGACGACGCATCACCGACAAATCATCGGTAGAAGACTACTCCCACCGATAGTCATCGCGGAAGAACGAAACAAGCACGATACATTCGCGGTCGCCGCCGACCTACTCGGTAGATGCCCCGTCGGCCGACTCGGTGAAGAAGACAGAGACTTTTCGCCCATCGTATCCTACGGAAAGCGACCCAGCTATTCAAGTCTTTTCGAAAAGTTCAGCAGAAGACATACGAGGTTGTTGAACGGTCAACTCTGACATTCTCACCAACTACAAACCTCGACCAATGAGAAGCCGACAACGCTTACCTACTCTACACAGTAAAGTTGCTCTCATGTACGCACATTAACCGCCCCGCCGCAACAAGTTCGAATTATGGCCGTTTTCCTTAGAAGCTTGTGACACGTGGCATCGTCATCTCCAACGGACATATGCCATAACTCACAACTATAAATAGAGAAGTTTTTGAAGCTCCGAGTGACGGAATTTCGAAGGGACAAGCTCAAGTTCATAAACGCTCTAGAACACTAAAAGATCATCCAGAGGAAAACTTGCGTACTTAGAAGATTTCTCAGTTTTTCTCTCTAGAGTTCTTACATCCCTTTCTTCTCTAGACTAAGCTCATTGTCATATTTATAGCTTAGATTCGAAGGAGTTCACATTTAGTGAATTGTTCTTATTGTAAGAACTCCTTCTCAGTTGGAGAAAATTCCCTTCCCTTTCAGACTTAGGTTTGGATTGTAAAGTCGCTAAGGACTATAACTTAGAGGGAACTGTCCGAGTGCACGCATTCCCGCCGAGGCTTGCTCGAGAATAATCAACAAGTTCTCCCGCCTTGTTCGGGACCGTGGACGTAGGATCTTGCGTATCCGAACCACGTTAAATCGCTTGTGTTCTTTTACTGTTTTATTACATAGCATTCAACTGACTTGAAAATCATAAGCTTGCATAAAACGTATTTATAAAACGCACAGCCAAAAGATTTAATTTGCTAAAACGTGTTTTCAAAAAAGATGAATTTCGGGCCCCACACTTTCCGCACAACAGTCTCCGACTGATTCTCAAAGTACTGACAACGATCGGTAGGGAGAGAGCTCGATGGGCCGACTCACTCTGTCCCGCGATCGAAGGCTTATTTGGCACTGTTCATCAGTTGCAATCAACAGCTCAGCTGACCTTCATTGAGAAAAAGAAACTGAGCTTAGGTGTATTCACCCCCCCCCGCTCTACACCTGACTTATCGTCTCCTGGACCAACATATGGTAATTTGTGTTGTACCAATGCTCTGCCAAGGGGAGCCATTGGAACCATTGCTTCTGATTTTGTTTCACCATGCACCGTAGGTAGGTCTCCAGACATTGATTTTGTTTCCCATCTGCCTGTGGATGATAGGAAGAAGTTAGGGCTAATTTCACCCCCATAAGTTTGAATAATTCAGTCCATAGGGTACTGGTAAAAATAGGATCCCTATCTGTGACTATGCTCACTGGGAATCCATGTAGTTTCACAATATTATCTAGGAATAGCTGAGCTATTTTGATGGCAGTGTAAGGATGGCTGAGCCTAATAAAATGTCCCAGCTTAGTCAATCTGTCAATGACCACTAGAATCACACTTCTCCCCTGAGACTTAGGCAAACCCTCTACAAAATCCATACATATGTGTGTCCATGGCTGTTGGGGTATGGGCAATGGGAGGAGCAGGCCTGGGGTTCCTACCCTTTCAACCTTGCATTTGTTACAGATATCACAGGCCGTAACCCATTCCCTCACTTCATTTTTCAATCCTACCCAGTAGAAATATCTCTTCACCCTCTGGTAAGTTCCTTCTACCCCTGAATGCCCTCCTGTAGCTGAGTCATGCAACTCTTTAATAATATTGCTCCTTAACTGCTTCTGACTTCCTACCACTATTCTGCCCTTGTACCTTAGTATGCCTCCTCCCAATTGATAATCAGGATAGTCACTTCCCCCTACTGCCTTGGCTTCCATGATTTTGGAGATTTCCTTGTCCTCTGTATAGCTCTCTGTAACCTTTTCCATCCAAGAGGGAACAACTAGTGAAGTAGCCATGAATTCTGGCCCAATCTCATCTCTTCTGGATAAGGCATCCGCAGCCTTGTTCTCTCTTCCCTTCCTATAATAAATAGAATATTCATATCCTAACAACTTAGGAATCCACCCACCTCTGCTGCAGAGGAGTAGTGATCTTTTGGTCCAGGAGATGCTTGAGAGCCTGCTGATCTGTCTGGATTATGAAGTTGATAAGCACGTATTTGTTGCATTTTAATTACCGATTTTATGTTCGTTTGCCTCGGGTTTATGTGTGTAGGAAGTGGATATAAGGCGAAAAGGTGATGAATGTTGCCTACGTAAGAGCGGAGCTGCATGCATGCATTATGTGATAAAATGAGTTTTTTTGGGCCAGATTATTAAACACAAACTGGGCAGATTCGGATCTTCCATTTGGGCCAGCTTAGTGGGCCGAAGAAATGTCTTAATTGAGGATATCATGAAGCCCAGCCCATTTATGTTGGTGGAAAATGGAGGGAAAGACTTTGGTTGAGCTACAAGGCTATGACAAGGAGTTGTGCAGAATAGTACAGTAGCAGGATGCTTTTCCTGCTACAGCCGCCCAAGATGGCAAGAAAGTCCTCTCACAAACTGATCCGCTCCCATCAACTCCGCCCAGATTTGTCCAAATCCGCCCATATCTTAATTAATGCATGGAAGGGATCAAGACTTAAAGCATGATGTGATGAAGATTTGTTTTGTTATAATATTATTATATTTTGGCTATGTAAGGGATAATATCCCACAACTCAAGACATGAACTCACATACTTTATCACTTTTACCTTAGCATAATTTTTAGTATTTCTCTCTCTACCTTATTTTCTCTCTAAATTTCGAAGCTCTTTTATGTTCTTGCTCATGTTCTTCAACCTTCAAGATAGTAAGCTCTTTCATTTTTGCCTCTGCTCAATCATTCAACTCGTAAAGATCTGCCTCAGTATGTTCTTTATTATCTGCACTGTTTCGTCCATTTAATGCTGCATTTATTTCTGTTTAGTTAAGGGTTAGAAGTTATTGTTCTTCAAGTGACCTTTCTGCATTTATGATGTATTTGTCTTGCATGTTTTCTTGCTTTCGTAGTTTAAATATGAGTAGCTAAGTCTAGATTCGGCTAGGGCAGTGAAACACCCGATCCTTGCCTTCCATGAGATCTTAATGTGCTTAAAATTGGTTAGCTAAGTGTTTCTGCCCAGATCTGCGTAGATGCCGGTTTTAGATAACTTAGGACCGATCAACCGATGTTAACTGGGCTGGTATTGAACAGGCAGGGGAGATTGTAGAGTTACTTTCATGCTCAACATGGGTAGCTTGCTAGTTCGGTTTCTTGGATATTCATGCTCCTTAGTTGTAGGTCTATGCAATGCTCAACATGGTAGATCAACACTAGGGTAGGGAGTAGGTTAATGCTCAACATTCCTTCTCCATTTCAAGAATAAGATTTAGGTGCGTCCCTGCTCAACACGGCACCTTAACCGAGCAACCTTAGGAGACCGATTAATCTTAGAATCGAGGATTGGAGGCCGATTAGTGTGGATCTGCCCAAAGCCGAGTCGCTTTTATATCTGTTCTCTTCCCCTGTTTTAATTGCGCAATTTATGATTATTGCCTAGTTTTAATGAAACCCAAAATTAATGGTGGTTACTAACCAAACCCCTTTTCGGTCTTTAGAGATAAATTGTTTATATCTACCCATTCCCTGTGGATTCGATCCCTGCTTGCTGACTATACTTGTATTAGTGTAGTTGTCTGTCGCAGGTGTTATAAATATTGTTTGGTTCGCATCCGGTTTTAACGACGAAATTGGGTCCGACCAAAATGGCGCCGTTGCCGGGGACTGGCGTTTTGATTTAAACTAACCTTTTCTACTGACCTTTTTATTTTTTTATTTTTTATTTTTTGTTCTACCCAAGTGTTTCTTCTAGGTGTTTATGAGTGGCTCGTTCAACCCAAATTTCTGGCTAGACCTGAAATTGAGAAGACTGCCAGGAGACTCATGAAGGAGACACGGTTGCGCAAGCAACAAACCGAACTGGAGTCGCAGGGCGAAAGAACTGTGTATACAGAGACTGCGAGTGAGGCCGGGTATCGAAGCCCGCCCACCTGTAACAAGACACTCAGTTTGTCCGGGGAGAGGACCAAGCTGAGAAGGACCAAACTGCCCAATCTGAGAAGGACCAATCCGACAAAGAAGAATCTGATTCTGAATCTAAAACAGAATCCAAAACAATCATGGAGGAAGATGATCCAAGGGTCCTCGAAGTCAATGAACATACTGCCAGGAAGAGGAAGGACCCTGTGCAGATTGCCGCCTATGGTGAAAATTCTGTGGAACTCAAGGCAGTGGTGCTGAATGCCCTGCCCAAGTTCTATGGCAAGACGAATGAAAATCCATTCTCATTCTTGAATGAATTCGAGAAGATATGTAGGCTCCAGAAGAAGACTGGCCAACAAACTGACAATCACGTAAAGCTAGTTGCATTCCCTTATGCACTATGCGACAGAGCCAACATGTGGTACTCGAGTCTGCGCACAGACTCTATTGAGAGTTGGCCACAAATGGAGACAACCTTCCTGGAATATTATTTTCCAGCAACAAAGACAAGCTCCCTGAGGAAAGAAATATCAAGTATCCGCCAGGAATATGACGAACACCTCAGCGAGTATTGGGAACGGTTTAATAGATTGGTGGAAGACTGCCCTAATCATAAATATCGAGATGGAGAACTATTCCAGTTTTTCTACCAAGGCATGACCATGAAGTACGAAGACTTGGTAAATTCCGAAAGTGGAGGAGGATTCACACATTTTAAGATTAGTGAAGCCAGACAGTACATTCAAAGATTGGTGGACTCAACAAAAGAGTACGACAGAGAGCACGCCAAGAATTTGAGGAAGGTAGCCCAAGCAAGTTCTTCAGATTATGAAAGAAGAACTGAAGACCGAATGGAAAAGATTGAGAAGATGCTGAGCCAGGTGGTGAACAAATCAACTTCAGCAGATCCAGTTGAAGTAACTTGTGGTGCATGTGGCGAACTCGGCCATTCCTCCATTAGATGTACCATGGGAGCAGTTGAGTACGAAGATGCAAATGCAGTGGGAGGGTATCACTTCATGAAGAATAGAGATCACCCTAACCTCCGATGGAGACAACCAGAAGACCTTCCCCAACAGAGTCAATCCGGCTACCAATCAGCTCCACAACACTTCCAACAGCAAGGCTTCCATAATCAGAGTGCACCTCCACCTGCCCAGAACTTCTATCCACAACCTCCGCAGAACTTCCAAAATCAAAACTTTCAATCCCAGCAAAACCACAACTTCCAACCTCAACAAAATTTCCAACAGCCCCATCAGAATTACCAAAATCAACCTCAGCAGGACTATCAACAACCTTCATCAGTTTACCAACCACCAAACCAAGCCACTCAACCAAATCAGAACCAACCTCAATTACCGCCCATCCAGAACCAACCCTATAAACCACCACATCATAGGGGAGGTGCACAACAAAATCAAAATATGCCACAAAGGAATTATCGGACAAATGAGGAGTTATGGAATGAATTCCAAAATTCCCAGTTTGAACAGAAAGCTGGCATGAGTGCATTGTCCAAGCAGCTGGAACAACTAGCTAACTCCTTGAGGGATATCAAAGGAGATCAAGGAAAAATCCCTGCCCAGGTACAGATCAATCCAAAGGAGGAAAATGCTAGTGCAGTGACTTTGAGGAATGGAAAGGAGCTGCCAGAGCTTGTAAGGAAGGAACGAGTAGCCTCTGGAAAAGATGAAGCTGAACAACCAGAAGATGAGTCACAGAGGCTAATCGCGCCATTGGCCCTACCACCTTTCCCTTCTGCCTTGCTGAGGAAGGCCAAACCAAAGAAGGATGCCATTAACTATAAGGCATTATTTGAAAATCTGGAAATAAACATACCATTGTTGGAAGCTCTTAAACTCCCACAATTGGCCAAGTTCATCAAAGAGTTTATAGCTGGAAAGGTACCCGATGGAGAAAAGGTGATAATGGAAAAGGCTGCATCTGCGATGATCCAGAAAAACCTCCCAGAAAAATATGTTGATCCAGGAGCATTCACCTTACCATGTTTGATTGGTGAGAAACTAATTCCACGTGCTATGTGTGATCTGGGTGCCTCAATTAGTGTGATGTCCCTCTCTGTTTACAAGACCTTGCTTGGTGCGGAGCTAACTGAAACAAGAGTGGTGATGCAGCTTGCGGATAGATCATGTATCTATCCAGTTGGATTGTTGGAGAATGTCCTAGTGAAGGTAAATGAGTTTGTCTACCCAGCTGACTTTTATGTCATCAATACTAATGATGAAAGGATCAAAGGAACGGCTGGGGTACTTCTGGGCAGACCATTCCTGGATACAATTAGAGCCATTATTGATGTGCATGAAGGCACGATTAGTATTTCTTGGAATGGAGAAAAATACAAACACAATATCTATGATGCAATGAAACTGCCGACGGACGTTGAGAATGTCAATACACTGGATGTGTACACGCCCCTGGTCCAAGATCATCTACCAATGAGTTTGTTCAAGGCAAGGAGGAGCCAACCACTACACAAGAATCAACCCAGCTGGACACTCATGGGATGAGTGACATTGAAGTGAAGGAAGCGGTTATGTCCTTATATGCACAACCAGCAGCTGAGGAATGTGTCAACAGTATGACTGGGCTACCTCAAGACCAGATTCCGGAGAAGCCTTTGCCATCAATCATTCAACCCCCTAAATTGGAACTCAAACCTCTCCCAGCTCATCTAAAGTATGCATACTTGGGAGATAAGGATACGCTACCGCTTATAATCGCAGCTAGCCTCGCCCGGAAGAAGAAGCCGGGCGATCTCGGTTCCGCAAAAGCATAAAACTGCTATTGGGTGGACCTTGGCAGACATCACTGGAATCAGCCCAGATGTCTGCATGCATCATATTCTTATGGAGCCAAACAGCAAACCAAGCAGAGACGCTCAACGCAAGCTAAACCCTAACATGAGGGAAGTTGTTCTCAAAGAAATTCTGAAGTTACTATCCATGGGAATCATCTACCCAATTTCAGATAGCAAGTGGGTCAGTCCTGTGCATGTCGTGCCTAAGAAGGGAGGAATTCAACTGGTTGAAAATGAGAAACAGGAGCTAGTCCCAACACGTCCGGTCACTGGGTGGCGGATGTGTATCGACTATCGCAAGCTCAACAATGCTACATTGACCAGATGTTGGAAAGGTTGGCAGGGCAAGCTTATTTTTGCTTTCTGGACGGGTACAGTGGGTACTTTCAAATACATGTGAGTCATGACGATCAAGAAAAAATGACATTCACATGCCCCTTCGGAACTTATGCATATAGGAGGATGCCATTCGGATTGTGCAACGCCCCAGGGACCTTCTAGAGATGCATGATGAGCATCTTCTCAGATATGATTGAAAAATGCATTGAAGTCTTCATGGACGACTTCACGGTTTATGGGAAGTCTTTTGATAACTGCCTAAGCAGTCTGGACAAAGTGCTCGCCAGATGTGTTGAAAAGAATCTCGTGCTCAACCACGAGAAATGTCATTTTATGGTCACGGAGGGTATTGTTCTAGGCCATGTCGTCTCAGAAAAAGGAATTGCGATCGATAAGGCAAAAGTAGACCCGATTGCGCAATTGCCATATCCTACTAATGTCAAGGAAATCGAGGGATTCCTTGGACATGCGAGCTTCTACCGAAGGTTTATCAAGGACTTCGCCAAAATCGCTCGGCCATTGACTAAGCTCTGCTGCAGTTGGATGTGCCATTCGAGATAACCGACACTGCAAGGAAGCTTTCAAATTGTTGAAGGCCAAGTTAACATCTCGCTCCGATCATGCAAGCACCGGATTGGGATTTACCATTTGAAATCATGTGTGACGCCGCCGACTATGTAGTTGGTGCGGTTCTTGGACAAAGGTCAAGGCGAGAAAAACTATGTCATTTATTACGCTTCCAAGACTCTCAACCCTGCCCAGTGTAATTATACAACAACTGAGAAGGAACTCCTAGCCATCGTGTTTGCCTTTGAGAAGTTCAGATCCTACTTGCTAGGATCTAAGATTATTGTTCATACGGATCATTCAAAGATTGAAGTACTTATTGTCCAAAGCGTAATCCAAGCCGAGGCCGATCGAAGTGGATATCTTGCTCCTCCAAGAGTTTGACCGGGAAGTCAAAGATAAGAAGGGATCAGAGAACAAAGTTGCTGATTTCCTAAGCAGAATATCCATGCCTGCTGATGGAATCCAGATCCGAGAGACCTTCCCAGAGGAGCATTTGTACGAGATCAAAGAGGTCAACAACATCAACCTCTCCATGTATGGCACTGAATTTTGCAGTGCAGTGGGTAAGCTTCCTTGGTATGCTTCTATTGTTAATTATTTAATCACCAAGAGAACTCCACATGGAATCACACGAGCACAATCTCTCAAGCTTAAGAGCGATTCAAAGTATTATTTTTGGGATGAGCCCTACTTGTGGAGAGTTGGGGCAGACCAAGTCATCCGGAGATGTGTTCCTGAGGAAGAACAAGGTAATATTCTCAACCACTGCCACTCCTTAGCATGTGGAGGCCACTTTGGAGCAAAGAGGACTGCACGAAAGGTACTGGACAGTGGTTTCTTTTGGCCTTCCATTTCACGTGATTCCCATTTTTTCTGTAAGAGCTGCCCTCGCTGCCAAATGACTGGGAACATCTCTCATAGAGATGAAATGCCCCAGATACCGATAAGATTTTGTGAAATCTTTGACGTATGGGGTATGGATTTTATGGGGTCGTTCCCCAGTTCATTTGGTAATCTTTATATTCTGCTCGCTGTGGACTATGTGTCCAAATGGGTGGAGGCGAAGGCCACCCGAACTAACGATTCCAAAGTTGTTTCTGGATTCTTGAAGTCCAACATCTTTAGTAGATTCGGAGTGCCCAGGGCTATTATCAGTGATCAGGGCACACATTTCTGCAACAGAACCATTGAGGCCCTGATTAAAAAGTATGGTGTCCAACATCGCCTTTCCACACCATACCATCCACAGTCGAATGGGCAGGCAGAAGTATCCAACCGAGAAGTAAAGGGGATCCTTGAGAAGACGGTAAATCCCTCCCGAAAGGATTGGAGTGGAAGGCTTGATGATGCCTTGTGGGTTTATAGAACAGCGTATAAGACTCCAATAGGGATGTCCCCATATCGGTTAGTATTCGGAAAGATGTGCCATCTGCCTGTGGAGATTGAGCACAAGGCATTCTGGGCAGTTAAGCAAATCAATATGCAGCCCTCAAAGTGTGAGGAGGAAAGAAAATTTCAGCTCCAAGAGTTAGAAGAATTGAGAATCGAAGCATATGATGTTGCAAGCTGGTACAAAGACCGTGCGAAATTTTGGCATGATAAGAATATAAGGGGAAAAACTTTCCAGGTAGGACAATAGGTCTTATTGTTTCAATCAAAGCTGAGGCTTATGCCTGGGAAGTTGCGATCACGCTGGATTGGGCCATTCAGAGCTACAGACATCTGCCCAAACGGAGTTGTAGAAATTGTTGGTCTCTCATCTGAGAAGGCATTTAAAGTTAATAGACACCGTTTGAAGATTTACCATGATCCATCCGAGATACACACAGTGGAGAGCGTCGATCTCTTCCCCGTTCCACCATCAAACTAATTGCTGAAAGCAATGTCTAGCCAAAGACGTGAAAGACAGGCGGCTGAGGGAGGCATCCCTCATATTTTGTCATTTTGTATATTTTTTTTGTGAATTTTGTTCTCTGCCCAGGGAGGGGCATCCTTTTACTGTTGCCTATTATTATTATTATATTTCTGTGTCTAACGGTTATGCAGAGGGACTGGAATGCAATTTTGAAAGGCGGAAACCCTTGCCAGCAAGATTCGGGGGTCAAAATGAACTACTTAAAAAATCCAAGGATTATTGTGCAAGGGGCGGTTCAGCTTTCTCGCACCCCTAGGGCAGCAATTTAACTGCCCCCTTCACATCATAATAAAGTTCATCCATCATTTCTCCCGCCTTCAATTCTATCTCCTTCCCTTCTCTGCTACAGTTCTCCGCCAGGCTTGCACAGTAGCCGCCTCCGCCACTACTCCGCAAATGGCGCCCAAACCGCAAGCAACCGCCCCTCGTCGGCGTTCTCAGCGGTTATCCGCAACCGATAACACCAGTTACTCTGCACTCCAGCCTGCCGACGTGCCTGACTACCCACAACAACCGGCTGAAGAGGAGGAGTACTATGACGCCGGTGATGCAGCCCCACTGACGGGACCAAATGTTGATGAGGAGAGCCCTTCGACCTCCACGTCCATGGCCTCGACCCCGACTACCTCGAGGACGACCAAGAGTGGGAGTTTCAAGGCTTCCGTCATATTGTCGACTTTACCACCAAGGCCGAAGTGGACTCTCTGCTTCAGTTCGATGATCCCCTCAGTCAAAGGGCTATGCGCCGTGAAGACAAGAAATGCTTCCAAGGTAAGCTTTACGATCCCTCTCTCTTCGAGAAGCTTGGTGTGAAAGAAGAATTTGAGGGGTATTTTCATGCTTTGGGTTGGGATTGGTTGCTGCAACTAGAACCACTTGACAACTATGAACAGTTGGTCAAGGAATTTTCATGTTCGTTTCAGTTTGAGGCAGCAGAGACTGTGCTGGAAAAATGCATTTCCTTCCGTGTGTGTAATACCTGGTTTAAACTGTCGTTGGCTGAGTTTAACTACTGCTTAGGCATAATCCCCTCCCCCTACATGTTGTCTGAGTCATATCTGTATGCTGTGCATGGGATCCCTCCGGATATGGAGGACTATGCGTCCGCCCAAGAGGTCTGGGAGACTCTGGCCCCAGGAAGCAACCAACCTTTTCAAACTTCCAAAACTGATGCTTACCATATCCAGAACCCAGTCCTCCGCATGGCCCATCTGTTCATTACTTACAGCCTAACTGGCCGTTCTACATCCTACTCCAAGATCTCTTACCAAGAGTTGTTCTTCATGTACTGCATGCTTAATGATGTGAAACTAGACTTAGGCTATTGGATTGCTCGTGTCTTTGCTGATATCCGCACCACCCACACCCGCCACTTCACTCTGTCTCACCTGTTTGGTCAATTCTTCCATCGCCACTTCCTGCTGCACAGTACCCACCTCTTAAAATGAGTCAAGCCTGCCACTGTGTTTTCTATGAGGAACCTAGAATTTGCAAAAATTGTTAACAGTGATGGCGAGATTCTCCTGTCGGGGCAAACAACCCCGAGCACTACTGTTGTTGCGGCACTTCCTCTTCTCGCGCGGGAAAGCATGCCGGATCTTCATCCTCTCGATCCAAGGAAGTGGACACAGAGCTCTCCGGGCAACTTGCGGAGAGCGGATTGCGGCGATGCGAGGCGGCTCGAGGCACTAACCGGGAAGAAAGGGAAAGGGCGCGGCTAAGCCGCGCCGTCGTGAATCGGTTTCTACTCACTCCCCCTTTTGTTTGTGTGTCTTTTGTTCTTGTTTTTGTTTTGTTCTTTTGTGTGTGTTTGTTTCCCCCCCCTCCTCCTCTACAGTGTGAGGAGGGGGTGTGTTTTTTTTTATTGTTGTGTGTCCTCTCTTCTCCTTTACTCTCTGCCTGCTTGAGGGCAAGCAGGGCTTTAAAGTGTGAGGAGGGATTGTTCGGTGTTGTCTTTTTGTCTTTTTTCTGCCCTGAACACTCGGTTTTATCTGCTTGAGGACAAGCAGGCCTCTAAGTGTGAGGAGGGGTATTTTTAGTTTTGTTGTCTGTTTATATGTAAGCATGCCATGTTTCTCCAAGTCTGCTATGTATTATGATTGCCCCCTAACCTAAATTTTTTTCAAAACTTAGTGAATCGCAAGCATGTTTGCATGTTTTTCTTCACTGTTTGGGATTAGAAGACGCTAGGAACGATGAAGTAGGGGCAGATATTGAGTCTAAATAAACTGCACTAAATAGTCAGGATTGAGCCTAGAGTGGGACATTCCCCACTTACTTCTTTTTGAGAGAATAGATTTCACAAAGTCGTCATATTAACATACCATGTGCACCATGTGATAGAAGGCACTAGGGATAACCTTAATTCTTGCCTGAGTTTATATAACCCTTGCCCAAATATCCCCTAGTAAACAAATTTGAGCTTTGGCATGTTCATTCAATCAGTCACTAAATAGTAGCCTCTGCCTATTTTTAGACCTTCTCTTGGCCCTGTTATGTATATATGCTTTTGAACACCTTGTGCAACTGATGAAATCAAAGATCTGTGCTGAAACTGCCTATTTAGAGGTGTATATTGTAGAAAGGGAGATTGGGAAGAAAATTCAAATAAGTTCAGCAGCAAAAAGAGTAAAAGAAGAAAGGTGCTTGAAAAAACAAAAGAAAAAGAAAAATGATGCACCTAAGAAAAGAAAAGAAAGAAAATTTATATCCTCCCAGGCTGCTTATCATTAACTCCCTGCCCTGTTTCAAATCTTTATTCCAGCACTTACTTGCACAAGCCAAGGGTACTTTGCATGTATGCATGACAAATGATGCACAATAAAATGAGCCTAGGACCTTTAGGATCCCACCTTGGAATATCATTTCATGGTCCTTGGCCCCATTACAACCCAAGAGAAAAAGACCTTTTTGATGGTGCTAATTGGTTGACTTAATATGGTGACTGCGTGTGTTTAGATTTAAATGAGCGGCTGTCCAGACTAGTGTAGCTGAGTGCCGAGTGAAACGTAAGAATGACTCAATGCCTGCCCTATTTTGACCTAGTTGATTTTCCTAAACTTGTTGATGCATGTTTCTTGCGTGAGATCTCACTTTGATGTGCTTTATATTCTTGGTTGGGTGCTATTATTTACATGTGCAGAATTTGGTTTTGCTTGGCAGCTTGTCGTCTTTTTGTTTTTTGTGTGTGTCCGTGTCTTCCTTTTATTGTGTTTCCTCTTTCTTCTTTGAGTCTGTTTGTGTGAGTCGTTTTGGGGGGAGTGGAAACCGAGCAACATTCGTGCTTAAAGATTCTCTTCATACTTGAGGGCAAGTATTGCTTAAGTGTGAGGAGGTTGATAAGCACGTATTTGTTGCATTTTAATTACCGATTTTATGTTCGTTTGCCTCGGGTTTATGTGTGTAGGAAGTGGATATAAGGCGAAAAGGTGATGAATGTTGCCTACGTAAGAGCGGAGCTGCATGCATGCATTATGTGATAAAATGAGTTTTTTTGGGCCAGATTATTAAACACAAACCGGCGGCGTTCGGATCTTCCATTTGGGCCGGCTTAGTGGGCCGAAGAAATGTCTTAATTGAGGATATCATGAAGCCCGACCCATTTATGTTGGTGGAAAATGGAGGGAAAGACTTTGGTTGAGCTACAAGGCTATGACAAGGAGTTGTGCGAGAATAGTACGAGTAGCGAGGATGCTTTTCCTGCTACAGCCGCCCAAGATGGCAAGAAAGTCCTCTCACAGCTGATCTGCTCCCATCAACTCCGCCCAGATTTGTCCAAATCCGCCCATATCTTAATTAATGCATGGAAGGGATCAAGACTTAAAGCATGATGTGATGAAGATTTGTTTTGTTATAATATTATTATATTTTGGCTATGTAAGGGATAATATCCCACAACTCAAGACATGAACTCACATACTTTATCACTTTTACCTTAGCATAATTTTTAGTATTTCTCTCTCTACCTTATTTTCTCTCTAAATTTCGAAGCTCTTTTATGTTCTTGCTCATATTCTTCAACCTTCAAGATAGTAAGCTCTTTCATTTTCGCCTCTGCTCAAGCATTCAACTCGCAAAGATCTGCCTCAGTATGTTCTTTATTATCTGCACTGTTTCGTCCATTTAATGATGCATTTATTTCTGTTTAGTTAAGGGTTAGAAGTTATTGTTCTTCAAGTGACCTTTCTGCATTTATGATGTATTTGTCTTGCATGTTTTCTTGCTTTCGTAGTTTAAATATGAGTAGCTAAGTCTAGATTCGGCTAGGGCGAGAAACACCCGATCCTTGCCTTCCATGAGATCTTAATGTGCTTAAAATTGGTTAGCTAAGTGTTTCTGCCCAGATCTGCGTAGATGCCGGTTTTAGATAACTTAGGACCGATCAACCGATGTTAACTGGGCTGGTATTGAACAGGCAGGGGAGATTGTAGAGTTACTTTCATGCTCAACATGGGTAGCTTGCTAGTTCGGTTTCTTGGATATTCATGCTCCTTAGTTGTAGGTCTATGCAATGCTCAACATGGTAGATCAACACTAGGGTAGGGAGTAGGTTAATGCTCAACATTCCTTCTCCATTTCAAGAATAAGATTTAGGTGCGTCCTTGCTCAACACGGCACCTTAACCGAGCAACCTTAGGAGACCGATTAATCTTAGAATCGAGGATTGGAGGCCGATCAGTGTGGATCTGCCCAAAGCCGAGTCGCTTTTATATCTGTTCTCTTCCCCTGTTTTAATTGCGCAATTTATGATTATTGCCTAGTTTTAATGAAACCCAAAATTAATGGTGGTTACTAACCAAACCCCTTTTCGGTCTTTAGAGATAAATTGTTTATATCTACCCATTCCCTGTGGATTCGATCCCTGCTTGCTGACTGTACTTGTATTAGTGTAGTTGTCTATCGCAGGTGTTATAAATATTGTTTGGTTCGCATCCGGTTTTAACGACGAAATCGAGTCCGACCAGAAGTGCCTTCCCTGAAGATAGTTTCTCCACTTTCTTACAGCCATCAACACAGCTAGGAACTCTTTTTCATATGTTGACAGTCCCATGTGCTTAGTTCCTAGGGCCTTGCTCAGATAAGCAATTGGTTTCCCTTTCTGGGATAGGACAACTCCTATACCTGTTCCTGAGGCATCTGTCTCCACTGTAAACTCCTCAGCAAAATTAGGAAGTGTTAGTACAAGTGCTGATACCATTCTTAGCTTGAGTTTCTGGAAGGCCTCTTCTGCTGCATCAGACCATAAAAATGCTCCCTTTCTTAGGAGATCAGTAAGTGGCTTGCTGATAACTCCATAATCTTTAATGAACTTCCTATAGTATCCTGTTAAGCCCAAGAATCCCCTCAGTCCCTTAATGTTTGTAGGGGAGGGCTAGGTATTCATGCAATTCACCTTCTCTGGATCAGTAGCTACCCCCTTCTCTGATATGGTGTGGCCCAGATATGCCACGCGATTCTTCCCCAAAACAAGACTTGCCGAACTTAGCAAATAATGTGTTTTTCTCCGGTATCCTTAGAACCTCTCTCACCTCCTGTATATGATCCTCCCAAGTAGGGTTGTAGATCATAATATCATCAAAAAACACCAGCACTGACTTCCTTAATTTGTCCTTAAATAACTGATTCATTAAGGACTGGAATGTAGCTGGCGCATTACACAGTCCAAAGGGCATCACCAAGTATTCAAAATGTCCATGGTGTGTCCTAAAAGCAGTCAAATACCTAGACTCGGTAGCCATCAATATCTGGTGGTATCCAGATCTCAAGTCTATCTTAGAAAAATATTTGGCTCCATACAGTTCATCCAGCAGCTCATCAATCAAAGGAATTGGGTAGTCATGTTTGATGGTTAGGCTATTTAGGTACCTATAGTCTACACACATCCTCCAGGTTCCCTCTTTCTTCTTCACCAACAATACTGGGGAAGAAAAAGGGCTTTTACTGTGTTGGATTTCTCCATTACTCAATAGTTCAACCACTGTTTTCTCTATTTCGTTTTTCTGATGGTGAGAGACTCTGTATGGGGCTTGTTGCTTAGGGACACTACCAGGCCTTAGCACAATCTGATGCTCTACTCCTCTGTGGGGTGGTAAACCCTTAGGAGTTTCAAATACAGTTTTAAATTCCTTCAACACAGTAGTTATTTCAGCATCCTTCTTAGATTCTTCTCCTTCCAATTGCCATAGTGCAGGATCCTCAAAGTTTGCAGATCTATCCTGCAAATATTGGGTACATGTCGATGGGCCGAGATTTGATTACAGGCGGTTGTCTTCCCCTTGCTGCAAACAACTTAACCCTTTTCCCCATATGCTTTACAGAAAAAGACATCTCCTCATAATCCAGGACAATAGGAGAACTGAACTTCAACCAATCAGACCCCAGTATCATGTCATACCCCTTGGTATTTAAAATTCTAATGTCAAACACAAACTGATGATCCTGCATGATCCAACTAAATCTCTTAATTCTCTCTTTGCTAATCAGCTTACTTCCATTAGCCACCATAACCTTGACTGGCCTAGCCTTCTCTACCTGGCCACCCATATCATTTGCAACTGAAGAGTTCAGGAAGCTTAAGGTACTTCCAGTATCAACTAAGACCCTCAATTTCTTCTGGTTCACTGTACCCATAAGCCTCATAATACTATTTCTTGATTCTTTCACTATGGAACCTAGGCTAATGATGGCCATGCCTAGTTCCTCCCTTGCATCTCCATACTCTTCTTCTCCCTCCACTTCCTCCAAATTATGCAGGTAATCAGCCTGCTCCTCACTTGACATGATCATGAAATTAACTCTTTTGTTGCATTTGTGCCCAGGCATAAATTTTTCATCACAATTGTAACACAATCCCCTTTCCCTTCTCTTATCCATCTCAGCAGGTGTTAGGAGTTTGAAATCATTCCTTTTGGGTGGTTTAGAAGATTTGAGTGGTGAAAATCTGGTATTTCCAATAGTCTCCACTCTCTTGGTGTAGTGTTTTGTTGTTTCCTTGAGTTTCCTAGTCAAAGCCTCATTGTTCAGACACTGTTGTCTGGAAAGGTGTATGGTTGTGTCTAAATTTGGAATGGGGAACATTTTTACTGCCTCCCTAGTTTCCCTATCCAAGCCGCTCAAGAAGCTAGCTGTCCAATACCCTTCCCCAAATTGTCCACATTGGGAGTGGATAAGAAATGATCTCAGCTGCTCAAACTTCTCCACATACTCCTCAAAATTTCCCTCATTTACCAGCTTAATAAATTCCCCAATGATAGTGGACTCCTGCAAATCTCCAAACTTTGCAGTCACCATACCAATGAATTGTTCCCAGTTCAACTATTCTCCCTTCACAGTTAGATTATCATACCATTCTGCCGCCTTTCCATCAAGGTGGAGTGATGCATAGGATACCATTTGTTCCTCTGGTATACTGGTTACCATTCCCCAGAAGGTTCTACACCTCTGAAGCCAACCTCTGGGGTTTTTTCCTTCAAACCTAGGGAAGTCAATCTTAGCCCTAGAAGCCATTAGTCCTGTATTACCTCCTCCCCTCTGCTCAGTCCAACTCCCCTCTCTAAACTCCCTCTCACCTTGGTTGTTTTCACGAGAGAGGCGGTTGTGGTGCCTTCCCCCTCCCCTTGTGAAACCTGAACCACCCCTCCCTCCAAAACCATACCCAAAACTAGGTGGCATGCCCCATTGTGAACTGCCTGCTCCTAGAATAGATTTTTCCCTGTCTTCAAGCCCCTGGTTTCCCATCTGCCCTCCATTCAACTCCAAACTCCCTCCCTCTTCCCTTCCCCTAACCCTTGATTGTTCCCCATGGATTAGTGCTGCAGTTGGTATTGTAGGCTGTCTCTGGTTTTGGGTATAGTGGGGGTCTGGGAAAAAACTAGGGTTTATCTGACTGGGTGCTGGGGATGTGAAGTTGGGGTTTGGTGGACTAGTGGGTTCAGGAGACTGGAAGAAAGGTTGCCCTTGCATCAGGGTGGTGTTCGGAAATGTAAAGTTAGGGTTAATGAAGTTTGGGTTGGGATTTTGGAAATTAGGGTTTTGAAGATTTTGGAAACTAGGGTTTTGAAAATTTACTGAGGGTGGTGTATATGGCGAATAGGGATAGTTTGGGTATGCCATATTTGAGGCCATAGCGTTGAGAGCATGTACCAATGTCTGATATTGATTATTCATGTTTGTAAATCCATTTTGAATCCACTCTTGTTGTGGATGTGTTGTCGATTCACAGGTAGGAAGTTCCGGCAGCAGCGGTGTGTTTTTTGGCTGGTCACCATCGTCGGACGGGCAAGGATCGATTTCACCATCCTTGGGTGTGGGATGAGTTGAACCGCAGCTCATGATGGCTTTGATACCAATGTAACAACCTTGAGTGTTGTTAATGGAGATGTATAATTTTTTTGATATTTTTGTATGGATAAGAGATAAAGTAGGTAGGAGAGATAGAGAGAAGATTCAGAATGTAAGAACAAGAAGAAAATAAGTTACTGAAATTCTGCTTGCATATCACTTCCAGTTCACGCTACTAATAGTCAGAGCAACGAAAGGAAAGAAACGTGTTTCTAAACAACATAATACAATAACGTAAAAGACAACGTGGACTCCTCTGAGCCGTCCATCGCCTCCGCTGATCCAACGATCTGGATCCTAGCCCCCTTTCTTAACATCCACGGTCCAGATTATCAAAACTATTCTCCGCATCCCAAAATTCCGAGTCTTCTCTCTTCATCATTCCTTCCTCTTCCTCTTCGATCAAGTTCAATTTGATTACCATCAGCTTCTCCTCTGATTCTTCACCCTTCAATTGGCCGTTCGTCTCTCCATCGATCATCTCAGTTAGTGGAATTGTTACATTATCTCAAGTCCATCACACTGGAACAAAAACTGATCCAACAAACCATACAGCGAAATGGACCAGGCCCCAAATAAACAAGCCGAAATAAATTCTTATTATGGATTCCAATTCCTTAAACTCCAATCACCAAAAATGGGAAATGCGAAATAAACCGAAACCCATAAACAAATCAGACTACCTAAAACCCTGATTTGAATCTGCTGCGCTTTCAAGTTTCAGCGGGGGAATCTGCACACAAGAAAATCTCGATTGAGAACTTATCCAGTACGATTGAATTAAATGAGTGAGATCTCTTACCCTAAATTTTCTGATTGGGCGATGCTCATCACACCAATCTTGTAATATTTCTTTTTCGGATTGTCTCTCCAATATTGCAATATTACCTAAAATAGAAAGAAAATGAATGGACTACAACTAATTAAATAAGTGAACCTATTATTTTTTACTTTACACTATTATTTTATGCCACTACTTTATACATTTACACCTACCATCTTAAAATCAGTACCGAAATCCCAACATCACAAGATTGTTGGGACAGAGAGAGTATTTTATTCGAATACAACTAATTTATTTAAAAATATTTTAACCTAAATTATTTGCAAGTGAAATATTCATAAATGCGCACAATAATTATTGTTCTTAAATACTACTCTCTCCGGCCCGGATGAAACGTCTTATTTCTTTCCAGCATATATAATTTATAAAGTGGACTTTTGTGTGTTAGGAGATAGAATAATATGATTGGGGCTAACAAAAAAAATTGTGAGATAAACTTTTTTCTTAAAAAAAATAAGACAATTATGTGGTACAATCAAAAATACAATATAGGACAATTTTATGTGTGAAGGAGGGAGTGTTAAGTTGTAAAATACTTAATACTCCCTCCGTCCCATTAATAGTGTCTCATTTTCCTTTTTTGGTTGTTCCATTAAAAGTGTCGTCCCAATTCTAAAAAAGGTAAGAAATATGTAGACGCTAATCAACCACTCAAAAGTCAAATAATACACACCACAAAACATCATTTTCTTAATAATCGTGCCGAAAAGGAATGGGACACTACTAATGGGACGAAAAAAACAATATTTATGGCAGAAAGCGAAACACCACCACCATAAAGAAACATGGATATTCCGACAAATGCACGTAGGTTTAACGCAGTAGGTTACTTCTCGGAAACCTCCACAATTTCAACCCACACTTGAAATAGTCAACTTGAATTCCAAGCTTTCTTCAAAATTCGCGTGAGAGGGAAAGAGAAATAGGGGGATCGGGAATGGCGGGAGGGTGGCGGCTGCTGGCCGCAGATTTCGCGATGTCCTTTATGTGGGTGTGGTCGAGCGTACTCAACAAGATGTTCGTGCACCGAATCTTGGGCTATGGAGCTCACCAACTTGAGGGCCAAATCATCAGATACGCAGTTTCTATTCTTAACATGTTTTTCTTCGCATTAATGGTGAAGGCCACCAGAGGTGGGGCCTACAACCCCCTCACGCTGCTCTCCGCCGCCTTTTCTGGGGATTTCTCCAATTTTCTCTTCATTCTTGGCGCCAGAGTCCCTACTCAGGTTAAATTCTTTTTCAACCCTGACAATTTTTGCAATACATATTTCTTGGTTTATTAGTATGAAATTCGTATTAATTCTGCAATTTGAGTTTAGCTCCCTATTTGTATCGGTTGTGTATTTTGTTAGATGTGGCAAAGTGAGTTTTGTTCCCATGAGTTTAGTCAATTGCAGATTCTGATTCAGTTTGCAGAGAGGGTGTATTTTGATGGCAAATCTTGTATTCACTTTTCATTAGGCTTTTTTTTGTGCTTCCAAGAATTCAACTTTGATGAGTATAGACTCTAGAGGTGCTAAGAAGTAGTATTTCTCTTCTCATTCAGTTCTTGAATTGCTGGAAATCAGAAACTTTATCCAGCAAGAGATCTGGGCTCTCTACCAACTCAACTATACCTACCTAAGCTCCACTTGACATGATCTGAACTGTAATTGCCTCAGTTTCAGGACCAATCGGGCAGCATTTGTTTTGCTTTTGCTTGACATTTTCATTAGGACAAACTGAGTTTTAAAAGATTGTTTTGCCATTTAGTAGTTGCACCTAAATCTCAAGGAACCAGTGTTGTTACAAGTTAGTGGTTGATTCAAGTCTTGTATGGTTTTAAATGGCTTTTAACATTGATAATAATGAAGTTGATCAACCTTACGGTATATGATAATAACTCGGACCTCATTTGTACTTTAAGTATTCTTAGCTATTTCTACAATGGGATACTTCAAGAACTCGTTTCTTGAAAATTCTTAATGACTCATAGAAACTTCTATTGTTTCTGCATTCTGTAACTGTGTAAAGGAGTTCGTTCTTACAAAAGACTTCTCCTCATAAACGTCATTCCTCTCATTTCTCTTGCAAAGGTGGTTGGTGCAATATATGGAGTTAGGCTCATCTTAGACACCTTCCCTGGAATAGGAAGAGGGCCACGTTTGAATGTTGACATTTCTAAGGGTGCATTGACAGAAGGTCTGCTGACATTCTCCATAGTGTTCATTTCCCTCATGCTAGCTAGAAAGGTTAAAGATAGTTTCTTCATGAAAACATGGATCTCCAGCTTATCCAAGCTTACTCTCCACACCCTAGGCTCTGACCTAACTGGTGGTTGTATGAATCCAGCCTCTGTAAGTATCTCCTTCTATTGCTCTACTGGTTATGCAAACAGACCTAACGACATATCTATGTCTGCTCGTTAGGTTATGGGGTGGGCTTTCGCAAATGGAGAGCATATAACCAAGGAGCATTTGGTTGTTTATTGGCTTGCTCCAGTTCAGGGAACAGTAGCAGCAGTTTGGGTATTTGGAATACTAGCTCGGAGTAAGAAGGACGAGGCTGCAGCTGCTAAAAAACTCTAGTCTGAAGATTAGTTTAGAATTGGTAGCATTCTTGATTCTTCTGGATTGTATGTTGGAATATTGCAAGATTCGCAATGCTATTGAATGTGTGTATTTTGAAAAAGGTGCTTAAGATAAGACTATGAAGGAATGAAGCAAAGCAAATTTACCACATATCATTATTTTTTAACACCTCCATTTTCGCTTGAATCTGTCATCTTGAAATGAAAATACCGCAAATTGGTACAATTTTATGAACATCCTGATGTTGTGGTCTAGTCAGATTCTCTATTCTCATGTTTCCTCTCTGCATTGTCCTCGATTTCGACTATGGGAGTGATGGAAGATTCCTTAACTTGTTCATCAACAGGAATGACAAACTTGTTTAGATCAGTAGCTTCACTTTCAACCCTTTGTTTCAGACTGTCTTCAATGCCACTAGATTCTAGGTTTAGCAGAATCTCAGGAAGAGTAATGGCATTATCCTCTCCAAATGTGTTTCCCATTTCAATGTCGATTTTCTCCTTCGAGTTGTCCTCAATGGCATCATCATCCGTGGGATCTGCAGTCATGATATCTTCTTCTTGAACAAATGCTCTGAAATCAAGCTTTGAAGGTGGCATTCTGGAGAAGAACACTTCTTGGAAGTTCTTGATCAGCCCTCTATTGTATGGATTCTCCTTCTTGTCATAACGGTACCTGAAGTTCTCATACGTCGTCTGCACAACACAAACGATCTAACTTCTAAGCTCAAGCCAACCGGTGATACAAGAGGAAACACTGGTTGATTTAGTAACCTGGTTTGTGCTGATCAGGTAGAAATGGAAGATTGTGAGACCACCAACAAACCAAACAGCAATGAAGCAGTAGACTATCAGACAGACTGATAAAATGTCACGCGACATGGCTTTAAAAACACGGTCGTTTCCTCGGACAATGTTGATCCAAGACACCACAAACACATACAAGCATAGGATTGTTGATGTTGTCACAAACATGTAGAAGTACCTGTAGTTTCTCTGCTTAAAAAAAAAGCATTTAATCCAAGAGAATATGTTTAAGAATGTAAGGATGTAAGAATACTTACTATGCCAATGCATTGGCCTACCCATGGACAGTGGTGATCAAATCTCTCAACACAGTTGTTGCAAATGGAGCAGTGTGATGCACGAGGAGGGCGATACAGCAAGCACGTGTCGCAGAACTTCACCTTCACCGCGTGCCCATTCACAACTACATCCTTTGTCCGTGGCAGTTTGAGGTTAGGCGTTCGGCCATTGACCCACTCCATGGAAGGAGTGTTCATCTCGAATGTGTCATCACATTCAGGAGGCCTCGTGTTCCTTGGCACTATCCCGGGATCTCTGCTGGATGTGAGGAGAAGGAAGAACACATCCTGCAACACACATAAACATATTCAGATTGGCCTACTTTTCAATAAAAAAGTTGGACCTCAACAATAATTAAGAAACAGTTAGGATAGTTGGCTTACCAACATAGTTAGCATAACAGTCACTATAAGTACAGGATACCAAGAAACAGCAGATTTGTCTTGTCTACTACAATTTCTGATGATAGATAATATCTTTGCACAAAATGCAAGTGCAGGGATCACGATGAGGAAGGCCGAAAGAAACAAAGAAGATACATCTGGACCAAAAACTAATCTTCCTCCAAAGTAGAACCTCTGCATCATCCAAACAACAGTCCATGCTTTATATTTAAATTCTGCAATCAAAGTCTTCATACGTACTATTGACTACAAACTTGTTAAACAAGAAGAGGGAATTCCAATTCAATTCTTGCAAGTATGGGAACTTCATATTATCCATCTAAAACTCAACTCTTAAGAAAAAAAATTAGTCAAATTAGTAGTCTGTTTTGATCTCAGTAGATGACATGTAGTGCAGCTTAATATGAATACATCAAGAAAATCTGATGTTCTTGGTTGTAAACGAAGATACAAATATGAAGAAAAGTTCTCTTGAACAAATGATCAAACACAATAAATACCATCAGCCAAACAGAACATAAAGAAATGGGCTTACATTGCTTCCTCTCCAAACTTGATAAAGCCTCTGCGGTTCAGGGTTTTCTTGGTCCATGTATCTTCAAATATTCAATGGAATAACAGAAAAACAATCTGCTGAAATATCAACTCAAATTCTTGTCTGGATAACAATAGTATAAATCTCCTTCCTTTACTCAAACTTATTTACAGAGAAAAAAAATATAAAAATCACACGAACTATCTACAACCTCATGCTTCTTCAACTTTCTTGATCATTAAGAATCTAGTGAGTCGTAAAGGGTCAAATGGTGTTTGGCCAGAGAGAGATGCGAGTGGGATGATCAAGAAACAGCTGCCGTTCTCTCTGTTTATGTTTATACGATTCTGCAAAATATTTTATTTATTTATTTCCTTTATGCATTTGTTTTTATTCGGTTTTTTCTTCTCTGACTTATTTACTTGTCTGGTCGATTTCTAAGCATCTTCTCTAACTAGTTATTTGTATGACTAATAGCTGGTTTTCAGTTACTTTCCCTCTCTAAAAGGTGTTTTTCTCTCTCAAAACAATATTTAAAAAAAAAAACATAATGAAATTATGAACAAATAAAATTAACTTTGAGTTCTCAGACATTCCAACAAGAAGGCAGTCCAACAGAGCAACAAAAGTTGTTTACATCATCAGTTTATGAAAAAACAAGAAAATTTGCTCAGTGACAACGGTATAAAAGCTCATGCATACAAGAAATCCACCCGACGAAAAGTGATCGATCCAACACGATAATGTTGAAATAAAATACGAGATTCAAATATGATTGTTGTTTGTCCGTATGCACACGAGGAGAATATTAATTAAATCAAATAAAATGACAGAAAAATATTCACATTAATACTAGTTTTCTTACAATAAATCTCTACACAACCTTCCTGAGTGAGATTTTTTTTTTTTTTTTGTGTGTGTGTGTGTGACAAGGGAAACAAGAACCTGCTTACTTCTCTTTTGTCAGCATATCATATATACAGAGACTAGAGTTCAGAATCAGAAAAAACTAAAAGATGTTTCTACTTCTCTGTCATCTGGTTCAAAAAGATAGCATGGATTTTCAGAATACCTTTGTCCTATAAATTTCAGCCAGACTTATGATCTTCATCACTGTCTGTTTCGTCTTGATCAGCAGGAAAGATGAAAGGACTACTGGTTGTTCTACCTCCTTTCTCCTTCTTCAAACTATCTTCAGTTCCACTATAGTCATTCACAAACTGTGAGTATGGTTTTCCATCATTGCCATTGATACTAACCTCGACCTCCATTGCCTTGCTACCATCCCAACCGAACATTTTGTTTATGGATTCAGCAAATGTATCATCTTCTTCACTCGCCCATTCACGGAAATTCACTAAAGAAGGCACCATCTTAGAGAAGAGGATATCCTTGATATTCTTGATCACACCGCGGTTGTGTGGATTCTCCTTCTTTCCGTATAAGCACCGGAAGTTCTCATACGTTGTCTGTTGATTGTATAACAAGTCAAGGTTAACAAGAATAAGATGAAATGAACATTTAGTGCTAGTGTAAGAAAGCAATGAGCAAAAGATGAACCTGGTTGGTGAAGATGAGATAGTAATGGAAGAAGCTTAGGCCTCCAACGAACCAAAATGTGATGAAGCAGTAGAGGATTAGGACGAGAAAGACCAGGTCCCCCGACAACACCATCCACGTCCGTCTAGATTGTTTGAGGAGGTGTAGTAGAGACAAGGTGAAAACATACGCACACAAGATTGTTGAGGTTGTAATAAACAAGATGAAAGTCCTGTAGTTCCTCTGCACCAAATCAGTAGCAGAGAATGTTCACCAATTTGGTCATCAATGCACAAATAATAGATTATATCTTTCTTGGCTAAAAGTTATGAGATTTAGATTTGTTAACTTATGTCAAGAGCCACACTTGTATGGGAGGGAAAGAATTTGAGTGATGATAAGTATAAAGGTCCATCAATCATAAATTAGGCCTAGTTTGTTTGTAAGAAGATGACCACTTTTGAAGTGTGGTAATCAACAAATGAAGAGGGGATTATGCTTACAACTCCAATGCACTGGTTGAGCCACGGACAGTGGTGGTCGAATCTCTGGACACAGTTGTTGCAGACGGAGCAATGTGATGCACGTGGTGGGCGGTACAACAAGCAAGTATCACAGTACTTCACTTTAACTGTTTGGCCATTAACAATGGCATCCTTTGTTCTGGGTAGTTTCAATGAGGGAGTGGCCTCAGCTAGCCAATCTATGGAAGGGAAGGAATCTAAGGATCTATGTTCTAAGACGGGCTTCGTGTTCCTGGGTATTATTCCAGGATTTGTTGTAGATGTCATGAAGAGAAAAGTCAAATCCTGCAAAATATCGATAATAAAATGAACTATGAATGAAAATCGAAGCTTCTTCTGTGCTACATGATGTTTACTCACCAAAAAAGTCAGGGCAAGTCCTACGATTAACACAGCATGTTCATGAAAGGAGTAAACTGTCGAAATCCTCAAAAACATCTTGGTACAGAATGTTAGTGCAGGCCCTCCTATCAGGAAGACGGATAACAAAACCGATCTTGGATTAGGGCCAGAGATCAATCTCCCACCACAGAAAAATTTCTGAAAACATGAAGGACCAATCTATAATTGTTCATATGATCGTGCACTTTCTGGGAAGACAAAACAAGTATCATGGATATAATGTAAACCACCAGCAAGAACTTGATTTCATTTATCACGCAGCAGAAAAACATAAATCATAGACAGCATGAAAAAGATCAAATTCTTGTATAGTTCAAGATCCTTTTTCCTAGAGAGAAACAACACATAGAAAATGTGGATATTTTAGCACCATCAATACAACACCATGGTACATGCATTTAAGATTACGTGTTAAAAAAATGAGATTCGTGGGAAATTAGCTCTAGCTCATCTGCAGACGAAGAATGCCATATCCCAGAAGTATTGTTCAATGAAAGCAAATCGAGCTCAAGATATACCAAGATGAAAGCTTCCCTAGTATAAACCTTCCACTTAAATTGATATTACTCATTCAAATTTGACATTTTTCTGTATACAAGTATACACAAGCATCACTACTCAGGATATGCAGATGCTCTAAATTACTAGTGTAACTCCCTTTCCTCATCAGCAATAATGATTCCATCAATCTTAGTACGGAAAAGCAGTTCTTTAGTGTAAATTCCAAGCAATGTCCTTAATTCTTCTCATGTCACAAGATATTAATCAATACGAGACGGTCCGAGTCATTAGAATCATAATGGACTCCATGTCACAAGATTTCTTGAATTTTTAAATAAAGAATGTTATAAACCTAAATTCCATTATTAGGGTTGAACATTGACAAAAGAATTGCAAAAAGGAATGCAAGAAAGAGTTCTTACATTTCGACCCTTCCAGACTTGATAAAGCCTCCTCTTCTTCTTGGGATCCATGCATTTTGGTGGCGCAGCAACATAATCTACATTTTTCTTCCCACCCATTCGAAGACAAATACACAAACTTTTTGTTTGTTTTCCTCTCTTACTTTTCTGGGTTTTTTCCTAATTTACACGACGAAAGGAAAACAATGGAGGAAAAAGATGGGCCTGCATGGAAAGGGTAGAGGAAGAAACAATTCTGTGTTTTTTCCCCTAAACCATCTGCGTCTTCTTCTACAGCCTACCAACACACCATTTTGTTCCGACAATGTGTTGTCATACTCGTTCTTCTTGGAACGGTTGGTTTTTCAGGATTTCCGAACTCATCGCAATCATCTATCCTCCATACACGCCATGTGTAAAAGCATCTGTAATTAAAGTTCCGATTTTGGTTTTATAATGTGGCTGTTTTTTGCATTCTACTGTGATTGTGCATGTCTAATGTTGTGTAAGAATAAGACTATCAAATTACATAATAATAAGTAGATGGTGAAATAAGTAACATAAAAAGGTGCATAAAATACACTTTCCGTCGGATGACAAAAGATAGGACGTTTTCAAAAGTTATAGGATCATAAACATGCGCAACCAAATTACAGAACAGAGACCCACACCATATAACCAAAATCGATTTTTTCTCATTTGATTCAATACGGAGAATCTAAATCAAAATACCAGAAACTAGTTAAGTTTGATTCGACAGATAAAACTAAATAAAAATTAATAATGATTAATCCACCAAGAACTCTGCCTCGCACAATCCAACAACACAACTGATGAAGTTTGAAGAACTCTGCCTCGCACAATCCAACAACACAATCCTACCGTACTAGTACTACACTGCAAACTGCAGAAGTTTACAACTACTCTGCAGCTCTTCTTCCACGGTGAGAGAGAGAGTCAGGAGAGAGAAGCTCACCTTCTGCAGGCTAAACATTACATTCATAAGGCTGCTCACATCATAACCTACAAAATCAATAGAAGCATTTAAGTAGTCTAAATACTGACGGCAATAAAGATAGCGTTATAAGGATTCGTTCTTTAGTACGGAAATTAGAGCAGAGCATAACAAATCAAGGCAGATAAAAAAAGGGATGATAGCTAACCTTTTAATAGGGATCATCAATAGAAGTAGCCTCTGCACTTGATTGATCCGCACAAACACTTCTTCTTCCCTTTCCCTACTTTCTCAGGTATCCCATAATTATATGTCAGCTCCTGCAAGGGAGGAATATGCCTTATGGCGAAGAAACCAATGTGGAGAAACACATCATTGTTGCTCTCCCGCAGAACTGGCTGCCAGAACACATTAGGCGAACAACTATGATTCATGAAACGCGATACGTTCCCGTTGTTCTTTCCACTTATAACAAGAGGGAAAGGGGACTTCTTGGAAGCAGTAGAATTATGAACAAGTTCTAGCGGCTCATAGTGGCGATTAGCATCAAAGATATAGTTGTCATCATTTGCATCCTCAAAATCGCCCGGGGTTACCTTGATGATGTCTCCAGCTTGATCGCAGATGAAAGTTCCTGCTCGAATGGGATCCCAAGACCGAAGCCCCCAACCCTTGTGCTTCGTCTTGAAGACCTCAAGACGAACTTTTATACCGGCTTGAGACATACGGTTTCTGCAGTTTGATGGGCAAGAGCAAGCATTCCCGCATTCATGTATAAGGGGTTTAGTAGTTAAGAGAACCCCTAGAGATGAATAGGGGAGCAACCCATCGTTTCTATGGTTACAAGGACAGGTGCTATCACCCGGTTGGCATCCACCTAAGCAGCGACATCCTGAAGAAGGCTGGGATGCAGGAAAGGGTTGGAAGTATTTGAGGCTACGAACGTAGGAGAAATGAGCAGGGCCTTTCTCCCCATCAACGTCATTCACAAGAGCCACTGGGTGAGTCTCGGTGCCCGAAGTTATGTCCGGAATAATAAGGCCAGGCCGAGCAGCGTTTCCAGTCCTCCACTGCTGAATCGATTTCCACAGCGAAAAGGCTTCTGGCTGCCCGGGTTGCCTTATCAGCTTATACTTGAAAACTTTGAGCCCGGACTTGTTCTTTTCTTCCCACGACTCGTGAATCTTGTAAACACCATCATAAACATAAATCTTACCAGTTGAACCAAATGGATCCTTAAGACCCCTTATAACTCTTACATCATTAGCACGATGCAGACTCTTTTCTAGAGCAAGATTTCCCCTTTCAAGTTTCTGATCAAACATTTGGCCATCTCTCCTCTGTACTCCACCTTGACCACTGTAAATTAATACGTTACTATCATCCCCATCATCGTCTTCATAACCTCCAGAGGAAACTATGCTGAGAGCCACCGGCTCTTCATCCTTGGTGATTCTAACACTCATATAATCTATTCCAGCCATGCTCGGAGCGTGTAAACCGACCAAGCATATCTCCATTCGAAAGAAAAAAATATCTCCAACATCAACTCCGGGTACATGGCCAATCCTCCTTGAGTTGTTCGTCCGCACTCCTTTGGTCATCAAAAGAGTGCCAGCTTTTAGGTCCGGGCGTCGGGCAACTCCAGGAGTCTTATCCCTTGCTTCGTCAACCTGAGTGAGCCTTCTCCGGATCAAATCATAAACCAAGAGTATGGTTCCAGTGGTATCCTTGTCACCGCTAGATCTTCTGAAGTCATCAAGCTCATTTAGTTTAAATAAGGTCAAGAATTCGTTAACTAGTGATTCAACATCAATCCCTTCACCATTACCACTTTTTCCCTTCTTTGGTCGGCCCCTTCGCTTCCCTGAATTACTGGTATTTGTATCATCTGCATCAGTTACGTGCGTGCTATATCCACTCGCATACTGATCACTTTGATTCGGTGAGTCACTATATCCATCGTCCTCTATAACTACAGAGGCCCTCTTAGCCCGGCCATTTTTCCCATTTGCTTGTGGTGTTGGGGTCCTAAATGAATTCAATGGAACTGGAGCGGGTATACTGCTACCGAATCCAAAATTACCGAATTGGTTTTGAGTACCACCACCAGTTGTGGTAGGGTGAGAATCATTTGAAGCCAGAAATGGATAAAATGGTTGGACTCCCGTAGGAAAAGGACCACAAGGCGGAACACAAACAAAAGGAGACGGATTTGGGGGCGAAATTGAAGACGAGCCCGTTTGGTTCGGGAAAACTGGGGCAAGGGATCTTAAAGGCCTCACATCATATACTCTAGACTTATCAATCACCCCATGAGGGGCACCTGAATCAGAATCCATACCTTGTTCCATCTGCTCTAACTATGATACAACAATCTCAACTACAAGTTCTAATTAATCGAAGAAATTCAAGTTCAATCAACGGCCCTAGCGCAAGTCAAAAACACTTCCTTGCACACACAGAATGTACAAACCCTAAATTAAGAAGAAAATAACACAGCTACAAATTAAGAAATTTATAAACGAATCCAGTTACCACTACAAAAAATCACTGAACCAACAATAGGCGACCTGCATCATACAAAGGCATAACAGAAATTAGAAAGGAAATCCGAAGAGAGAATCAAATCTTTATCGAAGTGAACAGTAAATCCCTAAATCGAATTAAACCCCATTGAAGAAATTAGCAAGAGCTTCAGTAGAAATGCATCAAGAAACATGAAAGGCTGCAACAGATTCATGTCCAATACAAAATGAAAAGATTCTACCACATCTACGAGTGGAAAAAAAGACTTGATAAAAGGGGCAAAAGGTGAGACAAAAGCAGCTTCAAATTTTGAAAATAATCGATTTTGGTGTGGTTTAACTACAGCCCAGATCAGACTCTTCAAACAAAAGGCAAAGATCTTGAATTGGAGAAAGAAATTACCCCGGGGGTCGAGAGTGACTCCATTTCTCCAGTGGGGTTTTCTTGTTTCATTTCAAAGGTGATGAAAGCGTTTTGTAGTGTGTGCGTGCTGTAGCAATTGTAATTTTCTTTTAAGTATGGTATTGTTGTAATAAAAGGTCAGTACTATATTAATTATTAATTGACACATTCATGAAATGGTGTGACATTAATTATCATTATTATGTTATGGATTTTTCAAATACTCCATCCGTCCGCTTCATTTTCTTTTGTAGGACACACTTTTCTACAAACAATCAATCACTTTTTTTTAATTTATGTGCCGAAAAAATGAGTCAAATCAAATGGAACGAAAGGAGTAACTTTACATTGAAGTTGACTCGCTTCTTTTGTTATGAAGAAGAGTTATTATTGTGGTCTTACCAAAGTGAGTTGTCCCACAAAATGAGAGTTATTAATTGTAAGGCTAGAAATTACTCTCTCCGTCCCGTTTGAAATGACGCGCTTTTTTTTTCAGTGCGTGAATTAAAAAAGTGGATTATAAAGTACGAAAGAGTGGTAAATGATAAAGTAAGAGAAATAGATGAGTTAGATAGTAAAAGAATAAATAATAAAGTAAGAGATATTTTGAAAGTTATTTATTTTTAATGAAACGTATAACTTTAAGTTGAACGTTCAGAAAAGGAAAACGCAGTCGCTTCAAATGGGATGGAGGAGTATAATTTTTGGAATGAAACAAGATGGATAAGACAACCAATAAAAAAATGAGACAAGATAAATAAGATCACAAAGACTTGTATGTCACACAATATACTCCCTTGTATGTCACACTTTATAAGGTATTCACATGTGGCATATGTGGTCCACCATAATTGATTTTGATTTGATTATTTAATTAAAATGTATTCCACATGTCAAATGATTTGTGGAGGTGACATATAGTGGAGTATATAGTGGAGCAAATATAATCATGTCTATTATTAAAAAAAAAAGATGAATCACATAAATAAATCATAAATAAAAGACACACAACGGTATTTTCAATTCATATTTATAATACCATAGTTAGTAGTCACCGTACAAAATTAATCTGGATGTGCAAAAGCCCACCACACCACACGATGCTTTGATTAGTGCAAGAATATTTATTAGTTCTATGAAGACTGGACTTCGGCCCAAGGCTTGGCCTACAATGTCAGGGTTTATATTTTTTTTTATTTTCATCCTATGTGCTATGTCAATTAAATATCGATTACTACATAAGTTTAACATTTAAAAGTTTTTATATTATTATAAATAAAACAAAATAAATTAAGCGTGGTATATATCCGAGGAATTTGAAAATATAAATCCTATAATTTCCTAAAAGTCTTAACTATTTCTTGGTCATATATTAATTGGGAGTTTTCTTTAATCCAGTAGCCAATGGAGAACCTAATAAGATTATATGCTGATCTTAGAAGTGATTCTCATGGAAAAGTCAATAATACAATATAATTCTCATATCTTAATTATGGGCTCAATTGTAATAATATTAAAGCTTTTAGGGTTTTTTTTTCCTCTGGAACCCTTGACGGCTTAGGGGTTATCGAGAGAGTAGTCTTCCTTTTCTCAAGAAAAGGTCATCTTCCTCATATTTTGTGAGGTTTTTTTTGTCTAATTTATGCAATTATGGATCCGGATGAAGTGGCGAAACTAGTTAAGGAATTGAAAACCAGTGCTGATGCAAATTCCAAGAGTATTACTATTTCTCGTGAAGAAGCAAATAGAGGTCAGCACAGAGCGGCGAATCTAGTAGTTGGAAAGATATTCGCTCAAAGGCTAGTCAACCGTGAAACGCTGAGGAACTCATTACCTCGCATACTTGGTTCAAGAGGGACTACCACGATTGAGATCGTTGGTCATAACATATTTGTTATTACCTTCGCATTGGAAGCAGATAAAAAACGAGCACTTTCGGGTGGTCCTTGGCATTACTACCGAGATCTCATGATTCTTAAGCAAGTAGGTATGATGGAAACCCCATCGGAGGTAGAGTTTAATGAAGTTTCTATGTGGATTCAATGTCATAACATCCCTATCGCGTGTATGGAACCTTCAATTCTGCGCAGAATAGGGGAAAGGTGGGTAGGGTCGAAACTGTTGATATTGGTGAAGGTGGAATGTGTTTTGGGCGCTTTGCACGTATACGAGTTTCTCGACTAATTAATGCCCCCCCTCGTTAAATGTGTTTCAATTTCAACGAGGGTACCGAAACCGAAGTTTTGATAGTAATTCGTTATGAAAAACTTCCTGATTTTTGTTATGCCTACGGTCGAATAGGCCATGTGATGAGGGAGTGTGATGTAGATGGCGTGGATAAAGACAAACCCGACTTTGGACCCTGGTTAAAAGCAGGAACTGGGATAGAGTACAGAAAGCCAAGAACAGCGCCCTCTACAAATAATGACATCCCAAAGCCCCATAATGCTAAACAATCTAGAACTGAGACAAGTTTTTTGGTGGCAGCAGTGGGAAAGTCTAGTACACATGAAATAGTGGAGATTGATACTATTAAAAATAAACAAGTAGATGATAAGGGTGAAGAGCAATCTCGACTTCCAAATATTCAAAGGCAAATTACTGAGGCTATTCTGGATGACACAAAAATGAATGAGATGGAGTCTCGAGAAGACTTAGCACCTAGTGCTGGAGTAGAGGAGAAAAATCCTATGCAGCCGGGGGGTCGGAAATCCTAGAAACGACAAGCAAGGATGCATTCGAATAATATCTCAATTGTTCAAAACGAGGGACATTGTCGAGTGGAGGTGGGAAAGAAGAGAGGTACTGAGGGAGAGCCAATTAGTTTACTTTGGCTCCCCAGCCAGAAACAACGTAAGGTGGCATATGGAGAGGAGGAGGAACAATTTCTAATTGCTGATATTCCAACGGCGGAGGCTGCTACGCAGCCCCGCCGAGACCAATGAGTTGTTTAATTTGGAATGCACGTGGTTTGGGGAACTCACGTGCATTCCATGAATTTCGTCAATTATTTGCTGGAACCTCCCCAGACTTGGTTTTCTTATGCGAGACAAAGATGACGAGTAAAAGATGTAGTATGTGGAGATCTATCCTTGGCTTTTCAGGAATGCTGGTGGTTGATGCTAATGGCCGTAAAGGAGGGCTTATGATCCTTTGGAAAGATTCTTTCAATGTGCGAGTTACTACTTATTCATCATGGTATATTGATTGTATGATTGATTCGGGAGGAGATAGTTGGCGGTTTACTGGTTTTTATGGCAATCCAAATCGTGCGCAAAGAAAACATTCGTGGGATTTGCTAAAAAGACTTCATGGCCACAATTTGTTTAATACAATACCATGGCTGGTAGGTGGTGATTTTAATGAAATTGTCAATGATTCAGAGAAGAGTGGAGGCAAAACAAGATCATTATCACATATGAATGAGTTTCGGGAGATTTTGCTCGAGTGTGATCTTGGGGAATTACCTCACTCAGACAGATCTTATACATGGTATAATAAAAGGAATCAAGGAGCAATTTTTGAGAGACTTGACAGATATGTTGCAAATCCTCTATGGCATGTAAAGTTTCCCTCAGCCACTACAAAGACGTTAGATTTTCATGGCTCTGACCATCGTCCCATACTATGCAAGCTTGATATGAAGGAGGATTATCTTAACTCAAAAGGATGTGGCAGATTCCATTTCGAGGATAAATGGTTTCTTGATAAAAATTTTGTTCCAGATTTTTTATGTGAATGGGAAGCGATAGATTTGGATTATAGCCCACCTAGTAAATTGACGGTGTGCGGAGAATTTCTAAAGAAGTGGGCAGGTGAAAGATTTGACAAGTTGGGAAAGCAAACAAGTAAACTTAGAAAGAAGAGAGAGCTATTGATGAAAGGCTATCAAGGAAAAATGAGGCAGCAGGATATTCTTGAGGTCTCGACAGAAATTGAAAGACTTGTAGAGGTGGAGGCTTGCCATTGGAAGCAAAGATCAAGACTTAATTGGTTATGCGAGGGGGATAGGAATACCAAAACATTTCATACACAAGCATCCAAGAGAAGAAGTAGAAATTTCATAAAAGAGTTGTGGAATGCAGATGGTGTTCATTACAAAGAGGAAAAAGAGAAAGCACAATTATTTTCGAATTATTTTTCTGACTTGTTTACTACGTCACAACCAAATACGAGGCTGATCAGGGAGGTTGTGGATTGTGTTGAGGAAAGGATCTCCCAAGCAGATTATGATATGTTAAGCTTACCATATGAAGCAGAAGAGGTGAAGCAAGCAGTTTTTGATATGCATCCATCTAAAGCTCCTGGTCCGGATGGTTTTACAGCAGTTTTGGCTTGCTATAAGGGATTTTGTTACAAGAGAAGTACTTCAAATTCTCAATGAGGGAAGGTCTTTTGGTGAATGGAATGATACGATAATTGCCCTTATTCCAAAGGTTAAAAAGCTATCTCTTGTTTCAGAGTTTCGTCCTATCAGTATGTGTAACACGTCATACAAGATTGTGGCTAAGGTTATTGTTTATCGGCTAAGGAGAGTGTAAGGGGGTTTTTTAGATCCAGCAAAAAGCGCATTTATCCCAGGTCGACTCATCACAGATAATGTGCTTATTAGTTTTGAATGCCAACATTGGCTTCGAAAATGAACAAAAGGGAGGGAGGGCTATAGAGCTTTGAAACTGGATATGAGCAAAGCCTATGATCGGGTTGAGTGGAACTATTTGGAGGCGGTCATGAATAAGATGGATTTCTCGAGTAATATTACTAACCTTATTATGAGGTGTGTTTCCTCGATGTCTTTTTCTTTTCAGATGAATAGAAGAGTGTATGGTGATATTAAAGCCTCTAGAGGACTTTGGCAAGGTGATCCATTATCGCCTTTTTGTTTGTTGTGTGTGTCCAAGGTTTTTCATCCTTATTCAGAAAATATGAAAGCAACAAAAAAATAGTGGGAATTCCGATTTTACCAAGAGAGCTAAGCATTACACACCTTTTCTTTGCGAATGACAGTTTGATTTTCTTCAAAATTGATAGGGATGGTATATTTTCTGTTAAAGAGATTTTATCTAAATATGAGAGAGCCTCTGGTCAGCTTGTCAATTTTGAAAAATCTGCTATTTCGCTAAGCCCTACTGTTACCAACCAGTTCGCTCGTTTGAGCAAGGATGTGCTGAAAATACAGTTATCTTGGGCTCCCTACTTTTTCTATGAAACAAAAACGAATCCAATTCGGCTATTTGACTGAACGAGTACATCGCAAAGTTATGGGATGGCATAATAAAACTTTCTCAGCAGGAGGGAAGGAGGTGTTGATGAAGTCTATAATACAAGCCTTACCGACTTATACGATGTCTTGTTTTTTAGTCTCAGAATCTGTGGCTGCTGATATTAATCGTATTTGTGCTAGTTTCTGGTGGGGTGACAGTGAGGAGAAGCGAAAGATACATTGGGTTAAATGGAAAGATTTTTGTAAACCCAAGGACAGAGGAGGATTAAGATTCCGAGATGTAAGTTGCTTCAACAATGCCCTCTTAGCAAAACAATTATGGAGGCTGATTAAAAATCCCAATTCGCTTGTTGCTCGGGTTTTCAAAGCAAGATATTATCGGAATGATGAAATCATGAATGCTCGTGTGAACTCTTCCGCATCATATATTTGGCGTTCGCTTCTATGGAGTCGGCCTTTATTAGAAAAATGATTGTATTGGCAAGTGGGCAATGGAGCGAAGATTAAAGCTTTTATTGACCCATGGATAAAAGACCTTCAATGCGGTAGATTGTCGGGAGCAGTAGATGAGGAGAGACAAGCTATGGTAGTTAAAGACTTGCTTACAAGTGATGGTGAGTGGGATCATTCTATATTGGATAAGGTTTGTTGGCCTTATGAAAAACAATTGATTATGCATATTCCTATTGGTGAATGTGGCCAAGAAGAAACACGTGCAAGGAAATTTGATGATAAGGGTATTTACACTGTTAAATCTGGATACATGGTTGAGATAGGGTATTATGATTCCCATCACTCTACAAGCAATTATGAGAAGAAGTTATGGAGTAGACTTGTTTGGTCGATGTCAATTCCACCAAAAGTCAAGATTTTTATTTGGCGAGCTTTTAATAACTATATCCCCACGAGATGAATTTGATATCTCATCATGTCCCCGCTAAAGGCATATGTGAATTATGTCGAAAAGGATGGGCAACAACTAAGCATTGTTTGATATTTTGTGAGCGGATTAAGCGGGTGTGGAAGGAGAGCAGATTTTGGGGTCTTCTAAAGCACCGTCAACGGATGAAACCGATGGAGGTTGGAGGCTTGATTCGCTCGAGGATGTCATTTGAGTATTATGGGTTATGGTTTACTATATTATGTCTTATATGGGGGTGGTTATGTAAAGTAATGCATGATAAAGGCGACGAGGTCCTGTTAATAGCGAAGAATTCGGTATTACATATTGGAATTCCTATCGGTTGCTCTACTCACATCTACCGATCCTAGAAAATTGGGGTTAATGTTGGGAGACAAGGTGTGGCGCCGACCCAGAGCGGAGGTTTTTAGAGCTGACGTTGATGCGAGCTTTGATAAAGAGAGTGGTAAATTTGGGTTTGGAGTTGTTGTTCGGGATGCAAATAATGATATTAGAATTGCTATGGCAAAAAATACAACGCCTTCTAGTTCTAGTCTCGAAAGCAGAGGTTATGGCAATGATCAATGACATTATGTTGTGCATTGAACATCATATTCAACCTATTGAAGCCTTGTTTGATTCCGTATTAGTGGCGCGTATTATGGCTAATCCGGATGAAGAGAAAGATTTTTTTCCAGATGTTTTTTGTGAGCTTCTGAGTATGGCTAGGAAAGAATGTCTTGTTGGAGTTTTTCATGCTTATAGATCTGCTAAGAGGGTAGCACATGCTCTAGCACATTTTGGTTCAATTAGTTCGAGTCTAACTGTTTGGACGAGAGATTTTCCTGATTGGTTGCAGGAGATTGTTTTGTCGGATTCTAATTAATGATATCACCTTTTTCTTTCAAAAAAATTATGGGCTCAATTTTCTTGGTATAATAAACCTTATTAGAAAAATCACATATGATTTAGTTAAATTTAACCATGTTCATGTGAAGTAGTACATGCGGATTTTGGTCGTAATATAGAAAATATGTACTTTTCAAGAAAAGTATAACGTCCCAATCTCGTTAGACTTTGTGCAATAATTACGTACTTCTCATTGGAAGTTTAGGTGCCCTTTGAACTTGCCCATTTTAAAGGATCTTAGTGGGAGAATCAAATGCCTTAAGAATTCCAAAGGGATACATAAAAGTCATAAATTGTCTGTGTTTTCAATTCTATTTTGGTATAACCAGAAAAGCTTACATTAACTAGTACTGACAAATTCAGAAGTCATGGTTAGAGCTCCAATACAATTTCACAAGTATTTATAATTTTTTGAAAAAAAAAGATGAATTTATAATTTTCAGGGCGATAGAATAAATTTTCTAAGAATATCAAGAAATGGCGGTCTCAAATCCTCGAGATTTACCTATAGTTACTTGAAACGTACAAGGAATAAATATTATTTTATCCATCTCGTTAAACTTGATTCACTTATTTTTAATCCGGTTATTACGAATAATTGTTAGTTATCAGTAAGTTCCCATGAAAAGAAAATTATTAATTGTAAGTGAAGAAATTACTATTTTTTGAATAAAATAAGATAAGTTAGATAATCAAAAATAAAAATGAACGTTACTAAGGGGTGTTTGGAGTAGCTGAAGCTTATTGATAAGTGCTGAAAGCTGCTGAAAGCAGATTATTTTGAAAATTAGTTAGTGTTTGGAAATAAGTGCTGAAAGTGGGGAAAATAGTGTTTGGGAATACTGCCGATAGAAATAGACTTTATTGTTGTTTTTTTAAAAGAAATGTATGTTTTCTCTTAGTATTACTAATTATTATTTATAATAAATAATAAAATTCGAAATAATTGTTATTCAATATTTATTTTTTGCTTACAATTTCAATCTAATACTATAAAATACTAAATTAATCTAAATATTATATATTATAAAATTGTATCATAATAAATATAGTATACAATTATATGTTAAATACTATTTATTTGTATAAATTCATCATACAAACAAAATACATAAAAAATCATCCATAATTTTTTATGAAGAATTGAGAGAGAGAAGAGAAGAGACGCATGGATGTGATAAAAATGTATTCTCACAAAGTATTAGGGTTAGGGATAGTTCGGAATTAGATAAAATTCTTAGAGGTAGTTTGGTCAGAAAAAAAACATAAAGTTTCTAAGTGAAAGTTTAAAAAGGTGGGGTGGAGCATTCACCGATTCTCTATTTTCGACTCAATTTTAGATAATTTCAATTTTAAGTTGGGAATCCCAAACACCCCCACACTAACTTATGGAAAGCATCTTATAAAAAACTGTTCCAAACACCCACTAAAGTAGTACTCCGTGGCTATTTGGATTGCTTTATCTTGTTTTCTTGCTGGTAAGATCGAATAAATGGCGACGTCATGATAGGGTAAGCATGACGACCAATGGATAACAGCCAAATAATAATGGGAGTGACAGCCAAATAATAATGGGAGTGACAGCAACATATTATTACAGTTAATGACGAAGACAAAGTCAATGCCACGTCACTACTTACAGAAACCGACCGCAATTGGTTCTACATCAACAACCTCCCCCACTAATAAACACTCTCACATGTAGGGTGTAACGGTTTGGTTCAGTTCGGTTTCTACGGTTCGATTTTTTATGCATTTTAGGAATCGAACCAAACACATAGAAATGATTCGGTTTGATTCGATTCGATGTGTTTTTAAATATCGGAATCGAACTGAAACGAACCGTTTATAAATGGTTTGGTTCGGTTCGGTTTACCGGTTCATCTTTTTATTTTATTTTTTATTTTTTAAATCCTAAATAATGCAAGAATAATAGTTTATAGAATGTCACTCGTTTCAAACTCATAAGTATAGAGTTGTTACTCATTTCTCTTCCTTTGTATAGATTAGAATTGATATTAACGTAAATCTAATATCTAAATCCAATAACATTCTCATATAAGAAAGACAAATATTAAATTAAAAAATTAAAAAATAAGATATTAGTTCGGTTCGGTTCGAACCGTTTAAAAATTCTTGAAACCGCGAATCGAACTGAATGTAAACGGTTCCTAAAAAATAAACCGAACCAAACCGCGAAGCCAAACCGAACCATATTTTTCGGTTTGGTTCGGTTCGGTTTGATCGGTTTCGTGATTAGGAGCGGAACCACTTACACCCGTACTCACATCCAGCTTTCACCATATATATATATACATTATTGTATAATATATAAAATGCTAATCTAAATTTTTTCTTTTTTTCTAAAAGAAAAAGACATAATTTAAAACCTCAAAAGAGAAAGGGGTGACGTGACGCATTAGTTTACAGCGAAGATCCTATTGTGTCTCGTCCTATGTCCTATTAATACAAGGATGATATGATTTTTTTTTTAAATAAATACATGCATTAGTTTAAATTTATTGATCCTACCTGTACGTATTATTTTAAATAAAATAAAACGTGTATCATTATTCTTCTAATTGATGAGAAATGAAATGACACGTAAAAAAATGACAAAACGTCCTCTCAGGCATGATATTCGACTACCATGAAGAAACAATAGCTCGACAAGTTTTAGGAAGGGAATTTCGAGGGTGTACGAATTCAACGGTGTGGAATCCCACGTATGCAAACAACCTCCATCATTCCCTTCAATGGATGAGAGTTAACAATGTTGAAAAATCAAAGTTAAATATATATTTGTTGGATATGAGTCAGTAGATTGATCTTTCAGTTTTCAGGGTTAAAAAGAAATTGGGAAATCATAGTAATACTATGGAATTGAAGATCCCAAAACCGAGCCGATATCGGTAGATTAGTGTGTCGATAGGATTAGGCGATGTATAGGTTAGACTTGATGTAATGCTTATTATTTTGTCTAAGTCCGTAAGGGGTATTTGTTGAACCGATCTTGGTGAAGATACTTTTGAAACCCCACGTCATCGTGTAATCGCTTGCATTCTTCGTCGGCCGGTGATATCAAACTCGGTTAAAAGATCCCGCATCGCCGACTTGGACCTCGGAGAAGCATTCTCTACAAGGCGATGGTCATCGGTAGAAGAACCGGTGCAAGCAGTATACCTTCGCAGTCGACCAACTGACTATCAGAAGCTCACTTTATCAGTCAGACGACTCAGCCGAAGAAGACAGACTTTCGAGTAATCGTATCCGACGAAAGCGACCCAGCGACTTAAAGTCCCTTCAAATGTTCGACGAAGAAGACATACGAGGTAGTTTGAACGGTCCAACTCGACACTCACCAACTACAAACCTCGACCAATGAGAAGCCGACAACGCTTACCTACTCTACACGAGTAAAGTGCTCTCATGGACAACGGTCATTAAGCGCCTGCTTTGCAACAACAAAGTTGAATAATGGCCGTTTTCTTTGGACGCTTGTGACACGTGGCATCGTCGTCTCCAACGGACATATGTCACAACTCACAACTATAAATAGAGAAGGATTTGAAGATTTCGAGAGGAGGAATATACGCGAAATCAATGGATATCATTCAAGCTCACAACGCTCTAGAACCTTCAAGCTTATCCGAGAGACGAACTAGTTTTCATAGAACACTTCTTGTAGTTCATCTCTGCAGAGCACTTTGATCCCTATCTTCTCTAGACTAAGCTCATTGCTAGATTCATAGCTTAGATCCGAAGGAGTTCACATTTAGTGAATTGTTCTTGTTGTAAGAACTCCTTCTCAGTTGGAGAATATTCCCTCCCTTCTAAACTTAGGTTTGGATTGTAAAGTCGCTAAGGACTATAACTTAGAGGGAACCGTCCGGTCAGCAGATATCCCTGCCGAGGCTTGCTCAGAATAATCAACAGTTCTCCTGCCTTGTTCAGGACCGTGGGCGTAGGATCTTGCGTATCCGAACCACGTTAAATCGCTTGTGTTCACTTACTGTTTTATTGCATTGCATTCAACTGACTTGAAAATCATAAGTTTGCATAAAACGTATTTTATAAAGTGCACTGACCAAAAGATTTAACTTGCAAAAACGCGTTTTCAAAAGAGACGACTCCGGGCCTAACACTTATCCGCACTACGGTCTCCGACCGGGTTTCGTAATACTGACATCGGTCGGTAGAAGAGCTCGTAAGCCGACTCACTTTGACCCCACAGTGATCGAAGGCTTACTTGCGCATCGTTCATCGATTCTGCAAACATCGCCTTGACCTGACCTTCACCGAGAAAAAGAAACAGAGCTCGTGTATTCACCCCCCCCTCTACACTCCGACTTTTCGTCTCCGGACCAACAATTGGTATCGAGCTTTCGGTGTTCAACCGATCGCCGGTTGCAAATACTGGTCCTCTCGAACCGATCCCGAAAACCGTTTTCACTGCATAAGCATCTTCTCGCATCCTTATACTCTTACTCTTACAATGTCGATATGTCGGGTATTAGGATGGTGCCGATGTTCTCAATAGAGAACTACACGGTATGGCGCGTACGTATGGAGGCACACCTAACGTCACTCCACGACAGCATGTCGATGTCCTAGAGGTCGGGACCGATCATTCCCATGATCGACGGCCGTAGTATTTGCCTTTGGAGGAGGCGTGGGAGCACAACCGGTGCTAAGGTTCCCAAAGACAAATCTCGCTTCACGCTCGAAGAAAAGAAGTTGCACAACCTTGACCGAGTTGCACGTAATGCCATACCGACTACGCTCGGTGACTCACATCTCGGAAGGGTACAAGATTGCAAAACGGCGAAAAGAGCTATGGGACGCCTTGGCGCATCCGAGCCATGGAACCCCTCGGATCAAAGAGAACAAGCTCGAGCTAGAGCTTGAAGTTCGACGCCTTTGCAATGGAGCTCTTCGAAACCATTGACGATGCCGAGTGTCGATTCACCAATCAAGTCAATGTTATCAATGGGTTGGGAGGTCGTTCACCAACAAGGAGATGAACACCAAGATCTTGAGAGCGTTGCCCAGACGAAGTGGCTTCCATTTGCTACTTATTTACGTCGCTTCCGATCTTAATGCTCTAACTCCCGATGTTATATTTTCGAATTAAAATCGGAGGAATTCGAGCATAGCTTTACCCCAAAGTGCTTAAGCGCTCCAGTGACACACGGTTCGACCACGCCTTCAAGGCAACAACAGCAATACGGGAGCCAAGCCTATTTCCTCAAGCAAAGCCGTGGCACATCGTAGCAAAGTCTTCCCGAAACTTCAGCCCCGATCGGCTAGCACCGATGGCTCTCAAATATCGAGGGAAAAGGAGAGAGTCGAAAAGCGAGGGAAATACAACCGAGATTCTTCCTCGGGTAAGAAAGACTATCATAAGAAAGAAGAATCTAATCCTTCTACCGGAATGCGGGAAATCGGAGTCTGCCGCTACCATCTAAAGACTCAGTGGTAAGAGCAAAGCAGAACATCTACCTGCTACAATCGCAAGAAGGAGGGACACTATCGATCGATTGTCCCGAACTCTCGAGCTCAAAGAGCGAACGGCGAGCCGAGAGAAAGAAGTTCGCCGAGAGACGGCGAGCCTATATAGCCGGAGAGATATCCGATAACTCAATTGAGGAGGATACATTCATGTATTCTTCGAAGACGAAGCCGCGTTCGTCGCGGTTGAGGTCGCGAGACGGTTCACGATGAGTCGGCCGAATATTGTCGATGGCCGGAGAAGAGGCCGAGGTGCATAAGGACCCGTGGATAGTGGACGGCGGCTGCTCGAGACACATGACCTACCGAAAGAGCCTCGCTCGACCAACTACGTACAAGAAGATGGTCCCGTGAATTGAATTCGGTAACAATTCCAAAGGCTACACAAGGGGATACGAACGCCGAACATTGGGGCTCGCCACGGTTCCAAGAGTAACATATGTTGAAGGACTTCAACATAATCTCCTTTCGATCGATCAATTCTGTGATAATCTTAACAGAGTAATCTTTGACTTGGGTTTATGTGATATTGTTGACAAATCTACGGGGAAAACGGTGTTATCGGGTTCGCGGAGGAAGAACATCTATGTTGCAAACCGGAATACCGTGAGAACTCGAGGCTTGCTTGCTCGCATGCACTAAATCGGGTAACAAGTCAGTGGCTATGGCACAAGAGACTCAGCCACTTTGAACTTCAAGACCATGAACAAGCTTGTCAAGAACTCAAAGTCGGAGGACCGCCCAACGAATCGTTTATCAAAGACGAAATTGTGAAGCGTGCACGAAGGGAAAGCAAACAAAGAGTAGCAATCCACCTATTCCGTCACCTTCCACTGATGGAATCCTTCACGGTACTTCACATGGACTTATTCGGGCAGTCTCTCCAATGACTATAAGAGGCAAGAAGTATGCCCTCGTCGTCATAGACGACTTCTCGAGATATACTTGGGTCATCTTCATCGCCAACAAATCGATGTTCGGACCGAGTTACCTAATCTACTTAAGAAACTCGGTGTGGAAAAGAACATCAAGATTAAGAAGATACGCTCAGACAGGAACGAGTTTCTAAACTCGGTAGTTAAGACATACTTTGCGATAAAGAGGGAATTCAAGCACGAGACATCAGTACGCGCACCCCTCGCGAAACGGACTTGCTGAACGTAAGAACAGAACTCTCAAAGAAGCGACAAGAACGCTCCTCGCAGATCTGGACTACCCTCAAAGTTTTGGGCCGATGCTACGACACCGCCCTTGTTACACTCGGAATCGATCACTATCGACACGGCAACACATGAAGACGCCATACGAACTGTGGAAAGGGAGAATTCCTTCTATTTCTCATTTTCATGTTTTGTATGTCCTTGCTTTATCCACAACAATGGGAAAGATCGGTTGAAGGTCTTTGATAGCAAATCGATCAAGGAGTATTCTTAGGATACTCCCAGAGTCGATAAAGCCTTCGGAGTTTTTAACTATCGAACTCTTTGCGTGGAGGAAAGCCCTCATGTTGTTTTTGATGAATTTGTTACCGAGAACAGGAAAGATACAAAGTCAAGTACTGCGAGGATGTCGGCGGCAAGCTACGGGATCTCGAACTAAATGACAAAGCTGAAAAGATCCAAAGCATTGTTGGGATGATGAGTCGAAGATGAAGAAATTCGGACTCAGCCAACAAGCAATGTAGCTAACCTAGTTGATTCTATCGAACAGAATCAACAACGGGTAACTTCGGTCGATGAGGAAGCCCCCGTGGTAACGAGACCTCTTCGAGAATATAAACTCGGGGGGAACCATTAATGTTCTCGAGCTGAATGCCCCCGAACCCGGAAACTTCGGTAGATCCTAACCTTCTTCGAATTACTACGATCCACAAAACAAGACTAATGAAATGCCTAATACACCTACTGACCGTGCGAAGTGGTATCGAAGAAGAAGCCCGACTCGGGCGTTCGTGGCTCGATGCTCATTCTTCGAGATCTTATCATTGGAGATCCATCAAGAACTATAAGGACGAGATCAAGATTAATTCAAGGAGAAAGCTCACTTTACTCTTGTTTTACGTCTACGAAGAACCTCGGTCGATAGAGGACGCACTTAAAGATCTTGGCCGATCGGGTCATTGCTATGCACAAAGAGCTGAACCAGGTTCATCGAAATGAAGTTTGGGAGCTTGTCGACGACCTGAACATCGCACGTGATTGGAACTAAGTGGGTCTTCAAGAACAAGCGAGATGAAAACAACGTCATTGTCGAAATAAAGCTCGACTAGTTGCTAAAGGATACAGATCGAGCGAGAGGAATTGACTTTGATGAAACATTTGCTCCGGTCGCCGGATTGGGAAGCCATTCGTCTTTTCCTAGCTTATGCAACACATCGGAGATTTAAGGTATATCGAGATGGATGTGAAGTCAGCTTTTACGAACGCGCATCTGAAGGAAGAAGTCTACGTGGAACAACCGCCCGGCTTTCGAGCGGGGACATCGGTGTACGTGACTTAGGAAAGCTCAGTATGGGTTAAAACAAGCACCCGGGGCTTGGTAAGATACCCTATCGGACTTTCTACTTCGTAAAGGTTTTTCAAAAGGGGACGGTAGATCGCACCCTATTCAAAGATAAAGTCGAGAGATGACATTCTACTGGTGCAAATCTACGTGGACGACATCATTTTCGGCTACGAAATGAAGTTATATGTCGACGGTTCGAGAAGATGATGAAGGAGAAATTCGAGATGTCCATGATGGGAGAGATGAATTATTTCCTTGGATTTCAAGTAAAACAATCAGTGAAGGAATCTTCATCAATCAAGCCAAATACACTCGAGATCTTCTCAAAAGATTCGATTGTGATTCCAAAGAAACCAGTCAAGATCCCCATGAACACGAACTTTAAAATCGATCTAGACAAAGAGGGAGCTTACGTTAACTCTACTGATTATAGAGCTATTATTGGTTCTTTACTTTATTTAACAGCTAGCCGACTGACATAACTTATCTTTGTAGGTGTATGCGCAGATTTCGAGCGAATCCCAAGCGAAGTCATCTAGACTCGGCAAGAAGATTCTAGCGATATCTAAGAGGAACACTCGAGGTGGGTTATGGTATCCTGCTTGATGATAATCTAATGCGACGAGGTTATTCCGATGCCCGATTAGGCGGGATGCGAGATAGATCGAAAATCAACTTAGGAACATGTCGGTTCCTAAGCGGCAAGGCGATATCGTGGTTTTCAAAGAAACGAAGACTCGGTAGCTACGTCCACTACTGCGGCCGAGTACATGGGCTGCAGGAAGTTCTTTGTGCCCGGATCCTTTGGCTTCGACAACAATTGAGAGATTATGGTATAACTCGGGATGAAGTGCCCATCTACGTGACTCCACCAAGTCGCATAGCTATAACTTCGGAACCCAGTTCTACATACCGAGATGCAAGCACGTGGACATTCGACACCACTTCATCGAGACCATGTCGAAAAGAAGGACATCGGGATGGAGAAAATCCATGCCCGACAAGCAAAGGGCGATATATCGACCAAACCACTAGGCGAGAACAGAGTTCGGAGAACTATCGGTTGAGCTAGATGTACGCTAGATCCCTCTTGAGACAAGTCGGTAGAAGCCGACTACGATAATAATATACTTAACAACAATGTGTATCGGTATGGAATCGGCACGACAGTCGAAAAAACTTAGTACGGTGACTCATTGGGAGATGCACACTGCATGCACAACAAGGGAGAACATGGTCATCAAGACAACCATCCTCCCGATAAATGATGGTAACCAAATGATAAGTTCAGCGAAGAGGTTTGCGTAGTATCGTTACTTAATTTGTTCGAAGCATGCCGCATTTAATGCATCGGTCGCTTGCATTCGATTGCCTAGGAGCATTTATTCCTTACCATTTATTATGTTTAAGGTTTGAGGAAAGGTCAGCAGGACTCCTCGCCTGAGTAATTAATGCTCTCTGTCGCGCATTTAATGCATGTCTTCTCCATTAGCTTTATTACGTATATCTATATTTTTGGCGGCTATTGTAATCATTCTTTTATAACATTTAATCTTAGCCGCCCCTTGATTTTGAAAGATTAAATTTGAACCGTGCGATTCAAACTAAAGATCAAACTCAATATTCAAAATCTTTCATCTTCTATCAACTCCTCACTTTTCGCCATTCTCAAGATGCTCAAGATGCTCTAGCTATCGATCTTCCCAACTCCGGCATTTCTCCGATTGGATACAAGGAGAAGGAGATCAATGCATATGTGCGAAAATTCCGTGGGACGCAAGGATGTGGCGTTCAAAACGCTTTACTGAGGAATATGTTGCTACCTCGATGCAGGTTCAGCTTACGTGGTATCGCACATTCCGACAAGTTCACTGGATCATATGATCAACTGTCCAAACCTAGGATTCAATGATGATGGCAATAGACGATGGAGTTGAAGTGAACCGGGCCGAGTATTATACTACTCGAGATGAAGCGCGGGCTCGGAAGTTCACCACATTACCCATTTGGCGAGAGAAGGATAGCCGGTGTGGGTAAACTTCTATTCGGAACAAAGATGTACGTTGCGATAGAATGCATAGTTCGGAGGAACTCGGTGTTGGAGAACTCGGCCTTTGAGGACTCCAAGTACTTTGACAAGAAGTCTATCAAATTTATGACAAAGTTTGGAGCGAGAAAAGTCAATTGGCAAGGGCCACCTTGAACCGAAGAGAGCGGCATCTCGCTCTGCCCCCTAACCGTCCAAGTGCCAAAGAAGAGGAGGTTGGCTAAGAATCGACCTGCGAGGTCACGGTGGCTCGGCCACTTACCATTATTCGACCGGCTCCTCCTCCTACTCAAGAGGAGCAACTACTCGATTCGAATCTTGGAATCGAGGGAGCAACGATCAAGGACAAAGTCCAAGTGATCAGCTACGAGGGAACGAGTCCGACAAGAGGGAACCGTCACCCGAACCTACTGGCTGAGTGGACAACAAGCGACACCACTGATTGCGTGCTGCAGGTGAGATTCAGCTAGAGATACCGAGAAATTGCTGAGCACGCAGATCCGGTTGAAATAGCGATGAGGACAAGAGCTCGAGATGCTCTTAAGGTTTCTCGCATTGGGACATTCTTATTGACTTTGCCAAATCCCAGCGATGCCGGATGAGCTGCGACGGAGGAGCAAGAGCTCCAAGCCAAGATGGATTCGGAGAGCCGGTGATGTGGCGTCTTTCGAAGATTTGAGGGCTGCAATGCTCTATTTACCGAGCTTGAGAGCTCCGATCAAAAAGCACTCCGCCCCCATCTCCACCTTCGATAAAGGCGATAATGATGATCAAGATGAGGAGATGGATGGAAAACCCAAGGAAGCGGACCGGGGAGAATGCGCAGAGGGACAAACTCCCCAAGAGAAGAGCCCAACACCACCCATAGTCACATCCCGGTGAGGCTACAATCTGCTCCAGTACGGATAGGGGAGCAGTTGATCTCATTCTCCGACGAGAGGCTCCGGAACCGGCTCTTATCGAGATACAACCCATCGGTTCAGTGTCCTCACGTTACGTCAACGGGGCTATCAAACGCCAAGGTGAGAAAAATCGACTCCTAGCCAAAGATGTTCATTTTAAATGGGAGAAGTACACCAAGGCTCGAACGAAGCTCTAAGTAAGTTGGCCGCCGACATCTCCACCCCCTAAAGAGGCTTCTCGGCCCGGATTTCAAGGAGATAGTTGAGCGAGGCCCTAAGTGCTCAAAAGGCCGATTTAACGGCCACGAGTCAACAGGCGCTTGCCACTCGGCATAAAACTTTCTCGGAGCAGGTGACTCAAGCGATGAAAACAATTCAAGGCTTCATTGATGAGAGAAACAAGATAGCAACCACCTCTCTTCAAACGGCCATCAAGCAACAGTGAGGCCTTAAAAGCCATTCGAGAAAGAAATGACGGGAATCAAATGATCAAGCTCTGCGAAACTCCGTCGAGAGTCGGCCGCTCGATTGAAGAAATCTAGAGGCGATCGAGGAGAAAGGCCGGGAAAACTACGTAACTTGGTCGAGTGATTTTGATGACACTGATTACCCGATCAAAGATTCTGCACAATCTGGAGCGGGGCGTAAAAAGCTATCCGCACCTCCCCTGGCGAATATTGCTGATGCCAAAAAGGGGAAGATATTGTGAAAGATGAACTGATACGGATACAGGTGCACGTCCGGATCCTTGAGGACGGGCTCGGGAGGCGGGACCCTCCTCGGCGAGCGAGCCCTCGGCCCCGCGAGATTCGGGGGGAACAGGCTCGGAGGCGGGACCAACTAATCGAAAAGGTACATCTACGAGGTCCTTCTCCTTGATTTCCCACTACAAGCCACCCCCATCTCCTCTTCACCTTGTGCACATAGACGAAATCGCTCAATTCCTTGAAGAGCCAGCTGAAGAAGAAGAGTCTCAAAAGCTGCCGCAGAGGTCGGGGAAGGAAATCGCTACTGAATCCACTACTCCTTCCTCCCCGATCAAGAAGTTTAAATCAAAAGCGGAGCAAGAGGCATTCGACCTCAGAATAGCCCAAGAGGCGCAAGACAAGGCTGGACCGGGAGCGTCGGCTAGAGGAGGCGGTAGACGGCGGCAAAAAAAAGCCTAAGGGCAAAGTGTCGGGGCAAAGGAAGAGAAAGGTCATTAATACAGTCGAAGAGCAAAAGAAGAAAGCCCAAGAAGAATTTGCTAAGGCTCTTCCGACTGAAATCAAAGCTACTGCTCAGAGTATTCCCATATCTACTCTTACACTTGAGCAGATAGCAGAAGATCAAACGACCTGGGAGGCGACGCTGCAAGGATCGAGTCTCGACGAGGAGACACTAGAGCGATCGCTCTCCGTGAGAAGAAAAGGATGGCTGACCAGGCAAGAATGAAAAGCTTTATCGATAAACCGGCGACCGATCGAAGACGGATCCCGAGAGGATCTAAGTTCATCGGGGCCCCACATCAAGCAACAACCGATTCGAGCATGTGGATAAGTGGGTGCCATGCGATATGAATGAACATTGGGAGAGATTGAAAGAAACTTTTATCAAAGGCTACTACGTATGGCGCATTTACCCACTTGGCCGGCAACCGATCAGCTCTTTGAGGAGTTGATTACGAGATTTAATGTTGAATTCGGTGAACGGTGAAGCAAGTCATGGAATCACGAGAATGTAACCTTCCGTGCCCCGACTTTCCGACGTATTCCACCGCCGAGACTTGCTAATGGATTTGCGAGCACTAAGGACATAGAAAGAGAAGTGGAGGAAGCCGCCTACGATCCGAGCCTTGCTCCCCGAAAGGCCGGATGATAACTTGGAGATCCAGGAGATTCGAGCTAGAGTGTATAAATACTATTACACGGATCCTCCCGAGGAAAAAATCCACGACTTCAAGAAGAAAACGAAGTTCAAGAAGCGAGCAGCGAGTGATTTTTCTCTCATCTTTTGTAATAGCATAGGAACTCTGTAATTCTTGATATATATATCGGTTCCTCACGCTTGCTAGACAATTACTCATTGTCTTTCGGCCTTTTACTTTGTGTTTACACTACGATCACCAAGTGATCGACACACACTCACATCGGTTTCTCGATCTTGCCTTTCTCTCACTCTTTGGAGTTCATTTACTATTATCGGTTTTTCCTCGGATGCTTTAAGGGGAAATTGTTGTCGATAGGACGATATCTTTAATAGATATTAGAGTATAGAGGTTTTGGCATCATCAATTAGGGGAAATTGTTGGATATGAGTCGATAGATTGATACTCACTGTTCTAGGGTTAAAAGAAATTGGGGAAATCATAGTAATACTATGGAATTGAAGATCCCAAAACCGAAATGATATCGGTAGATTAGTGTGTCGATAGGATTAGGCGATGTATAGGTTAGACTTGATGTAATGCTTATTATTTTGTCTAAGTCCCGTGAAGGGTATTTGTTGAGCCGATCTTCATGAAGATATTTTTGAGAACCCCACGTCATCGGTGTAATCGCTTGCATTCTTCGTCGGCGACTGATATCAAACTCGGTTAAAGATCCCGCATCGGTGGCCCGGACCTCGGTGAAGCATTCTCTACAAGGCGATGGTCATCGGTAGAAGAACCGATGCAAGCGTATACCTTCGCGATCGACCAGCCCGACTATCGAAGCTCACTTTATCGGTCGACGACTTCGGCCAAGAAGACAGACTTTCGGAGTCTTCGTATCCGAAACGGCGACCCAAAGACTTAAAGTCCCTTCAAATGTTCGAGAAGACATACGAGGTAGTTTGAACGGTCAACTCGACACTCACCAACTACAAACCTCGACCAATGAGAAGCCGACAACGCTTACCTACTCTACACGGTAAAAGTTTGCTCTCATGAAGCGATGCATTAAGCGCCCTGCTTTGCAACAAAGTTGAATAATGGCCGTTTTCTTTGGACGCTTGTGACACGTGGCATCGTCGTCTCCAACGGACATATGTCACAACTCACAACTATAAATAGAGAAGGATTTGAAGATTTCGAGAGGAGGAATATACGCGAAATCAAGGGATATCATTCAAGCTCACAACGCTCTAGAACCTTCAAGCTTATCCAGAGACGAACTAGTTTTCATAGAACACTTCTTGTAGTTCATCTCTCTAGAGCACTTTGATCCCTATCTTCTCTAGACTAAGCTCATTGCTAGATTCATAGCTTAGATCCGAAGGAGTTCACATTTAGTGAATTGTTCTTGTTGTAAGAACTCCTTCTCAGTTGGAGAATATTCCCTCCCTTCTAAACTTAGGTTTGGATTGTAAAGTCGCTAAGGACTATAACTTAGAGGGATCTGTCCAGTGCACAGTATCCCCGCTTGAGGCTTGCTCGAGAATAATCAACAAGTTCTCCCGCCTTGTTCGGGACCGTGGACGTAGGATCTTGCGTATCCGAACCACGTTAAATCGCTTGTGTTCACTTCTTGTTTTATTGCATTGCATTCAACCGACTTGAAAATCATAAGTTTGCATAAAACGTATTTTATAAAGTGCATGACCAAAAGATTTAACTTGCAAAAACGCGTTTTCAAAAGAGACGACTCGGGCCTAACACTTATCCGCACTACGATCTCCGAGCGAGTTTCGTAATACTGACATCGGTCGGTAGAAGAGCTCGAAGCCGACTCACTTTGACCCCGTGATCGAAGGCTTACTGCGCTGTTCATCGGTTGCAAACATCGGCTTCAGTTGACCTTCACCGAGAAAAAGAAACGAGCTCAGGTGTATTCACCCCCCCCTCTACACCTGACTTTTCGTCTCCGGACCAAGAATATATATTTATATTTATTTGGAAAGTTAATTAGCATTTAATGTTAATTTAATTTGGATAATTTTCAGCTCGTTTGATCATATTTTCGAGCCTCGATATTTATCCGATTAATGTTTTGAGATATATGACGTCGATCTACATTTCGAGTAGATAATTATAGTGTGCTTAATTTCTCTATTCCGATTTTCGGTGAGTGAGAAATAGTGGCTCGAAGTTTGGGGGGACAAAACTAATATGTTACCTAAAGTGGAGAAACTTACCTTATTCGGGTTTTGGAGAGTTATTACATTAATCATGTCCCATATCGATTAATGAATAATGTTTTGTGTGGTATTTAAGTCTCTACAATATTGTAGGAGATAACTAAGTGACATGTGGTGGGCTTGGGCCACACATGCTCATGCGCGCGAGCCTTTTCGCCCGACCCGCCTCACACGCGGCGCGGCGCGCCGCACCGCGCCCGCGCCCGCGCCCGGCTCCGGTTCCGGTTCGGTCCGTGTCCGTGTCCGTGGACTTGGACTTGGACTTGAACTTGGATCTTGGCAATTGGTCCGTCGGGTTGTTCGTCCGGGTCGGGTCTTTGGGTCGAGTGCTGGGTCGGGCGGTGCGGTGGGCCCGGCCCTTCTGGATTCCTCTCCGTGGTGCACTTGCTGCCACACCCAAGTGTATCTTTTGGAAGGATGCGGAAGTGGCTCTTGGCCAGCCAACCTTCCATCTCTCCACCACTCCACTTACCTTGCGGTGGGCCGGCTACCTTTGGATTCCTCTCCGTGGTGCACCTGCACTCGCCACACCCAAGTGTATCTTTTGGAAGGATCCGGAAGTGGCTCTTCGGCCAGCCCAACCTTCCATCTCTCCACCACTCCACTTACCTTCCACGACCCTCCGGCATTGATGGCTCCAACACCTTTCACCTGGTGGAAGCTGCCTATAAATAGGGAGCTTCAGTTCATTCCAAAACACACCAACATCGGCTCTACATTCCATATTTAGCTCTTAGCTGCATTTCTTAGCTCATCTTAGCTCAAGTCCAGCAGCTTCTGTCCTCGCCAGAAAAGTCCAGTTCACCGGAGCTCGACGATCTTGCGGTGCTGCAATCTTCGAGACGTTCGTCGTTTCATCTTTGGGGACGATACGCCTACAACCGAGAGCACTACCGGGGCGTATTTCATCTTGCGGAGAGAGGACTCCTCGACTTGACGGTTCTTTTTGTTCGTTGTATTTTTCGGCTTATAGTATTGTTTTGTAATAGCAGCTTTTGTAACCAACAATCGCAAGATGAAATAACGTTAATTCATATACCTACTCAAGCTGCTTCAAAACATGTATTCCTCAAGTGCTGCCATCTCCGACGCTACCGCCGCCGCTCTGCTTGCCGCCCCAACCCCGGCCAGTATCGACGTCGTTGCCTCCTCCGGCAACGTAGTTCCGCCGGTGTCTGTCCCTACACCTACTCCGGTCTTTGCTAATCCTACCCTCGCTGCCATATCTGCCGCCACTGATGCAAGGATAGCACTTAATCGTGCTAATGCCGCTAACACGGCATTCAACTTCAATGCTATGTCCTTTGCCTTGCAGAGCAATGTCCCTTTTGGGAATGTGAACCACCATGGAGTGGTGGGGGGTTCAAACCCGACCCTGACGGCGCCTCTGCACTCGTCTAGAGTGTTGTCCGCTGCTTAGAAGCCGGCCAAGTTTGGTGGAGCCGACTTCAAGAGGTGGCAACAGAAGATGTTGTTCTACTTGACAACATTGGGGTTCACGACTGTGCTGATGGAGAATGCACCCGCCCCTCCAAGTGAAAATGAAGAGAACTTGGAAGTCCGCATGACCTTTATGATAATTGGCTAACCTCTGACTACTTTTGTAAAAACTTCCTGCTTAGTGGACTAGATGATAGTCTGTACAGTGTATATGCAAATGTAACGACCTCCAAGGCAATTTGGGAGGCACTTGAAAGAAAATGCTATGCGACAATGCAGTACCAAGAAGTTTGTAGTCGCCAAGTTCCCGGACTACAAAATGGTGGACTCTCGACCGAGTCATGGACCAAGTGCAAGAGTTCCAACTCATTGTCCATGACGTCCACGCCGAAGGTATGCTTTTGCCGGATGCTTTTATTGTGGCAACCGTAATTGAGAAACTTCCCCGAATGGAAGGACTTGAAGCAGCCACTGAAGCACAAGCGAAAGGAAATGGCGCTTGAGGACCTTGTGGTCAAGCTCCGCATCGAGACCCGACATGAGGACTCGAGATGGGAAGGGCAAAGCACCCGTGGAGCCAAGAGTCAACCTTGCTGAGAGAGGTGGAAACTCCAACAATGCTAAGAGAGGGCGTCCGAATAGCAACCCCAAAGGGAAGGGCAAGGTGCAATCCCGCAAGTTTGAAGGGGATCTACAATGCGTGGGCAAATCCGGCCACTTGTCCAAGGACTGCCGAAAGCCAAAGAAGAAGAGGGCTCGTCAAGCCAATATGTTGGAGATTGACCTCACTGAAGCCGACCTTACGGCCGTTGTCACTGAAGAAGCAAACGTTGTGGAGAATGAGGGGAAGTGGTATATTGATATCGCTGCCACGGCACATGTTTGTGGTGACCGAAGCCGCTTCACCAAGTACAAGAGTTGCCAAGGAAGGAAGCTCAATATGGGGAATCAAGCCTCATCTGAGGTAGTTGGCTATGGTACTGTGGTGTTAAGGTTGAGATCCGGCAAGAACCTTACTCTTGGAGAGGTGCTGCATGTCCCCGATATCCGGAAGAATTTGGTGTCCGGCTCTGTACTAGTTAAGAGAGGTTTTAGACTAGTATTTGAGTCTGACAAGTTTATTTTGACAAAATTTGGAATGTTTTTAGGAAAAGGTTACCTCTCTGAGGGCCTTTTCAAACTGTCTGTAATGGCATTACGCCAGGAGCCTGTTGAGGCAAATGAAAACAAAGCTACTTCCTCTTACTTGATTGAGTGTTCCGATTTATGGCATTCTAGATTAGGACATGTTAATCTAAATGCGATAAAAAGATTAGTTAATCTCGATCTACTTAAAGTAAATGAGTTTAACAAAACCAAGTGTGAAGTTTGTGTTGAAGCAAAATTGGCTAAGCAGCCATTTCATTCTCAGAAAGGAACACAAAACCTCTAGAACTCATTCTCACCGACGTATGTGATTTGAAGTTTATACAAACTAGAGGTGGGAAAAAGTATTTTATTACTTTTATTGATGACTGCACTAAGTATTGTACTCTTTATCTTTTAAGGAGTAAAGATGAGGCGATTGAAGCTTTTACTAACTTCAAAGCAGAAGCCGAAAACCAACTTGATTGTAAAATCAAAATGGTACGAAGTGATAGAGGTGGAGAATATGTAGCTCCTTTTGAAGAGTTGTGTAAGACAAGTGGTATTATTCATCAAACCACTGCCCCCTATTCGCCTCAATCAAATGGTGTAGCTGAAAGGAAGAATCGAACTCTAAAGGAGATGATGAATGCTTTGTTGATAAGTTCTGGATTGCCCCAGAACATGTGGGTGGAAGCCGTTTTGACTGCTAACTACTTATTAAACAAAATACCTCTAAAAGGTAGAGATGTTACTCCTTATGAGTTGTGGAAAGGAAGGAAACCTTCCTATAAGTACCTCAAAGTGTGGGGGTGTTTGGCTAAGGTAGAAGTGCCTTTGCCTAAGCAAGTTACAATCGGACCTAAGACCGTCGATTGTATCTTTATAGGATACGCACTGAATAGTAGTGCATATCGATTTATCATTCATAAGTCGGCGGTGCCCGATATGAATGTTGGAACTACTATTGAGTCAAGGAATGCCATATTCTTTGAACATATCTATCCTTGTAAAAAGGATAATAAAATTGAGTCAAGCTTTAGTGGTGAAGCAAGAGAAGTTGCCAGTAGTTCTAGAAATGTGGGGGTAGAACCCGATACACGTAAAAGGCAAGTCGTCGATCTTGAAACTTTAGAACCAAGACGTAGCACTAGAGCAAGAGTTGCTAAGGACTTTGGTCCCGATTATGTTGTCTTTCTTTTTGGATGAAGAGCCGCGGTTTATAAAAGAAGCTCTTTCTAGACCCGATGGCCCACTTTGGCAAGAAGTCATCCCAAAGTGAAATTGATTCCATTATGCGTGAATCACACTTGGGTCTTAGCAGACTTACCCGAAGGTTGCAAGCCCCTTAGGATGTAAATAGATCCTAAAAAGAAAGTATAAGCCGGATGGGTCAATTGATAAATATAAAGCTCGTTTAGTGGTTAAAGGCTTTAAGCAAATTGAAGGATATGACTTCTTCGATACTTATTCGCACGTAACGAGGATTACGTCTATCCGTGTGCTTCTCGCGATTCTTTGCTTTGCACAATCTTGAGATTCACCAAATGGATGTGCAAGCGCCTTTCTAAATGGAGATTTAGAAGAGGAAATTTATATGGAACAACCTGAAGGGTTCGTTGTACCTGGTCAAGAGCGAAAGGTATGTAAGTTGGTGAAATCCCTATATGGGTTGAAACAAGCACCATTACAATGGCACTTGAAATTCGACGAGGCTATGTTGTCGAATGGTTTTAAGATTAATGAATATGACAAGTGTGTTTACATAAAGAATACAAAGAATGGTTTTGTAATTGTTTGTCTTTATGTAGACGACATGTTAATTATGGGACAAAACCTTCAAGTCATAAATGACACCAAGCGTATGCTTAAAAGAAATTTCGATATGAAAGATATGGGAGTTGCTGATGTTATTCTTGGAGTAAAGATACAAAGAACTCCCAAAGGGATTGTTTTGTCTCAATCTCATTATATTGAGAAAGTGCTTAAGAGGTTTAATGCCTTTGATAGTGTGCCGGCAAAGACTCCTCTAGAAGTTAATGTTCATTTGAGCAAGAATAGGGGTGATCCTGTTGCTCAAGAGGATTATGCTAGAGTCATTGGTTGTCTTATGTACATCACGAATTGTACGAGGCCTGATCTAGCTTGTCCGGTGAACAAACTGAGTCGCTATACTAGTAATCCTAGTAGAGAACATTGGAAATCTCTTGTAAGAGTTATGAGGTATTTGAAATACACTCTTAACTTTGGACTGCACTACTCGAGACATCCCCCAGATCTTGAAGGGTACTTGTGATGCAAATGGATATCCGACACTAAAGACTCGTTGTCTACTAGTGGTTATGTGTTCACTATAGGGGGGAGAAGGCGTGGTCGTGGAGATCCACGAAACAGACGTGCATTGCCGGATCCACCATGGAATCCGAATTTATTGCTTTAGATAAAGCCGGTGAGGAGGCCGAATGGCTCCGTAATTTTCTTGAAGATATTCCATGTTGGGCCGAAACCCGTGCCACCTGTGATGATTCACTGTGATAGCCAAGCAGCTATTGGTAGGGCCAAGAGTGGGTTGTATAATGGTAAGTCGAGACATATTCGTCGTCGACATAATACCGTAAGACATTTGATCACGAGTGGGGTTATCTCTGTAGACTATGTCAAGTCTATAGATAACCTAGCGGATCCGCTTACTAAAAGTTTGAATCGAGATCAAATGTATAAGCTCGTAGAGGGAATGAGAGTTAAATCCACAAATTAAAGACGATTATAGTGGATACCCGAACCTTGTAGATTGGAGATCCCATGAACTTGGTTCAATGGGAAAACTAAGCTATATGAGTACGTTGATCTTGCACTCAATTAGTCTATTCCCTAAAAGAGCTCGAGAGTGTTGGTGACCTGTCAAGTGGTGAGGTTAAGTCTTTGACTTTTAATGATTCTTGGATGCCTTGAGAAGGTGGAGTATGACAGGATACTCGAGTAAGAATCACCTATGTAAGTGAGAAGTGAGGGCCGCTTCTATGTAACACTTATGAATCCAAAGAGGTTGTCCATGGTCAGTAAAGGACACAAACGTGAGAACGGACGAGGTTGAGACTTTATAGTGTTAGTGTTATTGTCTCGGTATACACCATGGAGGAATAGTTCAAGACCACGTGTCCACTAATCCGCCGGTATGCTCGATAGCACCGACTAAGGAAGGTTCAAGGTCACAAGCCACCTACCACCGATGCTTTATTGTCTTTTGAGGACGTAGCGCGTGTGTGCATGCATGCATTTGGCTATTTCCACTCATGTGGGGGATTGTTGGAAAATCAAAGTTAAATATATATATATATTTATATTTATTTGGAAAGTTAATTAGCATTTAATGCTAATTTAACTTGGGCAATTTTCAGCCCGTTTGATCGCATTTTCGAGCCTCGATATTTATCCGATTAATGTTTTGAGATATATGACGTCGATCTACGTTTCGAGTAGATAATTATAGTGTGCTTAATTTCTCGATTCCGATTTTCGGTGAGTGAGAAATAGTGGCTCGAAGTTTGGGGGGACAAAACTAATATGTTACCTAAAGTGGAGAAACTTACCTTATTCGGGTTTTGGAGAGTTATTACATTAATCATGTCCCACATCGATTAATGAATAATGTTTTGTGTGGTATTTAAGTCTCTACAATATTGTAGGAGATAACTAAGTGACATGTGGTGGGCTTGAGCCACACATGCTCATCTTGTGCGAGCCTTTTCGCCGACCGCCTCACACGCGGGCGGCACGCCGCGCCGCACCACGCCTCGTGCCCGCGCCCGTGCCCGGCCCGGCCCCGGCTCCGATTCCGGTCCGTGTCCGTGGACTTGGACTTGGACTTGGACTTGGATCTTGGCAATTGGTCCGTCGGGTTGTTCGCCGGGTTGGGTCTTTGGGTCGGGTCGTGCTGCACCCCCGCCACACCCAAGTGTATCTTTTGGAAGAATGCGAAGTGGCTCTTGGCAGCCAACCTTCCATCTCTCCACCACTCCACTTACCTTCCACGACCCTCCAAAGATTGATGGCTCCAACACCTTTCACCTGGTGGAAGCGCCTATAAATAGGGAGCTTCCGTTCATTCCAAAAGACACCAACATCTTGCTCTGCATTCCATATTTAGCTCTTAGCTGCATTTCTTAGCTCATCTTAGCTCAAGTCCAGCAGCTTCTGTCATCGCCTTAGGAAAAGTCCAGGTTCGCCGGAGCTCGGCGATCTTGCGGTGCTTGCAATCTTCGAGACGTTCGTCGTTTCATCTTTGGGGGACGATACGCCTGGCAACCGAGAGCACTACCGGGCGTATTTCGTCTTGCGGAGAGAGGACTCCTCGACTCGACGGTTCTTTTTGTTCGTTGTATTTTTCGCCTTATAGTATTGTTTTGTAATAGCAGTTTTTGTAACCAACAAACAATTGATAGGCGCCGTCCGATGAACCGTTGGGAGGATTGGACGGCGTTGATAAGGCAATTATTGAGTTCACACGTACACCTCGCTACATTTTAGGTTGTAGTTCAATAATTTGTGGATTGAGTTTCTTGCGTGGTCAGTTTTACCTCGAGAGATTGTGGAAGGAATTAGCTATCTAAGGCCAATCTGAAAAGGACATTAGAGTACAACTGGTACTACATTAGTTTGTTGGCCCCTACATATTCAAACTGTCAAAATTAGATTGAGGTTAGTGAGTCGAGCTTGAGCTAGTTCAATAATTTAAGATACATTACGATTGTGAATCTTATCGAGTTAATATATTTTATCACAAGAAAAATCACGCGATTTATTGATAGAATCATTGACATGTATAACTTTCATTGTTATTTAACGATAGATAATCGATATCGATGAAATTTCAATTTTCGGACGCAATATTTATTTAATATTTGATATTTTGAAATCCTAGATCATCTCATATAGAATTACTAATCTGCTCGTCTGTTATAGGCGTTCTTCGGCCACTGGTCAACATGGGGCATTGGCTATCCGCCTTCGGCGATGAAGTTACTAAGAAATCGATTTCCTAAAGATCTACGAACGGGATTTGGCAACAGAGCTCAAAATACATCGGTTACGATCAATAGGTCGGTGATCATCCCGTCGTAATTGAATTTACCGAGAAAATTATTGGTATTACTGACCAGAATTTTCAACATAATTTTCATAGTGTATTCCCGATTCTCGTTACATCTAAAAGAAATACTTATGAGACTTTAAAATAATATTAATTGATCCCTTAATAATAAAATCATTACTCTTCCAGTCAAGCCCACATTCTAGAGTATTATTATTCGAAAAAAATTATATGGTTCTTATCTGCATCGTATACCAGTCAATGATTACTCTTCCACGGTCAGCTAGTGGTAGAAGAGTGGGTAATAACAAGATTTTGTTAACCCTGGTTTATCTCCATAATCACATATAATACTCTAAAGTTTCTAGAACATGAGTAAATAATTAATAATCTAATACGTATATATAGTAGTCAATTATTAACGCATAATATTTTTTGGGCAGAAGATAACGCATCGATCCAGACATTCACGGGTTCTCGTCAACTTCAAAATTAATTAATTATTTATGTATTTATATATTGGGGGGAAATTGGTAGATGGAGACCCAAGTCAACCAAAATGCTGTCACCTAACGTGGTGGAATAATTTATTGTGGCTTCTGATAATTCTTTTGACTTCAGCAAGCATTTGATGTAGTATATTGTATTTCTTAAATATTAATTAGAGATTTTAAAATTAGGATTAGAACTTGATTTGACTCTCTATGGTAGTGAGTATTGACAATAATTAGTGCAAAAATCACAGGTAGAACAAGTCGTTGGAGCCTAAAGAATATTAGGATTGAGATCATGATTTGATAGGATACTTTGATACGTAACTAGTGACGTGAGTTCTATTTGGAAACAAAATATAATAATTGTTTGCTTGTAGTCTTGCAAAAGAATTGAAAGTTTGAGGCTTTGAGGTCCAAGATATTTAGCAAAAATCAGCCTGTAACAAACAAATTAAGAAAACAAATAGAGAAAAAGATTCAGAAAAACTTATTTATGTGGTTCAATTGGAGTGGAGATTAAGATTGTTGTTGCCTAATTAGTACGAATCCAAGATTAAAATTTAAATCAAATCTACAATTTTAAGATGTAGTATATTTTAATGGAATGAGGCGAGTTGTACAATATTAAAGGGGTAAATTAAAAAAAATCTCGATAAAAACTTTGGAATTACACATGATGTGGGGGTATGGACGGAGACTCCGACCACATTATCATATGTATGAAATTAGATTTGTTGTCCTAAAAATTTCATCTCTTAATTACGCTCGGATAAAATTAAATAGTTTTATTTAAGATAGAGTTGAGACATGTGATTTTGGAATAGCAAATTTAATTGCATATACAAAATCAAATAAACACCATGATAAGGGTTTACATATTGTGTGGTATAATTAGGGTAGCAAATGACTGTAATTATACTATTATTGATCATTAATTTCTTTTCTTAATAAAGAAATGCAGAATTAACAGTAATACTGTAGATTAATCAACATCCTAATCAACATAAGGATGGAAAGGTGAAGGATGAATCATGTTCCATGCCTAACCCCAAAATATTTACAAATATCCCCTTTTTGGCCCTCTATTACATTTTGCACCAAAAAGAGAATACTGAAATTGAAAAAATTAATCAGAAATTGAAACTATTCCGAGCTACACATTCCACGACTCGAGAGTGGGAAAGCAGTAGGGCTCGAAGTAATGGCCCGACGCCCCTGCGCCGCCGTCTCCCGCCGTGGACGGAGGAGACAGCAGAGACGAAGCAGAGCTATCAAGCAAAAACGCCGAATTGTCCAGCGTCTGCAATCCGTACGCCGCTCTCCGCGGCTCCGGCTTCAGCACCGGCACCGAAGAGAGCAGCCCGCTCGAGCCACCGGTCACCTGCTGCACCATCCGCATGAAATTCTCCGGATCCGCCTCGAAGAACGTCGTCGTCGCCGCCCGCTTCGACGGCCGCGACTTGCGCTTCGCCACCCTGCCGCTCGGCGGAACGCTCCGTCGCTGCTTCGAGACGAGGACCTCGTTCTCCGACGAGACGCCGGAAGCCGTAGGCGTGTGCGACGGCGTCGTATCCGCTTTGGAAAACAGAGGAGGCATTATTTCGGCAGAGCAGATGTCGCCGGCGATTGAGCTCTGCAGAGCCTTAGTTAGGGTTTCCCTTTCCATTGTGAATAGCTCGGAGATCCAAGCGTCGGGAAACGCCGGGCAGAAGGACCACGGCTGCTCCGCAAGCAAATTATCGTAAGACGCCATTGTTTAGACCTTGACAACAAGCTTCGTACAGATTGGTTGAAATTAATCCTTAGCAAAATACCTGGTTTCTTTTTTATCGAAGAAGAAATAGAGAAGTGATGAGTTGGAGATTACTAAGCATGAGTTGAGTAGAGTATAAAAAGAAGAAGAGAGAGAAATCTGAGACGAGAGAGAGTGAGAAATGGGGCTGAATAAATAGGACGGTGAGGAAGGAAACCGCGTTAGTTTAGCCAGGTGGCAATCGATATGTCCGCGAGTAAATTATGATTATTCGATTTTTTATATGAGGAGTAAAATCGAAGAAGTATAGTTCGATTTAGAAAGGTTGATCCGATTTAAATTATCAATTATCATTATTTATTATAATAGAAATCCTTTTAAATATTTAAGATTAGCACATTTATCTGAATTTAGAAAGCACTAGTATGAATTCATTTGAAACTCCATTGTTTTCGAAAATAATCTCACACTGTAAAAGATTAACCACACGTGGTTGATAGGATTAACCACATGACCCGATAGGCCATGTGGTTGACGGGATTAACCGTGTGGGACGGATCCGGATCATCCATTTTTCCTTGTGGGTCCCAGAGAATCTTTCATCATCATGTATTTCAGGTTAACATCATTGTAGACGTTCAAATAATTACTCTCTCCGTCACATTCTACCATGCGGTTTTTTTGGGTACGGAGATTAAGAAAGAGTGGGTGGTTGTGTGTAGATGAGTGTGTGATTGTGTGTAAAAAGGTAGAAAAAGTGGTAGGTTGTGTAATGATTATTTTTCTTTTTTGGAAACAAGACAAGTCGAGTGGAACAACCCAAAAGAAAAAGCAAAGACAAGTCAGCGGGACGGATGGAGTATTATTTTAAAATCTATTTACAATGTATATTAGTACTATTAAGAAAGAAATATTCCAAGGGTCAAATGGTCAATTTCCCATTAGCAAATAAGGTTTGCCTAATGAGTTTTATTTTATTTTATAGACAAAACAATGTTATAGCATATTCAAATTTTACCGATATAACTTTTGCTTCTATACTTGACTTGACCGTATGAATTTGCCTTAAAATTTGGGGATGTCCGGTGAAATGGTGGAATGCCAACATACATCCATTATTCAATTGACCTTACATGATCCGAATCCTCAATTCATGGCTAAACGCTATAAAATTAAATTACACCTTTATTTATAAGAGTGCATTTGGAGCTGCTTATTATTTATTATTTAAAATTAAAAATAATTTTTTTAAAGGAATTAATATAAAAAACATATATGTTTGACAAAGTCAAAAATTATGATGCTTTAAGAACAAAGAATATCTCAACAAATGTTTAAAAGAAACTACTTAGTTAAGCGGTTTATCCGCTTAATTTTAGAAGGTTAACACAAAAAGTAAGTTTTACAAACATTAAAAAACTGATTATGCGGCAGTCAAAAAAGTAAATAAGTCTTAAAATAAGCTTTTGCAAACACGCACTAATTTATTTGTGGTCACATATAATAATAATATATTCCTACCGTTATTAGTGATTAGTGGATTCGCAATTTCAAAAAAGCAACCTAATTTATATATTGTCCGATTTCATGAATCATGATAGAGAAATATCTTAGTGGGCCTCCGGCACTCCGTTGCTTTATTATTCGAAGTAATAACGTGGGCCCAAATGTGGACATGACCAATTCCAACCCAGCTTCCAACATGGAAAAGTAAAATGCACGTTCCATTAATCGCCAATTTCCAAGATTTTGCTACAAAGTGTGTAACAACAAATCCGGGCATGCATTTTTGCGTTCACATTAGTTTACAATTTGATTCTGAGAGATTCTAATGATTGAAATTGATATATTAATTTATTCAGAATGTTCGTAATTAATTGTTCTAATTAATTTATTAAGGATATATTTCGGATGGTATGGGATAATGTAAAGTATTTGTAATAAGAACCAAGTGAATGTGTTTTAATTTACACGGTAAGATTAGTTTGAAGCTCATTGTTGTCCCATGCCGATGATTGTCTCTTTAATATGAGGTTGAAGCTCAAAGACGAGGTCTAATTCGTTCCCGTTTCTCTTCCTTTTTGTGGATATGTGTTGAGAGTCGTAGTGAATCTGGTTAAGTGTTTAGCTATCTTGGATATTGTTTCTTCGGAATTACTGATTTTGGTGAATAACTGGATTAGAGATCAGGTAATTAGAAGCCTATCCGTGATATATGTAAATCATATTATTATCTTTGACTATGTGAGTTTTCAATTATGTTGATGATGCTTCACTATTGTACTCGGACTGACATTGTAAAATAAATCTTTGAAACTGCATTCGATTATCTAAACTTCTGCAATTCTACTGCAGGTTTGAATATGTTCGATTGATTTAGTTAATTTGTTAATTGGTAGATTCTTGTGAGTGCTTTCATGAAGATCTCTTTCCTGGTTTTCTTGTTGTCTGACCTATATTTAAATGTTTAATTTGTAAAAGCTGAATTTAACCAAGGCGATCAAATTGGAGGGTTGCTTGCTGTTTTCCCGAGTTTGTACTGTTAACTGAAATTACGATGTTGTTTGAAATGAGCAGAGATTGGTTCAGCATCAGCCAACTCAGCATCCAACTTCGGTGGAGCTCAGCATCGGAAATATCAAGTTTAAGGCCTTTGATTTGGGTGGCCATAAGATTGCCCGCAGAGTTTGGAAAGATTATTATGCCAAGGTATAATCTTTCTGAAACTTTTATCCTTCTCCATCCTAGCGATGAATGATTTTAATTTATTTTTTGGTGCTGTCTATCATGTTTCAGTGCCAGACTAACTATGTGTACAGATTTGATCCTTTGTTTGATCTCCTCCTTGTTCTGTTGCTAGATGTATTCTCATTGTCCTTGACCTTTCATGAATTTTACCATAATTGGCACTTTTTGTAGTGCACACTTTGAATGCTGATTTCTATGCACATTAAATGCATACAGCAGTCACTTGGATTCGTTGGTAATTAATTCTCGACTACGCGTCTTGTGGGTACTGTGACGTTTGACAACTTGGCATCTGTGATGTTTAAATTCTTAACCCTTACAAAGGAACTTGTTCATTATCTCATGGAGCATCTTTATTCTTTTGGCCATTATTAAAACTGCAATTCAATGTTCAGTTTCTTGTTATTCAATTGCACAAAGTATTTTTGGGTAAAGTCGTTCATTCTAATGTTAACTAGCTCGGATCACCAGCTAAGGCCCCTAAAATGATTGTTCAGTGATAAAGGAGGTAGGGATTCAGTCGGAGTCCGGATCTTCTATCCCACAATTGGTGGACCACTTGGTGGCCCACCAATCACGCTGCGCCACGCGTGCATTGGTGGGCCCCCAAGTCAATAAATTAATATTTGAGTGTTAAAAAGGTGGCCCACCAATGCACGCGTGGCGCCCGCGTGATTGGTGGGCCACCAAGTGGTCCACCAATTGTGGAATAGAGGATCCTTAGGCGTTCAGTCGGGGGGCATGAGAGGCGGTGGTTTACCCCTGCGGCGGATGTCGGCGGTTCGAGTCCGCTTATCTCCAACTCATGAACTTTAGCCGATACAAAGTTGTATTTGCATTCATGCCTTTTAGAAAGAGCCGCTAAATTAAATTCTAGTTTAGGGAAAAATCAATATACTTCTAATGTCGAATCAGGATCAACTAGGACAAAACTAAAGCATTGGGTATGCGTCAATCCCTTCCTTTCTGAGTAAGCTAGAAGGAGTGTGTTTTAATCTTTTAGATCCTGAAATGTGCTTAAGCAGTTAAAAAGCTTTGTGCTGTACTTTGCTAATATCACAATGTAGAGCTTTGAAGTGGAAAAGAAGCTTATCTACTTCACAAGAAGAAATTGCCCTGCATAATCTCTTCCATGTCCATCTTGTGATACAATGATTTTCTTTGATGTTTGTGATTTCTAAAATATGGGCCTCCAGTATCCCAAAACTCTTTCCATGTTATTTGATTCATGGGTTGCTCAAATGACAAGACGGAGTTCCTAGAAGCACATTTATTCATTTAATGGTGTTATAATAGTACCTAACGGAACTCTTATTGTGCATTGGTGTGTATTATCTTGAAGGTAAAAGAGCATATAAAACAAGTTGAAAGTGCTTCTAACTTTGAAAATAGAAAAAACATGAAAAAAATGTACAGTGAAGAGCTATGGCCTGATATTTGTTATAATAGTTGATATTTTTCAATGTCTCTATGTTGATGATTTAATGACTGTAATTGATCAAAATTTAGCAGTTTAGTTCTGGAATATAACTAGGCTACATCTTTTTTCTGGACTGGCTCAAATATGTTTTAATATCATATTAACGGAACACAATATTAGAGGTCCCTGCATTTCTAGGTTGCTAACATGTGCAAACTTTTCGGTTATGAAGGTGGATGCTGTTGTCTACTTAGTAGATGCTTACGACAAGGAGAGATTTGCGGAATCAAAGAAAGAGCTCGACGCTCTTCTCTCTGACGACTCTTTGGCCAACGTCCCGTTCCTCATCTTAGGAAACAAGATTGACATTCCTTATGCTGCATCCGAAGACGAGCTGACCTTCCACTTGGGTTTGACAGGCATCACTACTGGCAAGGGTAAGGTAAACCTGACCGATTCAAATGTCCGCCCAATCGAGGTCTTCATGTGCAGCATTGTGCGTAAGATGGGATACGGAGACGGCTTCAAGTGGGTCTCTCAGTACATCAAGTAGAGGGAGGAAGGATTAAGGTGCGAGCTTTCTCTGGACCTTTTGCTACAGCTGTGTTTGAAAGGATTGTTAGATGATTTACCCTTTTTGATTGTGTTGGATTTTGGATCTATTTCTCGGGTTCCTCCTCTGCTGCCTTCTCTTTCTGAGATTAGACATCATAATTAAGAAGAAACAAAATAACAAGGTTCTGCTTCATCAAAGTAAGAAAGAAATACTCACAATTCAATAATTCAACTACTTCATTCATCATACCTCTAATTAAGTAGTTGTTCTTAACACCAAGAAGACATTTGTTTCGTCTCAACACAGAACAAAGATGTATATAACCACTTCTTTCATCAGCAAATTCCTAGTTTAGTTAATTCACCATATAATCATAATAACTGTGAACTAGGGAAGTAGTGCACTATCTTGAATGATTCCACGTAGTTATATATCCGTCAATCTGCCAGCAAGTACGCAACAGAAACACATCGATAAACATAATATAAGTATTATATTATAATTCAATACCTTGCTCTGTAAAGCCTGGGGTGGGGTATCTATCCTCTTTATTGTCTACAATATAACCACGTAAATTGCGAAGATTCTGATGAGGCAAAGACCTTGGATCTCGCATAATAATGCAGACAAGCTAGTCATCGCTTTCAACTTACTGGATGCGCAGTGGCTTGCTAAGCGTGCTTCGTATATGGAATTCAATGTAAGACTCTTACACATAAACACGATTACTTTCCATCCTACTTTTGCATTAGCGATTGATTCTACGTATTTTTACGTGTAGGATGTGCTTAAGTCTACGCGATCACAACTTGAGCGCGAGATGGCGCTGGAAGATGTATCAACTGTGAAGGACTTGCCGGCTTATAACTTCCTAAGAAGACACTCGTGAAGATAACATTTTCTTGTGTGCGTGTGTTTGTGTTAATAAGTTATGACTTGACGAACCACAAGAAACTTATGTTTTTTTTTTTTTTTTGACGAGGAACCCGCAGCCGCTACGCTTTGGTGCGGGAATTGAACCCATGACCTATCGGTTCAGGGCCACCCACCTTCACCGCTTATGCCATCCCAAGGGGACTACAAGAAACTTATGTTGATATAGAAAATTGTATGTGCAGAATATCTTCGCTTATGTTTGTAACACATCTTTTGGTTATTTGTAACGACTCTCCATTGGGTTATAAAAAAACCCTCATAATTTAATTGTAGGTAAATTTTCACGGCAAATCAGCCTAAATGGTACCAAAATTTGATATTTTGGCCAAATTGGTCTTCAATTTTTTAGATTTTGGCCAAATTGAATTGATCCTTTCGTTAATTTTACCGTTAGTCAACGGTTAGTCAATGAATATTTAAAAAGTATATATAATAATATTAAGATGAGTACTTTCGGAATAAAATTTTGAACACTAGAACTCAAATGTTTTGAGCTTCCTCACTAAGGAATATTGTTTTTCAATGTTTCATTTTGCTACAGTTGTTTAATTTTCTGCTTGTAAATTATTATCTTTCAGGTGGTACATTAGTTGCAGTACTTCAACTGATAAAGGAACGAGGGGTTGACAACAACCAAGTACTAACTGTAATTGTTTGATTCAGATATGTGCACTTGCTGCTCGTCCGGCACTTCAGAAATTAAGCGAGAAGTTCCCTGGGTAATAATATATCCTATCATATTTTTTACTTTCTTTAAGGTATAATAGTATTTAGTAATTTGGCAATCTTTAATTGTTTTTTGCAGGCTTCATGTATATGCTGGAATCCTCGACCCTACTATTAATGAGAAAGGGTAGGCTTCCTCATTTTTGGTGATTTTTCAAGATCATAATTCTTGTACTTGGTGATGCTGGGGATCGTAATTTTGGCACATAAATCCTGCTAAGGGGGTGTTTGCAATAGCTTAAACTTTTTTAAGTGCTTAAATTAAGGAGAAGTTGGTAAAAGTGACTTATTAGAGAATTTAGGGTGTGTTTGCAAAAACTGCTTAAAAGAAGAAAAAATTGAAAAAATAGTGTTTGCAAAATTTATACTGTAGTAGCTTATTTTGTGATTTATAAATAAAATGTCAAATCATAACTTATCCGAAATTACAAATATGCCATTAAGTTGGAGAAGTTGGTAAAAACCAACTTAACCAACTTCAACTTATTCAACTTAAATGTAGAGAATTTTTCTGAATTTAAGCTGTTGAAAACACCCAAAAACAGCTTTTCCTTAAATTAAGCTATAAGTTGAATAATTTAAGCTTTTGCAAACACCCACAAAGTGTATAACAAGCTTTATCCTCTCTTTCTTCAGTATCCCCAATTTTGATGAGGGAAGCTACAAATTGCCATGCCTAAATTTTTGCAGTACTGGTCATCTTTGCCATTTAAGTTTGCCCATTTCCATATTCATTCACTTTTTATGTGTTTCATAAAAATCTTTTGCCCGTTGAACAATGCGCTAGTATATATTTATAAGGTAAAACACGATCTTAAAATTCTTTTCTTTTTTTAACAAAACGAGAAATTATTTTATGTGTATTTTACTGTCATTATATCAAAACTTAAAACTTGAATAAAAATCATGACAAGAACAAGTTCGATAACATCCAGTAGTTGTATCGGTAACAAAACGAACACACAAAACTGAAAACACAGGCACATCGCTCAACATCTCACGGTTTTAAGAAACTTACATCCCTCAACAGGACCACATATTACTGTCTAGGTTGTGAGATCCATGATGGCGGATACGATGTCTCCGTTAGCCTCCTTGAGAGCTTTGACTGCCCTACCCCTTGGAACCCCAGCTTGTGTCATCACCAGCTCGATATCCTTCGGTTCAACGCCCGTCTCATCCACCTCTTCATCATCCTGAGGCACGACAGTTGGCTCTGCCTTTGGTGCAGCTTGGTTGATGTTGGGAGCCTTGAACTGCTCTGCAGCTTGACTCTGCAACTGCGAGCTCAAGTCCTCAATCTTGGCCTCGCCGAAGATGACATAAGTATCTGAATTCGGGCTCTTGAACACGTCTGGCTTTGAGATAACGAATAAGATCTGAATCACCATGTCACAATATTGAAGGGTTAATGAAAGACTGTCAAGGAGGCACGACGAAAAAGGGATAGAAACTAACATTCTTGCTCTTCTTAACAGTGACTCGGCTGACCCCTAGGATTGGCTTCATTCCTAGCTTTAGCATTGCCTTGCGACTCTTCTTCTCACTACGGCTCTGCTTTGACTTACCACTGCCGTCTTCTTGTCCTGATAAGAGGGGGAAAAAAGAATTTGGACTAGGTTAAATTCATGAAGATGTAGATGTCCTTCGAATAATTTTTTTTGGACAGATTTTCTACTTATCCATCTAAACTGATTATGTGCCGCATTAATCGATCTTCTCTACAAGTTACTGAACAAAACAGAAACTAATACTAATAAGTCAATCATCAAGCTGAAACTTGAATATGTATTTACAATCCTGCATTTCTCTCGATATAACAGATAGTTTTAGATGTACAGTTTGAACTTGAAGGCAAACTCAGAAACTCAGTTTGAATGTAAAGGTATCACATATTATATTAGTAAAAAAGAACTGTCTAAGTATTCCTCTAGCAAGATCTCTCCCAATAACATCACTAATATGATTTCTCCTAATCATTTCAGAACTCAAGTACCAGAAAGAAACACCCTAAATCTTTAATTACTATCTAGCATCATATAGGGGATAATAATCTTTCAGAGGAAGTGAGGAAAATGAAGAATCTATTTAGAATCAAGGGTGGAAAACACACCTTCAACATCATCTTCATCCCCTTCTTCATCATCGTCGTCATCATCCTCTTCATCCTCTATTATTGGCCCATCATTCTGCGATCAAAGCTAATAATAAGCAATCAAGTAATAGAGAATGTTTATGCTTTTTCTATTACTCTGAACCCATGAAGGGTAGTAATTATTTACATGCGAAAAACCAAATCAATTGTCAAAATGCAGATATCCAGTAGGGAGGCAATGATGATGATCATACACAAGTAAAATTCAGCTGTCTTAAAGTCAATTATTATCTGGAACTCTTCGTAGCTCTTCCTATCACTATCTCTCCGACAACATTTTTACAAAAGTATTACTTAGAACTCACCCGTAAAGATAAAATGCCTCACCAGGTTTCTATTGAAGATGAAAATAAATCATATTAACAACCAACTTATCCTGCAAAGTTTAGCACCATTTCATTTAGCTTTTGGGATACTACATCCTTAATGCCTAACAAGGACACTATTTGTTCTAGAATATAATATCATGAAATTTTAGTAATTCCAGCCCAGTTAATCCATTTTCTCTATCAAAACCATAAGTCAAAATGTAGCCTCTATACAGATAATTGGCTCCTAAAAGAAGATTAGTTTCATCTTTTATTAGTGTCGATTCCAACGATTGTATAAAAGAAATGACTTTAGTTTCTGTTATACACTCGTATTCGTCTACTTATACAGGACAATCACCAAAATAAAGTTGCACAACTGAAGATACTATTTTGATAATTTCCCGAGCTCAATTTCCACTGAAAAAATAATAAAGCATGCCCTCGACAGCTAGTTACACAAAAGAACTCAAAATTAAATTAATTTCATTCCTCACATCTTTCTCAAACTAAAATTTGAGTCCTAATCCAACTTCCAGTAATTTGAAACCATCAAATCATAGAAGTCCTAGATCAGAGAGGCAACGAAATCTTGAAAGAACTTATTCTTCACTTAAATTCAACGAGCCGATAGCAAAAAAACAGATCTAGCAATTAAACTGAAAACACATGTAAGCAATGAAATCAATTCCAAGCCAAATAAATATAATCCAAAAACCCAGAAAAAAAACTGGAACTTGCAAAAACCACGGCTTCTATTTATATGTGTATGAGTTAGAAAGAGATATTACATCAATCTTCTGTTGCTCAAGATGCTCGGCCAATAATTCCTCCTGTGATTGAGTCATGGTTGCTTCTTGCAGGAAAACGATAGAGATTGGAGAGTTGGGAGAATGAGTGTGCTTTGTTAAAACCCTAGAGAGAGAAAGGAAATGAGTTAGACGAGTTTAAAGATGACTGCTTACCGTAAAAGCGGGTCTCCACGAAGAAAACGTTATTTTTGGGTAAGCCCTTTTTTCCCTTGTAGTCTTATTTTGGCGTTTTCTTTTTTCTTCTCATCTAGTATTTCAACATTTTTACCAAATACAGTTTCTTGTTGTCGACGGGAGGAGTTTCATTTTAATGAGTTTGAACATGTATAGGTTCATCGTCTTTACAATTCTTTGTTTCCATTAACTTTTTTTTTCATTTTTTATCTCATTTTTTAAAATAATAAATTATTATAAATACTTTATTTGAGAGTTTTACTTATTTTTTATTCACAACCAACAATTCTCTTTAATTATCGTAAACAAAAAAAAAAAAAGACAATAATTGTAGGATGGAGAATTTATAAACAATCCTTTCACATTTTTTTATTTTACCAATTCATTCTAATCGAAATTTATTTTCAATTTCTCACAATCTTTATGTTCATTTTCAATCACAACAAAATATTTAGTTAACTAAAATACGAGGATAATTATGGTTTAGATAGAAGAACACGTCTTACCACGATCCATTAATACATCAAATGTATCAACATAGACAAGCGACCAAGATAAGTCACTTCTTATCTACATTCGGCCCTAAACCTAAGCAACTCGTCCTAAAGTTGTCTCAACTATAATAACTCGTTTATATCTCACTAGTTCAACCAATCACTATAGCCTTTTATGATCTACAACACACTTGTATGATCTAACTCTTGTGAGATAAATGACTAATATGTGCAATTATAATAATCACATAGGAGAATAATAATAATGGTAACATGAAACATTGTATACAACCAAATACATAGATTGCTCTCAGTATACAAACCCAAAAATTCTCCCACTTATACTTAAAAGCAAATATTAAATATACAATGTGTCTCAAAACATAACTATTAGCTATCACTTAAATTCTCCCACTTATACTTAAAGCAAATCTTAAGTATACAATGTGTCTCAAAACATAACTACTAGCTATCACTTCTCCCACTTGTACTAAGATTTCTAACTAAGTGGGGGCAGTCTACACAAGCCCAGGCCTCGAACATGCATCTCGAAGTGCTTTTGTGGTAGACTCTTCTTGCGAATGGATTTGTTAGGTTATCCTCGGTAGCTATTTTCTCTATCACCACATCTCCTCGGCGTACGAATTCTCGTATAATGTGGTACTTATGCTCTATGTGTTTAGACGCCTTATGTGATCTCAGTTCCTTAGAGTTTGCAACGGCACCGGAGTTATCACAATAGACCGTGATACACTTAGGCAAACAAGGAACGATCTCGAGATCTAGGAGGAATGCCTTGAGCCAAACCGCCTCTGTAGAGGCCTCTGAAGTAGCAAGATACTCTACTTCTATGGTAGAGTCAACAATACACTTTTGCTTGACATTTCTCCATGAAATGTCTCCACCTCCCAAGGTAAACATACAACCCGAGGTAAACTTCTTTTCGTCTCTATCTGCCTGGAAATCCGAATCTGAATAACCTACAGGCACTAGATCATCAGACTGGCAAATAAGCCTATAATCTCGATTCCATTTCAGGTACTTGAGAATATGCTTGACCGCAATCCAGTGCTTGACCTCAATCCAGTGAGTCTGTCTAGGGTTAGACTGATATCTCGAGACCATGTCAATGGCATAACAGATATCTGCTCTCGTGCATATCATAGCATACATTTCCGACAGCGGAAGCCTAAGGACCTAGTCTCATGTCCTCTATCTCCTTTGGTGTCTTAGGACATTAATCCTTAGATAGAGGAACGCCGTGTTTGAAAGGTAGCAATCATTTCTTGGCCTTTTGCATGCTAAAATGAGCAATTACAGTATCAATGTAGGACGCTTGAGACAAGCTTAACATCCATTTCTGGCGATCTCGGATAACCTTGATCCCTAGGATGTAAGCAGCTTCTCCTAAGTCCATCATCTGAAACTGTTCAGATAACCATATCTTTATGTCTAACAACAACTTCACATTGCCGCTAATGAGAAGAATCTATATAAAGTGCAAGGAAACCACGGATCCATCGACACAATAACGGTACACACAACTTTCACTTTCACACTGGACGAATCTAAAAGACTTGATCACATTGTCGAAGTGAATGTTCCATGGCCGGGTAGTTTGTTTAAGTCCATAAATGAACTTCTTAAGTTTCCACACAAGATGCTCTTCGCCTTGCTTTACATATCCCTCAGGCTGCCGCATATAGATGTCCATACCTTCTTCAAGGTAAGTGTTTAGGAAAGCGGTCTTGACATCCATTTGTCAAACCTCTAGGTTAATGTTGTTGGGATTTTGTGTACTGGAAGCAAATTTTATGCTTGTATACAATGTGTTTTGTCTCTACCACTATTTTATTCTCCTATCTGATAAATATATATATTTGCACATGTTATCCTTTATCTTGTATAAAAGTTAGATTTGTGTGGTGTGTCGGGTATCACAGAAGACAACATAAATTGGTTGAACTGACAAGATATAAACAGTTATAACAGCTGAGACAACTTAAGGATAAGTTGTCGGTTTAAGCTGCAGTTTAGATAAGAAGTAGCTTTGTTGGGTGATGATTCCATCCTCAGCACTGTTTCACTCAGTGGGAAGTGATTCGGTCTTGGACACTGATCTTAAGCTCAGTAGCCTTGTGCTCTGTACTTGTCTAAAGATTTGAAGATCCCAAAACCCTATCTGAATGATGAACCATTCCTTTGTATCTGTTTTGTCTCTGAGGTTTCAGACTCAGTAGACACTCTGCTCTGGTCAAGGCGCTCAGTAGCTTATTTGCCTCAGCACCAATGTAGAAGACTCAGTGATCTTGGACTCGGCGGGAGCGATATGCCGAGAGAGTCGATCCGAACCGAACTCGGCGGGAGTAGTTCACCGAACTCGTAGCCGATCTTCGATAGACTTATCTCGGCGATCTATCTATTGAATACAAGGTCGGACTCGAGAACGGCGGATAGTCTTCGGGGCTTGTTTGAATCTTTTGAAAGACAATCGGCATTGTCATGTACGAGGAAGAGAGAAGTCGGCTTCGATGCTGTCTCGAAGTTTGTCTTTGTCTTAACCACTCCATCCATCTCGACGAATGACAAGCATACACGTGTCTTCTCACCTGCTAAAGCTGCGATCAACCTTTTACCTAAAAAGGTGGGAAAATACACCGTTACCTACACCAAAAGAGCCGTTTGCTACCAAAAAGAGAGAGAGAGAAGAAGATCGTCTCCAACGGATCTATTTCAATCTCTCGCTCTATAAATAGAGGGATCATTCAAGATTTGAAGCTCACCAAGAACACGAGAGAACGCGAAAATGAGCGAATTCCAAAGAACAAAGTCTTAGCAAGAACTCGAAGAACAATCTCCGTGCGAAAGACTACATTCTAGCTCATAGGGAATCAAGCTAAACCGACATATAAAGCCTCTAGTATCCAATCGACGTTACACGAACTTATAGCTTACCTTCGGTGTTCGTCGATCTAGAAGCTACTCTCTCATATTCCCTATCCCTCTAACCCTAAGCTCAACCGTTCTTATCTATAGCTTAGACGAAGGAGTTCACATTTGAACCCAATCCTTATTGTATAAGGACTCCTTCACTTGTTGGAGAAGTTTGTCAAACACTTTAAGTTTGATAGTGTTGTAAGCGAGACTTGGATCGAGTATAAAAACCAAGACGCGGCTTTGCCCGAGTGTGCAAGCCGACCGAGACTAACTCGGGATAATAAATAGCCTCCCGATCATTCGGGACAATGGACGTAGGATTTGAGCGATATCCGAACCACTTTAAAAATCCCGTGTCTCTTCTTGCTTTCTTAAGCTGTTGCATTGATTTTACTATTCATACCGAACATCATATTTAAAATCAATCAACTGTCTCAAAGATATCTTGAACTTTTAATCTACCGAATCGAGACTTAAAACGTTTTCTCACAAAAACTGATTTGGGCCTACACTATTCCGCGCACTGAACTCTTAGTGTAGATACTGAATTCTGACCTAGTCAGTTAGCAGATCTTAGCTGAGTCAGTACTCTTAGCCTTTAACTCAATTCGGAACGGTTATGCAGTCTGTGCGAACTATTTGATCGGACACCATCCTCGAATAGGGTTGTTCGAGTTCGAAGTTGAGAAATCGAATCAGGTGTATTCACCCCCCCCCCTCTACACCTGACCGTACACTCGGGCCCAACAAGCTTGTCTTAGCTGCTTGTCTTTAATGGTACACTGAAGGTGGTGTATTGATGGATCACAGTAAGATGTGTTCTCCTAACTGACCTTAGTGGAGAACCAAGATCTCGGTGACTTAGCTGGTCTTAAGCTTGGTAAGACTTCAGCTGAGTGCATTTGACTATCTATCACTTTGACCTACTATGGTGAACGTCATCGCGACCGGATCTACGTATCTTGGGTGCTAGTAGTCATTTGTGGCTCAAGCTGGTTGTCTGTATCTTGCAACCGTATCCTTGTAAAATGGGTTGATAATATCCCCTGAGGAACTCGAAAGGATTAGCACACTAAACCCGACCGGTTGATTAAGTTCAGGTGTATTAATAAGGTCGAGTGGTACTACTCAGTAATATAAGATGTTAATTAATTTAAGCTGTCAGTGAGCTTAATTAATTAACGGATATTTTTATCTTAAATACAGAGATCGATTAAGTCTAAAATACAAGCCCTTGCTCAATTTGGGATAAAGGGGTAAGTCAGCACGGATTCTCTAGTGGAATGAATCTGTTGCTCTGGGCTGAGCATAGATAATTAATTAATTTGAGGCCCAGCTTTATTTCTTGTATTATATCCCTGATCTGGCCCAATTAGTTGCCTAGTTATTTATTGTCTCTCAGAAATCATTATTAATGGATTAATGTATTTTTACATTATTTAATAATGTTATTTATCTGAAATTAATTGGCTGGACCAATTAATTGATAAATATTAGTAGCCCAGTGGATTAATTAATTACATTATGGGCTAATTATGTGGAAGCCAATTAGGAATATAATTAAATTAATGGGCTACATATATATTAATATTATATTAACTTTTGAAGCCTATATATATATGAATTTTGTTCAGAAACAGAATACACACAGACACATATGAGATACACGCACGACGTGAATAATAAGAGAGACGATAATCTATATTTTCTCCAGTTCTCTGACCACCCAGAGGGAGAAAAAGGCCGGGACACAGATCAGAAGATCTGACACACGAGCAACAATCAGAGCTGCAACAACATACGTAGGAGGAAGGTAATCGATTCCTAACCTTATATTTCCTTCAATTGGTATCAGAGCCTGGTTTAGGCTCTGATTGTTGCTGTTAGGAGCATGATTAGGGTTTAATTTCGTCGTTATCGGGTTATTTTTCGTGTTTAGGGCGGCATGTGAGCCACTGTTTTGACCCCGTTGTAACGTTTTTCTCGTGAGAAAATCCACGAGTAGTTGATAGGACCAATGTGCATAGTTGTATTTGCTGTTTTATGCTTTATTTTGGTCCGAGATGCACGAAAATCGAGGCACGACGGTGCAGAAGGACTGAAAAGGGCGAAACCTAGTTTCAGGCAGAACACGGCCGTCATCTTCAGGAGGCGCGTGGGGGATGCGTGCAGATTCATTTTTTCGATCCGTTCGACTAGTTTTGTTCGTTGTTTCGTTAGCTTCGTCTGGATAAGTCGCACAACCCATTCCGATTTTTGGTTTGTCCGGAATAGCATCGGAAAGGAGAAGTGGTCGTGCTGTCCAGAAATCCCTAATTCGGCCGGAAAACCCTAATTTGTCTAGGGTTCCGCTGCATCTTGCGGCGGCGATTCCCGGCGGATCTGGAGTCCAATTGACGATCGGCTTGAACCTCTGGATTCCTTGTCTTACGAGCTTCACGTCGATAGGTCGTAAGGGGTCATCCAATCCCGGATGCGATCAAAATTGACGTCTGAAGTTTGTTGCTCGTCATGAATTCGTTCCGGCGAATCGTTTGAAATTCGGAAAATTGAGGGACTAATCTCGGCCGGAATCCGTTACACGGTGGTCGTGAGTGTTCCAATTATGTTTCCCCTCTTTCAATTGATTGAATCGCTGCTCGAAGAGCACGAATTTGAGCAGCGAAGTTCGCCGGCGACGGGATGCAAAATTCGCTCGATTCCCGTTACGGCGGCGGCAATTGTCGTCGGATTTGGGCAGCCCAGACGTGTGGGTCATGCTTAGGGGTGGTATGAGATGATGAATACGGCGGCGTTGGGCCGTGGAGGCCGCAGCAACCGCACGTTAGTTGTCGAAATGCGGCCGCGCGCAAGCGTGCCGATTCGCGCCCGGCTGCGGCGGCGGCGCGAGGCGAGACCAGCTCGGGGAGGCCGAGGCGCGGCGGCGTCCTCCGGATAGCCGTGAGGTAGCGGGAGGCGGCCGGACGAGGCAGCGCGAAATGCGCGGGCTGCGCGTGCCCCCATCGTGTTTTTCCGGCGATTGCCGGCCGGCGAGGGGCGGCAAGGCCACGGCCGTCTTCCCTATCGACGGCGGCCTGCGGCGGCGGCTTGGCGATGAAGACGGCGATGACGTGGCTGATGATGTCGGCCTTAGGCTGGCCGACGTAGCGCCACGCGGTTATGACGTGTCTACCACGTGGCAGACCCCCTGATGATGTGGCGACGATGCTGTTTTCGATGCAGTTTCCAGATTCGAAGATTTTGAAAATTTCGAAGATCTGTATTTTGATCGGGCTATGTAATAGTTAGGAATTACGTGTTTTGAAGCCCGATAACAACGTTTTAAATTTTCTATTTGCGCATTTATTTATTATTATGCTTTAGCATGCGATTATGTGATTAATTGCGCTTAGAAAAGCATGAAAATAGGATTTACGTCGTATTAAAGCATGTTTTTAATTTTCGCGAGCACGTTTTATTATGTGCGCTTAGAAATTGCATGCTTTAGGAATTATGTGGATTTGCATGATTCAAAACGAACCTTTTGAGGAAAAAGACTAATCAAATAATAAATTAAATATTTAATTGGATTCCATTTAAATTGGAAATTAAATATTTAATCGGACCTCCATTAATTGCACCCTACACAAAAGTGGAACAATTATATAAGTAAACGTCCACCTGAGTGGCTTGCTTGTATTTTTGAACCACGAGTTTTGTGAGATGAATTTTCTAATATAATATTTAATTATTATTGAGTAGTGGGAGCGAAGCCGTACACGTCCATCTGAGTGGCTTGCGTGCTTAGTAAACACGAGTACTCTAGTAGATAATAATTAAATAAGATGGCCAATTAAATCAAATTGAATGAGGTATGGTTCGCGTAAGTATGTCAATTTCAAGAATTTGATTTTAATTCGGTCAAATTAATGGTCAAAGCTTAGATGTCACCGCGGGTACAACTTCCTGAGAAGTCCCTTCCCGCGTTTTAATAGTGACATGGTTCAGAGATATCGGATTATTAATTTCATTCGTCTTAAGAACCTAGGCGTGGATTGTAATTAAAGAGCTAGGTATATAGCTTGGTATAGGGGTACACGAGTAAACATCCACCTGAGTGGATTGCGAGTGTGATCTCTAGGGCTATTCGAGTATTTAACATCATTGGTTTTTCAAAAGGTTACAATGATGGTTAATTACGAATTATGTGCAAATATTAATTTCATACATGCTTTTAAATTATACTTTTCAGATATGCCTGTTCGAATATTTTTCGAGTTCCTAAACAGTCTCACCAACCAAACCCTAACGGGTTTAACAATTTTAAATAATTTTATAAAGTGGAAGAGATATCTTACCTTCCCAATAAATGCTATGCAAAGGTTCTATAAGAACTTCTGTTTTAGGACCGCTATATCTAAGAACGAGTTTACTATGAGTATGTTACTCAAATCTTTGGTAGCGGTCAACGAGGTTATAGGAAAGGGCAAGAGTGCTCAAGTCTTGAATATCCATAGTAGTTCAAGGAATCTTCCGAAAGGCGGAAACCAAAAAAAGAGCAGAAATGGTGGTCAATTTAAGAAGAGCAGTGGGAGTAAGAAGACGGTCCTTATCGGCGGCATGCGAATGCCAAAGAAGAAAGGAAGGTTCTTCAATCATGGTAAGAAAGGACACCTGGAAGAGTTATTATCCAGATGTCAAGGCAAAACAGAAAGAGACGCGAGTCGCTCTTGTAACTGAAACAGTTCTGGTTTCCTCTTCTATCCACGAATGGGTAGTGGATTCAGGGGAAACTGATCATGTTTGTTACACCTTGCAAGATTTCTTGCAGAAAAGGCAATTGAGCAATAGCGAGGTGGTAGTCTCAATGGACAATGGATCGAAAGTTCCTGCAATTGCCATTGGAGATTTACATCTATCTTTTGATAGTTCTGTTTTAGTATTTAAAGAAGTTTAATATGTGCTTGAGTTTAGGCGAAACACTATTTCTGTTTCAAAACTCTGCACCATGGATGGTTATAAATCAAGTTTTGATTGTGAAGTTTCTATCATGAAAGACGATGGTTTTATCTGTGGTGGACCATTAAACGGATCTTTATATACTTTTACTTGTAAACCGCGTAGTTCTGTTAATATTGCTTCCTCATCATCAAATCCTAAGAAGAGGAAAGAGTCTTCTAAGGTAAACCAAACTTATATGTGGCACTTAAGACTAGGCCACATCAATCTTAATAGGACTCAAAGGTTGGTGGTATATGGATCATTGGAGTCTCTCCAAGTTGAACCATTTCCAACCTGCAAAACCTGTTTGGAAGGAAAGATGATGACTAGGCCTTTCAAGGCAAAGAGTTATAAAGCTACAGAAGTATTAAGTTTGATACATCCTGACTTGTGTGGGTCTACGTCTACACAAGCTCGTGGAGGGTATGAGTACTTCGTCACATTTACTGACAATTACTCGAGGTATGGATATGCTTACTTTCTCCGCCACAAGTTGGATTGCTTTGAAACCTTTAAGCAATTCAAGACAGAAGTGGAGAAGAAGATAGGTAAAGAAATCAAAACACTACGATCTGATCGTGGTAGGGAATACTTATCCCATGAGTTCAAGGACTACTTGACAGAATGTGGGATTACATCCCAGCTGACAGCACCGGGCACGCCTCAGCAGAATGGTGTGTTAGAGAGAAGGAACCGAAGTCTCTTAGAGATGGTTCGGTCGATGATGAGTTATGCAACTTTGTCAGTTTCCTTTTGGGGATATGCCCTAGAGACTGCAACATACTTGTTGAACCGTGTGCCTTCCAAGTCGGTACAAAGGATCCCTTTCGAGTTGTGGAGCGGGCACAAACCCAGTATGCACCACTTAAGGATTTGGGGGTTATCCTGCTTATGTGCTAAATAGGCAGACCGACAAATTGGAATCACGTTCAGAAGTGATGGTGTTCATAGGGTATCCGAAGGAAACGAAGGCTGGGTACTTTTATGATCCTAAAGAACGAGAAGATCATTGTTAGCCACTAACGCTCGGTTCTTAGAAGAGGATTACATTAGTAACTATAAATCTCGAGTCGACATCATCCTTGAGGAATTACAAGGTGGTCGAGTTCCACTTGAACGGCCCGGTTGTGCAAGATAGTACTCCACGAGTAATCGCACAATGCGTTAACATATCACCTGACACTGTTCGACGCAGTGGGAGGGTGATATTTACACTTGATCGGTATATGTTCACTGGGGAGACGTTTGATCATCTCCCGGTAGATGAACAAGATACCGTGGATCCCCTGGACTTACAACGAAGCGATGGGAGATATAGATGCGATTCCTAGCGAATCGTCATGGACTCGAATTTAAGTCCATAATTGATATGGATGTATACGAGATCATTGAACTACCTGAGGGCTACAAGGCTATTGGTAGTAAGTGGGTATACAAGAGAAAGAGAGAGGACCGAATGGAGAGATCATGGCGTTTAAGGCCAGGCTAGTGGCGAAGGGTTTTACCCAGAAAGAAGGTATCGATTACGAAGAGACCTTCTCGCCTGTAGCAATGATCAAGTCCATTCGGATTCTCCTTGCCATAGCAGCTCACATGAACCTAGAGATCTGACAAATGTATGTCAAAACTGCATTCCTAAACGGTCACCTTGAAAAAAAAGGTAGGGACATCTACATGAAACAGCCAGATGGTTATGTGAAGGAGGGCGAAGAGCATCTAGTTTAGAAGCTTAAGAAGTCTATTCATGGACTTAAGCAAGCTTTCGGTTATGGCACCAAGCATTTTCGACGAGGTAGTCAAATCCTATGGATTTGTATCCTGTCCTAACGAGGTGTGTGTACCGTATTTGTGTTAATGGATCAGTGGTGTTTCTTGCATTTTACGTAGATGACATCCTTCTCATTTTCAACAATGTTGAAGTGTTATCAGACGTAAAGACGTGGTTATCCGAGCAGTTTCAAATGAAGGACTTAGGTGAAGCTGCTTACATCCTTGGGATCAAGGTTATCTGAGATCACCAGAAAAGGATGTTAAGCTTGTCACAAGTGTCCTACATTGACACTGTTATTGCTCGTTTTAGCATGCAAAAAGCCAAGAGAGGTTTAGTACCTTTCAGACATGGCATTTTTCTATCCAAGAATCAGTGCCCTAAAACGCCTTGAAGAGATAGAAAGTATGAGGCTAGTACTATATGCTTCTGCTGTCGATAGCCTCATGTATGCGATGCTTTGTACGAGAGCAGATATCTCATATGTTGTAGGCATGGTCTCAAGATATCAGTCTAACCCTAGAAAGGAACACTAGACTGCGGTCAAGCATATTCTCAAGTACCTTAAACGGACTAGAGATTATAGGCTTGTTTACCGGTCGAACGATCCAGTGTCTTTGGGTTATACGAGAATTGGATTTCCAGTGACGAGAGACGAGAAGAAGTCTACCTTGAGTTATGTGTTTACCTTGGGAGGTGGAGCCATTTCATGGAGGAGTGCAAAGCGTAAATGCATTGCGGACTCAACCATGGAAGCGCAGTATGTGGCGCCGGAAGCTTCGAAAGAGACAGTTTGGCTCAAGAATTTCCTCCTGGATCTTGATATTGTTCAGAATTTGCCTAAGGCGATCACGATTTATTGCGATAATGCGGGTGCAGTGACAAATTCTAAGGAACTTAGATCTCACAAGGCGTCTAAACACATAGACATGAAGTACCACATTATACGAGTATTCGTAAATCGAGGTGACGTGGTGATTGACAAAATTGGAACTGAAGTCAACCTAGCTAATCCTTTCACAAAGATCTTATCACTCCCGGCTTACGAGAAGCATGTTCGTGGCTTAGGAGGGGTAGAGATGCCCCCCACTTAGGACTACAGAAACTTTTGTATAAGTGGGAGAAGATGCAGTGATAGATAGGATAGATAGCTGACATATAGCTGAGTACTAGTTTGTACCTAGATAGCTGAGATATAGCTGAGTACTACTTTGTACCTAGAACTGACACATTGTATACTAAAAGTTTACTTTAGTATAAGTGGGAGAATTGTTGGGATTTTGTATACTGGAAGAAAATTTTATGCTTGTATACAATGTGTTTTGTCCCTACCACTATTTTATTCTCCTATCTGATAAGTAAATATATATTTACACATGTTATCCTTTATCTTGTATAAAAGTTAGATTTGTGTGGTGTGTCGGGTATCACATAAGACAACACAAATTGGTCGAACTAACAAGATATAAACAGTTATCACAGCTGAGACAACTTTAGGATAAGTTGTCGGTTTAAGCTGCAGTTTAGATAAGAAGTGGCTTGTCTTAGCAGCTTGTCTTTACTGGTACACTGAAGGTGGTGTATTGATGGATCACAGTGAGATGTGTTCTCCTAACTGACCTTAGTGGAGAACCAAGATCTCGGTGACTTAGCTGGTCTTAAGCTTGGTAAGACTTCAGCTGAGTACATTTGGCTATCTATCAGTTTGACCTACTATGGTGAACGTCATCGCGACCGGATCTACGTATCTTGGGTGTTAGTAGTTATTTGTGGCTCGGTCCGGTTGTGCCGTATCTTACGTACCGTATCCTAGTAAAATGGGTTGATAATATCCCCCGAGGAACTCGAAAGGATTAGCACACTAAACCCGACCGGTTGATTAAGTTCGGGTGTGTTAATAAGGTCGAGTGGTACTACTCGATAATATAAGATGTTAATTAATTTAAGCTGTCAGTGAGCTTAATTAATTAACGGATATTTCTATCTTAAATACGGAGATCGATTAAGTCTAAAATACAAGCCCTTGCTCAATTTGAGATAAATGGGTAAGTCAGCACGGATTCTCTAGTGGAATGAATCCGTGTTTATTAATTAATTTTGCTCTGGATTGAGCATAGATAATTAATTAATTTGAGGCCCAGCTTTATTTCTTGTATTATATCACTGATCTGGCCCAATTAGTTGCCTAGTTATTTATTGTCTCTCAGAAATCATTATTAATGGATTAATGTATTTTTACATTATTTAATAATGTTATTTATCTGGAATTAATTGGCTGGGCCAATTAATTGATAAATATTAGTAGCCCAGTAGATTAATTAATTATACTATGGGCTAATTATATGGAAGCCCATTAAAAATATAATTAATTTAATGGGCTATAAATATATTAATATTATATTGGCTTTTGATGCCTATATATATTAGTATTCTATTCGAAAACGTGAACACACACATTCACACAATTAGATACACGTCGTGCGTGAGTATTGAGAGACAATAATCTTAAATTTTCTCCAGTTCTCCGACCACCCAGAGGGAGAAAAAGGTCAAGACAGAGATCAGAAGATCTGACATACGAGCAACAATCAGAGCTGCAACAACATACGAAGGAGGAAGGTAATCGTTCTTAACCTAATATTTCCTTCAGACTACATCTTGTTCGTATGCTAGGAGAAGATCCGAAGTCTCACCCACGAACATGTATCGATCGGGTTGTATAATAACCCTCCCACTATGCCTAGTGGTTAATGGCTTTGTGTCAACATATTGTGCAGTTACTTATGATAACATTTCTTGCACACTTGGCTCATTGAGTGAAACTTGACCACCTTGAATTTCTTCAAGGATAATGTCAACTTTGGACTTGTGATTACTTACACAATCCTCTTCTAAGAATCTAGTGTTGGTGCTAAGAACAAGCTTCTGATCCTTAGGACTATAAAAATAACCACCTTTCGTTCCCTTAGGATAGCATGCAAAGAGCATAGCTTCAGATCTAGCCTCCAACTTGATGGGTTGCTTGTTCAACACATATGTTGGATACCCCAAATCCTTATATGGTTGAAACTGGACTTGCGCCCAAACCACAATTTGAAAGGGGTCTGAGACACCGACTTGGATGGTACTAGATTTAGCAAATATGCTATTGTGTCCAAGGCATATCCCTAGAACAAAATAGGCAGGGTTGCATAACTCATCATCGATCGAACTATGGTCAAAAGGGTTCTATTCCTTCTTTCTGACACACCATTTTGATGAGGTGTACCTGGTGCTGTCAGCTAGGACGTTATTCCACATTCTTTCAACTAACTTTTGAACTCGCTGTTGAGGTACTCGCTCCATGATCCAATCGTAGTAACTTGATACTGACATCTAATCTCTTCTCCACTTCCACCTTATATTCCTTGAATTTCTCAAAACATTCAGACTTGTGGTGAAGAAGATAGATGTACCGAAATCTTGAGTAATCATCAATAAACATTACACAATACTCATAACCTCCACGAGATTGCGTGGACATAGCTCCGCACAAGTCAAAATGAATCAGTCCCAACACCTCTTTGGGTCTATTTCCCTATGCCTTGAAAGGCCTGGTCACTATGTTCCCCTCCAAGCAGGATTCACAGGTTGGAAATGGTTCAATCTGGAGAGACTCCAATGATCCATCTTTCACCAACATTTGGATCATATTCAGACTAATGTGACATAGTCTAAGATGCCAAAGGTATGTGTGATTCTCCTTAGAAGATCTGTTTCCTCTTCCTAGGGGGTTGATGATGTAGTTGCAACATAAGAACAAAATAAAGGTTCGCTAGATATAGTATAAAGATCTCCGTTTAATGTGCCACCGCAGATGAAATGGTCACTTCGCATGATAGAAACACTATCATCAAAAGTAGATTTATACCCATCTTGCTTAAACATTTCTTGGCGAAATAATATTCCGCCTAAAGTTTGGCATATACAAAACATTTCTTAATACTAGTACTTTATCGAGAAAACGCAAAGATAAATCTCCAATGGCGATCGATCCATCCCCCATAGAGACCACAACCTCGCCATCACTCGGATCCCTTGTCCGCGGAAACCCCCCGTAGGGAATAACAAACATTAACAATTGCCCCCGAATCCACTACCCATTCATGGGTAGAAGAGGAAACCAATACGGTCTCAATTAGCGGAGCGATTTGAATACCTTTATTCTTTTCCTTGAGCATAGGGTAGTCGGCCTTCCAATGTCGATCCTTGCCGCACTTGAATCATTTGCCTTTCCCTCAGGCTTAGTCACGCCTCCGGAAGGGCCCAAATGCTTCCTCCCACTGTTTGACTTGAATATTCCACCCTTCTTGCCCTTTTTTTTGTTTCCACCTTTCGGAAGAAACTTTGGGCCCCTAGAGGTGGAAGTGTTCAAGACCTGTGAACCTTAGCCCATTACTACTTCCGTTGTGACCAAGTTATTGAGTAACTAATTAAGAGTATAATCCCTCTTTGACATCACAACACTGAGGCGAAAGCTCTCAAAGGACTTGGGCAAAGTATTCAAGATGATATCACACTTGGCCTCAGCCTCGATACCTCCTTCGAGCAAGTCAAGCATATCCATGAGATTAATCATGTGCATGACGTGATTGTACACATAACTTCCCTCCTCCATGCGACATCTCATGATGTTTCGCATGATGTTGAACTGAGCAGTTCTATTAGTCTCACCATACACTTCCTTGAGATTTGCCCAAATCTTGCATGCATTGGTGAAAGACCGATGTTGCAGCTGCAATATGGGCGGCATGAGCAACATAATCATTGCCTTAGCTATGTTATTAGACCGTTCCCATGCCTTCATTGCATCCCGCTCAGCATCAGTTGACTGATCAGTGAGATCGACCGCTTTGTCCTCAGCAAGGACAAACATATGTTCATTAGCGATGAGAACACATTCCAAATTTTATTTCCACTCAACATAATTATTCCCAGTTAAGGGATTCTTGGTACGGGAATTGATGATGGGAGTAAGAGACATATCTGAAAATAAATAAAATAAACTCAGACTGGCGTGACAGGGAGCCGCGTAGCCGACTGCCCCACACCGTTGTCCTACAACCGCCGTCCGCACCCCACCACCGCGAGTTGCTGCGCGGTTGAAGAAGAACCCGCCGCCGTCGATGCAGCAAAGGAGCACCTCCCGCCTGAGGGATTTTGTATACTGGAAGCAAGTTTTATGCTTGCATACAATGTGTTTTGTCCTTATCACTATTTTATCCTCCTATCTGATAAATATATATATTTGCACATGTAATCCTTTATCTTGTATAAAAGTTAGATTTGTGTATGTGTCGGGTATCACAGAAGACTACACAAATTGGTTGAACTGACAAGATATAAATAGTTATTACAACTGAGACAACTTAAGGATAAGTAGGCGTTTTAACCCAGCTTTAGATAAGAAGTGACTTGTCTAGGCTGTTTGTCTTTACTGATACACTTAAGGTGGTGTATTGATGGATCACAGTGAGATGTGTTCTCCTGACTGACCTTAGTGGAGAACCAAGATCTTGGTGACTTAGTTGGTCTTAAGCTTGGTAAGACTTCAGTTGAGCGCATTTGGTTATCTATCACTTTGACCTACTATGGTGAACGTCATCGCGATCAGATCTACGTATCTTTGGTGTTAGTAGTTATTTGTGGCTCAGGCTGGTTGTCTGTATCTTGCAACCGTATCCTAGTAAATGGGTTGATAATATCCCATGAGGAACTCGTAAGGATTAGCACACTAAATCCGGCCGGTTGATTAAGTTCAGGTGTGTTAATGAGGTCGAGTGGTACTACTCAGGAACATAATAAGATGTAATTAATTTAAGCTGTCAGTGAGCTTACTTAATTAACAGATATTTCTATCTTAAATACGGGGATTGATTAAGTCTAAAATACAAGCCCTTGTTCAATTTGGGATAAAGGGGTAAGTCAACACGGATTCTTTAGTGGAATGAATCTCTGTTTATTAATTAATTTTGCGCTGGGCTGAGCATATATAATTAATTAATTTGAGCCCCTGTTTATTTCTTGTAATAGATCCATAATTTGGCCCAATTAGTTGCCTAGTTATTTATTGCCTCTCGGAAATCATTATTAATAGATTAATGTATTTTACATTCTTTAATAATATTATTTATCTGGAATTAATTATTTGGGCCAATTAATTGATAAATATTAGTAGCCCAATAGATTAATTAATTATATCATGGGCTGATTATGTAGAAGCCCATTAAGGATATAATTAAATTAATGGGCTACAAATATTAATATAATATTGGCTCTTATATATTAGTATTCTGTTCATAATTAGAACATACATAATCTCATACACGTTGATAACGCCGTTTGAGAGAGAGAGATGGTAATCTTAATATTTTTTCAGTTCTCTGACCACCCAGAGGGAGAAAAAGGTCGGGACACGGATCAGAAGATTTGAACATGAGCAACAATCAGAGCTACAACAACATACGAAGGAGGAAGGTATATTTCTTCCTCTCTTTATTTCCTTCACCGCCGTGCTCCGGCACTGCTGCAGGGCCGCCAGAGCCTGTTGAAGCCATCGAGAGAGCCGCCAGCGAAGGGCGGCGCTTGACAAATCTGGGTAGCGCCGCCGCCTTGCCCCACTGCGGATTGACGCCCACCACCTTGCTCGTCGCCGCTCGCTGCTGCTCGCCATCACCTCCCTCCAGCCACTGTCCAATCCCGATGGGCTGCTCTGGTTGAGCTCAATTTCTCCAATCAAATCTGAAAAATTACGGTTTTGACCGAGTCCAAACTTTGTGTTCTCATCGCCAAAAACGAACCAATCGCAAAACCGATTTATCTCAAGAGAAATACAATTCCGGGATCAAAACAAAGTGGCACAGATGTCGTCCCACAAATAAGAACCCAATGACGATGAACAAGAAATTAAATACATTCATAACATATCATACAATCGTCTTATGCATGATACTACGAATTAAAAGAAACGCAGAGCTAGGTATTAGAACCTCGCTCTGATACCAGTTGTAGGAAGTCATATCGCAGGACCGTCTCATTGGTAGGAATGCGAAATATAATGTGTTAATTCATGAAATATCAATGACACTATTGAAATATCAAAGAAGATAGCTTTCAAGTATACCTTTCAAAAATTTCAAAGAAGACGGTTTACAATCATTGTCTCTTACGCAATGACTATTAATAAAAGTCAGCGAGACTCAGTAAGTTGTGTGGGTCTATTGTTGTAGAAACTCGTGTTTGCTCATGGTTAGTTATATGTCGCAGTCTCGTGTGTCACAAATCGACATGGTCTGAAGATTTTGGTGTGGGATGATGAAGACATTGATTGTAGAACTACAAAAAAGTTGTGTTTAAAGAAATCCTATAAACAAATGCGTCAATAACCATGAATAACTAGAAAAACACATGAACATTTGTTTCAAGTGGTCGGAAGTTGTACATACTTTAAATTCAAATGTTAAAATGTGGCATGTTTTATACTTTCTTACATATGAGACAATACATGGTTAAATTATACTCATCCGTTCCATTAATAAGTCCTATTTCTTTTTGGCACAGTTGTTAACAAAATTTTGTTTTGTGGTATTTATTATTTGACTTTTTGAGTAGTTAATTCTTGTCCACACATTTTTTTTTACCTCTTTTAGATATGGGACATTGGTAGTGGGTAGCCCTTGTTGGTCCGGAGATGATAGTCATGTGTAGAGGGGGGGGGGTGAATACACCTGATCACAGCTTCTTTTTCTCAAACGCGAAGGACAGCTGAGCTGTAGGTTGCAACTGATGAACAGTGCCAAATAGTAACATTCGATCGCGGGTCAGAAGTGTGCCAACTACTGAGCTCTCCTACTGACTTTTGTCAGTACTTGAAACTCAGTCGGAGACGTTGTGCGGATAAGAGTGTGGGGCCCGGAGATTCGTCTCAGTTTGAAAACATGATTTCGCAAGTTTAAGTATTTGGCTAGTGCGCTTTGAGAGTACGTTTTATGCAAAGATATGATTTTTAATCAGTTTGTATTCTATGCAATAAAACAGTAAATAACACAAGCAATTTTTAACGTGGTTCGGATACGCAAGATCCTACGTCCACGGTCCTGCCGAACAAGAGTTCTTGTTGATTTATCTGAGCAAGTCTCAGCAAGGAATCTGTGCACTGGACATACCCTTCTAAGTTATAGTCCTTAGCGACTTTACAAATCAAGCCGAAGTTTGAAAGGGAGGGGATAATCTCCAACTGGGAAGGAGTTCTTACAGTAAGAACAATCACTAAAAGTGAACTCCTTCGAATTTCTAAGCTATAAATTTGGCAATGAGTTTAGCTAGAGAAGAGGGATTTAAAGAACTCTAGAGAGAAGAACTAATGATATTATATTAGGCAAGTTCTTCACTGGATTGATCTTGAATGCGCTAGAGTTGTTCGAAAGCTTGAGCGTTTTTCCCTTGATATCCCGTGCGTGAAGCTCGAATTTCTTCTCTATTTATAGTTGTGAGCAGGCATATGTCCGTTGGAGAAGACGATGCCACGTGTCACAAGCTTCCAAAGAAAACGACCATAAATTTGAATTGTTGCAGCAGAGTTGTTGGACACTGTACATGAGAGCAGCTTTAGTTGGTCAGAGCAGATAAAGTGTTGCCGGCTTCTCATTGGTCGAGGTTTGTGGTAGGTGAGATTGTGTCAGATATCGGTGTTGACTCTCTCTAATCCTCGTATGTCTTCTGCTGACTTTCGAAATGACTTTAGCGGTCGAGTCGTTTTTTGTCGGATCTGATAGACTTTAAGCGATCTCTGTCTTCTTCGTCTAAGTCGGCCGACAAGAGATATTCCCTTGAGTATGGTCGGTGATGACCGCGAAGGTACTGAGCTTGCATAGAGTTCTTCTGCTGATGTCTGTCAGCTGATGAGGTGTCTTCTACTGAAAGTGAGGTTCAGCTGATGACAGAAGAAGGCAAGCAATTACACTGATGACGTGGGGTTTTGGAAGGTAACTTCGATAAAAGATCAATCCAACAATTTACCCCGTACAGGACTTAGACAAAAAGATAGATAATAAAAACAGTCTAGCCTATACATCATCTAGTCCTATCAAGACACTACACTACTGATATCAGCTGGGTTTTGGGATCTTCATTTCCATAGTACTACTACGATTTCCCCCAATATTATTTTAACCACTAACAGCTGAATATCATCTATTGACTCATAACCCAACAGCCCTCATCGGAAAAAATGAGACATTTATGATGGGACGAGGTGAGTATATGTATTTCTCGTAGATATGTAGGACCTTAATGCAATTTACGAATTGAAGATGGACACTAAAATTTAGGTTAACATTGTTTGTTTGTTTACACGTTTACAATAAATTCTCAAAAAATGCAGGTTAGCTCATTATCCGGTACCCGCAAATTGGATTGACATAATTGTTTATCCCGTTATGATACTGACAATGTTATAAAGATATGATTTAAGCATTTAGATCGAACTTTAGAGTAGTTTATAGTTGATGTCTAAAAATCTACATCAAATATATAACAAACAATATGAAACATAAAAAATCCGTGCATACGGAGGGGGTGGGAAGTGGGGGCCACTGCCCCCACTGAATTCTTAAACAATAATAGAGTTAATAAAGTTAAAAAAGTTTCATTTAGTTTAGTGGTGAAGTCCAGTGCCTCTACTCTAAGAAGTTGCCACTAGTTAAGAATATTTGAAAAATGACTAATTTTGAATAGTCCTGGTCAAATGCTGGGAAAGCAAAAATCAAAATTGGCCCTCTATGTTGGCAGCTTTTCGATTTTGATATTTTATGTTGTTTCGGTCCAGTTTTAGTCCTCTATGTTCGCATAAAGTCCAATTTTGGCCCGATTTTTAAAATTGAACCAAGTTTTTCAATTTTAGCCGGTGAGTGTATCTCACGCGCTCGATTATATTTCAAAAAAATAATCTCGTCGTTCCTGTCATTCTTACGCACAATTGGGGATCTAAGAAATTGAAAACCCCTTCTCTCACAATTGCACTTCATACTCTACAATTGATTTGTAGAGGATATTGGTGATTTTGAGCAGCTCTCAATCTATGCTTTTGGGAAGCCCAAGGTTGTGGCCCCTTTTACAATTGTTAGCCTTGTGAAAGCGCAAAGTTGTGGGTCATATTGGGCATTCCGATAAGTTTATTTTTTTGTCTAACGCCTCCATTGATGGCAATCTCTGAAGGTGTGTGTTTTCGCAGTCCGCATTGACTAGTAGTATAATAGGATTGCACCTCCATTGAATTTTGAATTGTATTCATATCTGGAGGGATGACCCAAATTGACTATCAAAGTCTGCATTCATACTTCAGATTTCTATTTTTCATACTGATATTCTACTAAAATTGAAATGACAATCGAGATTCATTATCAATTAAGAATGCCAGAACATTAATTTGGATTTTTGCTGGTTAGAATCAATAAATATTTGATCTAATAATAATTGGTGTTAGAGAACTAGGGAGTCTCTAAGAATCTAGTGAAAGAAAATTGATACGTGTTATATGTCTTGAATTTTGATGCTAAACAGACATCCTAATTTTCTTTTTTTTACCACCTCTAAAACTCTATTGGAGTTTGATTATTGCATTGGTTTCTTTCTATGTTATTTTTATGTGTATTAAAACATGATTGCATTTTGTTCTGACTATCTTAACATTTTTCTATTTACCAAATCAACTCCTGCATACTGCACATATCGAATTTTATAATTGTATTGTCAATTCATGTGGTCAATGTAGTTTATTTTTACGAAATTATATTCTTGACTAAATGGTAAATGTAAGTTGTAGTTCTTTGTTTTGATGACTTTGAAGGTTTGTCCATAACAATTCCTAAAGTAAGTTGCATATTCCCCACTCACTTGATGACTTTGTTCTTGTTGCTTCCTATCAGATGCCTAATGACAATATTGCATAAGATTGTATTTTTTCCTTCTTCCAGCTAGTATTGTTAATTATTGGATTAACTTCTATAAAAAGCTTCTCATTGGTTTATCTAGATATACACGAAGAGAATTATTGAAGCTCTATAACCTTTTTTTTTTTTGTTGACGAGGAACCCGCAGCCGCTACCTTTGGTGCGCACAGGGTAAACCTCGCTCCTGTGCAATAGCCTGCAAACCACACAGAAGAGTTAAACCACCCTTAATGTGACAGGGTGACAGGCTCACACATAGCGTGTCTAGTGAGAATTGAACCCATGACCTATCGGTCCTGAGCCACCCACCTTCACCGCTATGCCATCCCAAGGGGACAATTACACACTAACCTTGATTACACACTAAACTTTCATTAAGTGTTAAGCCTGCAAATTAAGTCAATTAGTTCAACTGATAATTTCCAAAACTGATTTTGTTATCTTTAATCTCTAGGCTCTATTCTTATTCTATGCACGGAAGGATGTGTGATTTCTTGATGATAAAAGATAGAGTTCAAAGATCGATCAAGGGAAGAAGGCTTCAGGAGAAGGTTAAGATTTTTTTAAATATGTTTAGATTATTTTTCAATTTTGGTTTGTTTTTTCTTTTTCTTGGACTTTAAGAATGAACTTTCTACTCTTTTTTTATGCGCAGTAAGTCTATGGATAAGGATACTCCGCCAAGGAGGATTGTCTCTCCACCTAGATTACATAGTAAGTTTTTCTATTTAGCATATTTTGAATAAAATGGAATTTTTTTCCTTTTCAAATTTTAGTGAGTCTTTGTTTTTTTCCTTTTCCAATTGTATAGCTCGAGGACAATTCATAGTTGAAATCAATATGCATTGTCGGGTAAGGCTTGAACACAATCCTACTACAAAGTACATTGGAGGTGAGATTGTTGTCTTTAAAGAGGTTAATGGAGCTTTTGCATATATACGAGGGCTTCACAAATTGTGTGAGCATGCTAGTATATTGAATGTGGAGAAGTTTCTAGTCATAGTGGAGGATAGGTGGGAGAGAATCATTAATGATGATCAGGTACGAAAAATGTTTATTAGAGCGTCTACAGATTAACACAAGCTGGTTTTTTTATGTGGTTAATACATTCGAGGAATTTGAGCAGCAACCTGATTAGACCCAACTACACTCACAAGTGATTGATGGTGTTGAGGTGCACACACCAGAAACATCTGACGATGGTGATGCATATGATCCATTCTGGGATAACATTGATGTAGACTGGGATAATATTGAGGTTGATGTTCAGAATGTAGAAAGAGAGCTTGAGACGCAGGGAAAAAATGTAGAGGAAGGGCAAGATGACGAGAGAGAGCTTGAGGAGATCCTTGAATCCGATTCAGGAATAGAGGAAGGGCAATATGAAGATATGATGGATGCGACTATTTGGAATAGTGATATTGTGTTACGAAGTAATTGTTCTGAAGTTGAAGATGAAGTAGTAGACTTCCATCCCGTTTTAATGAGCTTGATTTGGTTAATCCCAAATTGGAGACGGGAATGAAGTTCATCAGTAGGGCGTTGTTCAAGGAGGCTATCTATACACATGCAATTCTGACAAAGAGAGACCTCACAATTACGAAAAATGAGGTACATAATGCATGCTAAGTGCAAGGGAAGTAAAAAGTGTAACTGGAAATGTCATGTTTTGAAGGTTAAGGATGAAGAAACCTATTATGTGAATTCTTATGATCCCATTCATTTTTGCAATGAAACAAACAAAGTCCCTGCGTTGAAGTCAGGATGGTTAAGTCATAGATACAAGCAAAAAAATATTTCTCATCCTAACATAAGTGTAGAAGGCTTCAGAGATGAAGTGACAAGAGAGTTGGATGTGAATTTTTCTAAGCAAAAAGCTTACTGGGCTAAACAAAAAGCACTTGAGAGCGTGCATGGAGATCCAATTGAGCAATACGGCTTGCTATGGGATTTCATTGGGGAGGTTAAGAGAACAAACCCCGACTCAACACTATTATTAGGTGTATATGATGATAGGAGATTCTAGAGCATGTATGTTTGTCTTGGAGCTCTAAAACAAGATTGGAGAGAGGGATGCAGACATGTGATAGGTGTAGATGGATATCACTTAATGGGTCCACACAAAGGAGTTCTTTTGTCTCCGGTAGGAATTGGTGCTAATAACAATATTTATCCAATAGCTTGGGCAATTGTCAGAAATGAGTGCTTTGACTCTTGGGATTGGTTTCTATCTGTATTGAAGAGTGACATCCACCTAGTTGAATAAAAGGAGTACACATTCATTTTAGATAAACAGAAATGCCTCCTACAAGCATTTGATGTTCATTTTAAAGAGTCGGAGAAAAGATCTTCTGTAAGACACCTCCTAGGTAATTTCAAGCGAGCAGGATTCACATGTGAGGCATATAAATCAGTTTTTTGGGGGCGGGGGGCTGCCAAAGCTAGCACAGTGAATTCGTGGGGCAAAAAGATGGACTTAATGTTTATTATGGATATTAAGGCCTTTGAGTGGTTCACTGATAAACCACCAACACAGTGGAGTATATCACATTTTAGCGCTTACCCAAAATGTGATATACTCTTGAACAACGGGTGTGAGTCATTTTAATCAGGCCATCAAGGAAGCTAGAAAGATGCATATATTTGTCCATGATGGGTTGTTGATAGGATAGGCAATGAAAATGTTGCAACAAAATAGGGATCACTGCATATCTAAGTGGAAGGGAAAGCTTTGTCCAAAGATAAGAAAAGAACTTCAGAAGAATTTGGACAACAAAAGAGGTTACATTGTCATTATGTCAAATGAGAATTATTTCAGTGTTGAAACCAATACAGGGGAAATATTCTATGTCAACCTCCAACAATGGACATATGGTTGTAGAAAATGGGACTTGAGTGAGATACCTTGTAGCCACGCATATGCATTAATCATAGCTCGTGATAAGAATCCAAAAGACTGTGTGCACGAGTGTTATTGGGTAGAATCATACAAAAATGTTTATCAACCGGCTATTGTACCCATTAATGGCGGACTTGAATGGGTAAAAACAGGAATCCAACCTCCACTTCCCCTAAATGAGGGGAGGACTTCCGATAGGCCAGTATAGAAAATAAGAATTGAGCCCGATGAACAGCTTAACAAAGGAAAACGAAAATGCAGGGGAAATGTATGATTTATTACAAGTTTTGTTATGTGCATCTTTATGTTTTCTAATTTCTTATTTCTTATTATGATTTATGATAGCTAATGAGTCCTTCATCGACAAACCCACTAAAAATGAAGAAGCAACAAGACATAGTGAAGTGCAACTATTGTGGAATTAAAGGCCACAACAAAGTAGGTTGCCCAAAATGAAAAATGGAGGGAAGTACAAACAACACTCTTCAGCTAGTTGGCGAGCCCAGTCGTAACCATGCAACTTACATGCACTGAAATGAAGTCCAAGAGGTTCGGTTCAGATTCTCACTGTCGGTGATGCAAATAGTGGTGCAAATAGAGAAGCCCAAATAATAAAACCTAACAAGCTTCCGGTACAAGTAGTAATGTGATTATGTGAAAAAAAACTATAATATTTATTCGAATGACAGTTTTAACTCTTGTCAACAGGTGAGGAAAAAGAGCAACAAAGTAGTTGAACTAAGTTGTTCAAATACTGCAGCTGAACATGTTGATGTAAGTTGCTTTTTGTTTTATAAATTGCATATATAATGTTGGTTTTTTTTTCTCAATGTGGTATTTTGATTTTGTTGTTTATATATGTCAGGTGAGTATTACTGAAGAATTTACTGATCACCTCCATCAACGCTCCACAACTCAAACTTTCTCCCGAAGTAACGAAAGTGTGGTAAGTATTTAATTGACTTGATATCTTGGTATGAAAATGTGCTTGCTGCATTGTTATGAGAATCAGCTAGCTGCCTTGCTAAAATTTGTTTGTTGCCTTGTTATGAAAATCAGCTTGTTGCCACTTTGATTCATCTGATAATGTTTGTTGTTGCCTTGTTATGAGAATTGGCTTGCTACCTTGCTATGCAAATTTGTTTGTTGCCTTGTTATGAGAATCGAGTCTTGCTATGAAAATTTATTTGTTGCCTTGTCATGAAAATCGGCTTGTTGCTATTTGATTTATTTGGAATGTTGGTTGTTGTCTTGTTTAGAAAATAGTACTCCCTCCGTCCCGTTTAAAGCGACACGTTTCTTTTCGGTGTGGGAATTAAGAAAGTAGATGATAAAGTATGATAGATGGATAAATGATAAAGTAAGAGAGAGAATATGAGTGAGATTGTGAGAAAGTAAATGATAAAGTAGGAGAGAGAAATAACTATGAGAGATAAATGATAAAATAGAAGATATTTTGTATTTTTTTGGAAAGTTATTTCCTTTTTAGGAAACGCGTCGCTTCAAATATGACACCCCGAAAAGGAAACGCGTTGCTTCAAATGGGGCTGAGGGAGTACATCTAGTGTTGGCTTAACTTTCTTATGATTCTTAGATGCAGAGCTTGAGGAAACGAGTTAATTCAAACAATGAAACACGTGCCACATTTCATCAACAAGACCAACCTCAAACACAACCACCAACAATGTTTCAACAGATACAAAACCAGTGTTAGTTTAGACATATGACACAAAATCTTACCTCCAAGGGAACACAGTGCATATTAGGCAACCATTACGAAGAACTATATCAAAGTCTCAACTTAAAGCTGCAAAGAGATCCAGGCTAGAAAGCGGGATTAGGTATATTGGTGTTTGATGTTTGGTGTTTTTTTCGAGTCTCATTTTAGACTTGTCTAATTTTATTTGGCACACTGTAGAACACTTTATTCTATCTTGTAATGGCTTGACACTCAACTTATAAACTAAAAAAGCTTCATGTTTTGATGACAGCGATATGTTTATTGATATTATTTTTGCTCAAATGTTACTTTTGCAAATAATCGTAATTTAATTATCAATACTTTAAATTTTGATGCTTGCCGACATAGAATCACGTCTTAGAGGTATCTAAGGATATAAAAGATTTTTCCAAAATAAACTTATCCTAAAAAAGATAAAGTAGAATCACAAAAATAAAATAAAATGCGATCAAAATTTATAATTCAAAATTTTTATCAAAACAAATTCAATAAAAAGAAAATTAGATTTAAAATCTAATTATAAGATATAAATATTATTTTTATTAAATGAGCCAACATTGGACATTTTTTCAACTTGATGAGTTAAAATTGGACTTGATTAACATAATAGACTAAATATAATATAAATATCAACATAATGGACTAAAATTGATGATTTACAACATAACGGGTCAAAATTGGACCTCAACCAATATAAAGGACTAAAAATAAAATTCTTAATGTCGTTCACATTTTTTTTTTAAATGAGCGTGTGTGTACACTCGCCCAACGGGCCAAAATTTAAAAACTTGGTCGAATTTTTTAAATCGGGCCAAAATTGAAACTTATGCCAACCTAAAAGATTAAAATTGGACCAAAATAATATCAAAGGCCAAAATCGGAAAGCTGCCAACATAAATAGTCAATTTTGATTTTTTTTCCCTCAAATGGTAAAATAGAAAAATTAATTAATGAATGTCTCACTATAGTATAATGAAGATGTAAACTTTCTAGGACCAATAATTTCGTGATTAATAATGTAGGAAAAAGAAAAACATTAAAATTGAAAAAGTAAACAACAACGATTCTATAATGGCGATACAATGTGTTGGCCATTTCTGCAAAAACATCGGAACGTTGGGGGGGAAGAGAGAGAAACATCTTCCAGTTTTAGAAAGCGAGAGAAATAAAGGCATTCTTTTCCATCCGAGGATTTTTCACTCGACGGAATAATCTACTCCCGAGCTCTCTCGTTGCCGTTCCGTCTCCCTGAACGCCTGGCCACAGTGTTCAGAGTACCTCTCTCTCTCTCTCTCTCTCTCTCTCTCTCTCTCTCTCTCTCTCTCTCTCTCTCTCTCTCTCTCTCTCCTCTTTCTGGATCAAAATGGCGCCACATTTATGTTTTAATGTTGTTTTGTTTGGTTGTACCGAGGGGAACAAAATATGCTTCATGTTAATGTTGTTTATTTCTCGGATTTCTGCGACATCAATCAGTTTTATTACATCATTAGAGATTTTGCCTAAACTCGTCATTTTTTTCCTAATTAGTTTGATTTTTAACATGATGAAATTTTTGCGCTCTGTAAAATGTTGTATTTTACATGAATTTTGTTTCTCCTATTAATCGACGAACAATAACGAAACGTGTTAAATTCAAAGAATTGGTCAAACATTGTTTGGTGAAGCTTATAATATATGCTATTTTTTTTAATTTATCGAAGAATTTTCCTTTCCTGTTTACTCCAATTCAATTTTCAACTTTCATCTGCAGTCAATTTTGGCGACTTTTAAGCGGAGGAGACAGCGAGAGCTTTATTTTGACAGGATGAATTATTTTTCATTTTCTCCAGTTGTTCAAATTTCTGTTGATTCTGAGCCACATTTATAGAGCAGTAGTCTTATGACAAGCCTTTGATCATATTGATGAATGATGTAAGTATCATGTGTTGTCTGTTACATTAGGTCTACGGAGATTAGCAGCACATTTCTTGATCTTGATTCTTTCCCCCCCTTTTTTGCTGAAACTTTCTGGTAAGATGCTCTTTTAGTTTCATAAAAATTTTGAATCTATATTCTCTTATAGGTTAGTTGTATATCTGTTAGGGCTCGAGTCCTCAACCGAAGAGTTTTCTGTTGGTTGCAGAAATGTGATGTCTAATCTCCCAAGAAGACTAATCCTCTAAAGAGAATCCCACGAGCAGCATCCCTTAGCATGCGTAGGGATTATTCTTGCCTACACGAGACTCACCCGAGATGGCTGCAGCCGCTAATCTAGTCCATGGATTCAAGCCACTAGCCTGCCCTCCAATATGCCATCGTCTTGACTACAAAATGCTTGAGCTGAGTCAATCCATGGTCACTCAATCTCTCGAACATGCCATTAATTTCCATAAGAGCTCCTCCACTCCATGCCTATCTTACTCCCCCAAACAAGAAGACGATTTTCCAACAAATCCAAGGATAGAAATCATTGCCGGGCAAGGCTTACCCCAAGTACAAGCTCTGGTTGTTGAAGTTGCCGTTGCAATGGCTGCTGGTGTAAGTCCTGAGCCAGCTCCAAACGGCCTTGGTGGCGCCTACTTTATACTGGCCCGAAATAGTGATACTAATCATACTATAGCTGTTGCTAAGCCGGTAGATGAGGAGCCTCTAGCGTTGAACAACCCTAAGGGGTTTGGGGGGCGTTTGTTAGGCCAACCGGGCATGAAAAGCTCCATTAGAATCGGTGAAACTGGGTCTCGTGAATCAGCTGCTTATCTCCTTGATCATGGTGGCTTCTCTGGTGTCCCTCCAACTGCATTAGTCAGATTTTCTCATTTCAACTTCAATTCAGATTCAGACTCAAATCCAAGCTACAAGATTGCCTCCCTTCAGCGTTTTGTTGAACATGATTCTGATGCGGGGGATTTAGGCCCTTCAAGCTTCTCAGTCGCTTCTGTGCATCACATAGGCATACTGGATATAAGATTGATGAATCTTGACAGACATGCAGGGAATCTTCTTGTGAAGCAAGATAAAAAACAGAGTTTTGGTCAGAGGAAAGCTGATTTAGTGCCTATAGATCATGGTTTCTGCTTACCTGAATGCTTGGATAATCCTTATTTCGAGTGGCAGCATTGGCCTCAAGCTTCTCTCCCCTTTTCGGAGGAGGAAGTTGACTACATATCCGGTCTGGATCCATTTAAAGATGCAGAGATGTTAAGGGATGAAGTCCCATCCATTAGAGAGTCCTCCATTCGCGTTCTTGTCCTCTGCACGATATTCTTGAAGCAAGCAACGGGTAATGGCTTGTGCCTTGTCGACATAGGTGAAATGATGACTAGAGAGTTTCTTGGTGGGAAGGAACATTTGAGCTCTTTGGAGAGCTTATGCGCAACTGCTAAGGCTAGCTTGGGAGAATATGACCATAATGCCCACTGTGATCACGATGAAGAAGATGATGAAATACTCGTCCCTTGTGTTATCTACAAGAACAAGCATATACGAGGTAACTAACTAAACTCATCAAAACTAGTAAAACTATCATCTATGAATATTTTGAATGCATATATGTGTAGGTGGTCTGGTGAGGAGTCTGAGCTCTCCTGCGCCGTACAACCTGAGCAATGAAAGCATTTTTTGGGGGGACATGGATGAGGAGGAGTGGGAGTCGTTCTTGGATAACTTCCAGAAGCTTCTCCCCAAGGCCTTCGAGGAAAGAGCATCCTCCAAGCAGAGGTTAAGAACTTCTTGTGCATTTTAAGGAAAATGTGAAAGACTATAAAAAAGAGTGTAAAAATTAGCATTGGATAACTGTATATACAACGTACTAATACCGTAGATGACAAGTGGATAAAGGCTTAGATTCAAAATTGGTAGTTTGAGAGAGAGAGAGAAAGGGATGGGTGAGAAGCCATCCTTTTTCTGTAATAGCTTGTAGATTGTTGTTTCTTCATTTTCTTTGTTATCTTCTCTTTTTTGTTCGTCGCGATCGTGATCGTACGATCATGTGTTTAGTGCTAAAGGAGTTAATCGGGACTATGCCTTTGTAATAAGTTGATTGATTAGATTTTTAATTTAGACGGTTTCTTTAATTGTTGTTTGAATTATTGGATATGGATATAGTCGCAGTTTTTGCTAGTGAACTTCGATTTTGGAGTGACTCGAGTTAATTTGTAGAGTTTATCAAGAGAGATATGTATGTTATCATATTCTATTTAAGCCTAGGCGATTTACATGTGATGTCTAACTAAATATTTTCTCCCTACTCTTATTCATGTCTACTATACCAGAAATGAATGTCTTACAACTTCTTGACCCTACTACTTTTTAATTTTACATCACTTTTCAATCTGTACTTACCACTTTTTAACTTTACACTACCTTTTAACTTTATAAACTCATCACTTTTTACTTTACACTCAATACTTTAATTTCCGAGCCCATTTCAAAGTGGACGGAAGAAGTAATTACTTATCTCTTTTTAAGGATTATTTAGATGATTTGGATGACAATGAAAATCGGTAGCTAGGACTGTAAACGAATTGAATCGAATCAATAACACAGTTGTTGGGTTATGAGTTAGTGACTTGTCTTAACAATCACTTAGAGGATACTTAGTGTTATTTTATCATTAGTTCTTGTAATAGGACTTATATGTTTATCGGTAATGCGGGAAATCATAGTGTTTCATGCTATGGAATTGAAGATCCCAAAACCCGGCTTGTATCCTTGTGTAGTGTCGATAGGACTAGATGATGTAATAGACTAGACATATTTTATTTTCATTATCGCATTGTGTCTAAGTCATGTACGGGGTAATTGTTGGATTGATCTTCAGTAGGAAGTTTACTTTCCAGAACCCTACGTCATCAGTGTAAGAGCTTGTGTTCTCAAGTCATCAGCTGACCATCGCTCAGTAGAAGACATCTCGCCAGCTGATCCTTATCAGTAGGAGAACCCTTATTCAAGCTCAGTACCTTCAAAGAGTCATCAACAGACTACACTCAGTAGTATATCCCTATCAGCAGACTCAGACGAAGAAGATAGAGACCGTATCAGGTCTACTGTATCCGACAGGAAACGACCCAACATTTAGACATCATTCGAAAGTCAGCAGAATATCATACGAGGAAGAGTGAGAGTCAACTCCGATGAAGACCGATGTCTGACATATCTCACCTACTACAAACCTCGACCAATGAGAAGCCGTCTAAGCTCTACCTGCTCTGACCAACTAAAGTTGCTATCATGCATAGTAATCAACAACTCTTCTGCAATAATTCGAACATATGGCCGTTTTCCTTGGACGTTTCTGACACGTGGCATCGTCATCTCCAACGGATATATACCTGGGTCACAACTATAAATAGAGAAGCATTTCCGAGCTCCACACACGGGATATCAAAGGGATTACACGCTCAAGCTTTCAAAACACTCTAGTGCCTTCAAGAAGATCCAGCGAAGGACTTGCTTATTAGAATATTCTTAGTTCTTCTCTCTAGAGTTTCTTTCTTTAGATCCCTCTTCTCTATCTAAGCTCAATCGTCCATATCTATAGCTTAGAACCTCGAAGGAGTTCACTTTTAGTGACTGTTCTTATTGTAAGAACTCCTTCATAGTTGGAGAAAATCCCCTCCCCTTCAAACTCCGGTTTGATTTGTAAAGTCGCTAAGGACTATAACTTAGAAGGGTCTGTCCAGTGCACAGATACCTTGCTGAGGCTTGCTTAGATTAATTAGCAAGACCTCATGTTCAGCAGGACCGTGGACGTAGGATCTTGTGTATCCGAACCACGTTAAAAATTGCTTGTGTTCTTTACTGTTTTATTGCATTGCATACAAATCTCTTACAAACTCATACCTTGCATAAAATGTACTTGAAAAGTGCACTAGCCAAAATAATTTGGTTTACAAAAAACACGTTTTGAACTGAGATGAAATCTACCGGGCCCTACACACTTATCCGCACAAAAGTCTCCGACTGAGACTCAGTAGCTGACTCACTCTGACCCGCGATCAGAAGGTTAATATTTGCACTGTTCATCAGTTGCAACCTACAGCTCAGCTGTCCTTCGCGTTTGAGAAAAAAAACTGTACTCAGGTGTATTCACCCCCCCTCTACACCTGACTCTCATCTCCGAACCAACAATTGGTATCAGAGCGTCGGTGTTCTTCTGATCATCGGTTCTAAAACTACAGGTCTTCTCGAACAGATCCTGAAAACGTTTTTCACTGCACAAGCATCTCTTCATACATCCTTATATTCTCACCCATAATGTCTGACATGTTAGGTATACGGATGGTACCAATGTTCTCCGTAGAGAACTACACGGTATGGCGCATGAGAATGGAGGCGCACTTTACATCGCTGCATGACAGCATGACTGATGTCCTAGAGACAGGACCTATCATTCCCATGATCGACAGCGTACAATTTGCAGTTGCGGGAGGTGTAGGAGCACAGACTGGTGCTAAAGTTGCGAAAGAAAAATCAGCCTTCACGCCGGAAGAGAAAAAGCTGCACAACCTCGACCGAGTTGCGCAGAATACAATCCTGACTACGCTCAGCGATTCACATCTCGGGAGGGTGCAAGACTGTAAGACGGCAAAAGAACTTTGGGACGCCCTGGCTGTACTAAGCCAAGGAACCCCGCAGATCAAAGAAAACAAGCTCGAGCTAGAGCTACAAAAGTTCGACACCTTTGCCATGGAGCCCAACGAAACTATTGACGAGCTAAGTGCCAGATTTACTAACCAGATCAATGTGATCAACGGGCTGGGGAGGACGTTCACCAACAAAGAGATGAACACCAAGATCTTGAGAGCGTTACCTCGACTGAAGTGGCTTCCTTTTGCTACTTATTTACGTCGCTCAGATCTTAATGCTATAACTCCTGATGTTATATTTTCAGAATTAAAGACAGAATAATTTGAGCACAGTCTACCCCAACGATGTTCCAGTGCTCCAGCTGACACACAGATAGATCATGCCTACAAAGCAACAGTCAGTAGCAAAACTGGAGCCAACCCCATTTCTTCCAGCAAGATAGTAGCTACGACAGATGCTAAGTCTTCCGAGACTCCTGCTACTGATCAACTTGCACTCATGGCTCTCAAATACCAAAGAGAAAAGGAGAGAGTCAAAAAGCTGAATAAATACCACAGAGATTCTCCCTCAGGTAAGAAGGACTATCGAAAAAGGGAAGAATCTAATCCATCTACTGATTGCAGGAACACAGAACCTGCTGCGAGTCTATCCAGCAGCTCAGCTGGAAAAGGCAGCAAAACTTCTGTGTGCTACAACTGCAAGAAGGAGGGACACTATCAATACGACTGTCCCGAACTCTCAGCTGCTCAGCGAGCAGAACGGCAGGTCAGACACGAGAAATTTGCCCGAAGAAGGCAGGCCTATATTGCTGGAGAGATATCCGATGACTTAATCGAGGAAGATACGTTCATGTATTCTTCTGAAGACAAAGCCGCATTTGTTGCCGTTGAGATCGGAGAAACAGACCCTGAATCAACACCTGAATATTGTCTGATGGTCGGAGAAGAGGCTGAGGTAAACTCAAAAATTAATATAACCTCTTCTTCACATAGCACACACGACACATGCTCGGTCACAGATGAACCTATAGATGTTGTACAAGCATATGATGATCTACTGGAGGAGTAGATTCAGCTGAGCAGAGAGTTCAGCAGAACTATTCAGGAACTGGAATAAGTAAAGGCTGAGAATCAGAGACTTTCTTCTGATTGTCAAGTCTCTACTGATTCAGAGAATCTAGTTGTTAGACTCAAGGAAGAGATTGAATCTCTAATGACTAAGTCTCCGCTTCAAGAAACTAAGCTATCAGTTCTGACCAAGGACAATTCTGAGAAAGATGCTGAAATAGCCCGACTCAGTCAGAAACTCGCAGAAGTTGAGAAAGATTATGAATCATTTTGGAGAAGTGATGAGGTATGGCGAGGACTAATGACTGAACAGTACCTAGGAGCTAAAGAGAAGTTGGAGAATATGCTCAGGGCTCAAAGACCACTAATCATGAAAGAAGGGCTGGGCTACACTTATGAAACTTCTACCTCCACTTCTAAAAGTTCATAAATGCTGGCTGATAGGTTCGTCAAAAGGAAAGGTTCAGGTCGCTGAATCAACACCTCAGGCGAAGAACAAACAGAAGATGATTGCACCTCAGCCGATCAACAGGAAACAAATGACCAAAGGTTCTAGCCCCAGGACACCACGATCAAATTCAGGGGGAACCAAGAAAGTCAGATAGGCAGAGCAGTACAGTGAACCACTATACGAACATCCAGCTTAGTATGGTTCGTACTATTATGAGCCCAGGGTCAGGAGGAGCACAAAGTCTCAGAAGAAGAAAGCTCCAGAACCCAAAACTGCCAGAAAGTCAGTATCTCCAAGTCCTGTGGAGAAGAAAGATGACAAGGTTCAGACGAAGAAGTCTCAGACTTCTAAGGTTCCTAAACAAATCTAGGTCGCGAAATCACCCACTAACACTTAAGGACCCAAACTGAACCAAAGGGTACCTAAAAATGTTTCTGTTTTGCAGGTGCATAAGGAGCATTGGATTGTGGACAGCGGCTGCTCGAGACATATGACATATCAAAAGAGCCTGCTGACCAACTACGTACAAGAAGATGGTCCCATAATTGAGTTTGGTGATTACTCTAAAGGCTATACAAGGGGATACGGAACACTGAACATTGGAACTGCTTCAGTTCCAAGAGTAACATATGTTGAAGGACTTTAACATAATCTCCTTTCTGTCAGTTAATTCTGTGATAATCTGAATAGAGTTATCTTTGACGCTGGTTTCTGTGATGTTGTTGACAAATCTACAGGGAAAACAGTGTTATGAGGTTCGCGGAGGAAGAATATCTACGTTGCAAACTGGAAAACCACAGAACCTGAGGCTTGCTTGCTTGCTCAGACGAAATCCAGTGATAAAACAGGATGGCTGTGGCACAAGAGACTCAGCCACCTAAACTTCAAGACTATGAACAAGCTAGCCAAGAACTCTAAATTCAGGGGACTGCCCAATGAAGCGTTTATCAAAGACAGAAATTGTGAAGCGTGCTTGAAGGGAAAGCAGACAAAGAAAAGCAATCCACCAATTCCGTCACCTTCCACTGATGGAATCCTTCAACTGCTACACATGGACTTGTTTGGGCTAGTTTCCCCAGTGACTATAAGAGGGAAGAAGTATGCCCTCGTCGTTATTGACGACTACTCAAGATATACGTGGGTCATCTTCATAGCCAACAAATTTGATGTCAACACCGAGTTACCCAATTTGCTGAAGAAACTCAGTGTGGAAAAGGACATCAAGATACAAAGAATTCGCTCAGATCGAGGAACTGAATTTCTCAACTCAGTAGTAAAAGAGTACTGCGATAAAGAGGGAATTCAGCACAAGACATCAGCAACTCGCACCCCTCAGCATAACGGACTTGCTGAACGAAAGAACATAACACTTAAAGAAGCAGCAAGAACGCTCATAGCAGACTCTGGACTACCCTCAAAGTTCTGGGCTGATGCTACTGACAACGCCTGTTACACTCAGAATCACTCACTGCTTACACAACAACACATGAAGACACCTTACGAATTATGGAAAGGGAAAATTCCTTCTATTTCTCATTTTCATATTTTTGGCTGTCCTTGTTTTATCCACAATAATGGGAAAGATCAGTTGAAGGTCTTTGACAGGAAATCTGATCAAGGAGTATTCTTAGGATACTCTCGAGTCAGTAAAGCCTTCAGAGTCTTTAACTATCGGACTCTTTGTGTGGAGGAAAGCCCTCGTGTTGTCTTTGATGAGTTTGTTACTGAGGACAGGAAATCAAAAAAGACAAATACTGAAGATGTCAGCAGCAAGCTACAAGATCTCGCACTGAATGATAAGGCCGAAAAGATCCAACATTGTTGGGATGATGAGTCAGACGATGAGGAAATCCAGACCCATCCCACTACCACTGTAGCTGACCTAGTTGATTCTACTGAATAAAATCAACATCAGGTAACAATGGTCGATGAGGAAGCCCCTATGGCAACTGAGACCTCTACTGAGAATATAAACTCAGGGGGAACGTCAAATGTTCATGAGCCAAATGCCCCTGAACTTGAAAACTCAGTAGATCCTAACCTTCTTACTGAATTACTTCAGTCGCAAAATAGCACTACTGAAATGCCTAACACTCCTGTTGACTGTACAGAAGTAATCTCAGAAGAAGAAGCCAGACTCAGACGTTCATGGCTTGATGCTCACTCTTCTGATCTCATTATAGGAGATCCATCAGCAACTGTAAGGACAAGATCCAGGCTAAGCCAAGGAGAAAGTTCTCTCTACTCCTGTTTCCTGTCCACTGAAGAACCTCATACGATAGAGGATGCTCTTAACGATGCTGACTGGATCATTGCCATGCAAGAAGAGCTGAACCAGTTCGTTCGAAACAAAGTTTGGGAGTTTATTGACAGACCTAGACATCAGCACGTGATCGGCACTAAGTGGGTCTTCAAAAACAAGCGAGATGAAAACAACGTCATTGTCAGAAATAAAGCACGACCTGTTGCCAAGGGATACTGTCAAGTAGAAGGAATAGACTTTGATGAAACTTTCGCTCCAGTCGCCAGATTGGAAGATATTCATCTGTTCCTAGCCTATGCAACACATCAAAAGTTTAAAGTATATCAAATGGATGTAAAGTCAGCGTTTCTGAACGACGTACTGAAGGAAGAAGTCTATGTGGAACAACCGCCCGGCTTTCAGCAGGGACATCAGGTGGACAGACTTCAGAAAGCTCTGTATGGGTTAAAACAAACACCCAGGGCTTGATACGATACCCTATCAGACTTTCTGCTTGAAAGGTTTTCAGAAAGGGACAGTAGATTGCACCCTATTCAACATCAAGTCAGGAGATGACATTCTACTGGTGTAAATCTACGTAGACGACATCATTTTCAGTTGCAGGAACGTGACTATATGTCAACAATTTGAGAAAATGATGAAGGAGAAGTTCGATATGTCTATGATGGGAGAGATGAACGACTTCCTTGAATTATGCGAATATCTAAAAGGAACACCTGATGCAGGGTTATGTATCTTGCTGATAATAATCTTATGCTAACACGTTATTCTGATGCTGATTATGCAGGATGCAGGATAGATCGAAAGTCAATTTCTGGAACGTGTCAGTTCCTAGGCAGCAAGTTGATATAATGGTTTTCAAAGAAACAGCACTCAATGGCGACGTCCACTACTAAAGCTGAGTATATGGATGCTGGAAGTTGCTGTGCCCAAATCCTTTGGCTTCGACAACAATTGCGAGACTATGGTATTACTCAGGATGAAGTGCCCATCTACTGCGACTCCACAAGTGCCATTGCTATAACTCAGAACCCAGTTCTTCATACGAGATGCAAGCACATGATATCCGACACCACTTCATCAGAGACCATGTCGAGAAGAAGGATATCAGAATGGAGAAGATCCATACTGACAAACAAAGGGCAGACATACTGACCAAACCACTAGCTGAGAACAGATTCAGAGAACTATCAGTTGAGCTAGGTCTACTAGACCCCACCGACTCTTGTCAGTAGAAGGAATCAGTACGACAGGTCAGAAGACTCAGTACTTTGATTCAGTCGGGTGAATCAGACAGTACACAGTAAGGGGGAATGTGATCATCAACACATCAAAAATCCTCCTGAGTCTTAACGGTAACCAGCTGATCGTAAAAGTTCAGCTGAAGAGGTTTGCGTAGTCTAAATACTTTAAAAGTCTCAGTAGATTAATAAGCATTTATTTCCCGCCATTAATTTTTAAGGTTTAAGTCAGTAGGAAATCGTTTTCATTTAAAAAGCTTAGACTTTAATGCTGCATGCAACGCATTTAATGCATGTCTTCTCACCTTACTTAACTGCGCATATCTTACGTGGGTCTAGGTTAGAGGCGGCTATAGTAATCATTCCTTTTATAACATTAAATCTCAGCCGTTATTAAAAAGTGAGTTTTTCATCCTAACCGTCCGATTAAAACCGGTTGATATCCATATCTTATAAAATCTCTAGTTTTTTTACTCCAATCCTACAGTTTCGCCATTTTCGCACTTTGAAGCTTTTCTAAACTATCATTTTTCTTTCTCGTTCTCAAACTGATCATATTCTCATATTCTCACTCAAGCTATATTTTTTTTGCAAGCATGGTGACTATTAAGACCCCACCCCAACTTGAGGAGATCATCAGATCTTGGGTTCAGTTGGAACCCACGATGGTGCTCCACCAGGCAGACCTTCCGTACTTAGAGCCAATATTTTCGGCCATTGAAGAGTTTGGCCTTGCGCTTCTTGTCACGAAGCATCCGAGATCGTATCTCCCCCGCCAAGTAGCTGAAGTATACTATAACTGGCGATCGGTGGAAGATACAGACGGAGAGATGTCCCAGTTTGCTTATATGAGGGAAGTGGCCCCTCAGAAGTGGGAATCCACCCACGCTGACATCAATATCCGGGAAGCGATGAAGGCATCGTTTGACCTTCCTGCATACGGGATCTCTCTAGTTGGCTACAAGGAGAAGGAGCTCAACTCCTATGTTCATCGGTTCTGTGGGAGAGACGACATCTCTTTCAAATCTGCCTTGCCCAAGAACCAACTCTTGCCAGAGTACCGCGGGCTCACCTACATCGTCACTCGTATCCTGACGAGCGCCGCCGACTCCTTTGATCAGCTATCCAGGGTGAGACTTCAACTGATGATGGCAATTACTGATGGAGTCCAGGTTAACTGGATGGAGTTCTATGTGACTGAGCTGAAGGCTCATGCACAGAAGTTTGTCGCCACACAGTCTGGAGAAAGAAGACTTATTAGTATGGGCAAACTCTTGTATGGGACGAAGATGTCCATACTGATAGAGGAATCAATATCGAATCATGCATCGTTTGTTGATTCCAGATACTTCGATAGCAAGCTCATCAAATCCAAAACCAAAGCCGCTGCTGAGAAGTCAGTCGGCCATGGACCAGTTGAACTCAAAAGGTCTACTACTGAATTGCCTCCACGCGCCGACCCGCCGAAGCGGAAAAAGCTTGCAAAGGCTGGAACGTCTGAAGTTCCAGCAAAGCCTGCTTCTCCTCCACCACCTCAGGAGGAAAGCATACTGGACGCTGATACCGGAATAGAGGGTGCGACCCTCAAGGACAAGGTACAACGTATCAGCTCAGAGGAAACTCAGCCGGAGGAGATTGATGAACCGGCTGAGGAAGTCTCCACTGAATGGTTGACATTACAGAAGACTCGTCTCTGAGCCACAGGAGAAGTCTTTGCACATATCCCGAAAATATTTGATCATCAGGATCTGGTCGACATAGCGATCTGGGCTAGGACGCAAATCCTGCTGAGGTTCCTCAACTGGGACATACTCGAAGATCTAATCAAACAGCAGTCAGCATTGTCCCTACTGGCAGAAGAGCAGAGCTTACAGTCAGCTATTGGGTTTGGGGAACCCGCTGACTTAGCTTCGTTCGAGGACTTGAGATCTGCTATGCTTTATCTTCTCAGCCTGAGGTCCTCCGAACAAAACGCCAGCAGCCCATCGCCGCCTTCCCATCATGACGACGATAACAACGATGACGACAACAATGATGAGGAACAAGCACCACCCAAGGAAGCAGACAATGGATAATCTGCTGAGGGTAAAACTCCCAGCGAGAAGGGTAAGTCACCACCTCCTCCTTCTACATCTGGTGACGCCCCGGTTGCCTCGAAGTCCAGCAGAGAGCAACAACTCGCAATATCTGAGCAGAGGCTCGGAACCAGTTCATATCAGATAAAGCCTATCGGTTTCGTGTCCTCGAAGTCTGTCAACAAGGCCATCAGGAAGCAGGGAGACAAAAATCGTCTCCTTGCTAAGGATGTCCACCTAAAGTGGGCACAAAATACTAAGTCTCAGATGGAGACGGTTGACAGACTGGCCATCTGATGAACAAATTATAATTCTCGCAAGTGCACGAATCGGTATAGTACCTAATCTAGCAACTCCCGAGGTCGATCTCACAAGGACTCACTGGGTTCTAATTACTCTAATTATTTAACTATCTACTTGGTGCTAAACCTGGATTTGGATTATTTAAAACTACTGAATTAAAATACCAAGAAAGTAAGAAAACAAATAAAAGCGAAGCAAATTGGATAAAGGGTGTTGTTTCAAGATTGATGAAGAGTGCGGAGGTTTAGCAATCACTATGCCTAAGATGATCGATTCATTCCCATTCTCTAGCTAGCATTTATGAATTTATTTTGTTGGTTCATCCACTAAGGCTCTAGGGATTCCGTATGATGGCGGGAGATCTCTAACTTATAATCCTAAGGGTCAATCAAGTGATCATATCATGAGCTTAAGGATCGTATCATGCTCAAGGATTTAAGGAACCATCTAAACTATCCCAAACCAATGGTGACAATCTATACACTTAATTGCAGGTCTAAATAAATAACCGGGTATGATGCGCCGTATTATCTATTACCTATAGTCTCTATAATTATCTAAGATGATGGCCAGTCACATTAAAGAATCATAGAGAAATCAAAAGCAGGCTCAACAATTAAGAAACAAAACAATTCATTCATTGAAAAACTAGGGCCTGAATCAATTCATCAAAAACATAGATCCTGCTAAACCCCACACAAGGGGATTTAGCCACTCATATTCGTAGGAAAATAATCAGAAAAGATGCAAAAATAATCCATAGAATTCAAGTATCAAAAACCCTAATCAAAACTGAGAAAGAATAATACAACCTAGAATCTAGCGGATTGATCCTCGCGCTTGGTTCTCGGGTTGTGTTCTTCAATCTACGTCTTGAATCTTCAAAGGAGGGATGCCTTGGGTGTTTCTCTGCCTTGGAGGGTGAAAGAAGTAGAAAATATGGTGTGTGTCCGAAGGAAAGAAGTCCAGAAGGGTTTATATAGGTTTAGGGCCGAAAAAAAAGACTGGTTTTGGGTTGCAGACGACGCGGACCGCGGTCCAGTACAAAGGCGGACCGCGGTCCGACCCCCACAAAATTTTTCAATTTTTTGAGTCAGAACGTACCGGACCGCGGTCCTGCACAAATGCGGACCACGGTCCGACGTCTTCTGCCGAACAGTTTTTTTCTGCACTGTTGCGTTTTGGGAAAAACGCGATATCTCCTTCGTTAACCGTTGGATCGCCACGAAACTTTGCCACAATGTTCCTAACACATAGAAATACGATGTGGACGGTGGAGATCGGATTATAAGATCGTTAGATCCACCGGACACGCGATTTTCCAACTGCCTCGTTACATGAGCTTCGAAACACGATTTCTTCAACATCCGGCTTCAAATCCTCTTCATTCTTCATCCAAACAACTCCATCTTTGCCAACAATGCATCAATGGTCATGGTTTCTTTCATTTTGGTGTCAAATACCACCAAATATGCTCAAAACACGTGAGAAACCTACAAAACCAAAAACTATCGAAAGTATACGATTCCAAGCAAAACAAAAGCTAAAAATGAATAGAAAACGATGTAAACAAGATTAAAAAGAACATGATGAGATGGTATAAAAACCACTCATCACCATCGAAGTAAAGAAGGTCTCGGAAACTCCTACTCCATCTGTTAACATTCAGGAGATAGTCCAGACCGCACTCGCCGCTCAGAAGGCAGACTTGGCTGCTCAGAGTCAGCAGCTCCTTGAAGCTCAACAAAAATCTTTTTCTGAGCAGCTGACTCAGAGCCTTGCCACCGTCCAGAAAACCATGGATGAGCGCAACCTCAAGCTCATCCAGACAAAGATGACTACTTCTCTTGACGCATCGCTACTGACACAAAGACAAGAGACAGCTGCCCAGATTCAACTGATCCGCAAGGATCAAGAAACCGACTGGGAGCACTACTGTGATGCGGTCAGAGACTTCGACACCACCACCACTTCCATCAAGAACATCCTTTTCAATCTAGAAAAGGAAGTGGTTGCTATCCGCACTCGTCTGACCCTGACTGATGATGCCAAAAAGGGGGAAGATAAGGTAGAGGCGGAAACGGCTCAGGTGGGCGAAGAGGCAAAGACAAGGGTTATTGCCAAGGGGGAAGGTGAAGGAATAATTAGGGTTAGGAATGCTACCTTCCTCCTTCGTATGTTGTCGGGGTTTTGATTATTGCTCCTGTGTTAGATCTTCTGATCTGTATCCTGACCATTTTCTTCCTCTGGGTGGTCAGAGAACTGAAGAAAATTAATTAACTGTCTCTCGTCTCTCACGCTGTGCGTGCGTGTATGTATAATATTGTGTGTGTTATGTTCTGAACATAGTACTAATATATATAGGCTTCAAAAGCCAATATAATATTAATATATTTGTAGCCCATTAATTTAATTATATTTCTAATGGGCTTCCACATAATTAGCCCATAATATAATTAATTAATCCACTGAGCTACTAATATTTATCAATTAATTGGCTCAGCTAATTAATTCTAGATAAATAACATTATTAAATAATATAAAAATACATTAATCCATTACTAATGATTTCTGAGAGACAATAAATTACTAGGCAACTAATTGGGCCAGATCAAGGATCCAATATATGAAATAAAGCTGGGCCTCAAATTAATTAATTATCCATGCTCAGCCCAGAGCAAAATTAATTAATAAACACAGATTCATTCCACTAGAGAATCCGTGCTGACTTACCCCTTTATCCCAATTTGAGCAAGGGATTGTATTTTAGACTTAATCGATCTCCGTATTTAAGATAGAAATATCTGTTAATTAATTAAGCTCACTGACATCTTAAATTAATTAACATCTTATATTCCTGAGTAGTACCACTCGACCTTATTAACACACCTGAACTTAATCAACCGATCGGGTTTAGTGTGCTAATCCTTTTGAGTTCCTCAGGGGATATTATCAACCCATTTTACTAGGATACGGCTGCAAGATACAGACAACCAGCCTGAGCCACAAATAACTACTAACACCCAAGATACGTAGATCCGATCGCGATGACGTTCACCATAGTAGGTCAAAGTGATAGATAGCCAAATGCACTCAGCTGAAGTCTTACCAAGCTTAAGACCAGCTAAGTCACCGAGATCTTGGTTCTTCACTAATGTCAGTTAGGAGAACACATCTCACTGTGATCCGTCAATACACCACCTTAAGTGTACCAGTAAAGACAAGCCACTTCTTATTTAAACTGCAGCTTAAACCGACAACTTATCCTTAAGTTTTCTCAGCTGTGATAACTGTTTATATCTTGTCAGTTCAACCAATTTGTGTTGTCTTCTGTGATACCCGACACACCATACAAATCTAACTTTTATACAAGATAAAGGATAACATGTGCAAATATACATATTTATCATATATGAGAATAAAAAAGTGGTAAGGACAAAAACACATTGCATACAAGCATAAAAAGTGCTTCCAGTATACAAAATCCCAATAATTCTCCCACTTATACTAAAGCAAACTTTTAGTATACAATGTGTCAGTTCTAGGTACAAACTAGTATTTAGCTGCAAATCCTATCTATCACTCCTCTTCTCCCACTTATACAAAAGTTTTTGCAGCCCTAAGTGGGGGGCATCTCTACCAGTCCTAAGTCACGAACATGCTTCTCGTAAGCCGGAATTGGTAAGCTCTTCGTAAATGGATCAACTATGTTGTCTTCAGTTTTGATCTTTTCTTTGAGTACATCGCCTCGATTTACGAAGTCTCATATAATGTGGTACTTCCTGTCTATGTGTTTAGACGCCTTGTGAGATCTAGGTTCCTTAGAATTTGCCACTGCACCCGCATTGTCACAATAAATCGTGATTGCCTTAGGCAAATTATGAACAATATCAAGATCTTGGAGAAAATTCTTGAGTCAGACTGCCTCTTTCGAGGCTTCTAAAGCAGCCACATACTCTGCTTCCATGGTTGAGTCCGCAATGCATTTTTGCTTCGCACTCCTCCATGAAATGGCTCCACCTTCCAACGTAAACACATAACCCGAGGTCGACTTCTTCTCATCTCTGTCAGCCTGGAAATCCGAGTCCGTATAACCCAAAGGCACTAGACTGTCTGACTGGTAAACAATTCTATAATCTCTAGTCCGTTTAAGGTACTTGAGAATATTTTTAACCGCAGTCCAGTGCGCTTGTCCAGGATTAGACTGATATCTTGAGACCATGCCTACAGCATATAAGATATCTGGTCTCGTATAAAGCATTGCATACATGAGACTACCGACAGCGGAAGCATATGGTACTAGTCTCATACTTTCTATCTCTTCAGGCGTTTTAGGGCACTGATTCTTGGATAGAAAAATGCCATGTCTGAAAGGTACCGAACCTCTCTTGGCATTTTGCATGCTGAAACGAGCAATAACAGTATCAATGTATGACGCTTGTGACAAGCTTAACATCCTTTTCTGGCGATCTCGTATAACCTTGATCCTAAGGATGTAAGCAGCTTCACCTAAGTCCTTCATTTGAAACTGCTCGGATAACCATGTCTTTACGTCTGATAACACTTCAACATTGTTGCCAATGAGAAGGATGTCATCTACGTAAAGTGCAAGAAACACCACTGTTCCATTAACACAGATGCGGTATACGCACACCTCGTTAGGACAGGATACAAAACCATAGGATTTGACTACCTCGTCAAAACGTTGGTGCCATAACCGGGAAGCTTGCTTAAGTCCATAAATAGACTTCTTAAGCTTCCAAACTAGATGATCTTCGCCCTTCTTCACATACCATCTGGCTGTTTCGTGTAGATGTCTCTACCTTTTTCAAGGTGCCCATTTAAGAATGCGGTCTTGACATCCATTTGCCAGATCTCTAGGTTCATGTGAGCTGCTATGGCAATGAGAATTCTAATAGACTTGATCATTGCTACAGGCGAGAAGGTCTCTTCATAATCGATACATTCTTTCTGGGTAAACCCTTTGCCACTAGCCTGGCCTTAAATGCCATGATCTCTCCATTCGAACCTCTCTTTCTTTTGTATACCCACTTACTACCAATGGCCTTGCAGCCCTCAGGTAGTTCAGTAATCTCGTATACATCCATATCAGTTATGGACTTAAATTCTGAGTCCATGGCGATTCTCCAAGAATCTGCATCTACATCTCTCACTGCTTCGTTGTAAGTCCAGGGATCCACGGTGTCTTGTTCATCTACCGGGAGATGGTCAGAAGTCTCCCCAGTGAACATATACTGATCAGGTGTAAATATCACCCTCCCACTACGTTGAACAGTGTCAGGAGTTGTGTTAATAGATTGTGCAGTTGGAGCTCTATCTTGCACAATTGGCTCTGTGAGTGGATCTCAAGGATGATGTCGACTCGAGATTTATGGTTACTAATGTAATCCTCTTCTAAGAACTGAGCATTAGGGCTAACGACGATCTTCTATTCTTTCGGATCATAAAAGTATCCACCCTTCGTTTCCTTTGGATACCCTATGAACAACATAACCTCTGAACGTGAATCCAACTTGTCGGCCTGTTTATTCAAGACATAAGCAGGACACCCCCAAATCTTTATGTGGTGCATACTGGGCTTGTGCCCGCTCCACAACTCGAATGGAGTCGTGTTAACCGACTTGGATGACACACGGTTCAGCAAGTATGCTGCAGTCTCTAGGGCATATCCCCAAAAGGAAACTGGCAAAGTTGCATAATTCATCATGGACCGAACCATCTCTAGGAGAGTTCGGTTCCTTCTCTCTGACACACCATTCTGCTGAGGCGTGCCCGGTGCTGTCAGTTGGGATGTAATCCCACATTCTGTCAAGTAGTCCTTGAACTCGTTGGACATGTATTCCCCACCACGATCAGATCGTAGTGTTTTGATTTCTTTACCTAACTTCTTCTCCACTTCTGCCTTGAATTCCTTAAAGGTTTCAAAGCAATCCGACTTGTGGTGAAGAAGGTAAACATATCCATACCTCGAGTAATCGTCAGTAAATATAACGAAGTACTCATACCCTCCATGAGCTTGTGTAGACATAGGTCCACACAAGTCAGAATGTATCAAACTTAATGCTTCTGTGGCTCTATAACCCTTTGCCTTAAAAGGCCTAGTCACCATCTTACCTTCCAAGCAGGATTCGCAAGTTGGAAATGGTTCAACTTGGAGAGACTCCAATGACCCATATTTCACCAACCTTTGGATCCTATTTAGATTGATGTGACCTAGTCTTAAGTGACATAGATAAGTTTGATTTACCTTAGAAGATTCTTTCCTCTTCTTAGGATTTGATGATGAGGAAGCAACATTAACAGATGTACATGGATTAGACGTAATAGTATATAGAGATCCATTTAAAGTCCCATTGCACATAAGATCTTTCCCTTTTGAAATCGAAATTTGATCATAAAAAACAGATCTATAACCATCCACAATAAAAAGTTTTGAAACATAAATAATGTTTCGCCTAAACTCAGGCACCAATAAAACATCTCTTAATACTAAACTAGAGTGTAAAACTAATAAATGTAAATCTCCTATGGCAATAGCTGGAACTCGCGATCGATTGCCCATGGAAACCACCACCTCGCCATCAGCCAGAACCCTTTTCTGCAGAAACCCCTGCAAGGTGTAACAAACATGATCAGTTGCTCTAGAATCTACTACCCATTCATGGGTAGATGCGGAAACAAGCACAATTTCAGTTACTAAGGCGATGCGTGTACCTTTCAGTTTTGCCTTGAAGTCAAGACATTCAGATTTCCAATGTCCAACCTTACCACACTTGAAACACTTCCCCTTCAGTCTGACCTATGATTCGTTCTGCAGTAATTAACTCACTCGAAAGTTCATTCAGAGTGTAGTTTTTCCTTGACATCACTACATTCAGGCGAAAATTCTCATATGACTTAGGTAGAGAATGTAGAATGATATCTATCTTGATGCCAAGATCCAAGACATCACCAACATTTCCAAGTTGATCTAGCAGCTCGATCATATATAAAACATGATCCTGCACGGATGCACCCTCAGCCATTTTGCAGGTAGTAACCTGCCTCAGGAGATAAAATCTCTGAGATCTGTCGGTCTCACCGAACTTTTCAGCCATGGAATCCATATCACTCCCGCATGAGGCGTGTTTTCATACTGTGAAGCAAGGGAATCAACCATAGTGGATAGAATGACAAAACGAGTCTTGTCATTATCTTCTATCCACTTTTCAAATTCTCTTATCTGCTCCTCAGTCGCCTCTTCTTCGGGGAGTTCAGGTTCAGGGGTACTGACAGGATCTTCTCATTTTGGAACATTAGTTTAAGGTTTTTCCTCCACTCTTTAAAATTGTCAACACCCTTTAAGGGTCGGCTCATAAGACCATTAACAACAACTTGAACAGACATATCTGAAAAATAATTAAAATAAAGCATGTAAGGAAAAATTATTTGCACATAATTCGTAATTAACGATCATTGTAACCTTTTGAAAAAAAAATAATGATGTTAAAAACCTCGAACCGCTCTAGGAATTCCACTAGAAAGCCACGCAGGTGGACGTTTACTAGCGTAACCCTAAACCAAGCTATTTACCTAGCTCTTTAATTCCAATCCACGTCTAGGTTCTTAAGACAAATGGAATTAATAGTTTGATTTACTGGACCATGTCACTATTAAAATGCGGGAAGGGACTTCGAGGGAAGTGAATTGTACCTGCGGTGACATCTAAGCATTGACCATTAATTTGACCAAAATAGAATCAAATTCTCGAAATTGACATACTTACTCGAACCATGCCGCATTCAATTTGATCTATTTAACCATCCTATTTAATTATTATCTTCTAGAGTACTCGTGTTTACTAGGCATGCAAGCCACGCAGGTGGACGTTTACGGCTTCGCTCCCACTACTCAATAATAATCAAATATTGTTTTAGGAAAACTCATCTCACAAAACTTGTAGCTCAAAGATGCAAGCAAGCCACGCAGGTGGACGTTTACTCACATAATCTTACTACTTTCGTGTAGAGTCCAATTAATGGAGGTCCAATTAAGTGTTTAATATCCAAATTAATAGAATCTAATTAAACATTTAATTTAAAATTGCTTAGTCTTTTTATTCAAAAGGTTTGTTACAAATCATGCATATCCACATAATTCCTAAAGCATGCAATTTCTAAGCGCACATAATAAAACGTGCTCGCGAAAAATAAAACATGATTTAATAACGACATAACTCCTATTTACATGCTTTTCTAAACGCAATTAATCACATAATCGCATGCTAAAGCATAATAAAAAATAAATACGCAAATAGGAAATTTAAAATCGTTATCGGGCTTTAAAACACGTAATCCCTAACTATTACATTGCCCGATCAAAATATAGATCTTTGAAATCTTCAAAATCTTCGAATATGGAAATTGCATCGAAAACTGCATCGAAAACTGTACCGCCACATCATCAGGGGGTCTGCCACATGGCAGACACGTTGGCAGTCAGCCACGTCAGCGTCGTCTCCAGCTTCTGCCGCCGCTGCCGCTGCAGGCCGATTCTGTGCCGGCCGCCGGCACCCACGTCCGGCCGCCCACGTGCGGCGGCGCAAATCTGCGCTGCGTGCAGCGCGCGCCGATCCGCGGCGCAGCGCGCGCCGTGCCTTCCCCGGCTGTTTCCAGGCCTCCTCCGCCCTCTACACACCTCCCCGACGTCACCTAGATGTCGGATTCGTGCAGAAACAACGCCTGGAGCCGCCGCACGCGAGGATTTCTGCACGATAAATTGCGCCTCCGCCGCCGCCGCCTTCCACGCCCGAATTCTCCCTTTTCGAGCCGCGATTCGATCAATTGAAAGAGGGGAAACGTAATTGGAACACTCACGACCACCGGGTAATGGATTCCGGCCGAGATTAGTTCCTCAATTTCCCAAATTTCAAACGATTCACCGGAACGAATTCGTAATGAGCAGCCTACTTCAAACGTCAATTTCGATCGCATCCGGGATCGGATGATCCCTTACAACCTATCGACGCGAAACTCGTAAGACGAGGATTCCATAGGTTCAAGCCGATCATCGATCCGACGTCGGACGCGCCGGGAATCTCCGCCGCAAGATGCGGCAGAACCCTAGAAAACTAGGGTTTTCGCTGCGAAAATCAAATTTTCGTCGTCTCGTTTTTCGTGCCTCCCGGACCAATTACAGTACAAAAATAGTACAATCACATAACAAATAGGTCATATAATCAACTCGTGGATTTTCTCACGAGAAACACGTTACATCGGGGTCAAAACAGTGGCTCGCAGGCCGCCCCAAACACGAAAATAGCCCGATAACGACGAAATAAAACCTAATCATACATCTAACAACAACAATCAGAGCCTAAACCAGGCTCTGATACCAATTGAAGGAATAATTAGGGTTAGGAATGCTACCTTTTTCCTTCGTATGTTGTCGCGGCTTTGATTGTTGCTCCTGTGTTAGATCTTCTGATCTGTATCCCGGCCTTTTTCTTCCTCTGGGTGGTCAGAGAACTGAAGAAAATTAATTAATTGTCTCTCGTCTCTCACGCTGTGCGTGCGTGTATGTATAATATTGTGTGTGTTCTGTTCTGAACAGAATACTAATATATATAGGCTTCAAAAGCCAATATAATATTAATATATTTATAGCCCATTAATTTATTTATATTTCTAATGGGCTTCCATATAATTAACCCATAATATAATTAATTAACCCACTGGGCTACTAATATTTTTCAATTAATTAACCCAGCCAATTAATTCCAGACAAATAATATTATTAAATAATGTAAAAATACATTAATCCATTAATATTGATTTCTAAGAGACAATAAATCACTAGGCAACTAATTGGGCCAGATCAGGGATCCAATACAAGAAATAAAGTTGGGCCTCAAATTAATTAATTATCCATGCTTAGGGGTGTTTCGGTACGGTATACCGGACCAAATTTGGCATACCTTATACCGTACCGAAAGTAACGGTATGAGATTTTTCATACCGTTACCGTGTCGTTGCTTCGGTATACCGAAGATCTGTATACCGAAAGTCTAGTATAAAAAATTTAGCATACCGTTGCCGTGTTGGATTTACGGTATACCGTTAACCTTCACGGTATACCGAAGGTGACGGTATACCGAAGGTTGACGGTATACCGGAAATTAAAATTATACCGAAAAAAGGTAATAAAGATATATTCAGTAAAATGAATTAATTTATGTTTTATATATAAGTTAAGAAATTTATCCATGTTTTTGTTAGATATAAATATAATAGAAGAAAACAAAAATATGTCCTCGAATCCGGATTTGGAGCACTCCGAGTTGTAGAACGGAGTCACCGACTATGGCACCGACCACCCGAACCCTTGTCGGAAGCTGCAGCAGATGCATCGTTGGCTGCCGGTACAGATATCTGGCAATTTGATCCAACCGACGCCGATATGTAGACACCTGACGCGGATGAAGTGCCGCCGGTGAACGCTGAGCCGTCCAATTCTGCGTCGGAGGGAGAAATTTCGATCGAATTAAGTGATACTCCTCATAGGTTAGTTAATTGTAGTGTTTTATGTTCCTGGATGTGTATGCTTAATTAATCGTGTGCTACTGATTGTAATTGGGTTGAATGACATAGGCCCGTAGCTCGTAGTCGATAACTGCTCCATTTCGGTAAAGTTATACACCGTCGGTATATGCTACGGTGTACCTTTGTTCGGTAAATCTTTCGTATCCGATAAATACCGACAATACGGTATATACCGTTTGTTCGGTATACAGTATATACTGCAACCTTCGGTACGTACCGTAGGTTCGGTATTTATCAGTATACCTCGGTATGCGAAAACCCATGCCGTTACCGTACCGAAGATTTACGGTACGGTATGATACCGTGATTTTCGGCACGGTATCGTTAAATTCGGTTTTTCGGTATTTTTTTGGTACGATATGCACGGTATACGGTATTTTCGATAAAATTATACACACCTATCCATGCTCAGCCCAGAGCAAAATTAATTAATAAACACAGATTCATTCCACTAGAGAATCCGTGCTGACTTACCCCTTTATCCCAATTTGAGCAAGGGCTTGTATTTTAGACTTAATCGATCTCCGTATTTAAGATAGAAATATCCGTTAATTAAATAAGCTCACTGAAAGCTTAAATTAATTAACATCTTATATTCCTGAGTAGTACCACTCGACCTTATTAACACACCTGAACTTAATCAACCGGTCGGGTTTAGTGTGCTAATCCTTTCGAGTTCCTCAGGGGATATTATCAACCCATTTTACTAGGATACGGCTGCAAGATACAGACAACCAGCCTGAGCCACAAATAACTACTAACACCCAAGATACGTAGATCCGGTCGCGATGACGTTCACCATAGTAGGTCAAAGTGATAGATAGCCAAATGCACTCAGCTGAAGTCTTACCAAGCTTAAGACCAGCTAAGTTACCGAGATCTTGGTTCTCCACTAATGTCAGTTAGGAGAACACATCTCACTGTGATCCGTCAATACACCACCTTAAGTGTACCAGTAAAGACAAACAGCTAAGACAAGCCATTTCTTATCTAAACTGCAGCTTAAACCGACAACTTATCCTTAAGTTGTCTCAGCTGTGATAACTGTTTATATCTTGTCAGTTCAACCAATTTGTGTTGTCTTCTGTGATACCCGACACACCACACAAATCTAACTTTTATACAAAATAAAGGATAACATGTGCAAATATACATATTTATCAGATCGGAGAATAAAACAGTGGTAAGGATAAAAACACATTATATACAAGCATAAAAAGTGCTTCCAGTATACAAAATCCCAACAGAAGGATTAGTTGCACAAGCTGAAACCAACTCAGTACCCCCTCCCGCAGTCCAAATCCTAGCTATCCAAGCGACTCAGGTGCATGAGCCAGCCGGAGGATCAGGCGAAGGATCCTCGGCTCAGCACATAGAGGAGGTTGCTCAGTTCGTAGACCAAGAGGACGAACCTCTGCCACCTGGGAGGCGACGCAGCAAGGGCTGAATCTCCGAAGAGGAGACACTAGAGCTGCGGCCCTCAGAGAGAAGAGGAGATTGGAAGACTTGGCAAAAATGATGATGCTTACTGACAAAATTGCCAAGGAACCAATTCTCGACTGGAAGAAGCAGGTGCCAGGACTTCCAAGTTCTTCAGGTGTGGCACGCATAAAGCTGCTTATCTGAAGAAGACGCCCCACCGCCATGTAGACAAATGGATCCCCTGGAACCTGAACCAGGAATGAGAGGAACTGAAGCTACATTTCATCAAGGTATACTACGTATAACAATACTATCCTGCTGAGGTACCGGCTGCTGAACTCTTCGATGATTTCATCAATCAATTTGACGCCAGCCTCAGAGAACAGATTCAGTTGATTTTACAAAAGGAGAAGCTGCCACTCGTCGCCCCTGCCTACAGACCTCTGTCTCCTCGTATGGCTTCTAGAGGAGTTGTTTGTGCAAAAGAGATAGAAGATGAGGTCGACGCTGCTGCACGCCATCATAATCTTAATCCTCAGCTGCCATGCGATCTCGAGGATATCCAGACCCTCCGCGCCATAATTTACAGATCTTATGGGTTGGATCCTCCTGTTGCCAAGTCTGCCGATTTTCAAAGCAAGACCAAGAAGTTCAGACGATAATAGTTGTTCTTTACCTCTGTATAGAAGATAGGATTGTGTAATCTTTTCTCATTTATATCAGTTCTTTCTTCTGGCCAGACAATTACTCATTGTCTTACGGCTTTGTTCGCTTTATCTTTATCACGACTGATCACTGAAGTGATCTGACACACACACATATAACCGTTTCTCTGATATGCATATCTTTCAGCTGCTGACTGTCTTACCTTATGCTCAGTCTTGACTGAAGTTTCTTTTATGTCAGTAGTTTGTGACTTATATTCTTAGAACTTATAAAGGTTTTGGCATCATCAATTAGGGGGAAATTGTTGGGTTATGAGTCAGTAGCTTGTCTTAACAACCACTTAGAGGATACTTAGTGTTATTTTATCAGTAGTTCTTGTAATAGGACTTATCTAGTTTATCGGTAATGGGGGAAATCATAGTGTTTCATGCTATGGAATTGAAGATCCCAAAACCCGGCTTGTATCCTTTATGTAGTGTCGATAGGACTAGATGATGTAATAGGCTAGACATATTTTATTTTCATTATCGCATTATGTCTAAGTCCTGTACGGGGTAATTGTTGGATTGATCTTCAGTAGGAAGTTTACTTTCCAAAACCCCACGTCATCAATGTAAGAGCTTGTGTTCTCAAGTCATCAGCTGACCATCGCTCAGTAGAAGACATCTCGCCAGCTGATCCTCATCAGTAGGAGAACCCTTATTCAAGCTCAGTACCTTTAAAGAGTCATCAGCTGACTACACTCAGTAGTATATCCCTATCAGCAGACTCAGACGAAGAAGACAGAGACCGTATTAGGTCTACTGTATCCGACAGGAAACGACCCAGCATTTAGACATCATTCGAAAGTCAGCAGAATATCATACGTGGAAGAGTGAGAGTCAACTCCGATGAAGACCGATGTCTGACATATCTCACCTACTACAAACATCGACCAATGAGAAGTCGTCTAAGCTCTACCTGCTCTGACCGACTAAAGCTTCTCTCATGCACAGTAATCAACAACTCTGATGCAACAATTCGAACATATGGTCGTTTTCCTTGGACGTTTGTGACACGTGGCATCGTCGTCTCCAACGGACATATGCATGAGTCACAACTATAAATAGAGAAGCATTTTCGAGCTCCACACACGGGATATCAAAGGGATTACACGCTCAAGCTTTCGAAACACTCTAGTGCCTTCAAGAAGATCCAGCGAAGAACTTGCTTAACAAAATATTCTTAGTTCTTCTCTCTAGAGTTTCTTTCTTTAGATCCCTCTTCTCTATCTAAGCTCAATCGTTCATATCTATAGCTTAGAACCTCGAAGGAGTTCACTTTTAGTGACTGTTCTTATTGTAAGAACTCCTTCATAGTTGGAGAAAATCCCCTCCCCTTCATACTCCGGTTTGATTTGTAAAGTCGCTAAGGACTATAACTTAGAAGGGTCTGTCCAGTGCACAGATACCTTGCTGAGGCTTGCTCAGATTAATCAGCAAGACCTCATGTTCAGCAGGACCGTGGACGTAAGATCTTGTGTATTCGAACCACGTTAAAAATTGTTTGTATTCTTTACTGTTTTAGTGCATTGCATATAAATCTCTTACAAACTCATGTCTTGCATAAAACGTATTTGAAAAGTGCACTAGCCAAAACAATTTGATTTACAAAAAACACGTTTTCAACTGAGACGAAATCTACCGGGGCCCTACACACTTATCCGCACAAAAGTCTTCGACTGAGAATCAAGTACTGAAAAAAGTCAGTAGGAGAGACTCAGTAGCTGACTCACTCTGACCCGCAATCAGAAGGTTAATATTTGGCACTGTTCATCAGTTGCAACCTACAGCTCAACTGTCCTTCGCGTTTGAGAAAAAGAAACTGTACTCAGGTGTATTCACCACCCCCCCCACACCTGACTCTTGTCTCCGGACCAACAACAGTATTCGATTCGTATTCAAATATTCGTATTTGTATTCGATTCGTTTCAAATATTAAAATTGATTCGTATTCGATTCGTTATTGATATTCAAATTATTCGATATAATTTGAATATTAAATTCTTTTTTATTGTGTATTTTATAAACATATTATTCGAATGTTCGGTTCGAATTTGGTACGTATTTAATATCGATTCGATAAACAATTCGATTCAAAATTATATATTTAATAAACAAACTTACAATAAGTTTTACAAAATATATTAAATATGTGAATATTTTTATAAATGTATTATATATTTATATTTAATCGAATATTTCCGAATATGAAATCAAATATCATGATTTTGTTTTCGTATTTGAATACTAATCGAGTTGAATTGAATACTTATATTTCAATTCGAATATCAAAATTTTGAATAGAAATATCAAACTTTGAATACAAATACCAAATCGAATAAAAAATATTTGATGTTACAACCCTATCGGTAGTTGCTATTTCAAATATGAACTATATAAAAATTTATACTGGTATGCACTACAATAGTTTTCATTTAGTCTCCATTTGTTCATCGGTTGCATTAGTTGGATAAGATAGAAAACACGAGTATGAATCCGATAGCAAGGAAGAGTTATATAAGAAGATATGAAGTATGTATATTCTTTTTTTTATTGCTTACATCTTATACTTTTTATATTTTTGACTTTATGCATAATTTATATAACGAATATACATAAGAAAATATTCAATCTAAACCATCCAATAATAAAATGATAAACGGTCTTGATTCAATCCCTAGAAAACGTTTTTTCGATTTCATATCTTAAGTTGGAAGACTTAAATCAATAACGTCGTTTATTGAAGATACTCTAACAATATTCTTTCTGTTGTAAATATATTATATATATATACTTACCATATATTGTGATGACCATGTAAACCCTAAAAGCCCATGAGCCCATCTTGTACTCTATAAATAGAGGTCTCCACCCTCATAATAATTGACATCTCATTCCCGCTCTCTCTTTTATTCTCTCGTTCCATTTAGTTTATAACACGTTATCAGCACGAATTGCCTCTACCGAAAGTATCAATTTTTTTTCCAAGTCGCCTCTACCGAAGGTATCAATTTTATTTTTTTTTTTTTTTCAAATCGCCGATTAGTATGCATTAATTATATGTAGCCAATCATTAACCAATAATAATTATAAAAAAAAATGGAGTTAACGTTGATCCGTTGGAAATCTTTATAAATGATATGATCTTTGTACGCTTATCGAAGAGAATAATTATTATAGTTCCATATTTATATTGTTTATATGGACATGTTTATATTTAAATTTGTATTTATATGTTAAACTTAAATCGTTGCTCCTGAAGTAGCACAATTAAAAGAATTTTTTTCGATCTCTTATAATTTTATAATTGTTGCCCTAGAAGTGACACAATATAATAATATTCCTGAAGAATATTATATGCTCCTGAAGAGCAATTCCAAAATATTTTTTCAACTTGATTTGTTGCTCCAGAAGTAGCACAATCAATATTCCCGAAGAATATTACATGCTCTTGAAGAGCATTTATTTTACGCTTTTATTTATTTATTTATTTGTTTGTTTGTTTATCTAATGTTAAATAACAATTGTTGCTCCTGAAATAGCACAATTCATATTCCTGAAGAATATCATATGCTCTTAAAGAGATATTCAAATTTATTGAAATAACTCAATTGTTGCTCCATAAGTAGCATAAGTTAATATTCCTGAAGAATATTACAGACTCTTAAAGAGTTATTAATATTATCTATGTATTTACTGTATACCTCAAATTTTTTTTGTTACATACTGTATAATATTTATATCTATATATACATACAATCTTAATTTGGTGCTTCTGAAGCAGCACACAATTAATATTCCTGAAGAATATTATGTACTTTTGATGAACAATTCATATAATATGTCTTATTGATAGACGAATCTTGGTTCTTGAATTGTTATTGTTGTTGCTCCCGAAGTAGCACAATTTATATCCCAAAGAACATTATATGTTCCTAAAGAGCAATTGAGTTTCTAAAAAATATTAGTCTTTCGCCTGAAGTGGTTTAATATTAGTGCTCATGAAGTAGCACAATTTGTATTCCTGAAGAATGCTACATGTTCTTGAAGAACAATTCAGGTTTTCAATTTTGACAAATGTTATATGTTCATAACTCTAATTGTTGCTCTTGAAGTAGCACAATTAACTCTACATGTTCTTGGAACAACTAAAAACTCGTCATTTTGAAATCATATATCACAATAACCATACTTTAATTGTTGCTCCTGAAGTAGCACAATTAATATTCTTGATGAATATTACATGTTCTTAAAGAACAATGTATATCTAAAGGTATGTTATAATTTAAAATATTACCTAATTATATGGAGTGGTAGCAAGAGCTCCTCTTTGAATGACAATTGCATTTCCAATATCCTATTGTGGTTTAATTTCTTTTCAAGAATAGATGTGAGATCCGGTAGATCTCAAAATTCACAATTTATTGATTTTACGTATCATGAATAAAACTAAGTTGTTGCTCTGGAAGTAGCACAATTACATTCATGAAGAATGACCATATTGTGATATTAACATTACTATCACATATTTGTGGAAATGCCTCAACTTTTGCTCCTGAAGTAGCATCATTTTATATTCTAGAAGAATATTAAAAATGTTATTAAAGAGCAACTCGTTTCTTGAGTGATATATGTTTATTACTAAATGAAAAATATTATTTATGTCTAGTTGACATTAATGAAATCTTGATATCGATGCTCATCTGCCAATAAAAGGCATAAGGAGATAATAATAGAATGAAACAAAGCATTCAAGCAGGATTGCGTGAAGATATTAATTGTTTGTCCTCCCTAAAGCTCGATATGAGTAGTTGCATTTTAAACTGCAAGATTTTAAAATCTAATGCATCGAATATCATTAAAGGCTCCCGAAGAGCTTGTATCATTCTATCAAATGATACTAAATCAATTATTGAGTTTGCCCTTATTCTAGTAAATCTAGAAGAAACATACTAAGTTTTAAGGATATCCGTTACAATGGATACCATATTGAAACTATATAAGAAGGTAGTGATTATTTTGCATTTAGCCAGAAGCTAATAAAAGAAAAGTTATCACACTACCACCTTGAATGTATTACACATTCATAAAAATAAGTGAGATAAAACATGTCATGAACCGGAAGTTCAAAAGAGCTCTATGCTTTGACATGATAAGTTTGGACATCTGCTAGCAACTTTGATGTGCAACATAATTGAAAATTCATATGGGCGCTGCAGAGGGATCCTGAAGAATCTCTTAATTTCCATGAATGTTCAATTTCTAGAAGAAATCTAGAACTTGTTAGACTGCAAGTTCAAAAACAATGAGCTCAATTCCTTCAAGCAGATTTATCTTGATAAAGCTAGTGAGTTTATTAAACTCTAAGTTCCTCTTGAAGAGGACTTAATATTATATGACTTTGGGATTGAGATTAAATATTTAGTTGCTCATGTCCATCCTCAAAATGAGTTTTGTACGTATAAAAACGCGTCTCACATTAAGATAGTTATTATGACGAAATAACATTTCCAACATTAGTTGGAACATATGTCACATTGGGATTCCTGAAGTAATCAATGTGAAATCTACATCCAACAAAAAGCACAAGAACAAACTAGTCACATTTGGATTCCAGAAGTAATCAATGTGAACAAGAAGTCAAAAGACTCACTTGCAAAAAATTGTGAATCAACTTCTTGATGCTTTAGTATGTATATAAAATAAGTGACAATGTCATACATTTGCTGCAAATAACCCCAACAAGATTTCATGTCCCTGAAGGACAAGTATAAATGACAGCAAATGCATTAAAAGTTCGTTAAAAATATGGTCGACCAATTGGTTCTAAAAGAAACTTTGTGTCTAAGAAAAGGGGCACAACATATGAACCAAACAATGACGAAAATGATTAATCAATCAAATGAAGTTCCTGAAGAACTACAAGCGTCCAAAAATACTGAGATCTCAAAATATTGGAGAGATCAAATATCGTCATGGACGCACGACATTATTTTCGCCTTTTAATATGACTCTTGAAATGATAAAAGAGGATCCTCAACGACGATCTATAAGAGATTGTCAAGATTGAAATAATTGGCCAAAAAGGAACAAAGTCATATAAGGTGAATTAATATTCCCTAGAAAGCCGGAAATATTTTGACCTGTAGTTCCAAAATTCGGAAAGTATATCCCCGAAGGATATAAATGTGTCTTTGTTACATAGAGAAATGAAAAATTTACGAGTTATAGGGCAATACTCGTAACACAATTTTTCTCTCATAGACCGGGAATTAATTCTGTACTCTCCTATAATAGACGCCATTATATTTGATTAATCTACTTATGTCACAAAAGGCTTGCTATGCGCCTTATGGATGTAGTAAATATTTATCAATATGATTCACTAAATAGTGACATATATATAAAGATTCCTGAAGGATTTAACTTGCTCAAAGCATGTAAGTCGAAAAGATATTTTCAATTAGACTGTAAAAGTCATTGTATGGGCTGAAATAGTACAGCCGTATATGATATAATCATAACGACGAGAATTCCTTGACAGAAGGGTACATAAATGATGACTTGAGTTTGATTGAAACTCCTGAAGAACATAATACTTATATGTATACTCCGTCAAAATGACTTACATAGAACAAGTAATTATGATTATGAATTATTTTATTCATTGATAATCCAGCTCACATGCTTGTCGGCATTAGGGGGAGATATAAAACATAAATGATAGAATGCAGCAATATCTCGTTGGATTAATTATTAGATTCACGCACTATGAACCAGAAGTTCATCAAATTATTTAGTGCAAAAGGAGTGATTAAAATCTCATATACTTGTTGTATATGCACCATGAACGAACTGAAGTTCCTCATAGAAAATATAAATCAATTGATTCTCATTAGCGCCAGAAGCGTGAGAGATTTATTGGTGCTAAGAGATAAGAAGTTCGCGGAATACAAAAATATAACACATCACTCCAAATTCCTGTTGAAGAGGATATGTGAATTATTATGTACAAAAGTACTTGATGAAATTAACTCATGCCTAAAGATGGAGTTCGAATCAAAATACTTGGGTTGAACTAATAATTGTCTCGACCTGTAGATCGAGCATCTTCCTGATGGAGTTACGCTAGTAGACATACCTGAAAGGTCTTTAAAGAGATTTATTGTATTGCATCCACATGCCTATCTAATGGTTGATTCAATCCCTTAAAGTGGATAGAGACTCATTTAGACTCCATAGAAGATAACAAAGATGAGGACCGAAGTTCCTTAATTATGTGCAATTGGAGAATTTGAAATGGTATTGACCATCCTTTGTTATTTTCGAGACAAATATGATATTGGTCTATTTATGAGAGTAATGATATATTGACATATTTCATGTTATTATCTATACTGATAATTAAACTTGTGTTGCACATATTAGTGTAGACCTTGAAGATAACCTTGAAGATTGTTATCTTGAGGGGGAGTAACAAATTGTAAATAATCCCGAAGATTAGGATCGACTCCTAAAGGTCAAAGACCCTGAAGGTCAAATGGTTGTACTATTTTTTCCTTCCTAAGTTTTTTCCCAGAGGGTTTTCTTAGTCAATGTTTTTAACGAGGCATCCAATGCAACACACGAGTAAATGAGTCATTGAGATTGATTCATAAAAGAGCCAATGCAACACGTGATCTCCAAAGGAGTGGCGGCATCAACATCCAGCAAATTCGCTCAAGTGAGAACCTAGCGGATATTTTTACAAAGGTATTACCAACGTCAACATTCAAGAAGTTGATACACAAAATCGATATGCGCCGACTCAAGGATCAAGAATGACTATATTGATGTGGAGCAGCTGTACTCTTTTTCCTTCGACCAGTTTTTATCCCAATGGGTTTTTCTGGCAAGGTTTTAATGAGGCAACAGTTTCTTTTAGGAATGGTCAATCAAGGGGGAGTGTTGTAAATATATTATATATATATATACTTACCATATATTGTGATGACCATGTAAACCCTAAAAGCCCATGAGCCCATCTTGTACTCTATAAATAGAGGTCTACACCCTCATAATAATTGACATCTCATTCCCGCTCTCTTTTTTATTCTCTCGTTCCATTTAGTTTATAACACTTTCTCATATTTAACAAAATTATTGTATGCGAATGGTGTCCAGCCGCCGAAAAAGCGCGTGGGCGAGATTTTCCCTCCAAGCTTCACATTTCTTTCCTTTTCCACTTCTTTTAGTCTCCGCCCTTTCCACTTCCTCCAATTTCCAAAAAAATTCCCAATCGGCAGAGCAGCGGCGGAGATGGCATTCCACCACCCAACGCAATCGGTCACAATCACTGACCACGAGTTGCCCTACGACAGTCACAACACGTACGACGTCAACTTCTTCGGCCACTCCGTCTACACCACAGTGACCTGCGACCCGCAGATCGCGACGCAGTGGATCTCCGACGTCGAGTCCATCCACCGCCGCCGCCTCCACAAACTCATCGTCGGCCTGGATGTCGAGTGGCGCCCTTCCTTCAACCGTTACATCAGCAACCCCGCCGCCACACTACAGCTCTGCGTCGGCCTCCGCTGCCTCATCTTCCAGCTCATCCACAGCCCCTCCGTGCCCCAATCCATCGTCAATTTCCTCGCGAACCCTAGCTACACGTTCGTGGGGATCGGAATCAAACAGGATCTGGAGAAACTGGAGGAGGACTACGAGTTCGGATTCAACACGAATACGGTGGATCTGAGGGAATTGGCGGCGGCGCAGTACGGGCGGAGGGAGTTGAGGAACGCCGGGCTGAAGGGGCTGGCGAGTCTGGTGCTGGAGAAGGAGGTGGATAAGCCGAAGAGCGTGACGATGAGCCGATGGGACAACCAGTGGCTCACGCCGATGCAGGTGCGCTACGCTTGTGTTGATGCTTTCGTTTGCTTTGAGATTGGTAAGATTTTGGATGCTTCTTCCCCGGCTTCGGGTTCGGGTTGATTGAATTTCAGGGACTCTGATTTTGCTCTGAATAATGACTATGATGGTGTGGAAATAATTGTGGATTGAATCATTAGATATGTTTTGTCACTTTGTGTGGGTAAATGTCTTCTTTCTTTTTCCGTTGTTCTGTGATATTTGTTTTTGTTTCTCCGATCCTAGTATTCATTTATTGGCATTTGATTAATTAAATAAATAAGAAGTAACCTGCATCTTCGACATGTGCCCGTGGCGAAAATCGTATATATGAGCTTTCGTATTAAGGGTTTTCCCATTAAATAACGATTGCGGTTATCCTTATGATTAAGGCTCAATGGACGTGGTTTTGATGTATTATGGCCATTAACAAGTTTTCTACATCCCATTTAACCCGTGAGGATCTTCTGGCCCAAAAAATGGTGGCCCTTCGGTGGCTCACCAATCACGCCCCGCCACGCGTGCGTTGGTGGACCACTTTTTTTAAAATCAAATATTAATTTAATTGAGTGAGCCCACCAATGCACGCGTGTCGGGGCGTGATTAGTCTTCCCATTTTGGGAGAGAAGATCCGCATTGCCATTTAACATGGTAGGTTTTATATTCATTTAAAATGACACGTTCTTTAAAAGAAAATAACTATAAAAAATATTATTAAATTATATTATATTTTTTTTTTCTATTTTTTTATTTTACTTTATTATTTACTCTTTCATAAACTCATTCATCTTCCTTTTTACTTTATCATTTACTCTCTCATAAACTTATTCATCTTTCTCCTTACTTTCTTCTTACTTGATGGAGGGAGTATAATTTGACCTGCTTCTAATTATCTTTGGTGCCTTTTTTTGGCTTGGCAAATTAGCATAAATGGTACCCCAATGTTTGTTACTTTTGATGAATTGGTCCCTAATTTTTTTTTAGCTTATTGGTCCCTAATGTTTGCTAATTTGAATAAATTGGCCCTTCTATTAAATTTTAAGTTAATTAAGTGTTAATTGTAGGGGTATTTATGGAATAAAAGTTTCAGGGACGAATTCATTCAATTTTTAAATTAAACTTGAACTTTTATTTTTATTTTAAATTATGATCTTTTTTGGAAAATAAATTAATTTTTCAACTAATTTTTTTTTTAAATTAATTTTTTTCAACTTATTTTTTTCGTTTTTTTTCAAATAATTATTTTGGTAAACGAAAAAATTAATTAATAATAATTTTAAGGATCAATTCATCTAAATAATGTTTTGAATTAATTTTTTTCAAGTTTTTTTATTTAAATAAAAATTAAGTAAATTTAGATTAACTAATAATTTTGCGTTTCACGGTGAAGGAGGAAAGCGAGTCAACACAACGGTTGGGGAATGTGTTATGTTCTTCGAGGAAAGGAGCAGCTGAAAAATTAATAATAATTTTAAAGATCAATTCATCTAATTTTTAACTATTTTCTTTAATCTAGATTTACATAATTTTTACATAATTATTACTTAATCTAGATTTACATAATTTTTTGTTTAAATAATTTTTTTTCAATACAAAAAAAATGAAAAAAAGTTAATTTAAAAAATTAATTGAAAAAAATAGTCCATAAAACTAGTACTAATAGTTAATTTTTTTCAAAATATTATAAAACTAGTACGAATCTTTTAGAAAAAAATATATATATTCGATAAAAAAATTATTTTTTGAAAAATATTATAATTTTAAAAAATATTTAAAAAAAAATCAAATTTAATTTAAAAAATTGGATGAATTGATCCTCCAAGTCGTCCAGTTGCTCCTCTCTTCGAATAATATAACACATTCCTCAACCGTTGTGTTGACTCACTCACCTCTTTTACCGTGAAACACAAAATTATTAGTTAATCTAAATTTACTTAATTTTTATTTAAATAAAATAATTTGAAAAAAAAAATAATTCAAAAAATAATTTACATGAATTGGTCCTTAAAATTATTATTAACTAATTTTTTTCGTTTACCAAAAAAATTATTTGAGAAAAAAAGAAAAAAAAATTAGTTGAAAAAAACAAATTTTCAAAAAAAAAATTATTTGAAAAATTAATTTGTTTTCCAAAAAAAATCATAATTTAAAAAAAAAATTCAAGTTTAATTTAAAAATTGGATGAATTGGCCTCTGAAACTTTTATTCTATAAATACCCCTGTGATTAACACTTAATGAACTTAAAATATAACAAATGACTAATTTATCTAAATTAGCAAATATTGGGGACCAATAAACAAAAAAAAAGATTATGGACCAATTCATCCTAAGTAGCAAATATTGGGGACCATTTATGCCAATTAGACTTTTGGCTTATATATTTTACTGTCCAAGACACATTGTAGATTGTACTCGACAATAATTACTTATTTTCCTCTTGAACCAAAAGTCATAAAAATAAACAATGGAACCAAATCTTTTTGTTATCTAAACCAAATAAAACGATAAAAGTTAATCATTTCATTCCCTTTTTTTTTTCTCGATTTATACCTTTTCTAACTTTACAACCAAACAACCCCTTAGTGACACGGTTGTGTCAGTGTGTGGAAGTAAAATAGAATGAAAACATACCACAGATGGAGATGGTTGATTGAAAACTGAGACCACAAAATGAAAAGCGTGTTCAATTATGCGCTTTGAATAAACGTTGTATTTTTGTAATTGTTCGTATTTCATAAAGCTTGAAAATGAGACTCTTTAAAACAAAATTGAAAAGACAACCTCTCTTTTTTTTATTATTATTTTTATGATAGGGAACTTGTAACTGCTGCCTAAATATGCATGTTAATTTACAAATAGGTGGTCAACTAGTCATTACAGAAAATCTAATTGCAAGTTAATTTTCTTTTGTTTATTTCTACTTTACGTAAGTGGTTGATCTAATTTTCAATTCTCGTCAGAGTTGATTTAAATTAATAGTACTCACTCCGTCCCTTCGAAATTATCCACTTCCTTTTCAGCGCGATAATTTAGGAAAGTTTGTATAGATTGGTAAAGGTGTGAGACTCATACATTAATTAATGATTTAGAATTGGTTTGTGAGGTAGAGAGAGGTAAATGTGTGAAATTCATTTAATTAATTACTATTTTTGAGTTGATTTGAGTTGGTAAAAGTGTGAGACCTACTTCCTTTTTTAAAAATTGGACAAGTTCAGTGGAACAACCCGAAAAGGAATATTGAACAAGTTAGATGAGAAGAAGGGAGTATATAATAGTAATATAATAAAGCAGATGTCTTGACATATTGCATTATATTTTCTCCCGTTATTATTGTCCTGTTTGTATTTTACAAGGAGATTAATTAGTTGTTTATTTTGTTCAATCTTATTGTATTAAGAAATGAAGACAATTTTCGAGTAATGATTAATGAAAAGTGCTGGTCCCGGTACGATTTCAGGTGCATGTGTGGGGGGGGTAATACACTTGATGTCAAACTTTACTTTTTAATATCAGACAGACAGACTGATAGCGAGTCAGTCAGAGAATGCATAAAATATGTTAGGCCCTTTTAGAAAGATATTTTTCTGAATGCAACAGTTGAACGGATAAGTATGTCGTGAATAGTGAGTTGAATGCAATAAAAAAGTAAGGAACACATATTTTATAGTGGTTCGGATTCATAAGATCCTACGTCCACTCTTCTGATTTCTTAGCAGGAATCCACTACTGGATACTCGTAGACTGACAAGTGTAGATCAATACAAGCTCTCAATCTATCAAACGAATTAACAAACTATCAAAAAATCTATCAACTTTATCTAACAAGATATTGGGTGGGATTTGAGTTTTGTTCAACAATGAGAGTATGAAGCACTCTCTACTCCAAGCTTATGATAAGCTATGAACATTTGGAGTATGAACGACAGGAAATTTCTGGCAATAGAACTTTGAATTAAATATAAGTAAGGGTTTGTTCTTTTGCTTGAGTATACTTGAGCTTCTACTATTTAGGGACCGTTTGGTTCGACAAGGGGAAAGGAAAGGAATTAGGAAAGGGAAAGGAAAGGAAAAGTTTTGGAATGATTACCTTTTTGCCATCCTGTTTGGTTCGGACCCAGGAAAATGAATCGGTTCATTTTCCTTCCCATTTTGACTGTTAGGTAAATGCTAGGGAAATCGATTTTTTTATTTACATAAAATTCAAAAAATAGCCTAAAAAAACAGAAACATGGTAATATCTGCAAAAACTAGAAATACAATCTTCGACATCCAAACGTAAATAAAATTTAGCATGAAATCCAATTACAAATCCTAAGAAAAATAAAATAAAGTCATTACAAACCAATAACCAAAAATAAATAAAATAACTAACAAGTCATCATAGTTCTCCAATTCACTAACACAACCAACACTATCACTCCGTATCATTTTTGCCACCCCCGGAGGCACCAGAACCAAGTATTTCTTTCACAAAATCAACTCTGAAATCAGGAGGGCATCTAAATATAGTTTGAGTTCATTTGGTTTAGCTGTAAGAATTCTAGCCGCTGCAATCACCTCCCTACGTGATATACCATCTAATTGCATTAGTTCACCCAATACTTTATCAAATAAAACATCCCTCTCTTTGTCTCGTTCATCCCTCTCTTTTTCATGGATATCAGCTCGAGCCCAAATGGCCGACATAGCAGAAAGATGTCCATTCATATCTTTCATGAAGTCCATCAAGCTTTCAAAATCCGAACTGGTAGTCTTCACTACAAGAAATCTCGTTTTTACTGACGGAATTGCCGACGGAAATAAAACACGGGTCGGCTTACCGACGGACTGTGAAACGTCGATTTTACCAACGGAATGCCGACGAATATTTTCCGTCGGTGATTTAACGACGGATTTTTCCGTCGTTAAGTCTTGATTTTTTATTTTTTTAAAATTCTTTTAATGCCGACGGAATTTTCCGTCAGCAAAGTTGGATTTTAATTTATAAATTATTTAAATTTTTAAATTTTTTTTTACCAACGGAAACATCCGACGGTAGTAAGTAAAAAATTTACCGACAGAAAAATCCGTCGGTAAACCCTAATTTGATATACGGGCAGAACCAGGCTGAACCAGCACATTTCGCTGGTTCAGCGCCGTGCCGTCTCCCGCCGCCTCCCCCACGCCGTCGCCGAGTCCTCCCCCCCCACGCCGTCGCCGCCCCCCACGCCGTCGCCGCCGTCGCCGTTGCCTTCTCCCTCCTCTTCTTGCACAAAAAGGGTAAGCTCCATACTCTTCCTTTTTTCCTTTGTTCTTCTTGAAATCTCATAAATTCTCTCTTTGGTTGAAGAAGTTTCTTCACTCTGCGTCATATCTTTTTGTTAGTGGGCTTGTCCCACTTCAGTTCCGATTCTCTCTACCACTTCGAGAAAATCAATGAATAGCTATATAATCTTACCTTTATGCTCGAATTTCATCTTGTCTGCCTGATTTCTTATGTGGGCTTTCTGATATATTGGCAAATTTTCAATTGATTTGGCTTAATTTAGTTTCTGCTCTACCTAGGCAATGAACTTTTGGTGTGATTAGTGGAGGTCTGTGGAACTTATGATATGGGGTGAAGCTATATGAGATTCTGCTTCTTTCTTGATTTTTGCTTAGTTTATTTGGTTCATGACTGGCTTATGGCTGATTAGATGATTGAGAAGAAATCTTGATTGATGAAGTTTTGTGGAGAATTAGCTTCAATTTCGATTTGAGTTTGTAAAATCTTGGAAGTCCAAAGAATGATCTTGTTTTCTTGTTGGAGCAAAAACTAATAATGCCTTGTATCATTGTACCGGTGGAGTAATTCAATGCTTCATTACATTACAAACAAAGGTATCCGTCATTATCAATGAATTAACATATACACGGGTCACCAAATAATTGACAACCTACAATTGATGTTCTATGATTTTTATGAGAAAAGTTAGAAGTTTATTTTATGATCGTTATTTTCAGGTACATGGCGCCTCCCAGAGGTCATGGCGGCAGGACTACATCAGCTCCTGCTGGGCGTGGAGCACCCCCATCGTCGTCTGGCTATGGGGGCAGTCCCCCTGTGTCGGCTGGGCCCCATCAGGGTTCTACCGATTCTTACTCGGTGGATAGCCGCCGTTGTTTCGAGATTTCACCTGAGGGGTATGTAATAATTGGTTTTATTACTTTTAAATATATCAATTATAACTTGGATTAACCATTTTTCAATAATAGACGATTGCTTGAGCTATCTGGATTGGGCTCGACAATCATTGAGTGTTTTAAGAAGATTAATAACCCGACTGGGTTCACTTGGAAGCTGACTCCTCCTGAAATTAAGGAGCAGTACTTTGAGGAATTTAAGGTTAGTTTTTATTTCAAGTTCACAATGTTATAGTTTAGCATTTACTTGTATATATCTAACATGTATAAACATGTAAATTGTAGAAGCATTTCCGCTGGCCTGCTGACTGGGACCAGGCAGTCCACCACATGTGGCAGAAGAGGGCATCCAAGAGGTTCAGTGATTGACACTTCAAAATGAAGAAGGGCCGCCCTAAAAAACCGGACTACATCAACACAGAGAGGTGGGCGGCCCTCAACGAGTACTGGATGCGGCCAGAGGTACTCCAAAAGTCGGAGACTGCTTCCCAGTACCGCAGGTTAGAGCCAGAGCCGGGCGCCGAGATGAGCAAGCACAAAGGAGGGTCCTGGTCAGCCCTACAGTACTCCCAGTCTACGGTAAGTCTCATTTTATAAGTTTTTAGCTTCTTATGTCTTTGTTTTGATATAATTTTGTTTATACATGTGATGAATAGGCTTCTCAGAGGGGATGCTCCTTAGAGTCCACCGCCTTTGACACTTTCCAGAGTCTCCATTACAAAGGTGGAGGCTTCTCCAACATGAAGGCGGCCAGACTTCATGTAAGCACCCAATTACAATATATAGAATATTATTCTAGAATTCTGAGTATGACTAATTTCTATTTTTATATTGTAATAGGCGGATGTGGAGCAGATTGCTGCTGAAGAAGGCCACACACGGATAAAAATGCGATTTATCTGCGGTTGGAAGGGGTTCGGGACAAGAAGCAGCGGTTGTACGGTTTCGGCGAGGAAGGGAGCAGCTACATCAACGCCGCCAGCAGCTGTTCTACATTTTCACTTGGGTCTTCCCAGAGCAATGCCGAGATCATGCGCCGACTGGAGGAGGAGTTGGCAGCTAGGAGGACCCTCCAGGAGCAGGTTGCATTCATGAATGCGAAGATGGACCAGCTTATGGCGTTGATGGGTTCCTTTAGCCGACGAGACCCTCCAGAGGACGACAACCAATCCCCTCCTCCCACCTCTTTATGATATACTTATTTATGTTTATGTATGCATACTAAATATTTGAATTCTATTTTTATATATTTATATTTCTGTTTCGATTTGCTTTTTGACTTGATTTGAATAGTTATATGCATGTGCTGTGTTGGTTGGTTAAAAAAATGCAGGTTGTCGAGAACTGGGTACGAAAAAATAAAAATAATTATTAAAAAAAAAAAATACCGACGGATTACCGACAAATTCCGTCGATACAGATTGAAAATTGCCGATGGAAAATTCCATCGGTAAAGGTTACCGACGGAATATATCCGTCGGTAAAACATCGGTGATTACGCCCCGACAGAATACCAGACGACATTCTCCTGACGGAATATTCCGTCGGTGATCCGTCGGTAATATTTACCGACGAATTTGTTCCGTCGGTAAAGTTTACCGACAAAGCCTGACCCGACGCTAGCATTCCGTCGGTAAATTTTTTACTGACGGATATTGACGGTTTATCGACTGAAAATTCAATCGGTATACGGTGAATTCCTTGTTGTGCTTACTGCCTTTTTCTTATCGTTCTTTGCTCTTTTAACCTTGTTTGATGGTGGAGCAGAGTGGATGGATGGGCTTCTAACATCATTTTCATCATCACTTAGATTAATGCTCTCATCAATCTCTTTTTCCACATTTGTGCTCTCTTCTTTCTCTTTGCCCATATTTCGAATAGCATCTTCAAACCCCTCATAATGCTTCCCAGTTGCATAGTCCTTTCCATAAATATCCATCATAGCATTCAAGTAAGGAAACGACACTCCGTACAGATTTTTGCAAGAAGGATGAACCAATGAAAATCACAACATTTGTAGAATAGCCCTAAATTTGCCTACAAGGGTTTTTAATCTAGAATCAATGTGAGGATTTGTTTTCAACTCACATCCTGGCGGCCTTTTCCAACTTCTTTTCTAACTGAATCATATAGCCTGCTCTAAACTCATTCTCACATTTCCAATGAGGTTCTATAGATAACTCATGTAAAGCTCATATGAGGGCCTTGTCCTCTTCACTAGTCCAAAAACGTTTATTTCTACCCCTTCCTTGGCTAACACTTGTAGTCATGCTAGTCAAAAGATTGAAACATAACAAGTCAAAAGATTGAAACATAACAAGTAGAGAAGAGGCAAGTAGAGAGGTTGCTATACAAAGAGCAAAGATGTACAATACAAAGAGCAAAGATGTGAATATATCAATTCACAAATACACTCCAAAAGGGGTTTGGTACGAAAGGCTACTTAAGTCCTGTAAGTATATGGTAGTTCTAAAAACTAAAACATCTGGGAACTAAAAACAAAGTATTAGAAATTGAATCATGATGAACCAATCCAGTAATATCAATTTCCTTGCCGTTTTAGTACTCTGACACAAGTTAACATACATGAATAAATTTTGAATACTCTTACGCACTGGTAATCCTTTAACACTCACAACCATGGTATGAAAATAACCACTTCCTATTTCATCACTTTATATATTAATGTGTAATGTGTCAAAGTGAACAAGCTTTTAAGAGAACAGAAATTTGGACTTAATCCTCTGTACCTTTCAAATATGTTTGGTGTTTCCACATCACAATCGTAGTTGACAAAAATATCAATAACAATTTGTGAATCCTCAGATATTTTCTCCAGTAAACTCAAAATAGTCATCCAATTATTCAAACAGGTAAAGTCGTAACCAATCACGACTGAATAAAGAATAAGTTTTGAATTATTTAATCTTTTTTAACATGAATAACCTTCAACTTCCACATTGCCCTAATAATTTTCGTTCGATTCCCTACGATAAGTCACAGAATGTCTGCTAGATATCATGAATAAAGTAGTGAAAATAACTCTAAACTGCAAGAGAGATATATGGAAAAATCTAGAACGACTCGATCTGGGTTCAAAAATACAAATTGAGAGTACAGCGCGGGATAGAAGGATTGGGAGTAGGAGAGAGAAGGGACCATACCTGTTGTCGGTGGCGGTGGGCTTCGCCGGCGGGAGGTGTGGCGTAGAAAATCTGGAGATGGCAGCAACGCCGCCGAAGGGTCCAAATCTGGAACGACGACGCGTCGCGGCGGAAGCTGCAGCAGCTGGACAGCAGCGCGGCGGCGGGGGCTGCGTCGGGTGGTCGTACGTGGCGGGCGGGGCGGCAGCGTGGTTGTTTTTCTTTGTAAATAGCGAGAGGAAAAAAATAAGAAGGGGGGGAATGAATTGTGTAAAGGAATTCTAATCCCAGGTTATTAGGAGGGTTTCAAAAAGTGGAGCTTTGGGGTTTTCAATTCTCCTAAATTGGGTAATCAAATTCCCCTAAAAGGCGAACCAAATGTTAAATAATGGAATCGAAGGGAATCAATTCCCTTTCCCTTTCCTATTGCTCCCAACCAAACGTCCCCTTATAGGCGAGCTAGGGGAAAGATTTATTGAACAAGATTGATCTCCCATTGGCTTCGTGTTGACAACGGTCTCATGCATTGAATGCATGGACACGTGTTGCGCTTTGTTTGGTTCTGCGAATTCTGTATGAGGTACTGTTTTGTCTCCCTTTGACTAAGGCTGACATGGCGGCCTAAGATTGATCAATGTTAATTTTGATATTATCGTCTTCCTCCATTGACCATGTATTTTGAATAATGTGCCTTGTACCTTGTACAATCTTCACATTTGAATCTTCAATGCGGTCTGGTGAAGATACCTGATCTGAGATGGTTCAGCTTGAAAGGTGTTAGCTCAAAATCTAGATTCAATGGGTTCCACAGGCTGATCTATCACAATCTGAATAACCTCACCTCAAAACTAAACATTCAGTCTGACTATCAGACACGGGCTGAAACAATCCTATTAAGTTATATCAGACTGGTTCATCAATCAAATAGGGGTTTGAGATCATTCAAAACTTATATTATTTCCCAACAATTTCCCTCTTTCTTATGATGCCAAAACCCTATTCTAACCTGAAAACAGACTCATGCTAAGTTCATCCAACACAAGTTGGGATACGAAAATTAAAGGGTTAGTGAAATTCAGATAAGTAAATAACAGAGATCCCGAACAAAGAGTTATTGTCATCAGGTTAAAATATGTAGTATCAGCTTCATTAATAATATTGTTTAAGTACAAAGATAAACAATTCTATTACATGAAAATCTGATGACTACGCAGGCTCAGCTTTGATCCGGTACTTCCTCTCAAATTCTTCATGCATCATATGAGTCTTCTTCAGCTCCAGCATAATCTTCTTGAATTTCTCATCTTATACATCATCGAATTTCAGCACGAGTCTTCTTAGTTTGACTCTCTTCTCATAGTTTGTTGCGACATCGGTCTATTTCTTCTCATTGCAGGCTTTCAGAAACTCAGTTTCAATCTTCGAGTAGTCAACCATGAATTCCAGATTCTACCATGCGATAGGTGCCTTCATGAATCTGGCTCTGGACATTTGATGACCTGATTAGCCTTTTCAGGAAGATTTTTTATTAGAAGGTAAAGCTTGAATGATCGTCGTCTGAAAAACTCAGTGAAGATCTCATCCTGATTTTTTATTCTCATATATTTCCTCTAGGATTGCCAAAAATAGAAGTACTTTATGAATTCCACTTTGATTTGTTCCCATTCATCTGATAGCTCTAGAGGAACCCATCTATTGCACCATGGATAGAGAAGGTAGTTCTCAAACTCAAGCTTCATTTTGGCAGCTATGGCTCTAAGCACATTGGACTTCCTTTTCTTCTTGTCTGAGATCAGCTTGGTTCTCTTCATGCTATCAGCTAGAGGTTCCAGTCTTTCATCACCTTCCTTGAGTCTGATATGGTTGCATTTCAGCTCATTTTGAAGTTGCTCTTCTCTTCTCTCCACTTCATTTCATTATCAATTCCCTTCTGAGCTGGGTAGTCGATGTACTCCCAGAGCTTCCATATTTCTTATATCTGAGCTTGCTTTTTGTCCAGGAGTAATCGTGAATCTTAGTCTTGGCCTCTTTTCTTCTTTAGCCTCGTCAAACTATTTCTGAAGCAACTTTGCCTTCAGACTATCTTCTTCGATCTGCTCCAGACGTGCTTCACCAGCTTTCTTTTTCTCTAACTCTTAAATTCTTTGTAGTCTTTCAGCTTCAGCACGACTGAGTTCGTCATAAAATTCTTTGTTGAAGACTTCATCAAATGTCTCAAGTTGTATCTTAGTCTTTTCAAGCTCTGCTTGTGATGAGTCAATTTCGTACCTAATTATTTCTGTCAGAAAGGTCTCTTAACTGTGCAGGTGAGACGTATTTGTTGGCAGTTAGGCGGGAAAAAGAGCTGATGTGGCACGACAAGTGGAGATGGGGTGGCGACGCGATTTACAGCCGGAATGAGGATATTTTATGCGGATTTGGCCGAAAGAAAAGAGAAGGAAAGAGAAGGATCAAGAAAGGAAAGAGAAAGGAAGGAAAGAAGAAGATAAGGAAGGAATAGATATTTTCCATATCTATCAAATCTTTTCTTTATCCTTCTAGAAACCCTAGATTTGATCTAGGTGTTATAAAAGGAGGATTGGAGCACGAAATTCAGAGAGCCTGGACACACGAATACAGCGCCGTGCATACCTTTCCACCCTTGGAGACTCATCCTTTCGATCCGATCACTTGCCGCCGAACCGTCGAAGCCGCCGAACCATCGCCGCACTGCCGAAGCCAATCACTGACCGCCGAGAAGAACACCACCATCCATTCCGTTTACTTCATGAAATCAGTAGTTTAATGTTGAAGAAACAAACACTTTATATTTCGTATTTTAGTTTCGGATATTAGCTTAGTTTCGTTCTTGTTTAATTTTCGGTTCTTGTTTATTTCCGTTTCGTAAACCTAAATACTTTGGTACCTTTAATCTAGTTTCAATTTTCGTTTTTAAATTAGTTTATGTTAGTTTAAGATTCTGTTATTATCTGTTTTCAGTTTATAGTTCGTTATCTTTAGTTTAATTTCGTTTACGTGCATGCTAGGGTTAGGGTTACAAATGGTGCATGTTCTGTTTCGCAGGGTGTTTTATCTGTGCAGTCAGGACAGGTCCATGAGTAGCTAAATTTCTAGTGGTCCGGCAGGATGTAAATACACGCGTGAATAGTACATGAGGCTTAGGTTCTTATAATTAATCAAAGGGTTTCGGGTTAATTCTGAATTATTTAATCTGGCTAGTAATTTAGGCTTGATCACCCTAGGTTATTCAGTCTGTAGCTAACTTAGTACTTCCATCGTTTCTCGTGGAACAAGGCTAGGTAAGTAGCGAAATTATTCGAAAGAGTAGTTGGATTAAACCGGTAGGAGACTATTAGATGCCCAACATACGAGTAGGCTCCTATACTAGGCTCCCTTAGTTCGATAAAGCTGTTTAGCTATTAAATCTATTGATTGCCCAACAACGTAGGTTGTAGCTAAATTAGGGAAGTAGTCGTTTCGATGCCCAACATGGCGGTTACCGACTAAGTAAGTGGGAGTAAGGATTACGCAATTTAAGTTACGGTAGTCTATAACTAGTTGATTCTTAAGATTAATTCATTTTATGTGCCAAGGATTGGAAATACGTGTGTGTGAATATTCTGCTAGACCCATCTCTTATCTGTCTAGTTTAAACAGTTTTATCTCAGTTCTCAGTTTTTATATTTAATTCAGTTTTTACAAGTTCTTAGTTTAGAATAAAACCCAAAACTTGCGTGGTTGCTAACCAAAACCAAGATAAGTAGAAAAATAATATGTCTAGTCCTCCGTTCCCTGTGTTCGATACCCTGTGAACTATACTGATATAATTCTCTATTTTTGCAGGATTATTTGGTGCAATACAGCGATCACCAAATTGGCGCCGTTGCCGGGGGTGTTATCTAGTTTTATTGTTTTCTACTAATCTTTGTTCTTTTTAGCGTTGCATGAGCAGGTCTTCCAAACCTAACCTCATATTTGATCCAGAGGTCGAGAAAACAGCAAAGAGGATTAGGAAGAGGACAAAGCTGCAAAAGCAACAGATTCTGTCCGATGCAGAACACGTCTTAACTGCCCAGTCAGGAGACAGAACATACGCCGGTGATCAGACCAGCGACTCCGAACCAGAAGCTGTTAGGTTCGATAAAACACTTCATAATACTCCAAGAACCAGCTCGAATCGAAGAGGAAGAGATGGAGGACGAAGTGCACAATCCTCAACCCTTGAGGATGAATACTGGATCACTTGACATGGGAGCGGACCTTCCCGGTCCAATCCAAATCACAACCACCGAACAAATCGATGTCAAGTTGAATATGGTAGCTGCAATGCCAAAGTTCTATGGGAGGACGAATGAGAATCCAAATTCCTTTTTGGCCTCGTTCAACCAAGTCTGCAATCTGCACAGGCAGGGCAATCTGGATGCATTCAAGCTCAAGGCTTTTCCATTCACACTACAAGATGGAGCACAAGCATGGTTCTCAAGTCTAAAGCCAAACACAATCACGACATGGGCCCAGATGCGTACTGTTTTCTTGAAGAAGTATTTCCCGCAATCGAAGGCAAATGCACTTAAGAAGCAGATTTCCGGGATCGCTCAAGAGATGGACGAGACCTTCGGCGCATATTGGGAGAGGTTTGGACGACTTGTCGATAGTTGTCCGAACCATGGCTATTTGGATGTGGAGCTTCTACAGATTTTCTATCAAGGGATGACAGACGAAGCAAAGGCCATGGTTGATATCGGTCTGAGAGGAAATTTCCACACAAGCCTCTACGAAGATGCAAGAAATATAATCGAAGGGCTTGCGGAGTCCACCTCGCAATATAAAGGGCCGAGACCAACAAGGAGAGTTGTAAATTGGTCTCATTCCGACTACATGGATGAGATTGATAATAAAGTGGAGGCAAAATTCAGCCTGTTGCAAGATAAGCTCGATTTGATACTCAAGCAGAGCGCTCCTGCCGCAAGCCGGTCTAATGCCGATTATGCATGTTGAGCATGCGGGGAGAAAGGGCATACGTCGCTGCAATGTCCGGGAGAAGAAGTTAACGCCGCTGGAAACTGGAGCGGGCAACAAGGAGTTCATCCGAACCTCCGTTGGAAGCAACCGGATGAGCATTTTCAGCCGAGGAATCCGCCTCAAACCCAATTTCAGCAACCATATCAGCAGCAACATGGCTATCAGCAGCCATACAATCCTCCTAATCAGAATAATTATCAGCAGACGTATAGGCCCCCGCATCAAAGGCAGTTTCAGCAGCAGAATGTCCAGCCTGCCCAGTCGGAACAACAGAGTCCTTTAGAAAAACTCTTGGCCGAGATGGTTTCCTCGCAGAAGGACACCACCGTATTTCAACAACAAATGCAGCGGGAGATCAATCAGACAAAGAAGGATCAACAAGCTACAATGGATAATTTGGCTAAGCAGATGAATAAGCTAAATTCTACCATTCAGGAAATAAAAACTTCCCAAGGGCAACTTCCAGCTCAGACTCAGCCTAATCCGAATGCCATGGCTAATGTAAGTCAGATAAGTAGGTGTGCTACAAAGGGAACTGATGGAGAGAAGGGTGTCCGACTGCACAAGCGAGTGGAATTTCCAGAAAGTCAAGTACAACAACTCATCCACCGCTATGACAATTTGTACCAAACACCTACTAATGGTACAAACTGTGTCAAACAACCGTCTCAATCATACAAGCCTCCGCACCATCAAATATATCAGCATCGCCTGGCCAGACAGAACAGGGATCTTCTTCGTTTGAAGAATTAATGCGCGAAATGATTACTTCTCAAAAGGAAACCATTACATATCAGAGGCAGATGGAGAAGGAGATAATTTCAAATCAAAATGAGATCCAAGCCATGAAAAGAGAGATGCAACAATTGAAGATGGATCAACAAGTTATTTTGGAAAATATATCCGAGCAAGTGTCTAAGCTGGCCAGTTCACTCAAAGATCTAAAGGGAGTTCAACAGCTTTTACCTTCACAAGCTCAAACACAGCCCAATCCGAGTGCCCAAAACTGCAACCAAATTACACTGCATGGAGAAAAAGAATTGTCTGACCCAACTGTACATGCAAGACACCCAGAGAAGTCAGCAGAGACGAGGAAGGCTGCAGAACAATCCATACCACCAGAAGGCTTAAAGAACCAGTATGCTGAAGATCCAGAACAAGAACGGGACGAGGGGGACGTCCTAACTAGCCAGTCGAAGCCTGAAAATCTGATTCCTCCACCATTCCCCGAAACTTTGAAAAGGAAAAAGATGCTGAACAAGGAGTACATGGACTACCTTAAGTTGTTCGAGAAATTGGAGATTAGCACTCCATTCCTTGAGGCCGTGAAAATTCCTAAGTTCGGGAAGTTCGTAAAGGACGTTATCACTGAAAAAGTCCTGAAGTTCGGGAAAGTCATGATGGACCACTCCGTATCGGCAATTATTCAAAGGATGCTACCCGCTAAGTGTGCTGACCCAGGTATGTTTACACTACCTTGTCTGATGGGTAGTGTTATGATTGAGCAAGCTATGTGCGATTTAGTAGCGTCCATTAATGTTATGCCATTGTCCGTCTATAATAAATTAACTGGAACTGAATTAGTGCCCACTAAGCTGATAATTCAATTAGTAGATAGGTCATGCATTGCTCCAGTAGGTTTACTAGAAAACATTTTGGTCAGAATAAACAATTTTGTCTATCCGGCAGATTTCTATGTTATAGATACTAATGATAGGCAAGTTGAGGGTACCGCGGGTGTTTTATTGGGTAGACCATTCTTAAAAACTGTAAAGGCCATAATTAATGTAGATGAGGGATCTATAAGTGTTGCATACCATAATGAAATGTATGATTATCACATTGCTGAAGCACTTAAGAGGACCTTTGATCATGAAAATGAAGATGTTTTATCTACTGACTCCATTGAAAGCTTTGTCCAAGAATATCTTGAGACGTATGTAATGCAGGATAAAATGGAGGTTACCTTGACTCAAGGACTGATCGAATCAGACCTCGAAGGTATGAGGGACGAAGAGATCCAAGAGAGCATCTCGGCCTCATACGCAACTCCAGAATTGGCAACTGTCAACAGTGTGTCTCAGCTGCCCAGTCAGGACGATTCTATGCCAGAATGGCTGAAAACCGTGGAAGTAAAGCCCCGACCTGAAAGAGACAAGAAAAAGGCAGCAACGGAGCAGACTACCATCGTCTTGCAAAGGGATAGGCCATCAATCAAATGTGAGGAAAATTTTTGGAAGAAGGCCTATGAAGATTTCAAGTGGTATAAAGACCGTGGGAAGAGATTGAAGCGGGTGATCAAGGCAGTGGATGAGACTCCACTGTTCATGTCGTCACCCCATTGACTTTTGAAGAGGAGGTCTAGCCGAAGACTCTAAAGAGAGGCGCTTCCGGGAGGCAACCCGTATTTTTTCCGTTTTTCTTTGATTTCGTATTTTAGTTTGAATTTCTGCTTGGTATTGTTTCTTTTCTTTTTCAGATTTTGGCTAAGTATGGAATTTGGATTTTTACCTACTGTACCAACTACCTAATCGGGAGATCCAGTTTTATCCACCGGGACCTCGTGTCTCGAGTGCCTTTCTTTCTACAGATCATGATACGGTGCAGACTCTAAGGACTAATCTGGATTCCCTTGGCCGCAGAGTAGACTGCCTCTGCCGCACAGTTATGAGCAGACTGCCTCGCCTGCCCAGGCGAGGCGACCGGTGACTTTTCTTCCCCAATTTTATTTTTTGTTTTGTGTCTTTTTGTTTTATGTTTTTGAGTCTGTTCTTGTGTGTTTTTCTTACACTTGATAGGGATCAAGTGTAAGGAGGGGGATATGTCTTTTGTTTCTTTTGTCTTTTATCTTTCGTTTTAGTTTGTTTTTACACTTGGTAGAGACCAAGTGTAAGGAGAGTGTTTTTGTGTTTATTTTGTCATGCTTTCTCTCTTTGTTTTGACTTTTCTCTCTTGCTCGAGGGCGAGCAAGGTTTAAGTGTAAGGAGGGGGGTATTTTGTGTCGAAGCATGCCAAAATTTTTGATTTTTGATTTTTGAAGTGTCGTTTTCTATGATCAAGCATGTCTTATTTGTGCTTTCATGTTTCAATATTCTTACTTGTAAACTCTGTGAAGAGTAGATCTAGGCACGTATGTGTATGTAGCTTGGGATGACGAAAAATAAACTTTGTTTGGATCGAAATTTTTTAACCACTCACGTAAATAAGATTTGAGCCTTAAAGTAGGACACTTCCTACTATTCTTTTTGAGAGTGTTTATTCGCAAAATCACAATATGTTTGAGTCACTTGTAATAAATGATAGGAGGCACTAGGGATTTTTAGCCACACGGCCGCGACAAAATATTTCCTACCCGAAATTATCCCGTAGTGAACCAATTTGAGCTTTGACTGATTTTCTTTGATTTGAGTTAGAAAAATTTTAGCCAAGGCCATTTTTAAAACTTTTTCTTGACCCGTGTTATTGCATGTTTTACGAACTCCTTTGTACATGATAGTCAAAAATCTGAAGTGTATTTCGTTTATCTCCTGCCTGCCCAGTTTATACATGCTGCAGAAAAACAGAATGGACAAGAAGTCTAAGTACAAAAACTGTTCTATATAAGCAGAATTCAAAGTGTCCTGTCTCGTACGCGTTTAAAGAATTGGTGCCCGGTTGCTAAAAAGGAAGTTGTTGCCACGAAAAGATAAAGGAAAAGAAAAATTCTGAATATGAACGTGGCATAAAAGAAAAGAGCAAGGGTGCAAAGTATTGACATTCTAGCATTGAAGTAAATGTTCTAAATGGTGGGAGTTTGACTGACTTGACTGTACAGGTGAGAGAGTTTTACATGCATAACACTTAATCTGAATTTTAATGGAGCTTAGTACCCTTAGGGCCCTTACCAACATCAAATTGTCTAAGTCCTAAGCCCCATTACAACCGAACGAGAAAGTCCTCCTTGATATGGCTATTGTGATGATCTCTTATCGTGATTGCGTGGATTGTTTTCTTTGAGTGGCTTGAACCGGACATAGATTAGTTGAGTGTTGAGTGAAACTTGAGGAGATCCACATTGTTTAGATTTTGACCAAAGTTGAGATATATGTGCTTAGATTCAAAATTTGCATTGTCTACTTGTCGGATGAGATCATGAGTACGTAGTTTGACATTGTTTGGCTAGAGAATTGGCGCGGAAAATTTTGATTTGATTGGTATGGCTTCTTGTTTTTGTTTTGTGAGTCCGTTGTTGTTTTATTTCTTTTGTTCGTGTCGTATCTTATTTTTGTTCTTGTACGAGTCTTGAGTCTTTTCTTTTTGAGTCTTGGGTCTTGGGGAAGACCAAAAATAATTAGGTACTTATCTTTTGTTCTTCTTATACTCGGGGGCGAGTATAGTTCAAGTCTAAGGAGATTTGATGAGTCAATTTCGTACTTAATTATTTCTGTCAGAAATGTCTCTTAACTGTGCAGGTGAGACGTATTTGTTGGCAGTTAGGCGGGAAAAAGAGCTGATGTGGCACGACAAGTGGAGATGGGGTGGCGACGCGATTTACAGCTGGAATGAGGATATTTTATGCGGATTTGGCCGAAAGAAAAGAGAAGGAAAGAGAAGGATTAAGAAAGGAAAGAGAAAGGAAGGAAAGAAGAAGATAAGGAAGGAATAGATATTTTCCATATCTATCAAATCTTTTCCTTATCCTTCTAGAAACCCTAGATTTGATCTAGGTGTTATAAAAGGAGGATTGGAGCACAAAATTCAGAGAGCCTGGACACACGAATACAGCGCTGTGCATACCTTTCCACCCTTGGAGACTCATCCTTTCGATCCGATCACTTGCCGCCGAACCGTCGAAGCCGTCGAACCATCGCCGCACTGCCGAAGCCAATCACTGACCGCCGAGAAGAACACCACCATCCATTCCGTTTACTTCATGAAATCAGTAGTTTAATGTTGAAGAAACAAACACTTTATATTTCGTATTTCAGTTTCGGATATTAGCTTAGTTTCGTTCTTGTTTAATTTTCGGTTCTTGTTTATTTCCGTTTCGTAAACCTGAATACTTTGGTACCTTTAATCTAGTTTCAATTTTCGTTTTTAAATTAGTTTATGTTAGTTTAAGATTCTGTTATTATCTGTTTTCAGTTTATAGTTCGTTATCTTTAGTTTAATTTCGTTTACGTGCATGCTAGGGTTAGGGTTACAAATGGTGCATGTTCTGTTTCGCAGGGTGTTTTATCTGTGCAGTCAGGACAGGTCCATGAGTAGCTAAATTTCTAGTGGTCCGGCAGGATGTAAATACACACGTGAATAGTACATGAGGCTTAGGTTCTTATAATTAATCAAAGGGTTTTGGGTTAATTCTGAATTATTTAATCTGGCTAGTAATTTAGGCTTGATCACCTTAGGTTATTCAGTCTGTAGCTAACTTAGTACTTCCATCGTTTCTCGTGGAACAAGGCTAGGTAAGTAGCGGAATTATTCGAAAGAGTAGTTGGATTAAATCGGTAGGAGACTATTAGATGCCCAACATATGAGTAGGCTCCTATACTAGGCTCCCTTAGTTCGATAAAGCTGTTTAGCTATTAAATCTATTGATTGCCCAACAATGTAGGTTGTAGCTAAATTAGGGAAGTAGCCGTTTCGATGCCCAACATGGCGGTTACCGACTAAGTAAGTGGGAGTAAGGATTACGCAGTTTAAGTTACGGTAGTCTATAACTAGTTGATTCTTAAGATTAATTCATTTTATGTGCCAAGGATTGTAAATACGTGTGTGTGAATATTCTGCTGGACCCATCTCTTATCTGTCTAGTTTAAACAGTTTTATCTCAGTTCTCAGTTTTTATATTTAATTCAGTTTTTACAAGTTCTTAGTTTAGAATAAAACCCAAAACTTGCGTGGTTGCTAACCAAAACCAAGATAAGTAGAAAAATAATATGTCTAGTCCTCCGTTCCCTGTGTTCGATACCCTGTGAACTATACTGATATAATTCTCTATTTTTGCAGGATTATTTGGTGCAATACAACGATCACCAGCTTGCTCTTTCCTTTATGATTCAACTTTGGCAAGTTCTTCCTCTTCCAGACGAGCCTCATCGTCTGCCTTTCTCATCTACTCGACAACGTCAATAGTTTCGGTTTCAATGCCCTGCAAACTGAGGTTGTCTTTGTTTCTTTCTCAGACTCTTGTTCCCCCTCAATCTATACTTCCATAACTTCATCATCTGAGGAAATGGTCTGAGTCTGTTTCTCTGATAGAGGAATACTGACTTCTTCCCTCTTTTTTGGCATCAACAATAAGGGTAGAGAGGGACAAAAGTTTGCCAATAAGAGCCTTGAAAGCTTCTTCCTGCTCTGTGATAAGTTTCTTCTGAGCGTCAATCTGAGCCTGTCGTTCGAAGAGTTGAGCAAGCTGAGTCTCAAAAATCATCTCCACATCAGTCTTAAAGGATTGGAGAGTAGCATTGATGGAGGCCTCAACATTCTTCTCAGTTAACTCAAGAAGCCTCTTGCCATCCCTGACTAGGGTGTGATATTGATCAAATTGAGAGTTGAGTCACTTCTGAGTTGTCTTATTAGGTACATTGACCAAGGCTCGAGGCACTTTGTTGACTGCGCTGATGAGATTTGTGAAATGCTTACATGAGTATTGTATGAGATACCAGTCTGCATGCTGGTCAAGTCATCATGATATTGTTCCATGGCAAACTCCATCTGCTTCATTGTGATGTTGACGTCAGATACGTGTTTATGAAGTCTGAGCACTTCTAACCTCTTCACTCTCTTATGAGTTGATTCGATTTGATGAAGAGTGAGGTTAGGAATCGCAGACGCTTGAGCGGAAGAGGTCGGCGCTGAAGAGGTTGGTGCGGAACCTGATGCAACGACTGCTAGGGGCTGAAGGAAATATAAGGTTAGAAACGATACCTTCCTCCTTCGTATGTTGTCACGGCTTTGATTGTTGCTCGTGTGTTAGATCTTCTGATCTGTGTCCCAGCCTTTTTCTTCCTCTGGGTGGTCAAAGAACAGAAGAAAATTAAGATTATGTCTCCCCACAAACTCACGCACGCGTCTCGAATTTTGTGAATGAGTGTGTTCTGTTTCTGAACAGAATACTAATATATATTGGCTTCAAAAGCCAATATAATATTAATATATTTGTAGCTCATTAATTTAATTATATTTCTAATGGGCTTCCACATAAATAGCCCATAATATAATTAATTAATTTATTGGGCTACTAATATTTATCAATTAATTGGCCCAGCCAATTAATTCCAGATAAATAACATTATTAAATAATGTAAAAAATACATTAATCCATTAATAATGATTTCTGAGAGATAATAAATAACTAGGCAACTAATTGGGCCAGATCAGGGATCTAATACAAGAAATAAAGCTGGGCCTCAAATTAATTAATTATCTATGCTCAGCCCAAAGTAAAATTAATCAATAAACACAGATTCATTCCACTAGAGAATCCGTACTGACTTAGCCCTTTATCCCAAATTGAGCAGCCTGAGCCACAAATAACTAATAACACCTAAGATACGTAGATCCGGTCGCGATGACGTTCACCATAGTAGGTCAAAGTGATAGATAGCCAAATGCATTCAGCTGAAGTCTTACCAAGCTTAAGACCAGCTAAGTCACCGAGATCTTGGTTCTCCACTAAGGTCAGTTAAGAGAACACATCTCACTGTGATCCGTCAAGACACCACCTTCAGTGTACCAGTAAAGACAAGCAGCTAAGACAAGCCACTTCTTTTCTAAATTGCAGCTTAAACCGACAACATATCCTGAAGTTGTCTCAGCTGTGATAACTGTGTATATCTTGTCAGTTCAAACAATTTGTGTTGTCTTCTGTGATACCCGACACACTACAAAAATCTAACTTTTGTACAAGATAAGGGATTACATGTGTAAATATATACATTTATCAGATAAGAGAATAAAATAGTGGTAGGGACAAAACACATTGTATACAAGCATAAAATTTGCTTCCAGTATACAAAATCCCAATAGGGGCAAGCGCTGAAAATCATTGTCTGCAGAATCATCAGGATATATATCATCCTGAGCAGCTACAATAACAGAGTTATTGCCTGTCTGCCTAGATATCAGAATCTGGATAGCAGATTTGAAGTGTTCCTCATTGTGGAGGTCATTAGGAGAACTGAACAGTAGAAGAGATTGACGTAGTCGTTCTTCCTTGATGAACCCTTCTGCAGAGTGGGTTCTGAATATAGTCTGTTGCTCTTCAGTCAGAAAGACCGTAAATTGATCATCATTTGAGCACGAGCAGCTATGTCTAACACCTCCTTGTGTTCAGACAATTCCGGAATCAAGGCAAGAACTTGATCATATACACCACTCTAAACCTGGGCCAACAGCTTGACCCCAAGGTTTTGAGTGTCTTCCTCGGTCTCTGATGGTACATCTTCAGCGTCAGAGGGTTCTTCCAGCATATCCTCTACTGGATTAACAGCCGCGAGCTAATGGAATTCTAGGATAGTGAGAGAGGGAAGATTAACTGAGCGGTACATGAGTAAGTCGACCAAGTCAAGGTCAAGCTCATTATCAGAATCTGATGGACTCTCAGCTTAGGAGGAGGCTCCTTAGTGATTGGGCGCTTGCCAACTACCTTTTAATTTAGAGGATTGGAAGAGCTTGGAACATCAATTACTTCCAAGTTTTGAGCAGGTGGAGGAGAGGTTGAAGAAATAGTTGGTTCTGCAATCTCAGGTGTAGAAGTTGAAGGAAGAAGCCCTTTAGGGTGAAGAAATCCTGAGCTCACAATGAGCTTATCTACTTGAGCCACATCCATCTCAGTGGACTCGGGTCCAGATAGACCTTCAAATTGTCGGGGCCTTAGCAGTTTGAACCGCGTCCTTGGCAATTCCAACTTGATGAGACTTAGGCTCAGCAGGGGGAGCCGTCTTTAGTGGCGCACAAAAATCCAGTGTGCATACCACTAATAGTAGCGGTTGAGGAAGAGGGAGAATAGAGGAAGTTCTTGGTTTCTTAGTCAAGGAGAGTGAAGTGTCCTCTTCTTTAGTTGAGCCTTCAGCGGGACGAAGAATCAGCTCCTACGCAGGATCCTTCATTGTTCCTTCAACGACCAGCTGAGCTACCTCAGACGCAGGCTTATTCCTCTTATGTTTCTCACCTATGGCCTCTTGCACAAGTTGAGCATTTTCTGTAGGCTTATGAGATTTCTTCTTTCCAGGCTTAGTTTCCTGAGCTTTATTAACTTTGGATGTGCCAGCCTTGAGTTTCTCAGCTTTAGATTGTCTTGGCTTTGGCTGATCAGGTAGAAATGACTTAGCCACTCAAATGGCATGCATTATCCTATTGCCATCTGTGAACTTAAGCATCTTGGAGGAGTCGTACAGCTGAACTGACCTCCACTGAATATTTGTGAAACCCATGCCTTCAACCATGCTTATCACAAGATATGATATCTTCGTGGCCCATTGAAGATAAATTCGCAGACCTAGGCCACCTGTAAATACCAACGGTTTGTCAGTTTCCACCGTCTTGCAACCTGATGCAATGTTCTGCAGCTCCTGAAGAAAGTAGGATGCCCAATTAGCCTTAACCCGATCGGCGATAGCCATCATCAGCATGAGGCCTGCCTTTGAAATTTGATCATGGGACCCCGACTTGCACATAAGGCAAAGAGTCAGAATGTATAGAAGAACTTTGTACTTGGTCTTCAAAGAGTTCTTAACTTGCGTTATGAAGACTACCTTCTTATCTTTGATAAATTGCTGGAGATATAAGTCTTCCTTCGAGACTTGGTAATTGTGCGGAAGGACCCCTTCGTGAGGAAGATGGAGGTATTTCTGAATGGCCTCCATGACATCGAATGCAACCACCCGTCCCTCTAGGTGTTGGTCGCATGTGATAACAAACTTGGACAGCGTCTTGTTGCCTCCCTCCTTCATGTAGAAGTAGAATTCAACTACGTGCACGGGCAGAAGCACATCAGGTTCGGCAGAGATGAAGCTCTTCAGTTCGGACTCGCGAAGGTATTCGAACGCCTAGTCCATGGCATCCACAACACCCATGTTGAAGTAGAAGGTGAATCGTAAATGACGCTCGAGAGGAGAGCATCCTCATTCTCCAGAGAGAACACAATATGGCGAACAACCGCTTCTCTGAGCTGTACCTTAGGAGACATTTCTACAATAGCAAGAGTTAAGAGTTAGAAGAGTTTATAACATAAGCAAAGCAAAGCAAATGTACCTCTTTACTAGCAAAGAGACTTAAATGTAAAGCGTGAAGTAGAGAATCGTAGGTAGTAAACTAGAGAGTGAATATGAGAATAAGAGAGAATCGATGTGTGAAAGAAACTGTAGAGTTCGAAAATGGCGGAAAACAGGTTATATGAACGGTTTAATTCAGATAGATAATTCAGATTTAATTAGGCAATTTGAAATGTACGGTCTGGATTAAATGTAATAAAGTAAGATATGATGAAAAGACTAATTTATAAGATTTAATACTTTTATATCCTATAAATGGGCGGCACATTAATTGTGATACGATGTGTATTAAATGCGAAGGAATATCAACCGCATAATAGCTTTAAAGGAAAAATAGAAATAAATGAAGCATAATAAATGCAAACTGAGTCTGATTCGCAAACATCTTAGTCAGATATACTAATTGAATGATACCACATGTAGATAAGTGAACTCAGGTTGTAACCGTTTCAGCTTAGGTCTGACTAAGGTTCCCCCTTGCTTATATCTTGCTCGCCTAGATCCAACAGACCCAGTTCCATGTAGAATTGGAGGAACTTTGTTTCAACCAGAGGTTTGGTGAATATATTAGCTTGTTGATGTTCAGTGTCAATCTTTTTGAGTCTATCACCTTTTTCAGCATCATCTCGAATGAAGCACTAGATTTTGTGTGATTGATATGTCACTGGAGCTATCACAGGGAATAGGAACATTACTAGTGGTAACTTGATAATTACGTAATTGTTGCTTTAACCATAAGATTTGTAAGCATTAGCTTCCAGCAACCATATATTCAGCTTCAGTTTTTGATATCGTGATTGAGTTCTGCTTCTTTGAAAACCAGTAGATCAACTTGTTGCCTAGGAACTGATAAGTTCTTGAAGTGGACTTTCGATATATGTTGCATCCTGCAAGATTTGCATTAGAATAGCCAGTTAGTTCTAAGTTCTCATCTGAATGATACCAAAAACCTAGATTGACAGTTCCCTTGATGTAACGAATAATCTGCTTGACAGCTTCCATGTGATTCAGTTTGGGGTTGGCCTAATACTGAGCACATACCCCAACTGCAAACATAATATCAGGTCGTCTTGCCATAAGATAGATGAGAGATCCAATAATGCCTCTATATTCAGTCTGATTGACTGGTACCATTAACATCACGTTCCATCTTCCAATTAGTGTCCATAGATATCCGGATTGACTTGCTATTTGTCAGGCCAAACTTGACAATTAAGTACCTTGCATATTTGGCATGATTAATAAATATCCCGTCAGTAGATTGCTTGACCTGAAGTCTTAGAAAATAGTTCATTTCGCCCATCATGGACATTTTGAACTGACTTATCATCATACACTCGAATTCCTTGCAGAGATCATCATTAGTGGATCTAAAACATTATATCGTCAACATAAATTTGAACCAATAGAATATGATTATCCTTGATCAGTCGAAATAAAGTTAGATCGAAAGTTCCCTTTTGAAATCCCTTGGTTAGGAGATAAGCTAATATTGTGTCATACCAGGCTCGAGGTGCCTATTTCAGACCATAGACTGCTTTCTTCAGACGATAGACTTGATCACCCATAACGAATCATGTGGTTTGATCGACATATACTTCTTCTTTAAGATCGTCGTTAAGAAATGCGCACTTGACATTCATTTGATAACTTGAATTTCTAATGCAATGCGAAGGTTAAGAATAATCTAACAGCTTCCAATCGAGCAACCGGAGCAAATGTTTCATCATAATCAATTCCTTCAGATTAGCAATAACCTTTTGCTACCAGTCTTGCTTTGTTTCTGACAATAACGTTGTTCTCATCTCGTTTATTCTTGAATATCTATTTGGTTCCAGTGACAACCTGATGGGTTGCTCTGTCTAACAATTCCCATACTCTGCTACATTTAAATTGATTCAGCTCTTCCTGCATGGCGTTGACCCAATTTACATCATTTAGTACTTCTTCAATAGTTTTGTGTTCTTCCATAGATGAATAGTATGATATCATGTCATGATCAATCTGATGTTGAGTTTTAACTCTTGTATTGGGATCGCCAATAATATCTTCTTGATGATGACTGTCTTTCCATATCTTATTCTTTCTTCTGACAATATCATCATTGCTATCAATTTGAATATTGGTTTGACAAGTACTGATAGGTATAGGTTCTGAAATAACGGAGTCAACTTCAGGGTGATTGTTTTCAGGATCATTTAGTGTTCCCCCTGAGTTTATGACTTCAGTAGCAGTCTCAGTTACCACTAGGATTTCTCCATCGACCGAGGTTATGTGACATTGAATCTGTTTGGTAGATTCAATTTTATCCTTTGGGTTGTAGAGCTTAGGTTCCGTCTGAACTGGTTCCTCTTCTTCGTCCCAAGTCAGATTAGGGAGTAGAGTCTGACTTTCTTCATCGTTCAGATTCATTTCTTTCATTTTTTTGCTGAGTTTCTTAGGGTTTGAAATATTTTCTTCTGTCCTGCCCTCATTAGCAAACTCATTAAACACAACATGAGGTGTTTCTTCAATACAAAGAGTCCGACAATTAAAGACTCGGAAAGCTTTGCTAACTAAGGAGTATCCAAGGAAGACTCCAGAGTTAGACTTGATTGATGAACCGGTTTGATGTATTTGATAAGTTATTTCAGCCCGCGTTTGTATAGTTAGGCTGAATGTTTAGTTTTCAGACTAAGTTGTACAGATTGTGTTTGGTCAGCCCATAAACCGTTTGAGTTTATCTTTTGAGCTGACACCTTTCAGGTTGAACCATTCTCAGATCAAGATCTTCACTAGACCGCTTTGAATATTCAAATGTGAAGACGGTACAAGGTACAAGGCGCGACATTTAAAGTCGATGGTCAACGGAGCAAGACGACACTATCACAATCAACATTGACCAATCTCAGGCTGCCATATCAGCCCTAGTCAAAGGGAGAGAGAATAGTACCTCGTACAGAATTCACAGAACCAAGCGGAGCACGACACGTGTCTATGTATTCAATGCTAATAAGCGGCATTTGTTGCTTTCATATTACTGTTATTACGCATTTTTGTCTCGTGTTTATCCGTGTAGGAAGTGTAAAAAGGCGAAAAGATGGTAGATATGGCCTAAGTGCGGTTACAAAACTGCATGCATGCAAGAGTGTGAATTGAGGAGAATTTGGGCAGAATTTCAAGATATGGGTAGATTTGGGCTCCTCCAATCAGGCCAGCGTTACTGGGCCGAAGAAAGGGATTAAATGATGAAATGACGAGGCCCAACCCATTAATTTGGAAAAAGATGGTGGGAAAGTTGAATCTTGAAGGAAAAAGATGTTAAGCTACAAAAGGAAGATGGTACACAAAGTACAGTAGCAGGACAACTGAATTAGCAACTGCCTTCACATACTACTTTTCCACAGCAAGTCAAAACGTCCCAATTACAATAAATTCTTGGAGAGGCTCAAGAAAAGACCCATGTGATGGATAAGACAATTACTTTTGACTTATTTTATTTTGGTTATGTAATAGTAAGTAGGAGAGATATCTCAACAACTCGCATATCATATCACTTTAGACTACTTCCTTTCTCTAGTTTAGTTTTCTCTCTCTACTTCAAAAATACTCTCTAGTTTTAGTTAATGTTCTTCATCTTTCAAGTTCAAGAAGTTAAATATTCTTTAATTCTTGCCTAGTTCAAGCATTTACTTTTCGAATATCTACCTCAGTAACGTTTTATGTTCTCTGCTTTAATTCTCGAATTTAATTCTGCACTAGTTAATTCTGCTTGTTTAAAGTTTTAGAAGTTATTGCTCTTCCAGTTAGTGTTTCTGCATTTAAGATATTTTCTCTTGCATGCTATCTTGTTTTCTTGCTTTAAATATGTGTAGCTAAGCTCTAGTTCGGCTAGGGCAATGAAACACCCGATCCTTGCCTTCCATGAGATCTTAACGGGCTTAAAATTGGTTAACTAGGTATTTCTTGCCAGATCTGTATAGATGCTTGCTTAGGATAGCAGAGGATTGATCACCCTAGGTTCGCTTGGCTGGTGTTCAATAGGCAGGGCAGATAGTGGGGTTATTTGCATGCTCAACATGGATAACTTTGCTGGTTCGGTTTCTTGGATCATAATGCTCTTGAGTTTAGATCTATGCAATGCTCAGCATGATAGATCGACACTAGGGTAGGGAGTAGGTTAATGCTTAACATTCCTTCTCCATTTCAAGAATAAGATTTAGGTGCTTTCGTGCTCAACACGGCACCTTAGCTGGGAAACCTTTTATTAATTATTTTTATTAATTAATAAGTTAATCTTAAAATCGAGGATTGAAGGCCAACTAGTGTGGATCTGCGCAAAGTCGAGTCACATTTTATTAATTATTTTTATAGCCCGTTTAATTGCGCAGTTTATGATTTATTGTCTAGTGTTAATTAAACCCAAAATTCGTGGTGGTTACTAACCAAATTCTTTTTTGGTCTTTGGAGGTGATTTGTGTAAATCTACCCATTCCCTGTGGATTCAACCCCTGTTTACTAACAATGCTAGTATTATTCTAGTTGTCTGTTGCAGGTGTCATTATAAATTGTTTTTGGTCTGTCGTTTTACGATAAAATTGCGTGGTCAAGTGCATAAGATCATTGTCGACACGGAGCCAATGAGAGATCAATCTTGTTCAATGCATCTTTCCCCTAGCTCGCCTATAAATAGCAGAAGACCTCTCTTAGAGAGGTTATGAAATTTCAAGAAGCTCAAGTATACTTTCCTGCAAAAGATCAAGCATTTACTCTACTTATCCTAAAGTTCTCTTGATAGAAATTCCCACTGTTCAAGTGTTCATAGCTTATCATAAGCTTAGAGTAAATAGTGTTTAATACTCTCCTTGTTGAACAAACACCAAACCCCTACCTTTTATCTCGATAGATAGATTGAAGTTGCTTGATAGGTAGTTTGATAGTTCGTTTGTATGTGTTGATCTGCACTCGTCGGTCTACGAGTACTCTTAGTGGATTTTTGCTGAGAAAGCAAAAGAGTGGCTTTGGATCTTGTGAATCTGAACGACTATAAAAAATCTGTGTTATTTACTATTTTATTGGATTAGCTTACTGTTCACTTTTCATATATCCAGATAACTATTGCATTAAGAAAAGCACATCCTTTTAGGGCCTATCATATTTCTGCATTCTTTCTTTGACTCAATAGACAGAGCAACGTTCGAACTGTAACCGTGGCGCTGACTGCTATGCAATGAGGAATAAAAGTTGTGCCCTCACCACCAGCAATTGCTTTTGGCGTAGTGGTAAACGCTTGAGGTCCAACAATTGGTATCAGAGCATGTCACGGGTTCGAATCCCCTTGAGCACGATGCAGCTGGCAGGTGTTAGGAGGGGGGGGGGGAACTATTGGGATATGTGATGCCCAATATCCTTCCAGCTGCCTGGTGGTGGGCTGTGTGATGCCCAGCACCACTCCCCTGCATGGCGGAGTAGCGTTCCAACTGTAATCGTGGTGCTGACTACTATGCAATGAGGAATAAAAGTTGCGCCCTCACCACCAGCAATTTCTTTTGGCGTAGTGGTAAGCGCTTGAGGTCCAACATCATCTACTACCACCATGGTATATTTGCTGCCTCTGAAGCTGATAGGATTAACCAGTTCAAACAGAGCCATGTGTAGTAGTTCCAATATCCCACTTGTGGAAGGAACTTCTTTGTCTTTGTGAGTGGATCTTGTTTGTTTTCCTTTGAGGCAAGCTTCACATTCTCTTTCCTTGTTGAATACTTCATTTGGCATTCCTCGGACGAGGGATTTTCGAGCAAGTTCGTTCAGTACCTTGAAGTTCAGATGATTCAATCTCTTGTGCCATAACCATCTTACATCTGAGGTACTTCTTGCAATAAGACATGTATTAGCTTGATAGCTTGACCAGTCATCTATATATATGTCTTGTTTCCTGTAACCTAATAACACAACATTTTTAGTGGACTTGTCCAATACGCTAGCATAACCAACATCAAATAAGACTTAATGATTATTACCACAAAATGACTTACATAAAGTAAGTTATGACTAAGTCCTTCAACACAAGAGACTTTTGGTATTGAAACAGTTCCAAAAGTTAATGTCCCATATCCTCTAGTTTTTTAGAGGAGTTGTCTTCGAAGATGACTTGAGATCCATTCTTCTCTTCATAGGCAGCCATGATATCTTTCATGTATATCATATGTTTGGAGCATCCACTATCCATGTACCAAGCCTTCTTCTTCAAGGCATTGATTGCTTGTTGGGTAATCTTCTGCATCTGCAAAGAAAATAGGTTCAGGTACCTTTATTTTTGTTTGGGTCCTAACAGGTTAATTAGTTCTTTCGAACACAAACTTGTCTCATAACCCTGTTGATCTCAGATATTCCAATCTTCTTGCCCTTCTTGTTGATTGTCCTCTTGGTAGTGTTCTGCGCTACATGAGCTAATTTTATTGCCGATGTCTTCTAAGCTGATGGCACAGACTAACAGTTGGGTGAAGTCTGAGCTCTAGACCGAGTTCTGGTCTCAGGTTGGCTTTTTTTTCGTGCATCTTACCCTTACCTTTTTTTTGGAGACGATTCAGGTTGTTTTGTAGCCTTGATGAATCTGACTTTAAGATCAGCCACTCCAGTAATTTTGGTGTCGTTCTGAGCTCTATTATACACGTTTGAATCAATCTTCATATTGTATCCAATTCCTTCTCGGTTTCCATGATGTCGTTGATGTTTCAACATCTCATCGAACATCTTTTGTGCAGAATAATCATATTTATCGGTTAATGTCTTGCGATTACGTTCTGATTTCATCAACATGTCATGATTACTCTTAAGGTTCGAATAATTCAGCTTGATTTCTTTCAGCTTGTGATCTTTCAGGTTGAATTCCTCTATGAGACTTGTCAGCTTAGCTTTGAGAACCTTAGAGTCAGACTGTTGTTCCTTCAGCTCTTCTTTCAGCTTCTTGATGAGTTGATCCTTGTCAGTCTAATCTGGTGTTGACTTGTTCTTCAGTTTCTCAAACATTGACTCATTTTGTTTACTGAGGATCATGAAGAGTCTCTCCAGACTCTTGTGGTTGTATTCTTGTGTGTGCAGTGTAGAAGGATTAACAGAAGAGCATCTAGAATTTACCTCGACTTCATTGTCGTTCATCAGAAAGATGTTTGGAGCTAATACTGAGTCCGAATCTGGTTGAATCTCTGCATGCATGGCGAGGTAGCCTTCAACAGCGTCAGATTCGCTAAAGATTTCATCATTCTTCTTTTCTTATTCGGACTCGATGTCGGATGACGACGAAGATGTAGTGTCATTCTCAGCAATGAACGTCTTTCGTTCCTTGAGGAACTTGTCTCTTTTGGCTCTACGTTCAGCTCGTTCTTTCGTGTTAGGTTCTGGTTAGTCATACTGATAGTGTCCAGTCTTTTGGCAGCTGTAGCAACGCTTTGGGTCATTATTTTCTTCTTGTATTCCTTCTTGTGAGATAATGACCCTTCAGCTTTGTGCTTTCTGACTGCCTTCCTTCGGTAGTCTTTGCCGCTTTGAGAGGATTTTAAGTAGTGTTTGAATTTCTCTTTTCTCCCATTCTTTCGTTCGTCTTCTCTTCTTGAGTTTCTTGCAAGAAGAACGAAAGTTTTCAGCAATTCTTCATGTGACCAATCTTCCAGATTCTCGAGGCTTTCATAAGCCTTAAAGGCGATCATTTTTAGCTGTCTTTCTTTTTCTTTGAAATGTCAGGTCACTCAATATCGATTTGAGCAGCCTTCAGATTGGAGAAGAGTGATTCAGGTGATTGCAAGCTGAACTGCTCAAATCGTTGTATGATGTAGGTTATGTGTTTCCACTCCTCCTTGGGTAGACCCTAAATTATCTTTTCATTCAGCTCCTTGTTTGAGAAGTTCTTTACCAAAGCGCTGACCTTGTTCATCAGTTGGTGAATCTGATGTGCATGTCTTCGATTCGCTCTCCATCCTGCAAAATAAAATTATCAAGTTATATATGACAGCATTAAGCTTATTATCCTTAATCTAACTGTTCCCTTCGCTTAGTTTCTTGTGCATGTCCCACATCTCCTTAGCCGTTTTGCATGATCTGACTCTTCCGAGATTTCCATCACTCATAGTTAGCAGAATCTGATTTGGAAGATTGTTGATTTTTCTTTCTTCAGCATTGAGTTGGACTTTGGCTTTTGGAACTTCATCGCCAGTGACGATAGTCTGTCCACCCTTAGTATCAGACTGTAGAGTGCAAATGGTTGGAACCGTGATGACAATAGGGCCATCAGTGATAACGTCCCACATGTAGTCATGAATGGAGGATGGATGCGACTATATTCTCAGGCTCTATGTATCATATGTGGCAATTGAGAACATGGGCATAACAAACTTAGCTAGTTGTTCTACCATAACAACAAATAGTGAGAAGCTAAGGTGCAGAAATAAATATTAAGCAGAAAAGTAGGGATCTGATCAAGTTAACCAAGTAAATAGAAACAGTAGACGGTCTGACCACTGCTCTGGTATCAATTGACAGTCCCGAGAAGATTTCAAGTTTTTTTTTGGGAGGGGGGGATACACCTGATGTCAAACTTTGCTTTTTTCAGATGAGAGAGGCAGATTGATAGTGAGTCAGTCAGAGAGAGCGGAAAATATGTTAGGCCCTTTTAGAAAGATGCTTTTCTGAATGCAACAGTCGCACAGTGCAGTAATAGTGAGTTAAATGGAACAAAACAGTAAGAGACACAAATTTTATAGTGGTTCGGATTCACAAGAACCTACGTCAACTCTTCTGCTTTCTTAGCAGGAATCTACTACTAGATACTCGTAGAGTGACAAGTGCAGATCAACACAAGCTATCAATCTATCAAATGAACTAACAAACTATCAAACAATCTATCAGTTTCTATCTAACAAGATATTGGGTGAGATTTGGGTTGTGTTCAACAATGAGAGTATGAAACACTCTCTACTCCAAGTTTATGATAAGCTATGAACACTTGGAGTATGAACAACAGAGAATTTCTGACAATAGAACTTTGAATTAAAGAGAGTAAGGACTTGTTCTTTTGCTTGAGTATACTTGAGCTTCTTTGAAATTCAGTAACCTCTTTGGAAGATGTCTTCTATTATTTATAGGCGAGCTAGGGGAAAGACCCATTGAACAAAATCGATCTCCCATTGGCTCCGTGTTGACAACAATCTCATGCATTGAATGCATGGACACGTGCCGCGCTCCGCTTGGTTCTGCGGATTCTGTCTGAGGTACTGTTATGTCCCCCCTTGACTAGGGCTGACAGGGCGGCCTGAGATTGGTTAATGTTGATTCTGATATTATCGTCTTTTTTCATTGACCATCTATTTTGAAGAACGCGTCTTGTACCTTGTTCAATCTTCACATTTGAATCTTCAATGCGGTTTGGTGAAGATACCTTATCTGAGGATGGTTCAACATGAAAGTTGTCAGCTTAAAAGCTGGACTCAATGGGTTCCACAGGCTGGCCTATCACAATCTAAATAACCTAAAACTAAAAATTCAGCATGACTACACAGACACGGATTGAAACAATCCTATTAGATTACTTCAAGTTGGTTCATCAATCAAATAGGGGTTTGAGATCATTCAAAACTTATATTATTTTCCAACAAAAAGAAATGATAATTCATTCGAATTTTACTAAAGCATAGTTTAGAAAATTGTTTTTTACCCCTTCTTTTCATGTTGTAGTGAAGAAATAATCTAAAATTAACAAAATGTTAAAATTATAATATATGAGTTTAATGTTGTAATGAAGAAATAATCTAATATTTTCAAAAAGTTAAGAATTATAATTTATGAGTTTAGGAAAAATAAAATCATGTATGAGAGAGACTGTTGGAGAGAGAGTATAAGACTGTGTTGGAAAATCGTTAATTAAAAACTGCATTAATTGCAGTGTTGACTTGGCATGGATAGTCGACTTTGACCATGAATTTGAGTATCAAAATGTTCAATTTTTCAAAATAAATCATATAGCGTCGAACTACGTTCCGAGTAGATGATCGTATTGCATTTTATTTTTTCAATTCCAATTTTCAGTAAATAAAAAATAATAGCTTGAAGTTTGCTATGCAAACTGATTATTATTGATGATCGTATTGCATTTTATTTTCTCAATTCCGATTTTCAGTGAATCAAAAATAATAGCTTGAAGTTTGTTAGTGTCTCGTGACCGCGTTATTTTCTCAATTCCAATTTTCAATGAATCAAAAATAATAGCTTGAAGTTTGTTAGTGTCTCGTGACCGCGTACGTGGCGTCGTCGTTTTAACTTTGGAGCGGTCTTAGTGTGATTGAACTCATGACCTTTTGGTCATAGGTTTTAACTTTGGAGCGGTTTTAGTGGGTATTGAACCCATGACCTTTTGGTCATAGGCTAAGCACCTCTACCGCTATGCCTATACCATCCAAAATGTACTGTACTGGGTAAATATCGCTCCTGTGCTCTAGCCTGCAAACAACATAGGAGGGTTCAACCACTATAGGCTAACCATAGATGACAGGCTCACACATAGCGGTCTTGGTGGGTTTTGAACCCATGACCTTTTGGTCATAGATTTTAACTTTGAAACAGTCTCTCAAATGTACTGTAATGGGTAAATCTCGCTCTTGTACTCTAGCCTGCAAACAATACAGGAGGGTTCAACCAACCTAGGCTAATCATAGGTGACTGGCTCACACATAGCGGTCTTGGTGAGTTTTGAAGTCATGAGTTTTTGGTCTTAGGTTTTAACTTTGAAGCGGTCTCCCAAATGTACTGTACTGGGTAAATCCCGCTTTGGAGCGGTCTCCCAAATGTACTGTACTGGGTAAATCTCGCTCCTGTGCTCTAGCCTACAAACAACACAATAGGTGACAGACTCCCACATAGCAGTCTTGGTGGTTTCCTGTCCTCTAGTCTGCAAATAATACAGGAGGGTTCAACCACCCTAGGCTAACCATAGGTGACAAGCTCACACATAGCACACATAGCAGATGGTTCGACCACCCTAAGCTAACCATATATGACAGACTCACACATAACGGTCTTGGTAGATTTTGAACTAATGACCATCCGGCCACATGATATCGACATTAACCACTATGTCATCCCAAGGGAATCTGTATGAACTACTATTACATTTTATAAAATGTGTTTAAAGCTTACAACTTACAACTATTTTGAAATCAATTCGAAAGTGAGCATTTATGTGCAACGGACATAATTCTTTCTTCTATTAGAAACAAAGACGATTGATAGTCTGATGTGCATAGCAGGATAAAGCTGGTACGAAGATTTCAATCCATCAAATTTCGTTAGTTTGTTTAACAGTGACCACCATTTGGATGAGAGAAAAAAATATCTTTCCATATCTTTTCCATATAAGAGGTGAAAGAAACAAAAAAAAGAATTTAATGAAATTTTTATAAAATTATTTGTACGCGAATGGTGTCGAAACCCATAAACGGTGCGTGGGCAGCGAGATATACAGATATTTCTTCCCTTCCCAATTTTGATCCGCAGAGCCCTTTCCACTTCTTTCCTAGTACTCCCTCCGTCCCAATATTTGTGGCTCAATTAGTTTCGGCACGGGAATTAAGAGAGTAGATGATAAAGTATGAGAGAGAGAGTAGATGATAAAGTATGAGAGAGAAGATGAGTAAGATAATAAGAGAGTATGAGAGAAAGATGATAAAGTAGGAGAGAGAATGTAATAAAGTAGGAGAGAGAAGATGATAGAGTAAGAATAATTTTTTACCAAATTAGGAAAGTGGGCACAAATAATGGGACACCCATTTCGGAAAAGTGAACCACAAATAGCGGGACGGAGGGAGTATAAAACTTCCCCCATCAATTGCAGAGGCAGTGAGCAGCAGAGATGGCATTCCACCACCCAAACCAAGCGGTCCTCACCAACAACACCTACAACGTCAACTTCTTCGGCGACTCCATATCCACCACAGTCACCTCCGATCCGGACGTCGCCTCGCAGTGGATCTCCGACGTCGAGTCATTCAACCGGCGCCGCCTCCACACACTTATCGTCGGCCTCGACGTCGAGTGGCGCCCGTCCTTCAACCGCTACTTGACCAACCCCGCCGCCACGCTGCAGCTCTGCGTCGGCCGCCGTTGCCTCATCTTCCAACTCATACACTCCCCCTACGTCCCCCAATCGCTCGTCGACTTCCTCGAGAACCCTAACTACACGTTCGTGGGGGTCAATATCGATCAGGATCTGGAGAAACTGCAGGAATAAGAGTTAGGATTCGCCACGATCACGGTGGATCTGAGGCAACTGGCGGCGGAACACGGGGCTGAAGGGGCTGGCGAGTCTGGTTCTGGACAAGGACGTGGAGAAGCCTCAGAGCGTAACGATGAGCCGCTGGGACAACGAATGGCTGACGCCGACGCAGGTGCGCTACGCTTGTATTGATGCTTACGTTTGCTATGAGATTAGTAGGATTCTCAATGCTTCTACCCGGTATTAAGGTTAGGGTTTGGATTCGGCTTGATTGAATGAATTTACTCCCTCCGTCTCAAAATTCTTGTCCGCTATTCCATTTTGGTTTGTCCCAAAATTCTTCTCCATTTTCCTTTTTAGTAAATTATTACACACAACTTTTTTGTGGGACCCACAACTTTATACCAATCTACACACAACTAACAACTCTCCTTAAAAATCGTGCAAAAAGCAAATTGGACAAGAATTTTGGGACGGAGGGAATACTTTATTAGTATAACTAATTTCGATACTCTGATTTTATCTCTATCTGCATATGACTATGATGGTTTGGAAAAACCTGTGGATTGAAGCCTTTGCTATTTTGTAATTTGATGCTTTTTGTGGTAAATTTGGTGTTGATTTGATGTTTCTTTGATGATAGTAGGTGTAATTTTTTATTTTTCATTTATTTTTCTATATTATGGAATAATATGATGAATTTTTCGTTGAGATAAATCAGCAGCTACAAAATTGGATAGATTGCTTATTTAAAGAAAAGATTGTTTTTTAACTAGATAATCTGCATCACATTGAATAAATATAAAAAATGCTACTAACTTTAGATTCTTATACTAATGGGTATTTGCTAAGTTAACAGATTATTTTGAAATGAATATTTGTGTTCGATTCCTTCGAATAACGACGACTCATACGCAATGAATCGATGTTTGGCAAGTTTGATGTGCATGGCAAATTTTGCCAGTTTGTGAACAGTATCCGGACTATCGACTTAATGAGATCGGATATCCGTGATACACAAATCTTTTTTAAATGATATAAAAAAAATATTTTTTTCATACCTTTTCCATAATTTTAATTGATCTACTACCTTAAAAAAACAAAAATAAACTCTAATTATAAATAACTTGAAAAATAAAACATAATCGTTATTATTAAATATAAAATTATTTTAGGCACATGGTGGGCGCGTGGGCACATCTACAGATATTTCTTTCGTTCACCACTTTTTAATCTGCACGAAACCCTTTCAACTTCCATAAAACTTCCCCATCAATCACAGAGCCGAGCAGCGGCGGACATGGCATCCCGCAACCCAAACCACGCCGTTACTATTTCCGATCACAGCTTGCCGTACGGAACGCACAACACCTACGACGTCAACTTCTACGGCGACTCCGTCTACACCACAGTCACCTCGGATCCGCAGATCGCCTCGCAGTGGATCTCCGAAGTCGAGTCGTTCAACCGCGCCGCCTCCGCACGCTCATCATCGGCCTCGACGTCGAGTGGCGCCCGTCCTTCAGCCGCGTCAGCAACCCCGCCGCGACTCTCCAGCTCTGCGTCGGCCCTCGCTGCCTCATCTTCCAGCTCATAAACTGCCCGTACGAGCCCCTCGCCATCATCAACTTCCTCGCGAACCCTAACTACACATTCGTCGGGGTCGGTATCAAGCAGGACATACAGAAACTACAGGAGGACTACGAGTTCGGATTCGACACGAATACGGTGGATCTGAGGGAATTGGCGGCGGCGCAGTACGGACGGAGGGATTTGAGGTACACCGGACTGAAGCAGCTGACGGGTGTGGTTCTGGAGAAGGAGGTGGATAAGCCTCGGAGCATAACGTTGAGCCAGTGGGACAATGAGTGGCTGACGCCGATGCAGGTGCAGTACGCTTGTGTTGATGCTTACGTTTGCTATGAGATTGGTAGGGTTCTGAATGCTTCTTCTTACTGGGCTTAGGGTTAGGGTTCGGCTTGATTGAATTTCATCGACTCTGATTCGGCTTATCAATTTAGGTTATCTGTCGAACTAATTTCCAAACTCATAGTAGTGTCTGATTTTATGAATCTAACTAGTGTGACACCCGTGCGATGCACGGATAATGGAAGTATCATATTTTAAGTTTAAATTTACTATGAATATGGTTATTGATTAATGTATTTAGTGAAATGGTTATTGCTATGATTTTGTGGTTGAAGAAATATCGAAGATGAAAGTTTCCAAATAGTTGTGGTTTGATTTATAGGTTATTTCTATCTAATTCCTCACATGATTGAGTAGGACTATTGTTAGTGGTTCTTGTTTGTAATGTTAATATTTTTGTGTTAGTTCAGTGTGTAAAAAGTAAGTAGCAATCCTTGATTTGTTTATTACCAGTTGTATTGAATAGTTTATATTCACGTGATAATGCGTTAAATATTAGATGCTTTATCGCGTAAATATTATGTACTTTGCAATAATATGGACTTTTTTTTATAATATAACATGAATCCAAATCGTATCTATACATATAAATGCTTTTCATTATGTATCCAAATCGTATGTATACATATATTCACAAGAAGAAGACGAAGACGAAGAAGAAGAAGAAGAAGAAGAAGAAGAAGAAGAAGAAGAAGAAGAAGAAGAAGAAGAAGAAGAAGAAGAAGAAGAAGAAGAAGAAGAAGATCTTATGTATTTTATATATAAGATCTTTTCAGTGTGTAAAAAGTAAGTAGTAGAAATCACTTTTCTCCAAGAAGAAGAAGAAGAGGGCATTTGTAGTTCCATGCTTGACCACGCCACCGTCTGCAAAAAGGTATTAGATCAAAATATTTGTCTCATTGATGTAAAATTTCATCTGATTGGTTTAAGAATGTAGGGATTTTTCAATTTGGTATTGAAAGGAATTTCAAAGAAGTTGCCTTTAATTTCAATATATAGTGTTGAAAGGAAGCTTTTCCTTGCGGTAACTTTTCCCGCGGCCATCTTTAAAACGGTCCTTAATTAATTTCTCAAAGGGTTCAGTATGGTTTAAGGAGTGTAAAAATTAAGGAAAATAGCATCTGTTGTAAAACTGAAGAAGGAAAAATAATAAGGTTATGGGTTCAGTAGTTGGTCAGTAGCCATTGGCTTAGTCGTATGTTCAGTATCAGTCAGTAGACAGGAGGTAACTGTTGGTTCAATGGTATGTTCAATATTGAGTCAGTAGCCGTTTAGTAGAAATTCAGTAGGAAGAAGTTCAGTTTCAGTAGGAAAGTTCAGCAGGAAGGTTCAGTATAGAAGTTCAGTAAGGAAGTTCAGTAGCAAGTTCAGTAGAAAAGTTCAGTAGAAAGTTCAGTAGAGTGGTTCCGTAGAGGAATTCAGTAGAGATGTTCAGTAGAAAAGTTCAGTAGAGAAATTCAGTAGAGAAGTTTAGTAGGAGAATTCAGTAGAACAGTTCAGTAGGAAAGTTCAGTAGTTCCAAAGATGGTCAATAGCAATTTCGGTAGCGTTCAGTAGACCGGTAGCGTTCAGTAACGTTCAGTAGTGGGGGTTCAGTGGCCCTTTCAGTAGCGAGTTCAGTAGTGGAGGTTCAGTAGCACATTCGGTAGCGAGTTCAGTAGTGGAAGTTTAGTAGCATGTTCATTATCGAGTTCAGGTTCAGTAGACAGTTCAGGTTCAGTAATAGTTCATCAGCAGTTCAGTAGCAAGTAGCACGTTCAGTAGTGAGTTCAGGTTTAGTAGCAGATTCAGGTTTAGTAGCAAGTTCAGGTTCAGTAGCAGGTTCAGTGGCAGTTCAGTGACAAGTCCAATATCAAATTCAGTAGCAATTTCAATAGAACGTTCAGTAACAAGTTCAGTAGCAATAATTCAGTAGTACTGACTTTCGCGTTCCAAGCTGAAATCTATATTCAGGTATACTCTACACCTGAAGGCTTGTCTCATCAGAAGATCCACAATCCTTTACTAAAGTACTTAAGAATTAAAATAATTGCTTTTCAAAACTTTAATCATGCGGACTCACCAGTCCCAAACATAAAAACCACACCTTAAACAAGGTAATCTCCATATCATTCTTTATTGAGTCGTAAGGGTTCACATGTCCCTAACACGACCATTGGTCATATGGGCTCACAAGTCCCAAACATGACAATCATTCATTATACAAGATACTCCTCATATTATTCCTTTATTGAGTCGTAAGGGCTCACAAGTCCCCAATAACTTCACATTTCAAAATAATCATTCCCTCTTTACATCCTCTTCATTTCCTCAGATAAGAAAACTTCATTTATTCTCCATATTCAGCCTTAAAAAAATAATTCAATGGCAGTGGGAAGGGTGCTGAGAGTCACGGAATAGCATTGGAAATCTAGAGATTCACATCTAGACTTTTTTCAATAATAATTTACATTTTCAATATTGAAACATTGAAGTCTAGCGATTCAAATCTAGATTTTCCTGAATAAGAATGCAAATTCTGGAAACAATCTTCAGATTTGTATACAAAACTCAGTAGACAAGTTCAGTAGTTCACACTGCTGAACTCAGTAGAGTAGGAAATTCAGTAATACGTTCTGCTGAAACTCAGTAGCAGGAGCAGACTGCAAAATATAACTTGCTCTAACAGAGACCTTAAAGAATCAAGAACTTCGACTGTTGGAAAACTGAAGATAAAACGGTGAATATTGTGTTGAATAGTGTTCAGCTGAAAAACTTGTGCAGCTGAACACGTTGCTGAATAGAATTCAACTGAACAACATGCTGAATAAGGTTCAGCGGAATGTGTCTTCAATGGTTTTAGGTTCAGTTTTGCAACAATAGGCTCTGATACCACTCTGTCACACCTCAATTCCCGAGGGAAGGCAAATGGGCCGAAGCGCGACTGGGGAGGGGTGAAAGAAGCAGGAAAGAAAGGGAAATAACTTGAATAACGACCAGGAATATTCAGTAGACTTGGAATTCAGTAAACTGGTATTTATATAATCAAGATCAAACTACCTCAGTATAAATAAGAGAGGTAGAGCACAATATACATAGCGATATAGCGAAAACGTCTCAAAATAGACGGGTATTTGTACAACAATACGATAGACCAACTCAGCACCGCCACTTCCACACTGCCATCTTCAGTCTGCAAATATCATTTTGAAAATATTTGGGTTGAGCACTAACGTACTCAGTGGTAATGCAGCTGATAATAAACTTCTGAAAATCCTTTTTAAAACAATGAAATGTTCATGCATCACTGATATCACATAGACAGTTTTTAAAATCGAAAGCAGTCTATGTATACCCAAAACATTTACTTGGCCCATTCCTTTACTTCTCAGCTATGGATGCATTCTACTCTCTTTACTTCGTTAAACTTAGGGAAACACATTCAGCTGAGAGTAACCTCGTTCCCTTCATTAGGCTTGGGAAAAACATATTCTCCCAAGGCTAACTTCGTGACGCTTGGTGTACACTAACCCTGGCTACGTCTAGCTCAGGATCCGATCGTTATCATATATTGGCAAAGCTAATTTCATTCACGTAGATGCATTTACTCCAATAGCGAGCGAAAACAATTTCATGAACATTCATAATTTTAACTTGCATAAATATCAGAGCTTAATAACACAAACATAGATTTCGTAAGTAAAGTATAACCCGCCTCGTTCTTCTATGCTGAATTTATTTATTCCTTTCTCTTCGGTTTTCTGAAAGTCTACTTCAATGAATTCTCGTATGAAATTGTGTGGGCAGTTCAGCAGGTTCATCTACTATTTATAGAACAATTGAAGCTGCTGAATCACTATAGCTAGACCTATGTATAGCTTTGCTTGGACACTATATGATACTTATATGAAGCCCACGAAATGGAGTAACTCAATTTCATTTTTACTTCCTATGAAGTCAGCAAGCATGAGGTGGAATAATAAATATCAGCCTCTATTTCTTTTCCACATCCTCGTGTGAAATTACAAAATGGATAAAAATAAATCCTTTCCTTATAATTATTTCAGCAACTAATTAAATTTGCTATTGAACTGGATTATCAAAACTTGGGATATCACACCAACTCCCAACAAAACACAATCTTTCAACCATACAGCCCAACAGAGGAAGTATGAAATGAAGAGCGAGAGAGGGCGGCATACGAAAATGGCGGAGTAAGAGAGCCTTGAGATAAGCATGTGGTGGAAAAAATAAGTTAGTGTGGTAGAAAAAATAAGTTAAAGCATTTATTTGTATATATAATAGATTTGACAAGAATAAATAGTGGATTGGAGTGGGATAGATTTGACAGGGATGAATAGTGAGTTGGGATTGTTTGTTCTTTAATAGATAAAAAAAGTGGTGCTGACTATGAGCACAATTGGAGATTCGTAATTATCAGTACAAATATAGATTGCTAAATAGCTTTTAAAAGCGAATTATAACAATTAGGAAAAACCATCAAACTTCTGAACTAAAAAAAGGATATATCACCATTTTCTTTTCGTATGTGTACTTGAAAGGCTGAGTAGATGTACTTCTATAATTACCGGCGCATTCAGTGGAGAGTTTTACTGAATAAAAAAAAATAGGACTGAATGGTTCAGCATATTCAGCGAACTGAATGTTTCAGCACTACTGAATGCTCCACACAACCATTCAGCACTACTGAATGCTCAACTGAACCATTCACCACTACTGAATGCTAAGCTGAACCATTCAGCACTACTGATTTTAAGATTTTTTTTTGGTAATGAATTATGTATAAGATACGATTTGGATTTTAAGATTAAAAAAAAAAAGTAGAACTGAATGGTTCAGCACATTCAGCGAACTGAATGTTTCAGCACTACTGAATGCTCCGTAGAACCATTCAACACTACTGAATGCTCAGCTGAACCATTCAGCACTACTGAATGCTGAGCTGAACCATTCATCACTACTGATTTTAAGATTTTTTTTTTGGTAATGAATTATGTATAGATACGATTTGGATTTTAAGATTTTTTTTAAACACAAAAAATCAACATAATTTTTATTATACCTCTTTAACTTGCTCAACAGTATAATAATGTTTTGTAGGCATTCCATTAAAAAAAGTGGTGCTGATTATGAGCACAACTAGAGATTCGCAATTATCAGTACAAATATAGATTGCTAAATAGCTTTTAAAAGCACATTATAACAATTAGGAAAAACCATCAAACTTTCGAACTAAAAAAAGGATATATCACCATTTCCTTTTTCGTAGGTGTACTTGAAAGGCTGAGTAGATGTACTTCTATAATTACCGGCGCATTCAGTGGAGAGTTTTACTGATTAAAAAAAAAGTAGGATTGAATGGTTCAGCATATTCAGCAAACTGAATTTCAGCATTATTGAATGCTCCGTAGAACCATTCAGCACTACTGAATGCTGAGCTGAATCATTCAACACTACTGAACGCTCCGCTGAATCAACAACACCTTTACGCAATGACTTTCGGCCATCTTTTATTGCAGCTATAATCGAACTCCTATATTGGTTATAAGCCATGTAAAATCGAGTTCAAATTGATGTTACTTTTAGTAAATTTAAGACCACAAACCAGAAGCAGTAAGGCAGAAGTAGGAGGCGATGTATTAGACGAAAGTTCACCGTACAAAACACAATCTTTCAACCATACAGCCCAACAAAGGAAGTATGAAATGAAGAGCGAGAGAGGGCGGCATACGAAAATGGCGGAGAAAGAGAGCCTTGAGATAAGCATGTGGTGGAAAAAATAAGTTAAAGTGTGGTAGAAAAAATAAGTAAAAGCATTTATTTATATATATATAATAGATTTGACAGGAATAAATAGTGGATTGGAGTGGGATAGATTTGACAGGGATGAATAGTGAGTTGGGGTTGTTTGTTCTTTAATAGATAAAAATAATTAATAGATAAAGATAATATATAATAGATAATAGATAATAGAGTTATTTTCTCTATAATGTGCACTATTAAAATTCTTTGTTAAACCTACAACATTCTCAACAACCTAATAAGTACATAAATTATATGATTATTTAAATATATTATTATCAAGAAATGTAATATTTGGTAGAAAGTAATATTAAAATACGATTGATTATATTATTATTAATCAAGAAATTAAGATTTTTTATCAATATTATTATTATTAATAATACTCCCTCGCTACCATATCAAACAGTCATGTATTTTTTTTCGGGAAATTCCACACAAATGTCTTGTTTTCAAAAGAGAACTAAAATTAACACGCCAAAGGTAATTTTTTGTGAGTTTCATTCACAATTTTATTTATTTAAACATACGAAAGTCAAACTTTTAAATTAGAATGCTGTGAAGTTCTAAACAGTATAAATTTTCAACTTTTTGATTAAAGCTTTGGTGGGTGGGTGGGTGGGGGGGGGTAACTGCTTTTTGGTGGGTGGGGGAGGTAAATGGTGTAGATATACGATGGGATGGAGGTGAATAGTGTTGGAAAATCGGTAATAGGTTTGTTTAATCATCTTCTCGAGCCATCGGTAATAGGTTTGGAAAAATCGGTAATAGTGTATATATTTATATATATATACTCAGCCCGTTTGATTGCATTTTTGAGCCTCGATACATATCCGATTTATGAATTGAGATATATGATGTCAATCTACGTTTCGAATAGATAATTATAGTGTGCTTAATTTCTCGATTCCGATTTTCGGTGAGTAAGAAATAGGTGCGCGAAATTGGTTCACGAGAAGTGGAAGTTAAAGTGTTAATCGTTGGGATTTGTTCGTCGAGCCGACGTAATAGGCTTGAACGAATTCGGACTTTATCTATATCATATTTTGATATTAGATAATATATATATATATATATATATATATATATGTGTGTGTGTGTGTGTGTATTTACATTGAATTGAATTTGAAGTGTTTCAAATTCTAGTTGTTAACACTTTGGCTTCCTAATGATTAGTAACCTATGGTGCTTTGAATGCCTTCATTAATTCATGGACCTTTCATGAGTGGATATACACCTATAAATAGGATCATGTAGATTTCATTTGAAAAACACCAACATAAGCATCTTCATACATTACATATTAGTTAGTTCATCTAGCTCAAGTCCTCGCCTCCCGTCTAGTTCGTCGGAGCTCGAAGTTCTTGCGGTGCTGCAATCCTCGAGACGTCGTCGTTTTATCTTTGGGGACGATACGCCGTAAACCGAGAGCACTACCGGGGCGTATTTCGTCTTGCGGATAGAGGCTTTTCTTGACTCGACGAAGTTTTCTTTTAGACATTTTTGCTTGTTTCTTTTTCCGTCTTATCGGTTTACTTTGTAATAGCAGCTTGTATCCAACAATTGCAAGACGAAATATACCTACTCAAGCTGCTTCGAGTAACTAAAAAATGTCTTCCTCATCTGCTGCTCTATCCGACGCTACCACCTCCAACAACAATGCCGCCATCTCATCCACCTCCGACGTTGTCGCCACCTCCGGCATTGTGGTCCCGCCGGTATCTGTCTCGGTTGTGACCCTGACTTTTGCTAATCCAACCCTCGCTGCCATGTCTGCCGCCACCGATGCAAGGATCGCACTTAATCGTGCTAATGCTACTAACTCAGCATTTAACTTTACTGCGATGTCTTCTGCTTTGCAGAAAATGTCCCTTTTGGGAGTATGAACCACCATAGTGTGGTGGGGGGTTCGAACCCGACCCTGACGGCTCCTCTGCACTCGTCTAAAGTGTTGCCCGCTGCCGAGAAGCCGGCAAAGTTTAGTGGAGCCGACTTCAAAAGATGGCAACAAAGGATGTTGTTCTACTTGACAACATTGGGCTTCACAACCGTGCTGCTGGAGAACGCACCCGCCCCTCCAAGTGAAAATGAGGAGAATGCTGAAGTCCGCATAGCTTATGAAAATTGGCTGACTTCAGATTACTTTTGTAAAAAATTTCTGCTTAGTGGACTAGATGATAGTCTTTATAGCGTGTATGCATATGTAAAGACCTCCAAGGCTATATGGGAGGCACTTGAAAGAAAATACTGTACTGACGATGCAGGAACCAAGAAGTTTGTAGTGGCCAAGTTCTTGGACTACAAAATGGTGGACTCTCGACCGGTCATGGAGCAAATTCAAGAGTTCCAACTCATTGTCCATGACGTCCACGCCGAAGGAATGCTTTTGTCAGATGCTTTCATTGTGGCAACCGTGATAGAAAAGCTTCCCCCGAGCTGGAAGGACTTCAAGAGCTACCTGAAGCACAAACGAAAGGAAATGACGCTTGAAGATCTTGTTGTCAAGCTCCGCATCGAGACCGATATGAGGACTCGTGATGGGAAGGGCAAAGCACTAGTGGAACCGAGAGTTAACCTTGCAGAGAAAGGTGGCAACTCCAACAATGTAAAAAGAGGGCGTCCAAACAGTAACCCCAAGGGCAAGAGCAAGGTGCAAGCCCGCAAGTTTGAAGGGCATTGCTACAACTGTGGCAAGTCCGGCCACATGTCGAAGGACTATCGTAAGCCGAAGAAGAAGAGGGCTCGTCAAGCTAACATGTTGGAAATGACAGAAGCCGACCTTGCGGCTGTTGTCACTGATGAAGCTAACGTCGTGGAAAATGAGGGGAAGTGGTATATTGATACCGCTGCCACGGCACATGTTTGTGGTGACCGAAGTCGTTTCACCAAGTACAAGAGTTGCCAAGGGAGGAAGCTCAATATGGGTAATCAAGCCTCATCTGAGGTAGTTGGCTATGGTACTGTGGTGCTAAGGTTGAGCTCTGGGAAGAACCTTACTCTTGGAGAGGTGCTGCATGTCCCCGACATCCGGAAAAATCTTGTGTCCGCCTCTGTACTAGTCAAGAGAAGTTTTAGACTAGTTTTTGAGTCTGACAAATTTATTTTGTCTAAATTTGGAATGTTCCTAGGAAAAGGTTACCTGTCTGAGGGCCTTTTTCAAATTATCTGTAATGGCAATTCGCCAAGAGCCCGTTGAGGGCAAGAATAATGAGAACGAAACTACTTCCTCCTACTTGGTTGGGTGTTCCGGTTTATGACATTCTAGATTAGGACATGTTAATCTAAATGCGATAAAAAGATTAGTTAATCTCGATCTACTTAAAGTAAATGAGTTTAACAAAACCAAGTGTGAAGTTTGTGTTGAAGCAAAATTGGCTAAGCTGCCATTTCATTCTGTAGAAAGGAACACAAAACCTCTAGAATTCATTCACACTGACGTATGTGACTTAAAGTTTGTACAAACTAGAGGTGGGAAAAAGTATTTTATTACTTTTATTGATGATTGCACTAAGTATTGTATTCTTTATCTTTTAAGGAGTAAAGATGAGGCGATTGAAGCTTTTACTAACTTCAAAGCAGAAGCCGAAAACCAACTTGATTGTAAAATCAAAATGGTACGAAGTGATAGAGGTGGAGAGTATGTAGCTCCTTTTGAAGAGTTGTGTAAGACAAGTGGTATTATTCATCAAATCACTGCCCCCTACTCGCCTCAATCAAATGGTATAGCTGAAAGGAAGAACCAAACTTTAAAGGAGATAATGAACGCTTTGCTAATAAGTTCTGGACTGCCCTAGAAAATGTGGGGGGAAGCCGTTTTGACGGCTAACTACTTATTGAACAAAATACCTCTAAAAGGTAGGGATGTTACTCCTTACGAGTTGTGGAAAGGAAGGAAACCTTCCTATAAATATCTCAAAGTGTGGGGGTGTTTGGCTAAGGTAGAAGTGTATTTGCCTAAGCAAGTTACAATCGGACCTAAGACCGTCGATTGTATCTTTATAGGATATGCTCTGAATAGTAGTGCATATCGGTTTGTCATTCATAAGTCGGTCGTGCCCGATATGAATGTTGGAACTACTATTAAGTCAGGAATGCTATATTCTTTGAACATCTTTATCCGTGTAGAAAGGATGATAAAGTTGAGTCAAGCTCTAGTGGTGAAGCAAGAGAAGTTGCTAGTAGTTCTAAAAATGTGGGGGTAGAACCCGCTACACGTAAAAGGCAAGCTGCCGATCTTGAAACTTTAGAACCAAGACGTAGCACTAGAGCAAGAGTTGCTAAGGACTTCGGTCCTGATTATGTTGTTTTTCTTTTAGATGAAGAGCCGCGGTCTATAAAAGAAGCTCTTTCTAGAACCGATGGCCCACTATGGCAAGAAGCTGTCCAAAGTGAAATTGATTTCATCTTGCAGAATCACACTTGGGTCTTAGCAGACTTACCCGAAGGTTGCAAGCCCTTAGGATGTAAATGGATCCTAAAAAGAAAGTATAAGGCAGATGGGTCAATTGACAAATATAAAGCTCGTTTAGTGGTTAAAGGCTTTAAGCAAATTAAAGGATATGATTTCTTCGATACTTATTCGCCTGTAACGAGAATTACGTCTATCTGTGTGCTTCTCGCGATTGCTGCTTTGCACAATCTTGAGATTCACCAAATGGACGTGAAAACTGTCTTTCTAAATGGAGATTTAGAAGAAGAAATTTATATGGAACAACCTGAAGGGTTTGTAGTACCTGGCCAAGAGCGAAAGGTATGTAAGTTGGTGAAATCCCTATATGGGTTGAAACAAGCACCATTACAATGGCACTTGAAATTCGACGAGGCTATGTTGTCGAATGGCTTTAAGATTAATGAATGTGATAAGTGTGTTTACATAAAGAATACAAAGAATGGTTTTGTAATCGTTTGTCTGTATGTAGACGGCATGTTAATTATGGGACAAAACCTTCAAGTCATAAATAACACAAAGCGTATGCTTAAGAGAACTTTCGATATGAAAGATATGGGAGTTGCTGACATTATTCTTGGAGTGAAGATTCAAAGAACTCCCAAAGGGATTATTTTATCTCAATCTCATTATATTGAGAAAGTACTTAAGAGGTTTATTGCCTTTGATAGTGCGCCAGCTAAGACTCCTCTAGAAGTTAATGTTCACTTGAGCAAGAACAGGGGTGATCCTGTTGCTCAAGAAGATTATGCTAGAGTCATCGGTTGTCTTATGTACATCACGAATTGTATGAGGCCCGATCTAGCTTGTCCGGTGAAGAAACTGAGTCGCTATACTAGTAATCCTAGTAGAGAGCATTGGAAATCTCTTATAAGAGTTATGAGGTATTTGAAATACACTCTTAACTTTGGGCTGCACTACTCGGGATATCCCCTAGTACTTGAAGGGTACTGTGATGCGAATTGGATATCCGACACTAAAGACTCGTTGTCTACTAGTGGTTATGTGTTCACTATAGGGGGAGGAGCTGTGTCGTGGAGATCCACGAAACAGACGTGCATTGCCCGATCCACCATGGACTCTGAATTTATTACTTTAGACAAGGCCGGTGAGGAGGCCGAATGGCTACGTAATTTTCTTGAAGATATTCCATATTGGACGAAACCCGTGCCACCTGTGATGATTCACTGTGATAGCCAAGCGGCTATTGGTAGGGCCAAGAGTGGGATGTATAATGGTAAGTCGAGACATATTCATCGTCGACATAATACCGTAAGACATTTGATCACGACGGGGTTATCTCTATAGACTATGTCAAGTCTATAGGTAACCTAGCGGATCCGCTTACTAAGAGTTTAAATCTAGATCAAATGTATAAGCTCATAGAGGGAATGGGAGTTAAATCCACAAGTTAAAGACGATTATAGTGGATACCCAACCTTGTAGATTGGAGATCCCATGAACTTGGTTCAATGGGAAAACTAAGCTATATGAGTCTGTTGATACCACACTCAATTAGTCTATTCCCTAAAAGTGCTCGAGAGTGTTGGTGACCTGTTAAGTGCTGAGGTTAAGTCTTTGACTTTTAATTATTCTTAGATGCCTTGAGAAGGTGGAGTATGGCAGGATACTCGAGTAAGAATCACCTATGTAAGTGAGAAGTGAGGGCCGCTTCTATGTAACACTTATGAATCCAAAGAGGTTGTCCATGGCCTATAAAGGACACAAACGTGAGAACGGACGAGGTTGAGACTTTATCGTGTTAGTGCTATTGTCTTAGTATACACCATAGAGGAATAGTTCAAGGCCGCGTGTCCACTAGTCCGCCGGTATGCTCGATAGCACTGACTAAGGAAGGTTCAAGGTCACAAGCCACCTACCCTGATGCTTTATTGTCTCTTGAGGACTGAGCTGTGTATCTGTATGCATGCATTTAGGCTATTTCCACTCATGTGGGGGATTGTTGGAAAATCGGTAATAGGTTTGTTTAATCATCTTCTCGAGCCATTGGTAATAGGTTCGGAAAAACCGGTAATAGGTTTGGAAAAATCGGTAATAGTATATATATTTATATATATATACTTAGCCCGTTCGATTGCATTTTCGAGCCTCGATACATATCCGATTTATGAATTGAGATATATGACATCAATCTACGTTTCAAGTAGATAATTATAGTGTGCTTAATTTCTCGATTCCGATTTTCGGTGAGTGAGAAATAGGTGCGCGAAATTGGTGCATGAGAAGTGGAAGTTAAAGTGTTAATCGTTGGGATTTGTTCGTCGAGCCGACGTAATAGGCTTGAACGAATTCGGACTTTATCTATATCATACTTTGATATTAGATATTATGTTATATATATATGTGTGTATTTACCTTGAATTGAATTTGAAGTGTTTCAAATTCTAGTTGTTAACACTTTGGCTTCCTAATGATTAGTAACCTATGGTGTTTTGAATGCCTTCATTAATTCATTGACCTTTCATGAGTGGATATACACCTATAAATAGGAGCATGTAGATTTCATTTGAAAAACACCAACACAAGCATCTTCATACATTACATATTAGTTAGTTCATCTAGCTCAAGTCCTCGCCTTCCGTCTAGTTCGCCGGAGCTCGAAGATCTTGCAGTGCTGCAATTCTCGAGACGTCGTCGTTTTATCTTTGGGGACAATACGCCGTAAACCGAGAGCACTACCGGGGCGTATTTCGTCTTGCGGATAGAGACTTTCCTCGACTCGACGAAGTTTTCTTTTAGACATTTTGCTTGTTTCTTTTTCCATCTTACCGGTTTACTTTGTAATAGCAGCTTGTATCCAACAAATAGTATTAATGTGTGTGGTGTCCATACGATTTGACCAGGATGAACAAGGGAAGGCCTTCTTCCTTTAATAGATATAATAGATTTTGAAATACTTGTGGATTGAATCACTTGCTATTTTTTGATTAAATGCTTTGTGTGTTAATTGTATTGTTTCTTTTTTGTTGATTTTTTTTTCTTTGATGAAAGTATGTGTCATTTACTTTTCATTTTTCAATATAATGGATGGCGTAGATTCTTATGGTTATGGGTTTTACTAATAAGTTATCAGATAATTTGAAAATTGAATATTTGTGTTGCATGGTGAACAATTAACAGAACTACGATTCATTCGATTCCTTAGAAAAATGACTCGGAGCTAGTAAATCCATATTGGCCGCTGATTCTTACTTGTTTGCTCAGAGATGCTTGCTATTCGAGTCTCTTTCTTAAATAAGTACTTACAGCATAAGTGTTTATAGTATAAGTGCTCATGTTATAAGCGCTTAAATTGAATAAGTTATTGCATTTGGATACTTTTATACATAAGCACTTACTTAGGAAAAAAAATATAGTTCAAAAAAATATTGTCAGGAGATTTGATATGATGGTTTATTTTTCATAAGTTTTTTTGGCTTATTTTTATAAGTTGGCTTATTTTTTAAATAAGTTGTTTTCATAAATTCCGCCAACGCATGCAAAAACACTTATTTTAGAATAAGTTGAAATAAGTTGCAGATAAAACAAATAGATGTATTGTTTAGTGCATGTAACTTAATAGCTTTTACTTTTTTTTGGGATGTATTGTTTAGTGCATGCAACTTAATAGCTTTTACTTTTTTTTGGTTTTTCCAAGAGCTGGGTGGGTCGACTTGCGTAAACTTTATCTGCCAATTACTTTTGCCATGGGTAATGACACGTCAATACTTAGATTCTTATGTTTTTCTCTTTATTTCCACCGTAGTACAACGTACTGAGATATTTACAACATTGATGGTGAACAGTAACTATATATAAGAATTTTACACTTTCATATGCTATAGAAACACTTTCATATAGTACAGTAGATTAAATCGTGCTAAGTTCATAAATTATAAATTTTGTTCTATATTTTAAAGATTTATTATGTAGTTACGTCCCTCATAGTTAGGTCTCACAGAACTTGATCAAGAAATTTGAGTATTAAAGTTATAGTAGGCCCAGTGGAATCTTTAGGCCAAATGGATGTTACGTTAAATTAGATGTGTTGACATATCGAATGATTATTTTTTTTTGATGATGAGGATAATCTGCAGTCACTATCGAACTGCGCATTGGGTAAATCTCGTTCTTGTGCAATAGTCTGCAAACCACACAGGAGAGTTCAACCACCCTAAGCTAATTATAAGTGACAGACACACATAGCGGTTCTAGTGGGATTATTTCTTTATACCATTGTAGTTTAGAGTTCAATCGTTATTCCTATTGATTAATCATTATTTTGAACTTTTATTGAATTAAAAATATGAGAGTATCAAATTCGAACTTATGCTCGATTAATAATTATTACTAATACAAATCTGAACACTACATTCCCATTTCCCAAACAAGCACGCATTCAAAATCCCTCTACTTCCTCACCATCTCTACCCCTCTCTCTCATCGCCACCCTCAACATCTCCATCATTTTCCTCAGTCAATTCCTGTATCGACTTATACTTATAAAACCACGCAACCGTCACATAATACGCCAAATTCAAAGCCTGTATCCCACTCACCAGCCAGTAATAATCCTCCAATCTCCCCCTATTAAGGTTCCTATCCGGCAGCCAATTCCTCCTCTCCCCCGTATACTTATGCACCACCGTCACCATCAACGTGCTAACATAACTCCCGATCGCGATCGCAATCCAGTGCAATGCCATCGCCGTGCTCCTCATGCTCTCCGGCGACTGATCATACAAGAACTCGATATGCCCCACGGAGGCGAACACCTCCACCACCCCATGCAAGAAGTACTGCGGCACCAGCCAGAAGCCGCTGATCGGAATCATCGCCGTGGGGCTATCGAGCAGGCCGTGCTCCGCCGCCACTCCTTTCCTCTTAACCTCGACCAGCGCCGACACCATGGAGACTAGGATGCTTATAGCAAACCCTATCCCCATCCTCTGCAGGCATGTTATGCCTGCAGGGTTGCCGGTGAAGCGGCGGGCCGTTGGGACGAATAACCGCTCGTAGAGAGGGAGGAGGGAGACGACGGTGAGGGTTGAGAAGATGGACATTGAGGCGGGTGGGATTTGGAAGGATGGGGAGAGGTGGCGGTCCATGGTTCGAGCTTGGAGGATGGTGAAGCTTCCGATGTGGGAATGTGAGGCGACTTGGAGGATGGTTGCTGCCCAAATGGGTAAGACTCTTACAATGGTTTTTAGCTCTTCTACTCTGTGGACCGTTGCGAGCCTCCAGAGGTTTGGTTTGTCCGAAGAGCCTTTCATGTCTTTGTCTGATTGTATGGCAGCTCGATCTAGAAACCTAAAGGAGGATTGGATCAGATATAACATAAGTAGCAATGGTCTTACAACGTGAATAACACCAAAAAAAAAAAAAAAAAACATGCTCAGTGTTAAGTTAAAACTACATCAAACTATCATCATGCTCATTCTATTACAAAAATTATCATGTGTTTTTTCAATTCTTTCAACCATCACTTTGTCACCAACGTGATGCTATTGCCACTAAATTTGCCTCAGAAAGTTGAGATTTTGAGAGCTATTTGCCAACATTTCATAAAGCTTCTTTTAAGCTTTCGTGGTTGAAAGAATCAAAATATTTAGTCCCAAGTCAAAAACTCGATTCATGCATCACTGTCTAATGATCTATTAATGTCAATTTCCTATAGTTTTAACCATTTTAAGTGTGTTTTAGATATTTTAGGTTTGCCTAGTTAGATGACAAAGGTTTTCGTCAAATATTATTCAATAACACATGATAAATATTTTCATAAAACAAACATATAGTAGTTTTGACATAGTTTCAAATTGAGCATTTAAAATAGGTTGTTACCTTTTAAGGGTATTTAGACCTCTTACATGCATAAATCTTGCGCAAATGCATTAGGAATTAAAGTTTAGGGTGTTAAAAAATACGGCTACTTTTTGCAATAAAAACAAACATAAGGTAGTTTTGATGTAGTAAAAGAAAGGTTACTTGAACTGATCCGAGTGGAGAAGGGTGCCATTGATGGAGATCCGGGCATCAAGATCTCTGTTCTGATACAGAGCATCAGGCACAACAGCTTTCCTCTTGTTCACAGCAGCCACAATCACCTGAGTAACCCTAACAAACGGACTGCCTCCAGGCTTTATCCTCTTGTACAAGGGAGCTCCAAGAATGAAGGCCACGAGCGACATGACCATGGCGATGGTAGGAATACCGAGCCCCCACGACCAGCTCACATTGTCTTGAATGTACACTATGACGGTCAGAGCAAGCAGTGATGCTATCCCCATACAGAAGTAGTACCAGTTGAAGAAGTTCCACTTCCTTGACTCTGTTTTTGCTCTGCTCATATCCAACTGATCCGCAGCAAATGTGACCACGCAAGGCCTGATCCCACCCGTGCCTAATGATGTTAAGAGTAGGGCGAGGTAGAGGATTCCGAGCTGCGTGTTTGAGGCCTCGACGCAGTTTTCTTGAGTCGAGCATGGAGGAGGGCGGAGCTGAGGCAGGGTTGCTGATACTGTGATGGCCACCATTCCCTGCAAGAAACAGAGTTGTTGAGGTTTGGAGAGTGATTTTTGGAGTAGTGAAGGGAGATGGAGATGGAGATGGAGATGGGACGGACCAGGACGTAGATGAAGGAGCCGGCGATGATGGTCCAGAACCTTCCGGCGAAGGAGTCGGCGAAGAAGGCGCCGATGACGGGTGTGAAGCTTGAGACTCCGGCGAAGTTTGAGAGGATGTTGGAGGCCTTCACGTTGGGGAGATTGAGGACTTGAGTTAGGTAGGTGATCATGTTGGCATGGAAACCCGCAGCCGCAAATTTGTCGCATGCTTCGTTTGCTGCATCGAGTATTCAAACTTGTGATCGTCTGTTAAAAGCTAAATGCACAATTAAGGGCGCGGATCCAGAACTTGATAGTATACTTGGCTACATGTTAATTCAACACAGAGATATTATAAATTGAATTCTTATTTCATGTGTACAACATTATCATTAGGGAAATCCGAAGCCGCGGTTTGTTTTATAATGTGATTATTACAAGATTGTTGTTATCACTTGGTCATATTAGATAAGAAAATGACTAAAAAGATTGTTGTTTCCAGCCCACCAGAATCCCTCCGACCCACTAGAAACAACGTTTTTCTATTTTGCATGGAAAGTATTATGTTTTGTAGATTATTTGACTTTTTAATAGTTAAATGTGGTCCACACAATTTTTATTATTACAGGAGGTGTCTTTTATAGTGGGACGTCCCTATAAGAAAAATGTGTTATTTATAGTGTTAAGATGAGAGTATTTTTATTTAGGAGTATTAAAATGACAATCATCATAGCAATTCAATGAACACACGCAATTAGTATAGTGAAAACGATAGATGCCTTTACCGTGAAAAGAATAGATAGATACCCCTCTGCATATATACACACATACAGCCTAATTAGCATATCATATAATACTTATTCTGGATTTTAACATAATTAGCAAATTTTACAATACAACTTTACATTTTTATACCTACTATCTTAATTTCCGTGCTCAATCCAATGAGATATTAATAATGGGACGGGAGTATATGAGATGTATGGAGACGTATTTTTTATGCTGTCACATGCCCTAGAAATCTCAGGTCCTTACCTTCACAGTTCAGAATAGACACACTATAAAGGTGGACTTACCAAGAATAATGAATCTGTGCTTGAGAGAGAGCAAAAATGCTACTACTACTAACCAAGAATCAGTCTGTTCAATAGCAAAACACACTTAAAAGAAGAGTTTTTTTTTTTTTTTTTTTTTTTTTTCTTCTGAACAAAAACATAATAAGGTGGGCTAACCAACAATTTATCTCCGAAGCCATAGATCGATAGATAAATAGAGAGAGAGAGAGAGAGAGAGAGAGAGAGAGAGAGAGAGGGAATGCAGAAGGAGCACTAACCAAGAATGAATGGCATTGTTCTAACACCACCAAGCTGCTTCTTTTTGTCTTTGACAACTTCTTCCTTCTTATCCTCATCTTCTCCATTTTCAGATTTCTTCTTCTTCTCTAACTCCTCCATTTTTCAAGTGTGGGATAGGAATGCTGCATACAACTACGTTTACTATTTATAACCATTCCGACCCCATAAAATACAAATTGACTACCTTTTATTTTATTTTCTTCCTTGTAGAGACTACGAATATTACAATATCTTCATTGATGGGTTCCACTCAAAAAAACAAAAAAAAAACAAAGGAGAGAGAGAGAGAGAGAGAGAGAGAGAAAGAGAGAGAGAGAGAGAGAGAGAGAGAGAGAGAGAGAGAGAGAGAGAGAGAGAGAGAGAGAGAAGGTTTGCTTAACATGTGATTGTTTGTGTCTCATGTATAATGCACATAGTTGCAGTCTCCTACTCAGTCTGTCTTTATTCAGAAAAAATGGTTCCTCATTATCTGTAATCGAGAAAGATTTATTCATATAAAATTCTCCATTGAAGATTGTTTGTCAACAAGTTGGTAAAATCCCTTTATCTCGGTACACTATACATTATCATCTAAATATATTCATGTGAAATGAACCTATCGTGGCATCCTATCTATGGATTATATTGCATTTTTAAGATAATATTTGCTTAAATTTGTTACTCAATTTTGTTCAAATTCATTTATGATAACTTGGCCAGTTTAGTTTTGGAAATCTTAGCCTATTTTTCTTTGTGAAATAAGTAGATCATTAATTCATTATCAAGACCCTTGTTTTGTTTATAGGAAACCCGCAGATGCTGATCAGAGAAACAAAATTTATTGATATATACTATCATTTTTTAATGATAAGAGGTGAAGAAAATTGGTAAATTTGCTGACATAATTGCTTACGTAAAAGTCATCAGAATGATTGGAGTTAATACTCCTACAACAGTACAAGAAACGCATCTTTGTATGGATGAAAGAAATAGTGATTTCTTTCATTTAAAATTTCAATGCCCTACTTTACTTTATATAAACAAATACACTCATTCAGCCTTGTTAATTCTAAAAAATATCTCTTTTGATTTTCTAAAAATCATGAATTATTCACAATTTTCTTCACATTGAGAAAATAGACGAAATAATTCGCTAAAAAATAGTAAAACTTTAGATCTTGTTCATTGTTCAATCTGTAGAACTTAACATTGAGTTGATAGAGTAGCAGCCGAGGCTCAACTCAACTCAACTTGATTACACACATAATAATGCTGGAAATAAAAGTGTTTCCTGATTCGCATCAGCTTCTGTCTTCACCTTACTGACAAAACGATCGGTACCATACATTATACATACCACCCACACCCAAAAACTTCTTCTCCATGCAAAATGTACGATACAATACTCCAGCATCACACGTGACTATTTATTTGCCTGATAAAGTCCGTCCAGTGAAACATCAACAGAAGAAGTGCAAAGAATTTTCAAGATTTCAACAGAAATCTTCTAAAATCTGGGAGAACCGTTGGGTGCATTTGAAGAAAGAGATGCAGTGACACCAACAAACAGGCAACAATATGCACATAGTATACTAATATTATGTTGCTGCAAGATGAATACAACTACAAACTTCGCTAAACCTTAAGGAAAGCAAGTTGTCATAGATTGACAGTTATACAAGGAAAGAAGTTTAACTTCCTAACAATTCAGAGTTACGAGTTATAAACCAGCATATGGAACTCAATAAGTAGCCAAGAGCCTACGTCAGCCTGGTATTAATCAACTTCCAAATCCAACTACAGAAATAATAACTGATTACTATAGAATTTGCATCTAACACTGCATGTCCAAGATCTATCTTGCGCTTTTAAAGCATCACAAGAAAAGGTACTCATACCTGCAATATGAGTTGAGATATCACAATATGGTATACATACAAACTTGAAAAAAAGTCATTTAATGTGTCAACATGATATACATATTAGTTTAATGATGAGAATGATACCGTACCATACAAATTAGTTTATGAGTGGAATGTCAAAAGTAAATATTTCAATGTTTGAAAATGCAAAAATGTACAAACTTTTCCATAAATGCAATAATGTACAAATTAACCTATTTCACATGCAGTGTGTGTGCAGGTGTGTGTTGGAATCTTCTTCCTTTTTGACTAAGCAGCCTCGATAATGACGAAATAAAAGCTGAAGATTTTTTTTTAAAAAAGCTGAAGATATTTAAAAAAAAAAAACTTCCCTCATACATGCATGCAAAACAAAAACCTGAAGATATTAAAAAAACCTCAAGATATTATCGAAAACAAAAACCTGAAGATATTAAAAAAAAATCTCATGCATGCATGCATGAAGCCGAGAAATTGAATTTAATTGATATTTTCGTAAATTTAATTGTAATATTTTCAATAAATTTAATTTATGAAATTTCGTCGATTCAATATATGAATTTCGTTAATTTAATTTATGGAATGTTGTAAATTTAATTTAAGGAATTTTGTTAATTTAATTTAGCTAAATTTGTTAATTTTTATTTAGGGAATTTCTTTAATTTAGGCAATTTCGTTAATTGAATGTAGACAATTTCGATAATTTAATTTAGGCAATTTCATTAATTTAATTTAGGCAATTTCGTTAATTTAATTTAGACAATTTCGATAATTTAATTTAGGCAATTTCATTAATTTAATTTAGTCAATTTCGTTAATTTAATTTACGCAATTTCGATAATTTAATTTAGGCAATTTCATTAATTTAATTTATGCAATTTCGTTAATTTAATTAGGCAATTTCGATAATATAATTTAGGCAATTTCATTAATTTAATAAGTGCAATTTCGTTAATAATACGTAGATATTTACTCCTCAAATCAAGCAAAATCATATGTGGATATTTACCCCTCAAATCAAGCAAAAATCATACGTAAAATCAAGCAAAAATCAATCGTAACAAATTATGGAATACGTATATATTATGTTGGGTTATGAGTTAGTAGATGATATTCAGCAGATAGTGGGTTAAAATAATATTGGGGGAAATCATAGTAGCACTATGGAATTGAAGATCCCAAAACCCAGCCGATATCAGTAGTGTGGTGTCAATAGGATTAGCTGATGTATAGGCTACACTGCTTTTGATTTATTTATTTATTTATCATTTTTGTCTAAGTCATATACGGGGTAAAATGCTGGATTGATCTTCTGTCGAAGTTACTTTCCAAAACCCCATGTCATCAGTGTAAGAGCCTGCGTTCTTGAGTCATCAGCTGATCTCCGCCTCAGTAGAAGACATCTCATCAGCTGACAGACATCAGCAGAAGAACTCTATGTAAGCTCAGTACCTTCGCAGTCATCAGCTGACCACACAAGAGAATCTCTCTTGTCAGCCGACTCAGACGAAGAAGACAGAGACTACTTCAAGTCTACTGTATCCCACAGGAAAAGACCCAGCTGTTAAAGTCATTTCGAAAGTCAGCAGAAGACCATACGAGGATTAGGGAGAGTCAACTCCGATGTCTGACACAATCTCACCTACCACAAACCTCGACCAATGAGAAGCCGTCAACGCGATATCTGCTCTGACCAACTAAAGCTGCTCTCATGTACAGTATCAACAACTCTGCTGCAACAATTCGAATTTATGGTCGTTTTCTTTGGAAGGTTGTGACACGTGGCATCGTCATCTCCAACGGACATATGCATGTTTCACGACTATAAATAGAGAAGAAAATCCGAGCTTCACGTACGGGATATCAAGGGAAAACGCTCAAAGCTTTCAAGCAACTCTAGCGCATTCAAGATCAATCCAGCGAAGAACTTGCCCAATAGAATATCATTAGTTCTTCTCTCTAGAGTTCTTTAGATCCCTCTTCTCTAGCTAAGCTTATTGCCATATCTATAGCTTAGAAATTCGAAGGAGTTCACTTTTAGTGATTTTTCTTACTGTAAGAACTCCTTCCTAGTTGGAGATTATCCCCTCCCCTTCAAACCTCGGTTTGATTTGTAAAGTCGCTAAGGACTATAACTTAGAAGGGTCTGTCCAATGCACAGATTCCTTGCTGAGGCTTGCTCAGAAAAATCAACAAGACCTCCTGTTCAGCAAGACCGTGGACGTAGGATCTTGCGTATCCGAACCAAGTTAAAAATTGCTTGTGTTATTTACGGATTTACTGCATAGCTTACAACTGATCACAAAATCATATTCTGCATAAAACGTATTTTCAAAGCGCACTAGCCAAAATAATTTATCTTGCGAAATCACGTTTTCAAACTGAGACGAATCTTCGGGCCCCACACTCTTATCCGCACGACGTCTCCGACTGAGTTTCAAGTACTGACAAAAGTTAGTAGGAGCGCTTAGTAGTTGGCACACTTCTGACCCGCGATCGAAGGTTACTATTTGACACTGTTCATCAGTTGCAACCTACAGCTCAGCTGTCCTTCGCGTTTGAGAAAAGAAACTGTGCTCAGGTGTATTCACCCCCCCCCTCTACACCTGACTATCGTCTCCGGACCAACAATTGGTATCAGAGCCACGGTGTTCTTCTGATCATCGGTTTTGTAACTACTGGTCTTCTCGAACAGATCCTGAAAACGTTTTTCACTGCACAAGCATCTCTTCATACATCTTATACTCTTACCCATGATGTCTGATATGTCAGGTATTCGGATGGTACCGATGTTCTTAGTAGAGAACTATACGGTATGGCGTGTGAGAATGGAGTCGCACCTCACATCGTTGCATGACAGCATGACGGACGTCCTTGAGACAGGACCCATCATTCCCATGATCGACAGCGTACAATTTGCTGAAGCGGAAGGTGTAGGAGCACAGACTGGTGCCAAAGTCGCCAAAGAAAAATCAGCCTTCACGCCGGAAGAGAAAAAGCTGCACAACCTCGACCGAGTTACGCGGAATGCAATCCTGACAACGCTCAGTGATTCTCACCTCGGGAGGGTGCAAGACTGCAAAATAGCAAAAGAACTCTGGGATGCCCTGGTTGTACTGAGCCAAGGAACCCCGCAGATTAAAGAAAATAAGCTCGAATTGGAGCTTCAGAAGTTCGACACATTTGCCATGGAGTCCAATGAAACCATTGACGAGCTAAGCGTCAGATTTACTAATCAGATCAATGTGATCAATGGACTGGGGAGGACGTTCACCAACAAAGAAATGAACACCAAGATCCTAAGAGCGCTACCTCAACAAAGTGGCTTCCTTTTGCTACTTATTTACGACGCTCTGATCTTAATGCTCTAACTCCTGATGTTATCTTTTCAGAATTAAAGACAGAGGAATTTGAGCACAGCCTACCCCAACGATGTTCAAGCGCTCCAGCTGACACACAGATTGATCATGCTTTTAAAGCAACAGTTAGCAAAAGTGGAGTCAAACTCATTTCTTCCAGCAATGCAGTAGCCACAATAGAAGCAAAGTCCTCTGAGACTTCAGGCCCTGACCAACTAGCACTGATGGCTCTCAAATATCAAAGAGAAAAGGAGAAAGTCAGAAAGCTGAAGAAATACAACAGAGATTCCCCCCTCAGGTAAGAAAGATTATCGAAAAAGGGAAGAATCTAAACCTTCTACTGATTGCAGGAACACAGAGCCTGCTGCTAGTCCATCAAATGACTCAGCTGGAAAGAGCAGCAAATCAATTGTGTGCTACAACTACAAGAAAGAGGGACATTATCAGTACGACTGTCCCGAACTCTCAGCTGTTCAAAGAGCAGAACGGCAGGCCAGGCGCGAAAAATTTTCCCGAAGGAGGCAGGCCTACATAGCCGAAGAGATATCCGATGACTCAATCGAGGAAGATACATTCATGTATTCTTCTGAGGACGAAGCTGCATTTGTCGCCACTGAGATCGGAGAAATAGATCCTGAAGAAACCGCTGAATACTGTCTGATGGCCGGAGAAGAGGCTGAGGTAAATTCTAAACTTAATATAACCTCTTCTTCACACAGCACACACGACACGTGCTCGGTCACAAGCCTACGATGATCTACTAGAGGAGCAGATTCAGCTGAGCAGAGAGTTCAGTAGAACCATTCAGGAACTGGAACAGGTAAAGGCTGAAAATCAGAGACTTTCTTCTGATTGTCAGGTCTCGACTGATTCAGAGAATCTGGTTGCGAGACTCAAGGAAGAGATTAAATCTCTTACGACTAAGTCTCAGCTTCAAGAAACTCATATATCAGTTCTGACCAAGGACAATTCTGAGAAAGATACTGAAATAGCCCGACTCAGTCAGAAGCTCGCAGAGGTTGAAAAGGATTATGAGTCACTTCGAAGAAGTGATGAAGTCTGGCGAGGACTAATGACTGACTAGTACCTAGGAGCAAAGGAGAAGTTGGAAAGCATGCTCAGAGCTCAAAGGCCACTAGCCATGAAAGAAGGACTTGGTTATACTCATGAAGCTTCCACTTCAAAGAGCTCAGAAATGCTGGTTGATAGGTTCGTCAGAGGTAAAGTTCAGGCTACTGACTCAACACCTCAGGCGAAGAATAAACAGAAGATAATTGCACCTCAGCTGAGCAACAAGAAGCAACTGACCAGAGGTTCCATCCCCAGGACACCACGATCAAACTCAGGGGGAACTAAGAAGGTCAGGTGGGCAGAACAGTACAGTGAACCACTATATGAACATCCAGCTCAGTATGGTTCGTACTACTATGTGCCCAAGGTCAGGAGAAACACAAGGCCTCAGAAGAAGAAAGCTCCTGAACCCAAAATCGTCAAAAAGTCAGTATCTCCAAGTCCTGTGGAGAAGAAAGCTGACAAGGTTCAGAAGAAGAAGTCTCAGACTTCTAAGGTCCCTAGACAGATATGGGTTCCGAAATCACCCACTAACATGTAAGGACCCAACTGAACCAAAGGGTACCTAAAAATGTTTCTGTTTTGCAGGTGCATAAGGACCCTTGGATTGTGGACAACGGGTGCTCAAGACACATGACATATCAAAAGATCCTGCTGACCAACTACGTACAAGAAGATGGTCCCAGAATTGAGTTTGGTGACAACTCTAAAAGCTATACAAGGGGATACAGAACACTGAATATTGGGACTGCCTCAGTTCCAAGAGTAACATATGTAGAAGGACTTCAACATAATCTCCTTTCTGTCAGTCAATTCTACGACAATCTAAACAGAGTTATCTTTGACGCTGGTTTCTGTGATATTGTTGATAAATCTACAGGGAAAACAGTGTTATCAGGTTCACGGAGGAAGAATATCTATGTTGCAAACTGGAAAACCGCAGAACCTGAGGCTTGCTTACTCGCACAGACGAAATCCAGTGACAAGACAGGATGGCTGTGGCACAAGAGACTTAGCCACCTGAACTTCAAGACTATGAACAAGCTAGCCAAGAACTCTAAAGTCAGAGGACTGCCCAACGAATCATTTATCAAAGACAGAAATTGTGAAGCATGTTTGAAGGGAAAGCAGACAAAGAAAAACAATCCACCAATTTCGTCACCTTCCACTGATGGAATCCTTCAACTGCTGCACATGGACCTATTCGGGCCAGTCTCTCCAGTGACTATAAGAGGCAAGAAGTATGCCCTAGACGTTATTGACGACTACTCGAGATATACTTGGGTTATCTTCATAGCCAACAAATCTGATGTCCAGACTGAGCTGCCCAATCTACTAAGGAAACTCAGTGTGGAAAAGGACATCAAGATACAAAGAATTCGCTTAGACAGAGGAACATAATTTCTCAGCTCAGTAGTTAAAGAGTACTGCGATAAAGAGGGAATTCAGCACGAGACATCAGCAGCTCGCACTCCTCAGCAGAACGGACTTGCTGAACGTAAAAACAGAACACTCAAAGAAGCAGCAAGAACGCTCCTAGCAGACTCTGGACTACCCTCAAAGTTCTGGGCTGATGCTACTGACACCGCCTGCTACACTCAGAATCACTCACTGCTTACACAGCAACACATGAAGACACCCTACGAACTATGGAAAGGGAGAATTCCTTCTATTTCTCATTTTCATATCTTTGGTTGTCCTTGCTTTATCCACAATAATGGGAAAGATCAGTTGAAGGTCTTTGATAGAAAATCTGATCAAGGAGTATTCTTAGGATACTCTCGAGTCAGTAAAGCCTTTAGAGTCTTTAACTGTCGAACTCTTTGCGTGGAGGAAAGCCCTCATGTTGTCTTTGATGAGTTTGTTACTGAGGATAGGAAAACTACAAAGACAAACACTGGAGATGTCAGCAGCAAGCTACAGGATCTCACACTAAACGACAAAGCCGAAAAGATCCAGCATTGTTGGGATGATGAGTCAGACGATGAAGAAATACAGACTCAACCAACAGGCGATGTAGCTGACCTGGTTGATTCTAATGAACATAATCAACAACAGGTAACAACGGTCGATGAGGAAGCCCTTGTGGTAACTGAGACCTCTACTGAGAATATTAACTCAGGGGGAACAACTAATGTTCCTGAGCTAAGTGCCCCTGAACCTGGAAACTCAGTAGATCCTAACCTTCTTACTGAACTGCTACAGTCACATAATAGTACGACTGAAATGCCTAACACACCTACTGACTGTGCAGAAGTAGTATCAGAAGAAGAAGCCAGACTCAGACGATCATGGCTCGACGCTCATTCTTCAGATCTCATTATAAGAGATCCATCAGCAACCATCAGGACAAGATCTAGATTAAGTCAAGGAGAAAGCTCACTCTATTCTTGTTTCTTGTCTACAGAAGAACCTCAGTCAAAATTGGACGCACTCAACGATGCTGACTGGATCATTGCCATGCAAGAAGAGCTGAACCAGTTCGTTAGAAACGAAGTTTGGGAGCTTGTTGACAGACCTAGACATCAGCACGTGATTGGTACTAAGGGGGGGTTTTTAAGAACAAGCGCGATGAAAACAACGTCATTATCAGAAACAAAGCTAGACTAGTTGCCAAGGGATACTGTCAAGCAGAAGGAATCGACTTTGATGAAACATTCGCTCCAGTCGCCAGATTAGAAGCCATTCGTCTGTTCCTAGCTTATGCAACACATCAGAGATTCAAAGTATATCAGATGGATGTGAAGTCAGCTTTTCTGAACGGCGTGCTGAAGGAAGAAGTCTATGTGGAACAACCGCCCGGTTTTCAGCAGGGACATCAGGTGTATAGACTTAGGAAAGCTCTGTATGGGTTAAAACAAGCACCCAGGGCTTGGTATGATACCCTATCAGACTTTCTACTTCAGAAAGGTTTTCAGAAGGGGACAGTAGATCGCACCCTGTTCAACATAAAGTGAGGAGATGACATTTTACTGGTGCAAATCTACGTGGACGACATCATTTTTGGTTGCAGAAACGTGACTATATGTCAACAATTCGAGAAAATGATGAAGGAGACATTCGAGATGTCTATGATGGGAGAGATGAACTACTTCCTTGGATTTCAAGTAAAGCAATCACCTGAAGGAATTTTCATCAATCAAGCCAAATACACTCGAGATCTTCTCAAAAGATTCGGATGCGATTCAAGCAAGCCAGTCAAGATCCCTATGAATACTAATTTCAAAATTGATCTAGACAAAGAGGGAGTTTCTGTTAACTCTACTGATTACAGAGCCATTATTGGTTCCTTATTATATTTAACAGCAAACAGACCTGACATAACTTATGCTGTAGGTGTATGTGCAAGATTTCAAGCGAATCCCAAGCGGAGTCATCTAGACTCAGCAAAGAAGATTCTGCGATATCTGAAAGGAACACCTGACGCAGGGTTATGGTATTCTACTGATGATAATCTTATACTGACAGGTTATTCTGATGCTGATTATGCAGGATGCAGGATAGATCGAAAGTCAACTTCAGGAACATGTCAGTTCCTAGGCAGCAAGCTAATATCTTAGTTTTCAAAGAAACAGCATTCAGTGGCAACGTCCACTACTGAAGCTGAGTACATGGCTGCTGGAAGTTGTTGTGCCCCTGATCCTTTGGCTTCGACGAAGAATCGAGAGACTATGGGATAACTCAGGATGAAGTGCCCATCTACTGTGACTCCACAAGTGCTATTGCTATAACTCAGAATCCAGTTCTTCATACGAGATGCAAGCACGTGGATATTCGACACCACTTCATCAGAGACCATGTCGAGAAGAAGGATATCAAAATGGAGAAAATCCATACTGATAAGCAAAGGGCAGACATACTGACCAAGCCACTAGCTGAGAACAGATTCAGAGAATTATCAGTTGAGCTAGGTCTACTGGATCCTACTGAACCGTGTCAGTAGTACACAACAAATGGTATCAGCAGAAACCAACAATTGATATCGAGATGAAAGATCAGTACGACATGTCAAATACTCAGTACAATGATTCAGTCGGGTGAATCGAACTGTACACAGTAAGGGGGAACATGTCTATCAGCCCATCATATGTCCTCCTAAGTCTAAACGGTAACCAGCTGATCGAAAAAGTTCAGCTGAAGAGGTTTACGTAGCTTTACATACTTAACGCTATCAGAAGCATGCTCACATTTATTATATCAGTCGCTTGTACTCAGTAGTTAATGAGCATTTATTTCCCGCCATTAAAACTTTTAAGGTTTAAGTCAGTAGGAAACCGTTTTCATTTAATAGACTTAGACTTTAATGCTGCCTGCAGCGCATTTAATGCATGTCTTCTCACCTTACTTTAAACTGCGCATTTCCTACGTGGGTCTAGGATAGAGGCGGCCTATGTAATCATTCCTTTATAACATCTAATCACAACGGTCTATGTAAAAATGTAAGATTAACCTTAGCCGTTGGATTAAAACTGATTGATTTGCATATCTTTTAAAACCCTTGTGTTTCCGCCCTAATCCCACTTTTCGCCATTTTCGAATTTCAAGAGCTTTTTCTTCGCGTTCAGTTTCTCAAACTCAAACTGTTCTGCATTTTATTTCCAAGCTCTCTGTTATTCGATAATTTCTTGAATTCTGTTTTAAACTCTACTGACTTACTCTATTTTCAAGTGCTAATGAGTTTTTCGCAGATACTCATGGCGATGGTAATGACCCCACCGCAAATCGATGATATTATCAAATCGCGTATCCAGTTCGAGCCTACGATGGCTCTGCACCAGGCGGATATTCCATATCTTGAGCCCATCTTCGCGGCTCTCGAAGCATCCGGACTCGAGCTCCTTATCTCGAAGCACCCCAGAGCTTATCTGCCTCGACAATTTGCAGAAGTCTATTACAACTGGAGATCCATAGAAGATACAGGCGCAGAGGAATCCTGTTTTTCTTATATGAAGGAAGTAATCCCTCAGACTTGGGAAGCCAGTCATCAATCTCCGAGCCGCCGTGGAATTAACCTTTGATCTTCCAGCTCGTGGAGTCTCACCCATTGGATATAAGGAGAAGGAGATTAACTCCTATGTCCAGAAGTTCTGCGGCAGAGACGACGTTGTCTTCAAAACAGTGCTGCCAAAGAATCAGTTGTTACCAGAGTACCGCGGGCTCGCCTACATTGTGACGCATATACTTTCGAGCGCCGCCGGCTCATTTGATCAGTTGTCCAAGCCCCGTCTTCAATTGATGATGATAATAGATAACGGAGTCCAAGTCAACTGGACGGATTACTATGTCGCTGAGCTTAAAGCTCAGGCTCAGAAGTTCGCAGCCACACCCACAGGAGAGAGGAGACTTATTAGTGTGGGAAAGCTGTTGTACGGAACAAAGATGTCCGTACTGATCGAAGAATCAGTATCGAATCACTCAGCCTTTGTTGATTCAAGATACTTTGACAGCAAGCTCATCAAGTTCAAAACTAGAGCCGCTGCTGAAAAGTCTATCGGACGAGGGCCACCTGAACAGAAACGTGTCACATCTGACTTGCCCCCTCGTGCCGACCCACCCAAGAGGAAGAGGCTCAGCAAAACTGGACCTTCTAAGGTTCCAGCAAAACCTGCCTCTCCTCCACCCACTCAGGAGGAACCAATACTTGATGCGGACACTGGCATAGAAGGTGCCACCTTGAAGGACAAGGTCCAGCGCATCAGTTCTGAAGAGACCCAGTCGGACACTGCCGGACCGACTGAGGAAACTTCCTCTGAATGGACGACCTTGCACTCAACCCGCCTCCGAGCCACTGGAGAGGTCAGTGCTCAGATCCCCGTGATTGCCGAACACCGGGATCTGGTCGAAATTGCTATAAGGGTGAGGACTCAAATGCTATTGAGATTCCTCAGCTGGGACGTCCTTGAGGAGCTTATTAGGACGTAGTCAGCTTTGTCCCTACTGACAGAAGAACAGAGCTTGCAATCAGCCATTGGGTTTGGGGAACCCGCTGATCTAGCGTCATTCGAGGATCTTCGCGCTGCTATGCTCTATCTACTGAGCTTAAGATCCTCAGAACCTGTCAACAGCCCTTCGCCTCCATCTCATCACGATGACAACGATGACAATGATGATGATGATGACATGGATCAGGCACCACCCAAGGAAGCAGATTTGGGAGGATCTGCAGAGGGTAACACTCCCCGCAAGCAGGGCAAATCACCACCACCTTCTACATCAGGTGATGCCCCGGTTGCCTCGAAGCCGAGTCGAGCGCAACAACTCGCGACATCTGAGCAGAGGCTCGGGACCAGCAGCTATCAGATAAAACCCATTGGTTCCGTGACCTCCAAGTCAGTCAACAAAGCCATCAGGCGACAGGGAGACAAAAATCGTCTCCTTGCCAAGGACGTACATCTCAAGTGGTCTCAGTACACGAAGGCCCAGAATGAGAAAGTTGACCGACTTGCAGCAGAGGTGAAGAAGGTCTCAGAAGCTCCTACTCCTTCTGCCAATATTCAGGAGATAGTCGGACCGCCCTCGCAGCTCAGAAGGCGGACTTAGCCGCTCAGAGTCAGCAGCTCCTACTACTCTAGCAGAAATCATTCTCTGAAAAGCTGACTCAGAGTCTTGCGGCAGTCCAAGCCACAATGGACGAGCGCAACAAAGTGGCCTTCTCCTGCCTTCAAACAGCTATAAAACAACAGGCGGAGGCCCTCAAGCTCATTCAGAAGGAGATGACAGAATCTCATGATGAGTCTCTCCTAAAACTGAGACAGGAGTCCGCAACACAAATCAAACACATACGTGCTGACCAGGAGAAAGATTGGGAGCACTATTGCGACGTTGTCAAAGACTTCGAAACAACCGCCACCTCCATTAAGAATATATGCTACAATCTGGAGAAGGAGGTAACTGCCATCCGCACTCGCCTCTCCCTGGCTGATGATGCCAAAAAGGGGGAAGGAGTAGAGGAAGAAGAGAAAGCTGAGGCGGATCAGGCTCAGGCGGAAGAAGGACCAGAGGTCCTAGTAATAACGAAGGGGGAAGGTTCAGCTGATCAAGCTGGAACCAGCTCAGTACCCCCTCCCGAAATCGTCCAAGTCCCAGATGTCCAAACATCAACTATGGCTGAGCCAGCCGCAGAATCCTCGGCTCAGCATATCGAGGAGATCGCACAGTTCGTCGATCAGGAGGACGAGCCACTGCCACCACGAAGGCCGGGGAAGGAGATTACTACTAAAACAACTCCTCCACCTTCCCCGACTGCTATGTTCAAATCCAAGGCAGAGCAGGAGGCATTCGATCAGCGTGTTGCTCAGAAACTGCAAGATGAGCTGAACTATGAGCAGCAAATCGAAGAGGAAATTAAAAAGGCAAAGAAGCCCATGAAGCTTACTGGAAAAATCACGAAAGCAAAAGCCAAATTGCTCCTGGAAGAACAAAAGAGAAAAGCTCAGGAGGAGCTAGCTAAAGCTTCTGCCGCTGACACTCAGCCCTTGGCTCAGAGTACTGATATACAAACACTCACTCCACAACAAGAGGCAGAAGACAGAGCCACCTGGGAGGCTACGCTGAAAGGACTGAATCTCCGGAGAGGAGACACTAGATCAGCAGCCCTTAGAGAAAAGAAGAGATTGGAAGATATGGCCAAGATCATAGAGATGACTGATAAGATGGCCAGTGAACCAGTCATCGACTGGAAGAAGCAAATTCCAAGGTCATCCAAGTACTACAGGAGAGGCGCTCCCAAAGGAACTTATCTGAAGAAAACCCCTCCTCCTCATGTAGACAAATGGGTACCTTTGGAGCTAAACGAGCAATGGGAGGAACTGAAGGAGGAATTCATCAAAGGATACTATGTATGGGGTTTCTATCCTTCTGGGATCCCAGCTGATCAACTGTTCGACGAATTTATTCATCAGTATAATGCCCGGCTCAGAGCTCAACTTCTGCTGATCCTAGAAAGGGAGAAGCTACCTCTCAGAGCCCCTGCATTCAGACGCATCCCTCCTCCAAGGACGACTCGTGGCGTATTATGCACGAAGGAGATAGAAGACGAGATCAAAGCAACAGCTTATCACCATGACCTTAGTTCTGATCTACCTGCTGATCTCGAGGAAATCTAAACTCTGCGCGCAAGGATCTATAAATACTATGGTTTGGACCCTCCAGCTGATAGGTCTGCAGATTTCAGGAGCAGAACCAAGAAGTTCAGACGTCAGCAATAGTCTTCTAATCCTTTCCTTCTTATGTATAGAGATAGGAACCTTGTAATGTACTTGCTCATATATATCAGTTCCTATTTCTAGCCAGACAATTACTCATTGTCTTACGACCCTTGTTTTTGTTTGTGTTATCACAACTGATCATTGAAGTGATCTGACACACACTCACATATAACCATTTCTCTGTTTTTGCCTATCTCTCAACTGCTGAACTCATTAAGGTTAACTGATTCAGTTTTACTGAAGTCTATCTATATCAGTAGTTTAGTATCTTTTCTTTAATGTTCTATAGAAGTTTTGGCATCATCAATTAGGGGGAAATTGTTGGGTTATGAGTCAGTAGATGATATTCAGCAGATAGTGGGTTAAAATAATATTGGGGGAAATCATACTAGCACTATGGAATTGAAGATCCCAAAACCCAGCTGATATCAGTAGTGTGGTGTCAATAGGATTAGCTGATGTATAGGCTAGACTGCTTTTGATTTATTTATTTATTTATCCTTTTTGTCTAAGTCCTGTACGGGGTAAAATGTTGGATTGATCTTCTATCGAAGTTACTTTCCAAAACCCCATGTCATCAGTGTAAGAGCCTGCGTTCTTGAGTCATCAGCTGATCTCCGCCTCAGTAGAAGACATCTCATCAGCTGACAGACATCAGCAGAAGAACTCTATGCAAGCTCAGTACCTTCGCAGTCATCAGCTGACCACACAAGAGAATCTCTCTTGTCAGCCGACTCAGACGAAGAAGACAGAGACTACTTCAAGTCTACTGTATCCCACAGGAAACGACCCAGCTGTTAAAGTCATTTCAAAAGTCAGCAGAAGACCATACGAGGATTAGGGAGAGTCAACTCCGATGTCTGACACAATCTCACCTACCACAAACCTCGACCAATGAGAAGCCGTCAACGCGATATCTGCTCTGACAAACTAAAGCTGCTCTCATGTACAGTATCAACAACTCTGCTGCAACAATTCGAATTTATGACCATTTTCTTTGGAAGGTTGTGACACGTGGCATCGTCGTCTCCAACGGACATATGCCTGTTTCACGACTATAAATAGAGAAGAAAATCCGAGCTTCACGCACGGGATATCAAGGGAAAACGCTCAAAGCTTTCAAGCAACTCTAGCGCATTCAAAATCAATCCAGCGAAGAACTTGCCCAATAGAATATCATTAGTTCTTCTCTCTAGAGTTCTTTAGATCCCTCTTCTCTAGCTAAGCTCATTGTCATATCTATAGCTTAGAAATTCGAAGGAGTTCACTTTTAGTGATTGTTCTTACTGTAAGAACTCCTTCCTAGTTGGAGATTATCCCCTCCCCTTCAAACCTCGGTTTGATTTGTAAAGTCGCTAAGGACTATAACTTAGAAGGGTCTGTCCAATGCACAGATTCCTTGCTGAGGCTTGCTCAGAAAAATCAACAAGACCTCCTGTTCAGCAGGACCGTGGAAGTAGGATCTTGCGTATCCGAACCACATTAAAAATTGCTTGTGTTATTTACGGTTTTACTGCATAGCTTACAACTGATCACAAAATCATATTCTGCATAAAACGTATTTTCAAAGCGCACTAGCCAAAATAATTTAACTTGAGAAATCACGTTTTCAAACTGAGACGAATATCCGGGCCCCACACTCTTATCCGCACGACGTCTCCGACTAAGTTTCAAGTACTAACAAAAGTCAGTAGGAGAGCTCAGTAGTTGACACACTTCTGACCCGCGATCGAAGGTTACTATTTGGCAATGTTCATCAGTTGCAACCTACAGCTCAGTTGTCCTTCGCGTTTGAGAAAAGAAAATGTGCTCAGGTGTATTCACCCCCCCCTCTACACCTGACTATCGTCTCCGGACCAACATATTAACCTAAAATCAAGCAAAAATCATACGTAGATATTTACCCTCAAATCAAGCAAAATCAAGCATAAAATATAATGCCCTCAAATCAAGGAAAATCAAGCAAAAAATATAACGCCCTCAAATCAAGCAAAATCATACGTAGATATTTACCTAAAGATTGTTTCACCTAAAATACGTAGATATTTACATAATAATACGTACATATTTACCTAAAATCAAGCAAAAAATATAACAAATTATGGAATAGGGTAACCTTTAAAATTGTTTCACCCTAGACAAGCGCCCTCAAACCCTCGCTCTCTCGCTCCCTCTCGTTCTCTCTCTCGCGTTGTCTCGCTCTCTCGCTCCCTCCCTCTCGTTCTCTCTTTCGTGTTGTCTCGCTCTCTCGCTCCCTCTCGTTCTCTCTCTCTCTCTCTCTCTCTCTCGCTCGCTCCCTCTTGCTCTCTTTAAGTTCTATTTCATGGAAGAATATAACTGTGTTGCATATGAAGAGGAAAAGAATCAGATTTCTCTCCTACTGTGTATAGAGTTCAGTTTTTTCTGCATCTATGTGTTGCATGTGACTCTGAAAAAGGTAAGTGAATATCTTTGTGTCTACATCTCTCTTTATCTCGCTCTCTCGCTCTATCTCTTTCCAGATTTTTTTTCTCTCTAAATAGTTCATGTACTGTATGATTCTTGATTAAAAAAAATAATAAAATAAAACAACTGCTGGACGAAAATATTCTGCATGCATGAGGACGAAAATATTGTGCATGCATGAAGACAAAAAATTGAAACAGGATGCTCAGGACGAAAATTATTTGCAGAGGACATTAACATGCATGAGGACGAAATGGAGGCTGGACCTTGCATGCATGAAGGCAAAAAAAAATACCACCAGCTCAACATCTCATGTGAGAGATTAAAGTAAGAGGAGAGAGAAGGTTAAATCAAGTACAAAAACAAGACATTTGTTGCAAAAGTAGGAGGAGAGAGAAGAAACCTATTAACCTAGGTACATTTATAGGTTTTAAAAGTAAAAATGTATTCCCCCTGTCCCGCTATTTCTGTCCTACTTGCCTAATCGGGTTGTCCCGCTATTTCTGTCCTCTTTCCTAAAATAGTAAAAATTAATTTTAAACATAAAATGAAGTGAGTCCCCCTTACTCACTACTCAACCCCCACATTCTTATACTCTTTCTCTTCAAAAATCTATCTCTCACTCGATTATGTTCCGCTCCGAACTCAGAAAATTATGATTTTTATCTTTTTGAAAACTTTAGATTATTTCTTCAAATACAATATAAAAAAATATCAAAAATAAAAATCGATTGCATTTCACTAGCCTTGCAAAAATTTGGATAATTCTCATTTCTTTCCACCAACCACTCCTCGAAAACTGTGTCATTTTCTTTATACAATTAAAACTCATAAAATACACACTAAATTAAAATTTCTTAATCTCCGTACCGAAGTCAACTGGGACGTTTTTAGCGGGAAGGAGGGAGTATATTTTTGCAACTATGGAATCTCATGTACATTTTTGCATTTTCACATGTTTGATTTGTACATTTTTGCACGTCCCCTTAGTTTATTGCAACAAAGGATGCAAGTGTACAGACATAAATCCGTATGATGCCAATTTAGTCGACGAGAAAGGGGAAAATAGTTCATGATAAACTACACTTATGAGAAAAGGATCCGCATTTTAAAACCTATTGGAATACTCGAAACTTTCAGTTGATCCAACCAATACAGAAACTCCCAAGCCCTCTCAATTGAAATCTCTGAGTCTTTTCTTTAGCACGTCCATGGACTTCTTTCTGGCACTTTGCCTATTCGAAAGGCTGCCAAAAATCCCATCAGATGCATCCTTGTACTTCTCACAGATGGTAGCCACCTTTTTATAGTCCAACGTGTTGTAGTTCTTCTCTCTTATCACAGGATTCATAAAGTTTTCAGGCTGGCTGCTCAACAGAAGGTTAATCAGTTGTCTGGCTTCGATTAAGCAGCTCTCGAAGCTCCCATCGCTGTATATTTCATGCAATCCAGTCGAGTGAAACCTCTCTTCTGCAAAAGATTCCAACGCCTTCAAGTCCATGTTGAGTGACATGACTGCGTTAACGCTAAACCTCTTTATACTATCGCTCAGAAAAGTCCCGACGATAGAGTTGGATATATGGTCTAGAGCCCCACTCCCTACCTTGTACAAAGCATCCAAAGGTAGGATTTGCTGAGCAGTTGACATAACCGTGTCAAGATATATCACAACCTCGTTGATGTACTCGTTTCCAAGCCCGGTTGTCTCTTCTGATGTCCAGTTTACATTTTCTGTAAGTTTCATGAATTCATCTAACTTGGAGTTGACCAAAGTCAGAAGGGCCATATAAGCAGCATCTCTGGAGGTTTTAAGGACAATCTTGGCCGTTAAACCATATTGTGGTCGGTCGATTGATCTGACCGGTATCCCACATTGTTGAGCAGCATGCTGGATGAAATAATCACAAGCCCTCTCTAGAACAGATATGTTAGCAGCAATCTGCATTGCCTGAGATACGCCGGTTGTACCGCTGTGGATTGTCGAAAGTAAGGCCTCATTCACTACATCAATCAAGAGTTTATCGAGATACTTACGCACAAAGTCAAAGTAATCCATATGTGCACCATAAGACAAGTAATTAACCGAATCCTTGATAAATGAACGAACAATGCGACAGCAATCAGGTACCATGGATGAAAAGGGAGCAATGTAAGGGAATGCCGGCATTATATCTGAAGTTTGAAGATGAAAAAGGAGTACATTTGCTTGGTACTCAGACTCCTTTTTCATCACCATCTGCTCATATGTATCACTAGCAAGGATATCACCGATTTGTTGCTGGCACTCTGCTAGGAGAAGCTCGTGGTATTTCTCACGGCTACTGTTCAAAGTTTCAAGAATTGGAGCAACATCATAACCATATTGTCTCAGAGTTGCTCCAAAAAGTGTCACATAATCCTTGACAAGGAGAAGATGGCTAGCTGCATCCATATGGGAGAATTGTTCATCCAAGATTGAAGTTACTTTAGCCACTGCCATTTCCCACATCAACTCAAGATCAGTTGGCAACAGCAGCCCCCCGGCAGTCCTCAGAACCCGATCTTCTACTATAAAATACCCAGCAATATGAGCCAAAAAGGTCTGGTGTGATTCAAGGAAAGGCTGGTGAGTTGGAATCTGTAAGTCTGATTTCAGCTGCAGAGATCGATTCTTGTTATAGTATTCACGACAACGTTCTTTGATCCCAAGGCAATCATGGATATGATATGCTCGATAAAGTGGGGTTAGATCGAATTTCAGAATAGAATTCTCATCAATCTCTTCAACATCTAATGCGTAGGTGAAATCCTCTATACCTAAGCAACTTTGTTCCTCAGCTTTCCTTTGACGAGCAAGTATATCCTCTTCTCTCTGACGAGCAGAAGCAGCATATCCTATAGCAGTCTGCCCAATATTCTTTGCTGAACTCCTTACGTTAACTAACCACTCATTAACTTCGGTGCACACCCTCTTCTCAATATATGATTTCAGCAAGGGTATCCTCTTTGCTATCAGCATCTTTAAAGCCTTAGCAGGTATGTTCTGCAAATACCTCTTCTCAATCAGATCAACGGCTTTTAAAGCTGGATAGAACTGCCCTTCAGATATGTGATTATTACACTTCACACAGAGATCCAACACTTGTACACAGTTCTTCGACATCTTAATGGCCTCATTAACATTCTTCTTGATTGTATAGGATTCAAGAAGCTCTTCAAGATTCGAAAGCAAGGAACTGCCAACCTGCTGCAACCTAGAGTTATCAGTCGACAGCTCGGATTTCAGCTCTTCTGCATCAACCAAGACACCGCGCAGCTCATCAACTGCAACGATGAATTCCTCGTAGTGGAGCTTGCAAAGCTCCTCAATCTCAACTTCTTTCTTTTTAACTAAGTGCTTAAGCTGCTGTAAGAGGGCTTCAGGCTTCCCTGTCTCAAAAGCAAGCCTGACCATGGGTCCCATGTCCTCCCCATGGCTGACCAAGGTTGCAAGAACAGAATCCTCTCCTGTATCACCGTTCTCAGCCACATTTTTCTTATTTCTCCCACTCATTATTCTATATTTCTAATGAAATGGCCTGCATCAATCAACCAACATGCTTCTTGAATTAGTACTCCTAATGTAATATTAGGATCATCCATAGACCTTGCACTCCACCACTATATGCAGACTAATATCTACAAACAAAAACTGGAAAAAGCATAGCAATAACTTTCCTATTTACTAGACACACAGTTTCTAAGTGTAACTGTGAACCTATTTCCTAATTAGCAGCCACAATCAATAGCAAGAAAAAGCAACAAACACACAATCTTTGGGAAGATACACAAAATTCAATTTGGGATACATCATCCATTTCCTTTGCAAATCCGGCCAATTAAAACTCTAAAATAGGCAGAGAATAAATAAAGGGAGAGAAATTAAATATAGTCCTAACACAGCTCTCCCACCAAAGAAAACGGAAAGAGTATTAAGAACACAGAACGGTGCAGATTTGAAATTTCCAGAAAAGATTAAATTTTTACCTGAAACAGAACAATAAAATGAAAATTCCGGATTTTTGTGAGAATCAAGAAACCAATCCTAGAAAAAAAATCTCTTTCCTTTCCCCAAGAAAATGCGCGTCGAGACTCTCTCTATCTGTTTCTTGGGTTCTCCCTTACCGTCCAAGAATCCAACGCCAAATCTTGTCGATGTTGTTTATGTGTGTGCAGTATCATAATAATTTTTAGCCGGAATTTGCCATTATTGGTGCCATGATGCATAGGGAGTAATAATTAAATTAGGGGAAAGGGCAAAACATTCTCACTTGGAAGCAAAGACAAACAGTCAATACTCTATATTCTCCAAATCTGATGTTTTATATAAACTATTCCGTCCCGCTATTTCTGACACATTTTCTTGAAATGAACGTCCTGTTATTTCTAGCACATTTTTAATTTGAAAATATCTATCATCTCTTTCATATTTTACCATTTTATCTCTCTTACTTTTTCTTACTTTATTATCTTCTCTCGTATTTTATCATCTAATCTCACTCATTTTTTCTCCTCTAATTTAACATCTACTCATATTTCATTCTTAATTATCTACTTTCTTAATTTCTTAACTTTTACTTATCACGGTGGTTTTTAATGCTACAATTTTAATTCCGTAACTTTCACTTCGATTATTATAGTTATGTAGCTTCTCGATGCATGCATTTCTTATTACATGTAAAGTAAGAAAGTTTATACCAATTGTGAAAGTTTCAATCATAAATATTTCTCTTTTTGATAAATATTTATCCCAAACGGATAACATAACCCGGGAGCCCAACTGCCCAACCAGAAATCCATTCACATCTCTCTCTCCCTCTCAACCTCAAATATGGCAGCAATTTCTTCACTCTCCACTGCTCTCTCCACCTCAAATTCGACCTCCACAAACCCATTCTTCACACCTCTATCTTCCTTCAAACTCTCGCCAAAGTCCCACAAAGATTCAAGCTTGCAGCTGACATCTCACCCAAGAAGAGAATTCTTGAAGCTGGGATCAGTAGCTCTGCTGCCGCTGCTCATTTCTCCTCCTCCACCTTCACTATCCAGAGAAGTGGAGGTGGGAGCATACCTCCCCCCGTCTCCGGCCGACCCGTCTTTCGTTCTCTTCACGGCCACTCAAAAAGACACCCCTGCTCTTCGTGCAGGTAGTGTATCCGTACACATTATCACAAGATCAGTTTCTTGATTTTTTTTAATTTTTTTACGTTTCTATTTGATGAAGTATTGCATTTGATGTATGTGTGTGGAGGGGTTTTGCTACGCATTTATGGCCTAGTTTCTACTTCTCCAATTTGAGTTTATTGGGAAATGGTTATTTGAGGGATTAAGATATCTTGAATTTATGTCTCAATGAACTGCATTGACTTGATTATGAAATATTTTATGGATTTCTGTGGAAGAACGCATGTAGTATCTATTAAAAATGACATGTATTGGTGTATATAGATATACAATATTTTTTTAGCTTGAACTTTGAGGTGCACTTTGTTGATTTTCTAGATAGTTCTGATTCCAATTAGGGGAATCATTACATTTTCTTCAAGTGCATTATGCAGGCAATGGATACAGTATGTCGTAACATTAGAATGCAGTTGTTATACAATAAATTAAAGAGCCCATGAGTCCACTCATGACCCTAGTGTTTTCAATATGGATTTTGGTTCATCTACAACACTACAAATCTGACAAAGGAAGTTACGAGTTCAGGCTTTACTATCCTAGTTTAAGGAAATCTTGCAAGTGGCAATCAGAAAGTGTAGCACAATTGTTATGTTTTCAGTTTTCTAGAATAGAGCTTTGGCTAATCTTATTGAACAGCTGCAAATTCTTGATATGTGATGCCAATTTTTTCTGCTAAAAGACAGGTTAAACTATTCAAAAGGCATTATTCTTTTATCCTTTGTGAGTATTTATCCTGTTGTTATGTGTATATTGTGCTTATGAATAGTCTGAATCTAGTTGGCTTCAGGGAATGTACAGCCCTACAAATTCATCCTTCCACCAACTTGGAAGCAGTTGAGGATTGCAAACATACTCTCTGGAAACTACTGCCAGCCTAAGTGTGCTGAGCCTTGGATTGAGGTGAAATTCGAAGACGAGAAGCAGGGAAAAATTCAAGTGGTGGCTTCTCCTCTGATTAGACTCACAAACAAACCTAATGCAACAATTGAAGAGATTGGAACCCCGGATAAACTCATTGCTTCTCTTGGCCCTTTTGTCACTGGAAATACATTAGACCCGGATGAACTTGTTGAAACTTCCATTGAGAAACGAGGCGATCAAACAGTATGATCTTCTCTTTTTTTCTTTTAATCACTCCCAGATGATACTCTTGCTTGGAGTCTTTTGTTTTCGCGTTTCTGTAGAGGATAATGCTTATTAGAATTTGCAAGAAGCAGTTTGTGTAATGCTTCAATTTCACATAATGTGATTACTTCATGACTATCTGTTAAGTGGTTTATTATCATACTGAGACAAGAATTACAGTGGTCCAACTTTCTGCTATATCTGTGTTACTGCATTTCTAGCTTCTGCACCTACTGGGTATCTCTGTTTCAGCTGAAAGACTAACCGATTGCTTGTTCTTGGTTGCAGTACTATAAGTACGTGCTCGAGACTCCATACGCTCTCACAGGATCGCACAATCTTGCCAAGGCGACGGCCAAGGGGAACACTGTCATCCTCTTCGTCGCCAGTGCCAACGATAAACAGTGGCCCTCATCGCAGAAAACATTGGAAGCCATTCTTGATTCTTTTGAAGTCTAAAGCATTTGGTGTGGAAGAAGACTTAATCCTTTGTTTTTGGGTGGTTTTGTATTATCAGTATGGAACGAGTTTATTCCAGTTACTGCTTGAACAAAACATTTACAAATTGTCATTATATATGCGAGATAATTTAAATAACTTCCCATGTCTATGATATTAACTAAACAAATCACAAATGTACATCTAAAAGTTGAAGATGGTACGATTTTTAGCTACATGAAACATGTAAGTTAAATAATGTTACAATGTCCAAGGACCATTATTCCTTTTCTATCTACTGAAGTGCTGTACTTTCAAAAGTGGCTCCTGTTCATTCCTCAAGTAGCAACTAGATGAAGAGCAGATCCCTTGAATGGAAGCACACAAGAATACGTGACATATCTGACGCTGTCAATTAAGACAACAACGAAGATTCTGGAGAGGGACTTCTTCCCCATCACACCATCCACATCGGCATCTCCTCCATCTCTAGGATCAACGAGCACAGAGACCACCATTGGCGATACAGTATTGTTCCCTTTCGAGTTCTCTTTCTGTGAAGTTCTTCCTTTATGCAGTTTGGAAATGTTATGAGAGGATTCCGGGAGTGGAATTGGAAGACCACGAAGGATTCTTCTATTTCTTCCCTTGGTGAGGTGTGTAGAGTTATGATTTTGCTCTTCAGATATATTTCTTGTAGTAGTAGCTGCAAATATGGCTCCTGAAGCAGACGGTGGCGACGCGTCGAACTGGAAAACTTCAGTACACATACCTGAGCTCAACATTGGACCTGAAGATACCAGAATAAGAGAATGTAATGCTTTCTCAAAGAAGAGAAACTAGACAAGTTAGATACAATAACCCTCCATCGCTTGACAAAAAGAAATTGTTAAGTTGGCACAAGAAATCATTTGCTCCCATTGTCCTATATTAGTCGTTAACGTGGAAGCTGTTTATTGCCAGCCACCCTCACCTCTTATTCTCCCCTTATGGAAAGTAAATCCCAACTTTTTTTGTGGCAAATGGTCATAGGACAGACTTCTCCAAGACTATAGATTGCAAAAATCAATATTCAATAGCCAAAGCAGAGGAAGTCATGCTACTAATGAATTAAGAGGTGATGCATGTCATTCCTCTTTCATTCCTCTTTCTAAAAGTTATAAGCATGAAGTGAAGTGATATTTAATTTTGATTAATAGACACTAGCGCACTTGATTTAAGACCACAAGTTCATCGAAACCAGCATATTTTTGGGTTCCAAGAAAGTAAAAAACTGCACTAATATCAAATGTAAATTTAAATGTGAAATAGAGAGGGCACTAGGCTGAGTATGCAAAGCCAAGATTTAAATTAAACAAGGCTGAAAAATGAGAAATGTGCAACTCTGAACATTGAACTCCGTTCATTTCCCCCAGAAAGAGCTGTAATACTTGCAACAAGCTGTAACCATTCATGCATTCAAATGAAACCAACAACTATAAAGGCACATGAGATTAGTGGAATTTAAGAAAACTTAAGAAGATGATAATGCTCGACATATTCCATGACTTAGCATCATTGTTGAGGAAAGAGAATAATTACCAGACAGACCTTCACGGAACCATTGTTGTATCCTGCTATCACTTACTTGTCTGCTATCCATATTCACTGAACTAGAACCAAGAGCAGGTAGTTGGGGAAGCCTAGCACCATTTATTCGGACACCAGGAACATGATTAGCAGGAACTGCCAGACCAGTCTCACCGCCACTCTTCTTGTCAGAGGACAAGGCTTTCTCAGTCGCCAACACTGAATGAATAATCAAATTACCATCTATTTTAACAAGCTTGTCATTCCTTGGAACATACAATGACGCAACAAGAGATTCACTCTCATTGCACAATCGAACAAACCCATTAACATTTGGCTTCCCTCTACTATCATGACCACAGTGTAGGCTGCTATTATTACCATGATTCCCAACAGCCACACTCCCATTTACCATCAAAACCCTCCCATGATGTTTCTCATAGAACCCACTTTCAACATAACTTACTTCACCTGTCGTTATCTCCCTTACTCCTCCATACCACATGTTGATCATTGGTGCCAAGCCTCCGAATAACATAATGAAAAACAGCAAACCAAGAAAACTGATGCCAGCGACCTTCTTTGTCTTTGGCCCCTCCTTCTTGCCCTCTGCCTTCTTACTCAACTTTGGCGCTTGTGATGTCTGCTGGGGTTTCAATCTTGGAATTGGCACCAAAGGCACTTGAGATCCTTGTGGTTTCACCATATAAGGTGGGGCATATGGCATCCATGGATACATCATTGCTGGATGAGGGTAAACCCCAGGAGGTGGCGGTGCCATTGGCTGAGGCAGAACTGCACCACCACCACCACCACCCATTTGTTTCCGCAAAGTTGCATTTTCCGCCATAAAGTGCATAACCTTCGCATTTAATTCTTGAATTGTCGAATTCATCATCTTCACCTTCTCCTCTAACTCATCAACATACTGCTTCTTCCTCTGTCTTGATAATTGTGCACTCTCCCTATTCCTCACCAATCTGGCCTTCCTTTTCTCATCCTCACTCACCGCACAGTTAGCGTTGTTTTTGTTAGTTTCTGAATCACAGTTAGATTTTCTATGCTTATTTATTCTCGACTCAACGTTATTGTTTGGCAAATATTCACAGTCCTTTTTCCTTTTCAAAACAGAGGTACTGACGTTATTTCTGAGGGGCTGTTCTGACTTAATTTTCTGATTAGCAACATCAACTCTAGTCGACCTGTTATTGGAATATGGAGAAGAACTCACCGACTTTGCATGATTATTGGACTCCTCAGATACATTAGAGGCGCAATTCTCCCAACCTCGAGAGTCCGGCGAAGGACAATCCGAGTCCTTAAGTTCACCGTCGCCCTCTTCAGAAGTTCCTCTGTTCGATCCGTTCGATTCCGGCGAGGGAACATTGAGATAACCGGAAATCTCATGCGCCTCCAACCCAGATGACACGGAATTCAGAACTCCGGAGCTGTTATCGCCTGATATTTCGCCGTCTCCAGAAGCATGACGCAACTCCGAACAAGCTGACTTGAAAACGGCGTCGAACTGGTCCGCATCCGGAGCGAATTGCGCGAAATCCGGGTCGCGTGCGGGTTGAGATCCGGACTCCGGAACTTGTGTGGGGTTAAGGAGGTCGTCGAGCTCTTCGGCGCTAGGCATGTAGAGATCGTCGAAGGAGAAATCGAAATCGAAGTCGTTATGATTGTCACCCATGGCGCCATCATCATCAATAAACTGTTGAGAAAAGAAAGCGGTGTCAAACGGCGGAACGGGGAGGCCGGAGTCAAAATCAGGGGTTCGTTCCGGTGGCGATTCGTCGGAAAACACCGTCGCACCGGCCATAATTGGTCTTCTCAATGTGAGATCAATTGACAAAATTGAGGGGAAATCAAAACTAAATTTTCTAGGGTTCAAAGAGATTTCTCAGGTTTGGGCGAAGTGGCGTGTAAGAAACGCTCGTTGGAAACCTCACTTGTTTTTCAAAACAAGACACTTATAAAATTCAAAATGTAATGTGGCATTGCTCTACACGACAAAATTTACAAAACCTGATCTAGGATTTAAATTTTCTTGGAAACGCGTCTGCACGTTGGTCTATATATTCTTCAACTAATGAAACCCATTTCGGACATGCTTATAATAAAAATATATACAATTGTTCTAGTAATTTTTATAATTTTTACTTTTATTAAAAAATTAAATTTATCAATATAATAATGACAGGTATATTTATGTAATAAAAATATATTTTAAAATTTATTAGGAAATGAGTTATTTTAAATCATTTATACTTGAGATCAAATGGACACGTATTATTATTGTCGGTGGTATGAAATTGGACATAAAATATGAGTAATATTAATTCACATAATATACTCAAAAAAGAAGAATCTAGAGGCATGTGTCCCAAAGTTATTAGACCTCGATTTTCTTTATATTTTTAAAAAAATCATTATTTCTATTCTGCAATTACAAATTCATGGAGAAATATTTTTTAGATTTGGTCGGGATTGGGACTAATACAAATCTTTTGATCCAACATAGGGATCTTCAACGGCATTAAACCTAGTCAATTTTTTACCAACTTTTTCCAAAAAATTGTGTAATTATTGCCCAATAGAAGCAGCAGTAAAATTCCATATAAATCCGCCCCATTTATTCTCCTCTTCCTCTCTCTTAGATTGGTGGGTGGGAAATTTACCCAAAAAGGGAAAATTCGAGAAAAGGGTTTCTTCTCTTATTTTCTTCCTCTCTCCATCTCCTCTCTGCGCCGGAGGAGTTACCTTATCTACTTCTTTTTTTGAATATATTCGTATCTAGGTAGTCTTAACATTTTCTGTAGTTTCTCGGGATATGGGTCTGACTTCGCAATCGGCTGCTGAATCTGACGTCAACGCTGTCATTCCGGAGCAGAAGGTGGTAGCGGAGGAGCAGCAGCCGCCGCCGCCCTACGTTTCTATGGTGGATCCGTTCCTTGTGGAGGCTCTTCAGAATCCTCGTCATCGTCTAACTAGTTAGCACTTGCTTCCCTTTGCTTTTGTTCAATTGAGTTGATTCTACTGTTAATTCTTGTTTAATTCTGTTTAGTTTAGTTTCAAGTCGTGGTTGAAAGACACGTCGTGCCTTGGTATATATAGTTGGGATGCGTGGTTTGGATTCGGAGCTGGGACTAGATCAGTAGGATCTAATTCGGGGTTGAGATATGTTGATTGTGTACTTTTTGACCGCCTATAGGAAAATTCAGGAGTTTGATGCAGATCTGGATTTGGGTTGATGAGCTTTCTTTGTATTCGGAAGTGTAAAATTGCCTTAGGGATTCTCCTATAGAGTTCTGTAGAACATATTTCTGAATTGCTAGAGCCCTTTTCTGGTTGCTGGCAAAGATTCTTCCTTTGTTGATTTTGTTAGTTCTGAGTATGAGATGTCTTGTGTACTGCTGTACTTGATCATAATAAGAAAATTTGAACTGGTTGGGACTAGCTAGAACTTCTTGAATGTTGGTTCTGTTATGGTTGCTGTACTTTTTCGGTGGAGATATGATGCCTCGTTTTCTATTCAAGATTTTAAAAGTGAAATAGATGATTCTAGGATCTAAATAGTTGCCAATCTTGAAGTGAAGGAGAAAAAGCTAATTTACATTCCTAGAAGTCTTTCCAGTGATTATGTTGTAGAAGAGGCATTGAACTGCTAGCTTGTCATGAAGACAGCATGTGCATTACCGGGTGGAATTCCTGGTGGTGGTATTCTGGGGGGTTGCGGTCCAATGGAGTTGGCCTTGATAGGTGGCTGAAGAATGCAAAGCTTAAATAATTTGATAGAACCAAATTGCCTATGATCAGAAAGGGAACATGTGAAGAGCCAATGAATTTTAGCTTCTCGTCAATTGCTTATAGCATTTCAAGTTTCTTCTATAGCTATCCAGCTAATATTATGACAATTTGGATCTAGCTAACGCCTTGGTTTTTGTTGCGATAATAAGTTTATGAATTATTACTATGTCCAAAGATGTATTGGATCACATAGATGCACTTGCTAAAAAATCTGAAAGGATTTTATTACAAGTCTGGATAATGTGAGGATAAAGTGATGTCAGGTTTTTCACTAGAAGAGAAGTCAGGTCCTAGAAAGCATTTTCTATGAACTTGTATATTATTTAGAAACACAAGGTGACTTTAAACAAGAAATATGGATTTTTTTTCTGAATAGCGGTATTTGTTTATTCTTATGATTGTAGAACCGAGGATGATTTAGGGTTTATATTCCCAGCAGAGCTCAAGTATTATTACATTTTTGGTTGTTGTTTTGCACTTGAAGTTGCAAAACTACCTAGTTGGTTTCCTAGCATTAGTACTTTACTTAGTTAAATTTGATGTTTTGGCTTTTCCATTGTATCAAAATTATTTTTTGCTCAATGTCGGTACATGATGGTACTTTTCTGGACTTGTATTTCAGTTCTACGTATGGAGCTTGATATAAGGAAGTTCCTGCAGAATTCTTATCTGCAGCAGTTTGAGTTCCCGCACATCCCGACCTCATACCTTCGTCTTGCAGCTCACCGAGTTGCTCAACACTATAATCTGCAAACTATGGTTCAAGATAATTCTGTGGATGGACAACATATCCGGATTCTGGTTATAAAGAAAGCAGAGAGTAAGTTTCCCTCTGTTTGCTTATCAGATGTTCCAGCTAAAAAGTTAGAAAATGACAAACTTGATCAACTCAAGATTGTCATAAGACCAAGACCTAGAGGTTCCCCAAATAATGCCAACGAATTGAGGCTCAAACGCAGTCCAGCCAGATCTGTGGAGGAGAGGAAGGAGGAGTATGACAGAGCAAGGGCACGTATTTTTAGTAGTCCAGGTAGTTCCGAGTCAGAAGATACATCTTCTCCATTTGGTTCTGATGGGAGGAATATGAATATAAATGATAATGAAGCTCCTAGAGACCTTGCTACTGAAGTTGATAGAAGCTCATATGTCAGGGAAGTAGGTAATTGTTCGAGAGTGGCCATTTTAAGGGACAGGGAAAAGGACCGGAGCGACCCAGATTATGATCGCAGTTACAACAGGTATATCATGAGGAACTTTTTATTGGTAGTAATTTAGTAGAAGATTATCAATGAATTTGACTCCAAAGGCCTTTTTCAATTTTAAGAACTTCCAGAAATAAATATAAGTAACCCATACGCGCATGCTCGTACCTGTATAGAAGATGTTATGTTTCAGTTTATTTGTTTTCCACATGCTAAACAGTTCAAGCCTTGACAGTTGCATTGATTTTCTGACATGACACAGATATGTTAGGAGCGTCCCGAACAATCAGAGCTTCAACGTAGCACCTTCCAATATGCAGAAATTCCAGCCTTTATTCGTCCACTACGATTCAGTTTTCCCTCATCCCGTTCAAATGCCAGCTTCTCAATCTTCTCTTAACTACAGTAACCCTGTGATGGGCTCTTACAGTGCCATGCCATTGAATCCTGCTTCTACCGATGCCCTGTATATGCAGTGGCCAAGTCAGTCCATGATGTATGCGCAGTCGTATGGTCAACTAAGACATGCCTTTTTTCAGGTAGGCTTCTCCTTCTCTTATCCATCTCTTTTCCTAACCATCTCGAAATCACAGATCTTGATGTGGAATAAACATGTTTTACTTTATTTTCTCTTGCCATCTTGCACCCGATCGTCGTCTCGCCACAAGGATCACTATACCTTGTAAGCTAATTTATTTTTGTAATTTTATGACTAATTGATTGAACTGTATATTCATTACAGGCTCCGTTGTGTCAGCAGCCTCTGAGTTTTGATTACTCGCAGAATCATCGATGAAGGTAGGTGGGAAATGTGTCTCATTTAGGTTATAGTGTTGAACTTTGCCTTGTGGTTTAGTTTCCTTTTATTATTCTTGTTGTAAGATTCTGTTAGAACCTCCAGTGTCATTTCATCATTCATGTTTGCAGACTTGTGATTTGGATCCTTATGTCAGTAATAAAAATAAATCCTTCATCCTTTGCCTACTCAGCTAGACTGACTGATATAAGTGAGAATCTAAAATATATGCTCAACATAGTCATAATGGCTTGTGAGTATTATTGCTAGTGTGACAACTAAGTTACTCTATACGATATTTAATGCGTAAATAAAAGATTTGCAACTTGTGATGTTGATATCGATTTGGTCTTTATTGGTGGTTTAAATAATGGTAATAAATTATAATAGGTGGGCAACAGATGCGACATGTTTGGATAGAATAAGAATAACCAATAATCATGGCGGTCGTCTAAGTTGGTTACACGCTTTTATTTAATGCAAATTCGAACACAACCCTTTCAACCAAACATATCCCCACAAAGCTGATTATTACATATATCTACGATTATTCGTCCCTGATCTTTCTTCTTATACTAAAATTTGTCAAACAAGAGTTTGTAGTAGTTGAAAAGGGGTCTAATTCTTTCTGCTTCATTATTAGGTAGATGCATAAATAAATAAATAAATAATTATAAGGCGATGTTTCCATGAACTAGTAAGAACAGAGTTTGAAGCCAATGACTCAAATCTGGAGCATGAAATTGACAAGAAAAAGACTATGAATTTACCCCACAATCATTAGGCTTAATTCTCAATCATCTTCGTTAGGAAACAAGGTGAGAACTTTACGGTCGTTCGCCGAAGCAGACGGCGGCTCCAAGTCCTCAACATAAGGCGGCAGCATGGCCCCGCCGTACAACGGAGCCCCTATCCTCTGCATCTGCTGCTGCTGTGGCCTCATATAGGGGTGATCAAACTGCCCATTCGCCGGCGAGTTCCCAAAATGCCTAATCTGGTGCTGCAGCTGCGGCCCCACCGCCGCCGCCGCCAGCTGGTGGTGGTGCGGCACAGGTACGAACGGCAAGAAATGCTCGGAGCTCGTCCTCAGGAAATGCGGCGGCACGGGGGAGCTGGCGAAGAGACGATCGGTAGCGGCGTCCATGCCGGACGCGCCGCCGCCGCCGCCGCCGCTGGAGATGCTCTGCATCCGCTTCAGATAAAGGCGGTACTTCTGGAGGTGACTGGCGACGTTCTCTCTGGTGAGGCCGTCGACGCTCATCATCTGCATAATCGTCTTCGGCACGGCGTTCTTGATCCCCAGATGGGCGACGGCGTCGACGAACCTCTTGTGCAGCTGCGGCGTCCAGACTAGGCGGGGCCGCTTCAGCGTCCTCGCCGGCTCGTCGGAGCCCCCTCCTCCGCCGCCGCCGCCGCTCAACTCTGGCGAGTCGAATTCCGCGGAGGAGTTGCGCTGGGGGGAGCGCGGCGGCGCGTGGTTGGGAATGTCGAAAGCTAGCGCTAGATCAGGAGTTATTAGGGATTGGGAGAGCGGCATCAGCTCCTCCGGCGGCGGCAGTTCCTCCTCCCATTTGGAAAACCAATTCGAATCTTCTTCCCTCTCCCTCATATTTCTTTCTTTTTATGGGCTCAGCTCTTTGGATAATACCACTAAAAATCGAATCTTTGCACCAAAACTTTTCAAATCTTTTTTAGAGTTTCCAGATCTTCAGCCAGACCCAACAAATTAAATCGGTTATTTCTGGCTGAAGCAGCTGTAGAATTGTGGATGGTGGAGGTTTTTGTGACAAAATCTCTCTCTCTCTCTCTGGTTTTTTGAGAGAGAAAGAGAGCAGTTGTGGTGCGTGGGTTGGAGGGGGGTGATCGAGGTGGATCTTGTTTTCTTCCTTTCAGCTTTTATTAAGTTAAGGTTACTGTTGTTGATGCTTTCTTATTGTCATTCTTTGTTTTTTTTGGATTTTCTAATGAGAGAATTGAAAATAATGGACAAATAATTTTTTGTGCTGTCTGTAAGACTGTTTTATTTCCTAGACTTTATCAATTTTTTTAGTTTTCGTAAAATGGGTTTTCTACAATTTCCACAATAACAATACAGTAAATAAATAAAATATCCAATTGCCCTCTTTTATTTAATTTTCTTTTGCACTTAAAAAATCGGCGCCTGGTGGAGTTTGAGCTGAAAGCTGTGACAAAGATATACTACTAGTTGCAATTTGTACTTGCAGAAGAAAGTGATCCAGAATAGAACCCAAAATGGGTGTTGCATTACTTGCTGGGCTCACACTTTAGCCTTTTTACAATTAAAAATATGTATTTTTTTTTTTCATCTTTCATTAATCTTTGTTGTGAAAGCAACAACAATCAGTAATTTGCATAATCAAGAAAACTGCAAATCCTCTGCTAAAATGAGGAATCAAGAATCAGCCAAAAGTGATGTAGCTGGTTGTGAAAGCAACAACAATCAGTAATTTGCATAATCAAGAAAACTGCAAATCCTCTGCTAAAATGAGGAATCAAGAATCAGCCAAAAGTGATGTAGCTGGTGGTAAGAGTGCAACAGCCCCTCTCTCACAACTGCTGTATTTCTTATGCACCGCCTTCAGTTTCTGATCTCCAGCCAAGCAATGGAAGGTGACAAGCATCTTAGCACACTCCCTGATCAAATCAAGCGGGTCAAGTTCCAGATTCTTACATAAGTTACATAGCGTGTTAGTTCAAGATTCTTACATGAGCTCTTGTTCTGAGAAGCCTGTGTGCATTTTGAGTGTTCCATTCCAGATGGGAGCCTCTTTCAAAGTGCACCTAGCTGCATAGACTGCTGAGGCAGCAAGCATCGACGGAGAATACACAAGAGCCGCGTACTTAACCATAGCTAGCTCAGCAAGAAAATACACCATATTCTCCACCTACATACATATAATGATCAAACTAAGTTAAGGCTACAAGACATGATAATCTTTAGCTTGATGAGACACGTTTTCTTACATGAGAACCGGTCATTGATGCTTTGATGAAGCGAACAAGGAACACATAAGGTGTTGTAACTGTCATGTTCCACTCCAGTTGGCCTAATATTCTCTTCTCCATCACCAAGACTTGTTCACTAGTGTAGGTTCTGTCTGAGATGCACACAATGTCATTCACCTGCACAGAATACACGGAACCTTGTTACACGAAACAGATAACACGATTTACAGTATGTTGATCCATTGAAGTTGAGGCAACCTGAGGTGCCCAGATTTCTTCATATTTGGAGGCTATCAGCATTGCACTCATGCCTACCAACTGCAGATCCCTTCTTGAAACAGTTTCAGAAGCAAGAAACCGATCAACGATGTTGATGGTAAGGTAAAGTGTTTCAAGAGCAAGCTCAAACTTGTAGTGGACTTGGATCAGCCAGTCAACCAGAATGGCTCTCATTCTCTCATTTATCTCTGGTTGGGAATCCATGTAATCATAAGCCCTTCCCTCATTCTGCATAATGAAAAACCAACTCTTCAAAAATCATATATTCTACTTTTAGCCAACAAGAAACCAAATCCTACAAACACATGTACCTCAACTGACTTGTAGAACTTGTAAATCTCCTCAACATACTCAACAACTGCTAAGTCATTACCCACATCCTCAGAATCAATATCGATTATCTTTTCGTTCCGTTTGTTTCTCATCCCACAAGCAGCCTAAAAACAAGAACATATCCCACAAACCAAACATGAGAAATGAAAGAATCTATAATAGCCCATCAAGTTATAAACCACTAGGGATCAATCAATATGTGTTACCTTGCTCCTAGCTGTGAGAGTTGAAGTAAGAGTTGGAGCTTTGTTTTTCGACTCAGCTTCCTTGCAAACCTCATTTGAGTCAGGGCTGATTTCAATGATCTCCTCAGGCTTAGGTTTATTGCTTGCAACTTTCTTCTGAGTGGGCCTACGCGCCACGGCCCTTTTTTCGGGCACAGCTACATTAGCCTCATTTGCATTGCCCTCTAATGAATTCTGCAAGATTCAGACAACATAGAAAGACTAGATTAACAAAAGTAAATCAAATTCAGTGAAGAAAACTGTTTCAAGAAATGGACCTTATTTGTTTGAGCTTTTGCAGCCTGTTCATTACCGAGTAATTGAGCACCAAAACTCCTACACACAAACACACATACAATCAACCACAGTCCAAAATTTTCATATTTTCTTGAATTTTGAGAATGTAAAGAGTTTTGATGATTCATACCTCGTAATAGGTCGAGAAGTCCGAGGAATCGGCTTGCCCTCAACCTCATTAACAGAGACAAGATTCCCAATGTCGCCGAGTGCGCGGCGATTCTTCCTATCTGCCGCCATTTTCTTCACTCCGGCGGGAGCCACCGCTTTTTCTGCGAGTCCCATTAATTCAAGAAGGAAAATTTTATTTTCTCAAAAGAGTAACTAAAATTGCAAAACAAGACAAAACAAAATAATCCAAGAAATAAAGGGGGGAAATAACTTGATGATCAAATGATAAAGATTAAAATTTCTAACAATAATCTCAAAGGGAACGGAAAAATATCAGAAAAACGAAATAGTGTAATGTTGTATTCAGATTATGCATCAATGTACACCAAATCGAGGATATGCGAAATCAAGAATCAAGAAAAATAAGGGTATGCGAAGTCAAGTTCAGAGAGAGAAAAACGAATGATCAAAAACATCATCCAAAGAGAAAAAATAACAATGATCCTCAGTAAAATCCAGATAATCACACTGCTTTTTCATACCTCGGTTGCAGTGTTGAACAACTTTCTTTGAAGCCATTATCTTAATCCTTCAAAAGAATCCCTAAAATCCTCAGCCGTGCTCTACCACTTGCGTTCTTGTTTCTCTCTGTACAAAAGAAGAGGGAATATGGAGAATAGAGAGGAGGATCAAATTGGTTTATAAAGGTGGAGAGCGCGGAGTTTCCTTCTTGCTCTTCAACGGTCATTGTTTTTGAATTCTCCATCCGTTTGATGAAACTGATCCGACGGTCTACATTATTTTTACCCTTTTTACCGTTTGTTTCATTTTTATCATATTTGCTTTCAATTTTGAATACTTTAATTTAGTTTTATGATATTAATTATTATTACTGTTTATATGGTTAATGTTGTAGATAAGATTTACTATATATATGATGACCATATCTAAACGTCTATCTTATACTCTATAAATAGAGGTTTTCACCCTCATAATAATACACATTTATTTCTCGTTCTCTCTATTATTCTCTGGTTTTATTTAGTTTATAGCACGTTATCAGCAAAATCGATCTCATTATTCGAGTTTTATTTTGAGTCGCCATCGTTCTCATTGTTCGAGTTTTATCTTGTGCGCCATCGGCTAATTGAAGGTATTGTTCCGTATTTCATCTTTTTGAAAGCATTAGAAGATTTGGAAATAAATAAACAATTCCATCTTATGATCACGTTTCCACATAAAGAAAATTATTATAGTATTCATGATGTTTATGCACGTGTTTGTTTACATTCAAATATATATGTTAATTTCGATTGTTGCTCTTGAAGTAGCACACAATTAATATTCCTGAAGAATATTACATGTTTTCGATGAGCAATCCATATATTTTGTCTTATTGATGGGCGAATATTGGTTCTTGAATTTTTATTATTGTTGCTCCCGAAGTAGCACAATTGATATTCCCAAATAATATTTATATGATATTGAAGAACAAATGGGTTTCTAGAAAATATTAACCTTTCGCCCGAAGTGGTTTAATATAGACTAAATTGGTGCTCCTGAAGTAGCACAATTTGTATTCCTGAAGAATACTTCATGTTCTTGAAGAACGATTCAAGCTCTTGATTTTAGCAAATGTTGTATGTGTCATAACTCTAATTGTTGCTCTTGAAGTAACACAATTAACTATAGAGAGTTCTTGAAACAACTAAAACTTGTCATTTTGAAATCATATATCACAAGCATACTTTAATTGTTGCTCCTGAAGTAGCACAATTAATATTCTTGATTAATATTACATGTTCCTAAAGAACAATGTATATATAAATATATGTTGTAATATAAAGTATTACCTAATTACATGGAGTGGTAGCAAGAGCTCCTCTATGTTTTGACAACTGTATTTCCAATATCCTATTGTGTAATTTCTTTTCAAGAATAGATGTGAGATCCGGTAGATCTCAAAATTTGAAATTTATTGATTTCATTTATCTTGAATAAATCTAAATTATTACTCTAGAAGTAGCACAATTACATTCCTGAAGAATGACCATATTGTGATAGTAACATTACTATTACATGTCTGTGGAAATGCCTCAAATATAGTATTTTTATATACTATTTAACTTTTGTTCCTGAAGTAGCATCATTTATATTCTAGAAGAATATTAAATGCTCTTAAAGAGCAACTCGTATTTTCGATGGTATATGTTCTTCCTAAATGAAAAACATTATTCATGTCTCGTTGACATTAATGCACTATTGATATGATGTTCATCTGCCAATACGAGGCTTGGGGGAGACAATAATAGAATGAAACGAAGCATTCCAACAGGATTGCGTAAATATATTAATTGTTTGTCCTCCCTAAAGCTCGATACAAGTAGATACATCTTAAACTGCGAGATTTTTAAATTCTAGTGCATGAAAATTATTGAAGGCTCCAGAAAAGCATGTGTCATTCTATCAAATGATATTAAATTAACTATTGAACATGTCCTTTACTCTAGTAAGTCTAAAAGATACTAAGTTTTAAGGATATGCAATGGATAGCATATTGAAATTATATCAGAAGATAGTGATTCTTTTTGTATTTAGCTAGAAGCTAACAAAAGAAAAGTTATCACATTACCACCTTGAATGTATTACACATTCATAAAAACAAGTGAGACAAAACATGTCATGAACTGGAAGTTCAAAAGAGCTTTATGCTTTTACATGATAAGTTTGAACATTTGTAAGCAACTGTGATGCGCAACATAATTGAAAATTCATATGGGCGCTACAGAGAGATCCTGAAGAATCTCTTAATTTTCATTAATGCTCGATTTCTATTTGAAATGTAGCACTTGGTAGAACTACAACTTCAAAAATAAAGAGCTCAATTCCATCAAGAAGATTTGCCTTGATAAAACGAGTGAGTTTATTAACTACCAAGTACCTCCAAAAAGGATTTAATATTATATTGCTTTGGGATTGAGATTCAACACCTAGTTGTTCATGTCCATAATAAAAATGTTTTGTACGTATAAAAACTATCTCACATTAAGATTGTTATTATGATGAAAAGATACTTCCAACATTAGTTGGAACATATGTCACATTTGGATTCCTGAAGTAATCAATGTGAAATCTACATCCAAAAAGTACAAGGAAAAACTAGTCACATTTGGATTCCCGAAGTAATCAATGTGAACAAAAAGTCGAAAGACTCACTTGCAAAAGATTGCAAACCCATGCTTTTAATTTTTGTATATAAAAGAAGTGACAATGTTCTACATTTGCTGTAAATACCCCTGCAAGAATAAATGTCCCTGAAGAACAAGTAAAAATGGTAGCAAATAAGTATAAAATTCGTCAAAAATATGGTCGACCAATTGGTTTTAAAAGAATTTTTGTGTCTAAGAAAAGAGGCACAACATATGAACCAAACAATGACGAATATGATTATCAATCAAATGAAGTTCCTAAAGAACTACAAGAGTCTGAAATTAATGAGATCTCAAAATTGGAGAGATCAAATATGGTCGTGGACGCATGATGATATATCCGCCTTTAATATGACTCTTGAAATGATAAAAGAGGAGACTCATTTAGACCTCTAGAAGATAACAAAGATGTTTTAGGACCAGAAGTTCCTTACTTATGTTCAATTGGAGAATTTGAAATGGTATTGACCATCCTTTGTTATCTTCGAGAGAAACATGATATTTGGTCTGTTTATGATGACATATTTCATGTTATTCTCTATGAGAATAATTAAACTAGTGTTGCACATATTAGTGTAGATCTTGAAGATAACCTTGAAGATTGTTATCTTGAGGGGGAGTAACGAATTGTAAATAATCCTGAAGATTAGACTGACTCCTAAAGGTCAAATGACCCTGAAGGTCAAATGGTTGTACTCTTTTTTCCTTTCTAAGTTTTTCCTAAAGGGTTTTCTTAGTTAAGGTTTCTAACGAGGCATCCAATGCAACACACAAGTAAATGAGTCATTGAGATTGATTCATAAAAGAGTCAATGCAACATATGATCTCCAAAAGAGTGGCGGCATCAACATCCAGCAAATTCGCTCAAGTGACAACCTAGCAGATTCTTTTACAAAGGCATTACCAACGTCAATATTCAAGAAGTTGGTACACAAGATCGATATGCGTCGACTCAAGGATCAAGAATGACTATATTGAGGCGGAGCAGCTGTACTCTTTTTCCTTCGACTAGTTTTTATCCCATTGGGTTTTTCTGACAAGGTTTTAACGAGGCAGCAATTTCTGTTTAGGGATGGTCCATCAAGGGGGAGTGTTGTAGATAAGATTTACTATATATATGATGATCATATCTAAACCCTAGCAGCCTATCTTGTACTCTATAAATAGAGGTCTCCACCCTCATAATAATACACATCTATTTCTCATTCTCTCTATTATTATCTCGTTCTATTTAGTTTATAACAATTAAATATTTTTTGCTGATACTTAATTATTTGATCTATTATTTCATAATTTTCATTTAAAAAATATCAACAAGTGTAGATCGTACTATAATTTTTCTATTTGTAATAATTAAAGCTAAAATACTAAATACATGTGATAAAAAAAAAGTCTTGAAAAGATTTCATCCCTAATTTTAGGTGTTTACAATTACAATAGTAATTTTTTGGCTTTTTTATGATGATGAAAATCTCCTTCAAGTGTCTAAAGATAATTCTTTTTGGCTCTTTTTTGTTAATGGAAAAGATGTGGCTACAGTTAAGGTATGTATTGGATACAAACTACACAGAAGTTGCAAGACTCCACTTAACCATGACGATATTATATGAGCATGTGATATTTGGAGTTTTGATGTCAATAACATAAATAGCTAAACACATAATTTGAATTTAATTTATGCATAAGGAATAATTTATTTTTTATTTGAATTTGACCCCATAAAGAAATAATATCAATTTAGACTATCAAAACTAGTATGTTAATCTAAAAATATTTGCATATTTTGATATTATTATTTTTTTTCTTACTGTTTAAAACATACAGGTAATCAATTTTTTCTGTTTTTATTAGGGGTGTGCATAAAAACCGTCCAACCGCCTCCGCCCGCTTGACCCGCCCGTTGGAAACCGTAACCGCCGGTTAATTTTTCTCAAAATTAACCACGGTTCAATTTTTTAGCAAACCGCCATTGAGCGGGTGGGTCGCGGTTTGCCGGTGGCGGTTAACCGACCCGCCCGCCACCCTAATTCTTTTCTTTTCTAATATTAGTCTTAGATGCATGACTCAACAAAGTGGCATTTCAAATATTCATTTTCCATATGAATGTGTCATAGTGTCGTGAATCTTAAAATATACTATCATACTCATTTTATTTGAAGTTATATACATTGTATGATTTGGATTTTTTTTTTGTATGGTACACCAAAGTGTTGTCTCCTACTTCATGTTTAAAACAAATAATTGTCGTAGTAGTTTTTGTTCCTTCTAACTAAATCAACTTACAAAATTCGTCAATGTCGCTATAGATAATAAAGAATTAAGTAGTTAGGATACCTAATTATTTGATCCGCAAAACCGCCCGCAACCGTCCGCAAACCGCCCCACCCGACCCGCAACGGTTTGGAAAAAAATGAAACCGCCACGGTTTGTAAATTCATAAAACCGCCTATGTGTAGATCGGTTAATTTTTATGTCCGAACCCGCCCGAACCGCCCGCGCACACCCCTAGTTTTTATATTGAAAGTTTAACAATTTGTCTTTTGAGTTTAAAACTCGAGAAATAACAAGGATTACAATTAATACACATTAGTAGGGAATACCGGAATAGTTGCGTAGTCACATTAAGACGACATTAATCGGCATACAAAATGGGTGGTCAGTCAGGTGAATTGTATTTTACCATTATTGAAAAAGAAGGAAATGCAAAGAGGATAAATTTCTCTCCACCCATGGCGATTGGGTGGTGATACGTGCCGTCATTTCATTAACAGTAAGATATTAATTATGTATTAATTTAAAAAATGATTACATCTTTTATATATATAATATAAAAATAAATGTATTATTATGTTATCATTTATAAATAGAGGCTAATATTAACGTATTTCTCCACAATCTAAAATTCTCTCACTATATCTCATACATCTAACAATAACTTCTACAATTCTTTAAATTTTCCCAACTCATACGATTCGAATCACAAGTTTTTGGGTTGGCATCGCAGTTTCCGCAAATCCTATTCAAAACAGTTTTCCAACCTCCTTTGAAATTACTCCTCATGAAAAAATCTAACACTTCAAACAATGCATGGAAACCTAAAGAAGACATGTCACTAATGTTTGGTGGGTGTCATATAAATGGAAATTCAATTGTAGGGATGCATCAAAATGCTATCACATTATGAAACAAGGTTTGAGCCTCGAATGAACGAGCTCGAAAACAAAACGCATGAATACATCAAGAAAAGTCATCGAATTGTTGAGATAGCATTTTAGACACATTCATGCAAATGTGATGAAGTAGATTGGTACATATAAGATAACGCATGGTCGTAGAAGGAGCGAAAACTCGAATGTGGATATTGAGCAAGAAGCACGGAAAATCAAGTTTGCTCACCATGAGGTATTTCAAAAAGTTATGAGTACTCATCCTAGATGAGAGATGAGATTAGAGTCAACGTGCCCTACACAGCAACTCGATGAAGATAGTGTTAGAGAAAGTCATGCTAACTAGAAAATGTTACGGGAAAGAATTCAATTTTCTCAAGCCACCGATTAAAACAGGATGAACCAATTCACAAATAATAATAGCTTGCGGAAATTAAATGCACAAGAACACCAAGATTTTTTACGTGGAAAACCCAATTGGGAAAAACCACGGGACCTAGTCCAGACAAAATAACTCCAGTATGATGATAAAAAGTTACACAAATCAATCCGGTAACTCCGGACGATATAAGCACCAATCAATCTACCAACGAAAACACCACAAGTATAACCAACCTACAATCTATAGAATTGAAAATACGTTACCAATTGAAAATCCCAAATTGAACCGGTAGATGAATATAAATCACCAAGACGAACACACGAACAAGAAATCAAAAGACTTCAACCAAAACCCGCAGTCGCGAAGACAAAACGTGTGAACGCCGTTTTGACAAGACTGAGAGTTGACCAAGAGAGACACTTTTCTTTTCTTGAAGCCACACGCCGTCAAGCTATTCCTCAACATTCAAAAACCAAAAAACAATCCTTTATATTATTATTATATTGATTAGTGGGTCAAGAAACACAAATGGGCTGACCCAAAGCCCAATAATTTCCCCCGTTAGCTCATTTACGGAGACTCGACAAATCCAGCCTCTTGCCTGCAAAAGATAAACTTCTCTCTTGGCAATGCATTGGTCAACATATCTCATTTTAAATTTAACAAATTCCCATTCCTATAGGGGCTTTTCCTATTCCTGCTATGTCGCAGGGTTAAAACCAAAAAAATTTGGTTTTTTTCTCGATGTTTTCTGACGTTTTCGATAAAACAAGCACCATTATCATTTGTGTGTATTTTCTCGAGTGTCAACAACTTAGAATCCAAAACATCTCAAATCCTCACATCAATATGTTTGGATCGAGAGTGGAAGGTAGAATTCTTGCACAAATGAATACCCGAGTGTCAACAACTTAGAATCCAAAACATCTCAAATCCAATGATACCTCACATCAATATGTTTGGATCGAGAGTGGAAGGTAGAATTCTTGCACAAATGAATAGCGCTCTGACTATCACAATGAAGACTATATTTTTCTTGCTTCTTACCCAATTCCTGTAGGAATTTCTGCAACCAAAGAACTTCTTTGCAAGCTTCAGTAACCGCAATATATTCTGCTTCAGTGCTCGAAAGAGCAACACACTTTTGTAGTCTGTTTTGCCATGAAATTGCACAACCTGCAAATTTCATCAAGTATCCAGACGTGGACTTCCTACTATCAAAGTCACCTGTCATATGTGCATCAATGAATCCGTCTAGCATTGTTTTACCATTGCCAAAACACAAACACACATTAGAAGTCCCCTTGAGATACCTGAGAATCCTCTAGACATCATTTCAATGCTCTCTACCTGGGTTAGAGAGAAACCGACTAACAACACCAACTTCATGAGCTATGTCTGGTCTAGTGCACACCATAGCGTACATCAGACTGCCAACGGCTGATGCATAAGGAACTTTCTTCATACATTCTTTATAGGACATTGCTGAATGCTCAGCTTAAAGTGGTCGGCAAGTGGAGTAGACACTTCCTTAGCACTGCTCATGTTAAATCGATCAAGTACTTTCTTAATGTACTTTTCTTGAGACAACCAAAGCTTTCCATTTTGTCTGTCTCGTGAGATCTTCATCCCAAGTATCTGTTTAGCCGGTCCCAAATCCTTCATTGCAAATGACTTGCTCAAATCTTTCTTCAAGCTGTCAATTTTCCTGACATCGTGACCTACAATTAACATGTCACCGACATAAAGCAAGAAAATAATAAAATCACCATCTGAATAATTCTTTACATAAACACAATGATCAGATGTAGTCCTCTTATACTCTTGGTATGTCATGAAGGAGTCAAACTTTTTATACCACTGTCTCGGTGCCTGCTTCAGACCATACATGCTCTTCCTGAGACGACAAACATGACACTCTTTACCAACTTCCTTAAACCCCTCTGGTTGCTCCATGTAAATTTCTTCTTCCAAATCACCATGTAGGAAGGTAGTCTTCACATCAAGTTGTTCAATCTCTAAATTCAGGTTAGATGCAATACCAAGAGCAGTACGAATGAAAGACATCTTTACCACAAGAGAAAAAATCTCTTCAAAGTCTACACCCTTTTTCTGACCAAATCCCTTCACAACTAGTCTTGCCTTGTACTTCGGTTGAGAAGATTGTTCTTGAGTCTTCAGCTTGTAGACCCATTTATTCTTTAGAGCTCTCTCGTCCTTAGGTAACTTCACCAAGTCATAGGTGTGATTTTTCATGCAAGGGTACCATCTCTTCTTGAATGGCCTGCAACCATTCTTCTTTCTTTTCATGCTCAAGAGCCACACTATAACACTCTAGCTCTCCTCCATCTGTCAACAAAACATACTCGTTAGGATTGTACCTGCTAGAAGGTCTCTTCTCTCTTGTAGATCTCCTAACTTCATCCTGAACTGGTGGTGGAGTTGGCGCTTCAGTTCCCTCGGGTTCACCAGAAATAATTTCATCACCATCTATGTTCTCTTCTTGCTCCAATTCAGCTCCCCCGTGATCATAATCGACTAGTTCTAGGACTGAATCTGCAATAGGATTCTCATATGGTAACTTTTGATTCTTTTCTTTTTCAATATCTTTTATAGTCTGGACTTCGAGGAAGACAACATCTCTGCTTCTGATAACCTTCTTTGTAACCGGATCATACAATCTGTAGCCAAACTCTTCATTTCCATAACCCAAGAAGATACATTGTTTTGATTTCACATCAAGTTTTGCTCTTTCATATTTAGGACTATGGACAAACGTCTGACAGCCAAAGACTCTTAAATGCTTGAAAGATATTTCTTTTCCTTTCCAAACTCTCTCTGGAATATCACCATTCAAAAGGAACTGATGGAGAAAGATTAGTTAGATGAACAACAGTCCTTAAAGCCTCAGCCCAAAACGACTTAGGCAACTTTGCATTTGATAGCATGCATCTAATATGTTCAGTAATTGATCTGTTCATCCTCTCTACAATACCATTTTCTTGAGGAGTCTTAGGAAGTGTCTTCTCAAGTATGATCCCCTTTGATTTGCAATAGCTTTCAAACGGTCCTCTGTATTCACCACCATTATCTACCCGAACACGTATCAGTTGCTTGCTCGTCTCTCTTTCAACTCTGCTGTGAAAGTCTTTGAACATCTCAAGGACCTGACCTTTAGATTTCAAAGGAAAACACCAAACTTTCCGTGCAAAATCATCAATAAAACTTACAAAATAAATTGCACCACCAAGAGACTTATCTTTCTTGTAGCACAAAACAGTATGTACTAATTGTAACGGGCTCGACATTTTAGATGGAGATTTACTCTTAAATGCAACTCTATGTTGTTTCCCATAGATGCAATCAATACAAGGTTTAAGAGTAGTACCTTGTACTTCGGCTAGGAGTTTCTTTCGAACAAGTGTTTGAATCCCTTTCTCACTCATATGTCCAAGTCGTATGTGTCAAAGATCTATAGAGCAATCACGAACTGAATTTATCTCTCCCTTGCTTAACCTTGCACGCGTCCAGTAGAGAGTATTTCTTTTTTTTTCCTCTGGCAACAACGAGATTTCCTTTCGCAAGCTTCCATCTGCCTCCACCTTCTGTGCTAGTAAAACCATCATCATCAAGTTTTCTTATTGCGATAAGATTCAAACGAATACTAGGAATATGTCTAGCATTCTTCAGAACCAATTGACAACCAGTATCCATAACTAGATATATATCTCCAATGCCAACAACTTTGTATTTGGACTCATTTTCCATCTTGGCGTAGCCAAAATCACCGCTGGTATAGGTAGAGAAGAAATGAATGTGTATAGAAACATGATAGGAAACACCAGAATCTACTAGCCAATCAGTGTCGTGGCAAGTAGTATTTACACTACCATCATCACAAGGTAAAAATAAATCATCGTCATCTGCTGCCACTACTCCTGTAGTATCTTCTTCTTCCTTTTCAGTCGTCTTAGCTTTGCTCTTTTGCTCACCAGATTTTGCCTTCAAAATTCTGCAGTCACTCTTATAATGACTCATCTTATGATAGTAGAAGCACTCAATATTTTTCTTTGACTCGGACTTTCCCCTGGATTTATTTTGCTTGTTGTGGGGTCCTTTGCTCCTGCTTCTCCCTCTTCATTCTTTCTTTTCATAAACCAAGGTTTGGGGTTGAGTGGTCAATCCTTATTCTCTCCTTCTAAATTCTTCATTCATCACGGTCTCTTTTGCTAAGGCCATAGTCAATACACCATTTGGAGCTGAGTTAGTAACAGAGACAACCATTGTGTCCCAACTGTCCGGCAATGAATTGAATAAGAACAAAGTTGTCGTTTCATCATCCAAATTTAGCTTCAAATTAGTTGCTTGATCTATCAAGCCCTGGAATTACTCAAGTGTTCTGTCATATCTGAGCCATCAGTATATCTCATAGAGCAATTTGCTTTGTTGGTCCGGAGACGAGAGTCAGGTGTAGAGGGGGGGGGGTGATTACACCTGAGTACTGTTTCTTTTTCTCAAACGCGAAGGACAGTTGAGATGTAGGTTGCTACTGATGAACAGTGCCAAATAGTAACCTTCTGATCGCTGGTCAGAATGTGCCAACTACTGAGTTTCTCCTACTGACTTTTGTCAGTACTTGATTCTCAGTCGAAGACTTAGTGCGGATAAGTGTGTAGGGCCCGGAGATTTCGTCTCAGTTGAAAACGTGATTTTCACAAGTTAAATAATTTTGGCTAGTGCACTTTTCGAATACATTTTATGCAAGATATGAGTTTGTAAGATATTTGTATGCAATGCAATAAAACAGTAAACAACACAAGCAATTTTTAACGTGGTTCGGATACGCAAGATCCTACGTCCACGGTCCTGCTGAACAGGAGGTCTTGTTGATTTATCTGAGCAAGCCTCGGCCAAGGTATCGTCGCTGGACCGGACGCACTTTTAAGTTATAGTCCTCAGCGACTTTACAAATCAAACCTAAGTTTGAAAGGGAGGGGATTTTCTCCAACTATGAAGGAGTTCTTACAATAAGAACAGTCACTAAAAGTGAACTCCTTCGAGATTCTAAGCTATAGATATAAACGATTGAGCTTAGATAGAGAAGAGGGATCTAAAGAACTCTAGAGAGAAGAGCTAAAGATATTCTGCTAGGCAAGTTCTTCACTGGATTTTCATTAAATGCGCTAGAGTGTTTCGAAAGCTTTGAGCGTATTGTCCCTTTGATATCCCGTGCGTGGAGCTCGAATTTGCTTCTCTATTTATAGTTGTGACCCAGGCATTTGCCCGTTGGAGAGGACGATGCCACGTGTCACAAGCGTCCAAGGAAAACAGCCATATGTTCGAATTGTTGCAGCAGAGTTGTAGGTTACTGTGCATGAGAGCAGCTTTAGTTGGTCAGAGCAAGTAGAGCTTTGACGGCTTCTCATTGGTCGAGGTTTGGGGTAGGTGAGATATGTCAGACATCGGTCTTCATCGGAGTTGACTCTCACTCATCCTCGTATGATCTTCTGCTGACTTTTGAATGGGTCGTTTCCTGTCGGATATAGTAGACCTGATACGGTCTCTGTCTTCTTCGTCTGAGTCGGCTGACAGAGGATATTCTACTAAGTGTAGTCAGCTGATGACTCTGAAGGTACTGAGCTTTGTATAAAGAGTTCTTCTACTGATGTCGGTCAGCTGATGAGATGTCTTCTACTGAGCGAAGATCAGCTGATGACTTGAGGACACAAGCTCTTACACTGATGACGTGGGGCTCTGGAAAGTAAGCTTCCTACTGAAGATCAGTCCAACATTTACCCCGTACAAGACTTAGACACAAACGATAATGAAAATAAAATCTGTCTAACCTATTACGTCATCTAGTCTTATCGACACTACACTACGGATACAAGCTGGGTTTTGGGATCCTCAATTCCATAGCATGAAACACTAAGATTTCCCCCACTATTGTTTTACCCAAAATATTACTAAGTATCCTCTACTGGCTCATAACCCAACAATTTCCCCCTAATTGATGATGCCAAAACCTCTATAGATTTTAAGAATATTAAGTCCCAAACTACTGACATAATAAAGACCAGTAAAAACTGAGCAAATAACTCAAGGTAGTCAGCAGCTGAAAGATAGGCATATCAGAGAAACGGTTATGTGTGAGTGTGTGTCAGATCACTTCAGTGATCAGTCGTGATAAAGATAAAACAAACAAAGCCGTAAGACAATGAGTGATTGTCTGGCCAGAAGAAGGAATTGATATATATATGAGAAATGGATTACACAGTCCTAACTTCTATACAAGAGATAAAGAACTGCTGGTATCGCCTGAACTTCTTGGTCTTGCTTTTGAAATCAGCAGACTTGGCAGCAGGAGGGTCCAAACCATAGGATTTGTAGATTCTGGCACGGAGGGTCTGGATATCCTCGAGATCGTCGGGCAGCTGAGAACTAAGATTATGATGGCGTGCAGCTGAGTCGACCTCATCTTCAATCTCCTTGGTGCAGAGTACACCGCGAGAGGTCATGGGGGAGAAAATTTTTTATAAGCAAGAGCAACGAGAGGCAGCTTCTCCTTTGCTAGGATTAGTTGAACTTGGGCTCTGAGGTTGGCGTTGGATTGATGAAGGAATTCATCGAAGAGTTGATCAGCCGGAACCTCAGTCGGATAGCATTGCGAAACGTAGTATCCTTTGATGAACTCTATCTTCAGTTCCTCCCATTCCTCGTTCAGGTTCTAAGGTATCCATTTATCTGCATGGCGGTGAGGAGTCTTCTTCTGATAAGTAGCTCTTGGTGCGCCTCGCCTGTAGTACTTGGAAGACCTGGGCACCTGTTTTCTCCAGTCAAGAACTGGTTCATTGGCCATCTTGTCAGTCAGCTCTACGATCTTGGCCAAATCTTCCAGTCTCTTTTTCTCTCTGAGGGTCGCAGCTCTAGTGTCTCCTCTCCGGAGATTCAGTCCCTGCTGCGTCGCCTCCCAGGTGGCTCTGTCCTCTGCCTCCTGCTCAGGAGTAAGTTTAGGAAGATCTTTCATTCTCTGAGCAAGGGGCTGAAGGACAGTGTCAAAAGCAGTCTGCTCGTCCTGAGCCTTTTTCTTCTTCTGCTCTTCCAAGAGATTTTTATCTTGGCTCTTGGATGCTCTGACACTAGGCTGTTTCTGCTTCTTTTTGACCTTCTGAGCCTGTTCTTCAAGCTGTCGCTCATGGTCGAGCTCGTCCTGGAGCTTCTGAGCGACTTACTTGTCATATGCCTCCTGCTCCGCTTTAGTTTTGAATTTGGGCATCGGGGAAGGCGGAGGAGTTGATTCAGTAGCCTTTTCCTTCCCCGGCCTTTGCGGTGGCAGTGGCTCGTCCTCTTGGTCCACGTACTGTGCGACCTCCTCAATGTGCTACTGAGCCGAGGATCCTTCACCTGATCCTCCAGCCGGCTCATGCACTTGAGTGCTTTGGACAATAGGGATTTGGACTTCGGGAGGGGGTACTGAGCTGGTTCCAGCTTGTGCAGCTGAACCTTCCCCCTTGGCAATAACCCTTGCCTCTGCTTCTTCGCCCACCTGAGCCGTTTCCGCCTCTACCCTATCTTCCCCCTTTTTGGCATCATCAGCCATGGACAGACGAGTGCGGATGGCAACCGCTTCCTTTTCTAGATTGAAAAGAATTGTTTTTATGGAAGTGGCGGTGGTGTCGAAGTCTCTGACTGCATCACAATAATGCTCCCAGTCAGCTTCTTGGTCAGCACGAATCTGCTGAATCTGGGCTCCTGTCTCCTATCTTTGCTTCAGGAGTGATGCGTCAAGAGAAGCAGTCATTTCTGCTTGGATGAGCTTGAGGGCCGCCGCCTGAATTTTAATGGCCTTCTGAATGCTGGAGGTGGCCATCTTATTGCGCTCATCCATAGCTTTCTGGACTGTGGCGAGGCTCTGAGTCAGCTGCTCAGAAAATATTTTCTGTTGAGCTTGAAGGAGCTGCTGACTCTGAGCGGCTAAGTTTGCCTTCTGAGCGGCGAGTGCGGTCTCGACTATCTCCTGAATATTAACAGATGGAGTAGGAGCTTCCGAGACCTTCTTCACTTCGCTGGCAAGTCTGTCAACCGTCTCCGTCTGAGACTTAGTATATTGTGCCCACTTCAGGTGGACATCCTTAGCGAGGAGATGATTTTTTTCTCCCTGCTTCTTGATGGCTCTATTGACAGACTTAGAGGACACGGAACCAATGGGTTTGATCTGATAAGAGCTGGTTCCGAGCCTCTACTCAGATACTGCGAGTTGTTGCTCTCGACTGGGCTACGAGGCAACCGGGGTATCACCTGATGTAGATGGTGGAGGTGGTGATTAGCCCTTCTCGCTGGGAGTTTTACCCTAAGCAGACTCTTCCTTGGATGGTGCCTGATCCTCATCATTATCATTATCATCGTTGTCGTCGTCATGATGGGACGGCTGCAATGGGCTGCTGGCATGTTGGTCGGAGGATCTCAGATTGAGAAGATAAAGCATAGCTGCTCTCAGATCCTCGAACGAGGCTAAGTCAGCGGGTTCCCCAAACCCAATTGCTGACTGTAAGCTCTGCTCTTCCGCCAGCAAGGACAGCGCTGACTGGTGCATGATAAGATCTTTGAGGATGTCCCAACTAAGGAACCTTAGCAGCATTTTCGTCCTTGCCCTGATCGCTATGTCGACCAGATCCTTGTGTTTAGAAATCTTAGGGATCTGTGCAGTCACTTCTCCCGTGGCTCGGAGACGAGCCGACTGCAATGTCGTCCATTCAGGAGAGATCTCCTCAGCCGGTTCAACCTCCTCCGACTGAGTCTCCTCTAAACTAATACGCTGTACTTTGTCTTTCAGGGTCGCGCCCTCTATACCAGTATCAGCATCCAGTATGCTTTCCTCCTGAGGTGGTGGAGGAGAAGCAGGCTTTGCTGGAACCTCAGACGTTCAAGTCTTCGCAAGCCTCTTTTTCTTTGGTGGGTCGGCACGTGGAGGCAGTTCAATAGTAGACCTCTTGAGTGCAGCTAGTCCACGACCGACCGACTTCTCAACAGCGGCTCTGGTTTTGAATTTGATGAGCTTGCTGTTGAAGTATCGAGAATCAGCAAATGATGCATGATTCGATACTGAGTCCTCGATGAGTATGGACATCTTCGTCCCATACAAGAGTTTGCCCACACTAATTAATCTTCTCTCTCCAGAATGTGCGGCGACAAACTTCTGTGCCTGAGCCTTCAGCTCAGTCACATAGAACTCCATCCAGTTGACTTGGACACCATCAATGATTGCCATCATCAGCTAAAGTGTCGGCCTAGACAGTTGATCGAATGAGCCAGCGGCGCTCGTCAGTATATGAGTGATGACGTAGGCGAGCCCGCGGTATCCTGGCAACAATTGATTCTTCGGCAAGGTGGATTTGAAGGAGATAACGTCTCTCCCGCAGAAACGATGAACGTAGGAGTTGAGCTCCTTCTCCTTATATCCGGCCGGAGATATCCCATAGGTAGGAAGGTCGAACAAGGCCTTCAACACTGCCCGGATATTAATGTCGGAGTGACCGAAATTCCCACTTCTGAGGGGCCACCTCCCTCATGTACACGAATTGGGATACCTCTCCGTCTGTACCTTCCACCGTCCGCCAGTTGAAATAGACTTCGGCCACTTGGCGGGGGAGATACGACTTGGGATGCTTCGTGATCAGAAGCTCGAGGCCGGACTCTTCCAGAGCCGAGAATATGGGCTCAAGGTACGGAAGGTCCGCTTGGTGAAGAACCATCGTCGGCTCGAACTGAACCTTCGACTTTATGATCTCCTCAACGTTGGGTGGGGTCATTACGATCGCCATGAATATCTGCAAAAAACTTGTTAGCACTTGAAAATAGAGTAAGTTAGTTGAGTTTTAAGCAGAGAATGAAGAAATTACCGTAAATGAAGAGCTTGAGTGAAAAACAGAAACAGTTTATAGGAGATAAAAACTGAATGCAGAGAAGCTCTAAGGGTGAAAATGGCGAAAAGATAGATTAGAGGAGAAGGCGAGTGATTTTATAAGAAATGAAGATCAACCGGTTTTAATCGGACGGTTGGGATGAAAACTCGCTTTTTAATGACGGTTGTGATCTGATGTTATAAACGGAATGATTACTAAGGCCGCCTCTAATCTAGACCCACGTAAGATATGCGCAGTTAAAGTAAGGTGAGAAGACATGCATTAAATACGTTGCAGGCAACATTAAAGTCTAAGCCTTTTTAAATGAAAACGGTTTCTACTGACTTAAACCTTAAAAACTTAATGGCGGGAAATAAATGCTCATTAAACTACTGAGTGCAAACGACTGACATAATAAATGCGAGCATGCTTCTGAGAATGTTAAGCATTTAAAACTACGCAAACCTCTTCAGCTGAATTTTTACGATCAGCTGGTTACCGTTAAGACTTAGGAGGACATTTGTTGTGCTGATGACCACGTTCCCCCTTACTGTGTACTGCCTGATTCACCCGACTGAATCAAAGTACTAAGTCTCCTGACCTGTCGTACTGTTTCATTCTACTGACTCGACTCAGTAGGATCTAGTAGACCGAGCTCAATTGATAGTTCTCTGAATCTGTTCTCAGCTAGTGGTTTGGTCAGTATGTCTGCCCTTTGTTTGTCAGTATGGATCTTCTCCATTTTGATATCCTTCTTCTCTACATGGTCTCTGATGAAGTGGTGTCGGATATCCACGTGCTGGCATCTCGTATGAAGAACTGGGTGTTTTGAGTTATAGCAATCGCACTGGTGGAGTCACAGTAGATGGGCACTTCATCCTGAGATATACCATAATCTCTCAATTGTTGTCGAAGCCAAAGGATCTGAGCATAGCAACTTCCAGCAGCCATATACTCAGCTTCAGTAATGAACATTGCCACTGAATGTTGTTTCTTTGAAAACCATGATATCAGTTTGCTGCCTAGGAACTAACATGTTCAAGAAGTTGATTTTCGATCTATCTTGCATCCTGCATAATCAGCATCAGAATAACCTGTTAGTATAAGATTATCATCAACAGGATAACATAACCTTACGTCAGGTGTTCCCTTCAGATATCGCAGAATCTTCTTTGCTGAGTCCATATGACTTCGCTTGGGATTCGCTTGAAATCTTGCACATACACCTACAACATAAGTTATATCAGGTCTGCTTGCTGTTAAATATAGTAAAGAACCAATAATAGCTCTATAATCAGTAGAGTTAACAGAAGCTCCCTCTTTGTCTAGATCGATCTTGAAATTTGTATTCATGGGGATCTTGACTGGCTAGCTTGAGTCGCAGCCGAATCTTTTCAGGAGGTCTCGAGTGTATTTGGCTTGATTGATGAATATTCCTTCAGGTGATTATTTTACTTGAAATCCAAGGAAATAGTTCATCTCTCCCACAATAGACATCTCGAACTTCTCCTTCATCATTTTCTCGAATTGTTGACATATAGTCACGTTTCTGCAACCGAAAATGATGTCGTCCTCGTAGATTTGCACCAGTAGGATGTAATCTCCTGACTTTATGTTGAACAAGGTGCGATCTACTGTCCCCTTCTGAAAACCTTTCTGAAGCAGAAAGTCTGATAGGGTATCGTACCAAGCCCTAGGTGCTTGTTTTAACCCATACAGAGCTTTCCGAAGTCTGTACACCTGATGTCCCTGCTGAAAGCCGGGCGGTTGTTCCACAAAGACTTCTTCCTTCAGTACGCCTTGGGATACTTCGTGATCAGAAGCTCGAGGCCGGACTCCTCCAGAGCCGAGAATATGGGCTCAAGGTACGGAAGGTCCGCCTGGTGGAGAACCATCATCGGCTCGAATTGAACCTTCGACTTTATGATCTCCTCGACGTTGGGTTGGGTCATTACGATCACCATGAATATCTGCAAAAAACATGTTAGCACTTGAAAATAGAGTAAGTTAGTTGAGTTTTAAGCAGAGAATGAAGAAATTACCGTAAATGAAGAGCTTGAGTGAAAAACAGAAAGAGTTTATAGGAGATAAAAACTGAATGCAGAGAAGCTCTAAGGGTGAAAATAGCGAAAAGATAGATTAGAGAAGAAGGCGAGTGATTTTATAAGAAATGAAGATCATCCGGTTTTAATCGGACGGTTGGGATGAAAACTCACTTTTTAATGACGGCTGTGATCTGATATTATAAACGGAATGATTACTAAGGTCGCCTCTAATCTAGACCCACGTAAGATATGCGCAGTTAAAGTAAGGTGAGAAGACATGCATTAAATGCATTGCAGGCAGCATTAAAGTCTAAGCCTTTTTAAATGAAAACAGTTTCTACTGACTTAAACATTAAAAACTTAATGGCGGGAAATAAATGCTCATTAAACTACGGAGTGCAAACGACTGACATAATAAATGAGAGCATGCTTCTGAGAATGTTAAGTATTTAAAACTACGCAAACCTCTTCAGCTGAATTTTTACGATCAGCTGGTTACCGTTAAGACTCAGGAGGACATTTGTTGTGCTGATGACCACGTTCCCCCTTACTGTGTACTGCCTGATTCGCCCGACTGAATCAAAGTACTGAGTCTCCTGACCTGTCGTACTGTTTCCTTCTACTGACTCGACTCAGTAGGATCCAGTAGACCTAGCTCAACTGATAGTTCTCTGAATCTGTTCTCAGCTAGTGGTTTGGTCAGTATATCTGCGCTTTGTTTGTCAGTATGGATGTTCTCCATTTTGATATCCTTCTTCTCGACATGGTCTCTGATGAAGTAGTGTCGGATATCTACGTGCTTGCATCTCGTATGAAGAACTGGGTTCTGAGTTATAGCAATCGCACTGGTGGAGTCACAGTAGATGGGCACTTCATCCTGAGATATACCATAATCTCTCAATTGTTGTCGAAGCCAAAGGATCTGGGCATAGCAACTTCCAGCAGCCATTACTCAGCTTCAGTAGTGGACGTTGCCACTGAATGCTGTTTCTTTGAAAACCATGATATCAGCTTGCTGCCTAGGAACTGACATGTTTCAGAAGTTGATTTTCGATCTATCCTGCATCCTGCATAATCAGCATCAGAATAACCAGTTAGTATAAGATTATCATCAGCAGGATACCATAACCCTACGTCATGTGTTCCCTTCTTATATCGTAGAATCTTCTTTTGCTGAGTCCATATGACTTCGCTTGGGATTCGCTTGAAATCTTGCACATACACCTACAGCATAAGTCATATCAGGTCTGCTAGCTGTTAAATATAGTAAATAACCAATAATAGCTCTATAATCAGTAGAGTTAACAGAAGATCCCTCTTTGTCTAGATCGATCTTGAAATTTGTATTCATGGGGATCTTGACTGGCTTGCTTGAGTCGCAGCCGAATCTTTTCAGGAGGTCTCGAGTGTATTTGGCTTGATTGATGAATATTCCTTCAGGTGATTGTTTTACTTGAAATCCAAGGAAATAGTTCATCTCTCCCATAATAGAAATCTCGAACTTCTCCTTCATCATTTTCTCGAATTGTTGACATATAGTCACGTTTCTGCAATCGAAAATGATGTCGTCCTCGTAGATTTGCACCAGTAGGATGTCATCTCCTGACTTTATGTTGAACAAGGTGCGATCTACTGTCCCCTTCTGAAAACCTTTCTGAAGCAGAAAGTCTAATAGGGTATCGTACCAAGCCCTGGGTGCTTGTTTTAACCCATACAGAGCTTTCCGAAGTCTGTACACCTGATGTCCCTGCTGAAAGCCGGGCGGTTGTTCCACATAGACTTCTTCCTTCAGTACGCCTTGGGATGCTTCGTGATCAGAAGCTCGAGGCTGAACTCTTCTAGAGCCGAGAATATGGGCTCAAGGTACGAAAGGTCCGCCTGGTGGAGAACCATCATCGGCTCAAACTGAACCTTCGACTTTATGATCTCCTCGACGTTGGGTTGGGTCATTACGATCGCCATGAATATCTGCAAAAAACATGTTAGCACTTGAAAATAGAGTAAGTTAGTTGAGTTTTAAGCAGAGAATGAAGAAATTACCGTAAATGAAGAGCTTGAGTGAAATACAGAAAGAGTTTATAGGAGATAAAAACTGAATGCAGAGAAGCTCTAAGGGTGAAAATGGCGAAAAGATAGATTAGAGAAGAAGGCGAGTGATTTTATAAGAAATGAAGATCATCCGGTTTTAATCGGACGGTTGGGATGAAAACTCACTTTTTAATGACGGCTGTGATCTGATGTTATAAACGAAATGATTACTAAGGCCGCCTCTAATCTAGACCCACGTAAGATATGCGCAGTTAAAGTATGGTGAGAAGACATGCATTAAATGCGTTGCGGGCAGCATTAAAGTCTAAGCCTATTTAAATGAAAACGGTTTCTACTACTGACTTAAACCTTAAAAACTTAATGGCGGGAAATAAATGCTCATTAAACTACGGAGTGCAAACGACTGACATAATAAATGAGAGCATGCTTCTGAGAATGTTAAGTATTTAAAACTACGCAAACCTCTTCAGCTGAATTTTTACGATCAGCTGGTTACCGTTAAGACTCAGGAGGACATTTGTTGTGCTGATGACCACGTTCCCCCTTACTGTGTACTGCCTGATTCGCCCGACTGAATCAAAGTACTGAGTCTCCTGACCTGTCGTACTGTTTCCTTCTACTGACTCGACTCAGTAGGATCCAGTAGACCTAGCTCAACTGATAGTTCTGTGAATCTGTTCTCAGCTAGTGGTTTGGTCAGTATGTCTGCGCTTTGTTTGTCAGTATGGATGTTCTCCATTTTGATATCCTTCTTCTCGACATGGTCTCTGATGAAGTGGTGTCGGATATCCACGTGCTTGTATCTCGTATGAAGAACTGGGTTCTGAGTTATAGCAATCGCACTGGTGGAGTCACAGTAGATGGGCACTTCATCCTGAGATATACCATAATCTCTCAATTGTTGTCGAAGCCAAAGGATCTGGGCATATCAACTTCCATCAGCCATATACTCAGCTTCAGTAGTGGACGTTGCCACTGAATGTTGTTTCTTTGAAAACCATGATATCAGCTTGCTGCCTAGGAACTGACATGTTTCAGAAGTTGATTTTCGATCTATCCTGCATCCTGCATAATCAGCATCAGAATAACCTGTTAGTATAAGATTATCATCAGCAGGATACCATAACCCTACGTCATGTGTTCCCTTCAGATATCGTAGAATCTTCTTTGCTGAGTCCATATGACTTCGCTTGGGATTCGCTTGAAATCTTGCACATACACCTACAGCATAAGTTATATCAGGTCTGCTAGCTGTTAAATATAGTAAAAACCCAATAATGGCTCTATAATCAGTAGAGTTTACAGAAGCTCCATCTTTGTCTAGATCGATCTTGAAATTTGTATTCATGTGGATCTTGACTGGCTTACTTGAGTCGCAGCCGAATCTTTTCAGGAGGTCTCGAGTTTATTTGGCTTGATTGATGAATATTCCTTCAGGTGATTGTTTTACTTGAAATCCAAAGAAATAGTTCATCTCTCCCATCATAGACATCTTGAACTTCTCCTTCATCATTTTCTCGAATCGTTGACATATAGTCACGTTTCTGCAACCGAAAATGATGTCGTCCACGTAGATTTGCACCAGTAGGATGTCATCTCCTGACTTTATGTTGAACAAGGTGCGATCTACTGTCCCCTTCTGAAAACCTTTCTAAAGCAGAAAGTCTGATAGGGTATCGTACCAAGCCTTGGGTGCTTGTTTTAACCCATACAGAGTGTTGGTCCGGAGACAAATATCAGGTGGAGAGGGGGGGGGTGAATACACCTGAGTACCATTTCTTTTTCTCGGTGAAGGTCAGTTGAAGCTGTTGGTTGCAGCTGGTGAACAGTGCCAAATAAACCTTCGATCACGGGACAGAGTGAGTCAGCTACTGTGCTCTCTTACTGACTTTTGTCAGTACTTCGAAACTCAGTCGGAGACTTAAATGTGCGGATAAGTGTGGGGCCCGGAGTTTGTCTCTTTTTGAAAACGTGTTTTCGCAGATTAAATTCTTTTGGCTGTGCGATTTTAGAAATACGTTTTATGCAAACTTATGATTTTCAAAGGATTGTATGCAATAAAATAGTAAAGAACACAAGCAGTTTAACGTGGTTCGGATACGCAAGATCCTACGTCCACAGTCCTGAACAAAGCAATTTCCCTTTTTAATTTCGTGCTTCGCGCACTTGTGGAGCTTCGAAATCTTCTCTATTTATAGTTGTGAGCTATGGCATATGTCCGTTGGAGACGACGATGCCACGTGTCACATGCTTCCAAAGAAAACGGCCATAAATTCGAACTTGTTGCAGCAGGGCAGTTAATTACTGTACATGAGAGCAGCTTTACTGTTTGGACCAGGTAAGGCGTTGTCGGCTTCTCATTGGTCGAGGTATGTGGTTGGTGAGAATGTCAGAGTTGACCGTTCAAACAACCTCGTATGATCTTCTGCTGAACTTTCGAAACGACTTAAGTAGTTGGGTCGCTTTCTGTCGGATACAGTAGACTGCAAAGTCTCTGTCTTCTTTGACTGAGTCGGCTGACAAGGAATGTAACTTCTGAGTAAGTAAGCTGGCGACTGCGAAGGTACTGGGCTTGCATGAGTTCTTCTGCTGATGACTTATCAGCTGCTGGATTGGCTTCTACTGAGGTCTACTCAGCTGATGACTGAAGAATGCAAGCGATTACACTGATGACGTGGGGTTCTGAAAAGTATCTTCGACAAAAGATCAGTTCAACAATTACCCCGTACAGGACTTAGACAAGAATATAAAAACGATTACAACAAGTCTAACCTATACATCAGCTAATCCTAACGACACACTGAACTACTGATATCAGCTTGGTTTTGGGATCTTCAATTCCATAGTACTACTATGATTTCCCCCAATTTTCTTTTAACCACGAACAGCTGAGTATCATCTACTGACTCATATCCAACAATTTCCCCCTAATTGATGATGCCAAAACCTCTACTTCTAAACTCTAAACATCTTAAGAAATGCTAACCTACTGACAACAATTTCCCCCTTAATCTATCTGAGGAAAACAAACTGATATGATGACTTCAAAACATCAGCAGGAGAGAGAGAGGCAAAATCAGAGAAACTGATTGTGAGTGTGTGTCAGATCACTTAGTGATCAGTTGTGGAAACACAAAGCAAAATGCTGTAAGACAATGAGTAATTGTCTATCAAGCAATAGGAACGATAGCATATATGATCAAGAAATTACAGGTTCCTATCACTATTACAAAAGAGTAGAGAAGAGAAAAACACTACTGACGCCTGAAGCCTTGAGTGCGCTTCTTGAAATCAGCAGATCTGTCGACAGGAGGTTGCAGACCATAGTATAGGTAGATTCTCTTCCTCAGTGTCTGGACATCCTCGTCGTCTTCAGCTAAGTCGACACTCAGGTCGAAGCGATAAGCTGCAGCTCTGACCTCATCCTCTATTTCTTTTGTACATAGAACTCCGCGCGCAGTTCTAGGAGGTGGGATGCGCCTGAAAGCCGGAGCTCTGAAAGGAATGTTCTCTCTCTTCATAATCTCCTGAAGTTGTTCCCTCAGCTCAGAGTTATAGAAGAACAAAAACTCTTCAAAGGCTTGTTCGATAGTTTGCTCACTTCGATAGAATTTCCATACGTAGTAGCCTTTGATAAATTCCTCTTTGAGCTCTTCCCATTGATCATTAACCAGAGCAGGAACCCATTTATCAACATGAAGCACAGGGTCCTTTTTGACATAAGGCGCTATTTTTCTTGATCCTCGTGGGATTTGTCTTCTGGGATCAGCTGCTGGCTTTTGAGATAGGCTCATCATCTTAGGCATATCAGCCATTCTCTTCTTCTCTCGAAGAGCCGCTGCCCTACAATCTCCTTTCCTCAGGTTAAGGCCTCGCAGCGTGGCTTCCCATGTGGTTCTATCTTCAGCTTCTTGCTCAGGTGTAAGATGAGTCTGATAGTGACTCTGAGCAGTAGCTTGACCTGTAGTAGAAAGAGTTTTTGCGAACTCCTCCTGAGCCTTTTTCTTTTCTTCGTACACAGACTCTTGCTTCTTCTTTCCTCTGCCCTTAACAACTTTGCCCTTAGGCTTTTTAGCGAGTTGAGCTTCTTCCAGCTGTCGATCATGGTCCAGCTTGTCTTGTAGTTGTTGGGCTACACGGAGGTCGAAGGCCTCTTGTTCCGCTTTAGATTTGAATTTTCGGACCGGGGAGGAAGGAGGAGTAGTAGCGTGCTTGATCTCCTTCCCCGGCCTGCGGAGGAGCCTCGTTCTTCTTCGGACTCTTGCTCAATGAAGTGAGCAACATCTTCTATGTGGGCAGCAGAAGATGAGATGGGGGTAGGTTCTAGAGGAAATTCAAGTAGCAGAACCCCTGAAGTATCTTGAGCATTAGCAGTTGAGGGTTGTTCTGCCTGAATACCTTCCCCCTGAGTCTGAGCATTAAAGGGTCCTTCCTCCTGACCACCCTCTACTATTTGGACATCAACCATATCCGTATCAGGTTCATCCTTCATAATACCTTCCCCCTTTTTGGCATCATCTGCCTTAGAGAGTTGTGTGCGGATGGCTTGAATGTCTCTTTCCACAGTGTGGACTGAATCCTTAATCTGAGTTGTTGTGGATTCGAAGTCCTTGACGAGATCGCAATATAATTCCCAGTCTTTTTCTTGATCAACTCTTGATGTTTTAAGCTGTGCAGCTGACTCCAGATGGAGTTTCAGCAGAGCCTGATCCTGCGATTCTGTCATTTCTTTCTGAATAAGTTTCAGAGCCTCTGCCTGTTGGGTAATAGATTTCTGAAGGCGAGAGGTGGCAATCGTATTCCTTTCATCGATTTCGAGCTTAACAATTGCAAGAGCTTGAGTTAGCTGCTCTGAAAATATCTTCTGCTGATTCTGGAGCAACTGCTGACTCTGAGCTTCTAGATTGATTTTCTGAGCTGCTAAGGCTGCCTCAATAATCTCCTGAAAGTTGGGTTGAGGAGTAGGTACTGGAGTCTTTGAGATGCCAGCAGTTATTCTGCTAAGCTCTGTGTCTGAGCCTTAGTATACTTTGTCCACTTCAGATGGACGTCCTTAGCCAAAAGTCTGTTTTTCTCTCCTTGGCGTCGAATGGCTTTATTTACAGACTTTGAGGACACGGAACCGATAGGTTGTATCTGTTACGAGCTGGTTCCGAGCCTCTGCTCAGAAAATGTGAGGAGCTGCTCCCTACTGTACTTCGGAGCATCTTGAGCATCACCTGATGTATCAGGAAGTGGTGATTTGCTCTTCTCATGGGGAGTTGAACCCTCAGCAGAGCCTCCCAACTCTGTATCCTTGGGTGTCTGATCCTTCCTCTGATTGTTATCATCATCATCTTTCTTATCATCAGCAGGAGAAGATGGGGGTGGAGGAGTGTTACCAGGGACTGACTCTCGCAAGCTTAGAAGGTAAAGCATTGCGGCTCTGAGATCTTCAAGAGTAGCTAAGTCAGCTGGTTCTCCGTACCCTATTACTTCTTGTAGCTTCTGCTCCTCATCGAGCAGGTAGATGACTGAGTGGGTTTTGATTATGTCTACTAGAATATCCCAACTCAGAAATCTAAGAAGCATTTGAACCCTAGCCTTGATGGCTATGTCGACTAAGTTTGAGTGCCCAGTGATCTCAGGAATATGATCGTGTACGTCAGCTGCGGCACGGAGACGAGTGGTGAAAATAGCTGTCCACTCAGTCGCAGTCTCCTCAGTTGGTTCCCTGACGTTCGATTGTGTCTCCTCAGAGCTAATTACTTGGACTTTATCTTTGAGGGTCGCACCCTCAATGCCAGTATCAGAATCTAAAATCTTCTCTTCTTGAGTAGGAGGAGGAGTGGGTTCAATAACAGAGAGGGGCTGAGCAGCTGAGACCTCAGCTGGTCTGGTCTTAGTCAACCGCCTCTTCTTAGGCACTTCGGTATGTGGGGGCAGAGCGGATGCTGCTCTCTTCGGCTCAGGTGGCCCCTTACCGATAGACTTCTCAGTCGCTGCTTTAGTCTTGAACTTAATCAGTTTTACATTAAAGAACTTAGAATCAGCAAACGACAAGTGCCTCTGAACAGAGTTTTCTATGAGGACTGACATCTTAGTCCCATAGAGTAACTTCCCTACACTGGCTAACTTCCTCCCTCCAGTGGGTAGGGTAGTGAACTTCTGGGCTTGGGCCTTCATCTCCAAGACATAATAGTCGGCCCAGTTCACTTCAACTCCATCATCTATCGCCATCATCAGCTGAATCCTTGGCTTGGATAATTGATCATATGATCCAGCTGAGCTCGTTAGGATATGAGAGACTATGTAGGCTAGTCCTCTGTATTGGGGGAGCAGAAGGTTCTTCTGCAGAGCTGACTTGAATGATATGTCAGAGCGTCCGCATAACTTATGAACATATGCGTTTATCTCCTTCTCCTTGTATCCGATAAGAGAAATACCAGAGTCTGGAAGATCAAACGTCAGCATCAGCGCATCTCTGACGTTAAAGATTCTCTGAGTAGTATCCCAACCGTTCTGATCTACTTCCTTCATATAGACGAAGGAAGATTCCTCGCCTCCAGACGCGAGTGACCTCCAGTTGTAATAAACTTCTACCACTTGCCTAGGTAGATAAGATCTCGGGTGCTTCGTCACCAGCTCCTGAAGACCAGAACGCTCCAGAGCATCAAACACGGGTTCCAAGAAAGAAATATCAACTTGTCGGAAGGCCATAGTTGGTTCAAACTGAATCCTGGAAGCCATTATCTCCTCTATATTCTCAGGGACTTGAGATGTCGCCATTGAAATCTGCAAAATAACTTGTTAGCACTTGAAAATAGAGTAAGTTATTAAGTATTCAGCAGGTTTCAATACATTACCGAGTACTAAAGAGCTTTGAGAGATGCAAAAGCGAGACAGTTAAGATGATTTTTGAGAAAGAAACTGAACGCTTGAAAATAGCTCTTAAGTTGAAAATGGCGAAAAGTGAGGAGGAAGATAGAAGATGAAAGATTTATATATCTGACTGATTATAAGTTTAGATCCAACGATCCTATTTTTAATCTTTCAAATCTATAGACGGCTGAGATTAAATGTTATAAAAGGAATGATTACAACAGCCGCCTCAAACATAGACTTACGTAACAAAGGTAAGTGAGAAGACATGCATTAAATGCGCGACAGACAGCATTAATTACTCAGTTTATGCGAATGAAAAGGTTTCCTACTGACCTTTCCTTAAGCTTATTAATGGCGGGAAATAAATGCACATTAACTACGGATCGTGCGGCGATCGATATAATAAATGCAGACATGCTTCTGAAAAGAAATTAAGTATATGATACTACGCAAACCTCTTCAGCTAAACTTTCGATCAGCTGGTTACCGTTATATCGCAGGAGGAGGATTGATGTACTGATAAGCACGTTCCCCCTTGCTGTGTACAGTGTGATTCTTCCCACTGAATCACTGTACGGAGTCTACTGACTTGTCATACTGGTTCCATATACTGATACCAAATATTTCCAATTGTCTCCACGGACTGCTATCAGTAGTTGTCTACTGATGCATTTCAGCAGGATCCAGTAGACCTAGCTCAACTGATAATTCTCTGAATCTGTTCTCAGCTAGTGGTTTGGTCAGTATGTCTGCCCTTTGTTTGTCAGTATGGATCTTCTCCATTCTGATATCCTTCTTCTCGATATGGTCTCTGATGAAGTGGTGTCGGATATCCACGTGCTTGCATCTCGTATGTAGAACTGGGTTCTGAGTTATGGCAATAGCACTGGTGGAGTCACAGTAGATGGGCACTTCATTCTGAATGATACCATAATCTCTCAGTTGTTGTCGAAGCCAAAGGATCTGGGCACAGCAACTTCCAGCAGCCATGTACTCAGTTTCAGTAGTGGACGTTGCTACTGAGTGCTATTTCTTTGAGAACCAAGATATCAGCTTGCTGCCTAGGAACTGACACGTTCCGGAAGTTGACTTACGATCTATCCTGCATCCTGCATAATCGGCTTCAGAATAACCTGTCAGTATTAGATTATCATCAGCAGGATACCATAACCCAGCATCATGTGTTCCTCTCAGATAGCGCAGAATCTTTTTAGCTGAGTCAAGGTGACTTCGCTTGGGATCCGCTTGAAATCTTGCGCATACACCTACAACATAAGTTATGTCAGGTCGGCTAGCTATTAAATATAATAAAGAACCAATAATAGCTCTATAATCAGTAGAGTTAACAGAAGCTCCCTCTTTGTCTAGATCGATTTTAAAATTCGTATTCATGGGGATTTTGGTCGGCTTGCTTTGGAGTCGCAGCCGAATCTCTTGAGAAGGTCTCGAGTGTATTTGGCTTGATTGATGAAGATTCCTTCAGGTGATTGCTTCACTTGAAATCTAAGGAAATAATTCATCTCTCCCATCATGGACATCTCGAATTTCTCTTTCATCATCTTCTCGAACTGCTGACATATGATCTCGTTTACTGCGTACGAAAATGATGTCGTCCACGTAGATTTGCACCGGTAGGATGTCATCTCCCGACTTTATGTTTAATAGGGTGCGATCTACCGTCCCCTTCGAAAACCTTTACAAGTAGAAAGTCTCGATAGGGTATCATACCAAGCCCTGGTTGCTTGTTTTAACTCATACAGAGCTTTCCTAAGTCTGTACACCTGATGTCCCTGCTGAAAGCCGGGCGGTTATTCCACGTAGACTTCTTCCTTCAGTACGCCGTTCAGAAAAGCTGACTTTACATCCATCTGATAGACTTTGAAGTCTTGATGTGTTTATAAGATAGGAATAGACGAATGGCTTCCAATCTAGCGACTGGAGCGAATGTTTCATCAAAATCAATTCCTTCTGCCTGACTATATCCCTTTGCAACTAGTCGTGCTTTATTTCTGACAATGACGTTGTTTTCATCTCGCTTGTTTTTTAAGACCCACTTGGTACCAATGACATGCTGATGTCTAGGTCTGTCAACAAGCTCCCAAACTTTGTTTCGAACGAACTAATTCAGCTCTTCTTGCATGGCGATGATCCAGTCAGCATCATTAAGTGTGTCCTCTATCGACTGAGGTTCTTCTGTAGACAAGAAACAAGAATATAGTGAGCTTTCGCCTTGATTAAATCTAGATCTTGTTCTTATCGTTGCTGATGGATCTCCAATGATAAGATTTGAAGAATGAGCATCTAGCCATGATCGTGTGAGTCTGGCTTCTTCTTCTAATACAACTTCTGCAGAATCAGTAAGAGTGTTAGGCATTTCAGTAGTACTGTTCTGAGATTGCAATATTTCAGTAAGAAGGTTAGGATCCACTGAGTTTCCAGGTTCAGGGGCATTTAGCTCAGGAACATTAATCGTTCCCCCTGATTTTATATTCTCAGTAGAGGTCTCAGTTACCACTGGGGGCTTCCTCATCGACCGATGTTACTGTTGTTGATTGCGTTCGGGAGAATCAACTAGGTCGGCTACGTCAACTGTTGGTTGAGTCTGAGTTTGTTCATTGTCTGACTCATCATCCCAACAATGCTGGGATCTTTTCGGCTTTATCGGTAAGTCCGAGATCCTGTAGCTTGCTGCTGACATCATCAGTATTTAACTGTGTATCTTCCCTGTTCTCAGTAACAAATTCATCAAAAACAATATGAGGGCTTTCCTCCACACAAAGAGTCCGATAGTTAAAGACTCTGAAAGCTTTACTGACTCGAGAGTATCCTAAGAAAACTCCTTGATCAGATTTGCTATCAAAAACCTTCAGCTGATCTTTCCCATTATTGTGGATAAAGCAAGGACAGCCAAAAATATGAAAATGAGAAATAGAAGGAATTCTCCCTTTCCATAGTTCATATGGTGTCTTCATGTGTTGCTGAGTGAGTAGTGAGCGATTCTGAGTGTAGCAGGCGGTGTCAGTAGCATCAGCCCAGAACTTTGAGGGTAGTCCAGAATCTGCGAGCAGCGTTCTTGCTGCTTCTTTGAGTGTTCTGTTCTTTCGTTCAGCAAGTCCATTCTACTGATCGGTGCGAGCAGCTGATGTCTCGTGTTTACTTCCCTCTTTATCGCAGTATGTCTTAACTACTGAGTTTAGAAACTCTGTTCCTCTGTCCGAGCGAATTCTTTGAATCTTGATGTCCTTTTCCACACTGAGCTTCTTCAGCAGATTGGGCAACTCAGTTTGAACATCAGATTTATTGGCGATGAAGGTGACCCAAGTATATCTAGAGTTGTCGTCAATAACAACGAGGGCATACTTCTTGCCTCTTATAGTCACTGGAGAGACTGGCCCGAATAGGTCCATGTGCAGCAGCTGAAGGATTCCATCAGTGGAAGGTGACGGAATAGGTGGATTGCTACTCTTTGTTTGCTTTCCCTTCAGACAAGCTTCACAATTTCTGTCTTTAACGAACGATTCGTTGGACAGTCCTCTGACTTTGGAGTTCTTGGCTAGCTTGTTCATGGTCTTGAAGTTCAGGTGGCTGAGTCTCTTGTGCCATAGCCATCCTGACTTGTCACCAGATTTTGTCTGTGCTAGTAAGCAAGCCTCAGGTTCTGCGGTTTTCCAGTCTGCAACATAGATGTTTTTCCTCTGCGATCCTGATAACATTGTTTTCCCTATAGATTTATCAACAACATCACAGAAACCAGCGTCAAAGATAACTCTGTTAAGATTATCACGAGAATTGGTGACGAAAAGGAGATTATGTTGAAGTCCTTCAACATATGTTACTCTTGGAACTGAAGTAGTCCCAATGTTCAGCGTTCCGCATCCCCTTGTGTAGCCTTTAGAGTTGTCTCCAAACTAAATTTTAGGACCATCTTCTTGTACATAGTTGGTTAGCAGGCTCTTCTGATATGTCATGTGTCTTGAGCAGCCGCTGTCCACTATCCATGGGTCCTTATGCACCTGCAAAACAGAAGCATCTTTAGGTACCCTTTGGTTCAGTTGGGTCCTTACTGGTTAGTGGGTGATTTCGGAACCCAAATCTGTCTCGGGACCTTAGAAGTCTGAGACTTCTTCTTCTGAACCTTGTCAGCTTTCTTCTCCACAGGACTTGGAGATACTGACTTTCTGCTGATGATTTTGGGTTCATGCGCTTTCTTCTTCTGAGTCTTAGCGCTTCTCCTGACCCTGGGCTCATAGTAGTACGAACCGTACTGAGCCGGATGCTCAAACAGTGGCTCCTTGTACTGTTCTGCCCATCTGACCTTCTTGGTTCCCCCTGAGTTCGATCTCGGTGTCCTGGGGCTGGAACCTTTGGTCAGTTGTTTGTTGCTGCTCGGCTGAGGTGCGATTTTTTTCTGTTTGTTCTTCGCCTGAGGTATGGTGTCAGCAGCTTGCACCTTTCCTCTGACTAACCTATCAACCAGTGCTTCTGAGCTTTTGGAGGTAGAAGCTTTATGGGTGTAGCCAAGGCCTTCTTTCACAGCAGTTGGCCGTTGTGCTCTGAGCATGCTTTCTAGTTTCTCCTTTGCTCCCAGGTATTGTTCAGTCATTAGTTCTCTCCAGACCTCATCACTTCTCCTGAGAGAATCATAGTCCTTCTGTACGTATGAGAGTTTCTGACTGAGTTGGGCTATTTCAGTCTCTTTCTCCAAATTGTCCTTGGTCAGGACTGAGATCTGAGTCTCTTGAAGCTGAGACTTAGTCATAAGAGATTCGATCTCTTTCTTAAGTCTCGCAACTAGATCCGCTGACTCAGTAGAGACCTGACAATCAGAAGAAAGTCTCTGATTCTCAGCCTTTACCTGTTCTAGTTCCTGGATGGTTCTACTGAACTCTCTGCTCAGCTGAATTTGTTCCTCTAGCAGGTTGTCATATGCTTGTACTATGTCCATAGGGTCATCCGAGACCGAGCAAGTGTCGTGTGTGTTGTGTGAAGAGGAGGTTATATTAAGTTTAGAATTTACCTCAGCCTCTTCTCCGGCCATCAGACACTGTTCAGCTGATTCCTCAGGAACCTTCTCTCCGACTTCAATAGCTATGAATGCAGCTTCATCCTCAGAAGAGTACATGAATGTATCCTCTTCAATTGAGTTGTCGGATATCTCTCCGGCTATGTAGGCCTGCCTCTTCTGGGCGAATTTATCTCTTCTGGCCTGCCGTTCTGCTCTTTGAGCAGTTGAGAGTTCGGGACAGTCGTACTGATAGTGTCCCTCCTTCTTGCAGTTGTAACACATGGATGTTCTGCTGTTTTTTCCAGCTGAAACTTTTGGTGGACTAGCAACAGGCTCCGTGTTCCTGCATTCAGTAGAAGTGTTAGATTCTTCCCTTTTTGAATATTCTTTCTTACCAGGGAGAGAATCTCTGTGATATTTCTTCAGCGTTCTGACTCTCTCCTTTTATCTTTGGTATTTGAGAGCCATCAGTGCGAGCTGGTCAGTACCAGACATTTCAGATGTCTTTGTATATGCAGCAGCTATTGCCTTGCTGGAAGAAATCTTTTTGCTTCCGGTTTGTTGGATTTGTGCCTTGAAGGCATGATCGATTTGAGTGTCGGTGGAGCACCGGAACACTTCGAGGTAGACTATGCTCAAATTCCTCCATCTTTAATTCTGAAAATATAACATCAGGAGTTAGAGCATTAAGATCAGAGCGACGTAAATAAGTAGCAAAAGGAAGCCACTTCTGTCGGGGTAGCGCTCTAATAATCTTTGTGTTCATCTCTTTGTTTGAGAACACCTTTCCCAGCCCGTTTATCACATTGACTTGATTTGTAAATCTGACGCTCAGCTCGTCAATGGTTTCACTGGGCTCCATTGCAAAGGCTTCGAACTTTTGAGGCTCTAATTCGAGCTTGTTTTCTTTAATCTGAGGAGTTCCTTGGCTCAGTACAGCCAGAGCGTCCCAAAGTTCTTTCGCCGTTTTGCAGTCCTGCACCCTCCCGAGGTGTGAGTCACTGAGCGTTGTCAGTATAGCATTTCGTGCGACTCGATCGAGGTTATGCAGCTTTTTCTCTTACGGCGTGAAGCGCGATTTGTCCTTGGGAACCTTCGGACCGATACGAGCACCTTCACCTTCCACTTCGGCCGAACGCACGCCGTCTATCATTGGAATGATGGGTCCGGTCTCCAGTACGTCAGTCATGCTGTCGTGCAGCGACGTAAGGTGTGCCTCCATTCTTACACGCCATACCGTGAAGTTCTCTATTGAGAACATCGGCACCATCCTGATACCTGACATGTCAGACATTATGTGTACGAGTATAAGGATGAATGAAGAGATGCTTGTGCAGAGAAAACGTTTTCAAGGATCAGTTCGAGAAGACCAGTATTGCAGAACAGGTGGTCAGTTGAACACCGTGCGCTCTGATACCAATTGTTAGTCCGGAGACAAATATCAGGTGTAGAGGGGGGGGGGTGAATACACCTGAGTACCATTTCTTTTTCTCGGTGAAGGTCTGTTGAAGCTGTTGGTTGCAGCTGATGAACAGTGCCAAATAAACCTTCGATCACGGGACAGAGTGAGTCAGCTACTGAGCTCTCTTACTGACTTTTGTCAGTACTTCGAAACTCAGTCGGAGACTTAAATGTATGGATAAGTGTGGGGCCCGGAGTTTGTCTCTTTTTGAAAACGTGTTTTCGTAGATTAAATTATTTTGGCTGTGCGATTTTAGAAATACGTTTTATTCAAACTTATGATTTTCAAAGGATTGTATGCAATAAAACAGTAAAGAACACAAGCAGTTTAACGTGGTTCGGATACGCAAGATCCTACGTCCACGGTCCTGAACAGAGCAGGATAACTTGTTGATTAGTCTGAGTAAGTCTCAGCAAGGAAACTGTGCACAGGACATATCCTTCTAAGTTATAGTCCTTAGCGACTTTACAATTCAAACCTAAGTTCGAAAGGGAGCGAAAATAGTTCTCCAACTAATGAAGGAGTTCTTACAATAAGAACAGTTCACTAAAAATGAACTCCTTCGAATCTAAGCTATAAATCTGACAATGAGCTTAGGTAGAGAAGAAAGGGATCTAAAGACTCTAGAGAGAAGAACCACAAAAATATTCTAGTAAATGCAGATTCTTCGCTGGATGTTCTGATTGAGTTGCTAGAGTGTTTGAGAGCTTGAGCAATTTCCCTTTTTAATTTCGTGCTTCGCGCACTTGTGGAGCTTCGAAATCTTCTCTATTTATAGCTGTGAGCTATGGCATATGTCAGTTGGAGACGACGATGCCACGTGTCACATGCTTCCAAAGAAAACGGCCATAAATTCGAACTTGTTGCAGCAGGGCAGTTAATTACTGTACATGAGAGCAGCTTTACTGTTTGGAGCAGGTAAGGCGTTGTCGGCTTCTCATTGGTCGAGGTATGTGGTTGGTGAGAATGTCAGAGTTGACCGTTCAAACAACCTCGTATGATCTTCTGTCGGATACAGTAGACTGCAAAGTCTCTGTCTTCTTCGACTGAGTCGGCTGACAAGGAATGTAACTTCTGAGTAAGTCAGCTGGCGACTGCGAAGGTACTGGGCTTGTATGAGTTCTTCTGCTGATGACTTATCAGCTGCTGGATTGGCTTCTACTGAGGTCTACTCAGCTGATGACTGAAGAATGCAAGCGATTACACTGATGACGTGGGGTTCTGAAAAGTATCTTCGACAGAAGATCAGTTCAACAATTACCCCGTACAGGACTTAGACAAGAATATAAAAACGATTACAACAAGTCTAACCTATACATCAGCTAATCCTAATGACACACTGAACTACTGATATCAGCTCGGTTTTGGGATCTTCAATTCCATAGTACTACTATGATTTCCCCCAATTTTCTTTTAACCACGAACAGCTGAGTATCATCTACTGACTCATATCCAACACAGAGCTTTCCGAAGTCTGTACACTTGATGTCCCTGCTGAAAGCCGGGCGGTTGTTCCACATAGACTTCTTCCTTCAGTACGCTGTTCAGAAACACTGACTTTACATCCATTTGATATACTTTAAATCTTTGATGCGTTGCATAGGCTAGGAATAGACGAATAGCTTCCAATCTAGCGACTGGAGCGAAGGTTTCATCAAAGTCTATTCCATATACTTGACAGTATCCCTTGGTAACGAGTCGAGCTTTGTTTCTGACAATGACATTATTTTCATATCGCTTGTTCTTGAAGACCCACTTAGTACCGATCACGTGCTGATGTCTAGGTCTGTCAACAAGCTCCCAAACTTCGATTCGAACGAACTGGTTCAGCTCTTCTTGCATGGCAATGATCCAATCAGCATCGTTAAGAGCATCCTCTATCGTTTGAGGTTCTTCTGTGGACAAGAAACAAGAGTAAAGTGAGCTTTCTCCTTGACTTAATCTTGATCTTGTCCTAATTGTTGCTGATGGATCTCCTATGATAAGATCAGAAGAATGAGCGTCAAGCCATGAACGTCTGAGTTTGGCTTCTTCTTCTGAGACTACTTCTGCACAGTCAACAGGAGTGTTAGGCATTTCAGTAGTACTATTCTGTGACTGCAGTAGTTCAGTAAGAAGGTTAGGATCTACTGAGTTTCCAGGTTAAAGGGCATTTAGCTCAGGAACATTTGACGTTCCCCCTGAGTTTATATTCTCAGTAGAGGTCTGAGTTACCACTAGGGCTTCCTCATCGACCGTTGTTACCTGATGTTGATTATGTTCAGTAGAATCAACCAGGTCAGCTACAGTGCCTGTGGGATGGGTCTGAATTTCCTCATCGTCTGACTCATAATCCCAACAATGCTGGATCTTTTCGGCTTTATCATTTAGTGCGAGATCCTGTAGCTTGCTGCTGACATCTTCAGTATTTGTCTTTTTAGATTTCTTGTCCTCGGTAACAAACTCATCAAAGACAACATGAGGGCTTTCTTCCACGCAAAGGGTCCGATAATTAAAGACTCTGAAAGCTTTACTGACTCGAGAGTATCCTAAGAATACTCCTTGATCAGATTTGCTATCAAAGACCTTCAACTGATCTTTTCCATTATTGTGAATAAAGCAAGGACAACCAAAAATATGAAAATGAGAAATAGAAAGAATTCTCCCTTTCCATAGTTCGTAAGGTGTCTTCATGTGTTGCTGTGTAAGCAGTGAGCGATTCTGAGTGTAGCAGGCGGTGTCAGTAGCATCAGCCCAGAACTTTGAGGGTAGTCCAGAGTCTGCTAGGAGCATTCTTGCTGCTTCTTTAAGTGTTCTGTTCTTACGTTCAGCAAGTCCGTTCTGCTGAGGGGTGCGAGCTGCTGATGTCTCGTGCTTGATTCCCTCCTTTTCGCAGTACTCTTTTACTACTGAGTTGAGAAATTATGTTCCTCTGTCTGAGCGAATTCTCTGTATCTTGGTGTCCTTTTCCACACTGAGCTTCTTCAGCAATTTCGGTAACTCAGTCATGACATCAGATTTGTTGGCTATGACGATGACCCACGTATATCTTGAATAGTCGTCAATAACGACGAGGGCATACTTCTTGCCTCTTATAGTCACTGGAGAGACTGGCCCGAATAAGTCCATGTGTAGCAGTTGAAGGATTCCATCAGTGGAAGGTGATGGAATTGGTGGATTGATGTTCTTTGTCTGCTTTCCCTTCAAGCATGCTTCACAGTTTCTGTCTTTGATAAACGATTCATTGGGCAGTCCTCTGACTTTAGAGTTCTTGGCTAGCTTGTTCATAGTCTTGAAGTTTAGGTGACTGAGTCTCTTATGCCACAGCCATCCTGTATTATCACTAGATTTTGTTTGAGCAAGTAAGCAAGCCTCAAGTTCTGCGGTTTTCCAGTTTGCAACGTAGATATTCTTTCTCCGCGAACCTGATAACACTGTTTTCCCTATAGATTTGTCAACAACATCACAGAAACCAACGTCAAAGATAACTCTATTCAGATTATCACAGAATTTACTGACAGAAAGGAGATTATGTTGAAGTCCTTCAACATATGTTACTCTTGGAACTGAAGCAGTCCCAATGTTCAGTGTTCTATATCCCCTTGTATAGCCTTTAGAGTTGTCACCAAACTCAATTCTGGGACCATCTTCTTGTACGTAGTTGGTCAGCAGGCTCTTTTGATGAGTCATGTATCTCGAGCAGCCGTTGTCCACAATCCAAGGGTCCTTATGCACCTGCAAAACAAAGCTTGATTTTAGGTACCCTTTGGTTCAGTTTGGGTCCTTAAGTGTTAGTGGGTGATTTCGGAACCCAGATCTGTCTCGGGACCTTAGCAGTTTGAGACTTCTTCTTCTGAACCTTGTCAGCTTTCTTTTCCACAGGACTTGGAGATACTGACTTTATGGCAGTTTTGGGTTCAGGAGCTTTCTTCTTCTGAGGCTTTGTGCTCCTCCTGACCCTGGGCTTATAATAGTACGAACCATAGTGTGCTGGATGCTCATATAGCGGTTCATTGTACTGCTCTACCCATCTGACCTTTTTGGTTCCCCCTGAATTCGATCGTGGTGTCCTGGGGCTAGAACCTTTGGTCAGTTGCTTCTTGTTGCTCGGCTGAGGTGCAATCATCTTCTGTTTGTTCTTCGCCTGAGGTGTTGATTCAGTGACCTGAACTTTTCCTCTAACGAACCTTTCATACATCATATCTGAGCTTTTCGATGTTGAAGTGGAAGCTTCATGAGTGTAGCCAAGTCCTTCTTTCATGACCGTTGGCCTTTGAGCTCTGAGCATACTTTCCAACTTCTCCTTAGCTCCTAAGTACTGTTCAGTCATCAGTCCTCGCCAGACCTCATCACTTCTCCGAAGTGATTCATAATCTTTTTCGACTTCTGCGAGCTTCTGACTGAGTCGAGCTATTTCAGTATCTTTCTCAAAATTGTCCTTGGTCAGAACTGATAGCTGAGTTCCTTGAAGCTGAGACTTAGTCATAAGAGATTTAATCTCTTCCTTGAGTCTCGCAACTAGATTCTCCGAATCAGTAGAGACCTGACAATCAGAAGAAAGTCTCTGATTCTCAGCCTTTACCTGTTCTAATTCCTAAATGGTTCTGCTGAACTCTCTGCTCAGCTGAATCTGCTCCTCTAGTAGATCATCGTATACTTGTACCACGTCTAAAGGTTCATCTATGACCGAGCACGTGTCGTGTGTGCTGTGTGAAGAAGAGGTTATATTAAGTTTCGAGTTTACCTTAGCCTCTTCTCCGGCCATCAGACAATATTCTGCTGTTGATTCAGGATATGATTCTCCGATCTCAACGGCAATAAATGCAGCTTCGTCCTCAGAAGAATACATGAATGTATCTTCCTCGATTTAGTCATCGGATATCTCTCCGGCGATGTAGGCCTGCCTCTTTCTGGCAAATTTCTCGCGTCTGGCCTGCCATTCTGCTCTTTGAGCAGCTAAGAGTTCGGGACAATCGTACTGATAGTGTCCCTCCTTCTTGCAGTTGTAGCACACAGAGGTTCTGCCGCCTTTTCCAACTGAGTCGTTGGATAGACTAGCAGCAGGTTCTGCGTTCCTGCAATCAGTAGAAGGTTTAGATTCTTCCCTTTTTCAATATTCCTTTTTACCTGAGGGAGAATCTCTGTGATATTTCTTCAGCTTCCTGACTCTTTCCTTTTCTCTTTGATATTTGAGAGCCATAAGTGCAAGCTGGTCAGTAGCATATGTCTCAGAGGATTTGGCATCAGTCGTAGCTACTGTCTTGCTGGAAGAAATAGGGTTGACTCCAGTTTTGCTGACTATTGCTTTGAAAGCATGATCTATTTGTGTGTGCTGGAGCACTGGAACATCGTTGGGGTAGGCTGTGCTCAAATTCCTCCGTCTTCAATTTTGAAAAAATAACATCAGGAGTTAGAGCATTAAGATCTGAGCGACGTAAATAAGTAGCAAAAGGAAGCCTCTTCAGTCGAGGCAATGCTCTCAAGATCTTCGTGTTCATCTCTTTGTTGGTGAACGTCCTCCCCAGCCCGTTGATTACATTGATCTGATTGGTAAATCTGACGCTTAGCTCGTCAATGGTCTCGTTGGGCTCCATGGCAAACGTATCGAACTTTTGTAGCTCTAGCTCGAGCTTATTTTCTTTGATCTGCGGGGTTCCTTGGCTCAGTACAGCAGGACATCCCAAAGTTCTTTTGCCGTCTTACAGTCTTGCACGCTCCCGATGTGTGAATCACTGAGCATAGTCAGGATTGCATTCCGCGCAACTCGGTCGAGGTTGTGCAGCTTTTTCTCTTCTGGCGTGAAGGTTGATTTGTCTTTTGCAACTTTAGCACCAGTCTGTGCTCCTACACCTCCCACAGCTGCAAACTGTACGCTGTCGATCATGGGAATGATGGGTCCTGTCTCTAGGACGTCCGTTATGTTGTCATGCAGCGATGTAAGGTGTGCCTCCATTCTCACGTGTCATACCGTATAGTTCTCTACCGAGAACATCGGCACCATCCGAATACCTGACATGTCAAACATTATGGGTGAGAGTATAAGGATGTATGAAGAGATGCTTGTGCAGTAAAAAATATTTTCAGGATCTGTTCGAGAAGACCAGTAGTTTCAGAACCGATGATCAGAAGAACACCGTGGCTCTGATACCAATTGTTGGTCCAGAGACGAGAGTCAGGTGTAGAGGGGGGGTGAATACACCTGAGTACTGTTTCTTTTTCTCAAACGCGAAGGACAGCTGAGCTGTAGGTTGCTACTGATGAACAGTGCCAAATAGTAACCTTCTGATCGCGGGTCAGAATGTGCCAACTACTGAGTTTCTCCTACTGACTTTTGTCAGTACTTGATTCTCAGTCGAAAACTTAGTGCGGATAAGTGTGTAGGGCCCGGAGATCTCATCTCAGTTGAAAACGTGATTTTCACAAGTTAAATAATTTTGGCTAGTGCACTTTTCAAATACGTTTTATGCAAGATATGAGTTTGTAAGATATTTGTATACAATGCAATAAAACAGTAAACAACACAAGCAATTTTTAACGTGGTTCAGATACGCAAGATCCTACGTCCACGGTCCTGCTGAACAGGAGGTCTTGTTAATTTATCTGAGCAAGCCTCAGCAAGGTATCTGTGCACTGGACAAACCCTTCTAAGTTATAATCCTTAGCGACTTTACAAATCAAACCTAAGTTTGAAAGGGAGGGGATTTTCTCCAACTATGAAGGAGTTCTTACAATAAGAACAGTCACTAAAAGTGAACTCCTTCGAGATTCTAAGCTATAGATATAACCGATTGAGCTTAGATAGAGAAGAGGGATCTAAAGAACTCTAGAGAGAAGAACTAAAGATATTCTGCTAGGCAAGTTCTTCGCTGGATTTTCATTGAATGTGCTAGAGTGTTTCGAGAGCTTTGAGCGTATTGTCCCTTTGATATCCCGTGCGTGGAGCTCGGATTTGTTTCTCTATTTATAGTTGTGACCCAGGCATTTGCCCGTTGGAGAGGACGATGCCACGTGTCACAAGCGTCCAAGGAAAACGGTCATATGTTCGAATTGTTGCAGCAGAGTTGTAGGTTACTGTGCATGAGAGCAGCTTTAGTTGGTCAGAGTAGGTAGAGCTTTGACGGCTTCTCATTGGTCGAGGTTTGGGGTAGGTGAGATATCTCAGACATCGGTCTTCATCGGAGTTGACTCTCACTCATCCTCGTATGATTTTCTGCTGACTTTCGAATGATGTTAAAGGATGGGTCGTTTCCTGTCGGATACAGTAGACCTGATACGGTCTCTGTCTTCTTCGTCTGAGTCGGCTGACGGAGGATATTCTACTGAGTGTAGTCAGCTGATGACTCTGAAGGTACTGAGCTTTGTATAAAGAGTTCTTCTACTGATGTCGGTCAGCTTATGAGATGTCTTCTACTGAGCGAAGATCAGCTGGTGACTTGATAACACAAGCTCTTACACTGATGACGTGGGGCTCTGGAAAGTAAGCTTCCTACTGAAGATCAGTCCAACATTTACCCTGTACAGGACTTAGACACAAACGATAATGAAAATAAAATATGTCTAACCTATTACATCATCTAGTCTTATCGACACTACACTACGGATACAAGCTGGGTTTTGGGATCCTCAATTCCATAGCATGAAATACTAAGATTTCCCCCAATATTGTTTTACCCAAAATATTACTAAGTATTCTCTACTGACTCATAACCCAACATGCTTCAAACACGAAGCCTTGTTCAAACCAGATTTGCGCTCATACATGTTTTCCAGCTTCTTCCATAACTCATCAGCTTTGGTGTCATTAGCAAAGTGTTGGAATATACTCTGTCCAATCCACTTTCTAATGTTTCCTATTGTTTTCCTGTGCATAGTGGTCCATTTTTCGTCAGTCATATCTTTTGGCTTTGTTGAATCTCCTAGAATAGGGTCATACAAATCTCTACAATATAGATAGTCCTCCATTCTAGGCTTCCAAGTTGAATAGTTAGTTGCATTCAACTTAATCATACAACCACTATCTGAATCCTCCATTTTAATCAGTATTCAACCTCACTCTGATACCAGTTACGGGAAAGAATCCAATTTTCTCAAGCCACCGATTAAAACAGGATGAACCAATTGGGAAAAACCACGGGACCTAGTCCAATTGGGAAATTAAATGCACAAAAACACCAAGAATTTTTACGTGGAAAACCCAATTAGGAAAAACCACGGGACCTAGTCCAGACAAAATAACTCCACTATGATGATAAAAAGTTACACAAATCAATCCGGTAACTCCGGACGATATAAGCACCAATCAATCTACCAACGAAAACACCACAAGTATATCCAACCTACAATCTATAGAATTGGAAATACGTTACCAATTGGAAATCCCAAATTGAACCGGTAGATGAATAGAAATCACCAAGACGACACACGAACAAGAAATCAAAAGACTTCAACCAAAATCTGCAGCTGCGAAGATAAAACGTGTGAACGCCGTTTTGACAAGACGGAGAGTTGACCAAGAGAGACTTTTCTTTTCTTGAAGCCACACGCCGTCAAGCTATTCCTCAACATTCAAAAACCAAAAAAAAAATCATTTATATTATTATTATATTGATTAGTGGGCCAAGCAACACAAATGGGTTGACCCACCAAAGCCCAACAGAAAAGAACAAGGACCAATAAAGAAGCTTATCCTCCAACTGACTCCAGTCCAATAACTCCTAGGAGTGATGTTTCAATATCTCATCGTCCTATGGGAAAGACAATGCTAAGGCTGCGGCTAAAGAGAAAGGAAAAAGTATGGCATGTTCATCTTCTATAATCCCTATTTATTTCATTACTAAAATTCGTGAACTGAGGATCACATATAACAAGGAGCTTCAAAATCACGACTTTGTTGATGGATCGTGGGGTACGTAAAGTTAGAAAATCCAACTTTATGAGTATGTTGTTTAAGTTATTGTGTTTTTTAATATGGTTCGTAAGAGTTGTGTATTTTATGTTTACGTAATGTCGGGTTGGGTTGAATATTGTCTAGTAGTTAGTGTAATGGTCATTGTGTTGTAATGTCAATGAGATTCATGGTATATAATAGTGTATATTTTTCAATAATTCAGCATAGAGCATGTGAATTGTTAGAGCATTATTCATAGAGCTGAGTGGGTTTGGTAATTCAGCATAGAACATGTGAACTGTCATAATATTATTCATAGAGTTGAGTTGGTTCAATAATTCAACGTAGAGCATGTGAATTGTCATAATATTATTCGTAGAGCTGAATGGGTTCAATAGTTTAACATTGAGTTTCGTCATATCATTATTTTCTCTGTAATATCTATAAAGTAATAAATGTGTCAAAGAAATTAATTGAGTGTAGTTTGTAGGTGTGGAGCATAGTTTTTCAAGAAGATCCATAAAACAATAAATGTGTTAGAGAAATTAATTAGAACATTAATGTCTCAAGAGCTTGTGTAGTTTGTACATATAAACATTATTTCTCAAGAGTCCTATAAAGCGATTGAGAACTTGAAATTTACATTATAGCACCTTTCAAATTTTATAAATTTCCTCGAACTAAAATTATTCTCCTTGTGAATCAAATACTGAAATAATACTCGTTACAATATTTATGATATTATTGCTACTATAGTCTAATAGTAATAATACTCTATGGGAATAGATTCCCTATTCATAAGTCTCGGAAAGAGATCGAAACTTCACTTTCCTAATCCGCCGATACGATCCAGCCGTCCATTTGTAAGATCAAATATTGCGCTATAATTATAAATAGGGGGGAAATGAAGAAAGCCGTCGATGTATCCGGTCCACAGATATAATAGAATCTCTCTTTGTCCTTAACATTTCCTCATACACACACTCTCATTGTCTGACATCGATCGAGTAGATACTTCTTACTCGATCAGCTTTTGATTTTCCTGGTTCGTCTCGCAAAGTTACAGGTGCGCATATCTGAGCTTTATTTGCTTGATTTGTTTTCATTTACTTTCTTTTGCTATTTTTCGCTTACACATATGGATGTTGGTGTTGGAACTAGCTGAGTTTGGTATCGAGTTGTGTTCTATCTTCAGCCTAAGTGTTGTAAGTTTTTGTGCTCCAGTTTTCCTAGATCGTACTTGTTGAATCAGCTCATTGTGTGCTTCGTTGAGTGCTATCCACATTTAACTCTATTTTTTGAAAATCTGAAAACTATCGAGTGATTCTACAATGATGTAGCGGGGGATTGCCTTCTGTTCAAGCAGTTTCTAATTACGAGATGTTTCTATGTAAATCAGCAGATCTGACAGAGATCTATGAGATTTCTCATAGTGAAAATAGTTACTGGCATCGATCTGCTACCGTGTCAGATCTATGAAGAAAATTGAGCTGGAATGAATTAGATACTGTGGCAATACATTTGTGAAGCAAATATCGTAATTTGATTCGGTCGTTGTGTTGATTTTTGTTCCTGAATAGGTTAGGTTGATTTGGCTTCCTACAGATGGTAGAACTGCATTTCTCAACTTGTTGTCAGTAATAATATATTTGGTGTCTATCATCTTTTGAAATCACAGGAAAATGAGAGAAATCCTTCATGTTCAGGGAGGCCAATGCGGCAACCAGATTGGTTCCAAATTTTGGGAGGTTGTGTGCGATGAGCATGGTATAGATCCAACTGGGCGATATGTTGGTACATCAGATTTGCAACTGGAGCGTGTCAATGTGTACTATAACGAGGCATCATGTGGCAGGTTTGTGCCGAGAGCAGTGCTTATGGATCTCGAGCCAGGAACTATGGACAGTGTCCGCACCGGACCATATGGTCAGATTTTCAGGCCAGATAATTTTGTTTTTGGCCAGTCCGGTGCTGGAAACAATTGGGCCAAAGGGCACTACACTGAGGGAGCTGAGCTGATTGACTCTGTTCTTGATGTCGTCAGAAAGGAGGCTGAGAATTGTGATTGCCTTCAAGGTAATCTTGGACAGTTACAATTTGTGTTTTATTAGAGGTCATTTTACTTATCAATGGATATTTTGGCATGATCTGACTCTTGCTGTCTGTTTTTCTTCTTAGGTTTCCAGGTGTGCCACTCACTTGGTGGAGGAACTGGTTCCGGGATGGGGACTCTGCTGATCTCAAAGATCAGGGAAGAATACCCCGATAGGATGATGTTGACATTTTCTGTGTTCCCTTCCCCCAAGGTCTCAGATACAGTGGTTGAGCCATATAATGCCACCCTCTCAGTACATCAACTTGTTGAAAATGCTGATGAATGCATGGTTCTCGACAATGAAGCTTTATATGATATTTGCTTTAGGACACTCAAACTTACTACTCCTAGCTGTGAGTATAATCTACTAATACTCCGTGCCTTTGCTTAATTTATTGTTGCGTAAATATCTTTAGTCGATCCGTTATGCTTTTTTTCTGTTGACAGAGTTAAGGGCTTCATCATTCACTCAACAGTTAATAAAAAATAAAGCTCGGTAAATAAGAGCACAAACATTAAATTTTATTCCTAGAAATCAAGAGACACGGGGAAATGAGGTCATGTCCATTATTTATTTTTCATCCCTTCGTTGTTGCTTTTAAGAATTACGCTTAGAACAGTACCTATTAACTGGCTTGGTTCCAGGAGAAGTATTTATTTTAGTTCATGCTCTGGTTTTTGGTATTTGTTGGGTTAATTCTGGTGAATTGCTGTATGATCTTTAATATGAAATGCTGTGGAAAGTTGATTATCACATTTCAAATTTTTAACATGCACTTTTACCTTTCTATTTGTTACTATAAATTGATTGAGTTTGTTACTGTACTGTTTCATTTTTAACTTGTCATTGCACTTTGCTTTGTATTTCTGCATAAAGTCATACACCCTTTCTTTCTTTAGATGTTTACTACTTTGTTTTCTTATACCTGGATCATAATCATCTTGACGAAATTGTTGCTCTGAATTTTGTACTTGGCAAAAGTTTGTATCAACTTGCTTATATATGTTTTTCTTTTTATCCAGTTGGTGATCTGAACCATTTGATTTCTGCAACAATGAGTGGAGTTACTTGCTGCCTTCGCTTCCCTGGTCAACTCAACTCCGATCTACGAAAGCTTGCTGTTAACCTCATCCCGTTCCCCCGTCTGCACTTTTTCATGGTGGGATTTGCCCCTCTGACATCTCGCGGTTCTCAGCAATACCGAGCCCTAACCGTCCCGGAGCTTACCCAACAAATGTGGGATTCCAAAAACATGATGTGTGCTGCTGACCCGCGCCATGGCCGATACCTCACCGCCTCCGCTATGTTCAGAGGCAAAATGAGCACCAAGGAAGTGGATGAACAGATGATCAATGTCCAGAACAAGAACTCTTCCTACTTCGTGGAGTGGATTCCCAACAACGTGAAGTCCAGCGTCTGCGACATCCCACCGAGAGGTCTGTCAATGGCCTCTACCTTCATTGGGAACTCGACCTCCATCCAAGAAATGTTCAGAAGAGTGAGCGAGCAGTTCACCGCCATGTTCCGGAGGAAGGCTTTCTTGCACTGGTACACCGGTGAAGGTATGGACGAGATGGAGTTCACGGAGGCTGAGAGCAACATGAACGATCTCGTGTCCGAGTACCAGCAGTACCAGGACGCTACTGCTGATGAAGAAGATGAGTACGAGGAGGAAGAAGAGGCCGACGAGGATATGTGAAACTCTCCTATCTTTGCTCGACTCGGTATGCGATTGGAAAAACTTGTATCTTGTTTTCTGTTGGTTGTGCTGTTTGAGCTGTGGAAACTAGCTAGTTCTGCCTCTCAATATTTAGTAGTATCGACAAGAAAGTATGGGACAAGCCGTTGTGGTTGTATGCTTGATTCTCAGAGCTATTATCATTTCCATAATTTTCATAATTAAGGAGATAAAATGACACGAAAGAAAATTTGAAGGAGCGGATGTATAATTTTAGATACAAAATACACCCTCTAAACCAGTGTTTGTTAGAGTTTATTTTAAGTACTTATTTATTTTTTCATAACCAGCTTTTTAATATTTACGAAATTTATTTTCTGTGTCAATTTTTCCTAAAATTAAATAGTTAAAGTGCTTAATTAAACGGACCGAAAATATTTTTTCTGTTATATGGTGATCATATCTAAACCCTAGCAATCTATCTTGTACTCTATAAATAGATGTCTCCACCCTCATAATAATACACATATATTTTCCCATTCTCTCTATTGTTCTCTACTTCTCTTTAATTTATAACACGTTATCAGCACGAAAAACCTCTTCTCCCAAAAAGAAAAACCATACGCTGCCGAAAGTAAAATCTTTTCTTCGACACATTTATTCCATAACATTATAAGGTAACAATATAGATAAGATTCCATTTGATGCACGCTTTTCAATGATTAGTAAAAGCCGTAAATTACAAAATTGATTGTCATGATTTGATAACAGCCATAACACTATTTCCTTCCGATTTTCAACGTATTTTTTTCGAGTATGATTCTTTTTTAATTATTATCACACCTATTGAGTTTCGATTCTTCTTTAATTATTATCACAACGGGATCTATGAATTAATTTTTTGGTGATTCCTCTTAATATATTATTAGTGTTGCTCCTGAAGTAGTACAATAAACTAATATTCCTGAAGAATATTAAATGCTCCTTTAGAGCAATTGAAAAACATATTTTCAGCTTCACTTGTTTCTCCTGAAGTAACACAATTGATATTCCTGAAGAATATCACATGCTCTTAAAGAGCAATTCAAGCTTACTTATTGAAATAATTTATTTGTTACTCCATAAATAGCACAATTTAATATTCCTGAAGAATATTACATGCTCACGTAGATCAATTTATAATTAAGGTGATATATGTTCATCCATAAAGGAAAAACATAAGTCTTTATAGATATTGATAAAACTTTTTCCCTTGTGCAGAGCTGCACAAATGACAAATATCACCAAACTGGAGTTCGTTGCACTTGATATATCCAGCAAAAATTATCTGTCATGGATTGTTGATGCCGAGATCCATCTGTCTCAAGGGGTCTGAGAGAGACTATAGAAAAATGAAACAACGCATCCCCGCAGGATCGCGCAAAGGCACTGATTTTCCTTCGTCACCATCTTCATAGTGATCTAAAAAATGAGTATCTCACCGTCAAAGATCCATATGAATTGTGGAACAACCTCAAAGAGATGTTTGATCACCAAATGACGGTTATCCTTCCTAAAGCTCGATACGATTGGATGCATCTTAGACTGCAAGACTTTTAATCTGTGAATAGATACAATTCTGAACTGTTCAGAATTAGCTCCACAATGAAACTATGTGGAGAAACAATCACTGATGAAATGATGCTTGAGAAAACATTTTCTACATTTCATGCTTCTAATGTGCTCCTACAACAACAATATAGGGAGCGTAGTTTCAAAAAGTACTCCGAGCTTATATCTTGCCTATTGGTTCCGAGCAAAACAATGAATTGCTCATGAAAAATCATGAGTTAAAACCCACCGGTTCCTCCGCATTGCCTGAAGCCAATGCAACAAATGGACATGGTCGTTCAAACAAACCTGGACGTGGGCATGGTCGTGGTCATGGTCGTGGCCGTGGTCACCGACACAGTAGTCCTGACCGCGCAACCCCGGGCAACAAAAGGTCTAAGACATCCAAAGAACACAATTCCTCCAAAAAGGAGGATAAATGTCATCGATGTGACATGAATGGGCATTGGTCGCATGCATGTCGTATGGCGAAGCACCTTGTTGATCTGTATCAGAGTTCGACCAACGGAAAAGTAACGAATGAGACCAATGTCCTTGACTATGACGGTTCGACTGATATTCTAAGTCACTTAGATGACCCCAACGACAACATTGATGGCTTGATTGGTGGTGGTGTGTTAGAAGACAACTAAAGCAGTTTTTCGCATATTTAGCTTTTATTATTTATCATAGTTATGAAGTTCATTTGCTTACAAAACTCTAGTACTGTTATCGTTTTTCAAAAACTTTATTTTTGACTATTGTTTATTGTTTTTAACTGATTATAAATTTCTTTTCTTAAAATATAATATCTCAGAAAATGCAAATGAATTCTTGTGATATCTGTTTAGCTGATAGTGCCACAACACACGCCATTCTCGAAAATAAAAGTATTTTCAAACATTAACATAAGCTAAAGATAATGTTAATACTATATCTGGTGCATCGAACATCATTGACGGCTCCGGCAGAGCTTGTATCGTTCTATCAAATGATATTAAATTAACTATTGAACATGCCCTTTACTCTAGTAAGTTTAGAAGACACTTACTAAGTTTTAAGGATATACAATGGATAGCATATTGAAATTATATAAAAAGGTATTGATTCTTTTGTATTTAACCAGAAGCTAACAAAAGAAAAGTTATCACACTACCACCTTGAATGTATTACACATTCATAAAAACAAGTGAGAGAAAACATGCCATGAACTGGAAGTTCAAAAGAGATCTATGTTTTAACATGATAGGTTTGGACATTTGCAAGCAACTATGATGCGCAACATAATTGAAAATTCATATGGGCGCTGCAGAGAGATCATGAAGAATCTCTTATTTTCCATTAATGCTCGATTTCTATTTGAAATGTAGTACTTGCTAGAACTATAATTTCAAAAATAAAGAGCTCAATTTCATCAAGAATATTTGTCTTGATAAAGTAAGTGAGTTTATTACAACTCCAAGTGCCTCCTAAAGAGGATTTACTATTATATTACTTTGGGATTGAGATTCAACACATAGTTGCTCATGTTCATAATCAAAATGGTTTTGCACGTATAAAAACGATCTCACATTAAGATTGTTATTATGATGAAAAGATATTTCCAACATTAGTTGGAACATATGTCACATTTGGATTCCTGAAGTAATCAATGTAAAATCTACATCCAAAAAGCACAAGAGAAAATTAGTCACATTTGGATTCCCGAAGTAATCAATATGAACATATGTCACATCTATATATATATATATATATAAAGTGACAATATTATACATTTATTGCAAATACCCCGCATACATAAATGTCCCTGAAGGACAAGTACAAATGGTAGCAAATGAATTTAAAATTCGTTAAAAATATGGTCCACCAATTGGTTCTAAAAGCAATTTTGTACCTAAGAAAAGGGGTGCAATATATGAACCAAACAATGACGAATATGATTAATCAATCAAATGAAGTTCCTAAAGAACTACAAGTGTCTGAAAATATTGAGATCTCAAAATATTGGAGAGATCAAATATCGTCGTGGACGCACGACGGTATTTTTGCCTTTTAATATGACTTTTGAGATTATAAAAGAGGATTCTCAACGACGATCTATAAGAGATTGTCAAGATATAAATAATTGGCCAAAGAGGAATGAAGTCAAATAAGGTGAATTAATATTCCCTAGAAAGCCGGAAATATTTGGATCTGTAGTTCCAAAATCCGGAAAGTATATGTTGGGAGATGATTCATTAGTTGATTTGGTTGATCCCAAAACCCTATTTTGATTGATGAACCATTGCGTTGTAAAAGTTAGTACCCTTGTCTTTTGAGTGTTTCAGAATTAGTAGACTTGCCTTCAGCATGGTTCCGACTCAGAAGTTTCGTCTGCTGTCTCTCAATAGACCATCTGCCGCAGTGCCATGGAGTGAAGATTCAGTATGGTTGGACTCAGCAGGAGTAGCATACTGAAAGGTGTTCAGGAGTCAGTAGAACTGGACTCAGCAGGAGCAGTTAACTGTACTCAGAGTTTGGCCCTCAGTAGTGTTGGACTCAGCAGGAGTAGCCCACTGAACCTTTCGGTCAGACATAACAACGGCATATCAGTTGCTTTAACTGGCAGTGGACTTCAAAGTCAATCTCAGTAGAGTTGTCCGAGGTCATACATCAGAGAATAGTCAGCTTCAGTATCAACCTTGAAGTCTGAAAATGTCTCAACCACTATCTGTACCTTGACCAATGACAAGCAGCCAGCTGACAAAGTATCCGGCAAAAGCTGCAAGTCAACCACTTTCCTGCAAAGAAAGGGGACTCTACAGAATTCAAAAAAGAGTCATTTTCTACATATAGAGTGACATGTGGACAGTTCGTCTCCAATGGATCTATTCACAACTCACGCCTATAAATAGAGGGAAGATCGAATTCACGAAAAAGATAGAGAAGTCGCATAAAACGAACATACAAGCGAAATATCAAGGGAACCCAAGCTTTCAAAGAACTCAAGCTCTAGAATTCTTAAAAGAATATTCAAGTGAAGAACACGAACCCATAGAGATTATTCCTCACCGTTCTTCGCTCTAGAAGCATTTCTTGTTCCCACCTTCTAACCTAAGCTCATTGTAAAATCTATAGCTTAGATCGAAGGAGTTCATTTATTGAATTGTTCTTAGTGTTAAGAACTCCTTCATAGTTGGAGATGCATTCAAACACTCATTGTTTGACCCTGTGAACTGAGACTTGCTCAGTGTTGGTCCCGAGAGTAACGTTCAGGTGTAGAGGGGGGGTGAATACACCTGAAAACCGATTTCTCAACTTAAAACGCGAACAGTCCTTTTCAGGAGAGTGCCGTACTAAACGAGTTCAGCAGACCAGATAAGTTGTTCTGAATCGTGTGGCAGAGTGACTGACTTTACTGAGGCCTGCTAGCTGACTAGAGTCGAATTCAGTACCGTTCCAGATAGAGTTCAGTAGTGCGGAAATGTGTAGGCCCAAATTCAGTTGAGTTAGGAAAACATTTTTATCAAAACAGTTTCAGTAGATTAGTGCAGTCGATTAAGTATGCTGAAACTCAGTTGACTGATTTTAAATATATTTTCAGTATGCACAGTAAATCAATGCAACAGTAAATAAGAACACAGAACACAAGCGATTTTTAAAGTGGTTCGGATCCAACAATCCTACGTCCAATGTCCCGAAAGATCAGGAAGCTATATATTAAACTGAGATAGTCTCAGTCGGTTTGTACACTGGACAAACACTGGTCTTGAGATTTATACTGAGCAAGTCTCAGTTTACAGGGTATCAAACTAAGTATTTGAAAAACTCTCCAACAGTGAAGGAGTCCTTTACAATAAGGATCAGTTCGACTATGAACTTCTTCGTCTAAGCTATAGATATGAACAGTTGAGCTTAGGTTAGAGGGATAGGGAACGAGAATGTGGCTTCTAGAGCAACGAACGGCTAAGTATAAACTTTGGGTTCGTGTTCAGTCGCTTGGATACTAGAGGACGTATAATTCTAATCAGCTTGGTTCCCTATGAGCAGGTATGTAGTCTTTCGCCGGAGATTGTTTCTTCTAACTTCTTGAGTAAGACTTAGGATATTTATGAGTTGCTCTTTGAATGCACTGAGTTCGTTTGTGTTCGTATATGCTCGTGTTCTCGTGTCATGCTTCAATTTGATTTTATCCCTCTATTTATAGAGCAGAGGTTAGGATATGTTGGGTTATGAGTCAGTAGATGGTATTCAGCTGTCTAGCGGTTAAAAGAATATTGGGGGAAATCATAGTAGTACTATGGAATTGAAGATCCCAAAACCCAGCTGATATCAGTAGTGCAGTGTGTCGATAGGATTAGATGGTGTATAGGTTAGACTTATTTTGTTTTGATTATCTTTTAGTCTAAGTCCTGTACGGGGTAAATCGTTGGGTCGATCTTCCGACGAAGTTACTCTCCGGAACCCCACGTCATCAATGTAAGAGCTTGCGTTCTTCACCCGACGGTGATCTCCACCTCAGTAGGAGACAGCCCTTCAGCTGATAGTTATCAGCAGAAGAACATAATGCAAAGCTCAGTTCCTTCGCAGTCATCAGCTGACCCACCAAAGCCTTATCAGCTTGTCAGCCGACTCAACCGAAGAAGACAGAGACTGTCTTGAGTCTACTATATCCGACAGAAAGCGACCCAATCGTAAAAGTCTTTTCAAAGTTCAGCAGAAGATCATACGAGGATGTGGAATAGTCAACTCTATCTCTGACACATTCCCACCTACCACAAACATCGACCAATGAGAAGCCGACAACGCTTTACCTACTCTAAACAACTAAAGCCTGCTCTCATGTACAGTATTAATTGCCCTGCTGCAACAATTCGAAATTATGGCAGTTTTCTTTGGAAGCTTGTGACACGTGGCATCGTCTTCTCCAACGGACATATGTCTGCTCACAACTATAAATAGAGAAGAAATCCGAGCTCCACGCACGGAATCACAAGGGAAAAAGCTCAAGCATTCAAACACTCTAGCAAATTTGAAAGATCATCCAGCAAAGAACTAGCCTTCATAGAATATTCTTGGTTCTTCACTCTAGAGTTCTTTAGATCCCTACTTCTCTAGCTAAGCTCATTGCCATATTCATAGCTTAGAAATTCGAAGGAGTTCACATTCTGTGAAATTGTTCTTATTGTAAGAACTCCTTCTAGTTGGAGATTATCCCCACCCTTCAAACTTCGGTTTGATTTGTAAAGTCGCTAAGGACTATAACTTAGAAGGATTTGTCCGATTAGTACGGTTTCCTTCTTTGAGACTTGCTCAGAATAATCAACAAGTTATCCTGCCTTGTTCAGGACCGTGGACGTAGGATCTTGTGTATCCGAACCACGTTAAACTGCTTGTGTTATTTACTGTTTTATTGCATTGCATACAAACTAATTTAAAATCATATCTTTGCATAAAACGTATTTTTAAAAGCGCACAACCAAAAGACTCTTAACTTGCGAAAACACGTTTTCAAACTGAGACGAATTTCCGGGCCCCACACTTATCCGCACAACGTCTCCGACTGAGTTTCAACGACTGACTAAAGTCAGTAGGAGAGCTCAGTAGCTGACACACTCTGACCCGTGATCGAAGGTTACTATATGGCACTGTTCATTCGTCGCAACCAACAGCTTAGCTGTCCTTCACGTTTTGAGAAAAAGAAACTGTGATCAGGTGTATTCACCCCCCCCCTCTACACCTGACTATCGTCTCCGGACCAACAATTGGTATCAGAGCGTACGGTGTTCTACTGATCACCGGTTCTGTACTACTGGTCTTCTCGAACAGATCCTGAAAACGTTTTCTCTGCACAAGCATCTCTTCATTCATCCTTATACTCGTTCACATAATGTCTGATATGTCAGGTATTCGGATGGTACCAATGTTCTCAGTGGAGAATTATACGGTATGGCGCGTGAGAATGGAGACACACCTCACATCGCTGCACGACAGCATATCGGACGTCCTTGAGACCGGACCCATCATTCCCATGATCGACAGCGTACGATATGCTGAACCGGGAGGTGGAGGAGCACAGACTGGTGCTAAGGTTGCCAAGGACAAAACAGCCTTCACGCCAGAAGAGAAAAAGCTGCACAACCTCGACCGAGTTGCGCGAAATGCTATACTGACTACGCTCAGTGACTCTCATCTCGGGAGGGTGCAAGACTGCAAGATGGCGAAAGAACTCTGGGATGCCCTGGTTGTACTGAGCCAAGGAACCCCGCAGATCAAAGAGAACAAGCTCGAACTAGAGCTTCAGAAGTTTAACGCCTTTACAATGGAGCCCAGTGAAACCATTGACGAGATGAGTGGCAGATTCACAAACCAAGTCAATGTGATCAATGGGCTGGGGAGGATGTTCACCAACAAAGAGATGAACACCAAGATCTTAAGAGCTCTACCTCGACAGAAGTGGCTTCCTTTTGCTACTTATTTACGTCGCTCTGATCTTAATGTTCTAACCCCTGATGTTATCTTTTCAGAACTAAAAACAGAGGAATTTGAGCATAGTCTACCCCAAAGATATTCCAGTGCTCCAGCTGACACACAGATCGACCATGCTTTTAAAGCAACAGTCAGCAAAACTGGAGCCAAACCTATTTCCTCCAGCAAGGCAGTGGCCACAACCGTAGAAAAGTCCTCTGAGACTTCAGGCCCTGACCAACTCGCACTGATGGCTCTCAAATATCAGAGAGAAAAGGAGAGAGTCAGAAAGCTGAGGAAATACAACAGAGATTCTCCCTCAGGTAAGAAAGATTATCAGAAAAGGGAAGAATCTAAACCTTATACTGAATGCAGGAACACAGAGCCTGCTGCGAGTCCATCCAAAGCTTCAGCTGGAAAAAGCAGCAGAATGTCTACCTGCTACAACTGTAAGAAGGAGGGACACTACCAGTACGACTGTCCCGAACTCTCAGCTGCTCAACGAGCAGAACGGCAGGCTAGACGAGAAAATTTTGCCCAAAGAAGGCAGGCCTACATAGCCGGAGAGATATCCGACAACTCACTTGAGGAGGATACATTCATGTATTCCTCTGAGGACGAAGCTGCATTTGTAGTAGTTGAGGTCGGAGAAACGGTTCCTGAATGAACAGCTGAATACTGTCTGATGGCCGGAGAAGAGGTTGAGGTAAATTCCAAACTTAATACAACCTCTTCTTCACACAGCACACACGACACGTGCTCGGTCACAGATGATCCTCTAGATGTGGTACAAGCATACGACGATCTGCTAGAGGAACAGATTCAGCTGAGCAGAGAATTCAGCAGAACGATTCAGGAACTAGAACAGGTAAAGGCTGAGAATCAGAGACTTTCTTCTGATTGTCAGGTCTATACTGAGTCAGAGAATCTGGTGGCGAGACTCAAGGAAGAGATTGAATCTCTTATGACTAAGTCTCAGCTTCAAGAGACTCAGATCTCAGTTCTGACTAACGACAATTCTGAGAAAGAGACTGAAATAGACCAACTCAGTCAGAAGCTCACAGACGTGCAAAAAGATTATGACTCACTTAGGAGGAGTGACGAGGTCTGGCGAGGACTGATGACTGAACAGTACCTAGGAGCTAAGGAGAAGCTGGAAAGTATGCTTAGAGCGCAACGGCCAACAGTCCTGAAAGAAGGTCTTGGCTATACTCATGAAGCTTCTACCTCAAAAAGCTTAGAAGCGCTGGCTGATAGGTTCGGCAGAGGAAAGGTGCAAACTGTTGACACTACACCTCAGGCGAAGAATAAGCAGAAAATCGTTGCACCTCAGCCGAGCAGCAAAAAGCAACTGACCAAAGGTTCCAGCCCCAGGACACCGCGATCAAACTCAGGGGGAACCAAGAAGGTCAGGTGGGCAGAACAGTACAAGGAGCCACTGTATGAGCACCTGGCTCAGTATGGCTCGTACTACTATGAGCCCAGGGTCAGGAGGAGCGCAAAGACTCAGAAGAAGAAAGCTCTTGAGCCCAAAATCATCAGAAAGTCAGTATCTCCAGGTCCTGTGGAGAAGAAAACTGACAAGGTTCAGAAGAAGAAGTCTCAGACTTCTAAGGTTCCTAGACAGATTTGGGTTCCGAAATCACCCACTAACTTGTAAGGACCCAACTGAACCAAAGGGTACCTAAAAATGTTTCTGTTTTGTAGGTGCATAAGGACCCTTGGATAGTGGACAGCGGCTGCTCGAGACATATGACATACCAGAAGAGCCTGCTGACCAACTACATACAAGAAGATGGTCCCAGAATTGAGTTCGGTGACAACTCAAAAGGCTACACAAGGGGATATGGAACGCTGAACATTGGGACTGCTTCAGTTCCAAGAGTAACATATGTTGAAGGACTTCAACATAATCTCCTTTCTGTCAGTCAATTCTGTGATAATCTTAACAGAGTTATCCTGGTTTTTGTGATATTGTTGATAAATCTACAGGGAAAACAGTGTTATCAGGTTCGCGGAGGAAGAATATATATGTTGCAAACTGGAAAACCATAGAACCTGAGGCTTGCTTGCTCGCACAAGAGACTTAGCCACCTGAACTTCAAGACTATGAACAAGCTCGCCAAGAACTCCAAAGTCAGAGGACTGCCCAATGAATCGTTTATCAAAGATAGAAATTGTGAAGCATGCCTGAAGGGAAAGGAGACAAAGAAAAGCAATCCACCTATTCCTTCACCTTCCACTGATGGAATCCTTCAGCTGCTGCACATGGACTTATTCGGGCCAGTCTCCCCAGTGACTATAAGAGGCAAGAAGTATGCCCTCGTCGTTATTGACGACTACTCGAGATATACTTGGGTCATCTTCATCGCCAACAAATCTAATGTTCAAACTGAGCTACCCAATCTACTGAAGAAACTCAGTGTGGAAAAGGACATCAAGATTCAAAGAATTCGCTCAGACAGAGGAACATAATTTCTCAACTCAGTAGTTAAGGAGTACTGCGATAAAGAGGGAATTTAGCATGAGACATCAGCTGCTCGCACCCCTCAGCAGAACGGACTTGATGAACGCAAAAACAGAACACTCAAAGAAGCAGCAAGAACGCTCCTAGCAGACTCTGGACTACCCTCAAAGTTCTGGGTTAATGCTACTGACACCGCCTGCTACACTCAGAATCGCTCACTACTTACACAGCAACACATGAAGACACCATACGAATTATGGAAAGGGAGAATTCCTTCTATTTCTCATTTTCATATTTTTGACTGTCCTTGCTTTATTCACAATAATGGGAAAGATCAGGTGAAGGTCTTTGATAGCAAATCTGATCAAGGAGTATTCTTAGGATACTCTCGAGTCAGTAAAGCCTTCAGAGTCTTTAACTATCGAACCCTTTGCATGGAGGAAAGCCCTCATGTTGTTTTTGATGAGTTTGTTACTGAGAACAGGAAAAATACAGAGACAAACACTGAAGATGTCAGCAGCAAGCTACGGGATCTCGGATCGACCGATAAAACGAAAAGATCCAAGCATTGTTGGGATGATGAGTCGACGATGAAGAAATTCGGACTCGGCCAACAAGCGATGTAGGCGACCTAGTTGATTCTCCCGAACGGAATCAACAACGGTAACAACGGTCGATGAGGAAGCCCCAGGTGGTAATCGAGACCTCTACTGAGAATATAAACTCAGGGGGAACGATTAATGTTCCTGAGCGAAATGCCCCTGAACCTGGAAACTCAGTAGATCCTAACCTTCTTACTGAACTGCTACAATCACAGAACAGTACTACTGAAATGCCTAACACACCTACTGACTATGCAGAAGTAGTATCAGAAGAAGAAGCCAGACTCAGACGTTCATGGCTTGACGCTCATTCTTCAGATCTCATCATTGGAGATCCATCAGTAACAATAAGAACAAGATCTAAATTAAGTCAAGGAGAAAGCTCACTCTATTCTTGTTTCTTGTCTACAGAAGAACCTCAGACGATAGAGGACGCACTAAATGATGCTGACTGGATCATTGCCATGCAAGAAGAGCTGAACCAGTTCGTTAGAAATGAAGTTTGGGAGCTTGTTGACAGACCTAGACATCAGCACGTGATTAGTACTAAGTGGGTCTTCAAAAACAAGCTTGATGAAAACAACGTCATTGTCAGAAATAAAGCTCGACTAGTTGCCAAGGGATACAGTCAAGCGGAAGGAATCGACTTTGATGAAACATTCGCTCCAGTCGCTAGATTGGAAGCCATTCGTCTTTTCCTAGCTTACGCAACGCATCAAGGATTCAAAGTATATCAGATGGATGTAAAGTCAGCTTTTCTGAATAACGTACTGAAGGAAGAAGTCTACGTGGAACAACCGCCCGGCTTTCAGCAGGGACATTAGGTGTACAGACTTAGGAAAGCTCTGTATGGGTTAAAACAAGCACACAGGGCTTGGTACGATACCCTATCAGACTTTCTACTTCAGAAAGGTTTTCAGAAGGGGACAGTAGATCGCACCCTATTTAACATAAAGTCAGGAGATGACATCCTACTGGTGCAAACCTACGGGGACGACATCATTTTCGGCTGCAGAAATGTAACCATATGTCAGCAATTCGAGAAAATGATGAAAGAGAAATTCGAGATGTCCATGATGGGAGAGATGAATTATTTCCTTGGATTTCAAGTCAAGCAATCACCTGAAGGAATTTTCATCAATCAAGCCAAATACACTCGAGATCTTCTCAAAAGATTCGGCTGCAACTCGAGCAAGCTAGTCAAGATCCCCATGAATACAAATTTTAAAATCGATCTAGACAAAGAGGGAGCTTCTGTTAACTCTACTGATTATAGAGCTGTTATTGGTTCTCTATTATATTTAACAGCTAGCCGACCTGATATAACTTATATTGTAGGTGTATGTGCAAGATTTCAAGCGGATCCTAAGCGAAGTCATCTAGACTCAGCAAAGAAGATTCTGCGATATCTAAGTGGAACACCTGACGCAGGGTTATGGTATCTTGCTGATGATAATCTTATACTGACAGGTTATTCTGATGCTGATTATGCAGGATGCAGGATAGATCGAAAGTCAACTTCTGGAACGTGTCAGTTCCTAGGCAGCAAGCTGATATCTTGGTTTTCAAAGAAACAGCACTCAGTAGCAACGTCCACTACTGAAGCTGAGTACATGGCTGCTGGAAGTTGTTGTGCCCAGATCCTTTGGCTTCGACAACAACTGAGAGACTATGGTATAATACAGAATGAAGTGCCCATCTACTCCACAAGTGCTATTGCAATAACTCAGAATCCAGTTCTCCATACGAGATGCAAGCACGTGGATATTCGACACCACTTCATCAGAGACCATGTCGAGAAGAAGGATATCAAAATGGAGAAAATCCATACTGACAAGCAAAGGGCAGACATACTGACCAAACCACTAGGCGAGAACGATTCGAGAGAATTATCAGTTGAGCTAGGTCTACTGGATCCTACTGAGTCACATCAGTAGAAGACGGTCAATTGCTATCAGTAGAAGCCAACTACTGATAACATCAATTGGTATAACAATTGGTATCATGTGATAAACCAGTATGACGGGTCAGAAGACTCAGTACAGTGATTCAGTCGGGAGAATCACACTGTACACAGTAAGGGGGAACGTGGTCATCAGCACGTCAATCATCCTCCTTAATCTTATCAGTAAGTTCAGCTGAAGAGGTTTGCGTATTATTTACTTAAAGTTCATCAGAAGCATGCTCGCATTTATTATATCAGTCGCTTAGCACTCAGTAGTTAATGAGCATTTATTTCCCGCCATTAATCTTTAAGGATGAGTCAGTAGGAAACCATTCTTATTTAAAGTAACTCGTCTTTAATGCTGTCTGCAACGCATTTAATGCATGTCTTCTCACTTACCTTTATTATGCATCATCCTACGTGGGTCTATGGTAGAGGCGGCTAAGTAATCATTCCTTTTATAACATCACATCTCAGCCGTCGATAAAAATGAAAGTTTAAATTTCAGCCGTTCGATCTAAACGGCTTATCACGCATATCTTACAAAATCTTTCATCTTCTACCACTCTCCTCACTTTTCGCCATTTACGAAATCTTAGAGCTTTTCCTTAGCGATTCAGTTTTCTCCCCAAATCTTAAAACTGCTTTGCATCTGCGTATTTCAAGCTCTATACCTTTCGGTAATGTATTAAATCATGCTTAAAACTCATACTGACTAATTCTATTTTCAAGTGCTAACGAGTTTTGTTGCAGATACTCATAGCGACTATACAGACCCCCACAAATATCGAAGAGATCATTACCTCGCGCATTCAGTTCGAACCCACCATGGCCTTCCGGCAAGTGGATATTCCTTATATGGAGGAGGTTTTTGATGCTCTGGAAGAATCGGGCCTAGACGCTCTTGTTACAAAGCAACCGAGAGCATATCTTCCCAGGCAAGTAGCAGAGGTCTACTACAACTGGAGGACCTTAGAGACAGGAGCAGAAATCTCCAGTTTCGCTTTCATGAAGGAGGTCGATTCTCTCTCATGGGACGCCAGTATTCATGAGTTCAACATTCGAGATGCTCTCGAACTGGCCTTTGATCTGACAAACGAAGGAATTTCTCTGATTGGATATAAGGAGAAGGAGATTAATTCTTATGTTCAGAAGTTCTGCGGTAGGAAGGACATAGTCTTCAAGACCGCTCTGCCGAAAAATCTGTTATTGCCAAGATACCGGGCACTCGCATACATAGTTTCTCATATTCTCACGAGCTCAGCCGGATCGTATGATCAGCTTTCGAAGCTGCAAATTCAGCTGATGATGACTATTGACGATAGAGTCCGAGTCAATTGGACGGACTACTACTTAGCCGAGCTGAGGGCTCAGGCGCAGAAATTTACGGCCTTTCCCACTGGAGAGAGGAAGCTCGTCAGTGTGGGTAAACTGTTGTTTGGGACGAAGATGTCCGTTATGATCGAGCAGAGAGTCTCGAGGAGCTCAGCTTTCGCTGACTCCAGGTACTTCGATAGCAAGCTCACTAAGTTCAAAACTAGAGCCGCTGCTGAGAAGTCTATCGGGCGAGGGCCGCCTGAACCGAAGAGAGATGCATCAGCTTTGCCTCCTCGCTCCGATCCGCCTAAGAGGAAGAAGCTAACAAAGACTGGACCCTCCGAGGTCCCAGCAGAACAAGCTAAACAAGCCTCTCCCCCGCCCACTCAGGAAGAACAAATCCTTGATTCGGACACCGGCATTGAGGGTGCCACGTTGAAGGATAAGGTTCAGGTTATCAGTTCTGAGGAAACTCAGTCGGACATTCTGGTACCAACTGAGGAGACATCCTCTGAGTGGACCACCTTACATTCCACTCGTCTCCGTGCTACAGCAGAAGTGCATGATCAGATTCCAGAAATTGCTGAGCACTCAGACCTAGTGGAGATAGCCATAAGGGCTAGAGTTCAAATGCTGCTGAGGTTCCTAAGCTGGGACACTCTCGAAGACATGATAAGGACTCAGTCAACTCTATCTCTACTCGCCGAGGAGCAAGACTTACAGTCAGCCATTGGTTTTGGGGAACCAGCTGATCTTGACTACTTCGAGGACCTGAGGGCTGCAATGTTATATCTTCTCAGTCTGCGCACCTCAGTTCCTGGCGACAGCCCTTCGCCTCCATCTCATCCAGATAACAACGATGGTGACAAGGATGATGATGAGATGGAACAGGCACCACCCAAGGATGCAGAATTGGGAGGTTCTGCTGAGGGTTCCACTCCCCGCGAAAAGGGCCAATCACCACCACCTGCTAAATCTGGTGAAGCCCAGGTTGCCTCAAAGCCAAGTTGAGCGCAACAACTCGCGTCATCTGAGCAGAGGCTCGGAACCAGCTCTTATCAAATACAACCTATAGGTTTCGTGTCCTCCAAGTCGGTAAACAGGGCTATCAGGCGCCAAGGTGAAAAGAGTCGTCTTCTCTCGAAAGACGTTCATATTAAGTGGGCCCAGTATACGAAAGCTCAGACGGAGAGCTTCAACCGACTTGCAGCCGGGGTCGAGAAAGTCTCAAAAGCTCCTACTCCACAAATTAATATTCAGGAGATAGTTGAGACAGCCCTCGCAGCTCAGAAGGCGGACTTAGCCGCCCAGAGTCAGCAGCTCTTGATCACTCAGCAGAATATCTTCGCTGAGCAGCTGACTAAGGGGCTAGCAGCTGTCCAAGCCACAATGGATGAGAGGAATAAAGTTGCCACCACCAGTCTCCAATCTGCCATTACTCAGCAGGCGGAGGCACTTAAACTCATCCAGAAGGAGATCACAGACTCCCACGATCAATCTCTGCTGAAACTCCGACAGGAGTCAGCCGCACAACTCAGGTTATTCAGAGAAGATCAGGAGCACGACTGGGATAAATACTGTGATCTGGTCAAGGACTTCGAAGCCACTGCTACTCAAATCAAAGACCTCGTCTACAACTTGGAGAAAGACGTTAAAGCCATCCACACTCACCTCTCTCAGGCTGATGATGCCAAAAAGGGGGAAGGAGAAGTTAAAATAGAAGATACTGAGGCGGAACAGGCTGAGGTTCAGAGGAGCTCCGAAGTCCAAATAGTTGATAAAGGGGAAGGTTTGGAGAATGGGAAATCTACTCAGGGGGAAGGAACCAGCTCAGTACCCCAAGGAGAAGGTTCAGCTGCCCAGGCTGGACCCAGTTCAGCTGTGCTCCTCCTGGAGTATGCCCCACTCCCCCAATCGACTGTGACTGAGCCAGCACCTATCTCATCCGCTCAGCACATCGAGGAAATTGCTCAATTCCTTGATGAACAAGAAGAAGAAGAAGAGCCACATCAACTGTCACCGCAAAGGCCGGGGAAGGAGATTACTACTGAAGCCACTCCATCTTCCCCGACGCCTAAGTTCAAAACCAAGGCAGAGCAGGAAGCTTAGGACTTGAGAATTGCTCAACAGGTGCAAGACAAGCTGGATCATGAGCATCAGGTGGAAGAAGCAAAGAAAGGCAAGAAGCTTGAGAAACTGATTGGCAAAATTGCCAAAGGAAAGGTTAAGCAGTTGGTGGACGAACAGAAGAAGAAAGCTCAGGAGGAGCTAGCCAAGGCTCTAGTGACTGAAGTCCAGCCAACAGCTCAGAGTTACTACACTTCAACTCTTACACCTGCGCAGGAGGCCGAGGACAGGGCTACCTGGGAGGCAACGCTGAAGGGACTAAGTCTCCAGAGAGGAGATGCTAGATCAGCGGCCCTCAGAGAGAAGAAGAGGTTAGCTGACATGGCTAAAATGATAGCTTTATCCGAGAAGCCAGCAGCTGACTTGAGAAAGCAAGTACCCAGAGCTTCAAAGTACTACAGGAGAGCGCCCAGAGCACCTTATGTCAAGAAAGCGCCTACTCCTCACATAGATAAATGGGTACCAGTCGAGCTAAATGATCAATGGGAAGAACTCAAAGAGGAATTCATCAAAGGCTACTATGTATGGGGTTACTATCCCTCTGAGCAACCAGTCGATCAAGCCTTTGATGAGTTCATGCATCAGTACAACGCCCAACTCAGAGATCAGCTCCTGGAGATTATGAAGAAAGAAAATATCCCGTTTAAAGCTCCAGCTTTCAGGCGCATTCCACCTCCAAGGACAACTCGCGGAGTTCCATGCTCTAAGGAGATAGAAGACGAAGTCAGAGCAGCTGCATATCATTTTGAACTGAGCGTAGACCTTCCTGAAGATCTCGAGGAAATCCAGACACTGAGAGCCAGAATCTACAAGTATTATGGTCTGGATCCTCCAGCTGATATGTCTGCAGACTTCAAGAAGCGGACGCAGAGATTCAGACGTCAGCAGTGATCTTCTTATCTCATTTGCTGTAATAGTGATAGAAACTCTGTAATCTTTTGATCATATATAACAGTTTCTATTGCTTGCCAGACAATTACTCATTGTCTTACGGCTCTTGACTGTGTTTTCACGACTGATCACTGAAGTGATCTAACACACACTCACACATAACCGTTTCTCTGATCTTGCCTATCTCTCACCTACTGAACTTGATGTTTTAACTGATCACCTTGATTGTATCTTCAGATATATTAGGGGGAAATTGTTGTCAGTAGATTAGCACTCCCTTCTCTGATTTTATAGAAGTAGAGGGTTTTGGCATCATCAATTAGGGGGAAATTGTTGGGTTATGAGTCAGTAGATGGTATTCAGCTGTCTAGCGGTTAAAAGAATATTGGGGGAAATCATAGTAGTACTATGGAATTGAAGATCCCAAAACCCAGCTGATATCAGTAGTGCAGTGTGTCGATAGGATTAGATGATGTATAGGTTAGACTTATTTTGTTTTGATTATCTTTTTGTCTAAGTCCTGTACGGGGTAAACTGTTGGACTGGTCTTCTGACGAAGTTACTCTACAGAACCCCACGTCATCAATGTAAGAGCTTGCGTTCTTCAGCCAGCAGCTGATCTCCACCTCAGTAGGAGACAGCCCATCAGCTGATAGTTATCAACAGAAGAACATAATGCAAAGCTCAGTTCCTTCGCAGTCATCAGTTGACCCACCAAAGCCTTATCAGCTTGTCAGCCGACTCAGCCGAAGAAGACATAGACTATCTTGAGTCTACTGTATCCGACAGAAAGCGACCCAGTCGTAAAAGTCTTTTCGAAGTTCAGCAGAAGATCATACGAGGATGTGGAATAGTCAACTCTATCTCTGACACATTCCCACCTACCACAATCTTCGACCAATGAGAAGCCGACAACGCTTTACCTGCTCTAAACAATTAAAACCTGCTCTCATGTACAGTATTAACTGCCCTGCTGCAACAATTCGAAATTATGGCCGTTTTCTTTGGAAGCTTGTGACACGTGGTATCGTCTTCTCCAACGGACATATGCCTGCTCACAACTATAAATAGAGAAGAAATTTGAGCTCCACGCACGGGATTCACAAGGGAAAAAGCTCAAGCATTCAAACACTCTAGCAAATTTGAAAGATCATCCAGCGAAGAACTAGCCTACATAGAATATTCTGGGTTCTTCACTCTAGAGTTCTTTAGATCCCTACTTCTCTAGCTAAGCTCATTGCCATATTCATAGCTTAGAAATTCGAAGGAGTTCACATTCTGTGAAATTGTTCTTATTGTAAGAACTCCTTCTAGTTGGAGATTATCCCCACCCTTCAAACTTCGGTTTGATTTGTAAAGTCGCTAAGGACTATAACTTAGAAGGATCTGTCCTGTGTACAGTTTCCTTGCTGAGACTTGCTCAGAAAAATCAACAAGTTATCCTGCCTTGTTCAGGACCGTGGACGTAGGATCTTGCGTATCCAAACCACGTTAAACTGCTTGTGTTATTTTCTATTTTATTGCATTGCATACAAACTTATTTAAAATCATATCTTTGCATAAAACGTATTTTTAAAAGCGCACAGCCAAAAGACTCTTAACTTGCGAAAATACGTTTTCAAACTGAGACGAATTTCCGGGCCCCACACTTATCTGCACAACGTCTCCGACTGAGTTTCAACAACTGACTAAAGTCAGTAGGAGAGCTCAGTAGCTGACACACTCTGACCCGTGATCGAATGTTACTATCTGGCACTGTTTATCAGTCGCAACCAACAGTTTAGATGTCCTTCACTTTCTGAGAAAAAGAAACTGTGATCAGGTGTATTCACCCCCCCCCCCTCTACACCTGACTATCGTCTCCGGACCAACAGGATAGATCCATTGGAGACGACGATCCTTTGTCTCTCACTTTTGGGTAGCTAACGGCTCTTTCAAAGTATGGTTGCAGTGTCCTTTCCCTCCATTTCTGGAAAGTTGTTGACTTGCAGCTTTAACAGATATAAGACAGGTGGCTGCTTGTCATTGGTCGAGGTTCAGGAAAGTGGTTGAGACAGAACAGCCTTCAAGGAGATCTGAAGCTGACTTCTCTCTTCCTCGTATTGACTCTGTTGATTTGACTTTTTTAGAGAATTTGACAGTCAGAAGACTGTCCAGCCGTTGCTGAGTCTGATCTTTGTTTAGTAGCATGCTCCTGCTGAGTCGGCTCTACTGAATATCAGCTCTGAGTTCAGTGAACTACTCCTGCTGAGTTCAGTTCCACTGACTCCTTTCGCATATCTTTGCTCTCGCTGAGTCCAAGATATCGAATCTTCTACTTCTGGTATGGAGGCAAGTAATCTACTGAGCGCCTGAGCCAGATGCAGAGTGTCTACTGAGTCTGAAACCTTCAGAGACAAAACAAAACAGGTTACAACTGAATGGTTCATCAGTCAAGATAGGGGTTTTGGGATCTTCAAATCTTCAGTAAGTATTCAGAGCACAGGGCTACTGAGTTATGTCTCAACTGATTGTGAGAAGACTAAATCATCTCCCAACATTTTCCCCCTATTTGATGATGCCAAAACCTAACACTATGACTTATCAGAAACAGAGCTCCTTCCAAATATTACAAGTAGGATCAGTGGAGTTGTTCTTCAAGTCCTAGACTACTGAGGGAATCAGGGCAGAAATATCAGAACCTATACAGAATCTAATCAGCAATTTCCCCCTTTCTAACAACATATTCCCCCAACTATGCAATCTATCAGAATCTAGCTAAGCAAAAACTAACAAAATATAAGAACAGTGAGTGTGTGAGTCAGTAATCACTTCAGTGATTCTGAGTGTTAAGCATAAAAGCAAACAAGGCCATTTAGACAATAAGGAATTGTCAGGGCCAATAACAGAGATGTTTTATAGATTTGAAAAGTTCACTACAGTTACATCATGTGCTACACTAAGAAGAACAGAAAGAGGATACAAAGAAACACAAAAGCTAATAGTCATCTGAACCGCTTAATCATGTCTTTGAAGTCCCTTGATTGGGTTTCAGGAAGAGGCAGTCCATACATCCGGTAGGTGACCTTCCTCAGCTTCAGTATCTCAGCGAAGTCAGCTGGATCTTCTTCATCTAAGAACTTGGCTTCAGCAGCGTCCTTGACTTCCTTCTCAATGACCCTATAGTGGACGGAGCCGTCTAGTTTCAATGGGGGCGGCATGATTCTGGGAGCAGGTACTCTTACATCTACCTTGTCTTTTTATAGCCTTCTGAACTCTGGCGAACATCTATATGTCTGCCCTCATGAGCCATTCAGCAAAGGCTACAGACTTATGCTTCTCAGCCCAGTACCTCCAGAAATAATTCCGCTTAATGAATTCAGCTTTCAGCGTTTCCCACCTCTGAGTTACTTCCCACGGCATCCACTCATCAACTCTCGGCCATCTGTGAATCTTGAGATCAGTAGGCTTCCTGAACCTTCTGTATCGGTATGGAATGTCAGCTTTCTCAGGAATCCTATGACTCGCTTCTTGTTCAGCTTTCAGCCTCAGAGCTTCAAGGTCTGCCAACCTGAGCCTTTCTCTGGCTGCTTCAATCTGTCTAGCTTCTTCTCCTCTGTACAAATACCTCTCCATCTCAGCCCATATTTCTTGCATTTCTTGATTTTGTTCCTTAGAGGCAACATAGGAGGGTATGTGAGGCTCTTCTTCTGACTCAGCAGGTGTGGTTGATTTTTCCTTAGAAGTGCCCTGCTGTCCAGTAGTTTGCTGCTGCTGCTGCTCCTTCTCCTTTTCTTTGGCAGCCTCATCACTGAATTTGAGCGTTCTGGGAGGCAGCCTGGGTCCAGTCTTCTTACCTCCTGCTGGAGCCTTTGTCTTGCCTTTAGCAGGCTTCTTCTTAGGCTTGTTAGCAGCTTCAGCTTCAGCGATTTCTCTTGCTAACTTCTCGTCAGCAGCGATCTGAGCTTCCTCCTCCGGAGTAATATACCTCCTGGGTCCTTTCTTCTTGGGAGGGGTAGGAAGCGTAATGACTTTCTTGCCTTTCCCGGCAACTGGGGGAGGTAGAGGAACCTCTTCCTCTTCTGACTCGTCAGCGTACTCAGCAACCTCTATGATTATATCAGAGGGTGTTTGGGTTGCCTGAGTAGCTACCTCATTGGGTCCTGAGCCGCTTGGGCCAGTCTCAGCAGACACTACATCGCCTGCTACTGAGACACCCTGGGCCTCGCCAGTCTAAGTTTGAGTTGCCCCTGCCACTGACCTTGCTCTTTTTGGTGCTTTCAGTACCAGTTCCTTGTTTTTTCCTTCTTTTCCTTCTCTTTTCCCCCTTTTTGGCATCAGCAAATCGGCTCGAGGGGGGAACTGATACCTTTCTGTCCAGACTCTTGTAAGCTTCTGCCAAATCGTCTAAGGCATTCTGCAGCTTAGTCAGCTTCTCGTGCAGCTCATTCCTCTCCTCAGTAAGCTGAGCACTGTATTTCTTGTGGGAGGTGTCTGCTGTTGTCTGGAACTCTTTCAGCTGGTTTTCCACTCTCTCTTCAATCGCCTTCTGAATGGTTTGGAGTCTGAGATATGTGGCTTGAGAGATGGAGGAGACAGATTCAGTATGTGTTGTTTGTGGCTTTGTGCGGCCTTATAGTCTGCTAGAAGTTGAGCTTGGCCAGCCTGAATCGTCTTCAGCTGTTCATCAAAGTCGGCTTTCTGTGCGGCAAGTGCGTTTGTCAGAATGGTGGAGAAATCAGGGACTGGAGATGTTTGAATAGTTGTTCTGAGTCCCTTGAGTTCAGCACTTTGAGCCTCAGTGGTTTGCCTCCACGTCTTGTGGACGGTGCGGGCGAGAAGACAGTTCTGAGTAGCTTGGTTCCTCAGTGCCCTGGCCACTGACTTCGACCGTCGGCTTCTTGGGCTGGGCGCTAAGTAGCAGCTGAGATGGTTCAGCTGCCTTTGAAGTACCAGCCGCCGACTGACCTGGACCAAGGATGATGAGCAGCGGTTCAGCAGTGGATGTTGGAGCATCCTTGTCCAGTTGAGATCCCTCATCAGGCTTCTCGGGGCCTGAATCATAGGGTGGGTCCTGACCATCGGGGTCAGACCCATCTGAGGGTGTTGATGCTGAGACTGGTTGTCTATCGTTCAGCATAGCGAGCATCGCAGCCCTCAGGTCTTCAAGAGTGCCGAGGTCGGATGGCTCTGAGTAGCCAATCTTCCCTCTTATTATCAGCTCCTCCTCATGGAGCTGTTCGCAGGAGTGGTGGATGATAAGGCGCTTCAGGTTGTGCCACTCCTGGAATCGAATCAGCAAGTGGAGCCTAGCCTGCTTTAGTAATAATACCAAGTCGTTGTGGCTGGCTATCTCCGGAATCCGTTCAGTGATCTCTCGGGAGGCTCATGATTTAAGAGTTGTGGCCTCAATCCCGATTGATTCAGATTCTGAAGCTGTCTCCGAGTCTTCTACTTCAATTGGAGACGGCTGCTTCTTAGCAGATGGAATGCTGCTGAGTGGTGGAACATCCAAGGGGCTGTCCAATGTTTCCACAGATTCAGCTTGGATCCCTTGGTCCACTGTTTGACCACATTCAATGGAGACTGCCTTCTCCACTGATGGTATCTTCTCGGATGACTCAGGTTCATCCCTCAACTGCAGAGGAGGCTCAGCAACCACTGCCTCAGACTCTGACTCCGGCACGACCTCGCTAACTTTCTTCAGCCTCTTGGTCAGTGTTTTAGGAGTAGACTTGGGAGGGGACCTCTTCTTGGATGGTGTAGAAGTCTTCTGAGTCCCGGACTTAGGATCAGCGGGCCCTGATCCGATTTGCTCAAAAGGCCGCTGCCCTGTTCTTGAACCGGACCTTCTTCGTGTTGAAATACTGCTTGTCAGTGAAGGTAATGTTGTCCGATCCGCAGAAATCTTCGATCATTACGAAAAGCTTCAGACCATACAGAAGCTTTCCTTTGACGCTCAGTCGCTTGGCTGACTTGTCGAACTTGGCTGATTGCGTCATGAATTCTCTGAGGAAGAATTCAGTCCAGTTGATCTTAGCTCTGTCATGTATGGCCATCATAAGCTGGATTTTTGGCCTTGACACTTGATCGAAGGAGCCGGCCTGACTCGTCAACAGCTGAGTCACGACGTAGGCCAAAGCTCTGTATTGTGGGAGCATGGCATTCTTCGAAAATGCGGCTCTGAAGGTTGTCGGCTTCCCATAGAACTCTGTCAGGTATTCATCCATAAGATAGTCTTTGTATGCTACTGTGGTGAATCCTTCATTGGGTAGGTTGAAGCTTCTCTAGAGTGCTTCTCGGATGGATATATGCTTGACTTCAATATCAGTACGAGAGGGGTCGCCTACTGAGTGAACGACGAAGCGGCAGCGAATGTCTCCATCTATAGATTATGAGTTCAGGTAGAGCTCAGCAATCTGGCGCGGAAGGAAGAACGTCGGCTTCCTCGTCAAGAAACCTTCAAGCCCGGTCTCCCGAAGGGCGTAGAAGATTTCTTCCATGTAGTCCAGGTCGCAAGCGTCGAACTCCATTACTGGCTCGCACCAGACCCGATCCTTCTCGAGGATCTCTTGCATATCGGCAGGAGCATACACAATATTTCATGTCATATTCTGTAATCTGCAAACACAGTAGATCAGTATCCAATAAAAATAAAAATATAAACGTATAAGATACTGAATGATCATTGAAATTTACCAAAGAGTTTTCTGAGAACTTTTGAAAGATAAGTTTTGTAAAGGAGTAGAAGATATCTCAGAAAAACTAGGGTTCGATAGATATTTGTATAGTAGAAATGGCGGTTTCAAACATTTGAACGTATATATATATATATATATATATATATCTTAAGGAAGATAAACAGTTAAATATCTACGGTTCAGTTTGAACATGCTTTTGAGATGGACGGCCAGGATTAGATTTTATAAAATAGGCAATGATCATATTAGCCACCTAAGTCAAAATACAGTTGTATATAGCCAAAGAAGTCACTTGATACGACATGCATTTAATGCATTACAGAGTTCAACATGCTTTTACATAGAATGTCGTGTATTAAATGTAAACCGTTAATATTAAATGACATTTTCTAAGGCATTGAATACGATGCTGAATTTGAGTCATAAATGCATAGAACTGTTCTATTGGCAACTGAGTAGAGATATGCAAACATGTCAGTTGAACATCGTAGTCAGCTGATACCTCGTGTAGATGGTTGCTGAGTCTCTACGTACTGAATTTACTCAGTACTGAGAGTGACCATTCCCCCTTACTGAATGCTCCTCTCCTGAATCCACTTACTAACTAGAGTCAGTAGGGTCCAGCAGACCTAGCTCTACTGAAAGTTCTCTGAATCTGGCTTCAGCTAGAGGCTTGGTCAGTATATCAGCCCTTTGATGGTCAGTATGGATCTTTTCCATCTTGATATCCTTCTTTTCGACATGGTCACGAATGAAGTGGTGTCTGATGTCCACGTGCTTGCATCTCGTGTGAAGTACAGGATTCTGACTTATTGCAATTGCACTGGTACTGTCGCAGAAGATCGGCACTTCATTCTAAATGACGTCATAGTCACGTAGCTGCTGTCTCAGCCAAAGGATTTGGGCGCAGCAACTTCCGGCAGCCATGTATTCAGCTTCAGTAGTTGACGTCGCTACTGAGTGCTGTTTCTTTGAAAACCATGAGATCAAGTTACTGCCGAGGAACTGACACGTTCTTGAAGTTGACTTTCGCTCAATTCTACATCTTGCATAGTCAGCATCAGAATAACCAGTTAGTTCAATAGTATCATCAGCTGGATACCATAAACCCATGCCAGGTGTTCCTCTGAGATAGCGGAGAATCTTTTTTGCTCAGTCCATGTGACTCTGCTTCAGATTCACCTGAAATCGAGTGCAGACACCTACAACATAAGTTATGTCAGGACGAGTAGCTGTTAAGTATAATAAAGAACAAATTATAGCACCAAATTCAGTTTGGTCTACTGATATTCCCTCTTTATCAAGATCAATTTTCATGTTCGTGTTCATCGGGATCTTGATTGGTTTGCCGGATGTGCAACCGAATTTCTTGATGAGGTCTCGAGTGTATTTGCCTTGATTGATGAACGTTCCCTTATCAGATTGTTTGACTTGAAAGCCGAGGAAATAGTTCATCTCTCCCATCATTGACATCTCGAACTTGTCCTTCATCATTTTCTCAAACTGCTGACACATGATGACGTTCTTCGAACCGAAGATGATGTCATCTACGTAGATCTGCACAAGTAAAATGTCGTCTTCCAGTCGAATGCTGAATAATGTGCGGTCTACTGTGCCCTTCTGAAAACCTTTCTGAAGAAGAAACTCAGATAGGGTATCATACCAAGCCCTGGGTGCTTGTTTTAACCCATACATAGCCTTTCTGAGTCTATAAACCTGATGTCCCTGCTAAAAGTCGGGAGGCTGTTCTACATAGACTTCTTCTTTCAGTACGCCATTCAGGAACACAGACTTCACATCCATTTGATAGACTCTGAATCTCTGATGTGTTGCGTAGGCTAGGAATAGTCTGATTGCCTCCAATCTTGCAACTGGAGCGAACGTTTCGTCGAAATCTATCCCTTCAGCTTGACAGTAGCCTTTTGCCATGAACATTGCTTTGTTCCTTACTATTACGTTGTTTTCATCTCGCTTGTTCTTGAAGACCCATTTGGTTCCGATCACATGTTGATGCCGGGGTCTGTCAACAAGCTCCCAAACTTCATTTCTCGTGAACTGATTCAGCTCCTCCTGCATGGCTATGATCCAGTCAGCGTCCTTAAGTGCATCCTCAACTAAATGAGGTTCTTCAGTAGACAAGAAGTAGGAATATAAAGCGCTTTCTCCCTGACAGAATCTGGATCTTGTCTTTACACTTGCTAAAGGATCTCCAATAATCAGATCAGAAGTGTGAGCGTCCAACCACGATCTACGAAGTTTCAACTCTTCATCTGAAATTTGTTCAACACAGATAGTAGGTGAGTTAGGCATTTCAGTTGTACTATTCTGAGATTGAAGCAATTCAGTTACAAGAGTATGATCTACTGAGTCACCAGGTTCAGGGGCATTTAGCTCAGGAACATCATTAGTTCCCCCTGAATTATTATCCTCAGTAGAGGTCTCAGTTACCACTTGGGCTTCTTCATCGACCTGAGTTACATGGGATTGACTCTGTTCAGTATAGTCAATCTGTTCAGCTTCTTCTGCTGCTGGCTGAGATTCAGTAGACTTATCTTCAGTTTCTTCATCTGAATCATCATCCCAACATAGATGGATCTTTTCAACTTTATCTTTTAAGCTCAGATCCTGTAGCTGCTTACTGATGTCCTCAGATTCAGGTTTAGAGTTTCTGCTCTTATCTTCAGTAGCAAACTCATTAAAAACAACATGAGGGCTTTCCTCCACGCAAAGGGTCCGATAGTTAAAGACTCTGAAGGCTTTGCTGACCCGAGAGTATCCTAAGAACACTCCCTGATCTGACTTGCTATCAAAAGTCTTCAGCTGATCTTTCCCATTATTGTGGATAAAGCATGAACACCAAAAAATATGGAAATAAGATAAAGAAGGCTTCCTGCCGTTCCATAATTCATATGGTGTCTTCATATGCTGCTTTGTCAGTAGAGATCTATTCTGAGTATAACATGCAGTATCAGTAGCTTCTGCCCAGAATTTGGTTGGGAGTCCTGAGTCTGCGAGCACGATTCTTGCTGCTTCTTTGAGTGTTCGATTCTTTCTTTCAGCAACCCCATTTTGTTGAGGCGTGCGCGCGACAGACGTCTCATGCTCTATGTCTTCTGCTTTGCAGAACTCCTCCACCATGAAATTCAGGAACTCAGCTCCTCTGTCTGAACGTATCTTGATGATCTGGGTGTTCTTCTCGACACTGAGCCTTTTCAGAAGCCTTGGTAACTCTGTTTTGACGTCAGACTTGTTGGCAATAAATATGACCCATGCATAGCGCGAGTAGTCATTAATAACCACTAATGCATACTTCTTGCCTCTGATCGTCACCGGAGAGACTGGACCGAACAAATCCATATGTAGCAGCTGAAGGATTCCATCAGTGGAAGGAGATGGAACAGGTGGATTTTGATTCCTTGTTTGCTTTCCCTTCAGACATGCTTCACACTGAGTGTCTTTGCTTAATACTTCATTCGGCAGTCCTCTTGCTAGAGTGTTTCTAGCTAATTTGTTAAGCGTCTTGAAGTTGAGATGACTGAGTCTTCTGTGCCAGAGCCATCCCGTTCTGTTGTCATTCTTCGCCAACAAACAAGCTTCAGGTTCAGCTGAGTTCCAGTCAGCTACATAGATATTCTTTTTGCGCGAACCTGACAACACTGTTTTCCCTATAGATTTATCAATGACATCACAGAAACCAGCGTCAAAAGTCACTCTATTCGAGTTATCACAAAATTGACTAACAGAGAGAAGATTATGCTGAAGTCCTTCAACATATGATACTCTTGGAACTGTTGATGTTCCAATGCTGAGTGTTCCATATCCTCTGGTATAGCCCTTTGCGTTGTCTCCAAACTCGATTCGGGGTCCTTCTTCAGTAGTATAATTCTTCAGTAGGTCCTTTTGGTATGTCATATGTCTTGAGCATCCGTTGTCCACATACCAAGGGTCCGTGTGCACCTGCAAAATAGAATTATATTTAGGTACCCTTTATTTTTGATTTTGGGTCCTTAGATGTTAGTTTTGGAAACCCAGATTTGTCTTACAACCCTGGTGGTCTCAGACAGTTTCTTTCCACTTTTGTCAACATATTTGACCACTGGACTGGTCGATTCTGACTTCTGAGGCTTTTCAGGTTCAGGAGTCCTGATCTTCTGAGTTGGTGGACTACTGACCTTCGCCTTCTGTACGGCTTTCTTCTTCTTCTTCTGACTTTTGGATCCTCTCCTGACTATAGGATCATAGTAATATGACCCATACTAAGCTGGATGAGTCAGTTGTGGAGGTCCATACTGATCAGCCCATTTTGCTTTGCTGGTTCCCCCTTGACTGAACTGGGGTGATTTGGTGTTGATCTTCTTGTCAGAATGCTGATAACTGGGATGAGGTGCCTTCATCTTCTGTTTGTTCTTGGCTAGGGGGTTTAGTATTTCTGCATTGATGGTCTCCCCTTGAACAAACCTATCAGCTAGCCGGTTTCTGAGCGTACGGGGGCAGATGAGGAGGCTCCATGGCTGAATCTGAGTCCCTCCTTACAATGCTTGGGCTTGTTGCTTGCTAGCATAGCTTCAAGCTTCTTTTCAGCGCCCATGTATCGCTCTGTCATCAGGTTCCTCCAGACATCATCGCTCTTCTTCAGCAGCTCATGCTCGGTCTGAAGTCCTAACAACTCTTGCTTCAGTAGACTCAGTTCAGTATTTTTCTGAGTTAAGTCATTGGTCAGTCCTGAGATCTGATCTTCTTGATGCTGAGACTTGGCCATCAGAGAGTTTATCTCCTCCCTGAGTCTCAACACAAGTCCTTCTGACTTAGTAGCAACCTGACTCTCCTGAGAAAGTCTCTGATTCTCCACTTTCAGGGTATCCAACTCCTGAAGAGTTTTACTGAGCTGCAGACTCATCTGAATCTGCTCGTCGAGTAGTTCTTCGTATGCAATCGCGATGTCCAGATTCTCATCTGCACCTGAAATAGTGTCGTGTGTGCAGTGTGAAGAGGAATTAAATGGTGCATGAGAGTTTACCTCATCCTCTTCTCCTGCCATGAGACACTTTTCAGCGTCTTCTTCAGCTTCAAGCTCTATGGCCATGAAAGCTGCTTCATCGTCTGATGAATCCATGGAGGAGTCGACTTCATCTGAGTCGTCTGAGAGTTCACCAGCAATATATGCTTGTCGCTTCTTGATGAACTTCTCCCTTCTTGCTTTGCGTGCTGCTCTTTCAGCAGTACTGAGCTCAAGACAGTCATACTGATAGTGTCCTGGCTTCTTGCAGTTATAGCAGGTTGTGACTCTCTCTTCTTTGCTTTCGCTGTCTTTTGATTGAGCTGAGTCTTCCTGTTTCCTGCATTCAAAAGTATGTGAGTCAGGAGTGTGCTTGGGTGTGTATTCAGTCTTACCCTTAGAGTCTCTGACGACTCTTGAGAGCTTTCTGCGCCTCTCTTTCTCCTTCTGATACATCACGGCTAGCAGCGCGTACTTCTTGGCTAGATTTCCTTCTTGTATATCATGAGTGAAGATTCAGCCTTGCTAGACGTCGGAGCTGCTGTGCTGACTGATGCTTTAAAGGCATGGTCGACTTGGGTGTCAGCTTCAGCTCGCTGCTTCCTTTGAGGTAAGCCAAACTCGAACCCCTTAGCTTTAAGGTCTGAAAAGATATGGTCAGGAGTAACAATATCTAAATCAGAATGACACAATAAAGTAGCAAAGGGAGTCCAGTGACCGTCTGGCAGTGCCCTTAAAATTTTGAGATTCATCTCTCGGTTGGAGAATGTCTTTCCCAGCCCGTTGATAGAGTTCATCAGATCCGTGAATCTGACGTTGAGATCTTCAATGGAGTCATCAGGCATGAGAGACAGTCTCTCCAGCTTCTGAAATTCTAGCGCGAGTTTGTTCGCTTTGATATTCTGAGTCCCCCGACTCAGTAGCGCTAGAGCATCCCAGAGTTCTTTAGCGGACTTGCAGTCCTGAACTCTCCCGAGATAAGAATCGCTCAGAGTGGTCAGTATGGCGTTTCTGGCGACGCGGTCTAAGTTGTGAAGCTTCTTCTCCTCAGGGGTGAAGAAACTTCTGTCTTTGGGAATCTTCTTCCCGGTCACCATTCCTCCTCCTTGTGCTGGGTCCTGAGCTACGACGCTATCTACCATTGGAACGATAGGTCCGTCCTCTAGAACCTCTGTCATGCTGTCGTGCAGGGAGGTCAGATGTGCCTCCATTCTGACCCGCCATACACCATAGTTCTCTACTGAGAACATGGGTACCATTCTGATTCCTAACATATCAGACATAATGAATAATGATATGAATGAAGAATGATATGCAGTGAAAACGTTTTTTGGATCCGTTCAAGTAGACCAGTTTCAGAATAACAAGAGTCTTAGAGAACTCCTGCTCTGATACCAATTGTTGGTCCCGAGAGTAACGTTCAGGTGTAGAGGGGGGGTGAATACACCTGAAAACCGATTTCTCAACTTAAAACGCGAACAGTCCTTTTCAGGAGAGTGTCGTACTGAACGAGTTCAGCAGACCAGATAAGCTATTCTGAATCGCGTGGCAGAGTGACTGACTTTACTGAGGCATGCTAGCTGACTAGAGTTAGAATTCAGTACCGTTCAGATAGAGTCCAGTAGTGCGGAAATGTGTAGGCCCAAATTCAGTTGAGTTAGGAAAACGTTTTTATCGAAACAGTTTCAGTAGATTAGTACAGTCGATTAAGTATGCTGAAACTCAGTTGACTGATTTTAAAGATATTTTCAGTATGCACAGTAAATCAATGCAACAGTAAATAAGAACATATAACACAGGCAATTTTTAAAGTGGTTCGGATCCAACAATCTTACGTCCACTGTCCCGAAAGATCAGGAAGCTATGTATTATACTGAGATAGTCTCATTCGGTTTGTACACTGGATAAACACTGGTCTTGAGATTTATACTGAGCAAGTCTCAGTTACAGGGTATCAAACTAAGTGTTTGAAAAGCTCTCCAACAGTGAAGGAGTCCTTTACAATAAGGATCAGTTCGACTATGAACTTCTTCATCTAAGCTATAGATATGAACAGTTGAGCTTAGGTTAGAGGGATAGGGAACGAGAATGTGGCTTCTAGAGCGACGAACGGCTAAGTATAAACTTTGGGTTCGTGTTCAGTCGCTTGGATACTAGAGGCTGTATAATTCTAATCAGCTTGGTTCCCTATGAGCAGGTATGTAGTCTTTCGCCGGAGATTGTTTCTTCTAACTTCTTGCGGAAGACTTAGGACATTTATGAGTTGCTCTTTGAATGCACTGAGTTCATTTGTGTTCGTATATGCTTGTGTTCTCGTGTCATGCTTCAATTTGATTTTATCCCTCTATTTATAGAGCAGAGGTTAGGATAGATCCGTTGGAGACGACGATCCTTTGTCTCTCTCTTTTGGGTAGCTAACGGCTCTTTCAAAGTATGGTTGCAGTGTCCTTTCCCTCCGCTTCTGGAAAGTTGTTGACTTGCAGCTTTAACAGATATAGGACAGGTGGCTTCTTGTCATTGGTCGAGGTTCAGGAAAGTGGTTGAGACAGAACAAACTTCAAGGAGAACTGAAGCTGACTTCTCTCTTCCTCGTATTGACTCTGCTGATTTGACTTTTTTAGAGAATCTGACAGTCAGAAGACTGTCCAGCCGTTGCTGAGTCTGATCTCTGTTCAGTAGCATGCTACTGCTGAGTCGGCTCTACTGAATATCAGCTCTAAGTTCAGTGAAATACTCCTGCTGAGTTCAGTTCCACTGACTCCTTTCGCATATCTTGCTCTCGCCGAGTCCAAGATATTCGAGTCTTCTACTTCTAGTATGGAGGCAAGTAATCTACTGAGCGCCTAAACCAGATGCAGAGTGTCTACTGAGTCTGAAACCTCAGAGACAAAACAAAATAGGTTACAACTGAATGGTTCATCAGTCAAGATAGGGTTTTGGGATCTTCAAATCTTCAGTAAATATTCAGAGCACAGGGCTACTAAGTTATGTCTCAATTGATTGTGAGAAGATTGAATCATCTCCCAACACTCAGTATAATCACAAGTAAAAGTTTGTCCAGTGCACAAACTAACTGAGACTAACTCAGAATAATAAAATAGTTTCATGCCTTGTTCAGGACAGTGAACGTAGGATCTCGCGTATCCGAACCAGTTTAAAAACTGATGTGTCATTAATTGTTGCATTAATTAACTGTTCATATTGAAAATATATTTAAATATCATTCAACAACATTTTCTGTACAAAGCTTAAAACGTCGCATTAATCTACTGAAACTGTTTTGATAAACTAACGTTTTCAACAAACAAACTGAATCGGGCCTACACTTTTCGCACGCTACTGAACCCTGCTGAACGCTATTGAATTCTGACAGTAAGTCAGCTAGCAGAGCTCAGCATCTTCAGTCACTCTGTCCACGCAATCAAGAACATCTTGTTTGGTCTGCTGAATTCATTCAGTAGGCATCCTCCGTCTATCGGATTGTTCTCGTTTGAGTTTGAAAAAGGTTTTTAGGTGTATTTACCCCCCCCCACACACACACACACCTGAACGTTTGACTCGGGACCAACAATTGGTATTAGAGCAGGAAGTTCTTCTTACTCTCGTTGTTTGAAACTAGTCTATTGAAACGGATCCTTTGAAAATGTTTTTCACAGCATACATCTCTTCATACATCCTTATTCCATAAATTGTGCATTATGTCTGATATGTCAGGGGATTCGAATGGTACTCATGTTCTCAATAGAGAACTATGGGGTATGGCGCGTTAGAATAGAGGCGCATCTGACCTTACTACATGGCAGCATGTTTGATGTGCTGGAAACCGGTCATATCATTCCTATCATAAACAGCGTTAAATTCATCGAGGAAAAAATGAAGCCGAGACAGGGAAGATGATCGTTAAGAATAAATCGGACTACACGCCTGAAGAGAAGAAGCTTCATAATCTAGATAGAGTTGCACGCAATGCTATTCTAACAACTCTTAGTGATTCTTATCTAGGCAGGGTTCGGGACTGCAAGTCCGCGAAAGAACTCTGGGATGCACTGGCGTTACTGAGTCGGGGGACTCAGAAGATCAAAAATAACAAACTAACGCTAGAGCTCCTGAAGCTTGAGAGACTCACCCTCATGCCCAATGAGAAAATTGAAGATCTGAACGACAGATTCACAAGTATAATGAAGTCAATCATTGGGCTAGGGAAGACACTCTCGAATAGTGAGATGAACTTGAAGATATTGCGGGCACTGCTTGAAGGACGCTGGAGTTCATTCGCCACATATCTTCGACACTCTGACCTTGATTCTGTTTCTACTGACCCGTTGTATATGCACCATGAAAGAACTGAAGTTCTTCATAGACAAAATAAATCAATTGATTCTCATTGACGCCAGAAGCGTGAGAGATTTGTTGGTGCTAAAGATAAAAAGTCCGCGGAATAGAAATTTAAAACGCATCACTCCAAATTCCTCCTAAAGAGGATATGTAAATCATTACATGAAATACAAAAGTACTTGAGGAAATATCCTCATGCCTAAAGACGGAGTTTGAATTGAAAGACTTAGGTAAAACTAAGCATTGTCTCGACCTGTAGATTGAGCATCTCCCCGATCGAGTTACACTTTAAAGAGATTTTATTTTATCGCATCCATATAGCTACCTAATGGTTGTGTGGATGGAGACTCATTTAGAGCGATAGAAGATAACAAAGATGATTTAGGAGCAGAAGTTCCTTACTTATGTGCAATTGGAGAATTTGAAATGGTATTGGTCATCCTTTGTTATCTTCGAGACAAACATGACATTGGTCTATTTACGAGAGTAATGATATATTGACATATTCCATGTTATTATCTATGATGGTAATTAAACTTGTGTTGCACATATTAGTGTATGCCTTGAAGATAATCTTGAAGATTGTTATCTTGAGAGGGAGTAACAAATTGTAAATAATCTTGAAGATTAGACTAACTCCTAAAGGCCAAATCACCCTGAAGGTCAAATGGTTGTACTCTTTTTTCCTTTCTTAATTTTTCCCAAAGGGTTTTCTTAGTTAAGGTTTTTAACGAGACATCCAATGCAACACACGAGTAAATGAGTCATTGAGATTAATTCATAAAAGAGTCAATGCAACACATGATCTCCAAAAGAGTGGCGACATCAACATCCAGCAAATTCGCTCAAGTGTTAATCTAGCGGATTCTTTTACAAAGATATTACCAACGTCAACATTCAAGAAATTGGCACACAAGATTGATATGCGCCGACTCAAGGATCAAGAATGACTATATTGAGGTGGAGCAGTTGTACTCTTTTTCCTTCAGCTAGTTTTTTATCTCATTGGGTTTTCTGGCAACGTTTTTACGAGACATCAATTTTTGTTTAGGAATAGTCCATCAAGGGGGAGTGTTGTAGATAAAATCTACTATATATATGATGACCATATCTAAACCCTAGCAGCCTATCTTATACTCTATAAATAGAGGTCTCCACCCTCATAATAATACACATCTATTTTTTCGTTCTCTCTATTGTTCTCTACTTTTCTTTAATTTATAACATTTTATTTATATTAATTCCAAAATTTTCTAACTTTTAGTTAAAAAATTATTTTCAAATTTAAGTAAAAATAAATATGAAGAACTTAGAATAAGTCATTGCAATCGTACGGTAATGTTTGGATATTGTCATTGCTTGTACCTCTCATCTCCAAGGTCCCTTAAATAGGGGGTTCCCTCATTTTATTTTATTTTTATCCTCTCCAACAATGCCCTAAACCTTCCATTATTTTAAGGGAGGTAAAATCTCTCCCCTACAGGCCTACTTATGAAAGAGAATTTGCATCCTCTCTATCCTTTCCCTATCATTTTTTAACTTTAGTTTTAATTTGATTTTGTTTATGATAAATTATAAAATTAATTTTATTTTTTATAAATTAAGATAATAAGTTTAGTATTAATTTAATTTTATTTAGAATAAATTAAGATAATGAGTTTAATATTAATTGAAATTACTTAATATTAATAAAAGGAAGACACATGGTTAAATGAATAGTAATATTAATTTCACGTTTCGGAATTCACTAATTGATCATTTGTGGAATAAATGTTTGTCTTTTGAGAATTATATATTATTATGTAATCTATAAATATAATCTTACATTTAATTTAATTATATAAATATAATTAGATATTATTATATAATCTATAGTTTTGAGAATTATATATTATTATGTAATCTATAAATATATTATTATGTTTAATTAATTATTTAAATATAATTAGATATTATTATATAATCTATAGTTTTGCAATAAGTATATTATTTGTTTAATTTAATTATATAATTACATTTTAATTCGATTTATAAAAGTAAAATAGGAGAATATTATAGAATATTTATTTTGAGGGAAGAAATAAGAAAAAATCATTAGAAGCGAAACATTATTTCGATTTTAAAATATGAATGGAGTCCCCCTAGAATAAGAGAGACTCTTGTAACACCCCTCTCTCCATAATGTCACCGACTCACGCCGCCTCTCCTGAGTCTCCAAAATCAGGTTTAGTTTTTTTTTTCCCTTATTATATAATTATAGGTAATTTTCACATCGAGTTTCTAATATGTTTGTGTATTAATACGTAAGCCTTTGGGTTTGCGTCTGAATCCGCCTTGAACTTTTCGAGAAATTGGACTTTTGAAACATTTATTGCTATTAGTGTTCGTCGACGTGGCCAAAATCCCAAAACGAAATTGTTAATTTGTGGTAGGTCCAACAAGTACGCGATAGTCAAAGAATTCGGATAACATTTTGTAATAGTATTAGTTTTGGATGGATGTCTGACATTATTTCTTTAGGTTGTGGGGTTCCAAATCATGAGAAAAAGGTGTGAGGATTTGGGTCAAATACGTGTCGCCCTCCATGAGTATTATTTATTCAATCTTTGAAAATAGGTGAAATTAAATATGTAAATTCAAAATGTGAATCTTAAAATTGAAATATATTTTTTTTTATTTAATTAAAAGTGGAGTAGAAAGTGACTAGAGAGAAAAAAAAAATCAGAAAAACGCTTCAATTTACCGTGAAAGTGAAAAGTAGGAGCTATCAAATGCCTAAATCTTTTGAGAATAAAAAGTTATCAAAACAATAAAAAGGAATGGTACTAAGAAAAGCTCAAAGCTTTTGAGAAGCAACAAAATTCCAAAATATTTGCTTCAACAATTGAGCAAAAAGCTACTTTTTTCCCCATGGCAAAAATGCTCCAATTGCACCCAAACTGAAAAAGCATCCCAAAAATTGAACACCAAATGCTCATGTGGTAGTGTTGGAACATGCGCTCAAAGTTGTTATTATGGTCAATATTTGTAGCCCACTAAAGAAAATAGGGACCACCCCCTTAACATGTCCTAATCTTCACCCAAATGGAGAGAGAGAGAGAGAGAGAGAGAGAGATATGCACCCTCACCAACCTTAATAATAAAAGAAGAAAAACAACAAATGGAATTCATGTTAAGCTTGTATAAAAGAGAGTATATATCTAAGTTTAGAAATGTAGTCAATTTATGTGCAAAGAATTCCCTCAAAATTCCATCTAAACCATGCAAAGGTAATCAACAATGTCTACGTTATATCGGCTGATTTTTTATGGCAGGAGTAAAAGAATAAGACTAACCGGAACGGATTATGGACCTACCACCGTCCCTTAGCCCGTTCCCTGAAATGGTTGTTTCCGAGCATGTTCCGGCTCTGCTTCGGAAGGTCGTGCAGCTCGACAACTTGTATCGTTCTCTGCTTCTTGGCTGTCAATAACGTTCTATTAGCCAAGCATGTACTCTCAAGTTCTAGTAGGGCTAACTAAATAAATAAATAACTAACCGTTTTCGGCTTCTTGGTAGCGGTCGTGGAGTTTCCTCTTAGCATCCTCTAGTCTCTTCTTATCAACAGAATTCAACTTCTGATAGGAGAAAATGTATAACATTATGGATTGCATTTGATAGCACAAATTGGTGCATATTTGTACACATTACAAGCTTTTACATACCTCCTGTTGCTGAGGAAGTGGTTTCTTCTGAAGTGTGCTGTTTTGTCGGGCCTTATAGATGTTGTTAAGTCTGGCCACGCCCACCTCACTGCTAGGTGGCTTTGGTCTGCAGGGAGGAGATTCTTGATTTCTCCGATTCAAGTCCGTCCTTGAATCATTCGGATTCCTAGGGTTGCTGGTTCTTTCGGGTTTACGCATTGTGCCATTTTGTAGGTTCTTGTTGAATTCCCCACAGTTTCTAAGATCTGAAACAAGTCATAAATTTGCTTCTTTCTTAGTGGGGAATTCAGATAAAGAACCGAAACAGCAAAAGGCGAAACGGAGAGAGTTTGGAGAATATGGATAGATAACTACTCACTTCCATCATCATCCATTCCGTCAAAGAACTTCAAGAAACAGAATCGTGCAACACAAGATTGAAGAAAAAGCGTGTCAGTACACGTGCAAAACATCTCGTTATGGAACTTATAAACAAGACATAAGATACCTGAGATAGCTCCATTGAAGTAGGAGTAGCAAGAAAAGCTCCTTCATCTAGAGGAGGAGAAGGAAGCCCTTCTTCTTCTTCTTCAACGCCAGATGTTTTGCCAGATTCAGTTGTAAAATCTGAACCCCCAAGACACAAGCATATGTTAGTCCTACAAGTCTTGATTCCCAGACTTTAAAAGTCCGTTTTAGGTTTACATACCTGCAATGGCTGTGGTAGCACTAACCCAAGCATCAACCATGAGTTTCCAATCCCTGAATTATAGAGCAGGGGATCAGACACTCAGCTATTATAGCAAGTATATCGCATTGCTTAGAAGCCCGAAAAAGGGGCGACAAATTTGGAAAACAAACGCAATGCAACGTGTCGGGCACTTGTTCATGCTATCAAATACTTTCCTTTTAGGCCAAAACTAAATGTAGTAAGAGAACGAGTACACGTGTAACGTAAAATGATCATTATCGTCAATTATGCAGCTAGGAGTCGAGATTACTTACTCGACTAATCTCCTAACAAGATTACGGATTTCCTTTGATCCGTGCTTCCTCAGAGCATTAACAGATTTTCCAATCTCGGTTTCCTGAAGTAGAAATAAGCCGTTAGAACCCTAACCACTAAATGTCAAACAACCAGCAACCAAAAGAACACGAATCTCAAACCTTGAGAATCTCCACGGACAAAGGCATCAACTGAAGCCGCCTCAGTGATTCAAACAGCACCTCATCAGACTGCCAAGAAGTAAGATAACAAGCTGTAATAAAAAAAGACAAACAATTGAACTGTTCGAATAATGGGAACTTTTCTATGTTCATTCAAGAATGCAATCACTAGTAAATATGATGATATGATCAAAAGACTATAAGCATCAACATCAAGAAATTAAGCAGCCTACTATACATCATAATCATTCACAATAACCTCAAACAAATTCAATAACTCCTAAAAATTTTCAGCAACAAATGGATAGTAATGGGAACTTCTCTATCTTCATTCAAGAATGCTATCACTAGTAAATATGATCAAAAGACTATCATAAGCCTCAACATCAAGAAAGTATCCTACTATATCATAATCATTCACAATAACCTCAAATAAATCAAACAAGTAAACCTCAGCCAATAAATGATCAAAAGCAAGAAACTCACAACCAAATTACCTTTCCATCTCTGTCTTCAACAACCTCTTTGATCCTCAAAACCTCTGCAAGAAACTGAGATTCCTCCTCAATTTCAGCAGTCAATGCTTCAGCATCATCATAGTCTTGATGACAAACCCCATTTTTCGCATTATCATCATCTTCATCTCTACTACTGATGTTCATCTCTGAGTCTTTAATCCTTCCGGCCACCGCCCCAGTTTTGTACTCACCATCAACTCCCTTCAGACAGTTATCATAGAGCTCAGTTCTATGACAACGTAAACACTTTATCACTCTAGGCGTAAACAGCATCTCAGCAATCCGATCCCTCTTCACTTTGAAATCATAAGGGCAATCAGAAGCAGCAACCATGATTGCATGCTCGATGATACAGAAAATATCAGAATTTGCACTGCTGAAATAATCCCTCCATTTATCCAGACTCACTGGATTTTTAGTCATGGTGAGAAATCCGATTGAATTTCACAAACCCCTTCAAGAAAAGAAAATAAAATAGTATTTTCTTGGTCAAAAGTTTGATGATACCCAGAAACCAAATACTAGACTATTCTTCAAGAAATGGGAAAAGTTTTTTCCCCCTTTTTCCTTCTCCAATCAGTTCTGGTACTCAAGAATCTTGATAGGTCGATTGAAGAAAATCAGTAAAGATTTAAACTTTAGCAGTAAAGAGACGATCAACAGCAATTTCTTCTCAATAACTTGACAAAAATCTAAATCTGCAATCGACTTCAAGAACTGTTCCAGTCAGACAAGAAATGAAAGGAAGCGTTAATCTAAAAAGGGTTGAAATAGTTTATAGAAACAAATGTATTTCGACGAGAAATCAATGGAGAAAACCAGAGAAAAGTCCGTGTGCCGTTAATGGGAATATATGTCAAAAGGGTGATGATGGATATCCTCTCTCTTCCTTCCGTTTCTCTCTCTAGAACAGAATACAAGATGCTGCTCAGAAAGGAGAGAGGGACATTTATTTTAAATATAAATTTCGCTTTTTTCTTCTCTTTTTCCTTGTAGAGTTTAATTAAAAACTGGGTACCCCAGTTCTTGCTAGAATTAGATGAAGAAAATAGGGTTTTAAAAGGGATAATCAAGCTCAAAAATAGGATTAAATTTCAGACAATCTAATTGCATGTCGGATGTTCTTACAAGAAAAGAAATCGGTTTTGCAGTAAAAGAAAAAAACTTGCGACTTTTTTCAAAATTTGTAATAGTAGTCATGTGCACTAAATAAAATACAAATATAACACAAATATAATCGAACTTTAATCTTATGTTCACTAAATAGCCAAGATACCCAAAAAGTCCCTCACTTTTTCATCAGATGTGCACTGTCTCAGGTGTTTTTATAGTTTTTTGTGTCAAAGATGATTTATTTTCGTTTAAATTTCCATTTTCATATAAAACTTTGAGTGTCCATGGAATGTCTATAGGTGCTGCGAAGAGCCTAAAATTTCTATCAGCACCATAGGCACCCATAGGACCTTGAGTGCCTATAGGTGTTGCGGGGAGCCTAAAATTTCTATCAGCACCATAGACACTCATAGGCTCTCCCCTTATGCACTGAAAGTCAATTTTCGAAAATCTAATATTTTTGTTTGTTCTAGAACGAAACACCACACAAATGATTGAAAAATTTGAATATCAATCCAGACTGACAAGTAAATCATGAAAAGTAAGAGTATAATAATCAAATTGGATATTTGGTGAACATAACTATAGTATTTGGATAAATTTATACTCCTTCCGTCCCTATTTTGTATGCCCGTTTGTTTTTTCACATAGATTAAGAAAAAAAATTAATGATATGAAAATTAGATAAATGTTGGTATTGGAATTTGAGTAAATTACTAAAAAAGTTAATATCATAATTATGTTTGCTATTATAAAAGTTGGATAAAATAGTTTTTTTTTCTATATTATCATATTAATTAGATCTATTGAAGTTGTTTAAAGATTTAGTTAGATATAAAAATATTTACTAATAAGCATATAAATTTTGGACAGATGAAAAATGAAAGTATGCATATACATTTAGGACGAAGGGAATATTTTAGATACGGTTAAACCTCGATAAAGTAATAGCATTGGGACCAGAAGAAAATAATCATTTAATGAGGTTATTACTTTATCAAATATTATTTTAGTGTATTTACCTATATCGGGATCAAAAAAATTTATTATCTAATTGAGATTATTACTCTATCGAATATTAATTTATTGAGGTTTAATTATAGTGGTTTTGAATAAAACATATATTTTCATCAAAATTTCCCTACGCAGAAAAAGATATTTCTGCAGTCATATCTTAAAGTTATTAGTCCTTGGATCGCCAAAATCTAAACCGACTATATTTTAAAGTCCTTCTATCCTTGCCTTATTACATTTCAGCGCCTCTTATATTGAAAATGAATGAAATCTCATTGTGAATTTGTGATTTGATTTTAGTTGATTTTCTTAATGCTTACGAAGAAATGGAGGTGAATATGATTCACTATTTGATTTTTTTATTATTATCATATAGTTGGTGATATCATAATCTCGTGAATAATTAAATCTTACATAATATCATGTGTAATTGAAGCCATTAAATTTGATTGTCAAAAGGACATCGTTTTATTGTTTAAGTAAGCGTCGAACTCGACATTCATGCAGGCGGAAAAAGTTGGAGAACAATGTGTGCATTCAATTGCAAAAGTTAGAAATCCGTAAAATTTTACAATTTTTAAAGTTTATATTATTTTATAAATTAGGTTAGTTTCTAATTTATTTCACGAATAACCCTTAATGAAATTCATGAAAAAATTGTTTTCTCATGCCGTAATTAAAATCAAAAAAATCTTGTTGTTTTATAATGATCCCTAATTGAAATGAAGAAACTTAAATTTATTACTTCTTTCGTCAAAACTGGAGATATGAATAATGTAGAATCTATTATTAAATACTGTGCAATTCATTATTTCCCATGACCAAGTATTATTTGTGGACATTAATACATAAATGAAATTTAAATAAATGTGAGGTTCAATTATATAAAGACAATCTAAAATTGGGAATTCTCTCTCTTCCTCTCTCTGGAAAAGATAGGATGAGGATAAGAGTAAGTCACCCCACAGATTTGCACCTTCACATTGACATTTGGATATCATCTTCTTTAAGCAGTTTGCTACCTTTTTTAATTCACAATCCTCACCAATTCATTATGCAAATTCTCAAGTTTTATTTATTTATTATCATCCAAATTGCGATTAACTTTCTTGTAATATTTTTTTCTTTTTATTTTATATTATCCACGTATATACATATTGTTAGTGAATTGTATTATAGACATAGATGAAATCAAAGTCGACCCAGAATGAAGGTTATGAATGTAATACCAAGTGAAATAATTATGGTCACGTTAACTTTTACGAGATTTTCTAAAGATACTAATACTTTCGCACGTGTCTTATAAATCAAGGAGGTTTTAATTAAGGCCACATCAGTGAAGTCTAGGATTAAGTCAGCCAGATGTAAAACAACTCAAATCCCACTTTTATTTTTTTGCTGAAAAATTGAAAAACTAAAATAGAGCCATACGGCTATACCCAAATTATCAGCGGTTTGCCACATTAGTGTGTCATAAACGAATATATTTTGTAAAAGTATCGCTAATAACTAATATGCCATAGTGGGAATTCAATTAAAGAATATTTTGTTAATGATGTCATGAGTGTGAAGTAGGTGAGATTATGTGTCCAAATAAGATGTGTTAATCATAACAAAATGGAATAATAATGCACTTAACACACAAGATTCTAGGGTTGGAGTTCATTTTGTTGGTGCTTTTACACTTTTTTTAACTTCTATGTTTTATTCCACTACACGTGTCTCCACTTACATATAAAATATCAATTTTGGTTCTCTAATGTGGCTTCTATTCGATTATAATGTTCGAATATGGTAACATCCGAATTTGGTCATATAACTTTATATAGTGTTTAATTTTAGTCTTCTAATGTACCAGTATTCCATTTGGTCTTGTAAATGTGTCCGATTTTGGTCCTATAACTTTACAAAGTGTACGATTTCAGTCATCCGACAAAAATTATCAAACAGCAAAAGACACATGAACTATAGTCTTTGCCGCATGAATAAAATAAGACATTTTATAAAGTTTTGAATAAAAAACAAACACTTTTAAAAGTTACAAGACTCAAAAACAGTTAGAAACTATTTTGCATTATAAAATTAAACTCGTTTTAAAAAAAAAATTTAATCATTTTTTTTGTCATGGAACTTTACAAAATGGATTATTTTAGTTATTCGACGAAGTGTGAAATTCACACGTCTTTTTTATGTTTGACAATTTATATCCAAAGACCAAAATCGGGCACTTTGTAAAGTTATAGGAGCAAAAATCAGTCACTGTCATAATAGAGGATCGAAATCGGACACTATATAATTACAGGACCAAAATCAGACATTATCGTTAAATGACCAAAATCGCACCGAAGCCATATTAAATGACCAAATCGATATTTTATCCCTCTTACTTAACGCGAAAAAAAATATTCCCTCTGTCACACTACATTAGTCCAGTTTTCCTTTTCGGGTTATCTCACTCCATTAGTCTATTTTCTTTTTTAACTTAAAATAACACGCTTATATATTCTAGTGGACCCTACTACTTTATTCTACTTTACACACAACAAACAACTTTTTTAATTTTTTATCGAAAAGAAAGTGGACTAATAGAGTGAGACGGATGAAAGACTAATTAGTAGTTTAGTACATGGTGGAAATGAAAGGTCTAGTTTAATACCTCTATTAAATGCACACCAAATCTTAAGATTATAAAAACATGTCTATTTGGCCGCTATTTAAGAAACATCACATAAATATTATACTTACTTTGAAAATTGACTTGAACGATTCAAAATTATTCCAATTCTTGACTTCTTTTAAGAGAAAACTTGGTAAAACCGTAAAAGTCAAATTTAAATAAATCAATTATTTAAATTCACATTATTAGTTTGGAATCTAAACTATGGTTTAAATTGTCATAAATCGAGATTGATCGACAGTCCTAATTCTGACATTTCCTGCCGCCATCTTTTCCGGTTTCCCACCTCAGGTGCGATTTTATTACTTACATAAAACTAACTTAGATTTATACTTTGTAGTTATACAATAGTACTCCATTCCTCTCATTAAATATGTCAATTGTTCAAAATGAAAATAAATTTCACCAATTATAAACCTCTTGGAATTACTATTTTTTAACTGTACATCACTTTTCAAACTCCTGAATCCACATTTTTAACTTTACATTAAACTCTTGAAAGTTAACATTTCTCTCCAAATTCTCTCTTCTTTATTTCTTTCATCTCTAATTATCTCCAACCAAACGCAATATAAAGGTTCATACCATTCACTTTCGCGCAAAATTGAATATCCGTTGGTTTTTCCTTTTATCAGCTTCTCACACTATCTTCAATCAAATGAAAAAAACTTACCCCTAAAAAAACTACCCCTATATTTGAGAACTTTACTCTCTACACCTTTTCCTTTCATTCGTAATTTGGTTAGCATGTATTGATCGTTCATCACTTTGGCTTGATCACGAATGAAAGGGAAAAGGGATAGACTGTTTTTTGTTTTGTTTTTTTTTTTTTTTGGTAATTGAAGTTGGTAATGGATTGAAAGAGAAAACTAATAAGAGTCTTCATTCTTATAGTGAAAGTGAACAGTAGCGATCGTTGTATTTTCATCATGCTAGTTTGGGAAATATCTACACTTTATATACTAATTCTTATTCATGTCTGAAACAATTTATAAAATAATTTTAGCCGAATTAAAAATAATCTACAAAAGCTAATTTCACTTTCAAATTCTTGATCCACCTTCGAATTATATCATCAGCATTTAACATCTAATCCATGATTGTTTCATATATCATTGCATTAGCAGTTCACAAAAACAAGTTGGGATATACAAACATTTCCAGCCGGTATACAAAACCTGATCAAAATGGTAAGCAAAAGCAAGAAGTATTTACAGCTTCATCAAGGCAGCGATATCCTTTGTGTTGATCTCCCTCTGCGCACGCCGCCCGAAAGCTTTCTTCGCCAGCGTCCTCTTCTTCTCCTGCAGCTGCAATATCCTCTCATCTATCGTATCTCTCGCGATCAATCTCACAATCTTCACATCGTGCTTCTGCCCAATCCGATGCACCCGGTCCATAGCTTGCTCCTCGACTGCAGGGTTCCACCACGGTTCCATCAAGTACACGGTAGAAGCAGCGGTCAGATTTATCCCCGCATTTGCAGCTTTCAGACTCGCAAGCATGATCGTGGGCCCGCCTTCCAGAGCTGGGATTCCAAAGTCTTTAATCACCTGAGACCGCTTCTTGGCATTCATCGAACCATCCAACCGGATCACCTTGAAACCGGCTTCCTTGAGGGGCTCCTCAAGGAGAAGCAGCATTTTCCGGAACTGGGAGAAGATGACCGACTTGGAAGACGGATCTGCGTCTCTAGACGTTGTTAGGAGTTTCAGAAGTGCAACGACTTTGGATGATCGTGTCGTTGATGGGACTTGATCGGAAGAAGCCTCCGGAGGGGATTTAAAGAGGTCGGATTCGGAAAGTGGGTGGCGGCACATTGGACAGCAGGCTTTAGTCCGTTTTAATGTTTTCAGGATGCATGATTCACAGAAGATGTGAGCGCAGCATGTTATTATAATGTCCGTGGGCGGGGAGATGCAGATCGGACAGTCGAAATCCTCTCCATCTTGAAGCACAGCAAGCAACTTCTTCAGCAACGTTGGGTTGTTATTCACATCTGCATTGATTTAGCAAGTATAAGTACAAGATAAAGACTATACTACTGATGAACTAATCATGCAAAGTTATTGTCAAGTGGTTGAGAGCAAGAAGGCAGTTTAAATTACAACACATTACCTTCAATTTGGCTTTGTGGAAGTAGAGCTCTGAGATCAGCTGGGCACAAGGCCAGATCTGTGCAAATTTGACGAAGCCTTACAAGGATGCTAAGGACAGTAGAATAGTGTCTAATCACATTTTCAGAATGAATAAAGTCTTTAACAATCTTCCTGGCCTCTTCTTCCATCTGATCATAGACTCTGCGCTCTTCATCACCAAGGTCCACCAAAAGGGTTTCTATGCTTTTAGATGGCAGACCAACCAAACCTTGCTCTTTTGTTCGCCGTAAAGATATAGTAGCCATTAGAACCTTCAAGCACAAAGGCACGATGACATCATGATGGTTCTCCAAATGTTGGGACTTGAGATAATTTAAGACATGAGGAAAGTAACAACACAAACTAAAGAACTGGCATACGTTATACCAGACAGTTTAAAGAATCATGTTAATGGACTCAGCATTTGATTGCAGCCTGCTACTATGGCACCATGTCACCATCACAGGGTAAAACATTAAGTCTCAGGTAGACTAGGCATCATCACATTAAGTTATCACATCTTGTAATATGTAGAAAAGTTTCTCAATGTCCCCCCAAACTCATATAACACCAGATGGGCCGCTACTCAGTGCAGAGCATAACATTTGGCAAACACACTAATTTGTTATTCCATATATGAAACATGCATATGAAGACATGTATAACTCTTCGGAGATTCTTGGTAGATCTAAACACATGTTTGAAGCTATATTAAAGAGAGAATCTTTCTTTCCTAAATTTGATTAGTACTATCGTTACTATTTATCTTTTAAGACATAGGGAGTATATCAACCAGGAAAGGTATAAATACTACAGAATGATATGTATTTACCTGGAGGCGTGAGATACCATTCTCATCTCCTTGAGTAAGTGGTCGTTGTATCAAACGATTCCAAAGGTCTTTTACGGAAAGAGGTTCAAACTTCAGAAAGGCTACTAACGAAAACAAATCATAAGAGTTATTTTGCACAGGCGTCCCAGTTATTGCCCATCTGCGCTTAGCATTCAGATTAGTGACTGCACGGCTCTGCTGAGTTTTGGCATTTCTAATCATGTGTGCCTCATCTAGTAAAACTCGTCTCCACTCAATCTTCTTAATAGGAGACTCTTCCCAAGATTCCTCACTAGCCAGCGTGGAATATGTTGTCAGTACAATATCATGCTCCAGAAGCTCTTTATCATCAGTAGTCCGTTCACCATAGTACATGTACACCTTAAATGCTCCCTTTCTAGTGTGTTCTTCTAACTGTGTCATCCATGATGAAAAGACAGAAGGTGGACAAACAATCAAAGTTGTCTTCGGCTCCAAAGAACACAAATTATCAAATGCAGGTCTTTTTCCATTTTTCTTTGCAACATCTTCAGCTTTCCTCTTTTTCCCCAAAATATCAGCCTTTCTTTTCCCTCTTCCCCTCTTTGACTTTTCACTCAATTCCTCATCATCTACATCAGCTATACTGCTGGAGGAATTTACACCACGAGCCGATTTATCAAAAGCAATCAATGAGAGAAGCGTAAGAGTTTTACCCAAGCCCATGTCATCAGCAAAAATGCCACCTCGCAGAGGCTCCGGTCTTTTATCAGTCTCGTAATTTGTCAGTTCGTTAATGTATACCCCATTTTTCTCTAGCCAAAAAGGAGGCAATTCACATGATGTCTCCCTACTAACTAACCATCCTAGTCCTTCCTTCTGATGTAAAAAGAGCTCTGACTTTATCATGTCTTTTGGTGGCTCCAAGGGTTCCGACGAACCTGCTTTACTAACTTTCGCATCCAACAGTTTGAATATTTCATCTACGTTCTTCTCCTCTAGAATACTTTTTGTCTCTTTCACTGCCATTGCCTGAGACAATGTAAAGGACGGATTATCTTCTGAAATTAACAGCAGCCCACCTCTAGATATTGCCATCTTTACTCTTTCAAAGTCCTCTATCCTGGCAAAAATGTGAACCTGACAGGGCATATTGAATTTGTTCCCTTTTCCTGGTGCTTTTGGAATGATACCTGCACACGTTAAAGACTTATTAAACACTAATTAGTAGACATTGCCATATTAGTAATTGAAGCTAACTTCAAGATAGTTAGATAGGATTCAATTCGAAAAATGGAAACAAGTTTGCATCCTGGCTTTAATGCTTGATATAAATGTGTCGTACGTGCTGGAATTTCTTAGTCTAGAACTTTTTTCCATCACTAATAGACCAGAAATATACTTCACACTGGCTCCAAAGCTCATAAAACTTCAGTCAAATTCACTATGTATTACCGAGCCATGAATGTCTATACGCACTGTATCAATGGAAAGCAGCAGTCGGTATAATCTTGCCGTTTCTACTTGCATGCATCGGACACAAACCCATAAGAATTTCTTCAAGTAGAAGATATGCAATAAAGATCAAATTTACAAACAAATATAAGAAAATAAATGGGAATAGATCAATTCCCCAAACACCACATCCTCAATTCATTTCCTAATCACAAACTATCCATTCACTAAACGCATTATAAAAGCCCAACCATAAAAACAAATTCCAGGAGCAAGACAAACACCAAGAATTTAGTGAAAACTGAATTACCTTCAATAGTGATCAATCGACAATCGATCAAAGGCGACAGCACGGCGGCAGCACGGCGCTCGATGTGGCCGACCTGCAAGGACAACATGTTGAGAACCTTAATCGCGTTTCCGTCGTGCGGGTTCAACTCTTCGCGAACCAAACCCACAATCTCACGGCCGCTGATTGTTCCGTTGTAATACCGCAGCCCGACGACGTTAACGATCACAAAACCGACAAGGAATGTGTCGACCTGGGGAGTGGGCCAGCTGTCCAAGCTCATGAACGCATCCACCGGGTCTTCTTGATCCCCATGCTCTGCTTCAATTTCATCCATATCGGGGAAAATGATTCTGATCTAGGGTTCTCTGAATTGGGATTTTGAGAGGGTTTTGCCGACTCGTTGAAATTGGAGAAGGGTATTCTTCTCGTGGGGGTTTTAAAAAAGGGCGGGTTTAGAGAGAGAAGAGGAAACATGTACGTTACCTGTGGCGGTATTTACATTTCGAGCCTCCGAGTTTGTGTTTTGCAGACTCGCCCCGTCACAATTACATCCTTTAATTTGAAATTCTAATTTATTAAGTTATAAATTACAAGAAAATTATGTATTTGCAAATCCCAATTAACTTTTATTAATTATATTTTGTAATACATATGTACGAAAAATAATATTTCAGGGAATCAAACTTATTTCAAAAATATGAAAGAATTCGGCTCAATTTAGGAAATATACAGTATTTGATAGGAAAAAAACTGGCGGAAATATCAAGATTGGACAATATTAAATTCTCGAGGTCGAGGCTATAGAACTTCATTTATAACAGTAATTACTCCTTCCGTCTCGTTATTTTTATTATATCTTTTTAAGAAATTGATACTTCATCCGTCCTATAAAAAATTTTATCTTTCTATAAGGTATGAAAATTAAAAAATTTGTGTGTTGTTTGACTTTTGGATTGTTAATTTTAGTTTATACATTGTTTGTTTTTTTTAGAAACATGAACTTTTTATGGGACAACCTAAAAAGAAAAATAACACTTTCTATATAACGGAGGGAGTATTATGTGGGGTTGATTATTTGACTTTTTGATAGTTAAATTTGATTTATACAATTTTACTTCTTTTTAGAATAAGCCAATAATGCGTGTATATTTTTTTTATCGAAAAAACCCACAATCAATATTTGAAGTGGCATGAATTCTATTGGAATGTTAGGGTAAATCATGCATGTTTAATTTTGTGTAATAATATAACAACTGCATAATATTATGAATCAAGCTAACTATAGAGGCTTCTAGGGTTAAAATTCTATATGATATCGTAATTATATATCTACATTATTAAATACACAACTATGCCGATATAAATACAAGTTGGAACACAAAAAATCCAGTATTGTATTAAAATTCTGTACTATATCATAATTATATATGTACACTATTTTTTTTCATTGTATAACGAACCTTTATTGTAAATGATAAGATTTTTTTTTCATTTTTATGAGTAAAAAAACTATATAAAAAAATAATTAGACAGGATACAGAATCATGTCGATTGAAATACAAGTTGAAATACCATAAAATCCAAAAATTGCATTAAAAAGAGTGACGATTTCATAATTGAAAACACAACCCTGACAAAGTCTTAGCCATATGCGTCCATTGCACCACCAACGGCATTTATTACAAGGGAATTCACTCTTAAAATAGACAAAATACAATAAAATACTACATGAAACGATAAAAAAACAAAATTTAGAAAAATAGTTTATATACAAGAAAAAAAAATTACAACCACAGTGTGGGAGTGATCAGAACATTATCCAAATTCTATTAAAAAAAAGTAAATGAGAAACATAAATAAAAATCAGTTGTTGAATGAGAAATGAAGTTTTTATTTTGGTGTACTCCTTATATGTTGTGTAGAGGATTGGGATCTGTGTTGATTCGCCTCTTCTCAGCTTCCAACGGTTCGTCGTCTCCGGTGATATTCTTGCAGTTCGGTGCAGTCCTCATTTTATGAGCTTTGACAGCCGAAACTGAATTTACCCATTTGGCCCTCGATGAATTTCCGATGCCCATCTACAAAAGATGAATCTTCCAACACTGAAAGCATTATTAACATAAGAAGAAAGTGAAAGAGATGAAGTTTTCTCTTGGGAGAATATTCCACAGAAGTCATGACATGGGAGAAAGAAGAAAACTAAAAACGTCTATCTCTCTCTCTCTAGATTTACTTTCTTGAGAGAGAAGATTGGCTTAAAGTTACACAACTTTCTTGAAAACATTTCAAATATCTCTCTCTGACGTAGAAACATGCACAAGTGATATCACGTGAGCTCAATCATTTTCTGGCTTCATTTATTTGTCTTTTTATATGGTACGCGTCTAGTTTTCTTTGAGTTTCCAAATAATATTTGATTATTTGTTTGGTGTATTGTACACTCTCCCCGTCCTATTAAAAGCATCCCATTTTTTTCGTACGGAGATAAAAAAAAAAGTAGTATTGTGTGGTGTATATTATTTGACTTTTTGATAATTGATTTATGTTCACGCATTCTTTGCTTGTTCAAGAAATATGAAACTTTTAATGGAACAACCTAATTAAGAAAAGATGACACTTATAATGGGATGGATGGAGTACATGTCAACAATATTTCAACTCTTTTAAAAGCATCCAGACCCCTCTTTACAACAACTTTTTTTAAACACTCAACTTTTAATTACATAACCACATTAATTCATTCATCAATATCTACAAATTCTACTTTATTGAATCTTACTACTTTAATTTTTTAAACATTATATTTTAATAACAAAAATAAATACTCCTTCCGTCCCTCTTAACTTATTTTGTTTTCCTTTTTGGGTTGTCCCACTTAACTTGTCTTGTTTCCTAAAAGGAAAATAATTAGGGGGAATTTCTTAAATACCCATTTCGAAAATCGCAAAGGCAAATTTACCCAAACCTTATATTTCATACACAAAATACCCAACTTTACTTAAATATCCCCACTTTTCAGACTTGTCAGCCTACAAAACCGTTATTTTGCTTCGTTTCATGCGCAAATGATTAACACCGAATCCCGCTCACGCACTGACATAATCCCGCTCGTGTACATCGAATCCCGCTCGGCCACGTAGAATCCCGCTCGGCCACGTGGCAGGCTGAGCCGATGCCGCGTGGCCACGTAATCCCGCTTGCGCAGAAATCCCGCTCAAGCCACGTACGAATCCCGCTCGAGCTACGTACGAATCCCGCTCGGCCACGTACGAATCCCGCTCGAGCCACGTAATCCCGCTCGCGCAGAAATCCCGCTCGCCGAGCGGGATTTGAGGTACCAGAGCGGGATTTGTTGTCTGCTCTCGGGATCCGGCGAGCGGGATTTTAGGTACCCGAGCAGACTAGCGGGATTCAGTCCCGCTCGCGGGATCCCGCTCGCGTGGAGCAGAATCCCGCTCGCCCGATCCCGCTCGACTTTTTTGATTTGACAGCTCGTGCAGAATCCCGATCACTGAATCCCGCTCGGACATTTCTAATCCCGCTCGTTTCAAAATCGTGATTTTATCTATTAATACCGTGATTGAAGTCCAAAATCGAACACACTCACTCCTCTTTCTTTTGATTTTCAACTACAAACCCAATTATTTCTGTAGAATTTTTCTTCTTTGTTTCATTAAAAAAAATGGATAGTTGGTATAATGTTATTGTTCATTTTAACGGACAATTTAACAATTTGTCCGAGTATATTGGAGGTGAGGTTAGAGTTGTCTGCATTCCTGGGAACAGTATTTGTATCCCAATTTTAAGACAGTTCATTCAATACATTCTTAATCCCTTTTCACTTTCGTCGAATTATGAAATTTATTACACCTACGTTTCTCGTCATGGTCTCAAGCTTAGGTCCATTCTCGCGACCGATATAGACCTAATTCATCTTTGTACTACACAAATTGAGCCGACTTTATTTCTCGAGCACTCTAATGCTCAACCTTATCATACACCCGATGTTGTTGAATAATTTGGTTCAAGGTTCAATTTTCCTCAGTGCTGCCATGTATAAATCCATGGTTTGTTGATCCATCTCCTTATTTGGATTCTCGAGGTCGGCGAAGAACTCGGGGGGATAGGATAATTCGCAGCAATCGTAAAGCACCATAGTTCAGATAAACGGTGCTGCCGATAATTTTCAGATATTATGGGAGCGGTCATCGCTGGAGCACCATGCGGGTTAATTCGGGGAACCGTCAAAGCCTAAAATTATATAATATAATTCGGGTTAAAAAAATATTATAATTAATAAAGTAATATTATACCGTACCTGATACATTGTATCAACAGAAAATTCATCCAGCCAATTATGGTCCTCCTCCAAGGTTGGCTCGACCCGTATTGGGTTCGCAGACGATGCACCAATCTCGGGGCGGTGTGCTGAAGGCTGCTCCTGAATAGGAGGATAATACTGACGCCAATTTCCACCGTCGAAAGGAAGTGGGTGCATGGGTTGTTGTTGGATATGAGTCAGTAGATTGATACTCTGTTGTTCTAGGGTTAAAAGAAATTGGGGGAAATCATAGTAGTACTATGGAATTGAAGATCCCAAAACCGAGCTGATATCAGTAGATTAATGTGTCGATAAGATTAGCTGATGTATAGGTTAGACTTGATGTTTTGTTTATTGTTTTTGTCTAAGTCCTGTACGGGGTAGTTGTTGGACTGATCTTCTGCTGAAGATACTTTTCAGAACCCCATGTCATCAGTGTAATCGCTTGCGTTCTTCGTCGAAGCCGAATGCTAAACTTCACCGGAGACAGGCGCATCGCCTTACCCGATCTCGGTAGAAGACATTATCGGTGATGGTCATCAGCGGAAGAACCTATGCAAGCACAATACCTTCGCAGTCGACCAACTGACTATCAGAAGCTCACTTCATCAGTCAGACGACTCAGCCGAAGAAGACAGAGACGTATTCAGTCTACTATACCCGACAAAAAGCGACCCTGCACCTGAAGTCTTTTCGAATAGTTCAGCAGAAGACATACGAGGTTGTTTGAACGGTCAACTCTGACACTCTCACCAACTACAAACCTCGACCAATGAGAAGCCGACAACGCTTACCTACTCTACAGTAAAGCTGCTCTCATGAACAATGCATTAACTGCCCTGCTGCAACTAGCTCGAATTTATGGCCGTTTTCTTTGGAGGCTTGTGACACGTGGCATCGTCGTCTCCAACGGACATATGCCACAACTCACAGCTATAAATAGAGAAGGATTTGAAGATTTCGAAACACAAAGGAATATACGCGAAATCAAGGGAAAGCATTCAAGCTCACAACGCTCTAGAACCTTCAAGCTTATCCAGAGACGAACTAGTTTTCATAGAACACTTCTTGTAGTTCATCTCTCTAGAGCTCTTTGATCCCTTTCTTCTCTAAACTAAGCTCATTGCCAGATTCATAGCTTAGATTCGAAGGAGTTCACATTTAGTGAATCGTTCTTGTTGTAAGAACTCCTTCTCAGTTGGAGAATATTCCCTCCCTTCTAAACTTAGGTTTGGATTGTAAAAGTCGCTAAGGACTATAACTTAGAAGGATGCATGCTGCGTACGCGTTTCCTTCTTGAGACTTGCTCAGATTAATCAACAAGTTTCTCCTGCTGAGTTCAGGACCGTGGACGTAGGATCTGTTATCCGAACCACGTTAAAAATCGCTTGTGTTATTTACTGTTTTATCGCATTGCATTTAACCCTATTTTAAATCATCAGCTTGCATAAAACGTATCTTAAAAAGCGCACAGCCAAAAGACTTTACATTGCGAAAACACGTTTTCAAAAGAGACGACTCCGGGCCCAACACTTATCCGCACTACAGTCTCCGACTGAGTTTCGTAATACTGACATCAGTCAGTAGAAGAGCTCAGAAGCTGACTCACTTTGACCCCAGTGATCGAAGGCTTACTTGGCACTGTTCATCAGTTGCAAACATCAGCTTCAGCTGACCTTCACTAAGAAAAAGAAACAGAGCTCATGTGTATTCACCCCCCCCCTCTACACCTGACTTTTCGTCTCCGGACCAACAATTGGTATCAGAGCACAAGGTGTTCAACTGATCGCCGGTTCTGTAATACTGGTCCTCTCGAACTGATCCCGAAAACATTTTCTCTGCACAAGCATCTCTTCATCTCATCCCTATACTCGTTGCAACATGTCTGATATGTCAGGTATTCGGATGGTGCCGATGTTCTCTGTTGAAAATTATACGGTTTGGCGCATGCGTATGGAGGCACATCTTACGTCACTCCACGACAGCATGGCGGATGTTCTTGAAACAGGACCCATAATCCCCATGATTGACAACGTCGTATTTGCTGCTGGAGAAGGCGTAGGAGCACAGACAGGTGCAAAGATTCCCAAAGACAAATCTGCCTTCACACCTGAAGAGAAAAAGCTGCACAATCTAGATCGAGTGGCACGAAATGCTATACTGACTACGCTCAGTGACTCACACCTCGGCAGAGTGCAAGATTGTAAAACAGCAAAAGAGCTATGGGATGCTCGGGCATGCATCGAGCCGAGGGAACCCCTCGGATTAAGGAGAACAAGCTCGAACTAGAGCTTCGGAAGTTCGACGCCCTTACTATGGAGCCAAATGAGACGATTGACGAGCTCGGTGTTAGATTCACAAACCAAGTCAACGTCATCAATGGGTCAGGGGAGGATGTTCACCAATAAAGAGATGAACACCAAGATCTTAAGAGCGTTACCTCGACGTAAGTGGCTTCCATTTGCTACTTATCTAAGACGTTCGATCTAAATTCTCTAACTCCCGATGTTATCTTTTCGTAACTAAAAATGGAGGAATTTGAGCATAGTCTACCCCGGAGATGCTCCAGTGCTCCACCGACACCCACATTGATCATGCCTTCAAGGCAACTCAAGAAAACCGGGAAACAAAAATACTTCATCGAGCAAGGCAAGAGCGTGAAACAAAGTCATCCGAAATATCTACTGGCGATCGGTTCGCGCCGATGACTCTCAAATATCAAAGAAAAAAAGAGAGAGTCGGGAAGCTAAAGAAGTATCACGAGATTCACCCTCGGTTAAGAAAGATTATCAAAAAAGGGAAGAATCTAATTCTACACCCGAATGCGGGAAAACAGAGCATAAAGCCGCTAGTCCTTCAAAGGACTCGGTCGGAAAAAGCAAAGAAGCAAAAAGTCTCTACATGCTATAACCGCAAAAAGGAGGGACATTATCGCACGACTGTCCCGAACTCTCAGTGCTCAAAGAGCGTAACGGCGAGCCGAAGAGAAAAATTTGCCAAACGAAGGCGGGCTACATAGCCGGAGAGATATCCGACAACTCAATTGAAGAGGATACTTTCATGTATTCCTCTCGAAGACGAAGCCGCATTCGTCGCAGCTTGAGGAAACAAATACAAGTCCCGAAGAGTCGGTCGAATACTTGCTTGATGGCGGAGGAGAAGAGACCGAGGTAAACTCTAAACCTAAAACAACCTCTTCTTCACATAGCACACACGACACATGTTCTCGTCACGAATGATCCTCTAGACGTTGTGCAAGCGTATGATGAACTACTAGAGGAGCGATTCAGCTGAGCGAGAGAGTTCAGCGAACGATTCAGGGAACTTGAACAGTAAAGGCTGAAAATCGAGACTTTCTTCGATTGTCGGGTCTCTACCGAGTCGGTGGATCTAGTGGCGAGACTCAAGGAAGAGATTAAATCTCTTATGACTAAGTCTCAGCTTCAAGAGACTCAGATCTCGGTTCTGACCAAAGACAATTCTGAGAAAGAGACTGAAATAGCTCAACTCAGTCAGAAGCTCTCAGACGTACAGAAGGATTATGATTCACTCGAAGAAGTGACGAAGTCCGGAGAGGACCGATGACCGAACAAGATCTTGGAGCTAAGGAGAAGTTGGAAAATATGCTCGAGCACAACGGCCAACGCTCGTGAAGGAAGGCCTTGGCTACAAACATGAAGCTTCCACTTCCAAGAGCTCAAACTTGCTGACTGATAGGTTCGTCAGAGGGAAAGTACAAACTGCTGTCACTCCACCTCAGGCGAAGAACAAACAGAAAATTATTGCACCTCAGTCGAGCAACCGGAAGAAGCGGTGACAAATGGTTCCGGCCCCAGGACACCACGATCAAACTCGGGGGGGAACCAAGAAGGTCGGATGGGCGTAACAAATATAGAGAACCACCGTATGAGCATCCGGCTCGGTGCGGTTCATACTACTATGAGCCCGGGGTCGGGAGAAGCGCTAAGACTCGAAGAAGAAAGCTCCCGAACCCAAAGTCAACAAGAAGTCGGTATCTCCAAGTTCTAAAGAGAGAGAAGCCGACAAGGTTCGAAGAAGAAGTCTCGGACTTCTAAGGTTCCTAGCGAGATCCCGGGTTTCGAAATCACCCACTAACCTCGTAAGGACCCAACCGAACCAAAGGGTACCTAAAAATGTTTCGTTTTTGCAGGTGCATAAGGACCCTTGGATAGTGGACGGCGTCGCTCGAGACACATGACACATCAGAAGAGCTTGCTGACCAACTACGTACAAGAAGATGGTCCCAGAATTGAGTTTGGTGACAACTCCAAAGGCTACACAAGGGGATATGGAACACTGAACATTGGGACTGCCTCAGTTCCAAGAGTAACATATGTTGAAGGACTTCAACATAATCTCCTTTCTGTCAGTGAATTCTGTGATAATCATAACAGAGTTATCTTTGACGCCGGTTTTACGTGATGTTGTTGACAAATCTACGAGAGAAAACAAGTGTTGTCGTGCTCGCGGAAGAAGAACATCTATGTTGCAACCGGAAAACCGCAGAACTCCGAGGCTTGCTTGCTTGCACAGACTAAATCAAGTGACAAGTCAGGCTGGCTATGGCACAAGAGACTCAGCCACCTGAACTTCAAGACTATGAACAAGCTCGCAAAGAACTCTAAAGTCAGAGGACTGCCCAAGGAATCTTTTATCAAAGATAGAAATTGTGAAGCATGCCCGAAGGGAAAGCGACAAAGAAGAGCAATCCACCTATTCCTTCATCTTCCACCGATGGAATCCTTCAACGCTCCACATGGATCTTTTCAGGCCAGTCTCTCCAGTGACTATAAGAGGCAAGAAGTATGCCCTAGTCGTCATAGACGGCTACTCGAGATATACTTGGGTCATCTTCATCGCCAATAAGTCTGATGTTCAGACTGAGCTGCCTAATCTACTGAAAAAGCTCAGTGTGGAAAAGTACATCAAGATACAGAGGATACGCTCAGACGGAGGAACAGAGTTTCTAAACTCGTTAGTTAAAAAGTACTTGCGATAAAGAGGGAATTCAGCACGAGACATCAGCCGCACGCACCCCTCGCCAGAACGGACTTGCCGAATGAAAGAACAGAACACTCAAAGAAGCGAAGCAAGAACGCTCCTAGCGGACTCCGGACTACCCTCAAAGTTTTGGGCAGATGCTACTGACACAGCCTGCTACACTCGTAACCGCTCACCGCTTACAATGCAACACATGAAGACGCCTTACGAATCGTGAAAAGGGAGAATTCCTTCTATTTCTCATTTCCATATTTTTGGCCGTCCTTGCTTTATCCACAATAATGGGAAAGATCGGTTGAAAGTCTTTGACAAAAATCCGATCAAGGAGTATTCTTAGGATACTCTCGAGTCGGCAAAAGCATTCGTAGTCTTTAACAATCGGACTCTTTGCGTGGAGGAAAGCCCTCATGTTGTTTTTGATGAGTTTGTTACCGAGGACAGGGAAAGATACTTGAGCCAAACACCGAAGATGTCGAGCAGCAAGCTACGGGATCTCTGGACCGATTGATAAAGTTGAGAAGATCCAAGCATTGTTGGGATGATGAGTCGACGATGATGAAATTCGGACTCGATCGACAACAAGCAATGTAGCGACCTAGTTGATTCTCCGAACGTAATCAACAACAGGTAACAACGGTCGATGAGGAAGCCCCCGTGGTAACCGAGACCTCTACCGAGAATATAAACTCGTGGGGGAACGTTAAATGTTCCCGAGCTAAATGCCCCGAACTCGGAAACTCGGTAGATCCTAATCTTCTTCTTGAATTGCTTCGATCCACGTAACGCATTACTCGAAATGCCTAATACTCCTACCGACGTGCGTAAGTAGTATCGAAGAAGAAGCCCGACTCGACGCTCGTGGCTCGATGCTCATTCTTCGATCTAATCATTGGAGATCCGTCGGCTACTATAAGGACAAGATCAAGATTAAGTCAAGGCGAAAGCTCACTTTACTCTTGTTTTCTCGTCTACGATGAACCTCAATCGATAGAGGATGCACTTTAAGATGCTGATCGGGTCATAGCCATGCAAGAAGAGCCGAACCAATTCGTGCGAAATGAAGTATGGGAGCTTGTTGACGGACCTAGACATCAGGCACGTGATCGGAACAAAGTGGGTCTTCAAGAACAAGCGAGATGAAAACAACGTCATTGTCGAAATAAAGCTCGACTAGTTGCAAAAGGTTACAGTCAAGCCGAAGGAATTGACTTTGATGAAACATTCGCTCCGGTCGCCGCGATTGGAAGCCATTCGTCTTTTCCTAGCATATGCAACACATCAAGGTTTTAAAGTATATCGAGATGGATGTGAAGTCAGCTTTTCGAACGGCGTCATCAAGGAAGAAGTCTACGTTGAACAACCACCGGCTTTCAAAGGGGACATCGGTGTACGGACTTAGGAAAGCTCAGTATGGGTTAAAACAAGCACCCGTGGCTTGGTATGATACCCTATCGACTTTCTACTTCGAAAAGGTTTTCGTAAGGGGACAGTAGATCGCACTCTATTCAAAGCATAAAGTCGAAGATGACATTCTACCGGTGCAAATCTACGTGGACGACATCATTTTCGGCGTAAACGAAGTCATATGTCGCCAGTTTGAGAAAATGATGAAAGAGAAATTCGAGATGTCTATGATGGGAGAGATGAATTATTTCCTTGGATTTCAAGTAAAGCAATCAGCTGAAGGAATTTTCATCAATCGGAGCCAAATACACTCGAGATCTTCTCAAAAGATTCGGCCGTGATTCCAAAGCAAGCCGGTCAAGATCCCCATGAACACAAACTTTAAAATCGATCTGACAATGAGGGAGCTTCGTTAACTCTACCGATTATAGAGCTATTATTGGTTCTTTACTTTATTTAACAACTAGCCGACTCGACATAACTTATGCTTTGTAGGTGTATGCGCAAGATTTCAAGTGAATCCCAAGCGAGTCATCTAGACTCGGCGAAGAAGATTCTGCGATATCTAAGAGGAACACCTGATGCTGGGTTATGGTATCCTGCTGATGATAACTTAATACTAACAGGCTATTCTCGATGCCGATTATGCGGGATGCGGGATAGATCAAAAATCAACTTCCGGAACATGTCGGTTCCTAGGCGGCAAAGTCGATATCGTGGTTTTCAAAGAAACGAAGCACTCGGTAGCTACGTCCACTACCGAAGGCCGAGTACATGGCTGCGGGAAGTTGTTGTGCCCGGATCCTTTGGCTTCGACAACAATTGAGAGATTATGGTATAACTCGGGATGAAGTGCCCATCTACCGTGACTCCACCAGTCCGCAATAGCTATAACTCGTAACCCGGCTTCGCATACGAGATGCAAGCACGTGGATATTCGACATCACTTCATCGAGAGACCATGTCGAGAAGAAGGACATCGAATGGAGAAAATCCATACCGATAAGCAAAGGGCGCATATACCGACCAAACCACTAGCTGAGAACAGGTTCATAGAACTATCAGTTGAGCTAGGTCCGCTAGATCCTACCGAGACAAGTCGGTAGAAGCCAACTACCGATAATGATATACTTAGCAACAATTGGTATCGGTATGGAATCGGCACGACAAGTCGAAAAACTTAGTACAATGACTCGGTTGGGAGATGCACACTGCATACACGGCAAGGGGGGAACATGGTCATCGCACAACCATCCTCCCGATAAATGATGGTAACCAACGATAAGTTCAGCGAAGAGGTTTGCGTAGTATCGTTACTTAAATTATTCGAAGCATGCCGCATTTAATGCATCGCCGCTTACATTCGGTTGTTAAGGAGCATTTATTTCTTACCATTTATTATGTTTAAGGTTTAAGGGAAGGTCGGCAGGACCCTTCGCCCGTGAAATTAATGCTCTCGTCGCGCATTTAATGCATGTCTTCTCACTTACCTTTATTACGTATATCTATAGTATTGGCGGCTAAGTAATCATACCCTCTATATCATTCAATCTTAGACGTCCATCGATTTCGAAAGATTAAATTTGAACCATAGGATTCAAACCGAAGATCAAATCAACTAATACAAAATCTTTTCAACTTCGATTACTCCTCACTTTTCGCCATTCTCATATCTTAGAGCTTTTTCTTAGCGATTCGGTTATCTTCCTTACATCCTCATCCAAACCGCATTCTTTGTATATTCATTCAAGCTCTATTTCACGGTAATGTATTAATATCTGCTGATAGTCACTGACTTCTATTTTCAAGTCCTAACAATTTGTTTTGCAGATTTCAATGGCGATAGTACAGACTCCTGAGAAGATGGTTGAGATCATGACCATCCGGGTTCAGTTTGAGCCGACGATGGCTCTCCGACAGGTGGACCTTTCATATTTGGAGCCGGTATTTGGCGCCCTTGAGAAGTCAGGGCTGGCAACTCTTGTGTCGAGGCATCCCCGTTCTCATCTGCCGAGACAAGTTGTGGAGGCCTACTACAACTGGAAGTCGCTTGCCTCAGGAGGAGAAGAGGCTTCGTTTGTTTACAGTCGGGAAGTTGCCCCAAATCAGTGGAGGGAGGCTATCCACTCCTTCAATATCTCAGAGGCTCTCGTTCAAGCCTTTCAACTCCCCTCAGCTGGTATCTCTCCCGTTGGTTATAAGGAAAGGGAGATAAATGATAACGTCCAAAAGTTCTGTGGACGCAGCGACATAATGTTCAAGACGGCGCTACAGAGGAATCTTTTGCTACCTCAGTACAGGGGTTTAGCTTACGTTGTATCTAATATTCTGACGAGCTCAGCTGGATCCTATGATCAGCTTTCTAAGCCGAGGATACAACTGATGATGATTATAGACGATGGAGTAGAAGTGAACTGGGCCGACTACTATACTACTCAGCTGAAGGCCCAAGCCCAGAAGTTCACTACTTCGCCTACTGGAGAGAGGAAGCTAACCAGTACAGGCAAGCTCCTATTCGGCACCAAGATGTCGGTGCTGATAGAGAGTGTGGTACAGGAACATTCAACTTTTACGGACTCAAAGTCTTTTGATCTCAAGAGTATTAAATTTATGACAAAGGCTGGAACAGAGAAGTCAATTGGCAAGGGGCCACCTGAACCGAAGAGAGCTGCGTCTGCTCTGCCCCCATCTGTCCAAGTGCCAAAGAAGAGGAGGTTGGCTAAGACTCGACCTGCTTAGGTTACAGTTGCTCAGCCACTTACCATTATTGAGCCAACTCCTCCTTCTACTCAAGAGGAGCAACTACTCGATTCAGATACTAGAATCGAGGGAGCAACGATCAAGGACAAGGTCCAAGTGATCAGCTCTGAGGAAACAGAGTCTGACGAGAGGGAACCGTCACCCGAACCTACTGCTGAGTGGACAACAACTGACACCACTCGACTGCGTGCTGCAGCTGAGATTCAGCATGAGATACCAGAAATTGCTGAGCACGCAGATCTGGTTGAAATAGCAGTAAGGACAAGAGCTCGATGCTCTTAAGGTTTCTCGCACCGGGGACATTCTTATTGACTTTGCCAAATCCCAGCAGTCACCAGATGAGCTACTGACAGAGGAGCAAGAGCTCCAATCCAAGATTGGATTCGGAGAGCCAGCTGATGTGGCGTCCTTCGAAGATTTGAGAGCTGTAATGCTCTATTTACTCAGCGTGAGAGCTCCGACTGAAACAGCTCCGCCCCCATCTCCACCTTCTGATAAAGGTGATAATGATGATCAAGATGAGGAGATGGATGGCAAACCCAAGGAAGCAGACCAGGGAGAATCTGCAGAGGGACAAACTCCCCAAGAGAAGAGCCCAACACCACCCATAGTCACATCCGGTGAGGCTACAACTGCTCCGAAGTACAGTAGGGAGCAGCTTGATCTCGTTCTCTAAGCGAGGCTCGGAACCGGCTCTTATCGATACAACCCATCGGTTCCATGTCCTCACGTTCGTCAACGTGGCTATCAAACGCCAAGGTGAGAAAAAATCGACTCCTAGCAAAAGATGTTCATTTCAAATGGGAGAAGTACACCAAGGCTCAGAACGAAGCTCTAAGTAAGTTGGCCGTCGACATCTCAATTCCTAAAGAGGCTTCTCAGCCAGATTTCAAGGAGATAGTTGAGCAGGCCCTAAGTGCTCAAAAGGCCGATTTAACGAGACAGAGTCGGCAGCGCTTGCCGCTCGAAGCATAAAACTTTCTCGGAGCAAATGACTCGTGCCATGAAAACAGCTTCAAGGCTTCATAGATGAGAGAAACAAGATAGCAACCGTTTCTCTTCAAACGGCCATCAAGCAACATCGAGGCCTTAAAAGCCATTCGTAACGAAATAACGAGAATCAAATGATCAAGCTCTGCTGAAACTCCGTCAGGAGTCGCCCGCTCGATTGAAGAAATCTAGAGCTGATCAGGAGAAAGACTGGGAAAACTACTGCAACTTGGTCAGTGATTTTGATAACACAGTTACCAAGATCAAAGATTCTGTGCACAATCTGGAGCAGGACGTAAAAGCTATCCGCACCGAAGATATTGTAAAAGATGAACTTGATACGGATACAGCTGACGTCCAGATCCTTGAGGGACAGGCTCAGGAGGCAGGACCCTCCTCAGCAATAGAGCCCTCAGCCGCAGAGATTCAGGGGGAACAGGCTCCGGAGGCAGGACCATCTACTCAGAAAGGTACATCTACTGAGGTCCTTCTCCTTGATTTCCCACTACTAGCCACCCCCATCTCCTCTTCAGCTGCACACATAGACGAAATCGCTCAATTCCTTGGAGAACCAGCTGAAGAAGAAGAGTCTCAACAGCTGCCGCAGAGGTCGGGGAAGGAAATCGCTACTTAATCCACTACTCCTTCCTCCCCGGTCAAGAAGTTTAAATCAAAAGCGGAGCAAGAGGCATTCGACCTCGTGAATAGCCCAAGAGCCGCAAGACAAGCCGGACCAGGGAGCGTCGCCTAGAGGAGGCAAATGAAGCGAAGAAATAAGCCTAAGGGCAAAGCCGTCGGGGCAAAGGAAAGAGAAAGGTCATTAATACGGTCGAAGAGCAAAAGAAGAAAGCCCAAGAAGATTTTGCTAAGGCTCTTCTCGACCGAAATCAAAGCTACTTGCTCGTAGTATTCCCATATCTACTCTTACACCCGAGCGGATAGCGTAAGATCAAGCGACACCGGGAAGCGACGCTGCAAGGACTGAGTCTCGGACGAGGAGACACTAGAGCAGCCGCTCTCCGTGAGAAGAAAAGGATGGCTGACCGGCAAGAATGAAAAGCCTATCTCGATAAGCCGGCCGATCCAAGAAAATAGATACCCGTGAGGATCGAGGAACAGGAGGACTACTATCAAAACTCCTCGTATGAAGCTGATTCCTGCACCTCATGTGGACAAATGGGTACCTGCTGATCTGAATGATCAATGGGAGACTCTCAAAGAAATGTTTGCTAAAAATCTGTATGTATGGGGCTTCTATCCGAAAGACATTCCGGCGATCAACTGTTCGAAGAGTGTTTTAATGAAGTCTTTCCGAACTCGGAGAACGGTTCTTTGCCTATCATGAAAGAACCGAACATTCCCGTGAAAGCACCTGCATTCGTAAGATATCCTCCTCCCATGATCGCTAAAGGCATTATCATCACAAAGTCTATCGAAGAAGAAATCGAATCACGCACTCTATCGGCATGAGTTACATCCGCATGGACCGGAAGATCAAGAGGAAATCCGGGTTTTGCGCAAAAGGATTTATAAATTTTATTGCTGGACCCTCCACTGATCGCTCGGTGGATTTCAAGAAGAAGACTCGAGCTTCGACGAAAGCAAGTGATTTCTCCTCTTTGTTTTTGATAATTCTTTGTAATAGCATAGGAACCTGTACTTTGACGATCTATATTTAAGAGTTCCTATCGCTTGCTAGACAATCGCTCATTGTCTTTAAGCCTTTTAGTGTCATGTTTTCACGACTGATCACCAAGTGATCTGACACACACTCACATCGGTTTCTCGATCTTGCCTTTCTCTCACTGCCGAAGATCATTTACTATTATCGGTTTTTCCTCGATGCTTTAAGGGGGAAATTGTTGCCAGTAGGACAGTATCTTTAATAGATGTTAGAGTATAGAGGTTTTGGCATCATCAATTAGGGGGAAATTGTTGGATATGAGTCAGTAGATAGATACTCAGCTGTTCTAGGGTTAAAAGAAATTGGGGAAATCATAGTAGTACTATGGAATTGAAGATCCCAAAACCGAGCCGATATCGGTAGATTAGTGTGTCGATAGGATTAACCGATGTATAGGTTAGACTTGATGTTTTGTTTATTGTTTTTGTCTAAGTCCTGTACGGGGTAGTTGTTGGGCTGATCTTCTGCCGAAGATACTTTTCGAACCCCATGTCATCGGTGTAATCGCTTGCGTTCTTCGTCGAAGCCGAATGCTAAACTCACCGGAGACAGCGCATCGCCTTACCCGATCTCGGTAGAAGACATTATCAGCGATGGTCATCGGCGGAAGAACCTATGCAAGCACAATACCTTCGCAGTCGACCAACCGACTATCGAAGCTCACTTCATCGGTCGACGACTCACCCGAAGAAGACAGAGACGTATTCGGCCATCGGACCCGACGTAAAGCGACCCCGCACCCTTGAAGTCTTTTCGAATAGTTCGGCGAGAAGACATACGAGGTTGTTTGAACGGTCAACTCGACACTCTCACCAACTACAAACCTCGACCAATGAGAAGCCGACAACGCTTACCTACTCTACGAAAAGTTGCTCTCATGAACAATGCATTAACCGCCCGCCGCAACTAGCTCGAATTTATGGCCGTTTTCTTTGGAGGCTTGTGACACGTGGCATCGTCGTCTCCAACGGACATATGCCACAACTCACGCCTATAAATAGAGAAGGATTTGAAGATTTCGAAACACAAAGGAATATACGCGAAATCAAGGGAAAGCATTCAAGCTCACAACGCTCTAGAACCTTCAAGCTTATCCAGAGACGAACTAGTTTTCATAGAACACTTCTTGTAGTTCATCTCTCTAGAGCTCTTTGATCCCTTTCTTCTCTAAACTAAGCTCATTGCCGCATTCATAGCTTAGATTCGAAGGAGTTCACATTTAGTGAATCGTTCTTGTTGTAAGAACTCCTTCTCGGTTGGAGAATATTCCCTCCCTTCTAAACTTAGGTTTGGATTGTAAAAGTCGCTAAGGACTATAACTTAGAAGGATCGCATGCTGCGTACGGTTTCCTTCTTGAGACTTGCTCGATTAATCAACAAGTTTCTCTCGCCGAGTTCGGGACCGTGGACGTAGGATCTCGTTATCCGAACCACGTTAAAAATCGCTTGTGTTATTTACTTGTTTTATCGCATTGCATTTAACCCCGTTTTAAATCATCAGCTTGCATAAAACGTATCTTAAAAAGCGCACAGCCAAAAGACTTTACATTGCGAAAACACGTTTTCAAAAGAGACGACTCCGGGCCCAACACTTATCCGCACTACGGTCTCCGACCGAGTTTCGTAATACCGACATCGCCGGTAGAAGAGCTCGAAGCCGACTCACTTTGACCCCGTGATCGAAGGCTTACTTGGCACTCGTTCATCGATTGCAAACATCGGCTTCACCGGCCTTCACCGAGAAAAAGAAACGAGCTCAGTGTATTCACCCCCCCCCCTCTACACCTGACTTTTCGTCTCCGGACCAACAGTTGTGCACTGTAGGACCAGCTCTGACGAGGCGGACAATCTCCGTAAACAGGGTCGACATAGTCAAACATGCTCCTCACCGACTCCGGAGCACAACATCCACGCTCGTATACGCTGTGTCGACCCAGCATCGGTGGAATCACCGGCTGCTCCGCCTCATTATCCAGATCCATAACCTCGGGCCGGTACACCGGGGCGTCTAGCTCCTCCTCAATCACGGGGCGGTACATCGATGTGGCTCTCTCCTCCTCAACCCGGGGAGAGTGATCTCCCATATCCTCATCTCGGTCACGACGGTGTCTCATCGACACCGATTGACTCCTATCAAGGCCGTGTGGTGTACGGTTACCACCCGCGTGAGAGGACGTAGTACCCAATCCTCGGCTCTTAGATCGACCAAACATCGACCTAAATAGTGTCTTCACATCGTGAACTATTTCTTGTCGCAAGTTCCGGTGCTGCTCTTGCAATTTCACCTGCAAGCTATGGTTTTCCTCCCTAATGACTGTACGGACGTCTTCGATGGTGAAGATATGTTTTTGATCGGGCTCCCTCTCTCCAGTCTCCGTTCGGACCCGTTTACCACCTTTAGTGGAATGACGTTGCCTCTGTCCGGTTCCTCTAGAACTAGTCGGACGTTGTGTCTGCTGTTCCCCATGGTCCCCTATGATCGTAGGATGTAATGGATTTTCAACCGCAATATAGGACACATGGAGTCGATCTTCGCTAATGACACTCTGCCAATAATAAGTTTGTGTCTCCGCATCGGATGGTGTGAGACCATCTCGGACAACAAACTGCAATTACATTAAATAAAATTACCATTAGAAACAACAAACTGCCAATAAAATTAAACAAAATCAACTTTAAATTTAATATTTTTACTCGACGATGCCGTAAACCGTTAAGCTTCTTTTGGTTTCCTCCACTGAAGAACCAATTCTTCCAACGAGGAAATTCGGTTGTAGACAACCTCTCAGCACAAATCGCTCCAAAATCTGGAATAGCCTCGTAGGACCAAATCTATAATGAATGGAAATCAATATTGATTAGTACATGATATATATGAATAATTCTAATAAATAAATTAATAAAATCATTAAACACACCTGGAGTGCCCAAACAGGTCCATAGAAATGATATTTCTTGGACGTACGCTCCGCCGTTCTCGAACAAAACTACAATAGTGCTTCAACGCACCGTAAGTGTAGGAGCCCCACGGGAATCGGTCAAATGCACGTAGATCATCCACTAATACCCAAATCCACGTGTCGACTATTTTCGTGTCGCTATAACCGAGAAAAAAGTAAATTAAGGCTAGAACATGAGCCACCTTCAAATAGCCTGACTCGTCCAATCTCAACTCTCCATTCTCGAACTTTGACAACAAATCTCTCCCCGTTATTGGTGTACAATTATTTAACTGTTTGTACACAGTCGACGAACTGGGATCACGTGTAACATGCGGATCAAAATTGCTAGATCCAAACTTTAAACCAGTGACAAGGGCGTAATCGAAACAAGAAAAGCGGGTAGTCGTTTCGGACACGTAAAAACCAAATAGCCGAATCATCTCCTACGCTTCAATCTCATGACACATTAACATATGGAGGGCCCTTGCCGCATTCCTACCCACCCTCCAATCCAAAAAGCTACCGAAAACCCCATTCCTAAATTCGATTTCTAAAGAACCGTCCTCAAAAACACTAATTTTTTTTTTAATTATATCAAATATCTTCAGGTAAAACTCTATGTCTATCCTCGGAGTCGCATCGAGAAGATCAATTCGTTTAAAAACGGGCTGCAACGATACAAATTAACCATTAAAAAAAAAATCGGCCGAGCGGGATTTGCTCGGCCGAAAGATTTTTCGATATTTTTCATGCTACGAAACTCAAAAAAATTCGTGCTACGAAACTCAAAAATTCATGCTACGAAATTCGAATAATTAAACAAAATTCATGCTATGAAATTCCACATAAATTCATGCTACGAAATTCGAATAATTAATTCATGCTACGAAATTCGAATAATTAAACAAAATTCATACTACGAAACTCAAAAATTCATGCTACGAAATTCCACATAAAATGATAAAATCATACTCCAATTCAACATAATCCATGCTTAAATTCAAATAATAAAACAAAATTCATGCTCACATTCAAAAAATTATTAAAAAAACAAGAACATGAAATAATTAAGATTCGCGCCAAATTAACGGATAAAATTCGAAGAGCGGGACTAACCTGGTAGGCATTCTTGTGTTTTGGAGTCGAATTCAACTACGAAATTATTTTCTCGAGCGGGATTCGGCGACGGAGATGAAAAATTTTCAGAGGTGAATGGGAAATTGAGGTGACGAGCGAGATTAGAAGGAGGAGAATCCCGCTCAAGTATAATCCCGCTCGCCGAGCGGGATTTGGTGTCGGCCGAGCGGGATTCGGCGACGTGGGAGGTGCACGATGCGCGGCCGAGCGGGATTCTGACGCCGCGGGATTCTGTCGCCGCGGGATTCTGTCGCCGCGGGACGGCTTGTCGTTCGAGCGGGACGGCTTGTCGGCTCGAGCGGGATTCTGTTCACGTACGAGCGGGATTCGAGTTTTCGCAGCATTATTTTCGAGCGGGATTTGAATTTAATTGAGCGGGACTGAGCGGGACTTGAGCGGGATTTAAATTTCGAATTAATTGGTATCGAATTCATGTGTTTTTTTGTTTGTTTCTTCAATTAATTCGTCTCGAATTCAGTAAAACACCTGAAAATGATTGGTGTCAGTCAACTTTTTGGAAAAGTAAGGGTAATGTAAGTAAAGTTGGGTATTTTGTGTAGTAAATATAAGGATTGAGTATTTTTGTGTTTTGTTAAACGAAAATGGGTATTAAGCAATAATACTACAAATAATTACTGCATAAACTCCCACTTTTTCCTCTGAGGGACCTACCTTTCTACACACAATCACATACTCATCTACACACAATCACCCACTCATTTTAATCTTCGTGCCGAAAAGAAACAAGATAAGTCGGGCGGGACGGAGGGAGTACTATTTAACAATAATATTATTTCTCAACAAATAAATTACCAATTAAAAAAGAATTTACTAATTATTTTGGATAAATTAATTATATAATAAATAATAAGAAAGTTAAAAAAAAAATATAACTTAGAAACTTGCAATAACATAGAAAATTAAATAATACAACACTTAAAAATAAAAATATGATCTATTATATGAAAATGTTAATCAATCAATTGTTATTGTAGGGAGTCCATATATGCTCAATCAAGTCGTGTTGAAGTTGGTGATGCAAATTGTTGTTACGTAACTCGGAGTTAGTTCGAATCACATTTCAAAATTCGGATTTAGACATTGAACGAATTGTGCAGGTTCATCATCTTCGTCATTGGCAAATGATGCAACCTATCCCCCTCAACAATCATATTGTGTAAGATTACGCAAGTTAACATGATGAATTTTATTCTTTTCCTGTACCAAGATCGAGCTGGCCCTCTAAAGATTGTCCATCGAGTTTGGAGCACCCCGAACGCTCATTCAATATATTTACTGGCAGCCTCTTACCTTTCTTTAAAACGTCTCGTCTCCTCTTTGGATCGTTTGTGCAAAGAAAAGACTTCACAAAAATAGCACATGTTGGATAAATTTCATCTGTCAGATAGTAGCCCTGATTATAATGTGTCATTCACCGTGAAATTAATCTCTGGCGCATTTCCTGAGAGCACATTGTTGAATAATGGAGATTCATTTAATACATTGATATCATTTCGTGAACCAGCTACACCAAAAAAGGCATGTTATATCCATGGATCTTGGGAAGCGACAACTTCTAGCACGATCCATGTCCCCTCGTAAATTGACATTTCCACGCGATTACATAATTCTTCCATTCTCAGTGCATACAATCAAGACTTCCCAGTATTCCTTGGAATTCGTGTCTATCATTGTACATCTGAATAAGACGTTGAACGTCAGCTGCATTGGGCATTCTCAAGTATTGATTGCCCCAGATTTCTACCACATTCTTATAAAATCTATAAAGACATTTGATTGCAGTTGATTCCCCCATTCGGAGATACTCGTTCAGATGATCGGTTGGTATTTCGTAGGCCAATTGACGAATAGTCACGATGCATGTTCGTAGAGGTGACAAGCATCTATGGTATATCGCATAGTTCCTTTGCTGGAAATATGTAGAATGATTCTCAATGGCACTCACAATTCGAAGGAATAAGTTTCCGCATTCAGAAATAAGCGACTAAATATGTTGTCAGGATACACCGAGACCTCGGCAAAATAATCATTAAAAAGCCTCTGGTGTCCGTCTTCACGATTTCTTTCGATATACCTTCTCCTTTGATGCCTCTCCTGGAGACACCTTCTTTTGTATCCATTAAAGCTTGACTATGAAGAAGAATTGCTTCACACATGGCTAACTCTGAATTATACAACTCATCCTTGTTGTTAGTAGATGAGCTAGAGATAGAGCTACTTAAAGAGTATTGAGTCATATTGTGCATATGCAAAGTATGAGGATTTGGAAAGTGTTAGAAAGTGAGAAATAATTTGTTCCTTCACTACTATATATAAGTTTCCAATGACTAGTTTGTAACAACTAGTTACGATCATGTGTTCCTTCATCTTCTAAAATACGATCATGTGTTGTTTCTTTCGTATAAAATAAAAAGATTGCATTAAACAAAGGTAAATTACAAAATACAAAGTTTGCATTAAAATAAAAGAATTACATTAAATAAACGTAAATCACAACATTAAAAGCAAATACAAAGATTACATTAATAAATTGAAATTCACTTAGGTGGATAAATTCATCTCTTCCTTAATTTCTACGCAATGTTTGTTATGAAAATATAGTTGTTTAATTGTTACGTTGCTTGTGTCTTGTGTTAGGATTTTGAATAGCTCCATCCGTTGCTCGATCCTCTTTCTCCACTCAGCACTCGCCTTCCTCTGCTCAGTGCTCATCTGCAGCTCCAATTGTGTATCTTTCCTTGATATCAAATCGTTTATACAATTTCTTCAATTTATCAAAATATTGCGTTAACTCTTTAGCTCGATCCTCACCACTGCTGGAAGCTACACCTTTTTTCTTCGCCTTTCTCTTGGTGGCCTTCTGTTCGATCTGACATGTTTCTTCGTTTAAATCAAAATCAACACTTACTTTTTGTGTGGAAGATGTGTTGCTCGCACCCGATTCAGATATCCTCGTCTTCTTCGTTGCAATATCGAGGGAGTCAGACTGTGCTTGAAAAGATAGATGTTGTTTCAAGATTTGCCACACTTCATCGAGTGCAAATTCGACCTTGTTGTCTCCATGGTACTTTTCCAGTTTCATTGTGTACACGTCTTCACTGCTAGTACCGCTTCTATATATTCCACTGACGAGTAGGGCTGGGCGCGGGACGGGTACCCGCGCCTGCGGGAAATGAATTTTACTACCCGTTACCCGACCATCATAGAGCGGGTACACGCACGCGGGTACGGGATGGGAGCGGGAATACCCGCACATCTTACTACATATTTCAATAAAACTAAATTCATTAATATAAATTAGCAAAAAAATCAACAAATCCAAACCAATATAATCAATTCCAAGTCCAACACCATGCAAATTCAAAGCAGAATGATGAGTTCCAAGTCGAACAGCATACAAATAGAATGATAAGTTCCAAGTCGAACACCATACAAATTCAAAGCAAAATGATGAATTCCAAGTCCATTCAAATTTAAATCAACAATTATCAAAAGTCAGATCCTCTTCCATCATGAGTAAATGTCATATTCTCGACAACTTTCTAACACAATGTAAAACAAGGAAAAAATATTAGTAAAAATTGTTACTCAATATAAAATATAATTATAAGTTGAGCAAAACATGTCAATAACAAGCATACCTAGAAAATCGTCATTGAATAATCGTCGATGAAGTTTCACCACTTGATTCAACACCTCCCTTCTTCCAATCTACAAGAAATATAGACTTTTAATTAGAATTCTTCTTTTAACTTTAAACATGAGAAACATAAAGACTAAAGTTATAAGGTACCTTCTTCTAGTAAACCGGCTTCATTAGCATTCTCATCAACAACTACTTGCTTAGGTGATCTACGAACCCAATCTTGAGTGCAAATGAGGCCTTCAACTGTTTTAGGCAACAACGAGCTCCTAAAAGCATCAAGAACACGACCACCCGTGCTAAATGTCGATTCTGAGGCAACTGTTGAAACTGGAACTCCTAACACATCATGTGTTACTCGTGCGAGAATCGGAAACCTTTGAGAATTCACCTTCCACCAGTTTAATATGTCAAAAGAGTCCTCATCATCACCTTCGGGCTCCACATCTTCGGCTAAATACCGCTCTAATTCCGACTTCACATTTTCACTACCTTCATTCACAGTTTTCAACTTCTTCAAGGAATTCTTGTAAGTCATTCTCGGTCTCTTTGCTGCAGATTCAAGGAGGGGGGTTTGGTAGATGATGCCGTACTAGGCATGACATCACTACCATACCTAACTTTGTAATCCTCAAACATTGCTACCAAACCGTCTTTGATTGCCTTCTTCATTGTCAAACTCGTCTGACCATCATACATATCGTCAAATGAGTAATTGATAAGATCAATTTTGTGACGAGGATCAAGTATCTCAACATAGTACAAGATATAGTTCATATCTTATAATGCTCCCCAATACTTATCAAATTTTGCTTGCATTTTTACCCCCATTCTATATAAAATGGGATCTTCCTCTTTTCTAGCCAAAGCCTCTCGAATCTCAAGAAGGACCGCAATTATCTCATGAAATACAGAATGAGAAGTGGGGTGTAAAGATTTAGACACATTCTTAGTTGTCAATAACAAACAACTAAGAAAAGTCACCAATCTCTCACACCGTTCCCAATGGTACTCAGTTGGAACTCCATTGAAAGGTGATTTTGCCAAATCACTCCTATAGTTGTCATTACTATCAAAAAAGGAACCAATGTGCAACACACTTCATATGCACATATTTATTACCTAATATACTTGTTTTCCAAACATCCATTCTTCGTTTTAAGAATTCTATGGCAACCGTATTAGCAGAGGCATTATCCACAGTCAACGTAAAAATCTTTTCAACACCCCAACTTTTGATGCACTTTTCAATTGCCTTACCAATCTCATCCCCTTTATGACTTAAAATTGGACAAAAGTTCAAGATTTTTTTTGCATTTTCCAATCATTATCAACAAAATGGGCAGTAAGACACATATAATTTATTTTTTGAAGTGAAGTCCAAGTGTCTGTGGTAAAGGAAATGCGTTGAGAGCTATGTTTTATAAAAGCCTTGAGCTTAATCCTTTCCTCCTCATAAATCTTATAGCAATCGAGAGCTAAAGTCTTTCTAGATGGAAGTTGCAGGGGGCAAACAGTTGCCATAAAAAACCTAAAGCCATCATGTTCAACATGCATAAAAGGTATTTCATCAACTATAAACATTAAGGCTAAAGCTTTTCTAGCAGCTTTTTCATCATATTTCCACAAGGGAGTAAAAGGTACAATTTCTTTTTGCCCAGTCGAATCAAATAATGGCCTTTGCATGTTAATTCGTGCTTGGTTTGTTGCTACGCTTTGGGGTGATTTTTTGCATGCTCCATAATGGTTCCAAAGTCCCTTTGTTCCATACTTTCTACCCCCGCCTTAAGCTCTCTAGCACAATAGTTACACTTAGCCCTCATAACTTTATCCACTGGGGACACAAATTTATCAAAATGAGTCCAAACTAGAGACCTAGTCGAACTCCCCTCCACAATATTATCATCACCAACCTCATCATCAAGAGAAGCATTTGAGTTACTTACTTCAATAGATGCATTAGTGTCCCCAACTTTGGAGAAGTCTTCAGAATTCCCACTTAAATCTGCTGCACTAGAAGACCCCCCTTCCATATATCCTGTGTGACATAATAATACAAACATTAAAATGCTAACTTGAATATAGGTCACTAAATATATAAAAAAGTTGAAAACATATAAAGGAGTTGGGTAGAGGATCCATCATCCACAGTTTTATTAAATATTAGATCAATTTAAACTAGAGTTTTATTAAATATTCAATATCCTGCAGTTGCTGTTACTATAAGTATATTGTAGCTGACTAAGATGAGAATTGTTGACAAGGACAAAAAGATACCACTTTGTTGACTCAAACTAACCGGAATTATATCTGGTCTCCGAATTAGAAGCAAGAATATAAGTCATTATTTTGTCATCCTGAATTAATTTGCATAAATAAAAATAATTATGTCTTGTGCAGAAAGTAGTTGGGTTTGGTTAGTTTTTGGGTCTTCATCAGAGCAAATCTATGCCCATCTATCTGTATTCTCAACCAAAACTAGTTCCACTTAACAACTGCAAGGAGACTGCTAAACTGAATATTTCCTTGAACAACTTCAAAAAAAAATTGAAAGTAAGCCATGGAATCAGATACTTACGAAGGTGTGTAGATATATAAATTGTTCCCGCACCCGTACCAGAAGTTCGGCTGAATCTGGTCGGGCTGAACAACGTGGAGGTGATCGGTGGCGGTGACGAGTAGGATCAGGGAGATGACCGATGGCGGTGGCAAGATTCTCAGTGGATGAAGGGTGAGTGAGTTTGGCGAATTAATCTTGCCAATAGGAGTTGAGTTGGTCGGTTCTCAGTGGTGGTTCTCACTGGTGGTGACGATTTTGGAGAATTTATTTTGATAGGAATTCATTTTGAAAGAATGTTGTGGTTCAGTGGTGGTGATGACGATTTTGGGCGGAGGGGTGGCTGTAGGGTTTGAGGTTGTGCAGGATTTAGATTAGGGCTGCCTGCAGGGGAGTAACTAAGTAACGGGTTTGGGCAAAAAAATAATTATTTGCGGGTATCCGTTCGGGAACGGGTTTGGCTGGCTAGTACCCGTTCTCGTTCCCGACCCGTGTATTTTTTGGCGGGTACCAACGAAACAGGTACTCGTACCCGTTTTTTCTGACCCGAACAGTACGGGTATGGGTGCGAGAACCCGTTTTTTTTTGCACACTCCTACTCACGAGGTTGTAGCACTTATTGAATTTTACCACAAGCGGTTATAACAATAATATTATTTCTCAACTAATAAATTAATAATTATAAAATTATAAAAGTTTACATATACTAATTATTTTGGACAATTCATTAAACAATAAATAGTAAGAAAGTGAAAAAAAAAAACTTCGAAACTTGCAATAGCATCGAAAATTAAATAATACAACACTTAAAATAAAAAATACAATCTATTACATGAAAATATTAATCGATCAATTGTTAGCGAGTCCATATATGCTCAACTAAGTCGTGTCGAAGTTGGTGATGCATATCGTTGTTTCATAACTCAGAGTTGTTTCAGATTACATTTCGAAAAAAGTGTTCGATGTATTTGCCCTTGAGAGCTTTCGTAAATTTATTTAAATCTCATTTGACACATCTTGGAACAGATGATGGACGCTGCAAGGGGATTATAATTCTCGAACACTCACACAAGCAATAGTGCAGTTATAGAGAATCACTGGTTAGATTTTAACAGAATAAAATAGATTAGTTATTATATAATTAGATGTACTTATACAGCTAGTATAAGCACACAATCCATGATGTATTTCGGTTATTTATTTTTCCGGCCATTAGTATATTGTACAAGAACAAGAACCGGTTGTATTTGCACATTTGGTCAATATCATCAACAAACTAGTTGCAATACCATCGAATGATGTATCCATTAGTTGGAGCAAGGACATACATCACGGCCAAACGAGCAAAATCCTCGATCCTTAGTTCTTCTTCTTTCAGCTCTTTTTCACTTATACATTTAGTTAACTTGTAGTCTCGTGTTTTTTTTTTTCTTGAGTACAATCTGTTAACAAACTCCACACACAAGGTATTTCCTCATTTCCAATTACAAACTTCTCCATCTACAATTTGTTAACAAACTCCACAACCAACATTCATTCATTCATTCATTCATCCATAACTACAAATTCTACTTTATTGGCTCTCACTACTTTAATTTTTAAACAATTATATTTTAATAACAAAAACAAATACTATATAGCAATAATATTATTTCTTAACAATTAAATTAACAATTATAAAATTTACATACTAATTATTTTGGACAAATTCATTAAACAATAAATAGTAAGAAAGTAAAAAAAAAAAACTTCAAAACTTGTAATAACATTGAAAATTAAATATTACAACACTTAAAATAAAAATACGATCTATTACATGAAAATGTTAATCGACCAATTGTTAGCAGTCCATATATGCTCAACCAAGTCGTGTCGAAGTTGGTGATGCACATCGCTGTTACGTAACTCAGGATTGCTTCAGATTACATTTCAAAATTCTGAATTTGGGCCATGAAACGAATTGTGTAGGTTCATCATCTTCATCATTGGGCAAACGTTGCAACCATAGCCCCTCATTCTCAACAATCATGTTGTTTAAAATTAGGCAAGTTAACATGATGAATTTTATTCTTTTCCTGTACCAAGATCGAGTTGGCCCTCTTACGATTGTCCATCGAGTTTGGAGCACCCTGAACGCTCGTTCAACATCTTTGTTGGCAGCCTCTTGCCTTTCTTTAAAAAGCCTCCTCTTTGGATCGTCTAAAATCACCTTCACACACACACACACACACACACACACACACACACACACACACATATATATATATATATATATATATATAATTCTAACGGATCTAAAATCACTATAGTGTTCTGGCAACAGATAGAAAACAACTACATTTCATAATGGAAGGGCTTTTTGTTGGGTTATGAGTCAGTAGATGATACTCAGCAGTTAGTGGGTTAAAATAATATTGGGGGAAATCGTAGTAAGACTATGGAATTGAAGATCCCAAAACCCAGCTGATATCAGTAGTGTAGTGTCTTGATAGGATTAACTTATGTATAGGCTAGACTGTTTTTGTTTTGTTTATCCTTGTGTCTATGTCCTGTACGGGGTAAATGTTGGATTGATCTTCTGTCGAAGTTACTTTCCAGAACCCCACGTCATCAGTGTAAGAGCCCTGCGTCCTTGAGTCATCGGCGATCTTCGCCTCAGTAGAAGACATCTCATCAACTGACAGACATCAGCAGAAGAACTCTATGCAAGCTCAGTACATTCGCAGTCATCAGCTGACCACACTCAAGAGAATATCTCTTGTCAGCCGACTCAAACGAAGAAGACAGAGATCATTTCAAGTCTACATCAGATCCGACAGAAACGACCCAACCGTTTAAAGTCTTTTCGAAAGTCAACGAAAGACCATACGAGGATTAGGGAGAGTCAACTCCGATGTCCGACACAATCTCACCTACCACAAACCTCGACCAATGAGAAGCCGTCAACGCGATATCCGCTCCGACCAACTAAAGCCGCTCTCATGTACGGTATCAACAACTCTGCTTTGCAACAATTCGAATTTATGGTCGTTTTCTTTGGAAGGTTGTGACACGTGGCATCGTCGTCTCCAACGGACATATGCCTGTTTCACGACTATAAATAGAGAAGAAAATCCGAGCTCCACGCACGGGATATCAAGGGAAAACGCTCAAGCTTTCAAACAACTCTAGCGCATTCAAGATCAATCCAAATGAAGAACTTGCTTAATAGAATATCATTAGTTCTTCTCTCACAGAGTTCTTTAGATCCCTCTTCTCTAGCTAAGCTCATTGCCAAATCTATAGCTTAGAAATTCGAAGGAGTTCACATTTAGTGATTGTTCTTATTGTAAGAACTCCTTCCTAGTTGGAGATTATCCCCTCCCCTTCAAACCTCGGTTTGATTTGTAAAGTTGCTAAGGACTATAACTTAGAAGGGTCTGTCCAGTGCACAGATTCCTTGCTGAGGCTTGCTCAGATAAATCAACAAGACCTCATGTTCAGCAGGACCGTGGACGTAGGATCTTGCGTATCCGAACCACGTTAAAAATTGCTTGTGTTATTTACTGTTTTATTGCATCGCATACAAACTGATTACAAAATCATATCCTTGCATAAAACGTATTCTTAAAAACGCACTAGCCAAAACTACTTGTGAAAATCACGTTTTCAAACTGAGACGAATCTTCGGGCCCCACACTATTCCGCACTAAGGTTTTCGACTGAGTCTCAACGACTGACAAAGTCAGTAGGAGAGCTCAGTAGTTAACTCACTCTGACCCGAGATCGAAGGTTCTTACTTGGCACTGTTCATCAATCGCACCAAACAACTCAGATGTCCTTCGGTTTGAGAAAAAGAGCAGTACTCAGGTGTAGGGGTGTTCGGTACGGTATAACGTACTATTTTTTTCATACCGCATACCGTACCGATAAGGGTCGGTATAGAAAAAAGCATATTGTTACCGTACCGATCATTTCGGTATACCATAGTGCGGTATACCGAAAGTTCGGTATAGCAAATCTCCATACCATTGTCATATCGCTCTTTCGGTATACCGTACCGCACTTCGGTATACCGAAAAATTAAGGTATACCGAATATTTAACGATATACTGTAAACTTAATCTATGTTTATTATAAAAGCCAAGAAAGTTATTAATATTATTTTCCAGTAAAATTAATTAATCTATTTATTTTGTATGAATTTGTTAATATTACGGATTAATGTTTATAAAGTTGAAAAATATAATTTTTTTTATCAATTTTATGATTTAATAGATAAATAATGTGACTTTATCTCAAATAAAGTTATGTCATTTAAGTGAATTTATGATATAACATTAAGATTGTTTGATATGATTGGCATATTTGTAACAATCCATGTTCAAAACTTATAACCAACATTTTTGCACTATTTTCTACAAGATATATGCGGTATGAACTTCGGTATGCGATATACCTCGGTATGGAAAATCTCATACCGTTGCCGTACCGAAAAACGTTAGTACGGTATGATACCGTACCGAAAATTACGATATATAAAAAATTTGGTATTTTCGGTATTTTTTCGGTACGGTATGTGCGGTATACCGATTTTTCGGTATACCGTAACACCCCTACTCAGGTGTATTCACCCCCCCCCTCTACACCCGACTCTCGTCTCCGGACCAACAATTGGTATCAGAGCAATAGTGTTCTTCTGATCATCGGTTCTGTAACTACTGGTCTTCTCGAACAGATCCTGAAAACGTTTTTCACTGCACAAGCATCTCTTCATAACATCCTTATACTCTTACTTACAATGACTGATATGTCAGGTATTAGGATGGTACCGATGTTCTCTATAGAGAACTATATGGTATGGCGTGTGAGAATGGAGGCACACCTCACGTCGTTGCATGACAGCATGACGGATGTCCTTGAGACAGGACCCATCATTCCCATGATAGACAGCGTACAATTTGCTGCTGTGGGAGGTGTAGGGGCACAGACTGGTGCCAAGTTCGCAAAAGACAAATCTGCCTTCATGCCTGAAGAGAAAAAGCTGCACAACCTCGACCGAGTTGCGCGTAATGCTATTCTGACTACGCTCAACGATTCACACCTTGGGAGGGTGCAAGACTGCAAGACGGCTAAAGAACTTTGGGATGCCCTGGCTGTACTGAGCCAAGGAACCCCGCAGATCAAAGAGAATAAGCTCGAATTAGAGCTACAAAAGTTAGATGCTTTTACCATGGAGCCCAATGAGACCATTGACGAGCTAAGCGTCAGATTTACGAATCAGGTCAACGTGATCAACGGGCTGGGGAGGACGTTCACCAACAAAGAGATGAACGCAAAGATTCTGAGAGCACTACCTCGATTGAAGTGGCTTCCCTTTGCTACTTATTTAAGACGCTCAGATCTTAATGCTCTAACTCCTGATGTTATCTTTTCAGAACTAAAAACAGAGGAATTTGAGCACAGCCTACCCCAACGATGTTCAAGCGCTCCAGCTGACACACAGATTGATCACGCTTTTAAAGCAACAATCAAGAAAAGCGGAGTCAAACCCATTTCTTCCAAAGAAGGCAGTGGCCATAATAGAAGCAAAGTCCTCTGAGACTTCAGGCCCTGACCAACTAGCACTGATGGCTCTCAAATATCAAAGAGAAAAAGAGAGAGTCAGAAAGCTGAAGAAATACAACAGAGATTCTCCCTCAAGTAAGAAAGATTATCGAAATAGGGAAGAATCTAAATCTACTACTGATTGCAGGAACACAGAACCTGCTGCTAGTCCATCAAATGGCTCAGCTGGAAAGAGTAGCAAATCAACTGTGTGCTATAACTGCAAGAAAGAGGGACATTATCAGTACGACTGTCCCGAACTCTCAACTGCTCAAAGAGCAGAACGGCAGGCCAGACGTGAAAAATTTGCCCGAAGGAGGCAGGCCTACATAGCCGGAGAGATATCCGATGACTCAATCGAGGAAGATACATTCATGTATTCTTCTGAGGACGAAGCTGCATTTATCGCAGTTGAGATCGAAGAGACAGATCCTGAAGAAACCGGCATCACCGTCTCGATGGCCTGGAGAAGAGGCTGAGGTAAATTCTAAACTTAATATAACCTCCTCTTCACATAGCACACACGACACGTGCTCGGTCACAGATGAACCTCTAGATGTGGTCCAAGCCTATGATGATCTACTAGAGGAGCAGATTCAGCTGAGCAGAGAATTCAGCAGAACCATTCAGGAATTGGAACAGGTAAAGGCTGAGAATCAGAGACTTTCTTCTGATTGTCAGGTCTCTACTGATTCAGAGAGTCTAGTTGCGAGACTCAAGGAAGAGATTAAATCTCTTATGACTAAGTCTCAGCTCTAAGAAACTCAGATATCAGTTCTGACCAAGGACAATTCTGAGAAAGATACTGAGATAGCCCGACTCAGTCAGAAGCTCGCAGAAGTTGAAAAGGATTATGAGTCACTTTGAAGAAGTGATGAAGTCTTGTGAGGACTGATGACTGAACAGTACCTAGGAGCTAAGGAGAAGTTGGAAAGCATGCTTAGAGCTCAAAGGCCAATAGCCATGAAAGAAGGACTTGGCTACACTCATGAAGCTTCCACTTCAACATCTAAAAGCTCAGAAATGTTGGCTGATAGGTTCGTCAGAGGAAAGGCTCAGGCTACTGACTCAACACCTCAGGCGAAGAATAAACAGAAGATGATTGCACCTCAGCCGAGCAATCAGAAGCAACTGACCAGAGGTCAGGTGGGCAGAACAGTACAGTGAACCGCTATATGAACATCCAGCTCAGTATGGTTCGTACTACTATGAGCCCAGGGTCAGGAGGAACACAAAGCCTCAAAAGAAGAAAGCTCTTGAACCCAAAACCGTCAAAAAGTCAGTATCTCCAAGTCTTGTGGAGAAGAAAGCTGACAAGGTTCAGAAGAAGAAGTCTCAGACTTCTAAGGTCCCTAGACAGATCTGGGTTCAGAAATCACCCACTAACATGTAAGGACCCAACTGAACCAAAGGGTACCTAAAAATGTTTCTGTTTTGCAGGTGCATAAGGACCCTTGGATAATGGACAGCGGCTGCTCGAGACACATGACATACCAGAAGAGCCTGCTGACCAACTACATACAGGAAGATGGTCCCAAAATTGAGTTTGGTGACAACTCAAAAGGCTACACAAGAGGATATGGAACACTGAATATTAGGACAGCTTCAGTTCCAAGAGTAACTTATGTTGAAGGACTTCAACATAATCTTCTTCTCGTCACCAATTCCGTGGACAATCTGAATAGAGTTATCTTTGACGCTGGTTTCTGTGATGTTGTTGACAAATCTACAGGGAAAACAGGTGTAATCGGGCTCGCGGAGGAAGAATATCTATGTTGCAACCTGGAAAACCGCAGAACCTGAGGCTTGCTTGCTTGCACAGACAAAATCTAGTGACAAGGCAGGATGGCTATGGCACAAGAGACTCAGTCATCTGAACTTCAAAACTATGAACAAGCTAGCCAAGAACTCTAAAGTCAGAGGACTGCCCAACGAATCATTTATCAAAGACAGGAATTGTGAAGCGTGTTTGAAGGGAAAGCAGACAAAGAGTAGCAATCCACCTATTCCGTCACCTTCCACTGATGGAATCCTTCAACTGCTACACATGGACCTATTTGGGCCAGTCTCTCCAGTGACTATAAGAGGCAAGAAGTATGCCCTCGTCGTTATTGATGACTATTCACGATATACATGGGTCATCTTCATAGCCAACAAATCTGATGTCATGACTGAGTTGCCCAAACTGCTGAAAAAGCTCAGTGTGGAAAAGGACATCAAGATTCAGAGAATTCGCTCAGATAGAGGAACAAAATTTCTCAACTCAGTAGTTAAGGAGTACTGCGAAAAGGAGGGAATTAAACACGAGACATCAGCAGCTCGCACCCCTCAGCAGAACGGACTTGCTGAACGCAAAAATAGAACACTTAAAGAAGCAGCAAGAACACTCCTAGCAGACTCCGAATTACCCTCTAAGTTCTGGGCAGATGCTACTGACACCGCCTGCTATACTCAGAATCGCTCACTGCTTACACAACAACACATGAAGACACCTTACGAACTATGGAAAGGGAGAATTCCTTCTATTTCTCATTTTCATATCTATGGTTGTCCTTGCTTTATCCACAATAATGGGAAAGATCAGTTGAAGGTCTTTGATAGCAAATCTGATCAAGGAGTATTCTTAGGATACTCTCGAGTCAGTAAAGCCTTCAGAGTCTTTAACTATTGGACTCTTTGCGTGGAGGAAAGCCTTCATGTTATATTTGACGAGTTTGTTACTGAGAACAGGAAATCTTCAAAGACAAATACTGAGGATGTCAGCAGCAAGCTACAGGGTCTCGCACTAAACGATAAAGCCGAAAAGATTCAGCATTGTTGGGATGATGAGTTAGACGATGAGGAAATACAGACTCAACCAACACGTGATGTAGCTGACCTAGTTGATTCTACTGAACAGAATCAACAACAGGTAACAATGGTCGATGAGGAAGCCCCAGTGGTAACTGAGACCTCTACTGAGAATATAAACTTAGGGGGAACAACTACTGTTCCTGAGCTAAATGTCCCTGAACCTGGAACCTCAGTAGATCCTAACCTTCTTACTGAACAACTACAATCACAGAACAGTACAACTGAAATGCCTAACACACCTACTAACTGTGCAGAAGTAGTATCAGAAGAAGAAGCCAGACTCAGACATTCATGGCTCGACGCTCATTCTTCAGATCTTATTATTGGAGATCCATCAGCAACTATCAGGACAAGATCTAGAGTAAGTCAAGGACAAAGTTCACTCTATTCTTGTTTCTTGTCTACAGAAGAACCTCAGTCAATAGAGGACGCACTCAACGATGCTGACTGGATCATTGTCATGCAAGATGAGCTGAACCAGTTAATTAGAAACGAAGTTTGGGAGCTTGTTGACAGACCTAGACATCAACACGTGATTGGCACTAAGTGGGTCTTCAAGAACAAGCGTGATGAAAACGTCATTGTCAGAAACAAAGCTAGACTAGTTGCCAAGGGATACTGTCAAGCAGAAGGAATAGACTTTGATGAAACGTTCGCTCCAATCGCCAGATTGGAAGCCATTCGTCTGTTCCTAGCCTATGCAACGCATCAAAGATTCAAAGTATATCAGATGGATGTAAAGTCTGCTTTTCTGAATGGCGTACTGAAGGAAGAAGTCTACGTGGAACAACCGCCCGGCTTTCAGCAGGGACATCAGGTGTACAAACTTCGGAAAGCTCTGTATGGGTTAAAACAAGCACCCAGGGCTTGGTACGATACCCTATCAAACTTTCTGCTTCAAAAAGGTTTTCAGAAGGGGACAGTAGATCGCACCCTATTCAGCATAAAGTCAGGAGATGACATCCTACTGGTGCAAATCTACGTGGACGACATCATTTTCGGATGCAGAAATGTAACTATATGTCAACAATTCGAGAGAATGATGAAGGAGAAATTCGAGATGTCTATGATGGGAGAGATGAACTATTTCCTTGGATTTCAAGTAAAACAATCACCTGAAGGAATCTTCATCAATCAAGCCAAGTACACTCAAGATCTCCTGAAAAGATTCGGCTGCGATTCAAGCAAGCCAGTCAAGATCCCCATGAATACTAATTTCAAAATTGATCTAGACAAAAAAGGAGCTTCTGTTAACACAACTGATTATAGAGCTATTATTGGCTCCTCATTATATTTAACAGCAAGCAGACCTGACATAACTTATGCTGTAGGTGTATGTGCAAGATTTCAGACGAATCCCAAGCGAAGTCATCTAGACTCAGCAAAGAAGATTCTGCGATATCTGAAGGGAACACCTGACGCAGGGTTATGGTATCCTACTGACGATAATCTTATACTAACAGGTTATTCTGATGCTGATTATGCAGGATGCAGGATAGATCGAAAGTCAACTTCAGGAACATGTCAGTTCCTAGGCAACAAGCTGATATCTTGGTTTTCAAGGAAACAACATTCAGTGGCAACGTCCACTACTAAAGCTGAATATATGGCTGCTGGAAGTTGATGTGCCCAGATCCTTTGGCTTCGACAACAACTGTGAGATTATGGTATATCTCAGGATGAAGTGTCCATCTACTGTGACTCCACAAGTGCAATTGCCATAACTCAGAACCCAGTTCTTCATACGAGATGCAAGCACATGGATATTCGACACCACTTCATCAGAGACCATGTCGAGAAGAAGGACATCAGAATGGAGAAAATCCATACTGATAAGCAAAGGGCAGACATACTGACCAAGCCACTAGGCGAGAACAGATTCAGAGAATTATCAGTTGAGCTAGGTCTACTGGATTCTACTGAACCGTGTCAGTAGAACACAACAAATGGTATCAGCAGAAACCAACAATTGGTATCGAGTGTAGGATCAGTATGACAGGTCAAAGACTCAGTACTTGATTCAGTCGGGTGAATCGAACTGTACACAGTAAGGGGGAACGTGGTCATCAGCACTTCAACCATCCTCCTAAGTCTAAACGGTGACCAGCTGATCGTAAAAGTTTAGTTGAAGAGGTTTGCGTAATTTTATATACTTAACGTTATCAGAAGCATGCTAGCATTTAATATATCAGTCGATTGCACTTAGTAGTTAATGAGCATTTATTTCCCGCCATTAATCTTCTAATGTTTAAGTCAGTAGGAAACCGTTTTCATTTAAAAGGCTTAGACTTTAATGCTGCCTGCAGCGTATTTAATGCATGTCTTCTCAACTTACCTTACTGCGCATATTCCTACGTGGGTCTAGGTTAGAGGCGGCTTGTGTAATCATTCCTTTTATAACATCAAATCACAGCCGTCATTTTAAAAATGAGATTAAGTTTCAGCCGTTAGATTAAAACCGCATGATATGCAAATCTTATAAAATCTCTCGTTTATATCTTTAATTTCACTTTTCACCATTTTCGAATTTCAAGAGCTTTCTTCGCATTCAGTTTCTCAAATTCCTTTTAAACTGCTCTGCATTTCTCTCAAGCTCTCTGTTATACGGTAATTTCTTGAATCCTGTTTTAAACTCTACTGACTTACTATATTTTCAAGTGCTAACGAGTTTTTCACAGATATTCATGGCGATTGTTCTGACCCCACCGCAAATCGTCGAGATCATCAAGTCGCGCATCCAGTTTGAGCCGACGATGGCTCTGCATTAGGCGGAACTTCCATATCTTGAGCCCGTCTTCGCGGCTCTCGAAGTATCCGGACTCGAGCTCCTTGTCTCGAAGCACCCCAGAGCTTATCTGCCTCGACAAGTTGCAGAAGTTTATTACAACTGGAGATCCATAGAGGACACAAACGCGGAGGAATCTTGTTTTTCATATATGAAGGAAGTGATCCCTCAAACATGGGAAGCCAGTCATCACGTCATCAATCTCCGAGCCGCCGTGGAATTGACCTTTGATCTTCCGGCTCGTGGAGTCTCACCAGTTGGATATAAGGAGAAGGAGATCAACTCCTATGTTCAGAGGTTACTCGCAGAGACGACATTGTCTTCAAATCATCGCCTCGAAGAACCGGTTGCTACCGTAATACCGCGGGCTAGCCTACATCGTAACTCACATTCTTACGAGCTCAGCCGGTTCATTTGATCAGCTATCAAAGCCCCGTCTCCAGCTGATGATGATAATAGAAGACGGCATCCGAGTCAACTGGACTGATTTCTATGTGAATGAGCTTAAAGCTCAGGCACAGAAGTTTGCAGCCACACCCACTGGAGAAAGGAGACTAATTAGTGTGGGAAAGCTGTTGTACGGGACAAAGATGTCCGTAATAATCGAAGAATCAGTATCGTATCGCTCAGCCTTTGCTGATTCGCGTTATTTTGACAAAGAAGCTCATAAAGTTCAAGACTAGAGCCGCTGCCGAGAAGTCGGTCGATCGGGGGGCCACCGCACGTAAGAGGAGTACTACCGACATGCCCCCTCGCGCCGACCCACCTAAGAGGAAAAGGCTCAGCAAGTCTGGAACATCTAAAGCCCCAAAGAAAGCCTACCTCTCCCCCACCGACTCGAGAGGAGTCAATCTTAGATGCGAACACAGGCATTGAGGGTGCCACTCTCAAAGACAAAGTCCAGCGCATCAGCTCTGAAGAGACTCAGTCGGACACAGCTGAACCGACTGAGGAGACATCCTCCGAGTGGACGACCATGCATTCGACTCGCCTCCGAGCCACTGGTGAAGTCACCGCACGTATCCCGAAAATTGCCGATCACGGGGATCCGGTCGATATTGCTATAAGGGCGAGGACTCGGATGTTACCGAGGTTCCTCACCGGGACATACTTGAAGAGCCGATAAGGAATCGGTCGGCTCCGTCCTCGCCGACGAGGAGCAAAACCCGCAGACGCTTATCGGGTTTGGGGAACCCGCCCGACCTAGCCTCGTTCGAGGATCTCCGTGCAGGCCATGCTCTATCTTCTGAGCTTGAGATCCTCAGAACTTGTCAGCAGCCCTTCGCCGCCATCCCATCACGATGATGACAATGATGATGATGAGGATCAGGCGCCACCCAAGGAAGCAGAACTGGGAGGATCTGCTGAGGGCAACACTCCCAGCGAGAAGGGCAAATCACCACCACCGTCTACATCAGGTGATGCCCCGGTTGCCTCGAAGCCTAGTCGAGAGCAACAACTCGCAGTGTCTGAGCAGAGGCTCGGAACCGCAGCTTCACAATAAAACCTATCGGTTCCGTGACCTCAAAGTCCGTCAACAAAGCCATCAGACGATAGGGAGACAAGAATCGTCTCCTTGCCAAGGACGTACATCTCAAATGGGCTCAGTACACAAAAGCCCAAACTGAGAAAGTTGACAGACTTGCGGGCGAGATGAAGAAGGTCTCCGAAGCTCCTACTTCTTCTATCAATATCCAGGAGATAATCGAGACCGCTCTCGCAGCTCAGAAAGCGGATTTTTCTTCTCAGAGTCAGCAGCTCCTTCAATCTCAGCAGAAAATGTTCTCTGAGCAGCTGACTCAGAGCCTCGCATCAGTTCAAACCGCAATGGACGAGCGTAACAAAGTGGCCTTCTCCAGCCTTCAAACAGCCATAAAACAACAGGCGGAGGCCCTCAAGCTCATTCAGAAGGAGATGACAGATTTGCATGATGAGTCTCTCCTAAAACTAAGACAGGAGTCAGCAGCACAAATCAAACACATACGTGCTGACCAGCAGAAAGACTGGGAGCACTACTGCGACACCGTCAAAGACTTCGAAACAACCGCCACCTCCATTAGGAATATATGCTACAATCTGGAGAAAGCGGTAATTGCCATCCGCACTCGCCTCTCCCTGGCTGATGATGCCAAAAAGGGGGAAGGAGTAGAGGAAGGAGTAGAGGAAGGAGTAGAGAAAGCTGAGGCGGAACAGGCTCAGGCGGAAGAAGGACTAGAGGTCCTAGTAATAACTAAGGGGGAAGGTTCAGCTGATCAAGCTAGAACCAGTTCTGTACCCCCTCCCGAGATCATCCAAATCCCAACTGTCCAAACATCTACTGTGGTTGAGCCAGCTGCAGGATCCGGAGAAGGATCCTCGGCTCAACATATTGAGGAGGTCGCACAATTTGTCGACCAGGAGGACGAGCCACTGCCACCGCGAAGGCCGGGGAAGGAGATTACTACTGAAACAACTCCTCCATCTTCCCCGACTACTTTGTTCAAATCCAAGGCGGAGCAGGAGGCATTCGATCAGCGTGTTGCTCAGAAGCTTCAAGATGAACTCAACTATGAGCAACAGATCGAGGAAGAAATTCAGAAGGCAAAGAAGCCCAGGAAGCTTACTGGCAAAATCACCAAAGGAAAAGCCAAACTCGCTCCCCGGAAGAACGAAGAGAAAAGCTCAGGAGGAGCTAGCTAAAGCTTCTGCCACTGACACTTAGCCCTTAGCTCAGAGTACTGATATTCAAACACTTACTCCAGAGCAAGAGGCAGAAGACAGAGTCACCTGGGAGGCCACGCTGAAAGATCTGAATCTCCGGAGAGGAGACACTAGATCAGTAGCCTTCAGAGAAAAGAAGAGACTGGGAGATCTGGCCAAAATCATAGAGATGACTGATAAGATAGCCAGTGAACCAGTCATCGACTGGAAGAAACAAATTCCAAGGTCATCAAAGTACTACAGGAGAGGCGCTCCCAGAGCAACTTATCCGAAGAAAACCCCTTGCCCTCATGTAGACAAATGGGTACCGTTGGAGCTAAATGAGCAATGGGAGGAACTGAAGGAGGAATTTATTAAAGGATACTACGTGTGGGGATTCTACCCATCTGAGATCCCGGCAGACCAACTGTTTGATGAATTCATTCATCAGTATAATACCGTGCTCGAGCTCAACCTCGCCGATCCTAGAAAAGGAGAAGCGACCACTTGTAGCCCCTGCTTTCAGAAGGATTCCTCCTCCCAGAACGACTCGTGGTGTTTTGTGCACTAAGGAGATAGAAGACGAGGTCGAAGCAGCAGCATATCATCATGATCTTAGTTCTGAGTACCTTGCTGACCTCGAGGAAATCCAAACACTGCGCGCTAGAATCTACAAATATTATGGTTTGGAACCCCCTGCTGACAAGTCTGGGGATTTCAAGAGCAAGACGAAGAAGTTCAGACGCCAGCAGTAGTCTTCTTATTCTTTCCTTGTTGTATTGAAGATAGGAACTCTATATTCACTTCTCATATATATAACAGTTCCTGCTTCTAGCCAGACAATTACTCATTGTCTCACGGCTTTCGTTTGTGTTATCACAACTGATCACTGAAGTGATCTGACACACACTCACACATAACCGCTTCTCTGATTTTGCCTCTCTCTCAACTGCTGGCCTCATGAAGTTAACTGATTCAGTTTTACTGAAGTCTATCAATATCAGTAGTTTAGTTGTATTATCTAGAGGTTTTGGCATCATCAATTAGGGGGAAATTGTTGGGTTATGAGTCAGTAGATGATATTCAACAGTTAGTGGGTTAAAATAATATTGGGGGAAATCGTAGTATGACTATAGAATTGAAGATCCCAAAACCCAGCTGATATCAGTAGTGTAGTGTCTTGATAGGATTAACTGATGTATAGGCTAGACTGTTTTTGTTTTGTTTATCCTTGTGTCTATGTCCTGTACGGGGTAAATGTTGGATTGATCTTCTGTCGAAGTTACTTTCCAGAATCCCACGTCATCAGTGTAAGAGCCTGCGTTCTTGAGTCATCAGCTAATCTTCGCCTCAGTAGAAGACATCTCATCAACTGACAGACATCAGCAGAAGAACTCTATGCAAGCTCAGTACATTCGCAGTCATCAGCTGACCACACTTAAGAGAATATCTCTTGTCAGCCGACTCAAACGAAGAAGACAGAGACTGTTTCAAGTCTATCAGTATCCGACAGAAACGACCCAAATTGTTAAAGTCTTTTCGAAAGTCGGCGAAGACCATACGAGGATTAGGGAGAGTCAACTCCAATGTCCGACACAATCTCACCTACCACAAACCTCGACCAATGAGAAGCCGTCAACGCGATATCCGCTTCCGACCAACTAAAGCTGCTCTCATGTACGGTATCAACAACTCTGCTGCAACAATTCGAATTTATGGCCGTTTTCTTTGGAAGGTTGTGACACGTGGCATCGTCGTCTCCAACGGACATATGCCTGTTTCACGACTATAAATAGAGAAGAAAATCCGAGCTCCACGCACGGGATATCAAGGGAAAACGCTCAAGCTTTCAAACAACTCTAGCGCATTCAAGATCAATCCAGCAAAGAACTTGCTTAATAGAATATCATTAGTTCTTCTCTCTGCAGAGTTCTTTAGATCCCTCTTCTCTAGCTAAGCTCATTGTCAAATCTATAGCTTAGAAATTCGAAGGAGTTCACATTTAGTGATTGTTCTTATTGTAAGAACTCCTTCCTAGTTGGAGATTATCCCCTCCCCTTCAAACCTCGGTTTGATTTGTAAAGTCGCTAAGGACTATAACTTAGAAGGTGCGGTCCGGTCCAAATAGATTCCTTCTTGCGAGGCTTGCTCGGATAAATCAACAAGACCTCTCGTTCGGCAGGACCGTAGACGTAGGATCTTGCGTATCCGAACCACGTTAAAAATTGCTTGTGTTATTTACTGTTTTATTGCATCGCATACAAACTGATTACAAAATCATATCCTTGCATAAAACGTATTCTTAAAAACGCACTAGCCAAAACTACTTGTGAAAATCACGTTTTCAAACTGAGACGAATCTCCGGGCCCCACACTATTCCGCACTAAGGTTTTCGACTGAGTCTCAACGACCGACAAAGTCGGTAGGGAGAGCTCGATAGTTAACTCACTCGACCCGAGATCGAAGGTTCTTACTTGGCACTGTTCATCAGTCGCACCAAACAGCTCAGCTGTCCTTCGGTTTGAGAAAAAGAGCAGTACTCAGGTGTATTCACCCCCCCCCCTCTACACCTGACTCTCGTCTCCGGACCAACACTTTTTGATATCAATGCTAACTCTTTCTCTCTCTTCAATTACGACTCACTATCACCAAACTTAAATATTCTTATATGAAGTGATCGAGCGGAATTCCGTCGTGAGAATTGCGGACCAAATAAATTTGTAAATCTCATGCACAATACTAAAACAAACAAGTAGTATTAGCATAAACAAGGTCAATCCTCAGGGAACGGATGATTAAAAATGCTATCTCTATTGACCTAAGAGTTTGGCTAGTAACCACCATTAAGTTAGAGGTTTTCTAAACCTAGGGAGAACAATAGTATGCAGAAATAAAAGCAAGTATTTAAACAAGTAATAAAGGCAATTCTACACAACTCCCTCTCTAATCCTAGATTTAACTAAGGCAACCTGGCCAGGGCGTTGTGTTGAGCACAAGAAAGTCCAATTCTTCTACATAAACTTTGACTGTCATGTTGAGCAATAAATAGATTACTACTAGGGAACATTAAGAGCAAGAGAACCAAGACAAAGCACAAACTTAGTTAATCTATGTCTGCAGAAAAAACAGATATAATATTTTTAATTATATCTATAAATTTAGAAATGTTTAACTGAAAGTACTAATAATAATAATAATAATAATAATAATAATGATTCCTGGGTTCAAATCTCACTGGAATCACTATGTGTTGCCTGTCACCTATGGTTAGTCTAGGGTGGTTGAACTCTCCTGTGTAGTTTGCAAGTTACTGCACAAGGAACGAGGTTTACCCAGTGCGCACCGAAGGTAGCGGCTGCGGGTTCCACGAATAAAAAAAAAATAATGATGTGTATAAGATTTTTTAATTATATAATGTTGTAGCACAACACAATCTATACTCGCAACGTTAAAAGAGTTAAAAGTTTACGTATCCAAAATTCTTTTTTGGCCTTCTCCACAATAAACAAACACTTAGGCCCTGTTTGGTTGGCAAGGATTCTGCCTCAGGAAAGTAATCTGATTCCAAATTATTAAAATCCTGTGTTTGGTAGTACACGGAAAGTAATTTGATTCCAAGATTTTAAAATCCTGTGTTTGGTTCAATTTTAACAAAATATTAGGAAAGTAATCAGAATCCTAGAAATAAGAAAAATAGTGTAATAATTGTGGATTCTTTTTCCTTGTTCCGAATAGGTATTCTTTTTCCTTGGTTCAAGGAAAGTATTTATTTATTTATTTATTTATTTATTTATTTATTATTATTATTATTATTATTATTATTAAAAATAGAATAATAATTAGTTAATAATATTATTAATTTGTAGTTAATATATTTTTATAAATTACTTGAATATTTTAATTTATTTGTCTTTTTATTATTTTTTATTTATGAAAAATAATAGCAATATAATAATTATTATTTTTCTTAATTAATCATGTTATTATTCTAAAAAATATTATTATTAAAATAAGTGAGTACTTTAATAGGTTTATTATTATTATTATTATTATTATTATTATTATTATTATTATTAAAGATGTTAATAATATTAAAAAATATATTTTTAACTAATTATTTTGAATATTTTATTATAAATTATATAATAAAAAAATATCAATAGTAATATTTTTGAGTGATTTTATATATTTATGAAATAATTATATAATAATTAACAATGAGAAATATATTTTATTCATATTATTGATAATATAATTTTACATTTCTTAAGTATCAACCAAACAAAGTCGCAAGTATTCGCTTTTCCGTAGAATCATATTCCTAGGAATCAAATTTCTCAGTAATTTTACGTTCCTTAATCATTTTCCTCGCAATCATATTCCACAGAATCAGATTCCCTAACAACATTACTTTCCTGACAACCAAACGGGGCCTTAAAGCTAGACAAAATCCTGTTAAGACAGAGCACAGAAAAATCAGGCAGCAAACAGAAATGAAGAAAGAGAAAGGTGTCTTAATCGAAAGCCCTAATCAAGAAGAGGAAGACGATGAAGAAGGTGATGATTTTGATCGTCGCTATAAAATCGCCCAATCAGCCGGTCTCCCCTTCTCCACTCGCAATGCTTCTTCCAAATATGATTTTGTAAAGGTTTACACAGCCGATCAACACATCATTCTTAACATTTTTTTCTGCTATCAAAATCTCCACATTTGCTCCATTAGTTGTGTTTCCATCTCAATTCAGGTGAAGGTGTGGTTGGGTGATAATGCGGACCACTATTACGTGCTCTCCCGGTTTTTGCTTAGCAGAATGTTGACTGTCACCAAGGTAAAACCCCTCTCTTTGCCTTTTCTAATTTCCAATTTGGTCAAATTGAGTTTTTTTTCCTAATTATCGAGTTCTTTCTTTTATCTTGATTGCAGATTCCGAATCACGTGGCTATTAAGATTGCTCTTGAGCTTAAGAAGCTGCTTATAGACAATAGTCTTTTGGACGTGTATGTTCTGCCATTCTGAAGTCTACTTTACTTAATCTTGTTTCATATTTTCATTCCTTTTTCTTCTAGTGTTTTCATATACGTTAATTATATTGCAGCTCGCAGTCCGATCTCGAAGCTAACTTATTCAAGGTGCGTTTATTCAACATCCTTGGTTTTCAGCATTTCTAAGTAAAAATGGTTATTTCTGGAACGCCTTTCTTTTAAAGGTCGTAAAATTCTCCAAGTTGTAGGCTTAACTGTTATGTACTCCATGTGCATGCGTAGGATATGTTGCCTTTTTAGTAGTTATGTATAGTCAGAGTTGACGATAAGTCGTGATCATATTCTGGATTGCATCTTATTGAACTTTACCGAGGTTGGATCGCTTTGCTGTCTCAATAGATGGCTTCAGACTGACCTGAATGTTCTAAGGCCATGTGTGTTATTGTTAGTTATCCGCCATATACTTTTTGTTTGCCCATCAAGTGCAGAAGTTCTGGAGATCACGGCTTCCATTTTCTTAATTGAATTATTAGGACAAAATCTCCTTCAACTAGAGAATGTCATGGGGACTTTTCCATTTTTTCAGTTCAGTTCTTAGATCTCCTTCTATGCTTCTTCCATTACTGATAATGTATATGGATGCATTATACACATGATTATATGCCTAATTCTTCCCTTACACCTGTAGCTTATGGAGCGGCGAGGTTATGGACAAGAGTATATAAACCGATACAAAATGATGACGAGGTCGGCTACTTTTTCCTCTCAATCATAATTTAGAATCTCAACCTTCAGTTCAATCATTTTATGCTTGGTGGTACTTGGGTGTTCTGTAAGAATATAATGTGTAAGTGTTCTGAGAGTGGAATTGGTGACTGAGTAGAGTACAAAAATGTGCCGGGCTGAGTTGTAAGAAGTATTGATTTCATGCATTTATATGAAAAAATGCTTATTTATTGGTCATCCGTTTATTTACATGGTCTGCCTTAGATGTCTTTCTGTTTAAGATTCTTTCTGGTTCTGGTAGAACGTTGAATTGTGACTCAAAGTTCTAGTGCTTTATGTTGTTGAATTAAGTTGAGACATCAAACAAAAAATACATAGTTCACTTTAATTGATGACTAGTGCATGTGTAAAGATGTTAAATGTTTGAAGAAACAAATATTTACTTCGGAGGGTTTGTGGGGAATAAATTTATATCATCCCCGCCTCCAAGGTGCAAGAATGCTCCTAGCAAACATATTCTCGTTTCCTTAGGATGTAATGGATAATATAAAACAAACCAAACTTACAGCTACTTCCTTGATGCATATGCGAGGATATTACAGTTTGGCTGGCAGCGCAGAGCTTATTTTCATGCGGACAAAGAGTTTAATTTCGTCTTGTCAAATATTTAAACAATGAAAATAGAGAAGAAAGATGAAATAGATTGATGCATTGTGTTTTTTTCCCTCTAATGTTCTTTTCTAATGTCTACGTTTCTTTTAATATGATTTTCTTGTTCTTAGATTTCATCATCAAAGAGTACCACTAGTCATTCTTGTATGTGGTACTGCATGTGTTGGAAAATCTACTATTGCTACTCAACTTGCACAAAGGCTAAATTTACCGAATGTGTTGCAGGTGAATATCTTCTAAAATATAAAATTTTAATGCTTTTCTTGTCCTCAGCTTCTATCTCTTTCCATTTTTGGTTCTCCCATCTCACGTCGGAATTCTTGTACTTATTATTCTTGTATTGTCTTAATGTACAGACAGATATGGTGTATGAGTTACTTCGCACGGCAACAGAGTATGTACCTTCTTGCACTACTTTCACTTGTTTTATCACTTTCTGGAAATTGTCATTAAAATTATGACAGCTATATAACTGAGTTAGTGAGCCAGTGTCTAATTATTCGGCCTGAGATTACTGTTCAGTGATACTAAAACTCAAGTCAACAGGCCAGAAGTGGTTAGTAAATGGGTATACTTGCCAGAGTGATTGTTTGTTTCTATAAAAGACTTATGTTTATCCATTTGAAGAGATCATACCTATCCTCTGTATCGATGCAGTAGTTTGTCAATATAATTAAAATGATTGCCAGAGTGATGATAAACGCTTATTTTGCTATGCTGCCTGATGTGCCTACTGTTTCATCTCAGTGCGCCATTAACATCTTCCCCAGTATGGGCACGAGATTTTAGCTCCTCTGAGGAGTTAATTACTGAGTTTTGCAGAGAATGCCGAATTGTCCGCAAAGGTATTCAGTATTTTCCCTTGAAGCATTTAAAGTGTTACAGTCGGTCTCATATAATTTGTGTTCCAAATAGGCTTGGCTGGTGATCTAAAGAAAGCAATGAAGGATGGAAAACCAATTATTATTGAGGTAAACTATAAACTGCTAACCTGCTTTTCAAATTTTCGGATTGCATGCTTGCTTGCGTTTTCGTACTGAGTCTTAGATAATTCACAGTTTATCTTAATTATGTGTGACTGTTGAAAGACTGTACCTGAAAGTTCAGTGTTAATTAAATTGATAATCAAATAATAGAGAGTCTATTGTTAAACTTGGTTAAGATAAGGGAAAACCAGGAGAAGAGGAACCTTGATTTTCATCCACTATGATAAATTTCCAAAGTATGTTTTCTCTGCTGAGAATAGAATGTTAGCTTTTACTAGTATGCCGTTTATTGGAGGACATTAATGCATCTGCTTCTCCGGATATAATTGAAACCATATTAGCACAGCAGCACCTATCCTTTTATTCAGACACTAAAGACTGTACAAGAAGATTATTATGATCTCATATTGACTGCTGTGATGATCAGATCTGACAAATGAAGCTTGATTCTTTTTTACATGTAAAATATCAATTGAACGCAAGGCACTTTTGGTAATTCTGGATACATCTGTGTGCAATGTTTTAGGTACCTTTTCTAGTTTCCTTTAAACCTGCCCTTAGGTAATGCAGAGTTAATTATGGTCAAAAGATATTCCCATGCACGTTGAGTTAATACTTGAATTTATTTAGTGTGGCTCGCATTATTGAAGACACTTAATATAAGGCAAAGAACTGCAAAGTTTACCAATTTCTTGTACGTGCAGTCCAATGAAGCACTTTAATTGCTCCAGAACTCCTCTACTATTTAGCTGATCCATTGAATGTTGGTAAAAAAAAATATAATTAAATTTAAAAAGTAAGATATGCATGCGCACTGTGATAGTCATAATGGATATTTGGATTTTAGGTTGAACACACCAACCTTTTTGATTGAGTTGGAACATATGAACTTGACGTGCGACATTAAGTTAAATATAGCTGCAAAACTGAAGTAACATGAAGATACAAGGGACAGACAGAGACTTCGTGCTATAGGTTGCAGTATCTGGATGAAGCAAACATTTTTTAATCTCTCTTTTGCTTGTTTGTCATGCATTAATATGTTGTCTTTTAAGAAAATAAGAAAAACCAAATAGAAAGGAAAAAATATTTGACGGAAATTTTGTTTTAGAAAAGGAAAATAGAAAGCTTAAGTGAACACAATGTTTTAACAATCCCATTTGGAACCGTGGCGTCCTATGGTACGATAATAATTAGTAGGCCTTGGAAGTTGGACCTGTTTCATTCAAAACATAGTTAAAAAGGAGAGGCAAACAATTCCTAACTATAAGAAAGAAAAAAAGGTGAATTGTGTCTCTGTATGGCCATGCAATGGGAGAAATACGACAAATTCCCACCGGCAGCGATGAGAGGTAGACGGTGACCTGCTGGCTCTGACACCAAACCTGAGTGTCAACGACGACTATAAGAGACGGATGCGTAAACAGAAGAAGCACTTCCGATTTCTGCACTCCAGCGTTTAAGTGTTTGGAGATATTTTATGCCTCATCCGCACTTTGCTGAGGTGCATGCCCAGTTCCGTTAGCGATGGCCAAGGCACGATCCACCATCCAGGTTTGAGTCGCAACCTGGCAGTTTGCCGGCGCCTTGCCTTGGGGTGTGTGCCTCTGACCAATTTTTGAAACATTCGGTGAAAATGACATTGATTGTCTCTAAGGTGGGCAAAAAGAAAAAACGAGTGCTTCAAAAAAAGAAGAAGAATAGATAATATGCAAGATGGTACAGTCTGAAAGCTGTAGGTTTGTCTCTGACCTTAACACAATAAGGTTGAAGCACCTATCTATATGTGGAAGAAAATGTGTACTAGAGCTGTTTCCATTTTCATTGTATTGCGATTCATTGTCCCCCTGTTTTAGAAAGATATGTATTCTTGTTTAGGTGCCGTGCAGCTTTTTAATATATATCTGCTTGGTTATGTATGTTTGTTTTCTTATAACAATTACAGGGCATACATTTGGACCCTAGTATATACTTAATGGATGATGAAAATAAACTATCAAGCACCTCCCAAGCAAAAGATGGAGAAAAGAGCTCCCCAAAAAATAAAAACGAAAGCTCATCTGAATATATTCCTGCTGCTGAATGTGCTAATCAAGACAATGATAATGCTAGCACTCAGACTGCTAGATCAGAGGAAACAACATCAGTTGTAGATATGGTTTCGGATGCTCTAAAGGATGTAAACATAAGTGGTAGCCCTGCCGATTGTAAAGGTGAAAATCATTGTCTTTTCTGGCCGTGAATTTCATAAATTTCTTATTCATGGAATGATATTATACTATCTTCTAGAATATTGTCTCACTTTCTTCCATTATTATTTTTCTGAGTTAAGGCTTACAGTTTAGCAGCATCTTCTATCCTAACAGGTGAAATGTTGAAAGATGCTGGACCTATCCAACCTCCTGTAGTCAATAAAGACAAGTCTGGACCTGAACCCATTATTATTCCTATAATCCTGAAGATGGCTGAATTTGATCATAAGGTGTCAAAAGTTGCGTTTGCTTTTTATGGTTTTCCTTGTAACCACAATGGGAGCCTGCTCGAGATAGCTCAAGAATTAAATCTTTCTTCATTACCTAAGATATGAGACAAGAATAACTATAAATTTAATTACGGAAAAATCCTATTTACTTGCTTGGGAAGAATGGGCAAATGAGACCTTAGAATGTGGAATAAATTTTTTTTAGTAAAGGATTTTTTGGGGATTAGTAAGGGATTATAAATTGTTTTTATTTTTATATGAAATTGATTTTTGTAACATTCTTGTTTCACTTGAATTGGTGATATCAGTTTATGGGGCACACTGTTTTGTTTGGTCCAATCGTTATTGAAATGATTTAGATTACCTAGGTTGACTTTTCTTGATGGGTCCGTTAATTATAGAAACTAGAAACTTTGCTGTTTTCAAACAATGTTTTTCTTTTGAACGTGTGCCTTAAAGAAGTCCATTGATTTTGCACAGGCTTTGCTAGAGGAGTGGTTGTCTACTCGTAGCACTGAAAAATACCCAATACAGGTTACGTTGCAAACTTCATTAGAAACTGTTAATTTTTATTAAGAGTAGTTTCCGCTTCATTTTGGTTATACAAGCAAAGAAGTGAGTTTTCGCTAATTTTCGTCTCTCATTCTTATTTTCCAACTATCACATGAAGTACTGAATTACCTTGTTACACATGCTGATCTGTAGAATGTTATGCACTGTCATTATTACAGACTGCACCGTGTCGTTATGTTCTCAAGTCCTTTCTGAAACTTCGGATATATCTCTGGATCAATTGATGACATGTAAAACCATAAGTCTGGTTTATATTTTCCCTATTCAAGAGTTCAATCTGGCACATTGGTTTATTAGGTCCAGAAATATTCACAAGTTGCTTGCACTTTTTGTTACAGTTGTCTGTGTTTGTATCAAAATATTGAATTTTAATTTCCCTCTGTATTGTATAAGCTTGTAATATCACTCTTAAGTTCTAGATAAGTTTTGTATAATTAGTTATATGTCCTTTTATATAAGATTCTGATAAACCTCGAGAATTCATGGTTTATCGATGAAAGTGAAAGAGATCTGGTGCATCAGGGGAATATTTGTTATGTCTTATTCTTGTTGGGTTACAATTGTTATATTCTGTTTTAAATGGTTAAGAGAGGGGACCGCTGGGGAATCGTTTTGTTGGGCAGCAGTTTGGGGGCGAGTGAGAGACGGATCTGTGGCTATTTGAAGGGAGGAAATATCAGCTGAAGGGTATCGAGAAAAAATAATCTTGTAACACTGCCAGTGAGTGTGTGTTTATGCTAGTTTCTTTCAATAAAATTCCTTTATAGCATTTATACCTAGGTTGCATGGGACACGGGACACACGGCATGTATTAACTGAAAAGCCTAGGACACAACATGAGACGTTGGTTATTAAAAAAAAAAATTACATAAGTAGAAAATATAGAAAAACATATAAGAGGGGGTGGCGGTGACATATCGACTGTCGGACATGGCAATAAGAGTGTTGTGCGACTCACTCTGACACGATACGTTGAGGTTTTTGGTGTGTTTGTGCTTTCTAGGTTTCTACTTTGGAGAACTTGTGTTCATCTATATCTGAGTTTGCAAATTGAAATGGTTGCTTATCAGATTCCCGTCTCCACGGTCATCCTTCAAATGAATCTCTGACAATCACCAGCTACATCTTTCTACAGGAAAAGGATAAGTTGATGGCCAATTTGCAAAGGATCCAGGACTACCTCTGTTCATTTAAGTCCCAGGTACTGTCGTTTGGAACCTTATCCAGAGAACTCAAATGCTAAATTGGTCAGAAGGACAGACACTGCTCTGCTATGTTTTATTTTCATATTATGTAGTAAATGTTCTGGTGAAACTTCCAAGTGATATATTTTTTTTTCTTCCTATAGATAGATAAGATTTTGTATGCATGTCTGTTGAAATGAGTGAATGCAAATTCTCAACTTTTATCTATGCTCTTTTGATTAAATCTGTTTTTTAATAAATCTGTTGCGTATAACTTGTCGTCCTACTACAGCACTCACCTATTCTTTCCGTTCCTGGTTGTGAGAGTGAAGTTTGAAGGTGTTTGATGAGCTCCCAATTTCACTTTCAAGCAGCTAATTTATGTGATGAACTGCACTGTGCAGCAGATATATAATGCTTATTAGCTGCTCATAGACTTCTGCACATTTGTGAGCAGGGTTATACGGTTGTCAATATATCAGCTACAGCTTTCCCTCAGACTTTGGATTGGTTGCATAGTTATCTTCTTCAGGTAACAGATATTCATATATGATTGTGGAGCGTCATCCTGAATGTCTTATTTCATTTCGTTGCTCTCTATCTCTTTGACTTTCTCGGGGATCAAGATCTGATCACCTAGGGAAATAGGAACACTTACTGCTGACAAATTGTGCTATTATCCTTCTCTGTAGAGGGTAAATAGGATGACAATCAAATTGTAAAGGAACAATAATGGGACAACTTATGGAAAATCTGATGTTAAAAGCACATCCCTTTTCGTTCTATTTAAAGCTCGCATTGAAACAACTAGGAGCATACTATTATAAATATTAAGAATATATGATACATTAATCATCAGTGTTGCCTTCCTGTATTCTTTAATCTTTCAAAATTACCCGGTCCAAGTGGGGAGTTGTGTTCATTTTTTTTAAGTTGGTCAAAACATGTGGTTTTAATCACATGAGTTCAGTTGATATTGTTATTCTGAACAATTTTGTTTTGTAACTAGTGCATTGAGCAAGGTACGGCTTCAGTTCCTGCTAAGAGTAATAATCAGACGGCGGGAAATTAGGTGGCAAATATCAGAGCTTGGTGGATTGAAGGTATGTTACTTTATGATTAAACACATAACTAAGAGTTATATTTGGCAACAAGTAGTAGTGCCCTAATTTGGTGTATCTGATCTTAGGAACAACTTTAGCAAGACTACATGTGAGCAGCATTGTTTTGCAACTGGGGAGGCCATTCAAGGATGGATATCTTGTACGTAAACGAGACTACTAAAAGAAGGATGCAGCTTTCGCGTCTCAGGTAACCGCCATGGCCGGAGATGATTATGGGTATGCTTGTAGTTATTTAGAGTCTGTCTGTCTGATGTTTAGGAAGGAGGGCTCAGAGTGTTTCAACTATGTCAACTGGCAATAAGTTTATTATTAGACATATCTCATCAGTATGTAATGATTTTGGAGCGAGTAAATATTTGGAAATAAAAAGGACAGGACTTTAGTATTATCGGTTAACAATGAATTAAACTTGAAGTTTGTGAATGACAAAAACATATGACATGAACTTACTAGATGAGGAAGCTGTAGTATTGTAAAGGAAGATCAAGGAATGTGGCAAAAAAATTCTGTCTCGGTATTTTTGGTCCGTTTCTTTTCGGTATACGAATTAATAAAATGGTGTGGTGTAAATTATTTAATTTTTTTCACAATTAAATTTAGTCTGCACAATTTTTGTCATTTTTCAGAATGAGTCAGTACTTTTTAGTGGAACAGTTTGAAAAAAAAAGGCAGTTTTAATGGGATAGCAGTAGTCTAGTTGCCTCAAGAGGTCACCTCCACCTCTGTATTATGATGAATTTGAAAATGATTATTCATATGGATAACCCACTAAAATTGATTTAACTCCAAACAGTAGCTAGCGCATCAGGCATCACTTCCACCGGTCTACACTTGTTCTTGTTTCTCTACCTATCTACCAAAGCAATAGATGAGGTAAGAGAAAAGAAAAATTAGAGTGGGTCACCTAACAATATTAATTGCAATGATGCCGGGGGGAAAAAAATTAAAAGTGTTCAAAGTGAGTAATAATTGCTGTTTTATGCCATCTCAATATTTTTTATAAGCATGAAAAATCATTTTTTCCTTAGCCTCGGTCGGTTAATAAATTCATGATTTAAATTCACAAGTTTGAATCATTAATGTCTTCTGTCTTTCTATATTATTTTGTGCAACCTACAAATCAAAATACTTTTTTTTTGTTGTCTTCTACGGAAAACAAAATGAAATTAGCTTATTGTGACATGAGATATTTTGAATTAATTTTTATGCACAAATCATACACTGAATAAAGAAAACACACCTTGTAAGATGGATTCCACTTATAATATGTTGGTCAAACTTATGTCCAACGTTGGACAAAAATTCCCTAATTTAAGTAATGATGACAAATGATAGAGGTGGTTGTTTTATGGCCAAATATTAGAAATTTTATTTTACTAAAATGCCTTCAGGTCGAGTATATCATCATAGTTAGTTTAATAGTATAATTTAATAAATAAATTATCACAAATGACCCTCAAAGTATGCTAATTTGGATGAATTGATTTCTATTTTTTTTAGTTAATTGATCCACAAACTAGTTTTGATGAATTTGTCCTTCTGTTAAATTTTAAGTTAGTCAACTGTTAGTCAAAAGGCATTTCGGAATACGTTTTAGGGACCAATTCATTCAATTTTTAAATTAATTTTTAACTATTTTTTTCATTTTTTTTAAATTATAAGTGTTTTCAAATAAAGTTTTTAATTAAATTTTTTCAAATAAATTTTTTGGTAACGGCAAGAATTAATTAAAAAACTTAAATAAAAAATTAATTAAAAAGAAATGAGAATTAATTAAATACAGAGTAACTAAGTAATAGTTTTAGATCAATTCATTCAATTTCTAAATTAATTTTTAACTATTTTTTAAATAATTTTTTAAATTATAATATTTTTCAATTTAATTATTATTATTTGAAAAAAAAAACTTACTTTAAAATACTTTTCGAATTGTTCTCTAATTTTTTTTATTTTAATTTTTTTTATTTTAATTTTTTCTGAACCAAAAATCTTATTTAAAAACAAACATTATTTAAAAAAGATTATAATTAAATTTAATTTTAAAAATGGATGAATTTGTCCCATAAATTATTATTAGTTAATCTATTTTTTTAATTTTTATTTAATTTTTTATTAAGTCTTTTAATTTATTTTTTTGGTTACCAAAAAAAATTAATTAAAAATTTTATTTGAAAAAAAATCATAATTTAAAAAATATTGAAAAAAATAGTTAAATTTTAATTTAAAAATTAGATGAATTGATTCTTGAGACTTTAATTCCGTAAATGCTCCTATAACTAACAGTTGATTTACTTTAAATTTAACAGAATGAAAAATTCATCTAAACTATCATATTTAAGGGACCAAATTAACTTTTAAAAAAAATTATGGACCAATTCATTCAAACTAGCATACTTTGAGAGCCATTATTGTTAATTTGCCAATTTAATATGGCGGTGTATTTCCTAATGTGCAATTCGGATAGAGATTACAAATTTCTTTAGTCGTTTTAAAAAACAACTTAATTTGTTGTTCTACATCTACTTGTAGTGTTATATACATTCATTGTTCTAGTTATATAAAAAAATATGACCCAACCAAATAAGCACACGTGATTTCACAATAAAATTAACACTGAAATTTAAATCCCTGTGGCTATATGACCAAATTAATTAACCAACATTAATATTCTCAATCAATAAAATTCTACCTAGTACTATATACTATATAAATGATTGTGAAATGCGTGATTGGCGCGCGTTCCCACCGTCATTGGATTCTTATTTTCTTCAAAGCCGTTTTTAACAACCACATACTAAGTTAGTAATTATTCTCTATTCAAATAATCGAGTTTCAATTACATTTTTATAGATCGAGCATTCGTCATAAGAAGATCTTATATCTTATTATTTGTCAAACATACAACTAATTTCGACTGTACCCCATGTTCTTCCATGTTCATGTGATCGTGTCCAATTCTTTAATTCCCAACAACTCCTGTATGTGGGTTGGAAATCTTTGCTTCTTATTCTAAATGTACAAATTATATGAGGACGTAATTAAGATGTTACAATTTGTAATAAAATAATATTATAAAAATGCGTCTTGTATATTTTTTGAAGAAATATTTGGATGGAAGAATATATATATATATATATATATCCAACACTCTTTTCAAATGATGTTCCTTTATTCTTCAAAATAAAGATGTGGAGGAAAGAAGGGCATCAAGGAATAAGAATTAATTCTTTTTTAACCTTTGATAAAAGCTCCACTATGCCATGAAAAGAGGGCCAAATTCTTGTTTCATTAGGGTTTCTCTAATTATTTATTAACCCTAAAAGAGATTCTTACATTTTTTTTACAGTTCTCATGATCATAGGTGTAACGCCCCGAAATTTTTCAATATAAAATGCATTGCATATCTATTCATGCATGTTATCAAGTGTTTTAATTCTGTAAGTCGCGCCTTAGAAATTTAAAGGAAAATTAAAGCATATGTCTCATTTGTCATTAAATTATTTTTGGTTTGTAAATTTATTTTTGATCTTAAAGGTGTTTATTTATATTTATATTATGATTTTAATGTTTATTTATTTATTTAGAAATCATGTTATAATTAATAATTATAGGGAAAGAAAAATATTTATTTATTTTAGATTTCCTAAACCTACTAGGATTCATAAATTGATATAATATTTTATATTGTATTTAGTTATTATGAGATAATTTGAAATTATGTTTTATGAATAAAATAGATATTATATTTGTGATATACATGTTTTAGGATAAAAATCTAGTTGTGTTTGTCCATATCCTAATTTATCTAGGATTGAATCTCTTATATGGTAAGTGATAGACTAAATTATATACAAATTATATAAGCACGAAAATAATTATGGGTAAAATATATTTGATACCTTATAGGATTAGGGATATTTAGATAATGATTTTTAGGCTTATAAATACCCCGTAGTCGCTCATAATATAGCATCCCATAAAATTTTCGAAAATCTGACAGCATATCTGCGAACAGTTTCAAGAATTATTTCCATATCTTTCCATCGTCGTATTATCGTGAAAATTTAGGGTCGTCTTTATAGGTATGTCTATTATACGTTATTAATTTTGTAGAATTTTTCAAGGATGATAAGTATTTGTTTAAAATTGTTATTCGTAACCTGCCAGTTTTTGACAGCATGTCCATAAGCTTGATAGGAAAATTATTTTTCATGTTTTATTTGAGTTGTTTTCGACTATGATGAATATTAATAGGATATACTACATGTTAGGTCATTCATGTTAAAAATATAGAATTGTTATGATACGTTTACTATTTATTTGTTAATTTATTTCATGAGTTGCCAAATTATTCAATGCATGAATGAATTTTCAATAGAAATAAGATTGTGTTTAATATACTTAAGATTATTACTATGTGAAATCGTTAAAATTGTATGTTAATAAGTAGATTATGTATAGTATACATTTTGGTTTGATTATTTTGATCTATGTGTATTTATGAATTATTTGAATTATAAATGTATGCATGACATTCCATGTATAGTCATTAAGATAAATTTCAATGTATAGGATCGGCGCGCATGACTTAAACATTGATATCCATTATTTTCATCAAGTCAAGGTTAAGGTGGGGAATGTTACTGTTTATCTTTATTATATGTTGTGCTCGATATTTCGTGTGATTATGGCAGGCATGAAAGGAAGGGTCGAAATTGGATCCTTGGATCGAAATTGGATCCCAAATGAAAATCGGTCGGAATTGGGTCCTCAATGAAAATCGATCGGAATTGGGCCGTAGGATCGAAATTGGATCCTCTATGTGAATAGGTCGGAATTGGGCCTATGGAAATGTTATGGTCTGTGTGACCGAGTATTCTTTCCATGATCTAATTTTCCATGTTTTATCGGTGTGATTTATAATTCTGGTAAATGTGTATATTTCCCACTGAGTAGTCGTACTCAACCCACTATTTTAACATTTTTCAGGAAATGGCTCGGCCGATGCGTAGAGGTGTTGGTGGTGATGGTTACACGATGTAGGATTTTAAGAAACTCATTATTGCATTAAAATTAGTTTTATCATGAACTGTGCATTTTATTTTCGAAAACTAATTGTTGCACTTGCTTTTATTTTAAGACTTCCGCTGAGTAGTAAAATAAATTGAGTTTTTCAATTATTCTTTTCCATGAAAATGTTTTGAAAGAATTGAAATATGCATGTTAAGCACGAGGTGGCGTCCCCTTAAAAAGGTTATGAAAATTGGGGCGTTACAATAGGGTTGTATTATTTTATCTCAAGAAATTTGTCTGTATATATACAATTAAGATTAATTAAGTACTTAGGCTTATTAATTTATCATGAATACATAGGGAATCCAAAAGAGGGAATTGAAAAAAACTCACGAGACCAAGCACGGTCTTTTTTCTAAATTCTTCTGTTGCTTCAGAAGCAAATAAATTAAGATTATTAAATTGTAATTAGTAGTTTAGTGTCTTAATCTGGGTTTCTTTAGACAAAAGTGATTACTAAAAAATGTCTGAAAATCAGAATCACAGTCTATTTTCAACCCCTTTCTTCCACACTTTATTTTGTCTGCACCTGATTATCAAATTATCATCACCTCCAATGCCTTTATGTCATATATAGTGGAATGATGATTACTTGACCCAATGGTAAAGGATTTAATTTTTACCGCATCCTCCCTCCGTCCTATTGAAATAGTCTTTCGGCACAGTTTTTACCTGGTCGGTTAACCGGCCGAACTGAACCAAACCAAACATTTTTTAACCAAACCGAACCGAACCAAAACTTTTTGGTTTGGTATTTGGTTTCCATTATTTGAATTTTTGGTTTTTGGTTTTTGGTTTTCGGTTTGGTTTTTGGTTTAAGCATCGGTTAACCGAACCAAACCGAACCGAAAATATTATAATAATTTTAAAAGTGTAATTAGTATTATATAACTTTTATATCTTTAAAAAAATTATAAAATAGTTAAACATAGCATTCTTTTGACTTATTTGGAAGATTGGTCGAGATTTGTATCGTATTATATATTATTATTGTTCCAAATTTACCTTCTAACCTAATTAGTATCGTATTATATATTATTATGATGCGATGGAAAAAATTGAACTTGGTAAGTTTTAATTTAATGTGTTCACTAAGGTGGTTCAAGACTTCAAGTTTTCAAACATTTGATATGTATTGTTTTTTTTTTTTTGTCTTATTTTAGCTTTGAATGCCAATATTGGTTTGGAGTCAATTGTCATTGGACTTTGAAGTTACTGATCAACGATAATATAGTTGCTAGCTGGTGTTTGATATTTTTGTTTCTCTAATGATTTAAATAAAGTTTAAATTATACAAGTATAAAATAATTTAACTTATTTACTTTTGTTAATTTCTTTTGTTGGATCATGAAGTTTGATTATGATATGAAGATCTCAAAGAACCAAGCTCTTGAACACTTCTTTATTGTTTATTTTTAACGACATTTGAATGGTTAGTGATAAAAGCTTATAGTTTGAACTTTACAAAGTACGTTATTTTCTAATGGTTTGAGCATCATTGATTTTTGGGATAGCAATTATATAATGCGTTACACATATATTAGTTTTGACATTGTAATTTTTGTTGTTTGTCAATTGTTATGCTTTTTTTTTTCTTTAAAGTTTTGGTTATAACCGAAACCAAACCGAAATTTTGGATAGAAAACCAAACCGAACCGAAATTCTTTGGTTTGGTATTTGATTTTGTAAAATATACAACCAAAACTTTGGTTAACCGAAATTTCGATTTGGTTTGGTTTGGTTATACCGAATTGACACCCCTAGTGTAAAGTTATGAGTTCCTTCAGAAAAATGTTTTTAATAATTTGCCGGAAAAAAATTAAGCAACTTCAATAAGCATAATATATATCGAGGTATTATGATATCCTACATAAATCTAAAGAAGAATTAGTGGCATATCTATAAAAGATCGTCTTGTTTTTAGAAGAATTAGTAATAGTGGCATATCTATAGAAGAATGTTTGATTTCCTTATAAAGCGTTATAAGGTTATTTATATAATTATATTTAATATCATTTTATTATTTAAAAATAATGAATTATATTAATTTATTAAGAAATATTAAATATATTAATTTAAAAATATGTACAATAATATAATTAATATTCATTGAAAATGAAAACTAAAACAACTAAAAATAATACAATTCATTTGAAAGCAGTTACATGCAAGAAAATACTAATTGCGTCTAGAACTCTTCACAATTTTATGGTGCAGTCCGAGAAAACAATATCGAAACTTTTTGATGCAATTAGAAAAAGTTAAGAAATAATATTCAGTTAGATTTATGTTTTAAGAAAAAGCAAGACAACACAAATCATATTTCACAAGATTGTCTAAGTGTTATTTGCCATTTTAAGTAACTATTAATTTATGATATTGATGGTACCATATATTTACATTGAAGTATTTTGAAAAATATTATCTTATTATCTTATTGAATCTGATGATTTTTTTCATTGGTTCGAATCGGGACTCAAGAAAAATATTATCTTAGATAAATTATTAATTTACAGAGAGGTTCTACTGTAGTTCCCTTTAGTAAATTGTAAAAGTACAGGTTTTTAGTGTAATATATATGAATAAACTATAAAATAAATCTAGAGAATCTAATTTATAATATGGCCTTTAAAATTCCCAGAAAGTTGGAATAATCCAGAAAAATCAAATCAAGATAATGAAATGAATTCCCATGGATGGTCACTTCAAAAGATCAACTTTTAGGACGAGGCCTGTGAGTATTTTTCGAGATCGATGGTTTCTTTGATGTTTGGAGAGGATTAATGCTGCCTCCCCTAAAAAATCATGAGGCGGAATACTAGTAGAAAATTTTAAGATTCTTTTACTTTGCAATAAATAGTAAATACATGATTGATTTTAAATTCGAAACTTAAAAATATTACTATTTTTGTTCCACGATTTCTGAGTTACTTCTTTTCTGTACGGGAATTAAGAAAGTTATGATAAAATATGAGAAAAATAGTAGATGATAAAGTATGAGATAAAATATGAATGAGATAATGAAAGAGTAGATAAAGTATGAAAGAGAAGATAGTGTATTTATTAATTGTTTGTTAGTGAGATGTAATAAAAAATAATGAAACGTTTCAATCGGGAAAGTAATTTAGAAATAGTGGGATGGATGTAGTATTAATTATTCCAGTAGTTATTCCAATAATATTGGTGGTATATATCTTAGTAGGTAAATTTTTTGTGAGGCTTTTGAAGAACATTAATATTATGATATTTAAGATTAGTTAGTTGTTGCATAGTCTTCTGCATAATAAAAGCGTTTGAATGCCATTTATGAAAACAAATTTAATGCTAATTAATTAGTACAATGTCAATATGACCGCGTGGACATGCATAAATTCTCTATCAAAATACATGTACTTTATTAATTGATTTATTCATCTATCCTCTCTCTCTCTCACTAAACAAAATAGAATAGGGTTTAAAAGAAAGTCCTTTGGCTTGGAAGAAATTTAAGTTTGAAAGGTTGCCATTAATGGTGAAATTATGAAAATTAGTTTTGATTATTTGGATACTTAATACACTAATTGTAAATAATTTGAAATAAAATAATAGTAGTTAATCATGAGGAACACGTATAGGCCACCAACTTTAATAAATAAATAATGATAATAATAATTGAAAAGAATTATCAGTTAGATGAGACAAGCATTGCTTTTGCATGCCCTAATAATTTATGCATAACTATTGAATGCAATCAAGCTGTTCAATTTAGTCATATTTATGCTTACTTTGTAAATATGATCATCACTGGTTGCAGCTATTGTACGGGAGAGGATTTCACCTAAAACAGACTTAGATTGTTGTGCCATATTTTTTTTTATTTTTTTTGTAAAAACAAAACAAGTTGTTTGCATGTCCTATTAATTTAAAGAAAGAGAACATTAATTTTAACATATGTTTACCTTCTAAATTTTCAGCTTTACTATAATTAACTAATTAAGATTTTTGACTAATTGATATGGATGGATCAAGAGACAAATGGAAGTAGCTACACCAACTAATGGAGTCAAACTTTTTGCTTAAATTTTATCTTTGAGATTAAGCAACCGTGATTCACTATCGCTACTTATGCGTGTAAATCTTTTAAAAAAATAAATTGAGATCGAAAAATAACAGTATAATAAATTTGGGCCAATTAACTTTAAAGTACTTAACTTTATTGAAAATGACTCATGATTTCGGTAAGGTGACCTAATATCTAACTAATAACTATATCTATTTTTGACACTTGTTAGTTGATATACAAAGACCATATGGGGTATTAATTAAACTAAATCTTGATTGATCTAGTTGTTAATTTACAATATGATAATGTACACAAATTAATATATTAATAATAATAATTAAGAATGAGAATACAAACTTTAAGCAACATTCATTATAGTATAATAACTAATATTGCTTGGTTCACTAATTAAGTTTTCAAGAACCCATGATCAAGGTATTGAAAGTCTTGCTTGAAATCATTGGAGATTGGTCTTATAAATTGGTTTTTTCCCCCTTTCTATTTGTTGGGAAATCCAAAAATTCAAAGTCCAAATACCAAAAAGCTAGTCAAAGATGAAACTACAACAGATTAAATGAAAAGGAAGTTATATCTAAGTTGTATTAGTTAGTTGTATGTAAGTTGTTTACACATGAAAATACTATACAAGTCAGTCATCATCCTTCCTCCCCCTCTCTCTCTCTGAACAGGCTGGAAGGATCTAAACCCTAACCCCACCACATATATTATCAATCATTCACGATTAGTGTCCCTCGAGATGGCGTAGTGGTGAGAGTGGGTAGTCCAAGACTGATAGGTCATAAGTTTATCCAGTACGTACTTCGATAGCAGCTGCGGTTACCTCGTCATCCAAATTATTCATGATTAGTAAGAGGGCCTTTAACAAAAACGATGTGTCTCTACAAACGACCCAAAACAAAATCACAGAAAAAGAAGTGAACTCCTTGAATAAAAGTGGGAAACAAAATTAAAAATGGAAAATAGAAAAAAAGATCAAAAAGAAGGTGTGGGAAAGAGTTCGTGCTCTTCTTGTTGCCTCTGCTCAGCATATTTTTCTTACTTTTGTGCTCTTTTTCTGAGTCCCATTTCTTTACCTTCTTGTTTGTGGTATTCTAGTTTTGTTCTCTTCCATTTTATATTCCCAAGTCATCTCTTTCTTTTGCTTTGAGTGATTCCGTAGTTGCTATTTCTACCCGTTTCTCTTCTTCCTCAACTCTGTTGATCACTCATCTGATTCTTGTTCCATGTTTTCTTTTGCAAAATCTTTCTAGCATTTATCATTGCAAAAGAATCCCTTTTCATCAGCTGCAAGATTATTAGTTGTTTATTTTTTTCCCATTTTTGGGCGTTTGTTTTTGGTACCTTCTTGGATTTGCCGTTGGATTTAGCTTCCCTGGCAAATTCTGCGCTAAAATATATTGTTGGGTTGTGTTGATCAAGCTTAAAGATTCTATCTTTCTTGAGTTCTTGCGCAAAAAGTTAGGTTTTTATCCATTGTGAATTTACTGTTCTTGTGATTCCATTCATTTCTGAGTTCCAATTGATCCTCTTTTCTTCAAGTGGTTTGAATTACTCACCCAATCTTCTTCAATAAATTCCTAAAATTTCCATCCTTTTGGTTTTACTTGCTTCCTCTTGAGAGGTTCTTGATTCCATGGGACTTTGCCATGGAAAACCCATTGAACCCCCAGAAAATCTTTCTGGAAATCCAACAAATCCATTTGAAAGCAACGAACTTGTACTCAATTCATCATCTGGGAAAACACCCAAGTTCCCATTCTATAGCCCAAGTCCACTGCCTAGTGCATTCAAGAATTCCCCTGCTAACTCCAGCAGTGTTCCTTCTACCCCTCTCCGGTTCCTTAAGCGGCCTTTTCCGCCGCCATCGCCTGCTAAGCACATTAAGGCATTGCTAAGAAGGCGGCATGGCTCCGTTAAGCCCAATGAGGCTTCTATACCTGAAGGGAGTGAGTGTGAGATTATTGGGTTGGATAAGAATTTTGGGTTCTCTAAGAGTTTTATTAGCCACTTTGAGCTTGGGGAAGAGGTGGGTAGGGGGCACTTTGGTTACACTTGTTCTGCTAGAGGGAGGAAGGGAAGCTTGAAAGGGCTGGATGTTGCTGTTAAAGTTATCCCAAAATCGAAGGTTGTCTGGTTTGATGTTTCAGTGTGAAGAGATTGCTGTGAATTTCCTTGTTTGTTGGTTTTAATAATTTTACTTGTGTTCATACATTTACATATTTAAGTTGGTTGAAGTTTGAGTTTATATCACTTTTCTGGACAATAGAATGTCTTTGTGTGTAAGCTGTTTATGGTGTTATTAACTTCTGTGTATAGAGACTACAATATTGTATTTAAATATATTAAGTATCTATGCTTTTGCATAATGCATAATTAGTTGATATGATAACCACGATGCCATAAAATTGCATGGAGAATTTTTGCTAATGCATTGGTGGTTTCTTCTTGTCCCTTGCTGGAATCATTATGTTTATTATATTATTCACCTGTAACTAACTTGTAATTACAATTTATAATTCATATCCATCCTTTTGTTGGTCTTTTTACTACAACTAGGCCTGATAGTATTGTACCACTAGCACTCTCATGGCTTGTCAGCTGATGCAAATGTAACCTGTGCAGATGACTACGGCAATTTCCATTGAAGATGTCAGACGAGAAGTAAAGATATTACGTGCACTATCCGGGCACAAGAATTTAGTACAACTTTATGAGGCCTATGAGGATGAAGAAAATGTCTACGTAGTTATGGAGTAAGTGTGTCATTGTTTACTGGCAGGGTCTGCTTCTGCCCCATTTCTTTTTTCATCATCTTCAACCGTCTGATATAGTGTGTGTTGATTTAATATGAAACAAATTTCAAAAATGTTCTTTGTCTTAGTAACACTTTTCTAGTGAGAACTCTCCAAGGGCCTCTTTTGAATGATAGAGTTGTGTAATAGTTTGCATCGTTTGAAATTTTCTTAAACATACACTATGTGCTAATTGGTGTCTATTTCGTTGTTTTCTCTTCCATAACTTTCCCATTTACTTCACAGGTTGTGCAAAGGAGGAGAACTACTAGATCGTATACTTTCTAGGTAAGCCTGTTCATTCTTTTGCCACTCTAATTTTCCAGTATTTAGGAAAGCTCTCTTGTGCTTCACGTCGTTTATAGTAATCCTTTATTTTCTTATCCAGGGGTGGAAAATATTCTGAAGAAGACGCAAAAGTTGTGATGGTACAGATTTTAAGTGTGGTTGCATATTGTCATTTGCAAGGTGTGGTACATCGAGACCTAAAGCCTGAGGTACAACTATTCATCTCTCCAACTACGCTCCCTTCCTCCTTTCCCATCAACTATAATATTTGGACGTTTGATCTTTATTTTATGGAAAAGATTCTAAAACTAATGACTTTTTGCTTGCTGCTAAAGTTCAGATCTTTCAATTTCAACTAACATTATTTGTTCTGATTGCATGGGTTTTGTACGTTGTCTCAGAATTTTCTGTTTGTCTCCAAAGACGAGCACTCCTCGTTGAAGGCCATTGACTTCGGACTCTCTGATTATGTAAAGCCAGGTAATTTCATTGCTGTTTACTTTTTTTTTGTTATTACTACAATGCAGTTGAATCAGATGCTTGAATATTTCGACAGATGAAAGACTGAATGATATTGTTGGAAGTGCATATTATGTGGCCCCTGAAGTTTTACATAGATCATACGGAACGGAGGCTGACATGTGGAGTATTGGTGTGATAGCATATATCCTTCTTTGTGGAAGTAGACCATTCTGGGCAAGATCAGAATCCGGAATCTTCCGTGCTGTTCTAAAAGCTGATCCGAGTTTTGAGGAAGATCCATGGCCAAATTTGTCCCCTGAAGCCATAGATTTTGTGAAACAATTATTGAACAAGGACTACCGTAAACGGCTAACAGCAGCTCAGGCTCTTAGTAAGTCATTCGGTTATGTTATGTTTAGAATTATGATTTATTCCTCAACTACATCCCATCCAAGATCTAGTTGTTTCATGGTATTCAAATACTCTTTCTTTCTCATTGGTATAATTAGGCCATTTGGAAGTATCTCAGTTTTCTATAAAAAGGCCTAACTGCCCTAACACCAAATTTACCAATTTTTTAAACTACGTTTTTCATGTTTGGTAGTATATTATACTAATCCCATTCTAATGTTTAGGTCATCCTTGGCTGGTTGGTGATCACGATGTTAAAATTCCTCTGGATATGATAATATATAGGCTTGTAAAAGCTTATGTATGTTCTTCTCCACTGAGAAAAGCAGCTCTAGGGGTATGTATATTTTGGTGGCGTGAATCTACTTTGATAAAATGTTTCCTCGACTTACTGCTTAGTTAATTTCTTATTCCTGAATTCTTGTTTTACCCTTTTCTTTTTTCTTCTTTTCAATAAAATTGGTGCCTGATCGAGGAGATGGAGACCAAAAATCTTTTGAAGCTAAATCTGCGTTAGAATGAATTTTAACACATTAGTAGAGTTCATGATCACATATCGTTGCTGATCAGTTGATGCCTTAATCAAAACCTTATTTTTCTTGCAACTGTAATCAACTTAAGTGTTTGTGGCAATCTCATATTTATTGTTCGGTTGAAAGTATATAAGCATCTCATTTGAGCTAAAACTTGGTTAAGTAGGTTTTGATTTCTCGATTTGCTGGCCCCGTCCCACACCATAAAGCCATTTGAAGTAGCATTAAGATTTTCTTCTTTTGGTTTGTCTAGATTTATTGATTGAACAAGACTTAGAAGTGCTCTTCCCCTTCACTATTCAGATTTCTTGTGTGGAACACAGATTTTATTCCAAAGAGTTTGACATAATAAGTTTTTTCTTTCTTGAATTGCAACAGGCTCTTGCCAGATCATTGACAATACCCCAACTAGCCTATCTTCGAGAGCAGTTCACACTGTTAAGTCCAAGTAAAAGCAGATTTGTTTCCATGCAGAATCTCAAATCGGTCAGCTCTCTCTCTCCCTCTCTCTGGGCCTATAGTTCAGTGTGTGTGTATGTGTTTATTTGGTCCATTTTTATGTCGTTTTCTTGTTTATCTGACCCTTCAAAATTAACCACATTGTCCATAGGCCATGGTAAAGAATTCGACTGATGCAGTGAAGGATTCGCGGGTCCTAGATTATATTACTGTGGTAAAACCTGAGTTCCCTGCTCCTCTTTTGTATTCTAACTAATCAGCACATGGTGTCACAAAAATCATATTCTTGTGTGATGCAGGTGAGCTCTCTTCAATACAGAAAATTCGACTTTGAAGAATTCTGTGCTGCAGCGATAAGCGTACATCAGCTGGAAGGTCTGCCTAGCTGGGAGCAACATGCACGCAGTGCATATGACTTCTTTGAGAAGGATGGAAATAGGCCTATTATGATAGAGGAACTTGCTTCGGTACGTCTCTCTCCTCTCTCTCTCTCTCTCTCTCTCCCTGCAAGAAAGTTTTGATCTTGATCACTTTTTTCCAACAGGAGCTTGGACTCAGTCCATCTGTTCCGGTCCATGTGGTTCTACAAGATTGGATAAGGCATTCGGATGGGAAGCTCAGCTTCTTGGGGTTCGTAAGACTTCTGCACGGAGTCTCCTCCCGCACATTCCAGAAGGCTTGAACATCATCCATTGGAAAGATAAACTTCTGGGCATACCCTTTGTTTGGCGTTGAAGCTACAGCCATTTGCAGCGGAGTATATGTCTCGTCGCCTCCTCGTAGTTTTCTTTTTATTTTGAATGAATGAATGTATAGATATGAGAAGTGTAGATTACAGCTCAAACCTCAAGTGGTTTTTGTGCCTTCGGTGTCTTGTCTCGCTTTGTGTAACATCTGCACTTACCTTCTCAATAAATCTTATAGTTGTCAGTCAAGAGTGTTTGTTGTCTCCACTCAATATATTTTTGGTTTAATTCATGAAAAAACACAAGTCGAAGTTATTAAAACAATAGTGGATATGCATTACTTTGTATTCTGTTTTCCTCTACATGAACACATAATTATAAGCTACAGAAGAATCAGAATGTTTACATTGCTGCAAGTTCTTAGGCCTACAAACCATCTTCAACTCTAGCCAAACTAGTCATTCTTTCGGCCTTGCAAGCCAGAGATAACTGAGAGCGCGAAGCCTTGAGAAATAATCGTGTATCAATAAGAGAGCGCGAGCAGATTGTCGAGTTGTGAGTGTCCGGTGCATCTGCTGTAGAGTCTGCTGTCTCAAGTTGTCAGCCTAGCAAATGCCCAGGAAAAAGTAAGTGAAAAAGACTCTCAGTAATAAGAGCTACAGTCATAAGAGGAAAGCATCACCTGTTGTAAGAAGCCTTCAAGAGTGCCTAGTTTCCCCATAGCCATAGCCATCTCACCCATATAGTTCGTCACATTACCCGTTGCACCCGAAGAATCAGTAGCTAAAGTCTCGGCCAGAGATTGCTGCAACGCGTCCATACCCTGTGAGAGGGCATCTTCTGCTTGGTTCGACGATTGCTGCAAGTTATGTATCCCATTCAGCTGCTGCTCTGTTAGGGGCTCCAGCCTGTTCACTAGTAGCTTCACAACCATCACATATATGTTGTTGAGAAGGGAAGGAGACTAATGATGATGATGATGATGATGATGAAGAATAGGAAGAAGACAGACCTTGAGAAGTTCCGAGGGGCGGAAGCCACCAATCCAAAGAAAACACCTCTCTGCAGGTGTTTTCCACATTCCTGATAAGATGTGGAATACATCCGACTTGGATGCGTTGCCTTTCAGTCTGAAGATCTCGTTGAAGCGTGATGACACATTCTCCACGATTGTAACAAGCTCTGCATCGCCCACGTGTGAGTTAACGGCTGCTCTCAGCTCGGTCACCCTTCTGTTCTGCTCATCCACCCACCTGGCATATTCCATGTTGAAAGCTATGGCCCCTGCAAATGATCAATGCATCCCAGTTTTCATAACTCAAAAGCAGACGAAGAAATTACGGGAATCAATAGCAGAAATCACACCATTGCCTGTTCCAGAATTAGATTGATCTCCAGTGCTTGAAATGGATGCACGCGCCTGCTGCTGCTCCTGCTCTAGCTGAGTTAGCTTCAGACGGCTATTCTCCAGCTGCTGCACATACGCCTGAAATGTAAACGAAATGTTACCTTAACTCGAGCTTCTCAAAAGCAGAACAATGAAGCATTTTAGAACAAACTGAAACCTACTATCTTCCTGAGCCTGCTTTTCCTAGCAGCTTCGCGGTTTTGAGCAAGCCTCCTCAGCATCTGGCATTTGCATCACAAGAAAGAGATGAAAAAACTTGCTAAATTGACAATTATTTAAGAGGTGCAAGTGAAACCTTCTGGTCTGTGATTTTCTCCTTTGATCTATCACTTGAATCGGAGGCCACAGCAGCCATGGATGGAACTATTTCAAGCTGTGTACGGAGCAGGAAATGCATCAGAAACAAACTCGAGAGGAGAAATGTTTTGAAGACAAATCACCTGGTAATTTTTATCACCGGGATCCATATCTGTTGAGGTTTCTGTATGGGAACTGGAATCTGCATATTCTCTCCAGTTTTCAACTTGAGCACCACCAGAGCTCATCGTGTGGTTTTTCAGAGTCGGACTGAACACTGCTGCCATTTTAGAATAATTTTCATATCAACACCAAGAGATGAATCAGCTATGCTAAAATCTTGAAAAATATAATATCTGGCCTCAATATTTGATCCAAGCATTGGTTACTAGATACTCCCTCCGTCCCATTGAGCTGTGCTCATTTCTTTTTTGCACGTAGATTAAGGAGAGTTGTTAGATGTGAGTGAAGTGGTGGGTCCCATAAAAAAAGAGTGAGTAATTGTGTGTAAAAAATTGCCTTTTTTGGAAACAGGAACAGATGAGTGGGACAAACTAAAAAGAAAACGAGCACAGCTCGTTGGGACAGAGGGAGTATTTCTTACAATAGTATACATATCCTCAGCATAATCAGGTATGGACATCACAATAGCAAAACTTTATTAACTAATGATAATACAGATTTCCACCATAATGTCTAGTTGAACTGATTTAATAAGCCATTTTATGCTTAACCAATTTTATGTTTCTTGTGCTAAAGGACCTAACCAATACCTAATCTTTCTTGCCGAGTTAGAGGACATTAAAATCCAAACGACAGAGAGCTCCTTCCTTTTCATGTAACAGAAAAAGGCAGCATGCCAGAAATACAAGTAGTTAACACGACTAAAGAAGCAAAACATAAACCAACACTAACAAATTGTTCAACTTACTATGGTAGGCATTGCCAGCACCTCCAATTTGAAATCCAAGATATTGACCGAGGACCCCAAAATCGGAACGCAATGCTTTGCTTCCTCACCTCTGCAGTTATAAGTGACAGTCGAACTTAGCTTCTAATGTAAATGTTAATGACAGACTCATATACCATTTTTGAACTCCAAGAGAAAAAAGGAATGTCAGGATATCTGCAAAATTGCAAATTAAGTTCACAATAATTTTAACTTCCAGACTCCAGAAATTATTCACTTCACGTACTCATAAGAACAATCGAATTACCAAGAATTACAGAAATGAAAAACCAAATCAGAACAAAAATTCTCAGTTCAAACCAAAACCAGTTGGATGGACAGGGAGGGGACGAAGGTGTATCAGTGCAATCAATATAGTTGGCCTTCCTTGGTCTAAAACAATAAATCAAATCCAAAACAAAATAAATGTGCTAAGAATTACTACATCTGCAATAAATTCATCAACAAATGATACATAAAAACAACGGCGAGGGCTCTGTGATTGAATAAGCTACCTCCATGTCAACATTGAAGACATTTAAAGACAAAACAAGAACATAAAAGATCATATATTAGCAGAAACAACACATATCAAGTAGCGGTTGCCGCTTACCCTATACACGATTAAAAACAAAATATGTACAAGATCCTCAACTTCCACTTTTTCCCTCTTTAATGCATTAAGATAATCAGTTCAATCAGTTCAAATTTGAAGTTTCAATACTAACACAGTAACACTAATAATCAGTTCAATCAAATGAGACTAAACATCAAATTAAGATAATTAACAAAGATATAGGTAAACTTACATGCCATTGGAAACTGGTGATTGAGAAATAAAGCTCGGCATCCCTGAATTTGCTCTTCTATTAGTATCACCCCAAATATTTAGAGTTGTTCTAGCCATGAATTTGCCATCACAGCTTCATATTAATTGTGTTTCCAAATCAAGATTCCAGAACTACAAACAAATTACTTCAAACCCACCTCCAAACACGATTGAAACACATAAAAGACCAACTTTTAAAGCAATAAACCAACACACCTCAGAAACCCTTTTCACAAACACCTTCAAGGCATGATTCAAAAGAAGAAAGAGAAGAGCTAGCTTAATGTAAATGACATAAATATTAGATCTTTAGAATTCGAAAAAGCTAGCAATTTGACCGGAAAAATCTTATTGCTTTGATTTCGTCTATAAATTTTGCTGGGCTCTGAAGAAAACACTGTTTGAGCACAAAATTCTATGGACCCAGTCAAATAATGGTATTCAAGATTCTTTTAAATTAATTATTTCCATGATTTGTTTATTTGTAGGTTTGTGGAAATTGAGGGACCTGACGTTCTTGATCACTACAAAACGTCATTTTCAACCGAAGCATTTTCGTCCACTTCCCCAAAACCCTCTCGCCATCTCCCCCTGCTTTTCATTTGCCTGCTTTTTTGTTGTTACTTGTGAGTGCAGATTGTGGTGTGATGCCCTTCTCTTTTTCTTCTTTTGGAATCTCCATTCCATTAACGAAATCTCATAAAAATTCGCAAGCGTGTCGTCCGGTTGTAAAAAGAAAAAGATGGTTTAACATTATTGAAATATCTAATTTTTCTTTTCTTTTTTCTGGAATAGTAGACCAGATTCTGGTTTTCAATCACAAGGTGCTCGAGCTTTTCAATACCCTTGAACTCTTTTTAAGTAATTATTCCTTGAAAATTCATGCTTTACTGTTTTTTGAATTGACTTTTTATTATTTTAATTTTATATATTTCGAATCTATTATTTATTTCAATTTTATATATTTCGAATCTTTTAATTTTGAATTGACTCTTGAACTCTTTTTAAGTAATTACTCATTGGAAAGATGCTTTACTGTTTTCTGACTTTTTATATGTATAACTAAATTAAGGAAACTTTTATGCTAGGGGTGGGAGCAGTGCATCTCCCATCCTCAGATTTTAACATGTGTAAAGTGAGAAAAAAATCTAAGGTGGGAGAGAGTTGATTTGCTTGTGTCTTTACACTTGTCAAAATTCGGGGTGGGAGGTGCACTACTCCCACCCCTAGCATAAAAGGAACCCTAAATTAATACTCCCTCCGTCTCATTCTTGTCCAATTTGCTTTTTGCATGGTTTTTAAGGAGGGTTGTTAGTTGTGTGTAGATTGGTATAAAGTTGTGTGTCCCACAAAAAAATTATGTACAATAATTTACTAAAAAAGGAAAGTGGACAAGAATTTTGGGACAACCCAAAATGGAATAGGGGACAAAAATTTTGGAACGCAGGGAGTACCTTTCTTGAGGTCTATTTTCTGACCTCAAGAAAGTGGAAAGTCAATTGTTTGGATTAGTTATATACATATAAACATCTATAAATTAATATTGTTGGGACCATAAGACTTTAATAACTTAGAAAGGTATTTTAATAATTTTGAGAGAATTTTCAAACTTCAATAAAATTGAACTTTATTTAGATTTTTTTGGAGTTATAAGTATATTTATATATAATATTTAATATAATTTTACTATTTATTAGTAAGAACACTGAGTTATATTAGTAATTTGTTAAGAAATAATGAGTTTATTCATTTATAAAACAAGTACAATGATATAGCTAATATTTATTGACAATGAATATTAAAAAAATACTAAAGATAATTCAATTCCTTTAGAACCAATTACGCGCAAGGAATCACTAATTGCATCTAAGACTCTTTACAATTTTATGTCGCAGTTCGAGAAAACATCGGAACTTTTTGATACTGTTAGAAAAGTTAGAAATGAGATTCAATTATAATATTTAAATTTTAAGAAAAAACTGGCAACACTAGAATTATATTTCACAAAATTGTCTTTGTGTTATTAATAATTTTTAAATGATTACTCATTTATGATATTGACGGACCATACATTTATATTCGAGTTTTCTGAAAATTATTATCTTAATCTTATCGAATTTTGTGATTTTTTACACTAGCCCGGGACCGCATGAAAATATTATCTTAGAGAGGTTGTTAATGTACCGAGTATTAAATTATAGATGTTCTACTGTAGGTAATAAATTTCAGAATTAAATAGATTTAAATTAGGTATATCAGAATTAGAATTTTAAAATAATATTTATAAATTAGATTAGGTCTTATCGGCAATAAGTTATCTATATTTTCCGGATTTTTACTTTCTACAATAAACTAATAATTCAGCAGATAAATCGTACAAATACAATAGTTTTGAAAATTTAAAGCTTTCATTCATTTATTTTAACGTACGTTAAATAGTTTCCTTGAATTTTCAAATGCACATTTAGTGTAAGCATAAACGGGAAACTGTGTGAGGAATTATTGTAACTATTTGTGAGAATTAAGTAGGTCATTATAAATATAGTTGGATTTTTAATTGGCGACATAATTTGAGGTAGTGCCGGTGCCATTAAATTCCATAATTTCTTTTCAAGTTTAATAAAAGAACTATAAATTGTCATAATACTCCGTCCATGACCGCATAAAATCGTATTTATTTTCATAATGTAATTATCAAAATAAATCGACCTCGCGTAAAATTAGATTTTTTTATAACAGTGATTCAATATGAGTTGGATTAATGGTCAACGAATTCGGATCAATGGATCTGATCAAAATATAAAATTAGAATCCTATCCAATCTTATACTCCATTAGTCCAATTTAACGGGACTTGAAAACTTTTCGGTGCGGTTATTAAGGGGATGTGAGTTGTAGTAATAAAGGTGTGGGTGGATCCTAAAATTTCAAATAAAATGATTTTATAATTAAGGTGTGAGTCCTATAATTTAAAAAGTAGATTTTAGAGATAAAGTTGTGAGTCTACAATATGAAAACTTTCTTTTTTAGATTGAAGACAAGTTGAGTGTGACAGTCCGAAAAAGGAAATATATAAGTTAAATGGGACGGAGGGAGTATTAGATTGACCTTACGCGAGACCAACTTCTGTTAAAAGTGTTATGTATCGTTTTAGTACATTTATTAAGAAAATGATTTTGTGAAGTATTTTCTTCTTCCCATTATTTATGTCACATTGAATATTGAACACGGTCAAAGTGAAGGGGTGATGTAAAGCTATAAGGTGGTGAGATCCATTTATTTAAATTAATTTGGGTCCATCATTTATTTTCATTTTAGGTATGAGACAACCCAAAATATAGTTGACCTAGTTCTTTTCAACAAGAATATAAAAAAAGTGGGTGATGAATGTCTGTTAAATTGTTGGGAGAACTTATCTCATTAGAAAATTATTTTCATTTTTAGAAATAGGTTAATAATAATGAGTTAGTTCGAAAAGAAAAGTAGATAATAATAATGGAACGGTGGCTAGAGGAAGTATATGGAACGCAAATAATGCGACAAAATGAGCACATCGACATCTCAAAGAAGAAAACGAGACAAATTTAATAAGGCCGAGATAGCATAATACTGCTAAATTTTTAGCCAATTATATTAATGCAATATCTAAAAGTCATAAATAAATATTATTATCATTAAGATGTTAGTATCAATATATATAGGAGTATTTGTTTTTATAGTCATAACTCTTAAATTCTTAAAGTAAAAAAGAAAAAACTATTTTCCCTCTTCGATTCTTTGCTTGAGAGGGTCGCATTCTCTTTGCCCCTTTTGACATCTCTCTCAGAGTCTCAGGGTGTCTCTCTCCGCTTTTGCCACTTACTGAATGAACAAATTTTTCGCAAGCTTTTTTTAATCTGGGTTCTAGGTTTTCCAAGTCATACTTTGACGACAATAGAGTAAAACTTAGAAAATAGCATTAAACGCAGCAATTCTGATTCTGATTTGTTGGCAAATATCTTCCCATACTAGGCACCGGTTTTGATATCGAGATTTCTTTCAATTGAGTTTCTTGTGGGGTTTTCTGGATGGTTTACCTGGCCAGACTCCTTTATTTGTAGAAATTCATGGATTGACTTATCGTAATTTTTTTCAAGCTTTTATCAAACCCAAAATTTTTATTCCGAAACCTAGAGCTTGTTCGCTCAATTGTCATCTGGGTGTTGTTAATTCGGACCCTTTTTCTTGAGTTTTCACTTATATTTCTTGAAACTGCCTGAAGTTGTGAGGAGTCTTGAGTTTCATGTGATTCGCTGTTGGAAATGGGGAATCACAGCAATAACAACGGTAGTCAAGAAGGCGGGAATAAGAACTCATCAACGGTTTCTAAAAGTAGTTGTGGTTTTGGTGGAGCCACCAGGTCATGGGGGGGTACCACAGTCTCCGGTGGTCAGTCTATGTCGACTAGCGGTAGCATGGGATCTCCGTCCAGCCGGAGTGAGGCTGCCATTGCAACTACGGCCAGTGACAGCGTGGCGACACGGATGAACAACCTTGATATACAGAGAGACGATGCAGGGTCTCAAGGGACTGCTGGGTGAGCCTTAAGGCCTTTTATTTTGTTTGTGATGTTATTTTCTCTAGTTGACTTTTACTGATGTTTCTTGTACTTTGAATCTCGCATGGGATTTTGTTAGTTGTTGGCAGCTTACTTTGATATGCTTGTTGTTTTTAAGGGCAATGTTGCCCTTCTAGTACCTGATGGAAATGCATGCAAGAAAAAGAAAAAAAAGGAGCAAGTTTAGAAATGTAGTTGTTCCTTAACTGAGAGTATTGTCCAAGATGGAGCTGAAGATTCATTTTGTGAATTTCATGTGATAGCTGATACGGTGTTGATAGGAATTTCTAGTGTTTCGGAACTGAGTTCAGCTTTTCTGTTACCATGGGTTATTATTGCAATGTCTAGATTATGTAAAATAAGGTTTGCAATGTCTTAGTTGTTGGCAGTGTTAGTGAAGCAAAGTAAGAACTTTTCACAGGACAGGAAATGGTATAGAACTGGTATTTGTAAGACTACCTTGGGCCGTTTTTAGATCCATGCTTCGACTGACTGGAGAAAAGCCAGCATGTATTTTTCATTAACTGTGACAGTGTTTCTAGATATCCATAACATGGATGAGAAGGCCTGCTCTTGCATAGTTTCTTTTTTCTCTCTGCAAGTGTAATTTACTGTAATATGCACAGGAACAGAAAGAAAAAGAGAGGACAGCGTGCAGTTGGAGGTGACAAGAATGGTCGAGGGCTTCGTCAGTTTAGCATGAAAGGTTTTATTTCCTTACTACTATTTATTTGAATGTTAAAAGTCTTGGCTAGAATGCTTAGGAAATTATGTTTGAGATTTATTTTCTACAAATATTTACTAGTATTAATTGCGTCCAGAGGTTTGACCAAATTGCCGAGGGTACCTCAGTCATACTGTCACTGTGACCAGAATTTGATTGGAGATAGCGACTTTCCTTGCAAAAGTTACATGTAAATATAAACTAAATAAAGGATGTAGCCACTGTTTGTATGGGCTAAGTAAACATGTAGAAAGCTTGGTGGCTTCTTCACCAGATTAATGCTTTGAAAGAGGAAATTGAAGAGAGTAGTCTTGAAATAGAGAGAAGCTAGTGTTTAGAATTCTGTTTCCTGTTCCCATTGGATAGAAGGCTGTCTTGTTGTAATCTCAGTATGACATACATAATATTAACTTCTCATTCTTATTGTGGATAGTGTGCGAAAAAGTGGAAAGCAAAGGAAGAACTACATATAACGAGGTTAGATATTATCTGTTCTATTTGTGGTTTGAAGCACCATTTTTCTCATTTATCAGCTGATGGCAACTTTCTTTCCTAACAGTCCTATATCTTGTATTATTCGGTTCATTTTGCATCTCATGTTGACTCTCATCTTCATTGAAAACTCTGTCCCTGCCAATAGTGAAGTCTGGGAAGTCTTCATTTATTTGTTTTAGCAAGCACAATTCTTTGTAACCATGGTCATATGTTTTAACTCCTCTCTTTCCCCACTTTTGTTTTCTCCTTTGGGATGTTGGGGGGTGTTTGTGAAGTGATTTTTAAAGTATCTAGTCTCCTGTATGTTGTAATGCGCCAGTAATTGTCAAAAAACACAAACTTCTAACATTAATATTTTCTCCAGTTCGTGGTACTGATTAATTGGTTTTGTGTTCAATATTTATGTCTACAATCTAACCGGACATACAATATCTATTTCTAGGTGGCTGATGAACTTGTTGCTGAGTTTTCTGATCCTCGCAATAGTCTTGCTCCAGACCAGGTGTTTTTGCAGTTCCAATCATGATGCCTTTATGCCAACAGTACTTGAAAAACCTAATATCAGTTCTGACTGTGAACTCTATATAAATGGCAGCAACAATATGATGAGAAAAACATACGCCGAAGGGTTTATGATGCTCTAAATGTGCTGATGGCAATGGATATAATCTCTAAAGATAAAAAGGAAATACAGTGGAAGGGTCTGCCGAGAACTAGTTTGGATGACATTGAGGAACTGAAAGTAAGGCTTCTGTTGGCAATGGTTTTACCATTTTCTTTCCACTTTCTGTCGTTTATTTCATAATCAATGTAATTCTGGATGGATGAAATAGACCTTTAGACTTTGCCTAATGCAAAACTAGGCAAACTCCTTCATTGGATCTGCTTAGATATTGTCTACCTAGACCAGTGAATCGAATCTCAGATTGTGAATAATTGATTGCAGACTGAACGTGTTGCAGTTCGAAATCGAATTGAAAAGAAAGCAGCATATCTGGACGAGTTGGAGGAACAGGTAAATACTGATGAGGGCATAGCATATGCATTTCTAATTGTGTTACGTATTCTTTTGAGTAGTCCCGCAGTTAATGTCCTACATTTTTCTATAGTATGTTGGCCTTCAAAATCTCATACAGCGCAACAAACAACTATATGGCCCCGCAAATGCTCCTAGTGGTGGAGTTGCATTGCCTTTTATACTAGTCCAGGTAAAACTAGAGTATTTTTTGCAAAATCTTCTTTTTTGCATTCAATGCTGCAAAACATGGTGCTTGGAATTAAGGATACATATTAGCAACCCTCGTACTCTTTTTGCTTGTTGTCACATGATATAAGTTTGCCCTTTTCAAACCCATTATAGGCTATATTATATAATTATACATACGGATGATTGTATAGATTCTTGCTAAAAATGCATGTTCTGTAACTAAGTGAATCTAATGCTTCTATTTGCTGTGCTTGTAAATCTGTAGACTCGCCCTCATGCCACGGTGGAGGTGGAAATATCTGAAGACATGCAGCTGGTGCATTTTGATTTCAATAGGTAAGCCAATTCAAGAAAGAGATACATACATCTCATTTTCTCCCCAGACACAGCTAGTTAATCCATGTTAACTGCAGCACTCCCTTTGAGCTACACGACGATAACTATGTCCTCAAGGCAATGAAGTTCCCTCAGAAGCCAAGAAACAATGCTGGTATTCCTACTGATGGAGGTGAGAGCTCCAGCATGGCCAAAGCCACCTACCAACCTCAAGCATCAGGATCCAACACTCCGAGTAGGCAGCAACCTCTTCCCGGAATACTCAAGGCACGCATCAAGCATGAGCAGCAGCAGCAGCAGCATTAGGTCGAGATCGAATATCCTCAACACATGTGTACATATATACTACATGAAATGGGACCGGAGCAGGAGGGCTTCTCTAGCCTTCCATCATTCTTTGTGAGCGAAAGGCAAATAGCATCTTCTTGTCCCTCAAGTATCGAGTATACTGATCACTACGGAGATCAGTCTTATGCATAATATACTTTCTAGGAGTATATTTTCACCCCACATTTTTTCTCGTCGTGTAGACAGTGTAGTAGAGGATGAAGTTCTACTGTAGGCAAATTAAATTTCTTGACTTGCTATTTTTCATAGATTCTTGTTGCTTTCTACTGTTGGCTTTGATGTTTAGTAGATTTTCTCATTCATTTAGACACTACATCGATTTGCTCTTCTGAATTTGGTTTATATCCACAAGGCCTAAATGCGAGAAGTAAAATACTCTCTATATCCTATTCGTTTTCCTTTTTGGATTGTTTCATACAAAAAGTTGATGTACATCGAACGCCATTTTTTAATAAATGTGCTTTAAAGAAACAAAAACACTTATAGCAGAACAGAGGGAGTAATAAAGTAGGTGACAAGGAGAAGAAACAATCCAAACGAATATAATGTCTCAGACTTTGAAACAGAAACCATCAACCATGAAGGTTGAGACACATACCTTATTGCGTTTATAATCGCATTCTTATTTAAACCTCCTACCAACCATGACACAGACATACACTTGAATTATTATCGATTAAAATCTTCATGACTCTCTCAAACTCCACTCGATAGCTTTTGTCGACATACCGACGAAGACAGCAAAGACTTAAATCGTAAAGTTTTAGCTTTGGAAACTTCTCATCAATGGCAGAGGAAACTTTACTAGCCACTGTAGGATTTGCTACAACTTCTTCAAGTTCCCATCAAGATAACCACCACCAACCATACCCAACTGATCCGACCACAGAATGCAATCAAGCTTATAAGATTTCCACAGGCTTCACTTACTGAATTATAAGCTCCTTCAAAACCCATTCTGGCAAGCTCGGCACAAGCTGCATGAGTTAAATAAAACAGTCATTCTCAAAAGGAGATTGCACAGAGAGAGAGAGAGAGAGAGAGAGACAGAGAGAGAATGGGCGTAGAGGGAGTTGAGACCTATTCAAAAGCAGGTGCCTGCAACACTCCAGACCAACAATGCTCCATTAAAAACTTAATAACATTGGCCATTCCCAACAGCAATGGATGAAATATTGCACCCAGCCACCGACAGTTGCTGCACCAAATTGGTAGCAATGATGGTATATTAGAAAACATAATTGGATAAAACTACTCAAGTGAAGAAACCCTGTATGCGAATATATAAACACGAACACTACAAAGATAGACATACCTTTGTCATCTATGCTCCCTTAATCATTTCACACAAAGAAATGACCGTCCCAAAGTGATTGTCCTTGATGCTGCTGATGCTGCTGGGGCACACCATGCTGTTGGTTTCCATTCGGAAATTCTTTCTGCTGCTCCGCGTAGTGCACCATCTGTTCTGAAAAGGAATAATCCTGCCAGGCTTTCTGATTTTCACTATGGGCTTGCACCGGGACCTGCTTCCCAGGGAAAGGGAAGGTAGCAATTCCTATTGACCCACTGCTCTTGCTCATGGAAGGGAAAGCAGGGATGACTTGATTCACAGAATTACTGAACCCAACAATTTGATTTGATGAAGACAGTTGATACCCATCAAGCCAGCTGTAATCATCTCTTTGCACAATTGGAGTTTCAGATTCGGGCATGTTGTTGAATAATGCTTCATCCACAACCTTGGGAGGAGCAGAACCAAAACCAGGTGGTGGGCCAAAATGTCTAATAGGTCGACTCACTGGATTCTTCTTTGAGCCAGGCAGCATGACCGAAGATGGTTTCACAGCCAGGCCATCAACAGATGCTCCAGAGGACATGATGGATTCAAACTTAGATGGAACACCAGCTTGTGGACGCTTAACAGAATAATTATGGCTAGGACCAGCATTTAGAAATTGGGGGTAAGGCATGGACACAGCAGCACTTTGAGAAACTCCAAAATTTGAGGTTCCATTTCCCATCAAGTTCATATGCGCCAAACCATTCACGATAGGGGATTGCTGAGCACATTCTACTGACCAATTTGATGCGCTAGGTCGGACAGGTGGCAGATACTGAGAAGTGCCATTAGAAATGGTGTTAAAAACAGTTACAGGAGATTTCATGCTTCCACTGAATGCATTCTGCAAGAGAAACCCATCCTGCCCAACAGAGGGATACACCTTCTCATTCCCAAAATCAATCTTTCTGGACCCACCAACAGGAGCAAAAATCTCTGGAGAGGTCTGTTTTGAAGAGAATTCATCAACAACCTTTTCAGAGACTGGAGGCTTAAATACTATCACCTCGTCTTCATCCTCCACTTCCACATCCACCTCTGACTTTGGCACAGCATCCATAGACATTAGGCCTTCTTTTGAAATATCTAGTGAGTTAACTTTCACATTAGGTTCCAAATGATCATCAGAAGCCTGAGGCTCAACGCCAAAGGCAAACTTCTTCTTCCTGTCATCAAAATAAATTCCCTCAAGGCCAGCTCGAACAGTATTAGCAAGAGCCTTTCCAGCAGCTATAATCCTCTTTACACGTGCAATCCTCTCTTTTCTGCCTCCATCACCTCCAAAAAATTGCTTCCGTGAAAAATCAAGGATTAGTTGGGCAGGAAGTAAGGGATGGAAACCTCTCAATTCAAAATCCTCAGGTAATGCAAGACGATTAGCAGTCTCACTTTCGTCATACTTGCTCATATTTGAGAAACATGTCTCATCTTCATCTTCATCAATCGAGACACAACCACTAGACAAAAGTTTATTCAAAACCATGATACACTCTTTCCAGAAAAAAGATCTTGCATTCACTTGTTTCTCCTCCAACTCACGGCTAACAGCAAAATCCTGATAACAGGCCAGCCACTCCACAAAAACCATAATTCCAGGTAGCAGATAGCTTAATGAGGGATCAATTAACTGGTTGCACCGCTCAAGGATACATCCCACTAATTCAAATGTTGCAGTAAAAGCATTTTGAAGCAGAACGGAACGTTGTAGAATATCAGCATAAGATTGGTTTTCATTTTCCCTGCTCACATTATGCACAGTAAATATCAGAATCGCAATCATCCTGATAATTGCAAGTCTACATTCAGCAGCATCTGAACCGAAGTTGAACTCCTCTTCTGGCCCGGAGGAAAGAAGTTCCAGTAAGTCATTTTTAACCATAGAGAACACTTCATGAAATATTTCCAGGCTGAGATCACAATAAAAAAAACAAGTGTCAGTAAATGATCATTTTGCAGCAAAAAACCAGTAATATTCTATCTATTCACATCCAACCTTGTGCGCGTGAAGAGAATGCCATTCAGCCTAACAAATTTTGTGATAAATGCTTTGAAGAGTTCGGGCTTATGTGGAGCTCTTTCCTTGACTGTATTAGGTACTAACTTATTCTCCTTCAAAGAAGGCCGTGCCTCTCCTTTGCCTTTTCCTTTGCCAGACACTTTTGAAGGTGACATCTTCACTGCAGGAGTTTTACCATCACCGAGTAGTTGAATGTAATTCTGACGGTTCTGTCAACAAAATGTTAAAAGAAGTTTATGGGCTTCGTTTAGTAACTTAATCCATCATGTAATGTCTCTCAACAAAACATGCGTACACCATTTCCAAACATATCCCAAATTCAATTAAAACTCCATGCAACAAAATGAGCAGTGATAGCTTATACGAGCACAACTAACAGATGCAGTTAATACTTAATAGGTCTGGCGTCTGTCGAGTTCTAAATCAGATTTAAGATGAAAGTTCTGACATGCAGGTTCAATGCAAAATTTAAGCTTCTTTGAACTAGTTTCCTGGTCAAGCACATCCATAGTGAAGAAACGACTATAGTTAGTAATACAAAACATTGAACATAAGATGCAAGTAATTGAACATTATGACACTATAGTAGTTCACACACTGGCTTTACCTTCTCAAACGCAATAATTAAGTTGTCTCTGGCAGTAGCAAAAGGGTTATCCACTGCTAGACTTCGAAAATAGCGATATATTGACAACAGTTCGTCATTTGAATATCCAGCCAGTATAGCTAGCTGAAAATTGCAAAGGACGACATTCAAGTTAGGTGACCAACTGATTCAACCAATTCAAACATGCACAACCAATTCAATATGCACCTGGTGATGGGGATTGCCACTTGAAGGCCATAGTGAGGAAGCTTGCAAATAATAACTTGATGCAGCTGTGAAATCCCGGGCTTTAGGATCCCCTTCTCCATATAAGCTTTTGTAGCGAGCGAGATCTCCCAAATAGATCAAACAACGATGACATGATATCAAGCCTTTTTTCACCTCCGAATGTTTATTTCCATCTTTTGATATTGCGATCTGATTATCCGGATCATCAGCAAAAGATCCCAATGGGAGGCCATACTTTGCTCTTATCTTCAACATTAAATCATGATAAAATCCAGTAGCCTCAGAAAGGAGGATCTTAAACTGAGAACGAATTTTTGTAAGACGATCAGGTCCAGCACGAACTCCACCTTTGCCATTTTGGGATGCAGCTGATCCCACCGAAGCTAACGCTGCATTGAAGAGCGACCTGAGCTCCTCAATCCTCCGATAATGCAATTGCCATAATGCATATTCTATATCATGTTGTTCAGAAAAGGCATAGTCTTCAAGGAGAATGGCTTCATAATTTTCACGCATAATCTGCCATGTGTTTGGATCTGAAGGGATTATGGCCTGTGCAGCTTTCTTTCGTTTGTTCTCCAACTCAACATTCTACAGCAGAATGAAGAAGCGACCACGAGATATTTTTATACCCATGTACAATGTGAGGCTAATGTATAAAGCACCAATTTTAGGAGATAAATACCTTGTTGAATAATCGCTGAACACGCTCTTTTGAAGGATTTTCTTTGTCGTTATCCATCAGCATGGTCATCTTCCATCAAACAAATGCTTACAGAAGTCAAGTCCACACAATTGATCTCCAGCATACATCTCCACAAGAATCTGACTGTGAAGTGACACAGTAAATAAATAAGCAAAGCTCTAACAGCTAATTTCAATGTACATCAATAACACACTTCATTTATCCGCACTTGTCATATGCACATAATAGTATTAAAACTCAATGAGAAAAAGATTGAGGTCATAATTGTCACATTCAAATAATACAACCTTATCTCTAAGCTACTCTCGAAAATTTCATCATACTCTTCACAGCACCAGCTAAATATGTAAGTTACTAAGCCACCAGACCCGATTTTTCAACTGCCAATTATCATCTATGTAATATACTTTAGAGGTCAGCTATAAGTCCCACATGTACACTGTCATAATATATGCCCAGGCGTCAAACTGCCTACCTTTTTTTGTGATCATGAGTTTATCCATAAAATTGATTTTGGATGATAGTATGGATACAAATCGAAATAAAGAAAAAGCATGTCATCACCGATTATCCAATAAAAAATAATACAGGGATGTTAATAAAAGTTTAGAATTCAGCTTCGTAGAGGAATAAATGTTTCAACCAAAAATAATGAGAGTCAAAACCTTGATTGTTGTTTTACACAACTGGATACGAATAAAACACGATAAGAAAACCTTACAAAGCAATCGGCCGACAATCCAGCAAATTCCAAACCTTAAATCATCTGCATTGACCGGGGTACGGAAATTGATAAGTATGGCGCAAAATCAACAAACGAGACATCAAAGATTAACCAACAAGTTTACCAAACTTAAACCCCTAAATTTTACCGACTTCATAAATTTATCCTAACAACAATCATAAAAATACTACGAATGCACAACCACCCTAATCTCCCAACAAGAAACCAAAAATTAAAAGCGAAACTCACCTAAAAAAACAAAAGCAACAGATCTGCAGAAATCCCCAGAAAAACTGCGAAGATTGCCCCCAATTTAAATCTCCTTACAAGCACATACAGAAACCAAAGCTAGGGTTTCTGATTAAGGACTTCGATTTTGGTGGGTTTTCTCTTCTACTTTAGATATAAGGATCTACGGATTTTGTGATGCCATAGAATTGAGGGTAGCAGAAAAAGATATGAATTGGTGTAGAGAAAAGAGGGAGAATTGGGGATGACTTTGATTTTGGAATTTTTTCAGTTTTGAATTTTTTTTCTTAATTTCGGAAAACTTGAAAAATATCGAAGTCTATTTAAGACTTTTTGTATTTGACTTTTTGTATTTTTGGTGGTGCCGTCTTTGCTGCCATGACCAATGTTTTGAGAACCCGTCATCGACTCCGAAAATTATAATTTAATCAAATTAAATGAACTGTTGGATGGACAAGAAATAACATATTAAAAATAGTTTATTATATAACAAACTAAGATAATAATAAGACAATTTTAAAAATAATAGTCCCTTCCTCCCATCAATGAAGTCCTGTTTTTTAAAATTAAACATAGACGGAAGGAGTACAAATTATTTTATTAGTAAACATTCACATTAATGCTTCATCATTCCCATAAAATTTAATTTGGTCCTTCAGATTTCAATGGAGTCATATAAGGTTAAAAATTTTAATTTCGTGCGTCATATTCGTCATCTCCTTTGTCTTACCTTCTTTCTCTGCTGACATGGCTCCTTCGGAGCATTAACTTTGTTACAACATTGAAATATATTTTTTACTTGATTAACTTCTTCCTTCAAGTAAATAATTGTGGCTTATTTGCGGTTTAAAATTTGTGGAAAAGTGGCGAAAAGGAGGACGAATATGCTGACCGAAATTAGGAAGTATAATGAAAGATCGATGACCAATTTGAATGTTATGAAAAATGTGAAGAGACAAATGTGGTAACGGAATTAAGATGTTTAGACTTACATGACTATTAAAAAGTGAATGATCAATGTGAAATGTTGTGGGAAATATGAAGACCAACTTGACTATTTTACTCTTATTTTATTAGAATTCATTGTTACGTATATAATGAAAAACACCTAAACCTTAACAATAATAATAGATATTATAAGAACAATGAAATTATTTTATTAGATTATTTTTAAAAAATTAACCTAAACTTTGTTGTTGTTTGTGTCCTAAAACAAATTCAATTATATTAACAAAAATAAAATAAATAAATAAATAAATAACGGGCAATTTGGATCGCGGAGGAAAACGGAAAGAAATCAAGAAAGGGAGAGGAAATTGTTGGGTTATGAGTCAGTAGATGGTATTCAGCTGATAAGTGGTTAAAATAATATTGGGGGAAATCATAGTAGTACTTTGGAATGAAGATCCCAAAACCCAGCTGATATCAGTAGTGTAGTGTCGATAGGATTAGCTAATGTATAGGCTAGACTTTTCGTAGTTGTTTATCTTTTGTCTAAGTCCTGTACGGGGTAAACTGTTGGACTAATCTTCTGACGAAGTTACTTTCCAGAACCCCACGTCATCAGTGTAATCGCTTGCATTCTTCTGACTTCAGCTATATCTGACCTCAGTAGGAGATACCCCATCAGCTGATAGTTATCAGCAGAAGAACATAATGCAAAGCTTCGGATCCTTCAGCGATCATCGGTGACCCACCAAAGTCTTATCGGCTCGTCAAACGACTCACCGAAGAAGACAGAGACGTCTTGAGTCTCATCAGATCCGACGTAAAAACGACCCAGTCGTATAAGTCATTTCGAAGTTCAGCAGAAGATCATACGAGGATGCGGACTAGTCAACTCTAATCTCTGACACATTCTCACCTACCACAAACCTCGACCAATGAGAAGCAGACAACGCTTTACATGCTCTGACCAACTAAAGCTGCTCTCATTTACAGTGTCAACTGCCCTGCTGCAACAATTCGAACATTATGGTCGTTTTCTTTGGAAGCTTGTGACACGTGGCATCGTCTTCTCCAACGGACATATGCCTGCTCACAACTATAAATAGAGAAGAAATCCGAGCTCCACGCACGGGATTCACAAGGGAAAACGCTCAAGCTCACAAACACTCTAGCAAATTAAAGATCATCCAGCGAAGAACTTGCCTTCATAGAAAATCATTAGTTCTTCTCTCTAGAGTTATCTTTAGATCTCTCTCTTCTCTAGCTAAGCTCATTGCCATATCTATAGCTTAGAAATTCGAAGGAGTTCACTTTTTGTGAATTGTTCTTATTGTAAGAACTCCTTCTTAGTTGGAGATTATCCCCCCCTTTCGAACTTAGGTTTGAATTGTAAAGTCGCTAAGGACTATAACTTAGAAGGGTCTGTCCAGTGTACAGAATCCTTGCTGAGGCTTGCTCAGAATAATCAACAAGTTCTCCTGCCTTGTCAGGACCGTGGACGTAGGATCTTGCGTATCCGAACCACGTTAAATTGCTTGTGTTATTTACTGTTTTATTGCATTGCATACAAACTGGTTTAAAATCATATCTTTGCATAAAACGTATTTATAAAAGCGTACTAGCCAAAATACTTTAACTTGCGAAAACACGTTTTCAAACTGAGACGAATCTACGGGCCCTACACTTATCCGCACAACGTCTCCGACTGAGTTTCAACAACTGACTTAAGTTAGTAGAAGAGCTCAGTAGCTGACACACTTTGACCCGTGATCGAAGGTTAATATCTGGCACTGTTCATCAGTCGCAACCTACAGCTCAGCTGTCCTTCACGTTCTGAGAAAAAGAAATTGTGATCAGGTGTATTTACCCCCCCCTCTACACCTGACTATCGTCTCCGGACCAACAAAAATGAAAGTCTTAGAATAATTACTCATATACCCTTAAGCTTGGTTTCATCCTAGAAACGGAATAGATTCCCTATGTTTCCCTTTTTGATTGTTTGGTTTAAGTAAGGAAATCACTTTGTTTTTCCAATGTAATAAAATCTAATTTATATTTTAATATTATATTATATACAAAATTACAAAAAAAAACTATTAATATAGATAATCCAAATATAGCATAGCAAAATCCAACATTATCCAAAACCCATAAATCCTAAATCGAATAGCCTAACCCAAACAAAAAAAACAACGAATTTAGTTACGAATTCAAAAGAATAAAGCAAGAATTCAAGAACAACCCAAAGGAAGACATAGTCGAGCCCCAATTATAAAAATACCTGAATCAGCGGAGCCTCGACAGCGGTGGAGCGGTGGCAGCGGCATCAGTACTTTGACGACAGACAAAAGGAAGACGAGGAGAAGAGATGAAAATGATAGAGGTGAGGTGGGAGATGGGAGACGAGAGAGAGTGGAGCAGGGGGGGAATATTTTTTTTGGTAAGAAAGAACAAATATTTCGCGTAACGAATAAGGGCATCTCCAGTGGGCACATCCATTTCTAATCTCATTTTGCAGTAACTGTCACATCAAACAGTAATCTCACTCCAACCCACAACTCTAAATTCAATCTCAAAAAGAATATTCACCATGTATTCCTTTTCACATTACTTTTTATACTTTTACATAATATCTATATATTTCTCAATATTAAAAATTAGACCCACAATCAATGATTATATATGAAATATTTATTATTAAATAACTGAAAAAATAATAAACAAATAAAAATAACTAAATACTCGTGCATTAATTATAAGAAAATTACACAACTTGATAAAAGAAATTACAATAAAAAAGATAGATCCGTAAACATTCTTTAGTAGCAAATGAAGATTCAATCCTCGAAATTGGTATACTCCGCCCACAAATGAGCTATTAATGCATTTCGATGTTCATAATGACTTTTTTGATCTCTTATATTATTGTAGCTACGAACATATTCATTCGACGAAAAATTAATATTTGGTTGTGGAGTAGTGTTTGTTTCGTCTTCAATTGGAGCATTAAGGTCACGTTCATCTTCCACGATCATATTGTGTAGAATTATACATACAGACATTATATCGTTTAGACTTCGTTCCTCCAATAACGTGTTGACTATGCTACAATGGATAATTGCTGCTTTAGAACTCCGAATGCACGTTCTACATGTTTTCTGAAGGCTTCTTGTTTCTTTGCAAAAAGCTTATGAGGCAGAGTGCGAGACTGCTGAATCGTTTGCACAATGGTACTCCATTTAGGATATATACCACCGACTAAATGATACCCCATATTATATTATTTTCCTTGAAGTACATAATGAGCAGGGGGAGCAATACCTTCTGCGAGATTATCAAAAAGATGAGAAGAGTCTAACACGTTGATGTCATTTTTTGTTCTTGGCATACTAAAATACGCATGTCATATCCAAAGATCATAACCCGCTACAACTTCGAGAATAAGCGTATGAGTTCTACTACAACCTGCATATGAATCGGCCCATTCGGTAGGACAATTTTGCCACTTCCAGTGCATGCAATCTAAACTGCCTAACATTCCTGGAAATCCACGTTTTCTAGCAATATAGATAAGTCTAGCAATATCATTAGCATTTGGTGTCCTCAAATATTGATAAGAAAATATCTCTATAACTGCGCGACAAAACTTTTTCATGCTTTCAATTACAGTGGACTCACCAATTTCGACATATTCATCTGTAGCATCTGCTGCTCCACCATATGCTAATGTACGACATGCTGCTGTTACTTTTTATAGGGGTGATAAGCCAAGTCTTCCTCTATTATTTGCTCGTTGCTTGAAGTGTTGATCATGTTCAGTCACCGCCTCAACAATGCGAAGGAACAACGAACGGAACATCCTATATCTCCTACGAAACATGGCCTCATTGTACACTAGATTACTAGCGAAATAATCAGCATTTGCTCTAGCATCCACAGCTTCTCGATCACGATTGACGGTAATATGACCTAGAACCGAACCGCCATGTCTTGGATATTGATCTTCCTCATGCATGTAGTGAGCCATCAACATGTTGTTGTTATTGATAAGATTAAACATAGCTTGTTGTTGGCTTACTAATGCTGCTAATATTTCTTCATCATCTGAGGAAGATGATGAATAAGAGACTTGATTTAAATTCATTTTGAGAGAAGAAATCGTGAAGACAGTTGTAGATGGAATTATACAGAAGTCTTAATCATGTTGCACTATATATAGTTGAGATTTTTGTGGATTTGTGTAAGAAATGTGTGAAGAAGTAAAAGTTGTGTCATTAAGTCATATTAATTGATTGGTGTAAGAGGGTTAGAAATCTGTGGAGAAGTAAAAGTAGTATAGTCAAATTATGTAATTGATGGTGAATGTGTATAAGTGATGTGTTGAGAAGTAAATAAAGTTGTATAGTCAAATCATATAATGTATAGTGGATTTGTGTAAGAAATGTGTGGAGAAGTAAAAGTTGTATCGTCAAATCATATTAATTGATGGCGTAAGAGGGTAAGAAATATATGGAGAAGTAAAAGTAGAATAGTTAAATCATAAAATTGATGGTGAATGTGTGTAAGTGATGTGTTGAGAAGCAAATAAAGTTGTATAATCAAATCATATAATGGATAGTGGATTTGTGTAAGAAATGTGTGGAGAAGTAAAGGTGTATCGTCAAATCATATTAATTGATGGTGTAAGAGGGTAAGAAATATGTGGAGAAGTAAAAGTAGTATAGTGAAATCATAAAATTGATGGTGAATGTGTGTAAGTGATGTGTTGAGAAGTAAATAAAGTTGTATAGTCAAATCATATAATGGATAGTGGATTTGTGTAAGAAATGTGTGGAGAAGTAAAAGTTGTATCGTCAAATCATATTAATCGATGGTGTGAGAGGGTAAGAAATATGTGGAGGAGTAAAAGTAGTATAGTTAAATCATAAAATTGATGGTGCATGTGTGTAACTGATGTGTTGAGAAGTAAATAAAGTTGTATAGTCAAATCATATAATGGATAGTGGATTTGTATAAGAAATGTGTGGAGAAATAAAAGTAGTGTCGTCAAATCATATAATGGATAGTGAATTTGTATATGAAATGTGTGGATTTGTGTAAAAAATATGTATAAATAGAGATGTGTGGATTGTTGTATTCATTAATAAACTTAAAACCTTTGAGAGCTTCTAACAATACTATTCGAAAATGTCTATTTGTGCTTCGAGTTATTCTCAGTCCGATGATGTCCTCTTATGCCAAGTTTATATGGCGATTTCTCAAGATCCAATAGTATGAGTGTATCAATCATTCGATCGTTTGTGGTCTCGTATAGAAGAGAGTTACAACAGCTCAAAAATACTTGGTTCGGATCAATGCTCAGACAGATCTCTACAGGCTAGAATGCATACCATTGAGAAAGCCATCAAGAAATTCCACGGGTGCGTACGAGCTATTGAAAGGAGGAATCAAAGTGGTGCTTCACATGAAGATATTGTGAGTATTACTACCTCCGTCCCGCTATTTCTGGCACACTTTCCCAAAATGGACGCCTCGCTATTTCTGACACACTTCCTAATTTGGAAATAACTATCATCTCTCTCATACTTTATCATCTTATCTCTCCCACTTTTTCTTACTTTATCATCTTCTCTCTCTTACTTTATCATCTTCTCTTTTTTACTTTATCATCTACTCTCACCCATTTTATCTCTCATATTTTTATCATCTACCCATATCTCATTCTTAATCATCTACTTTCTTAATTTTCGTGCCCAAATCAAGTGTGTCGGAAATAGCGGGACGGAGGTAGTATTATTTTTATTTAAAAAATGGTAATAATTTTATAAATTGATTATTAATATATTTGTATTTTTTTTATAACTATTTGTAGATGACACATGCCAAACTGTTGTACTCGCAAAATGAAAGAGTAAATCGAGCTGGAAATTCGATCACGTGTGGAACATTATGAAGGATTTTGAAAAATTTCAAGATGGTGAAAAAAGCCTTAGATAAGCGAGAAATAAACGTTTTTTTTCCGAATCTGATAATCCGACTTCTGATTCAGCACAAAGTTTCTCTTCGGTTCCTTTGAACTTAGATGATTATTAGAGTAATGATTTTGGTGATTCTCCATTGTCCCGCCTTATTGAGGTGAAGAAAGTCAAATCGAAATCGAGGAAAGATGAGTCTTCATTAATGTTCATTACCACGCTCAAAGAAGAAAGTAAAAAAATTAGGGAGATTATGGATGCAACAAATGCAAAAATTGGTCAACTTTACGATCTTAAAGAATTGAAGGAAGAAAACAAAATTCTCGTTATAAACTTGGAGACCATAGCAAACCCACGATATCAACAATGTTCGAGCTCAACAAGAACATACTTATGCAAAAAGAGATCAACAATATGGTCAAGGAGATCCTTCTGCAACTGATTCATTTGCTCCTTATTTTTCTAACTTGGGAGGAACAAATTCCGATTTACCACCTTATTATTAGATTATTACATTATGGTAGTATTGTATCTTTTCTAATATTATTGTAGTAGGGTTTCCTTTTATCGTCTATGTACTCAATTTCCTATTAGTTTCTATTATTATGGTTATTTTTAATGCAATTTCATTGTTTTGACCATGTTCTTTATTATTCATACATTCTTTATTACTCTCTCCATCCCATAGAAAGTGTCTCGTTTTCCTTTTTGGGTTGTCTTATAGAAAGTGTCATGTTTCTAAAAAAATAATGTGTAGACCAAAATTAACAACCCAAAAGTCAAACAACACACACCACACAATACAAGTTTCTTAATCTCCGTGCCCCATAGAAAAATAACACTTTCTAAGGGACGGAGAGAGTATTAAAATGGGCTCAAAGTATTTATTTTTAAAATGGGCATAAAATATTTAAAATCCATAAAAATAAAAATAAAACCTAATAAAACAATTTTATCTTCTTGTTTGGGCGGTGTGAAACATATCGTCATCTTCACCTTCTCCATTTTAGCACAAAATCTTCTTCTACATTAGCACAAAACCTCTTCACCTTCACCATAAAAAAGTTGAAATCATGGCAAAACAAATTGAAAATATCAAAGAAGTTGAGGATTATTGTGCAATTTAAATCTCCAAGTGGAATTTGCAGATTGCTTCAGTGGATCACCATTTTTGCACTTGGAAGAGAGAGAAAATTATGTTTTCACCATTTTGCAGATGCGTTTCAAGTTCGATTGGGGGATGAATTCTTACTACATACACCATTATGCAGCCGGTTGGAGATGGCCTAAGAGGGGGAAAGGGAAATGAAATCTGAGGGAGAAGGGAGGGAATGAAAGTAGCTTTGACCAAAATTTTGGATTCTTCATAGTGGGGGGATCAATTTTCGAAAAGAAAAGGAACCAAACACTATCTAAAGAAGTCGAATATGCTATTTCCCTTTTCGTTTCCTGATTCCCCCAATCAAAGAGCCCCTTAGTTGTATTTGTTGCAACTTACACGTTATGTCTTCAAATGTACAGGTAGAAATTTTAACTTCAATTACATTTAGAGCTGGTTTTTTCTTTTGGTTAACTATGTCACTTTTTTGGGTTAGACCCGATTGTCATATTCAGGTTACATTCAAAACGATTTTTGTTTTCTCTAGACAATAAAATTAGGCAGCATTTAATATAATTAAAATAAAATCATATATATATATATATAATTTAATTGTTTTGTAAAATCATAAGATGTTCTAATGAAGACTGCTCATATTTGAAAATTATACGAAAAACTAAATATTTTTTCCCTTCCATTATAAAGTGACTCGTATTAGTTTTTTGACTATGCAACTAAAGGGTCTTAATAATATTCTAATGTAATATAGTGGACAACAATACTTTAACACTGTTTTTGCATATACATGTGAAGTCTCATAAATCAAAATCATATACAATTTGAAATTAACTTATGTTATACCTAAACCTTACACTATACAATTTACTTCGGTTTAGAAATTTCCGCATTCATTCGGAATACTCATATTTAGACATGCTCATTTTCAAATTGAAACCGGCTCAAATCGGGTTTCAAATCGGAACAAGTGCAAACTTAAACCTTATGGAACAGTAAATTATCGTTTTTTATTTGGTTTAGGCTTGTTTCTTTTCAAACCGACTGTCGGTTCCAAATCGAAAGAAATCGACTGTTTCACCTATTGAAAATGTGACCTCTCAAACGAATTGGATAAAAAGAGTTCAAAATTAAAAAACGTTGTCGATGATCTAATTCTTCTAGTTTTCAATTATATTTAACATATACTTTTCATTTAGATAAAAAATCATAACAATTTTGATATTTTAAAGTGGTGAAACCTTAGAATATTAAATGTTGTTTAATAATTGATATCACACATAGAATTGACAACAAGAACATAAATTTCATCGATTACGGTGATACTGTGAATCGACAACGAAAGTTTTTAAATATATTTTATATTTATATAATTTTGTTTATAATTGACTTGACTTGTTTCGAATTCAAAAATGCATTTTTATTTTATTTTTACAATGAATTTAAATTAGTTTAATAAATAAAAATTGTGAAATTGGTAAATTGAACCGGAATCGAAATCGGCGGTTTCAAACCGAAACCACAAACCGTCTAAGGATGGTTCGAGTTCGGTTTTAGACCGTCTGTTCAAATCGTAACCGAAATCGGGAATGGGGATGTCTACTCACATTTCATAAGTTTGAAAATGATAGCGTTCCTCTAGAATGCTCCAAACCCTATCGTATTTGTAATTAGCGGAGGGTGGAGGAGATGAAAATAGAGAAGAAAGGAGATGCGGAGAGAGGATATAGGAGAATGATATCGATTAGGGGTGGTAAAGTAGCGGGCCAGGGCACCGGGCTTTTACAACTTTACTGTGCCGGGCTGGCCCGAAAATCCTTTGGGCCTAAAAGATTTGAAGCCTGCCACAGCCCCGGGCTTTTGAGCGGGCATATTTAGCTCGTATAATTCATTTTTTTTAATTAAGTGGAGAGTCGAGCCAAAAATCAAAAATCAAAAGTACTTAAGAGGCGACTATGATTTGGCCAACTAGGAAAGAATTACCGAACTAGGAAGAAGCGGAGGCGACTGAAGTCACAAACGGGAGCTTCTGTTCTGGTCTGGTCTAAGGTCTTGGACTCTTTAACAGTTGGGCCAAATTCATTTAACAACTCAAAATCAGAAATGATAACTCATTAAGATAATATAATGATAATTATTAATGATAATTTATGATTTAAATTTATTATTAATAAAAAAAAAAGCTCCTAGATGGATAATTGGATTTTATGGATCTGAATGTATAAGAGAATATGTGAGTATATTTTGTCTAGATTATGGGCCGATTCGATCTCACATGGAATCGACTCCACAAATTATTTCTACAACACATTTTTCTTAATTCACCTAGAGAAAGTTTCGACATACTATTAATAATCATAAAATTTAATCAATATAACATAGTTCTGTTTTGGGCTTTAAATTCTAAATAAGCTGGCCCAAATCAAACTCATCACAATATAAATCTAAATGTCTCATTCATAAACGAAACGGTTGCAAAACCCTAATTCCTCCCACTCCAATTTCTGCAGCGAGCTTTTTAATATACCAAAATCTACAGTTTTCCGCGGTAAGAATTTATAAGGCATGCAGCGGAATTTATCTTTTTTCCTTTTAAATCCGTGTAGGAAGGTTTACTCAGTTCGTTATAGCATATCCAATGCATTCCCCTATATTAAAGTTACCGTATCCCAATTTTAGTGCGGAAACAGTATTTCGTCTCCAAAGCTATTCCCCTATATTTTCCCGTAAAAATGAATATTCCTTAATATTCTCTTTTTATGCTCTTATAAATCAAATTAAAATACAAATATATAATATCATTAATTATAACTTAATGATATAATATTTTTAATTGTAATTTAATTATATAATTAAGTTAGGCAGTAAAAGTTTATAATTTTTGAAATGTTTGTGATGGAACGTTGTGATGAAGAAATAATGTGATGAAAGATTAGTTAAAGAGCTTTAATATATAGTGGTTTCAATCACTAAAAGCATACTCCATGTGCATTAAATCTTGTCCCTCTATTTCAATTCAAAAAGTAAAAAGAGATCTTGGTCTTTGGTTTCAATCAATTAAACCACAATTCATGTGCATTAAATCTTGTCCTTTTATTTCAATTCAAAAAGTAAAAAGAAATCTTGAACAAAATTATCTAGATTTATTCTAAACAAAATTAATTTCAATTAATGTTATATTAATTATCTAGATTTATTCTAAACAAAACTAATTAATACTCTCTCCGTCCCACTCATCTTGACGCATTTCTTTTCGGCACGGGAATTAAGACAGTGGATGATAAAGTATGAGAGAGAGGGATAAAGTAGGAGAGATAAATGAAAAAGTAGAAAGATAAATTATTTCTTTTTTTGGAAACGCGTCAAGATGGGTGGGACGTCCCGAAAAGGAATACGCGTCAAGATGGGTGGGACGGAGCCACGGAGGGAGTAATTAATTTATTCTAATTTAAAAACCATTATTAATCCTAAGCCTACATATAAATACCCTCCACTCACCTCTCTGGCTCTCTCATCCGCCGTCTCACCCCTCTCGCTCTCTCTCATCTCTCATCAAGCTCTCCCTCTCTCGCTCGTCTCTCATCAAACTCTTAATCGTGTACATCATAGCAACCTCTACACTCAAACACTCCAACACAAACACAAACCCAAGCAATACCGATCGAAGTTGAGACTACTGCAGCGAGACCAAAACACGAGACAGAAAAGCTGATTCGCCAACCCCAAGTCGCGAGATTGGGGCCACGGAACAATCTCGGTTCTTCAATTCCGGTGAAGATCGCGGGAATCTCCGGTGGGGGTAAGTATTTTCATGAGATCAATTTTGTATTTGGTGTGTAGATCTCAATTTCATGTTTTACGAAGCTCTTGATTTTGTGTTTTGATTTCACAGTTTTGTAACAGAAAACTGAATTGTGCCAATTTTGTAACTTTTTTCACATTAATTTTTTTTTAAAAAAGGGATAGGGGAGAGATAAATCCTCCCCCAAATGTATGGGAAAAGTCTGGCCTCCCATATAATATGGGAGGGTTTTGAGCAGCATTGGGGAAGAAACAGTAAAAAAAAATAGGGGATTCCCCAATTTTTGTGTAGCTTTGGAGATGGTCTTACTGGGTTCAGTTTGTAGAACTAATTGTTTTTAGTTTTTTCTTTGAGCAATTATTAGTTTGAACTAGGAAGAAGATGGGGCGGGCATACAAAATGAAGGGGCAGAAAAGGAAGAAGAAAGAGGAGAAATACGATAAAGAAGATGAAGAACCGAAGCAGTTAGTTGACAATGACACCCCGCAGCTTTCCAAGAAAGTGAAGACGGATGGCTCCGGTTCGGGAAAGGAGGAGAAATTGGAGAATGTGGTTGATGATATGCCTGGAATTCCGATTGTTCTGGCGGATACAACGGTGAATAAGCCGAATGTTATCTTTGTTCTCGAAAAGGCCTCTTTGGAAATCGCCCAAGTTGGGAAGGTTTGTGTGTGAGAGAAGGATTGGAAATTTACTTTTATGTGTGTTTTGATGACAAAGAACATCATTTGAAGTTTCGTGGTTGTTTTTGTGGCAGACCTATCAGCTTTTGAGTTCCGACGAGCACAAAAATTACCTGGAGAGGCAAAAAAAGAACCCTGCAGATTATCGGCCTGATATTGCTTTTCAGGTTTTATCCATGTTCACTAATTTCTTAATAGTGTTTTTGTTTTAAGATACTAATGTAGTTGTTTGAACTGAGAGCTGGATGATTTGATTGCATATCATTTATAAGGAAAGAGTTGGCACCTGATTGATGATAGATTTTAGGGGACTTATTTGTATTTGAGTGCCTTTGGCTTTGAAGATTAGATATTCCCATGAAGCTCGGATCTTGTAGCTCTCTACCTAAGTAATGTTTGTATAAGAATACAAATGAAGTCCTGCATTTGCTTTAATGTGTTAAATCGTTAATTTTTACTATGTGTTCTCTGAGAACTGATAGATTCCAGGAGTTTCAGTGGTTAGAGATTTTGATTATTGAATGCCAACCTAGAACTGATTTCCTTTCACTAACAACTCATATGCATAACTTGGTTTGCCTTCTGGTTAAATATGCTCTCAATTGTCAGTTTCTCAGGTTTAGGGATATTTACTCATTTTCTAACGCTCTCAACATATTGACATTTTTAGGCAATTCTAACAATTTTAGATAGCCGTGTGAATAAAAGTGGGAGGTTGAAAGCTTTATATGTGAAGACGCAGCAAAATCTACTTATAGAGATAAATCCCACTACACGTATTCCGAGGACGTATAAGAGGTTTGCTGGTATCATGGGTGAGTATGGCTGATTAAAGAAGCACAATTTGTATATATTCATCCAACGAATTATTGTTCATGGTCCTTCTAATTGCTCTTATCATTTTTTTACTTTTTTTGCAGTACAATTGTTGCAAAACATGTACATTAAAGCAAATGGTAAGGGTGAAAAGCTTTTGCGCCTTATCAAGAACCCCGTGACCCAGTATTTACCTGTAAACAGTCGTAAAATAGGTGAACCAAATTTCCTATGTTTGGTTTGTTTATATAATGATGGTACTACTACCTTACTAAGTTCCAAGTGGTTTTGTTTGACATCAGGTTTCTCGCATAGTTCAGAAAAATTGGTTGATATGTACAACTACGTCGGTACTATCAACAACGAATTGGATCTAATTTTTGTGGTATGTTACAAATATTCCTATTTACTTTTTCCTATTGTTTTTATTCCATTTTAGTTGCATGTAATATTCATTTAGCCAAAGTTTATCGACATCCTTCTATTGTGTATTGCCAGGTAGGCGCACTTGAACAAAATTATCTAGATTTATTCTAAACAAAATTAATTTCAATTAATGTTATATTAATTATCTAGATTTATTCTAAACAAAACTAATTAATACTCTCTCCGTCCCACTCATCTTGACGCATTTCTTTTCGGCACGGGAATTAAGACAGTGGATGATAAAGTATGAGAGAGAGGGATAAAGTAGGAGAGATAAATGAAAAAGTAGAAAGATAAATTATTTCTTTTTTTGGAAACGCGTCAAGATGGGTGGGACGTCCCGAAAAGGAATACGCGTCAAGATGGGTGGGACGGAGCCACGGAGGGAGTAATTAATTTATTCTAATTTAAAAACCATTATTAATCCTAAGCCTACATATAAATACCCTCCACTCACCTCTCTGGCTCTCTCATCCGCCGTCTCACCCCTCTCGCTCTCTCTCATCTCTCATCAAGCTCTCCCTCTCTCGCTCGTCTCTCATCAAACTCTTAATCGTGTACATCATAGCAACCTCTACACTCAAACACTCCAACACAAACACAAACCCAAGCAATACCGATCGAAGTTGAGACTACTGCAGCGAGACCAAAACACGAGACAGAAAAGCTGATTCGCCAACCCCAAGTCGCGAGATTGGGGCCACGGAACAATCTCGGTTCTTCAATTCCGGTGAAGATCGCGGGAATCTCCGGTGGGGGTAAGTATTTTCATGAGATCAATTTTGTATTTGGTGTGTAGATCTCAATTTCATGTTTTACGAAGCTCTTGATTTTGTGTTTTGATTTCACAGTTTTGTAACAGAAAACTGAATTGTGCCAATTTTGTAACTTTTTTCACATTAATTTTTTTTTAAAAAAGGGATAGGGGAGAGATAAATCCTCCCCCAAATGTATGGGAAAAGTCTGGCCTCCCATATAATATGGGAGGGTTTTGAGCAGCATTGGGGAAGAAACAGTAAAAAAAAATAGGGGATTCCCCAATTTTTGTGTAGCTTTGGAGATGGTCTTACTGGGTTCAGTTTGTAGAACTAATTGTTTTTAGTTTTTTCTTTGAGCAATTATTAGTTTGAACTAGGAAGAAGATGGGGCGGGCATACAAAATGAAGGGGCAGAAAAGGAAGAAGAAAGAGGAGAAATACGATAAAGAAGATGAAGAACCGAAGCAGTTAGTTGACAATGACACCCCGCAGCTTTCCAAGAAAGTGAAGACGGATGGCTCCGGTTCGGGAAAGGAGGAGAAATTGGAGAATGTGGTTGATGATATGCCTGGAATTCCGATTGTTCTGGCGGATACAACGGTGAATAAGCCGAATGTTATCTTTGTTCTCGAAAAGGCCTCTTTGGAAATCGCCCAAGTTGGGAAGGTTTGTGTGTGAGAGAAGGATTGGAAATTTACTTTTATGTGTGTTTTGATGACAAAGAACATCATTTGAAGTTTCGTGGTTGTTTTTGTGGCAGACCTATCAGCTTTTGAGTTCCGACGAGCACAAAAATTACCTGGAGAGGCAAAAAAAGAACCCTGCAGATTATCGGCCTGATATTGCTTTTCAGGTTTTATCCATGTTCACTAATTTCTTAATAGTGTTTTTGTTTTAAGATACTAATGTAGTTGTTTGAACTGAGAGCTGGATGATTTGATTGCATATCATTTATAAGGAAAGAGTTGGCACCTGATTGATGATAGATTTTAGGGGACTTATTTGTATTTGAGTGCCTTTGGCTTTGAAGATTAGATATTCCCATGAAGCTCGGATCTTGTAGCTCTCTACCTAAGTAATGTTTGTATAAGAATACAAATGAAGTCCTGCATTTGCTTTAATGTGTTAAATCGTTAATTTTTACTATGTGTTCTCTGAGAACTGATAGATTCCAGGAGTTTCAGTGGTTAGAGATTTTGATTATTGAATGCCAACCTAGAACTGATTTCCTTTCACTAACAACTCATATGCATAACTTGGTTTGCCTTCTGGTTAAATATGCTCTCAATTGTCAGTTTCTCAGGTTTAGGGATATTTACTCATTTTCTAACGCTCTCAACATATTGACATTTTTAGGCAATTCTAACAATTTTAGATAGCCGTGTGAATAAAAGTGGGAGGTTGAAAGCTTTATATGTGAAGACGCAGCAAAATCTACTTATAGAGATAAATCCCACTACACGTATTCCGAGGACGTATAAGAGGTTTGCTGGTATCATGGGTGAGTATGGCTGATTAAAGAAGCACAATTTGTATATATTCATCCAACGAATTATTGTTCATGGTCCTTCTAATTGCTCTTATCATTTTTTTACTTTTTTTGCAGTACAATTGTTGCAAAACATGTACATTAAAGCAAATGGTAAGGGTGAAAAGCTTTTGCGCCTTATCAAGAACCCCGTGACCCAGTATTTACCTGTAAACAGTCGTAAAATAGGTGAACCAAATTTCCTATGTTTGGTTTGTTTATATAATGATGGTACTACTACCTTACTAAGTTCCAAGTGGTTTTGTTTGACATCAGGTTTCTCGCATAGTTCAGAAAAATTGGTTGATATGTACAACTACGTCGGTACTATCAACAACGAATTGGATCTAATTTTTGTGGTATGTTACAAATATTCCTATTTACTTTTTCCTATTGTTTTTATTCCATTTTAGTTGCATGTAATATTCATTTAGCCAAAGTTTATCGACATCCTTCTATTGTGTATTGCCAGGTAGGCGCAATGTCCCATGGGAAAATTGATGAAGATTACGTTGAAGATTATCTTTCAAGTAAGCAAATCTTTTTTATCTTTAGTATCCTTCAAATATGCAACTCAACTCAGTGCTATAACGTCCTACACACCTCTATGCCCTGTAGGATCATAGAGTTAAAAGTGCTTGAATCATATACCCTATTTTATTGGCTTTATTTTCGATTCTTGTCTCTGTTTGTATTCTGACGCTATTGGTTCCTGCCTGCAAGTCTCTGAATATCCATTGAGTGCTGCATACTGCATTTCGATAATTACAACAGCCCTGGAGCGAAAGTTCAAGATCTTGTAATTTGTAGCCAGATCCCAAATCTATATGCATTTCCAAGCAGCGGCTCTATCATTCTTGGGAAGGGTTGCAGTCGCCGTGTTGCCTAATTTATTTTAAATTTTGAACGTTGATTGTGATATAGATTTTCTCAAGTTGTATTGTGCATTAAGGCCATTTGGATAGTTCTAAAGCAATTCTGGTTGTTGTTGCTTCACTTTTTGGTTAGTTAAGCCTCTCTTAAGTTGTTTCTTCCGCCATTACCAACTTGATAGTATTTTTGAAGATAATGAACAATTTGTGGCGGCGATTCTGAATTAACGTCGGTAGCGATTGGGATAAAGTACAGAGACGGAGTTGTGTTAGCCGCCCCCGGCGATATGGCCGGTCGGAAAACACTCGGAGTGATTTTGAGGAGATGATGCGCCATCTCGATCTACTCATGTAATTAGAGTCCCACTCGGTTTTCTTTTTTACATTCATAAATATTTAATAAAATCAAAGCTCGTTGTGTGTTCTCTACGGATATAGTATAGTTTTTGCAGCAACTTAAATTAATACACACCACAACGCAAATAAACTAAGAAGAAAACATAGAGAATTTACACAACATAATTTTATTCTAGAAACTGAAGAAAAATGAGATTAATTCTAGGGACTTTGATTGCCTTTAATTTGAGTTTCGGCTTCTTAATAGTATTTTGTTGCACAAGTTTTTATTAGTAGTAGTCTTCACATCATAGCCTTCATAATAAATTTAATACAGCTACTTTTGAAATTCTTATATTTAGAAATTATCTATGCACTTTGTTTCATAGATCTTGTCTCATTTTTCCTAATTGAAAGTGTCCTATAAATTTTGCCTTGTTTCCTAAAATGATAAAATCTTGTGGCTAGGATTCACAAATGATTTTAGGGACCCACCACTTTACACACAACAACTATCCTTATTAATCGTATCCAAAATAAATGAGACAATATCTATGGGACGAATAAGAAACTAACAAACTAAATGAGACAATATCCCATTATTTTCATTTGATTTCTTTTTGACACAAAGACTAAGAAACTAGACTAAGAAACTAACACAGTTTTCGAGGAATGATTATTATGAATGAATGAGAATTCATTCGATTTCTGTTAGTGCATTGTTAATGCAATTGATTTTTTTTTTCATATTATAATTGAATAAATAATTTAAAATTTCCAAAAAATTAAGAATCATAAATTTCTGAGCTCGGACTTCGGAGTGGAACGAAATCGTGAAAGAGAATGACTTTTAGAGAGAGTATAAAATATGGAGTATGTAGTGAGTAAGGAGGTTCCATTTATGTTTTAAGATTAATAATTATTTTTTTTTACATTTTTGGAAATAAGACATAAATAATGGGACAATCCAATTTAAAAAAAATAAGATATAAATAAAGGGAAAGGAGCGAGTATATAATTTGAATTGAAAATTTATTAGAATAGTGCATTTTTTTTTAAATTATGTGTCTGAATCTTCTGAACTATCACTACGCCGGGCTAATTGGGCCAGAACTTGTTTTGAGTATTTTTTAAGTTTTGAGCCCAAATTCAGTTAATTAGGGGATGATTGAGGGCTGATCATTCAGGCCCATTTTAACAGTTCTATAAAATATTATTTATTTATATTATTGTACACCACTAAGTTCTTGTGCTATTATCCTATTTAATTATTCTGTGTTGTCCCTCATTTGGATTGAGGTGCTTTAGTTGTTTTTAATTAACGAAATAATTTATACAGTAAAGCAAAAGATAAGGGATCCGGTGGAACATATGAAGTCCCTAATGGGATTGTTAGGGACAACATATTTGCCTTTAAGGGCTGGCACCATTACAAGTAATATTATCAATTTTCTATTTTGATATCAAAGCATAACAATAACATTATCATTTGTTATTTTGTCTCATATCGATTTGGTATCAGACTTGCTATCTGTATATAATTGTGTTTATACATAGCTTTTAAGAGATGTGTAACTCAATTTATCATGCGTAGACACCGATGAGCCCAATTTATCATCATCCGCTAAAAGTAGAGCTAAAATACAATAAAATTAAACTCATCGTGCATGTAGCATAATAATTCAAAGAAACAAAGACAAGAACAAGAAAAACATTTTAGGAACAAACCGCGCTGGCAAAAAGATTTTGCTGGTGGCCCTAAGATTGCCATTTTTGTTTATGTTTCCGAATACTTCATTATAATAATAAAAAAAGCCAAAAAATAAAATAGAAATAGAAATAGTATAATTAGAAGCTCAGACACATTTTTAAATTATTTAATCTGAATTCTTACAATTAAGTAATTTGGTTGGTTGTGTTGGAAGACATGGACACCTCATGGAAGGGTGTTAGGCATGTTGATGAGGGAAAGCCACCCACAATAACCGGCAACATTCATGATGTTCAAAACTCGTAACCAAACAAACGAATCCTTCGTTTTCATGACCAAATCCTTCGTTGGAATTGGAGTTTTGGATCATACCCTTCATATCCACATACATTTCTCTCTTTTATTTATTATTTTTCTTTTTTACTACGAAGTGAAACTCATACTCGATATCTAACAAACTTCAAACGGACAATTCAAGCTAAACAAGTCAGTTTTTCGTTTATTTTCACATTTATTCGTGAAATAATTAATATTCCATATTTATTTTTAATAGATATAATGGGCATCGGCAGGAATTTAATTTTTGAGTGGGCAACGCCAACGTGCAACTTATTGTCTTTTTCCTAAAGAGAGATTAAAATATTGTTTTTTTTAGTTTATTTTAATGGACTGTTTAACTTTTTTTTAGTTGATAGAGATCTGTCGGTTTCTCTCATTTTGATTTATGTTTATTGTATCAATATGCTGAAATTTATTTTGTATATCTGTTACCTCTTACCACAATATATAGAATCATAAACCAAGTATTCTTTTAGAAGACCTACACATTGATTAGTTAGAAGGACAATATGGACTTCACCCCGTTTCACAAAATAGCTTAAATAAGTGAATGTTATATGCATTCATGACATTAATAATTAAATTAGATAAATTATATGTGTTTGGATTGATAATAGTTTATACAAAATAATACATAATAGATAATAAATATAGTTTGAAAATTATACGAATCAGGATTTGATAGAAGGATCTATACATAAGCTCCGAATAAACTATATTAAAAAGAGATTATGGAAGCTTTGTATAAATTCCCTCAAACATGCATAAACACTAATTTTCAACATAACCTAGTTATTCATAAGCTTTTTCAAACGGGCCTTAATATGATTTGGACATACAAAACGATATCTTTCCATGACATACAAATAAAAATGAGAAATCTAAAAAATGTCAACTTGTTAGTAACAAAAATCAAAATAATGTAGTTATTAAATATCATAACTGGTAATTTGCATGTTCTAAATCTGGATATAAAGAAATGCAGATTAGTTGTATGGAGGATGAACTTCCCACTTATGTTGTATTACCAAATTACACTATTTAACTTAACAATCCTATTTAACTTAACAATCCCAAGTTTGGTTGGAAGCAATATTCTTTCTGCAATTATCATTATTTTAAGATACGGTTGTTACTTAAAAATGGGTTTTCATTATAAAATAAAAGCATGATATTATATATATTAAAAGTAGATTTCATGCACAAAGCATATCTCTTAAAGAAAACTGCAGTGGCTGGAGGTTCAATGCATCTCATCAGTTAAACTTTGTTTATTTATTTAACAAATCAGTTCAACAGCTCATTCGAACATCGTTATTGAGAGAGAGAGAGAGAGAGGGAGAGTTGCAAATTGATCAAATAATTACACGCTTGTAGTATTAGTTTGTATCATTATTTTGTATTTTGACTTAATTATATTGAAATAAAATAAAAGCTGACTTTAACACAATTACAAGGACAAAAAAAATTCAAAAAGTTAAACTCGATTACCTTTGACTTTTTAAAACTTAATTCCACATTTCTTCTTTATCCCCATTTTCTCAGTACTTAATTTTTATCGTAAAAGTAATTGGTATTATTTTTTCTCTTTGAAGGGAATATAGTTGGGGAAAATAAAAGGCCATATTTATAACATCTATTCTCAAATTTATCTCCCAATGCCAATGTTTCATAATTGTGTATCTTTTTCAATTACATAAACACCTAAATCAATGAAATTTTTTTAAAAATTCGAAATTGTTACCAAAATGCGTATGCATACGATCTAAAAGCTCACATCATTTATAATTGTATGTTAATCACGATACTTCAAGACATCTTACCTCTTGTCTTTTCTCCTTGTCCGAATTCAAACTTGTAGATCAAAATCAAATAAAGAAATAAAAGAAGAGAAAAATTGAATACAATCATTTTATGGCCATGTTAGACGATCTAGCTATGGGCCCTTTTGACTGATAAGTAAACTCCGTCAATGAATTTGTCTTGTTAACATGATTGTTATTGTTGTAATAAATGTCAAAAAATAATGCACTAGAAATAGTGGAAATGTGAATGGAACTAAGCATTCATTTTAACTCATCATTATGCCAAATTACATTGGTAATGGATTTCTAGATGGCCAAATCTAAATCATCTAACTTTATTCAACAAACTTCATTATTCCATAAAAAATATTCCTTCCGTCTTGTTAACACTGTCTTCTTTTCCAATTGAGTTGTCCCATTATAATTTTGTCATTCTTAAAATAAATACTAGCTAATTGATCAAAAGCAATTTAAACAAATAGACGTCACTGTTGTAAACACTATTAACAACTTCTTTAATCTACGTTTCCAAAAGTAATGAGACAACAACAGCGTGATTGAGGCAGTAGCCTTTTATTTTTTATTTTTTAGGAAAAATAATGAATTTACACATATATTAAATTTTTGTCCTGTGTAACATGAACAATTGTCATCTACTATCTTATCATCTTATCAAAAAAAAATAATAATAAATGTGTTTCACATGTCCCTATTTCTATCACCTCATTTACTTTTGACCAATGACACATGTATTTAACATTAGTGGAAATATGCACTGGGGCCAAAATGAAAAAAAAAACACAAATATAACCTAAAACTTAAACAAAATACAAAAGTAGCCATTTTGTCTTTATTCGACGGGGCCGATGGGAGGGCCGATGGAAGGCCGATGGCCCTTCATATTTTTTTTATTATTTTTTCACTAAGGGCCGATGGTCCTCTCCTCCTTCATTTTTTTTTTTCCTTTCTTCTCTGAGCCCATCGGCCCTACTTCATTTAATTTTTTTTTCTTCACTGAGGCCCTCCTTCATTATTTTTTTTCTTTCTTCTTTGAGGGCCATCGGTCCTCCTTCATAATTTTTTTTTTTTTAAATTTGAGGGCCATGTTTTTTTAATACACATGAAGGCCGATGCCCTTTCAAATTTTTTTTTTTTTTAAATTTTTTATGGAGGGCCTATGAACTCCATCGGCCCCCATCGGCCCTACGCCGTATAAAGACAAAATGACTATATTTGTGTTTTGTTTTAGTAGTGGGCTATAATTGTATATATATATCTACTGTTTGGCTACAGTAAAAAAAGCCCCTTAACATTATATGTCTAATGTTGTATTACGATAATCTCTTCAAATTATTGGCAACACAATAAACCAATGATAAAAAGCGACGAAAAAAATGTGTAAAAGTCACAATTTTTTTTTAAAATAAATTCATATCACATTTAAAGATCTGACATTTAATTTTTTAACTACAAATTCATCAATCCAAAAATGTGAATAGAAACACCACCACCCCTCCAAACAATAAAAAAATTACAGGCTACTGCACAAGGAGCGTGGTTTACTCAGTGCGCATCGAAGACAGCGGCTGCGGGTTCCATGAATCAAAAAAAAAAAAATTAGGGAGAGAGAAAAATTACCCAGTGACAAGTAGTACTATTATTTAGTTCTCTTGAATTCTATATAGTATAGATACAAAAAATGTACAAGCCCACGTTCAAAGATTTGTTTCCCACCATTCTTTATTCTTTCTAATCTGTATTGCTTGCCTAGCAGTTCAATACCAAGCTGGAAAAACTGAAGAAAATCTTTGGTTAGAGATCTGGTCAGATCTTGCTTTGTGGCTTGTGGATTTTTGCTTCAATACAAAGCTCTCCTTTCCTTTCCCATTTTTACCTTCCTCAGCTCAAACAAAAGACCAGACACACAAACATCATACAAATTCCCACTACATAGAAATTAGAACTGCAACATAATTTGAGTTTTCTTGGATGTTAGGGGGATTGGAATTGGTGGAGATGGGCATGGCAGCAGCAGATGATCAGTTTCATGTTCTTGCTGTTGATGACAGCATTATTGATAGAAAACTCATTGAGAGGCTTCTTAAGACATCCTCTTTCCAAGGTGTGTGTGTGTGTGTTTCAGATTTCTTACTTTCTTGGGTTTGTTTATTTTAAGAATTTGAGTTATGGGCTATGTTTTTCTTGGATTAATTTGTCTGAAAAAAGATGTGATTTTGTTGATTATGGCAGTAACTACAGTTGATTCTGGTAGTAAAGCTTTGGAGTTTCTTGGTTGGCATGAAGATGAGAGAAGCAACTACAATGAAACTTCTATTTCTCCCAGGAAGCATCAGGTAGATTGTTGTTAGTTGTTACCCCTATACCACCTCACCCACCCACCCACCACCATTTTTTACCTAGTTTCAGCTGTCTGAAAATTCAATTTTGTGATTGTTTTTTTTACAGGAAGTGGAAGTGAATCTTGTTATTACAGACTATTGTATGCCTGAGATGACAGGCTATGATTTGCTCAAGAAAATAAAGGTGTGTTTTTTCTCATTTAAGATAAATTTCCATTTATGAAAAAGAACAAAACATAAAACAATGTTGTGACAAAAAGATTCATGTTGCCCACTTGTGCTCCTTTTCTTGGTATTCATTTCAGATGAAATTTGGATCTTGTCCCAAATCTAATGAAAGATTCTTGTTTGCTCTATTTTTCTCATACTAATTACAAGTCACGTATATGTTAATGAAGTCATATCTTCGAGATCGAAGTCATTTCCATATATCTTCTCTAATACATGCATCTACACTTGAAAATTTACAGGAATCCTCATATTTGAGAGATATACCAGTAGTCATCATGTCGTCTGAGAATGTCCCCTCAAGAATTACCAGGTAACACACAAAACAAAAATCAAAAGAGTTGGTCTATCTGGTTTATTATGATTAGACATGATAAAGAATCATGGGAGTTGATGAAAATTGAATCTTGTTCCACAGATGCCTAGAAGAAGGAGCAGATGAGTTCTTCTTGAAACCAGTGAGGAAATCAGATGTGAGTAAACTGCAGGCCCATATGATGAGGAGCAAATCGAAGAAGGACATTGAAAGTGAAAAGCCTGAAATGCAGGAAAAGCAAGAAAACGAAGAAATTATTGCAGATTCAGACATGCAACAATGTTTGCAGCAGCAAACAGTACACACCAATAATGAGAATAGTAAGAGGAAATCTATGGATGAAGGGCTTTCTCCAGACAGGAGTAGGCCCAGATACAGTGATATTTCTGTAGTCTCCAATTAATCATTTGTTTTGCTGTCAATCACAATCATGGATGCGGCTCGGATAAACTCGGCCTAATAACTCGATCTAAGATGTTGGTGGACTTTGAACTCGAGGCGTCAAGTTAATACCTGACACATAAGTTTTAGTTTCTTTTTCCTTTTGTTGTATGTACATGGCTTAAGACAACTGTGTAAGAATTTGGGAAAAGTGGACCAATTTTGTATTTACTAATGTTAGGGAAATTAGGATGAGAAAGAACATATAGTTGTCATGATGAATGCTTATGTGGATGATTTTTTTTTTAAAAAAATTTCTAATTGAGTGATGAAATATCATTTTCTGACCGATGGTGAAAATCTAGGAATTCATATATTTGCATATGATTATTTGAAAAGTTATACCGAATATAATAAGAAGGCTAAAAAATTAAGACATACTTACAAAATAGATAATCAACTAGATATTTGATATGTAAATAATATTGTATTAAAAAATAAAATTTTAATCGCTAGAAGGAGGGGTTGAACCTCCGACCTTGTGGTTAACAGCCACACGCTCTAACCAACTGAGCTATTCCAGCTTGATGCAAATTTAATTAATTATTTACTTATTTTACTGTATAAGAGTCTTAAATTTAATGGTCCTTTGCTTTAACCCAAACTCATATATAATGTGCCAAGTACGCCACTAGTAAAGCCCACAAATTTGGCAATGCGCTAGATATATAATTGTAGTACTTCTCATATCAACTTTCTATTGAATGGGATTATTAATTAGTTGATTAGATTACTTCCGGAGTGGTTTGTATGTACCACTTTCATATACCCTTGTGTATACCATACCACAAGAGTATTGACATGTGTCATTTTTTATTAAAAAATGTGGACCATATTTAACACATGTCAGTACTCTTGTGGTGTGGTACACACAAGGGTATACAAAAATAGTACACACAAACCTTTGTGGATTGCTCCAAAGTGGCGGATCTATCATTTGGTCAAGGTAAAATTGGAACTTCAAGGGGAAACGGACATGGTCCACAAATTTGAGATTTTTGATTAAATTGATCCCTAATTAAAATTCGTAATTCAATTGATCTCAAATCTTTTAGATTTTGGTAAAATTGATTATTTCCTTAACTTTTTCCACATTAGTCAAATGCAATTTTAAAAAATATATTAAAATAAGGTATTTTCAAAATAAATCTCGAATGACTAATTCGGCCATTTTTTTTTACCTACGTAAGCAAGCTTCGCCTCGAGCGAAACATCACCTACAGTTAAACCTCGATAAAGTAATATTCGATAAAGTCATAATGCCGCTAAGATAATAATTTCTTTTCGGTCCCAATATGAGTCATTAGACTAAAATAATGTTCGATACACAGGGGCGGAACCAGGATTTATAAATGGGGGGCGAGATTTATTGGGGGTTCGGGGGCGGAGCCCCCGATTTTTTTTTTTTTGAGAAAAGATAATATAACAATGAGTATAAGGAAGTCAAAAGTACTTATAACATATACAAATGACAAAATAATGAGTCTAAAATGATATACAAAAACCATAAAAAGGACAAAAATAGCGAGTCTAAAATTGTGATCTACGCTTTCTCATGTTATTGAACTCATCAATAATTGAGTCAATATCAAAACTCTCAGCAATTTCATTCTCAATGCTCATTATCATAGAACCAAGTAGAAAATCATCTTCCATTTTATTCCTTAGCATTGTCTTTACGAGCTTCATTTTAGAAATTCATCGGACGCCGGACACCCAATGCCGGATGTCGGACGCCAGACGCGGAGGATGCTGGATGCGGTCTACGCCTTTAACTCTCGGCTCTCAATTCTCGTTGTGTAGCTGCCAACGTCCCAATTTAATTTAATTGCTTGTTGGGCTAATTGATGTTGTTTGGACTAATTGATGTTGTTGGGCTAATTGATGTTGTTGAACTACTTAATTTAGTTCATGTTGTTGGGCAACTAATATATTTTTAAATTCACTTCCATATATTAAATTTTCGTAAAATACGGAGGGTGCGAAAATATTTTTTTCGTAAAACCGCCCCTGTCGATACAAAATAACCACATTAAATAAATATTTTTTCTCAATCCTAAAATTATTACTTTATGTAAGTTTAATTGTAGTTAGGCATATGCAGATTATCCCAAATCGTAAACGTGGCTTGCAGCGGCTCCCTCTATATAAGACATCGGAAGAATAGAGACAAGCGGTCAGTAAAAAATTGGGTTTAAAATATCAAGTAAAAAGTGAATTTAGTGTCCAAATTTTCAATTATTTTTAACTTTGGTACCTAAACTTAACAATTGGTCTCCATTTTGTTTTTTTCATAATTTAGTAATTAAATACCACAAACTCTAATAAAAGAGAAAGGACAAAATGGTAACTTTTATACTAAAATATTTTTAGTAATGCTATAATTTATTTAAAATAAATATAAATTATAAAGTCTAAACTCATCTTTCTCCTATCTCATCTAACTTATAATTCAAACATTAATAAAAATATCTTTACTAATGTGATAATTTATTAATATTTTGAATAAGAAAGTATTTTTCTACACTCAAATATTTTTTTTTTCATAAAATAGTTTTTCTATCCTACAAATAATTACTAACATTGCTAATGTTATAAATCATATTTAACCTCTTAATATTAAAAATCATACTTACATGTTGAATAAATTATGACAATAATAAAAAATATTTTTGTATGGAAAGTAACCATCTGTAGTATTTAATGATTAAATAATGAAAAACATTAAAATGGATACTAATTATTAAGTTTAGTCACTGAAATTATAATTTCTAAAGTAAAGACACCAAAGTTAAAAATAATTAAGAGTTTGGACACCAAATTCACTTTTTACTGTAAAATATTTTGGCTGAATTGGTCCTCCAAAATTTTATTCCAAAAAATCATTTTAATATTTGATGTAATTTTTAAAATTGGATTGACTAAACGTTAACTGACTTAAAAATTATCGGAAGGACTAAACTGACCAAAATCTAAATTTTTGGGGATAATTTTGACCAAGAAATTTGAATTTTGAGGACCAATTTAGCCAGAAAGCCACAAATTTTGAGACTATTTAAGCTAATTTAGATAAAGAAAATCCAAATTATATAATTTGGGGGGTGTTCCATACATTTCATGCATCCCCACCTTCTCAACTAGTCAATGACTTTACGACCAAGGGAAATTCATGCGAAATCAAGGTCAACGGATAGATGCCCCTGACAAGAGCTTTTCAATTTTTCACCGCTTTTGAGAACAATAATTATTTAATTTTGATTCGATTTTATTTTTTTCAATTCATTTGACTGAATTAGATCGAAAACTAGGGATGGCAAAATGATCCGGACCCGTCAGACCCGTATGCAATGACCTGCCCCGTACGAGCGGTTCCGGACCCGACCCGTACCGGGTCCGGGGAGGTTCCGATTCCTGCCGCCGCCCCGCCTCGCCCCGTATAGACCCGCCCCGTAACAAATTAGAGTTTAGAAGTGTAAAAGTGTTACTTGTGAGATTCGAACCAGCATCAATAATTTCTTTATATGTACTTATACCGTTTGAGCTAATGTTCACATTTGTTAATATTTTACATGTATAGTTATATATAAGAATATGACATACTAAAATAAAAAAAATTAATACATCTAACAAAAAATTAGCTTATAAAATATAATATTAATTTTTTAAAATTCAATATACTATATTCAAATTGTAATTACGGACATGTATTTCGAAAATGAAATTAAAATTTTTATATCCACGTATAACAATTGATAAAATACAATTATAACAAGTGGAAATATTACGGATTATATGTATAAATACAATTATAACAAGTGAAAATACATCTAACGATTGAAAATACATCTAACGACCCAATTGATAAAATATCCTCGTATAACAATTGATAAAATATTCATTCCCAATTATTTTGTCTAGATGCGCAATCATCTAAAATACATATTCGTGGGGCTAAGTTCATAGTGAACAGTATTTTTGTAGTAATGAGGAGAAAAAAAAAAAACTGCGGAGTGGGGCGGGTAGGACCTGCCCCGTGCGGGTCTGGTTCCGGGGCCAAAGGAGCAGACCCGTACGGGTCCACGGGGCGGGGTGGGTCCGCGAGTCCGTTGCATGGGGCGGGTCCGGGTAGTATGATACCCGGACCCGACCTGCTATTTTGCCATCCCTATCGAAAACTGACTCCAGAGACGGGAAATTAAAAAAAACCTCATTTGTAATATCTCAACTATTGAATTTTGAATTTGAGTCTCAATCATTAGGATTTATAGCTCTAAGAGTATCTAGTTTTATTTTGATTTTATTTTTTACAATCTTTGCAAATCACAAATATAAAATCTAATGCATGAAACAGGTTGCATAAAATATTTTTTACTAAGTTGACGATTATACCGATTTTTTTTCACTACATTATTTAAAGGTTCTTAAAAGAAAACAAAATAAAATGTACACTAAACATGAACGAACCAATTTGTTGTTTTGACCGAAAATTAACTGATTTTACTGTTGGTTTTCGGTGCCTTTACTCGGGAAAATTGAAATGACGACCGTGTTAAAAAATACTCTATCCGTCTCATTGTTAATGTCTCCTATTTTATATTATTTATGTTTTATTTTAAAAGTAGATATAAATGAGTGAGACATCCTAATGTCAAATCGATCACTCACACAAGAGAAATGACCAACTAACTTTACAGTGGCGTTTGCTTCTAGAGAAAACGAAGAGAAAGAATTTGAGTGTAGGAAAAAAGGAGAGAAAATCATATTTTAACCTGTTTGGTTTGCAAGAGAAAATGGGAAGAGAGAAGAAATTGTGTGGGGCTCAGTCCAAAATTTTTTCTCCTCACAATTGCGAAGAAAATGGGAAGAAAAGAAAGCTGATGAATAAATTTACAACTGTAGCCTTAATAAGAAACCCTTTGGTTTGTACGTAATCCCCTAATTTGTGTGGGACTTGGAATCTGTGTCACGCGCCTCTTTTAGTAGTGTTGTACACACTATATAAAAATGGAAGATCTTTTAGTACATAAATAAAATTTAAAATGATCATTTATGTTTGTTTGCTTTGGTTTGCTAGATGATTATATTATTATTAATAATTTGTTAACATTTTTTTAACTTTCTTTATGTTAAGGATATTTTTGTCTTTTCAAATATAATACTATTTATCTCTTATTACTCTCTACACAATCAAATGAGGTAGAAAGAGAAGAAAATACTATTTTCTCTTCTTTTTCTTTTCTCTTTCTCTCCTACCAAACAACATATAAAATTCATTATTTTTCTCTACTATATCTTTCTCTTCATTTTCTTTCTTCTCAATTTCTCTTGTCTACCAAACAAAGGGTTATCTAGGTTGTTGAATAGGCAAACATCCAACAATAGAGATTCATGATGTATTTGCAACTTATTATTATAAATACTTTTTATTTATTTTTGTTTAAATTTGAAAACAATTATTTTAAAGCAAAATTAGGGGTTTTTTGGGAGCAACTTAAAAAACAGATATTTTTTGTGGTTCCAAAAATTATTGTGCTTTAAGCACTAAAAATATCAACAAATACTTAAAAAAAACTGTTTAATTACATATTTTACCTTCTTAATTTTAGAGAAGTTATTACAGAAAATAAATTTTGCAAACATAAAATTATTTATGTGGTCAAAATCAAATAAGTGGTTAAAATAAGCTTTTTGTAAACACACTCTAAAATCGACTGTAACCAAAAGATGTTAAGATTGAGATTAGATGATTAAAATCATACTCCCTCCGTCCCATTAGTAGTGTCCCATTCCTTTTCGGCACGGTTATTAAGAAAGTGGTGTTTTGTGGTGTGTATTGTTTGACTTTTGAGTGGTTGATTCTTGTCCACATATTTCTTACTTTTTTTAGAAATGAGACACTTCTAATGGGACAACCAAAAAAGGAAAATGAGACACTACTAATGGGACGGAGGGAGTATTAATTTTTGTTATAACTAATCGAACAATTTCCTGGTTGGGATATAATATAATATTAATAAGAAAAATAAAGCAGATTATCAATTGATTTGTAATAATAACTTGGATTATAAAGTTGTACTTTTTGAAGCAGTAGTGGTACGTTTACTGGAGAGAATAGAATAGGAATGAATTCTTGTCTGGCGTTTGTCACTTTCCTTAATGGAGTTCTTTCCTTAATAGAGTTTTTGTTATATGCCAGCATTGTTGACCACGAATATGTTGTACCCTGTGCAGCCGTAGTTGTACATTAGTTTGGTAATAACGATTTTCTTTCTGGAATTATTGGTTTTGTGGGTAACTATTAAAATACACGGGAACGCGACCGATTGTGGATTTCTAGCAGAGCCCCATCACTTTCTCTCTCTACTCTTCTCTCTCCAGATTCTCTCTCTGTATCGCAACGAAACAAATTCATGATAAAAAACCAGGTGAGTGAATTTATTTGTTTGAGAGATTTATGGTTTTCTTTTTTCTTTTCATTTCTGCTTTTGATTTTTGTTTGTGCATTTAGCTCGATCATTTGGTGGTGATCCATTTTATCCTCTGCCCTAAAAGCGGTGATTGATTATTATTTTCCGTGCGTGTTTTTGCGCATGATCTTCGATAAATTCGAAGGGTTATTTTGGTCTTGTTTCGGAGGAGCCGTTTTGAAGCTTTCGTTGCAGCAAGTTTGGTTACTTTGTATATATATGTCTGAGAATCGAATTAGCTATTAACTGAAATCTGATTGCAATTAGTTCTTAATTACGTCTGTTTGGATTTATAGATGAGATGGTGAGTTGAAAAACATGTAATTTATAGATAATGGGATGAGACGAGATGTTAAAACTATACAAGATAGTATAAATTCTTTCAGCAACCGTAGAGTTCCTTGAATATGAGCCATATTAGGTTTTCCTTGAAAAACAGCACTGATTTTAGGATTTTAAGACCTACTAGATTACATGAGATTTGAAATGCTTGGACAAAAGTAGAGCCTTTGTTTTCAGTGCAAGACCGGGTGCTTTCTGTTTGCAAGGGATCAGTGTTGATTAGTGCTTCCAAAAAGGGGGAAGGGGGAGAAAGGGATAAATCATTTGTAATGTGCCTAATGAAGTTGTCTTGCTTTTAGACCATTAATTCTGTTTCGAGAAAAGTTTACAGTTAGCCGTTGCTGGTTAATTTAGGTTACTGTTTCTCTTGCACTAATCACTTAATATCATTGACTGATAGAAAGCATATCTTAAATGTATAGGTTGGTAAGCAATAGTTCAACTCCAGAGTTCTTTGGCTTAGCTGCTGTCATTCGGTTGGCCGAAGTATATTTATCTTCTTTGGGAAACTTGCAAAATGTCAAATGGTGAAGTCAGAAAAGTCTCACTGCAGGATATACAATTGGTAAGTCATTTGGCTGTTTTACATGCATTATTTGTGTACGTGGTTTTGTCGTGTTACTTTAGCTGTCGGGGTCTTTTGCACAGTGTAGGCATACACGGATTTCAGTTATTCGGTTGAAGATAACAAATCCTAAAATTTAAGATGGGTCGTGGCCGATTTCAATTATTGGGTTGAAGATAATGTAATCCTAAAATTTAAGATGGGTCGTGGCTGCTTCTATGTAATTACTGCCATCGATTGTATACAATGAGGGTTTAACATTATATGATAGTCATCAAAGGCATCTAAATTTTTTCCCTACTAGTGCATTTGTACCCTGTGAATTTTGTCTACCGATGCATTTGTTCCCTGTGAATTATATCATTATCCTGCATTGTCTAGTCTGGAACAAATGAATAATGACTGATAACTTGTGCATAAACTTAACAATCGCCATGAAAAATCATAACCTCGATCCATTTGTAGAAGTTCCATGGATATATAAGGTAACAGTTTGTTTTTTGATGCTGCTAAATGGGTATCATTATTAATACATTTGGTTGGTATTTTGAAACCCTGATTGATAAGAATAATTAAATTGTTCGTACTTCTTAAGTTTCTTGCCCCTCTTTCCGGTCGGTGTCCTTTCATATAACTTTTCTACCATTTGTGCTTACCTTTTATCTGTTCTGGTATCAGGTTCAAAACCTTATAGAAAGATGCCTTCAACTTTACATGAGTGAGAGGGAAGTTGTGAATACCTTGTTACACCAGGCAAAGATTGAGCCTGGTTTCACTGAACTTGGTAACTTCAGTTTCATTGTTTATTTGTTATTCTATCTTTTTCTGCCTATTACTGTTGATCGTAATATTACAATATATAGTAATGCACCGTGTCAATAATAATATAGTTATGTTCAGCTGCTAGTCTGTTTCTAAAAAAATTTCATACCATTGCAACTACCTCATTGATTATCCGTGTTGGATACCACTAACACTAAATGACGTTTCAAACTAAATCTAATTTTCGTCCATTTACAGTCTCGACTATATTAGATTGATGTATATGCCTTATGTGATACATGAAACTTTGTAGCGATTTGGCAGTTATGGTAGGAATACGCATGTTCTGGTTATATGTTCTTTACTTATGCCCTGTTTTGGACTTTGAGGATTCATTAAAAGACTCTTTATCCTGTTTGTCCAGTGTGGCAAAAACTTGAAGCAGAAAACCCGGAATTCTTCCGGGCATATCATCTGAGGCTGATTGTGAAGGAACAGATAGTAAGATTCAATCAGTTGCTTGAGAGACAGGTTGAGCTAATGCGTCAAGTATGTCAGACAGGAGCTGCTTCAATTTCTCTATCTAATGGATCCCAGATGCATTCAAGTAAGCACTTACAATACCCATTGGTGTTTTTGTTCCAACAGAAAGTCCATTACTTTCTAATGCTCACTGGAAATTGCTTACATTAGCGACGCCCATTTCTTGCATGCTAGCTTGTTCGTAGTATGCCATATTTTCTAAACTTTCATCCTTTGTACAAGGATAGGATTTATGTGTGCACTTGATTCTTTATTTTATAAATAGTGCTGTATGCACTGTGACATAGAGTCCATTATTTTACATTATTGGTTTGATTGATAAGCCTATTTTTGCACTTTCGCAGTGCACAACAACTCGGCTTACCAGGTTCCACAATCTTCCGGCGCTATCAAGCCAGAAAACATGCACCAAACCGTTAACACCTTACCTAACGTTTACACGAACGGTGCATCTGCCCTGCAACCCACCATGCAAGTTCCAGTCAACATCTCAGGCCATGCTGGTATGCCAGAAAACATGTTACTGACTCAGAACTCCAACTCAGGAATCGTTCAAGGAATGAACCGGGTGATGATAAAATCAGAGGGTGGTTTTGCAGGTGACTCCCATCATTTTATGTTTGCTGCAGACAACAATCTCATGGAACCTCGAAATGCAATTGGAGAAGCATCTGTTTCTCCTTTTGCTGGCGGTGAGTCAGGTGCGCAAGCATTGAACGAGCCCATGATGGACCCGGGGATGGGCTCATTCGGATTCTTGGGACAGATACCTCGAAACTTCAGTCTATCTGATCTAACAGCAGATTTCTCTAATAGCACCGGTACGCCTCTCCCACTATCTCCTATTTTTCATAACCAATAAGAAAACATAAATGGAGTTCATTTCATACAAATCTAATGTCTTGACCCGTATGCTTACCCGGTATCTTCAGATATACTAGAGAGCTATTCTAGATCTCCATTTCTTGTAATGGAAGCAAACTTCATAGACCCTCATATGAGGGGTGACCAACAAGGTACTATTTATTGACATTTCACTTCTTTCATATCTACTTGAAAAATGGTGAACAAATTTTTAAGTTTACTTGCAGATGTTAAGAGGCTGGACACCATATCTGAAGGCTTAAGTTATGATGATTTTGCAAGTGATTAAATGTTTTGAATGCATGGTATGTCTCCTATCGCATCGGTTCTTCGCAGAATCCTGCTGGCCTTGAACTGCAGGGTCAGATAGAAGTTCTTGTAAATACATTCCAGAACTAGTGAAGCTTCACAGTTTCAGACATATTGAAGGTTTCAGTAGTTAATAATTTTAGTATTAGGAAACTGGCTTCCCCCTGTCCATAGATTGTTTTCGTTTTTGTTGTATTAGGGTTTGTATCTGCACACTGTACTAGTGTATGTTGATACACATCAGATGCTTTGATCAACTGTAATTACTAGCAAGAACAGGGTTGCTCTAAATTCTTTTCTATTCTTTCATTTCTATTGCCAATGGAGCCTGTCATGTTTCTGGAGTTTTGTCTTTCAAGAAAACCAAACTCTCCTAATGTGTGGCCGTATTCGTTATATTTGTAATTCACCTTTGAAATAGTTGCATCTCTTCGGTAGTGGTTGTGTATTACTGTTTTTTAGGGGTTAATTTTTTGGTCTCCTTTTTTATTTTAAAACTATCTCCCTCAATAGATATAACTTGTAAAGCAGAAACAAACTGATATTAGTTCGTATATGTGACTCTAATTTAGGTGATTAGGTTTATATATCATATATTAACTGATAATTCTTATGATTCTTTAAATATATTTATTTTTAGTATATAAATTTAGCTCAGATATGACGCTAGAGCCTCAAATAGTACAATCTTTGAATAGGAAAAAACCACATCCGTCATTATATATATCTTTTACAATATTGACTCCTGAAATTGCAGAAATTAAAATCGTCTATCTAAGGAAAATAGTCACAGCAATATTTCCTCGAAGTTTTGAAGTAATTGCAACGGGGTCCAGACTCCCGTGGTAAACAATTTTAACGGTAAGTTTGAACATGTATCCCACATCGAATAACTACAAAGTAACATGACAATATTTAGGCAGAATCATAACAAAGCAGGACACGACCTTACTTGAACAGGATCTGTTCTATAGGCTCGTACCTCTGTGTCCTTGATTTCTAAGGGGAGAGACAGGAAACCACGTCTGGTGGATGAACTATATAGCTGCTCGGTCAGGGCGTGATTAACTGCGCCGGTGCCTGCCACCGCTGCAGTAGAGGATCGTTCTTGACCGGTTTGAACGGTCAGGATGGTCGGGCAGCTGTCTGACAGGCTTACATCTTTTTCTTACTTAACCCGTTTTCGTTTTTCAAGGTTTTACCAAATTCAAAATATTTCACTAGATAAACAACACAAAATCGTCTCCCGCCGCCGATCCAGTATATTTTGGGTGAGTATTTTGATGTTATTCAAAATTGAGGTATGTTTTAGTTTTTTCGTATGTGAGATTAGGACTTCAGTTGCCGTTACTTTGCGGTCTACTTCTATGCTCGATCTCTTTTGTTTCCAGTTACATATGAAGAAGGTTTAGTTTTCTTTGCATTTTCTCATTTCCAGTTTTCCCTCATAAGTAGTTTGCTTGTTTCTACTGCGTGATTGGGAGTATGGAAATGGAAAAAGACGAATCATAATTAGGATACATATTGTTTGTGTTTTTTTTGGACGATCCTAGGAAATTTAGTTAGTTTTTCATTCCATGTCTTACTTTAATTAAACAGAAAACCCCAATTTTAAGGTTCTAGCTGGTATTTTTGAGTTGATGGCTTTTATAGATTAGCGCTCTTAGGATATTCTTGTTGGTTTTGTGGGTAAAGGTGTAGACTGAAGTTTAAAGTTAGAAACGAAGGAAGAGCGTAAGGATGAGTGAAATTGGTGGGGAATGGGATCTGATCCTCCATTCCTCCTCCTACTCTGTCAGTGGCCTCATCTGAACCACTGAAAAACAGTGGTAACTCTGCCTTTGATGCTAATTGAGTTGCAGAAGTGAAAGCATGGCTTGCTTCCCAATTTGACGCTCTTGGAAAATATGTGCCTGATTTTGAGTACACTCTTCGGAGCATTACTCACACAATGTGGCCGCCCTTTCCCAGGCCAAGACTCAGGCTGCCACCATTGTGGCAAATGACTTCCGTCAAAAAGCCACAGAATATCGTTCCCAAGGTCTGTCTTCTTCTTTGTTTTTTTTCCCAAATATCTACGGCTACGCGCAATTATTTGTGTATTACATGCTGTGACTACGAATGTATGTGCATTCCCTTATCTGAAACTTGTTTTTCATAGTGAATTTTGACTAGGTGTTAATTTCATTAGGTTTGTTACATAATGATCCTTAATTCCTTATTTGCGTTTGTGGGGCTTGTTCAACTTATATGGCTGCAGCTGCTAGGATAAGAGAGTTACTGGAACATGTTGGACTGGTGCAAGAGAGTCTACCTTCAGATGTGGTCTCATCTTCACAAGTTCTTGCCAGTGTGGCAAATTTATTGAACATTAGGGATACTGAATTAAGTAGGTAAGTATTTCCCTTACATTTATTTATAATCCATAATGAGACGCCAACTTACAAGGAAAAATCTTCAGCTTTCTTGTTGCTATGGCTGATCAATCTCTGAGAAAAACGGCAGTTGATGAAAAGAGGGCTAGAGTGCAACAGGAGTCCAAAGAACTTCTTGACTATACTCGGAAGGCGATTGCCCGGTTGACATACTTGAAAAGGTTGACCTGCAAGTTCTATTTTCTCATTTGCAAGTAAAATGTAGTTTCTCCTCGGGACTTTCCTTTCGTGCTGTGAACTACGATTAACCGAGCCTCCCACTAAATTCTTTATTTTCTCGTTAGAACACTTTCTCAACTAGAAGATGATATACCTCCTTGTGATGCTCAAATGGAGCACTGGGAGACAAACTTGGCAATAATGGAATCAAAAGAGAGGCAGTATCTGCAACAGTGTAGGCATTTACAAAGTATGGTAATCTTATTAGGGCTCTTTGATCAACTGTGGATGCTTCTTAATTACCATTGTCATCATCTATATAATTTGTGTTGAGCCAGTTAACTAGATAAAGAATGAGAACTGGGGGATTTAATACTAACACTTGAATCCCAGGCAATGCTCAATCGTGTGGGCTATAGCCCTGATATTAGTCATTGAGCGTTGGTGGAAATGGCCGAGCACAAGAAGGACCAGGAGAAGAAAACAAAACCAATCCTCGAGACATTAAGAAGCTACCAAGACTTGCCTCCTGTAATTTCCTTTTTCCGTTCCCCCTTCATAATTCTAGCTATTAAAGGTTTTGAGTTATAGACTCCTTTTTCATCCAGGACAAAGCTTTGGCTGCATTGGCAATCGAGGATAAGAAGAGGCAGTATGCTGCTTCAGAGAAGTATATTGAAGATGTGTTGCAGTCTGCTCTTGCTTCTTCCGAATGATGACTTGACATGAATAACAGCGTTTGTTGTGGACTTGACTTCTTTCTTATGGGGGCTGTAAAGGTGTTTTTCTGCCTTTGTGATCCTTTTGTGATATCTTGATGGATTTTAGTAGTTTATTGTATTGGAATATTTTTGTATTTTGTGAATAGGTTCTGGATAACCCGTGAATTTGATTGAATATCTATGCAAAACAAACATTCTACATTATAGCCAATTAGGCTTGAACAAAAAAAGGGATAAACTCTTAATTTATCTATCTTCATTACCAATTTACCATGTTTTATTTCTCAGTAACATAAATGGAAAAGCTGTTATTATTTGTTCAGTGACACTTACTATTTTTCTTGACTTGTTTGATTAATTCGCAAGTAGAACCATAGTTTTCTGTCATTCCAGAGTTCACAATGTATGTTGCAGCTATATTACAAGGAGAACAGCACGTCATGAACGAGCACCATCGACTACTGACTTGCCTACGTTGAAGTTATCAGGTAACATCTTTAATTGCACTAAATATATAGATGCTGCAGAAATAGATGTCTCTTAACTTGATAGACCAACTTTCCCTATCCTTAAATAGATGGGGAAAATAATAGTCTTCTGGATTTTACCATCTTCATTCCAAGCCTTCTTGAATTCTTCTACCACACTGTCTGAGAGCAACTCCACACCCTTTTCTTTAGCAATTTCATAGGCAGACCACGACCTCAAGTATGTGAAGTATCCCTCCATATCCATCAATTTGTCTATATTAAACCGGAACGGGCCATTGTGCTCATGTCCATCTACTGGATCAAATGGGAAATCAATGGTTTCATATTTCTCGTCCACCATCTGACGAGGGGATTTCCAGTAAGGACCAGCATCGGTGGTGTAAAATCTTTGAAACAACGAGTCAACTGTAGGGTTCACTTCCGGTGTAGTGTAACACCAGGCGGCTATCACCCCGTTGGGTTTCTTCAGGAGCCACTTCACTTGTTGGTAGAATGTAGGCAGGTCGAACCAGTGCATGGCTTGAGCTACCGTGACCAAATCAAAAGTGGATTCTGATCCAATTTTGCTTTGGAGTTCATCCATGGCCATACTGGGGGAAGTGCACTGGTATGTTATGTTTGGTAGCTTTGCTGCAAATTCTAGTTGCTTTAGGCTTATGTCCGTCGCTATTACATTCTTGTATATCTTAGCTAGCTGATCACATAAATGACGCATACGTTAGAAAACTAGTCCAAGAATCAACAGCGAACCTATATATATATATATATATATATACTATTTGTGTGTGTGTGTGTGAGAGAGAGAGGGAGAGAGTAACTGAGTTGGCTGCCTGGCCGGTGCCGGTGCCAGCATCCCATGCAAGTTCATGAGAGGGGGTTTTGGAAGCAATGAAATGGAAGAGGTCTTGAGGGTAACTAGGCCTGCCCTTAGAATACTGTTTTGCCTGGTAAATAGGATAGCCCTCAGAATGTTGATCTGTATTCTTCATGAATAGATTTGCCATTCTCTCTCTCTCTCTCTCTCTCTCTCTCTATTTCAGCTGCTATTTATAGATCCATGAGGTGTTGGATTATGATATTTGGTCAAGCATGTTTTGCAGTAACTGGGGAAGGTTAATTTCAATGAGGTGGGTTGCAAGTTCAAAATGTTGAATTATTTTATGCTATGTATTCAAATTCTATTTTGCATCATCTCACACCCTTTACTGGTTGCGTAGGAAATTTGTTCTTCTTACTGGTTGCGTAGGAAATTTGTTCTTCTAAACGTCACATACATTTGAAATAGAGGATCTCGTGTGACTTGCCTATAATGTCGTCACCAGTAGTCCTTGCACGTAGGGGCAGAGCTATAATTTATTGTTGGCGGGGGCGAAATTTATTAGGGGTTGACAAATTTTTTTTAGATTTATATTAGGTAAATTGGCAAAAATAGTTCTCAAACTTCGCGTTTTTGCGAATTTTGTCCTCAAACTTTTTTTTTTTTTTTGACCCTCAACTCCTTGTTTTTGCGATTTTAGTCCTACCGTTAGATTTCCGTCAATTTAACCGTTAATCCAATTTTTTAAAAAAAATAAAAAATCAAAAGGGCAAAATCGGAATTTTTATTTGCACGGACCAAAATTGCAAATAAAAAATGATTTGGAACCTATTTAGCAAAATAAAACAGTTTAAGGACTGATTTTACAAATTTTAGACAAATATGTTAATTGCTTCGTATCGACGAGATTTTGCATTAAATTTTCGTTTTTTCATATAACTTTATTGCTTCGTATCAAATATAAGCTAACAAAGATTTCGTACCAATATAAACAACATTTAATTCGAAATGCAAAATATATATTGTGAATTAATCATTAAAAAATAAAGTTATTATCACCCAAAAATTTTACTTCAAAATAACCATTTAGCGCATAATATTTACTTCAAAATAACTAGAATACGAGGAGAATTGCGAATCCGCAATTGATGCGCTTGCTGACGAATTGCGAAGGAGGCCGACGGCGAAGAACATTCCCTGGAGCTCGCAGCGGAAGAGGAAGTGAGAGACGAATCCGCCGAAGCTGATGAACATGGGGACGAGGTAGATCCAGGCAAGGAAATGACCGAGCTGATCATCGCGCTGATAGCGGACGTGAGTTATGGTTACGGCCTTCAATGGCGGGTGGTGGTGTTGGGGATTCGTCATGACAGTTCTATGCAAAGAATGTGAATACGAGACTAACCTTGTTTGCAGTAGTTTTTTTGGCTTATTATAGTATTTGCAAATAAAACTAATATTTTATGTTATTTACGAACTGATATATATTTTCCTCGTATTCTATTATTCATAAAAAATTACGAATTAAATGTTTTTTTACAACATATTATTCATCGTAAAATACGAACTGACACATATTTTCCTCGTATTCATGTTATTTTGAAGTAAATATTATGCTCTAAATTGTTATTTTGAAGTAACAAAATTTGGGTGATAATAGCTTTATTTTTAATGGTTAATTCACATTAATATTTTGCATTTCGAATTAAGTGTTGTTTATATTGGTACGAAGTCTTCGTTAGCTTATATTTGATACGAATCAATAAAGTTATATGAAAAATCGAAAAATTTAATGCAAAATCTCGTCGATACGAAGCAATTAGCTTATTTGTCTAAAACTTGGGAAATCAGTCCTTAAACTATTTAATTTTGCTAAATAGGTCCCAAATAATTTTTCATTTGCAATTTTGGTCCATATAAATAAAAATTTTGATTTTGCCCTTTAAATTTTTTATTTTTTAAAATTAAAATTGAATTACCGTTAAAATTGATGGAAAATCTAACGGTAGGACTAAAATCGCAAAAATAAGGAGTTGAGGGTCAAAAAAACAAAAAAAAATTGTTTGAGGACAAAATTCGCAAAAACGCGAAGTTTGAGGACTATTTTTGTCAATTTGTCTTTATATTATAACAAGTATAAGGAGGATTAAAGTACACATAAAAACATCAAACATAATGAATATTAATAAAATATAAAAATTATCAAATAATGATATTTTCTTACTTCTTAGACATTTTAAAACTATAATACATTTTTTCATAGATATTTCAAGAGATTGCCAGATTGGAGAAGAAAAAGACAACAAAAAATAAGAAGATAAATAAAATAATTAGTAAAATATTGTCTTACGTTTTTGTTCAAAAAATAAATAAATAGTAGTTCATTTATTTTATCATTATTATTAAATTAGAGTTGATTGTACTTTAATTTATAGAATAACTTAATTAAAAAAAAAAAAACCTTTCTTGCTGAAATTTCGGTTGCGTGGGCCGCTCACACTAGCCACCACCTCCCTCCGCCTATGCTTGCACGAACATTCTCCTCCCCTAAAATGGTGAAACCGATTCCTATCCCTAACAATAATCTCCCTGTAATAAACCTTAGATATAAGCTTACTCGCTTCATGACAATCCTTGCACACCCTCAGATTCTTCGTAACACGAATTGTCTCACCGGGTTTCGCCTTCAACAGCCCAAACACAATCGCTAGCTTCTCATTATGGTACTGCTGCAGTGGATTCTCCCTCTCCTCCTCACCCATCATTCCCTCACTATCCATCACATACCCACAATCCTTAATCCTAACCACCATTTCTTCAACTTTCGCATATATCTCCCTAGGCCTAGCTTGTGCATGAGCCCTTCCTCCAGCCACAAACTCACTCACTTCTCCTCCCAGCTCAATCACAGAATAGCCAGTTCACAAATGGTAAATGATCAGGCTTAGTCTTGCCTTCCTCCTCCATCTTCTTTAGAAGCTCGATCGCCATTCTACCATGACCGTGCATGCAAACCCTCCAATCATACAGTTCCAAGAAGAAACCCCTTTACTAGGCAAACCTTCAAACACCTCAATGGCCTTGTCAAGACGCCCACATTTGCAGTACATATCCATGATCGTTGTAGCCAGCTTCGAGTCTACTTTTATCGAGCTGCTCTTTATACGGTCGTGTATCCATTCGCCTTGCTTCAACGCACCAAGAGCTGTGCAGGCAGCTAACATGCTTGCACCTACAAAGTTGTCCATCTCCACATTTTCGTCTCCCATTCTCTCGAAGAGATTAAGCCCTTCGTGGAACCGGTTGTTCTGCATGTGAGCTGCGATCACAGCATTCCACGCGGCTGAATTCTTTGATGGCATTAGCTCGAAAACGCTCAAAGCTTCGTCCACATATCCCCATTGGGAGTAGCAGCTGATCATCGTTGTCCAAGAAACGTTATCCTTCCTATCTACATTGTCGAACGCCCTTCTCGCTTCCTCCAAATCTTGAAAACTGACGTACATGTGAATCAAATTGTTCTGGCAATACGAATCTTGGCTGAATCCAAGTTTTATCACGTGACCGTGCACCTGCTTTCCTCCTTCGACGGCCTTGCCTATACTGCAAGCTCGTATAACGGGAGGGAACGAGAAGTTATTCGGCGTAACGGAATTTTCAAGCATGTTCTGTACAACTGTGCTTGAAGATAGCCTCTGAACATGGTGTTGTATATGAAGGCATCTGGTTGGCGCAACAGGTCGAACACCTTGAGTGCGTAGTCCAAGTCGCCGGATTGCGACACGGCGCGAACTTTATACCGCAGCCCATGGCGTCGTTGTCGTCGGAGAGGCCGAGCTTGATTATTTGGGCGTGGTGTTGCTTGAGCTCCACCATTGTTGAGCAGAACTCGAGATTCTTAATGGAGTGGCTGTGGATGGGGTTGGGATTTTTGTTGAGGGAGCGACCCTGCTCTTGTGGCTACGGGAGGCGTCTAAATGTGGAATTAAAATTTTTGGAGTACGAGAAATTTATACTCCTAGAGTTCCCTCCAAATACGACAAAATTGAGTTTGAGATGATTTAGTGATAGAGCTGAGTTACGAGTTTGAATTAAAAGCTAACCACATTACAAATTTTCTTGAAGAAAAAGTCCGGCTGAAACAACATCGTTCCAAGAAGTACCAAATAGTATGATTCATGTAAGAATCAATGTAGCACATGATCATATTGAGAAACCATTTTCATTTTACTAGGCCTGATTACTTCACTGTTGAATGAACTCCATGAAGAAACGCTGAGTTTGGAAGGTGAATCTGGCAGCCTAAGACGTTGCCTCGGAGTGCTCGAAAGCCTCGCCTTCCTCTTCGCCTTGGCAGATTCAGTCGTAGCCATGTATGCCGGAAAACTCTGTGCTTCGTCGTGGCAGAACGATCGCCTCCGTTGTGTTAAGTAGTCGTCTTTCCTGGCCTCCTCGATCGCAGTTCTGAGCTTCAACTGCGCTAGCTTAGTCGTGCCGAGTGTTTCCGGGATTGGCTGTTCCTGGAAGATCGTCGATCTGTGTAGACGCAGCTGCCACTGACAAAACACAAATCAAGGGCGGATCCAGAATTTGATAGATAGTAGTATGATCCTACCAGTGAGATCACGGTTTGTCGCGCTAGCTCGCCTCGGACCACGGCTTGAAGCTTGACTACTCCTTTGAGTGCGCTCAGTGCTTTTCTAGCCTGCATAGTTTTCAAGAAATTAGTGTGAAATTAAGCTGCTGAGTTTGAATTGAATTGAGGACTCACGAGATATCCCTTGAAGCAAGTTTGTATTTTGATGGCTGCTGAGCGGAGGTTGTACAAATTAGTGAGGCGGGCCACCTCGGCGGCGGCTCTTGCAGCAGCAACGGCTGCCTCCGCTGCGGCGGCTGCGGCAGTGGCCACGGCTACTGCGTGTTTCCCTCGTTCGTGCTCGGCATTGCCTTGTGCTGTCTTGGATGCTTGTATTGCAGGATAGTTTTTTAACTTTGTTCTCGAAGTCTTCTTGGGTTTATTCTGAGTGATCAATATTGTAGTTAGTGTTTGTGTAATGATCTGCAGAAAATTGAAACTGAAAACCAGAACAGTGGTGGTTACCTTTTGTGATTTTAGGTTTGGTTCAGAAATAAAAAGTCTTTTCACATAAGTGAACCAGCTTTTCTTCTTTCCCATTAAGCTCTCTGCAAGTACCAATCAAACCAGTTAACTGAGAGAGAGAGAGAGAGAGAGAGAGAGAGAGAGAGAGAGAGAGATCTGTATATTTATCACCTAAAACAATTTCATCATGTGAATGGAAGTATAAAAAGAGAAATTCATGTGAAGCATGCATGCAGGAGAAAGAAAAAGGCCACCATAAAATATCTTTACATTAATATTTAGGATTTCAATCTCCCTAATTATGAAGGATATATAATACATTATATATATATTGTTGAATTGTGTATTATAGAGACTCCATAGTCTTTACATAAGTACAATAATATACAAGTCGTTACAATAGGCAGAGATATATTATCATCTACTTTGGGCTTGATATCTACGTGGCCTAACAATTTCAAAGGCACAACATGTGCTGATTGAAAGGAGAGTGGAAGCAACTTTAGGAAAAAGTTGTAACATATGATTATCTTTTAAATTATCAAGTCCTTTTTTCAAATAATGCCTGTGAGGTATGGGTCACTCATCTTTTCTCTTTCTTCTTCTTCTTCCCCTTTCCCCTTCTAACTACCTTAATTCTCTGAATAAACATGTAATAATGAGTTTAGAAACATGAAAATTTGATGTTAGGAGCAAGATGGTAAGAACAGTGGTCCTCGTACTATTAAATGTACAGTCGTTAATAAATCTCAATCACTGTATATTATTATAAAATTACTTATATAATTGTACACATGTCGAATTTTGGGTGCAAAGATCATCGCCCAAACACATAATACCATGTAAACACCAATGAAGGGTGCATGTAAACTTATTATAAACCTCACTAGGCAATTCGTTCCATAATAATAAAAAAATAAATTGTAGTTGTTTCAAATATTAAAATTTAGAAATAGATTTGCTAGTACGTCACTATCTTCCCATCTTAGTTTGAATAATTACAAATTAATTAAACAAACTTGTGTGTGCAATGTTTGTAGACATTTGTATTAACTGGGAAGTGGTGAACTTAGTGATTGAACTTTATGTTAATGCATACTAGGTTGCTTTCTGCTCCCACTTCATTTACATGTAAACCCTAAAACCTAATTTATTAGATCTACTGTCTTATTTTATCGTAATCAATGGTGACGTGTGTCTCATTTAATCCCAAATTATTTAAAATAACTCATTTTTTGGTTTAACAAGTTTATATTATAGAATGAGAGACATGTATCGTGATTCTACGGATGAACACAAATTAGACCAAAATTACTTAAAATACATGTATCACTTTTGTTGAATGAAAGACATGTATCACGATTCTATTGACGAACATAAATTAAGGTGTGCTTCCAACTGCTTCTTATAAATACTTTTTATTTGTTTTTGCTTAAATTTGAAAAAAAGTTAATTTTAATCAAAAGTAGATATTTATGACAGTTCCAAAAATTGTAATTTTGACACCCCAATAGATGCTTATGGATTTAAGTAGATTTATTGGTTAATGTTAGAGAAGCTAATGCATAAAGCAATTTTTTCAAAACACTAAAATTTGCTTGTAGAGTCAAAAAAACCGATAAACAATTAAAATAAGCTCTTGCAAACACACCCTTAAATACAAATTAACTAAAAACATACTGCCTCCGTCCCGCTATTTCCGGCACACTTCATTTCGGCACGAAAATTAAGAAAGTAGATGATTAAGAATGAGATATGGGTAAATGATAAAGTATGAGAGAGAAGATAAGTGGGAGTAGATGATAAAGTAAGATAGAGAAGATGATAAAGTAAGAAAAAGTAGGAGAGATAAGATGGTAAAGTATGAGAGAGATGGTAGTTATTTCCAAATTAGGAAGTGTCTTAAAAAAATAGCGAGGCGCCCATTTTGGGTAAGTATGCTGAAAATAGCGGGACGGAGGTAGTATTAAACATGTGATCCGCACCTATTAAATAAGATCATATTTCACATAATTGTATTTTTTAACAACTTCACATAATTGTATTTTTTTTTTTTCGGGGATCATATTGTACATAAATAAATTGCGGAAAAATAACATAAATCTTCCTATCCAAGATTCAGACAGGTCGGATTTTGTAACGTGCTTTGGAGGGGCCCAATTAATTGCAATACCCTATTAGTATAATTTATTTAATCCTCATAATTGAGGTTAAGTCGAGGAAACTATTGCGGGGTTTTAGCCGTCTTAGGGTTTTGGGCTTTTCATCTCCTACTAAAATTCAACTAATACTTTTTCCCCTCTTGATTTAGGTTTTGAGGCGCCGCCCTTCTATCTCTGTTTGTATATAATCACTGTTTTCGTTGTTTATTTTCAAATCAAGTTTTCGTATACACCAAGTTTGCTATTACAATAGAAACAGATTGTTATTGATTTCGATTTAGGAATTTGATTCAGTCAGGTTGGTTATTCCTACATTCGCTTCATACTCATATATTTATTCATTCAAATTCATGGAATTGTTGGTCAAAATCCAGCGAAGTTTTAATTTTCTTCTATGGTTCCGATTTTCTGCCAATTTTTTCAATTCGATTGAATTTCTGGCGTTTTAGTTTCTGATTGATTTCAAATTTGATTCCGGACTAGGTTGATATTCATCAGAGGTTTTCATCATTGCATGTCGATATTCTCTTCGTTCTTTTGATTTGATTGTTTATCAGTTTCTTCTATTTATTTGTTCTGTAAAAGTATCTATCTTGATTATATTTTCCAGAAATCACAAGAGAAAAGCGATATGAGTTTTCCAGATCCTTCACAACAACCAAATCCATTCATATCACCGCCTTACTCCGGCGGCGACACCGCCGCGTACTGGCCGTCGTTCTGGATGGGGAACGAGCCCCAACCGCAACAGCAACAACATCAACATGGTCTGATTCCTCAGTTTGATCATCAACATCAGGCCAAAAGACCAAGAATTTCTGAAAAACCACCAAATTTTGCACCATTCCAACCAATGAATACAATGAATCCAAGAATGAATCAACCAAATGTTCCCGGTAATAAAGGGACCAGCCATATATTCTTCAAAACTCGAATATGTGCCAAGTTCATGGAGGGAACATGTAGGAATGGTGATAACTGCACATTTGCTCATGGGCCAGAGGATTTGCGCGAGCCGCCCCCAAATTGGCAAGACCTCATAAGGGAGAAAGAGAGGGTTAATGGTAATGGTGGTTGGGTTGATGATCAGAAAATGATTCATAGAATGAAGATATGTAAGAAGTATTACAATGGGGAAGAGTGTCCCTACGGTGACAAGTGTAATTTCTTGCACGAACGGCCTTCTCCCCCGATGAAGAAGCTGCTCAAGGTTGACATGCCTGGGCAGAGGGACAGCTCTGCTATCAACCTTATAGCCACAGGGGACGGGAGGGGACATTCCGGTGATTTTGATCAGACAGCGGGGTGGAAGATGAGGCTTTGCAGTAGATGGGAGATGGGGCAGTGTAACTATGGTGAGAGATGCCATTTTGCTCATGGACAGTCAGGTATAAATGTTGGTTTTGGTTCAGTTTAGTAGCACTCTTTTGATGCAAATGTTTTCTTGTTCTTGTTTCTCAGGATGGCAAAAGTTCAAATTTTGATCTTGTTACTTGATTCACACACTTCTTGTATCTTGAATAGGGATTTCAATCATATCCACCTTATTGAGAAGAAGTGTTTTTACATCTAATTTGGATAAGTAGGAACAGTAATATTATACCATTGTGTGCTAGTTAACTATTCATGTAGCAAGATGAGATTTTGATGTCGTTTGAATCCAACTAGGTTGATCAAGATTTTGATTTCCTGATTTTCTTTTGACTGTCTTTATCTTGTCTTACAACTGCTACAATATGCTTCTGTTTCGACAGATTTGAGGTTTCCTTGTTCACTTGACGAGGGAGAATTTGCAGTTGCTACTCACAACATTTCTGTTCCAAGAAGTGTCGCCTCTGTTTCTGCAGCAGTAGCAGCTCCGGCAAACCAAGATAGAGAAGAAAAGAGAATATCAAAATGGAAGCTGACAAAGAAGATCAATCGTATATATGCAGACTGGCTCGATGATCTTACGCCGCCACACCTCACCCCAGACAAGGAGTTGATATGAAAATGAGCTCATGTCCGAAGCTGTTGATATTGATGGCAGGCTGTTTACCCTCTACATGTTTTGTGTAGTAGTTCTTACCAATTGGTTCTTTCTTTTGCCTATTCTTTTGATTGATCTTCAAATAATGTACCAATGAGTCCAAATGTAATACTTTCAATCTGTAATGAAGTACTAATACAATATTTATGAGTACCAAACAAAGAGGCATTTTTTTAATTCTTTATTCCTTCCATACAAGTAGAGGCTCGTACAATATCTGTTTCTTTCTTTTTTTTTACATTTCATTCTAATCAAAGCTAAACAAAGGGACGTTAGGCTATGAACAAGGCTAAATACAAGAGAGCCAAACCTTACACGAAACAGGAGACTGCTGCTGCTTTGTACAGACATACTCAGAACTAACAACCTAAACAACCTTCGATCTAACGAGGTTGCTGGATGATTCGAGGGCTGCACCTTGGGCTAACAATCTTGGCTGGCTTCTCCCACTTCCTCATCGCCTCGTGGAGACTCTCCTTTGGCATGCTCAGATTCTTCACCAACGCCCCGGTGTTCTTGTTTAAACCTATCGATAATCTAACTTGTTGGATTCTTTATTGAAATATTGAATTCTGATATTTCAATAATGTAGATGATGCATTAGAGTAAAATAAATGCCAGATCAGATATATAGTGCAAGTCCATATCATTCAACAAATGAAGTAAAGACAAACTTAGAAAGTACTCCACAATTTCTTGGAATAGTAATACTTCACTACGGTCCCACTAAGTCCTATCATAATGTGATAGTGGCTTTTCTGCTTTCCAAAACGTGATTAAAGACCTAACCATCATGTGACATGCTAACCACTACAAAAGTATTAGTGCTAATCATGATAAGAAATTCGTTTGAAAATAGTTTTTAGACAGTGATTAGTGAGAGAATTATATACCATTTTCAGTGATTCCTTTGGCAGCCAGACTACCATGATGATAGTCATGTGCCTCAGAAGACCGGAGAAATTCCTCAAACTGTGCTTCCATATTCAAGATATCCTCATCAACATCAAGGTCAATGTTATCAGGCAACAAATCGGTCTCCTGGTCGAAAATGTCCTCCCCCCTGGTGCTCGCTCAGCCAGTAATCGCGGAACCAGGTAGCTGTGGTGACAAGGTTCCACCACTCAGGCGAGAAGTCCTCCACTTGCCGCACCGCCGCCGGGATGAAGAGTGGCGCGTTCGGATTCAGCGACGACCTTCCTCCGGATACAAGAGCCATGTTTTCTTCGTTTGTTCGGATCAAAAGCACCTGAGAATTTTTCGAAAATTATTAAACACCAAAAGCTATTGAGGATAAAACGTGGATATCGAAATTATCATACATAATCTCAACAAACTCTTTTTTCTTAATGTCTTGAAGAATTTGGAAAGGTCATTTCAATTTTCCATCAAACTTTTACATACTCAAAATTAAAGATCCATAAAATTACAGCTAAGAACTGCAAAAAACATCTCGTTTTTTATCGCGAAACAAAAATTGTATAAACATTTCACAGAAGATCAGCACCAACCAAACATAAGTCCAACAAAAAAAAATCACAATTCGTCACAGTGCGAGCATCTGGACACCAGATCTGCGCATTCAAAAGCTAATCACACGATCCACGAATCCGATTAGTCAAAGCGAAAAAACCTGAAGAAAAATGAAGGAAAATGGAGTCCACGAACTGTACCTACCGAGAAAAATATCTCGTCACCCAACTCAGCTTACAAGTAATCCTCTACTACTCGCCCAGTGAAATGAGGAGACTTCAATATATAGACGCTGAGTTAGATGACGAGCCTACCGGTTCGGTATCCGAACCTATCCACTGACTGACCCTGTTTAAAATTAACACCCTGTTTGGGTGGTATCTAGCAATGGCATCGGCTCCTATTAGCTTTAATTCAAACTCCCAAAATAATACTCCCTCCGTCCCATTATTTATGTTTTATTGGGACTGGGCACGATAATTAAGATAGTGAAGGTAAAAGTATAAAGTTGTGGTGTAAAAGTATAAAGGGGTGGGGTCCACTTGGTTAGATTGATTGTGGTTCAGTCATTTATTTCCTTATTTGGTATAGGACATAAATAATAAGACAACCAAAAAAGGCAAGTGTGACATTAATAATGGGACGGAGGGAGTAAAATGTACTGCCTCCGTCCCAGCTCATGTGACACAATTGTTTTCGGCACGAGAATTAAGAAATTGGATGATAAAGTATGGAGAGAAGTAGATGATAAAGTAAGAGAGAGAAGATGCGTGAGATTGTGAGAGAGTAATTGATAAAGTATGAAAGAGAAATAATAAAATAAGAGAGATAAATGATTAAAGTAGGAAAGAGAAATGACAAAGTATAAGAGATAATTGATAAAATAGGAGAAAATTTATGATTTTTTAAAAAAATTATTTTCATTTTTGGAAGTATGTCACTTGAAACGGAACGTCCAAAATGAAAAGTGTGTCACATGGAGCGGGACGGAGGGAGTATAATTGTTTCAAGACTTTATTTAAATAAATTTCTCTCCTAGCCAATACCAATCGAAAAAGAATTTCGCATAATTTGCATTATTACATGTTACACTTTCCTTTGGTGTCACATTAGATAATTGTGATTTTAATATAGAAATAACGGGAAAAAGTTAAAATAGTGAAAGCCAAACAGGCATTAGTACACCATGTGTGACCACCGTGTTTCAGAATTGTAAACCGTGCTTCGAGAGTTGTACCCCGAATCTAAATGGACTGTGGCTACAAGATATAGCCGGTGACGCGAAAGAGGATAAGAGTTGAATAGATACAGAGATTGGAATTATCACCGTAGAAGTGGGTCCCACCTCGCATGGCCTGTATCATTCCAATGATTTTCGTGTTATCAGAAGAAGATAATCCAACGGCCATGAGAGACATCCGAGCTAATCGACAGTACAAAAGTGTAATTGGTGGTGGGACCGGGTTAGGAGCTCCAAACCCGCGTCGGGCACATGAGTTGGCTTTGGCAGTTCAAAAAGTAGTAATGATTGACACGTGATTTTGTCGCTGTAGTGCTCTCATTAATTAGTGCATAAAATGGGGAAAGAATAATTAAGTAGTCGTATCGTATATGTCAAGTGTCTGGATTGATATGTAGTACTCCCTCCGTCCCGTTTGAAACGACATGTTTCAAATGGATACGAAAATTAAGAAAGTTAATGATAAAGTATGAGAGATGAGTAAATGATAAAGTAAGAGAGAGAAAATAAGTGTGATAGTGAGTAAGTGGATAATAAAGTATGAGAGAGAAAATAATTAATATAATGAGAATAGATAAAGTAGGTGAAAGAAATGATAAAATATGAGGGAAGTTATTTCCTTTTTAGGAAACAAACCGTTTCAAATTGGACGTCCCGAAAAGGAAAACATGTCTTTTCAAATGGGACGGAGGGAGTATAAAAGTTGTTACATAGAATATTTGATTTATAAAAACTTCCTTTTTATTGTTAGGCTGTGGAGTTAATATTAACATCGTTTTGAAGGATATGTGAGTTTTATATGAATTCGGTTGGGCCTTATGCTAAAAAAGTATTGTATGTTGGGCATATAAAAATACTTCAGTACTTCAGTTATTTTGTTGAAGAATAAATTAAATATGTATATCTATGTGACTGTTTCACTAATATTCTAACTTCTTTAACTGATTAGATTTTTCCTTCTGCATTCATAAGCCGTTTAGGGTTTGGTTAGAATCCAATTACAATATGCATATTTTCTAAAAAAATTATATATCTTCTTAAAATTCTTCTTAAATTTATTTATATTTTGGGAATTTTGTCTTCCAAATTTAAATATTTTGTCTCATCCGACTACCTAACTATATACGAAGTTTTTCCTAGCTAAAGTCGATTTTGCTCGAAGGTTTTTTATTTTTTTATTTTTTTAACATATTAATTCCATGCACTTTGAATAGACAAATTAACACTAATGTCCCCAATGTTTATTAGTTTGGATTAATTAATTTCTATTTTTTTTCTGTATAATTGGTACCAAACAATGTTAGTTTGAATAAATTAAATTTTAACATTGTTAGTACCAAACAATTATTCGAGGGAATAAATTAAATTTTAACATTGTTAGTACCAAACAATTATTCGAGGGAATAAATTAAATTTTAACATTGAATAAATTAAATTTTAACATTTTAACATTGAATAAATTTTAACATTGAATAAATAAATTAAATTTTAACATTGAATAAATTTTAACATTGAATAAATTTTAACATTAAATAAATTTTAACATTGAATAAATTTTAACATTTTAACATTGAATAAATAAATTAAATTTTAACATTGAATAAATTAAATTTTAACATTGTTTGGTACCAAACAATTGGTACCAAACAATGTTAATTTTTTTCTGTATAATTTTTTTCTTTCATTAAAATTTTCGTTAGCCAATCTTTAATAAAAAAAAATTAAAAAAAATAATAAAATTATTCGAGGGAATTATTATAGTAAAACTTTTGGGAACCGATTAGTCCAATACTTTGTAAAAGTTTTTTTTTACCCTATCAGGGTTAAATCCCCAAATTAAATAGCCACCCTCTCCCTTTTAGTCTTGTACTTCCTCCGTCCCGCTATTTGTGGCTCAATTGGTTTCGGCACGGGAATTAAGAGAGTAGATGATAAAGTATGAGAGAGAAGATGAGTAAGATAATGAGAGAGTATGAAAGAAAGGATGATAAAGTAGGAGAGAAAATATAATAAAGTAGGAGAGAGAAGATGATAAAGTAGAAGAGAGAATATGATAAAGTAGAAGATATGATAATAATTTTTTACCAAATTAGGAAAGTGGTCACAAATAACGGGACACCCCTTTCGGGAAAGTGAGCCACAAATAGCGGGACGGAGGGAGTAACTTTGTAGTGTGATTTTGGTCTCTTCATGTAATAGTGTTCGATTTTGAGCATATAACTTAATAATGTGTTCAATTTTGATCCTATAATTTTACAAAATACTCCCTTTGTGTTCCAATTATAATGTCCACTTTGCTTTTTTGCGCGGTTTTTAATGAGAATTGTTAGTTATGAGTAGAGATGTTAAAAGTGTGGGTTTTATAAAAAAGTTGTGTATTATAATTTGCTAAAAAGTATAACTGGACATAATATTCAGGACAACCCTAAATGAAAAACTGAACATTTTAATTGGGACGGAGGGAGTATATGATTTCGGTCCTCCGATAAAAATGGTCAAACAGAAAAAGACACATGAACTACACTCTTCACTGCATAACTAAAATAAGACATTTTATAAAGATCCGGGACAACAAAACAAACACTGTTAAAATTACAAGACAAAAAAATAGTTATAAACTGCATTGCAGAACCAAAATTGAACTCGTTTTAGTAAAAAAAATGTTAGTTTTTTTTGTCATGAAACTTTATAAAATGACTTATTTTAGTCATTCGACAAATGTGAAACTCACGCGACTTTTTATGTTTGACAATTTCTATCGGATGACTAAAATCGAGCACTTTGTAAAGTTATAAGATCAAAATCTAAACAGATAAGTTATATGACCAAAATCGATCACTACCACATTAGATGACCAAAATCAAACATTATATAAAATTAAATGACCAAAATTAGATATTGCCACATTAGATGATCAAAATTGTATGCAGGCGCATTAAAGGACCAAAATCGAATCTCCCCACAGCCCCACACCGGCGCCGCCCTCCGACCCAGTGCTGCCCTCCCCCGCACTGCATATCACCAGCGCCGCCCTCTTTCCCAGCACCTCCCTCCCCGCCGCCGCACCTCCAAGCGTCGCCCTCCACCGCTGCCCAGCGCATTGGGTTGTGATGAAGTCTTGATCACGCGCTTGTTATGTTGCTTTTTTTTTTTTTTTGTTTCACATGTTCGATTTGAGCTTATTACTTCATAAATGCCAACAACTTTAGTATTTATGTTGTATTAACTTTAGTGTTAGTATTTAGTAAATGTTTATACGGCAAGCTGATGTATGTGGAGAGATGTCTGCCGTGTTTGTGTGCTATAAGTCTTTTGTCCAGTTACATTATCCAATTTTTTTAGCCTTATATTTTCATTAGAGGGCGATCCTTTAGAACACCAATTTTTTTAGAACACCAATTTTTGGTTATTAGAGGGCCATTTTTTAGAACACCAATTTTTTTAGAACACCAATTTTTTAGAACACCAATTTTTTAGAACACCAATTTTTTTAGAACACCGATCCTTTGTTGATTTCATTAGAGGGCGATCCTTTAGAACACCAATTTTTTTAGCCTTATATTTTCAAAAATTGGTTATTATTGGTGCAACTGGTCTTTTTTTTGCATAAAAGTCGGAAATAGTATTTTCTTGTTAATTATTTTTTTTTGGCATAATACAATATTTTTTGGTAAAATTGGTCATCAAAAAAAAAATTTATTAGAATTGCTCTCGGAAAATTTATTCCGATAATACCCTTGAATTATTTTTTTATATTTAAAAAAATTGACTAACAATTGATTAACAATTTTTTTAACGAAAAGACCAATTCATCCAAACTAGCATATTGTGGACATTAATTAACTAAAAATATATTAGCTTACAATTCATTCAAACTAACAAACATTGAGAACTATTAGTGTCAATTTGCCCTTAGAATATCAGTTTTTGACCTGATCCTACTGAAACTCATGGTAGGGATCTTCAATCTTTAACACAATTTTTCTTTTGTTGTTTTCTATTCCGTGATAAGTTCTTTAAATATTTATAGGTGGAAGAATTCCAAGAATGATAGGAAGAACTTGATGTTAGAAAATCTTTTTAAAGAACGTTATTATAATAATAATAATAATAATAATAATAATAATAATAATAATAATAATTTTATTATTATAATGTATGATGGTCCTTCAGGGGTCCGACTAATTATAAGTATATGGATCTAATTTATAGTAGTGATTTTCTATTTTTTTTTTTGCAAGTCTTCATCACACCATCATCATCAACCAATATTATAAGCGGGGAACTACCATCTGCACATAAGGATATTGCACACACGTTTTTTTTTGCAGAACTTTTTTTTTTTGCAAGTCTTCTAGACAAATTGCTAGATGCAGAGCGAGTGTTTAATTAGTTACGTAACATAGTGAATTTTTTTCTCTATTTTGTGTCGGTTCCTCTATTTACTTTTAATCCTCTAACGTATATTTATAGCCACACCCTTACAACAGACGATTAGAATCAATTCAATTTAACGGTCTAAATTGATTATTTATAAATCTTCCACCTTATTTTATGTCATTGTAAAGAATCTTTTAGAAGTTTGTCTAAATCAATATACATATCTAGTGTTTAATTAGTTGCTGCTCTAGTTTGTCTTTCAATCAAATGCAAGTTGTACGAGACCACAATTTACAAGTTGGGATTTCCATTCCACATGTATCCATTCCACTTGATGAAACGTAAGTACATAACCAATCAATCAGCTTGTTTAATTAGTGAACTTCAAGTTTTAGACATGTTCACACATTTTGACATAACTAGTTTACCAAAGTGATTATTTATAGCATTTACAAATATGTAGTAACTCCGTCTCGTTATTGTTGACCATTTTCTTTCCCGCAAGAAAATTAAAAAAGTGGATGATAAAATATGAGAGATGATGGATGAAAAAGTAGGAGAGAGAATATGAGTAAGAGTAGATAAAGTAAGAGATGGTAGATGATAAAGTATGAGAGATGATAGTAATTATTTATCAAATTTGAGAAGTGGGCATTATTAGTGGGACATTCCAATCCGAAAAGGTGACCAACAATAGTGGGACGGGTAGTATAATATAAGGATTTTAGGAATACTTTTATAAATCTTTAAATTATCAGTTTTATTTTGTGAGTTTTTTATAAATTACAGTAGTTTGTTATTTAGCTAGTGTTTGGGGGGGGGGGGGGGGGGGGGGGGGGGGGGGGGGGGGGGGGGGGGGGGGGGGGGGGGGGGGGGGGGGGGGGGGGAGAAAAGCTTGGATAAATATAGCGGGGTTAGTGTTTGGAATAGCTTAGATAAACTGTTTTTGAGCTTTTTCACCTTAGAAGCACTTTTTTAATATTTGTAATATATGTTTATGTTTTTTTGGTACTTAAAATAAGTCATAACAATCAAAATATAAGCTATTAGTGGTGCTTTTTAAAAGCATTAAAAAAAATGAAAAACAGGTTATGATGTTTCTTCTAAAATTAAACTATTTTTTTCTTACAAACACTAACAACTTTTACTTAAAATAAATAATTAAAAATTATTTGTAGAAGAATATTCTAAAAATCATAAGAGACTAGGATATACACCATCGATCTCAGATGTCTTATTTCTTTTGGCACAATTATTACAAAGAGTTGAAAATTATGAATAAAATTATATGAAGTGATGGTCTTGTGGGTAAATGTTCTATTTTTAGAAAGACCAATACATTTATGAGACACCTAAAAAAATGAAAGTAAGACACATAATAGAAGGGAGGGAGTATTTAATTAAAACTTAGAAGGCATAAAGTTCAAGCACCAAATTATCAGAAGACTACTCAGTGACTACTCAACTCGGATTTAGACTCGGTTTGACGGCCATGATCCCTAATTCATCCGCCGTCGCTGCCGAAAACAACTAGAGAAAATTGCGCATTTCTGGATCTCACGGTTCTACGAATAATTGACGCTCGCCGATTGAGCCGTAACAATGGGAAGGAGAAGAAATTGCAGGGTTTGGTGGCTGAGTAATATATCTTCTCTCGCCGAATTCAAGTTTCGTATTTGGATGGTTCCTTTCCTCTTCCGAAGCATCGATCGGTGTCGTCGTTGTTTTCGCCTGGGACGAGCATAAACATGCTTCTTCACAGAATTCCGGTTTGGATCGCTTGGTGCGTCGAATTTACTGCTTCAGATTAGTAAGTATAGTTTTTTTTAATAATTAGTATTATTTTTTTAAAGTTTTGTCGTGTTGTATACTTGTTGATGGGGGTAATGGGTTAGATTTGAACTTTATGTGTTAATAATGTAATCCGTTGAGGTTAATCGGTGTGTTATTAGGGTTATATTTCGTGACTAGGAACTGTAATCACATCCGTCTGTTTTAGTTTTGTGATATTGTGCAAAGTGTGAAAGGTTTTGTTTGGAATTTGAATGAGGTAGGTCATAATTTGGATATGCTGGTGGCATTTCACTGAATAACCTGAAGCTACTTCATTGCTGTCCTTTTTGTATTACGACATTCTGATTGATGCCGATACTTCTTCAAGAAAAAAGCGAATTCTCTCATCTGGGACAACTTGAAGCAGATTTTAGTGGCAACAACAAGTTGCTCAGTAATGGAAATGATAGCAATAGTTACATGAAACTAATTGGTGATCAAAGTTTAAATTCACATGAGAGTAATCACGGGAGCCAAAGATGTGGATGCCTCAGACATGACAGGATATTAGGACAAGGAAGAGTTGCTGCTCCAGAGAACGTGTGGAGCAAACTTGTACATGTTTTTTTTCTTTTTTCTGAAATTAAGGATGGAAGAGTTCTTGCTTGCCCAAAATTGGATCATCTACATTTGAACAGAGAATATTGAGTCCCTTGTAGATCTCCACGTATGCAAGCCGTATTGACCTGTACGTCGAGCTCCTTTTCTTTTCCTCTATTATTAGGCTTAATTGGCTTTGTGATAAACATAGGTAATATTTTATGAGATGCCCACTTTTGGTGGTCACCATTCTACCCTGGGTGTGCAGTTATCATCCAGTTTTGTTACCTTCCCTAGCAAGAAACCCAAGCGGTTTGACGACCTTCAACAAAGAGATGCACACCTTGACCTGGTAAATGTTCTTGACTAAAATCAACCATATCTGAGTTTCATTTTTCTAATTCAGTACATTTGTATACGTGTGAAAGAAGGATGCTGTCATGTGGGCAATAAACCGTGCTAATGCTGCTCAAATATTGTTTGATGGGCATCATCATGCCGAGTCTGGAACACTTTTCCTGATTCTTGACATGTAACTTTGGTAATCTTACTTCCACTCAACATTACTCAATTGTTTATATCACCATAACATCTTTATGTCCTGTCAGGTAATCTACCTTTGCATGGAAAGCGTTTTCTGTATGGGTTGCTTCCCTTTCGACCATCATTTACACTATTCTTCAGTTATTTCATATTCTTTTCACTTGGCTATCCCACACTGGCATATATGTTCTGCTCACCAAAGTATTTAGCTATACATTGAAGAATATTCACTTCCACTGCTGCCAACTTTTGTATTGGCTTGTGCATCAAAATACAAGGTATCACGACAATTCAGTAGTCTGTTTGTTTGATTAGTTTAAACTTTTCAAAAATAACAATAATGATTAATGTCTCGGGGGTATTGTAACTAATCCAACTAACCTACAATGTTTTCATGATTAGCTCGGAAACAAATATATAGTTCATAAGCCTTGATATGATGTTCTGCAATTTCATGAACCCGAAAAATGATATTAGCAATTCTTCTTCCCCCCAAATTTTATCAAGTCATGTACAATTTGATGCCCTGTTAATATCTACCTTGTATTCTAAGAAATTGAATTCATGATATGCATCCTTAATAGTTTTGCTACTTATATAGGGATTGGTCGTGTGTTAAGTTTGCAGAGAAAGCGGCATCCCACAAGCATTCAATATGTTCAAACATTTTATTTGATGTTCTTCTAGGAAATCTAGTTGGCAATCCCTTGTGGCTTCTGGTAGAATCTGCTTTCCTATGTGTTTCAAGCTTTGGACACGACTGGTTCCGTACTGTTTGTGTGTGGCTTGTGGGGAATCCAGCTGGTTTTAAGTTGACCACTAAGCTTGCTGAGGGTTTTGGGATGATTTCTCTAAAATGCAATTCAGAGTTGGTCAACACTTTGGGACTTGCTCTATGTGGGTTGTTTTTTGGTTGAACTTCTGCAGCAGCTTTAGTTGTTGAGGCAATATCTCTACTAACAATGCACATTTTGATACTTCATTTATTCCTTTCACCTCTCTATTCTAGATAGCTACAGGCATTATCAGCTTTATGATAACAAACTTTTTGAGTCCCCGATCTTGAAGAATCTTAACTTGCCTTTCCTTGCAAAGAGAGAAACTATACTATCTCATTGTGATTATAAAGTAGTCCCATCTAGTATGTTGAAATTAGTAATTAGAAAGTTATTTTGAAGCAAATAGAAAGAAAGTTATTGACTAGTGATAGGAGCTTACCATAAGGTCTTGAAACTTGGAGATACGGAGCACACTAGTCCATTCCACTCCGTATGCTGAAGTTCTTCCCTTGGTTGAATCCCCCCCCCCCCCCCCCCCCCCCCCCCCCCCCCCCGCCCCCCCCCCCCCCCCCCCCCCCCCCCCCCCCCCCCCCCCCCCCCCCCCCCCCCCCCCCCCCCCCCCCCCCCCCCCCCCCCCCCCCCCCCCCCCCCCCCCCCCCCCCCCCCCCCCCCCCCCCCCCCCCCCCCCCCCCCCCCCCCCCCCCCCCCCCCCCCCCCCCCCCCCCCCCCCCCCCCCCCCCCCCCCCCCCCCCCCCCCCCCCCCCCCCCCCCCCCCCCCCCCCCCCCCTCCCCCCCCCCCCCCCCCCGGGGCCCCCCGCCCCGGGCCCCCCCGGGGGGCCCCGGGCCCCCCCCCCCCGGCGGCCCGAGGAGGAAGAGGTTTCCATCTGGGACATTGTTCAAAGTTGCATTATGTCAATATTCTGAGACCGAAGCTGCTGCAAGCAGTAATTCTCTCTCTAACAACCTCACTATTTGATTCTCTTTCTAAGACTATCCACATCGATCGGCACCAGCATAATAGCAAAAATAAATGAAAAATGGTAGTAATATTGTGACATTGGGTGATCTACCACTTCCCTCCTTTTTACCGTTGACACCAAAGGGTGTGGTGGAGAGAGTATCGTATGACAAATTTGATTTGTTGTGTATAATTTAATTTGTGTTAGTGTTTTTCATTAATATCATTAATTAATTATGAATTAAAATATAAAAAAATTCGTAATTTATTGAATACTAGATTAACCACTTTCATAGAAGTGAAATACCAACTACACTTCATGTTGGTAATTTAATTAAAAAGATATGGGATTAATAGATAGCTGGAAGTTAAAAAAAATTAAAAATAAAATTTAAGTTAGGTTGATGGATATTATTGATAGAAGTAGAAATTAAGCTAGTTAGAGTGTTATGGGGTCGAGGGGATAGTAATGAGTATGTTATTAAAAAGTGGGTTTGAATGGGTGTTATAAAAGGATAGTCTAACGACGTCATTATGTCCATCAAAACGACATTGTTTTATGCCATACACGTAGGTGTCCAACTCAACATTTCAACCCCTTAAAAAATTTGGGAATCTAAGCACACCTTCAATTGTAAGAAAATAAAAGTTCATACATTAATTTGTCAAATACGTGCTAAAATTGCAAATGAGCTATGATTCGTGCTATATTTCATTAATAACCTAATAACAAATGGGAAGGGTGTTGCATTTTGAATTTGATAAAACCTTCTATTAATTGCATTTTGGGGAAAAATCTTCTGGTTCGTGGTTTCTCCTGGCTGTATGGTTTTTTCGGGGGAGAGATCGAACCTCAAGAAATAGTGAATGATCTTATTAATATACAAATGTATAACTCATTGGAAATTTCAATTGCGCTCATATTCATCACTATAGGAATTGGGTTCAAGCTTTCCCCAACCCCTTCTCATCAATGGACTCCTGACGAATACGAAAGAGTGCGGTTCGTTCGAGAAGCGAGTAAAAAAGGTAGGAAGTCTGTCAGACAGCTGCCCGACCATCCTGACCGGCTAAACCTGTCAAGAACGATCCTCTACTGCAGAGGTGGCGGGCACCGGTGCTGTTAATCACGCCCTGACCGGGCAGCTATGGTTCATCAACCAGACTTGGTTTCCTGTTTCCTTAGAAATCAAGGATACAGATGTACGAGCCTATAGAACAGATCCTGTTCAAGTAAGGTCGTGTCCAATACAGTTAGGCAGCCATTTAAATACCCGTTGTACGCTTTTTGGATGACCGATGTGGGATTTGAAATACAAGTTGAAAGAGGAAGCCTCTGCAAATTACAACTTCAAAGCTGGCCCTCTCTTCGGAAATAATTTTTCTTTCAGCTACGCACCACCAGAGCGGAACAGTGTACAAGAGGAACCAACCACAAAGCCAATGATTAAACGTCAATTCTGGTTAGTGTGTGTATTACTTTCTCTAATTCAGACTTCTTCTGCAGTTGATTGATCAATTGAACGATTCCTACAAGATCTTTTTAGGATTATAAAATGTTTGGATGTTGCTTTCTTGATTTCAATTGTTTAATTCTTCTGTGGCTAATTTTATTTAGCACAATAATGTCAAAATTAGTTGTTTCTATCACTTGAACTTCGATTTTGTAGTTAGAAGTCTTCACCCGAAAAAAAAAAAGCTTTCTTAGGGACTTAGCTGGTTAATAGTAGAAGAATTGTTGCTTAAAACTACCAAATTATTAGCTTCTGCTGGTGAAGAATATTCGGGCTTTTTCTCTCTGTTTTTTGGTTTAAGGTGAAAGCATGAGTACGTGGTTCTTTATGTTATGGTATATATGATTGTGTGAAATGAGTTTGATGGTTCAACTGCATTGACTGAGTATGTTTAGAATTAGAGTCAATCCTACTTATCAGACTATATCATCAAGGATTCCAGAGATGGGGATGAATGTGAGATATAATGAATAATACATTTTCCATGTCATGACATTTCTTACATCAAAGAGCTACTACCAAAATTAGATCTTTCAGAAAGAGAAGCTAGAAATGCATTGTCATTCAATCAAAAGAAGGCCACACCACCAATTGACTACAAGATTTCAATTAGGTGGCCTACCGGCTACCAGTAGGGCCTATGTAATCACACACCTTGATACTCATTTCAAGCATGGAGCTTCTGAATACATTTAGAGGTACTTCTGCAGTTGTGCTTTAAGCTTTTTAATTTACTACTAAAGCCTAATTCTAGTGAAACAGATACAAAATACAGATACAGACATCATTTAAAAAATTGAGATGTTGATATGTCAAATACACATTTTCTGTAGAAGGATGTAGATGTTTAATCTAGTCCCTTAAATTAGGTTAATTTAGACCGCCTATTTATAAAATGGTGGCTAGATAGGCTAGAGGGACTCATTTGTAATATGCACTCACGGTATTTAAAGCATTTTCAAGTGAAACAAAGATAGTTGGAATGATAGACAATTTTCTTTTAAGAAAATAAATATATGTATTTGGGGCGTGTTTGGAGAGAAACTCTAATTTCACAAATGAGATTCATGCAGTAAGCGAAGAGGTAGAAGTTGATTAAACTTCTAAGAGTGTCCTTGAAGTTGGCAGTCAAAGTCTATAAATTTTAGTCATGCCTTTCGATTTAGTTGAGCGAGTCAGCATGTATGGGCATATGAACCATCCATCTCTTTAATATACTAATATGATTGTAATTAGTGAATTTCAGGTATTAAGAGGAAAATTAATTTAGCTACATAAAAAACTTCTCTCTAACGAGTTCAACTTAATCATTTTCACAATCATTCGACCTATAACGTGAACATGTGATCATATCGATACCAAGTAGTAAATCTACGATCTAATAGAGAATGGTGATAACTGGTATGTAGTGGCTAATATGTGGTATTGCATGTCTGTTAGCATGCATTTCAGAATCAAGTAAGTGTCCTCGGTCATGCAGTTTGGAAGATCCATGGTCTTTATGAGGATGCTTAGAATAATTCATGTGATTGTGAAGTAATAGGATCTTGACTTTATCCTCGCACTTATGTTAACTTACAAGGTTTCAAGAACCTCTATTAACTTCCTTTTTGTTTTGCATCTGTAGAGACCTGGTTCACTTGTTTATTTTTACTTCCAATACGGACTTAAATTGCTGCTACTGTTTCATGGGAATGCCTGGCAAAAATAGCAAAAGTAAATTCAGCAAACCAAATAACTTTTATTTCTGCATAATTTACTATCTACAGAAACTAAAAAGACACCTAAAAGATGGTATTATGATCCCAAAATAGAAACGACTAATACGGAAAGTTGTGCTTAACTTACACCTCTTGATCTTCACTCCTTATCCTTGTAATAATAAGTTGTTGTTAAAGTAGTGATGGTTTTTCTGCATGCCCTAGGCAACATTATAGATGACTTTAATTTGGCCTGTGCAGGTTAAGAAATATGATAACCAATGTGATCGGAGTCTGCTGGGGTATTTTAAGTTTTAGACTTTGGTTGTATTGTATCAAGCTTCTCAGCCTACCTTCTTCCCTTAAGTATCCAAACCATGTCATTTGAGATGGATGGTTGATTGTTCCAGATGCATGAGAATGGTCAGGTTTCATGTAATAATGGACATAGTTTGTCTGCTAGATAATCCATCTCAGTTGTATTCTCTTCTGCCAGAATGTGTTAAGCCACTAATATTCTTAATTTGTTTCTCTGTGATGCCTTGATCATCATTTTCTACATTTTTGGATTCAGATGCATGACACTCTAATAATTCAAACGGATCAGGTGTTGCAATCAAATGGATAGTTTGTCAACTTAGCTCCTCCTGCATATAGGAAAGAGAGATTTTCGGTTGGTTGGGAATTGGGATAAGTTGATGAATCTGACGTGCTGGAGGCTTATTGCCCAACAAATGAAGACAACAATCTGGATGAAGCCACAAAATAATGCATGCCTCCAGCAAAATGCACATCCGAATCTTATCAGCATATACTAGGCGCTTTTCATGACTTCTAAGCTTTTAATCATGTCTCCAAGAACTACAATCAGTTGTAAGCCAACGGTCTTCCGCTAGCTACAGAAAGCTGTCGGGTTGAGGATATCCATGCTGGAAATGGACCATATATCGCGACTACTGAGCCCCAAAAGTTTGCTTATATGATTGTCATTGGCGTAGCTGAGCATGTGCGGGGGGCACACCCACACAGGGCCCCGAAATTTTTATGGCTACCAATTTTTATTTTTTCAAAATGCCTATTACTATGTCTACTACATATTTTTTATGGTCCAGTTAATATTTACATTAATGTGTCATAGTCCAACTCCTCTCAATATTTATAATAGGGGCCATGTTTTGAATATGACACATGACCCCAAAAATGTTAAAATCGGCCCTGGTGATTGTTCTCGTTAAAAGTATACATTCTATAAGAATGTTACTTCGTATTATTAGGAGTCTCGTTTATTCATCCTTTTTGTAGCAAGTTTCGTACATTTAGCAGCTATGACATGTTCCTTGTCAAAACATTCACTCAATTCTCCCTCCCTCTCAATCTCTTCAAAACATTCATATTTGGTGATGAGTAGCATTGGATCTTCTGGCTTGTGGCCCACATATGAAGATGAGTTGACAATTGACATGACCATCCCCACGCTTGTCGGGCCTCTGGGCCCATCCCCACCTCACCACAACCATTGGTTGGGACTGCTGCCCTCGCCACTTTTCTTTCTTTCCTTCACGTTTTCAAGATTCTCTTTCTACCTCTACTTAAATTATACACGCGTGGGGATTCTTGTTTTCACAAAGTATGAGTTTTTTATGAATTTCAGATTTCATTCTAGAAAAGTCATTATTTAGTCGAAGTTTGAATTTTTCATTTCCTATTATATGTTCTCTCCGTCACATTAGAAATGACACGTTTTCCTTATCGTGATATCTCACTGGCCACTACAAATGACAAATAAGCATGTCGTTTCTAGTGGGATGAAGGAAATACTATAATATCAGGTTTGTATGTAATTTTTTTTAACAAAAAAGTCATATATCAATATTCTTGTAATGTAATACACACAATAATAATATACAAATATAATAATATGGTACACTCAAATCGCTCCTGATGAAATAAAATACGATTGGTTACTTGAAGCTGTGCAGAAAAGTCTTCAATAATTGAAATAAAGCATCAAATAAAGAGTTGTGTGAACATAGAGTTACACTACAACTCCACTGGAAGCCCACAAAAAAATACAAATCAGCATACAAGAACTCATTAAATCCGTTGGGCCCATTACAACTTTTTTCTTTCAGGTAACCTTTTCAATTGTACTCCAATCAGATTTAATACAGAAAATTAGGTCAAAGAAAGACTCATCAATGTAATGAAGAATAAATATAGAGAAAGTCTCCATGGGATGCCATAGCGGTGAAGGTGGGTGGCCCGGGACCGATAGGTCATGGGTTCAATTCCCACTGGACACGCTATGTGTGAGTCTGTCACCCTGTCACATTAAGGGTGATTTAACTCTTCTGTGTGGTTTGCAGGCTATTGCACAGGAGCGAGGTTTACCCTGTGCGCACCAAAGGTAGCGGCTGCAGGTTCCTCGTCAACAAAAAAAAAATATAGAGAAAGTCATGGACCCAAAAATCTTATACATGAATCCACATTATTAGATCATTAATCATTATTTTTCTGAATTAATTAATCACAAACTTCAAATGAAAGAGAGAATTCTTGAAGAATAAGATAAAGAAGAGGGAGACTGGACATGAAAATCAGTGCTTTTTTAAGCTTTCAAGAAAACACAATTTTTCCACATACTAATCTCTCCTTCCCATTGATAATGATCATTTTTCATTTTCGATTTATCCCATTTGAAATGATTCTTTTTCAAAAAAAGAAAAAAAAAATTATATTTTCTTACATTTTATTGTTTCTTTCACATACTTTATCATTCATTCTATCACCATCTCACTCATCTTCTCACTTTTATTTTATCACTTAGTTTACTTTCTTAATTTCACGCCTGAAAATCAAGAGACCATTATCTATGGGAAAGATGGAATACTACTCCCTCCGTCCCAAAATTCTTGTTCAATTTGCTTTTTGCACAGTTTTTAAGGAGAGTTGTTAGTTGTGTGTAGATTGGTATAAAGTTGTGGGTCCCACAAAAAAGTTTTGTGTAATAATTTACTAAAAAAGGAAAGTGAACAAGAATTTTAGGACAACCCAAAATAAAATAGCGGACAAGAATTTTGGGACGGAGGGATTACATAATAAACCAAATGTAGCAATAGGGAGATGGTTCTTGGGATTGAAAGGGATAATGGGTTTCTGACACGTGTACAGTTGATATAGGGCCTAGACAGGGGACGCAGGGATCCTTTTTTGTGCGACTGACAAAGAATGGTCAAGATCAAAAGTAGTCCTTGTCAAACACTTCAGTTGTCAAATCGAATGAGTAACACCAAATTGTCTGTCCATCTTATTTTGAAACCAAAATTATATTTTTCTTAGGACAAAAGGGCCTTGGAATGTGTGAAAAAATTAGGATCAATTTTTAGAAAAAAACGTGTCTTTGATGATGGAGTTCTAGAATGAGTGAATCTATATTATTTTATCGAAGTATATTTGAAAAATACTTACTATTTTTTTAAATGTAATTTATTGCTTATAATTTTTCAATGCGATCACTATAAAGTTGTAACTTATGCAACTTATGCAAGAATAGTAAAATCGAATCATTCCAAAAAAAAAATCATTCTTAATTTATAATTGAACTTGTAATTTTTAATCACTGACATGGTCTCGCTAATAAAATTTGATGCATCATAACGCCATAATAGAGTTACAAATGTTTAAATTATCAAAAGCTATTACTCATTAGTGTCTCGTATTCTTTTTAGAAGCATCCTACAAAAAATATCTCGTTTTCTATTTTATCAAACATTTTGAGAAATCTACAACCTTAGTATAATTTTATTATACACACCTAACACGCTATTTATAACCGTATAAGTACAAAATAGAATAACTTCTATGAAATTAACGAAGGGGTACAAATGTTTAGCTATTTATATAGTGTCGGTGCTATAGCGTCCATTAGCTCCTAAGTAGCTATACCGGGTCGGCTATAATACAATCAAGAGTAAATTTCATTTGAATTGCCACTCGTTACCTTCACCACATACACTTAAATCTCTTTAAAATAATATACTTAGCATAGAAAAAAATATTCATTTAGTGAAATTATTCATTTATCGATAAATGAATAAATTATTTATTTATCAATAAATGGATAATTTATTACTTAACGAGAAATTTACGATATAAAATAAGTTAAATATGTGTATTAAACTTAATTTTTTTAATAACTTAGTTCGTGTAAATATTATAAAATAAAAAATTTACTATTTGCTTTAGTAAAATCATGTAAAAAATGTACATTGAATATGCACTAAATGTAAAACAAATCCAACAATTCAATTTTAGAAAAATTCAATTGTTTTAAAAAGAACAAAGCTCATATAAATAAAAAAATGCGAAGTTTATTTTTTTGCTTATATTAAAATTATCCTAAAAGTTTGTTTTCGTCATTGCAAGATTCGTTCAGGATAAAATGAACTACAGAAATTGAAGTTGTTGAATTAGATAAAAATCTCAAGCATTAGGTAATGTCATCTTCAATTTACGCAACAGAAATGCTATGAATGTTCAAGATCTTTTAGCTATCGAGAATGATGCAACTTTGGAATTACCGATGAATGAAGAAATTATTGAAACATTTATGGACGATAATGATGATGAAGATGATGACCCTAAACAAATTGATACATTGTTGGTCCGGAGACGATAAGTCAGGTGTAGAGGGGGGGGGGTGAATACACCTGAGCTCAGTTTTCTTTTTCTCAATGAAGGTCACTGAGGCGATGATTGCAACCGATGAACGATGCCAAATAAGCCTTCGATCACGGGACGAGTGAGTCGGCTCGAACTCTCTTCTACCGATCGTTGTCGGTTCTTTGAGAATCGGTCGGAGATCATTGTGCGGAAAGTGTGGGGCCCGGAATTCGTCTCTTTTGAAAACACGTTTTAGCAAATTAAATCTTTTGGTACGTGCGCTTTATAAAAATACGTTTTTATGCAAGCTTGTGATTTTCAAGTCGGTTGAATGCTATGCGATAAAACAAGAAAAGAACACAAGCGATTTAACGTGGTTCGGATACGCAAGATCCTACGTCCACGGTCCCGAACAAGGCGGGAGAACTTGTTGATTATTCTCGAGCAAGCCTCGAGCGGGGATACTGTGCACCGGACGGTTCCTCTAAGTTATAGTCCTTAGCGACTTTACAATCCAAACCTAAGTCCCGAAAGGGAATGGAATTTTCTCCAACCGAGAAGGAGTTCTTACAATAAGAACAATTCACTAAATGTGAACTCCTTCGAATCTAAGCTATAAATATGACAATGAGCTTAGTCTAGAGAAGAAAGAGATGTAAGAACTCTAGAGAGAAAAACTAAGAAATCTTCTAAGTATGCAAGTTTTCCTCTGGATGGTCTTTGAGTGTTTTAGAGCGTTTATGAACTTGAGCTTGTCCCTTTTGAAATTCCGTTCTTCTTTTCGGAGCTTCAAAAACTTCTCTATTTATAGTTGTGAGTTATGGCATATGTCCGTTGGAGACGACGATGCCACGTGTCACAAGCTTCCAAGAAAAACGGCCATTAATTCGAACTGTTGCAGCAGGGCAGTTAATGCGTTGTTCATGAGAGCGAACTTTTACTGTGTAGAGTAGGTAAGCGTTGTCGGCTTCTCATTGGTCGAGGTTTGTAGTTGGTGAGAATGTCAGAGTTGACCGTTCAACAACCTCGTATGTCTTCTGCTGAACTTTTTGATAAGACTTGAATAGCTGGGTCGCTTTTCTGTAGGATACAGTAGACTGAAAAGTCTCTGTCTTCTTCAGCTGAGTCGACTGACACGGCATCTACTGAGTAGGTCAGCTGGCGACTGTGAAGGTACTCTGTTTGTTTTCGTTCTTCTGCCGATGACTATCACCGGGAGTAGTCTTCTGCGATGATTTGTCGGCGATGCGCCTGTCTTCGACCGAGTGGAAGATCAGCTGGCGGCCGAAAAGAACACAAGCGATTACACTGATGACGTGGGGTTCTGAAAAGTATCTTCGACAGAAGATCAGTTCAACAATTACCCCGTACAGGACTTAGACAAAAAATAATAATCAATACACCAAGTCTAACCTACACATCAGCTAATCCTAACGACACACTAATCTACTGATATCAGCTAGGTTTTGGGATCTTCAATTCCATAGTACTACTATGATTTCCCCCAATTTTCTTTTAACCGAACAACAGCTGAGTATCATATACTGACTCATATCCAACAATTTCCCCCTAATTGATGATGCCAAAACCTCTACCTCTACCTCTTAAACTTCTCAAGTCTATAAAAGATGCTATCCTACTGACAACAATTTCCCCCTTACAACATTCTGAGGAAAAAAATAAAGGAATTTCAATACTTCAGTAGGTGGGAGATAGGCAAAATCAGAGAAACTGATTGTGAGTGTATGTCAGATCACTTAGTGATCAGTCGTAAAAAAACGATGCAAAGAGCTGAAAGACAATGAGTAATTGTCTGACAAGCAATAGTAACTGATATATATATAATCAATGATGTACAAGCTCCTATAGCTATTACAACAGAAATAAAAAAGAAAGGGGAAATCACTGCTGACGTTTGAAGCGTTGAGTCCTTTTCTTGAAATCGGCGAACTTCTCGGCGGGAGGATCCGGTAATAATACTTATAAACTCGATCCCGATCTCCCGGATTTCTTCGTTGTCAAGAGGATTGTCGGGCAAAGAAACTCGAGATGGAAAGCGACTTCCTCTATCTCTCTCTCAATGTCCTTCGTGCGCGGCCAGCCCACTAGCGGTTCTTGGCGGTGGAATACGTCGGAAAGCCGGAGCACGGAAGGGAATATTCTCGTTCTTCCATAATCTGTCTCGGCTGATCTCCGAATGAGATATCAAATCTCGAGAGTAGTTCGTCGAATAACCGATCACTGGACGGTCGAGAGGATAGATGCGCCATACAAAATAGCCTTTTAATAAAATCCTCTTTCGGCCTTTCCCAATGAATGTTCATATCGCTCAGGCACCCATTTATCCACATGCGGGATAGGAATATTCTTAACATATGGGCCCCCGATGAACTTGGATTTTCTTGGGATCCGCTTCCTCGGATCGATTCTTTGGCTTGAGAGATAATCTACGCATTTTCGCCAAGTCGGCTATCCTTTCTCTTTTCGCGGAGTGCGGCCGCTCTACTTGTCTCCTCGCACGAGACTCGAGACCTTGCGGCGTCGCCTCCCGTGTCGCTTGATCTTCCGCTATCCGCTCGGTGTTAGAGTAGAAGTGGGAATACTCTGAGCAGTAGCTTGGATCTCAGTCGGAAGAGCCTTAGCAAAATCTTCTTGGGCTTTCTTCTTCTGCTCTTCGACCGATCCGACCTTTTTCTTGCCTTTGCCCTTAACAGCTTTGCCCTTGGGCTTCTTTGCTGCTTCTGCTGCCTCTTCAAGCTGACGCTCATGGTCGAGCTCATCCTGCAGCTGTTGGGCAATTTTGAGGTCATAAGCCTCTTGCTCCGCTTTTGATTTGAATTTATGGACCGGGGAGGAAGGAGGAGTAGATACAGTTGCAATCTCCTTCCCCGGCCTCTGCGGTGGCAATTGCTCAGGCTCTTCTTCTTCTGTCTCCTGCTCAATAAAATTTGCTACTTCTTCAATGTGAGCAGCAGAAGAGGAAATGGGGGTTGGCTGAAGTGGAAATTCTAGGAGAAGGACCTCAGAAGAGTTCTTATCCTGAGTAGTAGAGGGTCCTTCCTCCTGAGCCCTTTCCCCTGAGTCTGTGCGGGTTCTTCAGCTGTGGAGGGTCTCTCCTCCTGGACCCTTTCCTTGATAATCTGTACATCAGCTGTATCCATTTCAGGTTCATCTTTTATTATACCTTCCCCCTTTTTGGCATCATCAGCCTTATCGAGGTTGGTACGGATAGTTGTGACTTCTTTCTCAAGCTTGTATACTGAGTCCTTGATCTGAGTAACTGTAGAATCGAAGTCCTTGACCAAGTCACAGTATTTCTCCCAGTCCTTCTCTTGATCTGCCCTAGATCGATTGAGATGAGCAGCTGACTCCTGGCGGAGTTTCAGCAGGGCTAGATCATTAGATTCTTTCATCTCCTTCGAATCTCGTTCGGGGCCGCGACTGTTGCTTAATAGCGATCCGGAGGCCGCTTGTGGCCAACTTGTTTCGCTCATCCATTTGAGCTTGGATCGTTGAGAGAGCATGAGTCATTGCTCAGTAAATATTTTGTCTTGAGCTTGGAGCATCAACCGACTGCGTGCGGATAGATCCGCTTTCCGAGCTATCAAAGTATGCTCGATCATCTCCTTAAAATCGCCGCGAAGGAGCCTCTTGAGGAGTGGAGATGCCGGCCAGCTTATTCGAGCTATCGGGCCTGCGCCTTCGTATACTTCTCCCATTTGATATGGACGTCTTTGGCGAGAAGTCCGTTTTTAGTACCTTGGCATCCGATGCCTTATTCAGCGATTTGGAGGACACGGAACCAATGGGTTGAATCGGTAAGAGCTTGTTCCGAGCCTTTGATCGAAAAACATGAGAAGCCGCTCCCGATCGTACTTCGGAGCGCCCCGAGCCTCACCCGATGTACCGGGGGGGTGGTGATTGGCTCTTCTCATGGGGATTTGGTCCCTCGGCAGAGCCTCCCAACTCGCATCCTTGGGGTTGCCTTCCATCTCATGATCTTGATCTTGGTCATCACCCTCATCGGCAGGGAGGAGATGGAGGCGGAGCATTAGCGGCAGGAGGCGTGGTACGCGAGCTAAGAAGATAGAGCATAGCGGCTCGAAGATCCTCGAAGGACGCCAAATCAGTCGGCTCCCCGAATCCGATCTCTCGCTCGTAAATCTTGCTCCTCCGTCAATAGATCGATGGCTGACTGAGTTTTTGCAAAGTCTATCAGAATATCCCAGTTTAAAAACCTCAGTAGCATCTGAACTCTTGCCCTGATGGCAATGTCAACCAAGTCTTAATGCTCAGCTATCTCTGGAATCTGATCGTGAATCTCAGTTGTAGCACGCAGACGAGTGGTATGAGTTGTTGTCCATTCAGTCTCTTCAGTTGGCTCTCGAATGTCGACCGAGTGTCATCGGAGTCGATGACTTGAGCTTTATCCTTGAGGGTGGCTCCTTCCATCCCTGTGTCGGAGTCCAAGGTTTGCTCATCTTGAGGTGGAGGAGGAGCCTGTTCTATGATAGTTATCGGCTAAGCCACAGTGACCTCAGCTGGTCGTGGCTTTGTAAGCCTCCTCCTCTTGGGCACATCAGCGGGAGATGGCAGGGCAGTAGCAGCTCTCTTCTGCTCGGGTGGCCCTTTGCCAATTGACTTCTCCGTCGCTTCTTTAGTCTTAAACTTCATCAGCTTAGTGTTGTACGGCCTTTGAGTCTTCGAAAGCCGAGTTCCTCTCGTACAACACTTTCTATTAGGACAGACATCTTAGTCCCGAATAGAAGCTTACCCGTACTGGCCAACCTCCTCTCGCCAGTGGGTAGAGTAGTGAATTTCTGGGCCTGAGCTTTCATTTGAGTCGTGTAATAATCAGCCCAATTCACTTCTACTCCATCGTCAATAGCCATCATCAGCTGAATCCTAGGTTTGGACAGTTGATCATATGATCCAGCTGAGCTTGTCAGTATGTGCGAGACCACATACGCTAAACCTCTGTACTGAGGTAGAAAAAGATTCCTCGGGAGAGCTGTCTTGAACGTCAGATCACTGCGTCCACAGAACTTTTGTACATAGGCGTTGATCTCCCTCTCCTTATATCCGATAGGTGAGATACCAGACGTAGGAAGCTGAAACGCGAGGACTAGAGCCTCTCGGATGTTGAAGCTGTGTTGAGCCGGCTTCCACTTTTGCGGAGTTGTTTCTCTCATGTATGAGAAAGAAGCTTCTTCTTCTTCGGCGGCCACAGAGTTCCAGTTGAAATACGCTTCTGCCACTTGCCTTGGCAGATGAGCACGCGGATGCTTGGTCACGAGGGTTTCCAACCCTAACCTCTCCCGAGCATCGAACATAGGCTCCAGATATGGGATGTCCACCTGGCGGAAAGCCATTGTGGGTTCGAACTGGATTCGGATGGCCATGATCTCCACTAACGGTTCAGGAGTCTGTACGATCGCCATAGAAATCTGCAAAACACATGTTAGCACTTGAAAATAGAGTAAGTCACTATTTTTCAGCAGATTTGAATACATTACCGAGTATGAGAGCTTGAGAGATGCACAGACAAAGCAGTTATACGAAGTTTGAGATGGAAACTGATTTGCGATATAAGCTCTTAGGATTTGATAATGGCGAAAAGTGAGGAATGAGATAGAAGATGAAAGATTTTATATATATTGGCTTGATTGCAAGTTTCAATCCAACGACTGAGTTTTAATCTTCCAAAAACTATGAACGGCTAAGATTTAATGTTATAAAAGGAATGATTACAAAAGCCGCCTAAAACATAAATCTACGTAATAAAGGTAAGTGAGAAGACATGCATTAAATGCGCGACAGACAGCATTAATTACTCAGCTTATGCGAATGGAGAGGTTTCCTACTGACCTTTCCTTAAACTATTAATGGCGGGAAATGAATGCACATTAACTACCGAGTGTGAGCGATCGATGCAATAAATGCGAGCATGCTTCAAAAGAATTTAAGTACACAAAATTACGCAAACCTCTTCGGTGAGCTTATCACCGGGTTATCGAACCTCTTCAATGAACTTATCACCGGTTACTGAACCTCTTCGGTGAACTTATCACTGGTTACCATTATGTATAAGGAGAATGGTTGTCATGCTGATGACTATGTTCCCCCTTGCTGTGTACAGTGTGACTTTCCCAACTGAGTCACTGTACTTAGTTATCTGACCTGTCGTACTGATTCCTTATGCTGATCCCAATTGTTACCAATTGTTTGACAATGATGTTCTCAGTAGTCGGTATCTACTGACGCATCTCAGTAGGATCCAGTAGACCTAGCTCAATTGATAGTTCTCTGAACCTGTTCTCGGCTAGTGGTTTGGTCGGTATATCGCCCTTTGCTTGTCAGTATGGATCTTCTCCATCCTGATATCCTTCTTCTCGACATGGTCTCTAATGAAGTGGTGTCGGATATCCACGTGCTTGCATCTGGTATGTAGAACTGGGTTCTGAGTTATGGCAATTGCAGTTGTGGAGTCGCAGTAGATTGGGCACTTCATCCCGAGTTATACCATAATCTCTAAGTTGTTGTCGAAGCCAAAGGATTTGGGGCACGAAGCAACTTCCTGCAGCCCATGTACTCGGCCTCGGTAGTGGACGTTGCTACCGAATGCTACTTCTTTGAAAACCAAGAAATCGACTTCTTTGCCCTAGGAACCGACAAGTTCCGGAAGTTGACTTTCGATCTATCCCGCATCCCGCATAATCGGCATCGAAATAACATGTTAGTATTAAGTTATCATCGGCGAGGATACCATAACCCGACGATCGTGTTCCTCTTAAATAGCGCGAGAATTTTCTTCGCTGAGTCTAAATGACTTCGCTTGGGATCTCGCTTGGAATCTTGCGCATACACCTACAAAGATAAGTTATGTCGGGACACTAGTCGTTAAATAAAGTAAAGAGCCTATAATAGCTCTATAGTCGGTAGAGTTAACGTAAGCTCCCTCTTTGTCTAGATCGATTTTAAAGTTCGTGTTCATGGGGATTTTGACCGGCTTGCTGGGAGTCGCAGCCGAATCTCTTGAGAAGATCTCGAGTGTATTTGGCTTGATTGATGAAGATTCCTTCGGTGATTGCTTCACTTGAAATCCAAGGAAATAATTCATCTCTCCCATAATGGACATCTCGAATTTCTCTTTCATCATCTTCTCGAACTGCTGACATATGACTTCGTTTCTGCAGCCGAAAATGATGTCGTCCACGTAGATTTACACCAGTAGGATGTCGTCTCCTGACTTTATGTTGAATAGGGTGCGATCTACTGTCCCCTTCTGAAAACCTTTCCGAAGTAGAAAGTCTCGATAGGGTATCATACCAAGCCCCGGGTGCTTGTTTTAACCCATACGTGAGCTTTCCTAAGTGCCGTACACTCGATGTCCCTCGGCGAAAGCCGGGCGGTTGTTCCGCGTAGACTTCTTCCTTCGTACGCCGTTCGTAAAAGCTGACTTCACATCCATCTCGATATACCTTAAATCCCTGATGTGTTGCATAAGCTAGGAAAAGACGAATGGCTTCCAATCTAGCGACTGGAGCGAACGTTTCATCAAAGTCAATTCCCTCTGCCTGACTGTATCCTTTAGCAACTAGTCGAGCTTTATTTCTAACAATGACGTTGTTTTCATCTCGCTTGTTCTTGAAGACCCACTTAGTTCCAATCACGTGTTGATGTCTAGGTCTGTCGACAAGCTCCCAAACTTCATTTCTGACGAACTGGTTCAGCTCTTCTTGCATAGCAATGACCCGATCAAGATCTTTAAGTGCGTCCTCTATCGATCGAGGTTCTTACGTAGAGACGAAAACAAGAGTAAAGTGAGCTTTCTCCTTGAGTTAATCTTGATCTCGTCCTTATAGTTGCTGATGGATCTCCAATGATAAGATCTGAAAAATGAGCATCGAGCCACGAACGCCCGAGTCGGGCTTCTTCTTCGATACTACTTCGCACGCCGGTAGGTGTATTAGGCATTTCGAGAGTACTATTCTCGCGACCGTAGCAATTCAGTAAGAAGGTTAGGATCTACTGAGTTTCCAGGTTCAGGGGCATTTAGCTCAGGAACATTAATCGTTCCCCCTGAGTTTACATTCTCAGTAGAGGTCTCAGTTACCACAGGGGCTTCCTCATCGACCGATGTTACTCGTTGTTGATTCGTTCGATAGAATCAACTAGGTCACCTACATCGATTGTTGGTCGAGTCCGAGTTTGTTCATCGTCCGACTCATCATCCCAACAATGCTGGATCTTTTCGCCTTTATCATTCATCCGAGATCCCGTAGCTTGTCGCCGACATCTTCGATTTGACTTTGTATCTTTCTTGTTCTCGGTAACAAATTCATCAAAAACAACATGAGGGCTTTCCTCCACGCAAAGAGTCCGATAGTTAAAGACTCCGAATGCTTTGTCGACTCGAGAGTATCCTAAGAATACTCCTTGATCGATTTGCTATCAAAGACCTTCAACTGATCTTTCCCATTATTGTGGATAAAGCAAGGACAGTAAAAACATGAAAATGAGAAATAGAAGGAATTCTCCCTTTCCACGGTCGTAAGGCGTCTTCATGTGTTGCCGTGTCGGTAGTGAGCGATTCCCGAGTGTAACAAGGCGGTGTCGTAAAGCATCGCCCCAAAACTTTGAGGGTAGTCCGGAACCGCAAGGAGCGTTCTTCTTTGCTTCTTTGAGTGTTCTGTTCTTACGTTCGAGCAAGTCCGTTCGCCGAGGGGTGCATGCAGTGATGTCTCGTGCTTAATTCCCTCTTTATCGCAGTATGTCTTAACTACTGAGTTTAGAAACTCTGTTCCTCTGTCTGAGCGTATCTTCTTAATCTTGATGTTCTTTTCCACACTGAGTTTCTTCAGTAGATTAGGTAATTCAGTCTGAACATCAGATTTGTTGGCGATGAAGATGACCCAAGTATATCTCGAGTAGTCATCTATGACGACGAGGGCATACTTCTTGCTTCTTATAGTCACTGGAGAGACTGGCCCGAATAAGTCCATGTGAAGTACCGAAGGATTCCATCGGTGGAAGGTGACGGAATAGGTGGATTGCTCTTCTTTGTTTGCTTTCCCTTCGTGCACGTTTCACAATTTCTGCCTTTTGATAAACGATTCGTTGGGCGGTCCTCCGACTTTAGAGTTCTTGACAAGCTTGTTCATGGTCTTGAAGTTCGGGTGGCCGAGTCTCTTGTGCCATAGCGACCCGACTTGTCACCCGATTTAGTCCGTGCGAGCAAGCAAGCCTCGGGTTCTGCGGTATTCCGGTTGCAACATAGATGTTCTTCCTCCGCGAACCCGATAACACCGTTTTCCCCGTAGATTTGTCAACAATATCACGTAAACCGGCGTCAAAGATTACTCGTTAAGATTATCACGAAATTGATCGGCGAGAAAGGAGATTATGTTGAAGTCCTTCAACATATGTTACTCTTGGAACTGTGGCAGTCCCAATGGTCAGCGTTCCATATCCCCTTGTGTAGCCTTTTGAGTTGTCACCGAATTCAATTATGGGACCATCTTCTTGTACGTAGTTGGTCGCCAGTGCTCTTCCGGTAAGTCATGTGTCTCGAGCGCTTGTCCCCACTATCCACGGGTCCTTATGCACCCGCAAAAGTAGGCATTTTTAGGTACCCTTTGGTTCGGTTGGGTCCTTACTTGGTTAGTGGGAGATTTTGGGACCCAGATCTGTCTTGGGACCTTAGAAGTCCTAGACTTCTTCTTCTGAACCTTATCAGCTTTCTTCTCCACAGGACTTGGAGATACTGGCTTTCTGCTGATGATTTTGGGTTCAGGCGCTTTCTTCTTCTGAGTCTTAGCGCTTCTCCCGACCCCGGGCTCATAGTAGTACGAGCCGTCTTCGAGCCGGGTGCTCATACAGGTGGCTCCTTGTCTGTTCGGACCCATCCCGACCTTCTTGGTTCCCCCCCCCGAATTTGATCGCGGTGTCCTGGGGCTAGAACCTTTGGTCACCGCTTGTTGCTACTCGGCCGAGGTGCAATCATTTTCTATTTGTTCTTCGCATGAGGTGTGGTGTCAGCAGCTTGCACCTTTCCTCTGACGAACCTATCAGCCAGAGTTGCTGAGCTTTTGGAGGTGGAAGCTTCGTGGGTATAGCCAAGGCCTTCTTTCACAGCTGTTGGCCGTTGTGCTCTAAGCATGCTTTCAAGCTTCTCGTACGCTCCCAGGTATTGTTCAGTCATCAAACCTCTCCAGACCTCGTCACTCCTTCTGAGTGAGTCATAGTCATTCTGCACGCTCCGTGAGCTTCGACCGAGCTTGGCTATTTCGGTCCCTTTCTCGAATTGTCCTTGGTCGGACCGAGATCTCGAGTCTCTTGAAGCCGAGACTTAGTCATAAGAGATTCAATCTCTTCCTTGAGTCTCGCAACTAGATCCACCGACTCAAGAGAGACCCGACAATCGAAGAAAGTCTCCGATTCTCGGCCTTTACCCGTTCAAGTTCTCGGATGGTTCTGCTTTGAACTCTGCTCACCGAATCTGTTCCTCTAGTAGATCGTCGTAGGCTTGTACCACATTTAGAGGATCATCTCGTGACCGAGCACGTGTCTTGTGTCTTGTGTGAAGAAGAGGTAATAATGTGTTTAGAATTTACCTCGGCCTCTTCTCCGGCCATCGACAATATTCGGTCGACTCATCGAGAATCGTCTCTCGCGACCTCAACTGCGACGAATACGGCTTCGTCTTCGTAAGAATACATGAATGTATCCTCCTCAATTGAGTTGTCGGATATCTCTTCGGCTATATAGGCTCGCCGTCTCTCGGCGAATTTCTTTCTCTCGGCTCCGCCGTTACGCTCTTTGAGCGGCCTAAGAGTTCGGGACAATCGTGCGATAGTGTCCCTCCTTCTTGCAGCTTGTAGCAGTGGATGTTCTGCCTTTGCTCTTACCAAATGAGTCTTTAGACGGATTGGCGCAGAACTCCGATTTCCCGCATTCGGTAGAAGGATTAGATTCTTCTTTCTTATGATAGTCTTTCTTACCCGAAGAAGAATCTCGGTTGTATTTCCTCGCCTTTCGACTCTCTCCTTTTCCCTCCGATATTTGAGAGCCATCGGTGCTAGGCCGGTCGGGGCCCGAAGTCTCGAAGACTTTGCTACTAATGTGGCCACGACTTTGCTTGAGGAAATAGGCTTGGCTCCGTATTGCCGATCGTTGCCTTGAAGGCGTGGTCGAACCGTGTGTCACCTGGAGCGCTTAAGCACTTTTGGGGTAGTCTATGCTCGAATTCCTCCGATTTTAATTACGAAAATATAACATCGGGAGTTAGAGCATTTAGATCGTAGCGACGTAAATAAGTAGCAAATGGAAGCCACTTCGTCGGGCAACGCTCTCAAGATCTTGGTGTTCATCTCCTTGTTGGTGAACGACCTCCCGCACCCATTGATGACATTGACTTGATTGGTGAATCCGACACTCGCTCGTCAATGGTTTCGAAGAGCTCCATTGCAAAGGCGTCGAACTTCCGAAGCTCTAGCTCGAGCTTGTTTTCTTTGATCCGAGGGGTTCCATGGCTCAAGACGCCAAGGCGTCCCATAGCTCTTTCGCCGTTTTGCAATCCCGTACCCTTCCGAGGTGTGAATCACCGAGCGTAGTCGGTATGGCATTACGTGCAACTCGGGCCAAGGTTGTGCGCCTTCTTCTCTTCAGGCGTGAAGGCGAGATTTGTCTTTGGGAACCTTAGCCCCGGTTGTGCTCCCACGCCTCCTCCAACGAAGCAAATACTACGCTGTCGATCATGGGAATGATCGGTCCCGACTCTAGGACATCCGACATGCTATCGTGGAGTGACGTTAGGTGTGCCTCCATACATACGCGCCATACCGTGTAGTTCTCTATTGAGAACATCGGTACCATCCTAATACCCGACATATCGTACATTGTAAGAGTAAGAGTATAAGGATGCTGAAAAGATGCTTATGCAAAGGAAAACGGTTTTCGGGATCGGTTCGAGAGGACCAAGATTTCGAACCGGCGATCGGTTGAACACCGTGAGCTCGATACCAATTGTTGGTCCGGAGACGATAAGTCGTGTAGAGGGGGGGGGTGAATACACTCGAGCTCGCTTTTCTTTTTCTCAATGAAGGTCAACGAGCCGATGATTGCAACCGATGAACAAGCGCCAAATAAGCCTTCGATCACGGGACGAGTGAGTCGGCCATCGAACTCTCCTACCGATCGGTTGTCGGTTCTTTGAGAATCGGTCGGAGATCATGTAGCGGAAAGTGTGGGGCCCGAATTCGTCTCTTTTGAAAACACGTTTTAGCAAATTAAATCTTTTGGTCATGCGCTTTATAAAATACGTTTTTATGCAAGCTTATGATTTTCAAGTCGGTTGAATGCTATGCAATAAAACAAGAGAAAAGAACACAAGCGATTTAACGTGGTTCGGATACGCAAGATCCTACGTCCACGGTCCCGAACAAGGCGGGAGAACTTGTTGATTATTCCGAGCAAGCCTCGAGCGGGGATACTTGCGGCACCGGACGGTTCCCTCTAAGTTATAGTCCTTAGCGACTTTACAATCCAAACCTAAGTCTGAAAGGGAATGGAATTTTCTCCAACTGAGAAGGAGTTCTTACAATAAGAACAATTCACTAAATGTGAACTCCTTCGAATCTAAGCTATAAATATGACAATGAGCTTAGTCTAGAGAAGAAAGGGATGTAAGAACTCTAGAGAGAAAAACTAAGAAATCTTCTAAGTATGCAAGTTTTCCTCTGGATGGTCTTTGAGTGTTCTAGAGCGTTTATGAACTTGAGCTTGTCCCTTTTGAAATTCCGTTCTTCTTTTCGGAGCTTCAAAAACTTCTCTATTTATAGTTGTGAGTTATGGCATATGTCCGTTGGAGACGACGATGCCACGTGTCACAAGCTTCCAAGAAAAACGGCCATTAATTCAAACTGTTGCAGCAGGGCAGTTAATGTACTGTTCATGAGAGCAGCTTTACTGTGTAGAGTAGGTAAGCGTTGTCGGCTTCTCATTGGTCGAGGTTTGTAGTTGGTGAGAATGTCAGAGTTGACCGTTCAACAACCTCGTATGTCTTCTGCTGAACTTTTCGATAAGACTTGACTAGTCCGGGTCGCTTTTACGTAGGATACGATGGGCGAAAAGTCTCTGTCTTCTTCAGCTGAGTCGGCTGACACGGCATCTACTGAGTAGGTCAGCTGGCGACTGTGAAGGTACTGTGTTTGTTTCTGTTCTTCTGCTGATGACTATCAGCTGGGAGTAGTCTTCTATTGATGATTTGTCAGCTGATGCGCTGTCTTCGACTGAGTGGAAGATCAGCTGCTGACTGAAGAACACAAGCGATTACACTGATGACGTGGGGTTCTGAAAAGTATCTTCGACAGAAGATCAGTTCAACAATTACCCCGTACAGGACTTAGACAAAAAATAATAATCAATACACCAAGTCTAACCTATACATCAGCTAATCCTAACGACATACTAATCTACTGATATCAGCTAGGTTTTGGGATCTTCAATTCCATAGTACTACTATGATTTCCCCCAATTTTCTTTTAACCGAACAACAGCTGAGTATCATCTACTGACTCATATCCAACATACATTTATTCCAATTTTGTCGTTAAAAGTTTATTTCAAACAATAACCACCTTAAATATTTACTTGCCACAATATGAACAAAATATTCAAAAGTTGTCTATACTTTCGAGAAAATTAAGGCTGATAATTTTGGTTTAGGTGGGAAGAAAAAACAATAACTATGAAGCATATACTCATAATAAATTATTATTACACATTTGTAGTATTATAATGTATATACTTCCTCTGTTCCGTTTGACTTGTTTTGTTTTCCTATTTGAGTTATCTCAAATGACTTGTCTTGTTTCCTAAAAATGAAAATAATTACTAAACAAACTTCAACTTTTTCTTTATGGGACCTACTTTTTTACATACAATCATCCACTCATCTACACACAACCACCCACTCTTCTTAATCTCTGTGTTGAAACGAAACAAGACAAGTCGGGCGGGACAGAGGGAGTATATTTTTTCGGAAATCAGCAATTATTACTTTACATTTTCATTGGGACCTTACGGATTTAGATTTCTTTTTAATTACTTAATGTATTTAGCAAAATTATTACGTTAGTATACTGGTCCAAGTCGACCGAAAGAAATTTTTATCTAAGTAAGATTATTAATTTATCGAACATTACTTCATCGATGTTTAGTGTACATGATTCATTAAAAACTAATTATTGGAAACGATGACAAGAAAAAAACTAATTGTAGGAAAGCCCAAATTGGACAGATTTGTGGGATGCACAAATATGGTAGTTAAGGAATTGAAATAAGGGTTTTTTTTGACTTCGTGCGCATATTAGAAATGGCAAATGCACCTAACAAATTGTGAGTTTGTGTGTTGGGTTTGGGTGGGTGGGGGGTGGGGGTTCGATATGATGAATTGAGGGGATGTCTGAAAGGACAAGTCAAATGTCAAATCGAAGGCCTTCAAATCATGAGACTGTCAGTGATGTGTTGTCCATCTTTTATGTACTATGTATATAGACTATAGTTTACTTCTTTTTCTTTTTCTTATTTTAATTTTATTTTCTTTGTGTTTTGCCATCGGATTTGGGACTTATTAAATTTTATTATTTCATCCAAAGCAATAATAAAAATTAAAACAAATTAATTTTATTTTGTTATAAATCAAATCACTGTAAGCTAATTATTTCGGATAAGTGCATATAGTAGAGAAGTTAGAACCGAATCTCAACTTATACCGTTTGAAACAAGACATAACTCATTTCAGCGGTGAACGACAAAGTTTGTGCTTTAATATAAGTAGAACTAGCTACAAACTTTTTATGTGGTCGAATTTGATTGCAATGAGAAATACTCCCTCCGTCCCGTCCGACTTATCTTATTTCTTTTCGGCACGGAGATTAAGATGAGTGAGTGCTTGTGTGTAGATGAATGAATGATTTGGTGTAAAGAGGTAGACCCACAAAGAAAAGGTGAAAGTTTGTGAAATAATTATTTTCCATTTTAAAAAACAAGACAGTTCAAGCGGGACAATCCAAATTAAAAAGTCAAGCGAGACGAAGAGAGTATAAGATTAATTAGGTATTGGAGATGATACTGTTTAGACAATAATAACTTTTTTAAGACAATAAAATGATGAATAGTGGTGAGGTTAGGTTGCTCTTTGATTCCACGATTGGGAATCAAACAAAACTAAATATGTATATTTTCATCATGTTGGGTCACATTTTGGACAGTTTTTTCAGAAAGACCAACAATTCAATTGGTCTTGCTACCATTTTGCTGCACAATAACTCTTGGTTCAACTAATGCTCCAATAATAAATTTATGTTTACTTTAATGAGATTTAAATATAAACAATACTCCATTATTTATAGTAACACACTTCTAATTCAATATTATTAGATTTTAAATGTAAATTGTAAATTACTAGTAGTATATTATTAATTTCTCTGTCAGTTCTATAATAAAGGACATAAAATCACTTTGAAATATCGTGCAATAATTATTAGTGCAAATATTATGAAATATATCATATTAAGGAAAAGAATCAAATTATTTATTCGATACGTAATTAATTATCCTAAATATTATACATTAAAAAATATATAGAACCTACCATGCCAAATTTTCTGCAAATGGTGGCAATCCAACACCAAATTTGTGTTATGGTGTTTGGGTTGGAATAGCCCGAACACTTTCATGTGGAGCTCCTGTATTTGTAGGCATTTTATTATTATTATTATTTTTTTTACGAGAAAAGTTTTAGAAACATGGAACCATTAATAATACAAAAGTATAGGACTATTACCCAATTTATTGCAATCAAATTAGGCTCATTTTCCTCCTAGAAACAAAAAAAAGGGCCCATTTTAAAACAAATGAATACTGTACAATTAACATTATTTAGAAACTGTTAGTTAAGAGTACTTTTCTATATACCTTATAGTATAACTACTTATAAATTATACACATATATTATTATTTTAATTATTAATATTAGTAATAATTTGTACTGTTGAAACTAATGGCTGCTAGCACACTAGCACTATTATATTTTGAAGTATTGCCATTATTTTCTGATTTGTATATTTTATGGTAAAATAATAATGAGACTATTTATTTATGTACAGATACACTACTCTCTTATTTCATACGGTAACAGATGGTATATTAAGAGTTCCACTTTTTTGTTCCCCCTTTTTTTGGGTAAAATAATTTGGCCATTCATTTTCAGCAGTTGCAGTGATCACTATTAGCAGTACTCTCATGGTAAATAACTCATAATTAAATGACCATTTACTTCAAATTAAAATTGATTAACATTTAAATATTTATTAATCTTTGAGTAAATCATATGATTGGCATGATGATCAACGCTGTTCTTGATGGCTAACTTACATTTGGAATAATATAAACATAAAAATAGCTACTTGCGTCGTAAAATTCATAACACAATCAAGATAACTAATAAGTCCTCGATTTTTTTAAAACTTTTCCGACTTGTCATGTCTGAATTCCAATCATTTTCATGTATTTTTTTTCGGTTTTTTGCATTTAATGTGAGCTAAGTATGATAAATACACATGATTTCTAGAAAGACACGAATACATGTCATGGTACTGATCAGACACCTATTGAATTAATAACCAACAATCTTGATAAATTAATGCATGCTTTGACGTAAGAATTTTGTTTCTCCAAAAAAAAAAAAAAAAAACTCGAGCTTACACCCTGCATTGCAATTATGCCGTAGATCTAGGACCAATCACAAAATTATTGGCCCCATTTTCATCTCATTTTTCTTAATATTGCTCTACCTTTTTTTTTACGTTGAAAATCCATTTTTCTTACAAATAATCTCAGCCGCCTATATTAGCCATTTTATGCTCTCTCTCTCTCTCTCTTCTCTATCCATCTCTCTCTATCGAAATATCTTGTCAAACAGCACCACACAGAGAATCTCTTACTAGAAATAGCCACAGTAGAATCATGATGATGATGATGATCAACACCTTGAAGAAGATGTGATCAAGAATGATTAATCTTTATTAATCCATTAATTCTCTCGATCCTTTGTGCACAACCAAATCTTATCACCAAAAAGAACAAGTATTTCTCCTCCTGCTTCGACACATCTGTCATCTACAGCAAAAACACACAGTAATCCCCTTTTCTCTTTATCTTTCTCTCTCTTCAATCAAAAATGAGCCTGGACGACTCCTTAAGATCCCTCTCTCTAGACTACCTCAACCTCCTCATCAACGGCCAAGCCTTCAGCGACATAACCTTCAGCGTGGAGGGCCGCTTGATCCACGCCCACCGATGCATCCTGGCGGCCCGAAGCCTCTTCTTCAGGAAGTTCTTCTGCGGGCCCGACTCGGGCCTTGACCGGATGGGCCCGGGGAGGCAGGTGGTGCCGGTGAATTCTGTGGGTTATGAGGTTTTCTTGTTGATGCTTCAGTTCTTGTACAGTGGGCAAGTCTCGGTTGTACCTCAGAAACACGAGCCGAGGCCTAACTGTGGGGAGAGGGCTTGCTGGCACACGCATTGCTCCTCCGCCGTCGATCTTGCAATTGACACCCTTGCAGCCGCTAGATCTTTTGGCGTCGAACAACTTGCTTTGCTCGCTCAGGTCAACTTTATTCAACATGAATCTCTCAACTCTCTCTCCCTCTCTCTCTCTCTCTCTCTCTCTCTCTCCAATTAAAACCTTCAAATCAAGATTTTTATCAAGGCTAAACTTAAGATGCAGTAAATTTGAGTTTTTTTATACATGAACAAGGGTAAATTCTTGAATTAGACTTTGTTGAAATGAAATCTCAAAGTGATTTTTTGGCCTTGTGTGTGATTTGGGTTTTCTTAATTTTTCCTCAATTCTTTTGTTAATCTCGAAAAGTTATGATCTTTGATTTCATGTGAGGATGTGACAATCTTTGTGTGTTCGAATTGAGGTTTGAGGCATCTTTTCCGGCCCAGACCGAAAGCTAGCTTTCCGAATTAGCCTTATTACCCAACATACAACATGCATCACATGATCAGCTAATATACACGAGATAAGCATTAAACATGAATGAATAATCAAAAACTGCTGCACTGCTCTTGTCTAGTACTACAGTAATTAACCTCATCAAACCCTTAACTCCAAAACCCCCATTTGGATCTCACTACTAGAGACTAAACCTAGTTGTATCAACACTTTTGTCTTTGAATCAATTAATTAATTTATTCTAGCCATTCTGGTGTATACAGAAACAACTGACAAGCATGGTGGAGAAGGCCTCAATTGAGGATGTAATGAAAGTCCTCATAGCAGCAAGAAATCAAGAAATGCACCAATTATGGACTACTTGCTCTAACTTAGTTGCCAAATCCGGCCTACCGCCGGAAATCCTCGCCAAGCATCTCTCCATCGACGTGGTGGCGAAGATCGAGGAGCTCCGCCTCAAGTCCTCCCTCTCCTGCCGTCCCCTCCTCCCCCACCACCCCGACAACCTCTGCGACCTCGAGGAGCAGAAGATCCGCCGCATGCGCCGCGCGCTCGACTCCTCGGACGTGGAGCTGGTGAGGCTGATGGTGATGGGGGAAGGGCTCAATCTTGATGAAGTGTTAGCCCTTCATTACGCGGTGGAGAATTGCAGCAGAGAGGTGGTGAAGGCTTTGCTCGAGCTCGGAGCGGCGGACGTCAATCTGCGGGCCGGGTGTTCCGGGAAGACGCCGCTTCATATGGCGGCGGAGATGGTTTCGCCGGACATGGTGGCGGTGCTGCTCGACCACCACGCGGATCCCATGTGCCGGACGGTGGATGGGGTGACGCCGTTGGACGTGCTTCGAACCCTAACTTCGGATTTTCTGTTTAAAGGAGCTGTGCCCGGGCTTAACCACATCGAGCCCAATAAGTTGAGGCTTTGTCTCGAGCTGGTGCAGTCGGCGGTCATGGTGATTTCGAGGGAGGACGGGAATACGGCCCTTTTTCCGACGATCGACGAGAGTAGCGGCGGCGTGGGTGGTGATGGAGGGCTTGATCTTGATTCAAGAATGGCGAATCGTCACGGTAATTCAATGTTTCATCACTTCTCTCTCGATCAGTATTAACTGAATAATCTCATCTCATCTCATCTCTCTCTCTTTCTCTCTCTAAAAGAAAGTACTGTTTCTTGTGATGTGGGATACTAGGTTTGCTAAAAGGGTTGGTTGGAATTCATGCATGGATACTGAGTTCTTGTTATAATTAAACAGTTCTCTCTTCACAAAATTAATTAATTGGCACTTTGTTACAATATTGTAGATGATATATCCCAATCTTTTTCACTCTTTAAACTACAATTTATGAGTACATTATCATGAATATTTAACCTAATTTATATTTATATATGTATGAAGAGTATACATACATTTGAGAAGAAATGATCATGTGTCTGGACATTCTTGATTTGAGTTTTTGAATGTAAGAGGTGTCGATCGCCTATCTTGTCAATGGAATGTGACAAGAGGGATTGAAGTGTAAGAAATTTCTGTGTTCGAAATTGACAAGACAGAGTCAAATTCTGTCAACTTCTGTTTTTGTTACACCACAGGAGCACAATTCAATAATGGTTTTTCTATTTATTACGAACCACTTTTCAAGTATCGATATAAGGTATTTGAATTATTTACCTCAAAATTAAAATTTTGGAATTATTAAAAAACTTGGCATTCTCGAACAGCGGATTTTATCCAAAATCCACATTTTATTTTCATTTTAAATCATGAGGAATGATCACAATCTGAATCTGATTTCAAATTATGAACCAAACGCTTTCTTAAATATGTTGTCCGTGATGTATACCTTAAATGTTGTCAATTGTATCAAGAATAACGAATACTCCTCGTATGTCATCGATATAAGCCTGTCTCGTGCCATATGAATCAGCTGATTCCAAAATCTACGAGTTACTAGAGGTTTGAGAAAATCTCAAATTTTTAAATATATATAATTTCAAAATTATGGTTCCAATAACCTAATTCAAACAAGAATTTTATTCCATTTTTCAGTCCCAACATACTAAACCGCACATTAATGTTTGCTAAACTGATCTAGGGTTCCCTCTAGTATTTATTAATTTCTTAAGCTTCAGCTTGAATTCTTTTACTTAGATATAATAAATAAATATTCGTACATAGTTAGATAATTGGATTTAATTTCTCTGTCCCAATTTGAGCACTTCGAGAGGCATTAAAGTAACCGATTCATGGCTGAGTTCATTATTTTATTAAAGTAACTGATTCTAGATTGCTTCGTGTTTAATTCATTTTCTATAAATTGTTATCTATTCTGAGAGTTATTGCTTCAACATGCATATATTTTATAATTTTTATTTCCATATTTAGTTCTCTAGAGAATGAGACTGTAGATTTCTGTCCCAACAGACCATCGGAAACATAAAACTCCACTTCACTAATTTCCTGTCTGTCTTCATGAATCTTTTTATTTATTATAATCATTTCTAATTAATATATATTGCCACATCATCACACATACATTTCTTGTCTACAAGAATCTCATTTAGTTATTTGTTTATTTATATCTGAAAACTAAGCAAAAAAATCATAAATAGGCCGCAAAGGTTTAGGTGTACCATAATTGTATATCCTTGTGTACCACACCATAAGAATGTTGACATGTGGCATATGTGGTCCACTATTTTGAATGAAAAGAGCTACATGTTGACACCCTTATGGTGTGGTACAGATAATGGTATACAATTGTGAGTACAAAGGCTACTCAGAGCAGAGATTTAGAATTCATCAGATGAGTTGGCTGAAAGACCGAAACACATTATTTTGGGTTGAGCTACAATGTTATTTTTCTTATTTATTTATCAACAATAATAAAGAAAAATTTGACATCCACCCCCCCTACTCATAAGTACCTTCGTGACGTATAAAACACGATTTTTAGCCTAGTCACGTAAATAAATGTTGTCAAACTACAAAATCTTGAAGATGTTGGCGTAATCCACTCTAATTGTAAATTGTTCATGATAAAGAAAGAAAAGTCGAATGACATAACCACAAAATTAATTAGGTTTTGAGAGGGGGAGTTTGGTTTGGACATGTACATTACATCCCTATCCATACTGATTAGACTTTTAGGGTTACCTTGTTTAAATTTTCAATAACGACAAACCTTGTGTGATTGGGGAAGTGACGAATCTCTTATTTCTTGAATTCTATGCTGCTTTCTCTCTCTAAAGTACATTAGTTATTTATGTTTATCAGATTTAGTACAGTTACATAAATAATTGTTAGGCAGGGCTGGATCTCTTTAATTTACAGTTGTTTACGGACTTAAATGAATAGTTCCAAGCAACAGTGATTACTGATGACGAAAACTACCCTAAACACTTGGGCTACCATTTACTGATTAAAGGCTGAATGTACCTAAAAGCACAAAATCAGTTAGTACAGTTAGTCTTGTCTGCTTCAATAAATTAATTTAATGTTTCTGCTAATTATCTTTTTGTTCCATTGAAAGCATTCTAATTCTTTCGAGTACGAAGATTAAAAAAATGAGAGCTTTGGTGTTATACCCAAATAGATAAAGTCAAACACAAATCTACCCAACTCTTATATATAACTACACTATATACCCAACATTACTAAAATACCCCTACTTTTTCAATAAATTCAATCTCTTTTCAATGATTGTGAACTGTTTTCATAATTTTCCGTGCAATAAATGTTTGATTTTTGTTAAAAAAATAAGTATCTCGAAATTATCGTTGTCCGAGCAAAGGGTCCGACCGGAGGGTCAGACCATGGTCCGACCGATCGGACACATCCCTATCAAGTGTCCGATCACATTTCCATTGCAACGGTCCGACCGGTCGGACACGTCCGAAAAATGGTCCGACCGGTCGGCACAATGTCGATAGGGCAGTTGCCCAATAATGTCATCAGATTTGTCCGATCGGTCGGACACATCCCGAGAACGGTCCGACCGATCGGACACACTTTATTGAGAATATAAATGTGTCAGTGCCCTATCACCTTTTTCAGTGTGCCCTATCACGTGTCCGACCGATAGGGCACACTGTGTCATAAATAAATACATACAAGTGCCCTATCACCTTTTGCATGTGCCCTATCACTTTTTTGCAATGTGCCCTATCATGTGTTCGACCGATAGAGCATTATCACATTTTCGCAGTGTGCCCTATCAACTTTTTGCAGTGTGCCCTAACACGTGTCCGACCGATAGGGCACACTTTCGACCCTATCGGTCGGACCATATAGTGTGCCGACCGATATGGCACAAATATTTAACTTTTTTTTTTACATCGTGCCGATCGATCGACACATACACAATGTGTGCCGATCGATAGGGCACAATTTTTTTTTGTGGAATTGTACAATCCTACCCAAAACCACTATAATAAGTACAAAACTACCCATTTTGTTAAAAACTATGTAGGAAATTCCCAACTTTACTAAACTACCCTCACTTTTTTAATTTTTTAACCTGAAACTTGTCAGATTCGAAAAATGCACTGATTTTAACACATCATGCCGATCGATCGGCACAAATCAAGAAAGGGCCGATCGATCGGACTTTAAAAAAAAAAATTGTGCCGATCGATCGGACACAAGGACATAAATTTTTTTTTGTGCCGATCGATCGAGCATAAATACATATTTATAAGTGGTTTTTTATCTATCGGCACACAATCGATCGGCACACTCAAATCGGACAGAAAATTTATCTATCGGCACGGAAGCTCGGCACGCTCATCGGCACGCCCAGAACACTATATCTTCTTCCAAACCGGTCGGAAATAATGGAAGAGGTTAGTATTTATTTGAAATCTTAGTTTGTAAATTAGTTTGTAGATGTTGAAATTAATGTATGATTGCATGTTTAAAATGGTTTTTTATGAAATATATATGTTGGGTTTAGTGAATATAACATAGATGTGGTTGGATTGGGTAAAATTGGTGAAAATGAGGTAGAAATCGCCGGAAAATGAGGTAGAAATCGCCATTGTTGCCGGCAATTGAGCTTCAGTGCCGACCGGTTGGGCCTGTCTGAACCGGTCCGACCGATCGGCACGTTTTTTTTTTACGCGAATTTTTTTTTAATTAATGTTATTTATTAAATATTATAACTGTAACAATTATAATTTTATTAAATATTAATTGTAATATATAGGTCAATTTTAAACGGTTAGCACTACGAGACGTTTCCCCGAGGATCACAACATATTATAAGCATACTTTAGGGACATTGATTAGAGAGAAATTATCTAGTCGTGGGTGGTATGGATCTAGTCCATCGGTTTATTTGTGGTCGGTTCGGGGCATAGTGGGTTGGCCGGATGGTAAGAATGCTATGCGGGCTCTTCACCAGCCTATTATGCTATGAGATTTCGGTAGGACCTTCGGATGTTTGGTTTAATTATGTTGGTCGAACATCCGTTTCTCTCATCCGGAGTTCGCATTGGTCACCGGGCTCATGTTCGGCGAGTGTAGTTTCGACATGGCAAGATCTTATCGGCCTACTCGGTCACCGGGGTCTACGGCGGGTTCAATGGTGGGAGACCAATTGAAGCAAAGAACTTGTTAAGCCGGTTTACAAAATATGAGCCTGGTGGCGTTTCGTATGATGACTTGATTAAGTTGTCGAATATTTTGGCTCTTTTCTTCTGGTTCTATGCTCCTGCAGAGACTAAGAAGATTGATACATGGCTATGGGTATTGGCTGATGATATCAACAAATGGAATGCGTTCCCATGGGGTGCTTTTACCTACGAGGCCATGTTGCACTACCTCGCGTTACGTACCAAATTCCCCTGGACCTCGTAGGATCAAAGTATAATCTCTACGGGCCGATTTGGGCACTACAGGTATAATATTTGTTCACAACTTAATTATTACTAATTTATAAATTTTTATTAGTTTAAATAACTCGATATATTTATATTGTAATATAGGTGTGGGCATATGAGGCCATTCCTAGTTTTGGAGCTCGTTGTGCGACCCTTCTACATCCCAATGGTTTCCCTCGTTATTTACGGTGGTCGTTTAATGACACCGATTAGCGTGATATAGCCGGGTTTTTTAAGCGCCAGGTAAAAATATTTTTATTATTAATTACAATGAATATGTTATGTATTTTGTTATTAATATTTAATGCACAAATATTATGTATTTCAGATGAGAGACTCGATAGTGTTTGAAGTGTTGGCTCCGACCGAGCTTGAGTAGAGGTGTCCATATTGGCAGAGTGCAGTCGGTAGTAGTCCATTTGGGATACACTTTCCTGTGCCCTTGAACCCCCTACAGCCGGTGCAGTATGATCAAGATGGACAGCGTATCTTGATCAGGTGCACCGAGGAGAGCAGACGTAGTACGACCAGAGGAGTTGTCGGTGAGGAGGAGGAGCAAACTGTGGTAGATAGTAGGAGAGTTCAGAGGCGGGCCCGCCGTACACAAGCATCTTCATCAGCAGCGAGAGATGCATCTGGTAATAAACTTAAGTTCTAAGTGAAAATTTTCTGGTCAATTCCTCCTTTAATAATCGTCCCCTTCTTTGATAATTATTAGCAGTTGGTGAGACATATAGTTTTCTGGACCCAAGAATAGAGGCCATGATCAGTCGATCTATTCAAGAGAATTTTGAAAGGTGCGAGCAAGCTATGATGAATAGAATTGATGATTATCATCGGACTCTCGGTGAGGAGCTAGTGAGTAGGTGTGAGGAGCTGCTAGATAGAAGTAGTAGGTCAATACAATATTCATTATATTCTGATCACGAGGAGGAGTCTAGGCCATTTCAGTCTGGATATAGCTGGCACGCTCAGGCTATGCAGTGGCCCCGGTGGGATGAACCCGCACCACCGACCTTTAATGTATGGGAGAGTGATCCATCAACTCAAAATCAAAAGGGCGAGTTGGTAAGAGTATTCTTCAATTAATTTAATTTCTTTTCCTAATTTAATAATTGCCTTTTGTAGGATATGTTTGAGCCGAGTAACTCGTTGGCTGAGAGTTTTGAGCAGTATTTGTCCGGTGAAAGCTTGGCCTTTCAACGTCCAGATGATTTTCCACTTGAACGAGAATGGTTCCAGAATTTTAAGAAGATTGATTCTGAAATGGATTGTGAGATGGTAAACTGCTACATCCAGTCACTGCGGGTCAGGCTAGTTCAAGGTAACCTACCCGTGACTCCAGATTCCCAACACACAGTCATAGCGGACTCTACAGTCTTTGTAAGTATATTTCATATCTGAGTATTTTATGGAAAATATTTTATTTCATTGGTTTAATTTTATCGTTGAATAATTAATTATCAGATGGTTATTATGAAAGAGTGGCTCAAGTTTTGTAATGATCCACAAAGTAATAGACACGAGAATGATGAGGATTATAAATGGGTTCCTCAAGAGGACGATGTGCAGTGCGTGAAGGGTATTCGAGAACTTGGGATAAGCGATTGGTACTCCGCCAAATATGTGAGTACTATTCATATATTTTATATTTAATAATCTTAAGGTTCTAAATTATATATTTGTGTCTATTGTAGATCATATTTCCAATCTTAGCAAAGACACCATTGGTTCGTGTTGCGGTTATGTATTTCAGATTGGAGACTCGAGATGTATGACTCAAAAAATCAATTTAGAGATGCTGGTATATTCAATTGGCGCGTCAAATGCCTTAGAGCTTTCCGGAAATTTATAGCGCGGTTCTTATGGCATGGGAATTATTGGGCGTGTAATGCATATGGTTATCCATTCACAGGAGGACATAGGCCCTCAGTTGTGCTTATGGATGATGAAGAGCAGTACATGGAATTGGATTCGCATAGTTGTGGGGCATTTACATGCATGACTATAGAGCGTTTCCTCACCGGTTTTCCGACTCGGGTATGGGGTAATGATGAGGCAAACATTAGTAAGTATCGTAATTGGATGGCTGTAAAATGTTTTGAAATGTGTAATACAATTTGAATTTATGTATCAATGAAATAAGGCAAACATGCAAATGTATCGGTTGATTATTCTTATGAAATGAAATGTTTTTATTGGACTTGGTTCTCTGACCAAATAAGGCTATAATTTTTTTTTTCATTTGGTCCGATTGATCGGATTGTGCCGATCGGACCGATCGATCGGCACAAGGAATTTTTTTTTATTTTTTTTTCATACCGATCGGAACAAATATAAAAAAATTATTTTTCAATTTCCTTTCGGACCGATCGGCACAGAAAAAAAAATTATATTTGTTCCGATCGATCGGCACAGTCCGATCGATCGGCACAAGGAATATTTTTTATTTTTTTTCATACCGATCGGAACAAATATAAAATAAAAAAAAATTATTTATATTTGTCCGATCGATCGGCACAGTCCGATCGATCGGATCAGCAATTTTTTTTTCTTTTTTATTTTCATACCTATCGGACCAAATATTAAAAAAAAAATTATTTTTTAATTTCCTTTCGGACCGATCGACATAGATATAAAATATTTTTTTTTACTACTGGTCCGATCGATCGGACCACTCCGATCGATCGGACCATTAATTAATTTTATATTTTTTTGTAAAGTGTCTAAATTATAACCTTACATTTGTTTGAAATAAGAATATGAAATGGGTTAATACTCAAAATTATACTGTAATAATAAATTAGTAGTTATGTAATACTCAAAATTAAAATGTAATTGTAATACTCAAAATTATACTGTAATAATAATACTGTAATATTCAAAATTATATTATGAAATGGTCTAATAAGACTTATATTTGTCGGCTAATAAGACTTAAAATCAATATAATTCAAATAGACTCTATAAAAATTATAAACTTTAAAATAAAAATTTTATTTTAAATATTTGAGGGTAATATTATGAAATGGTGTAATAAGGCTTTATATATAACTATACATTAGCAAAATTAAATATGAATCATTCTTAATCATTGAAGTACTTATCACTCTTTATGAAAAACGAACTCATTTTTCGAAATAGGTGAAGATGTCGTAATTTTTTTTTAATTATGTCTCTATTATTATATTTCAAAGTTATTCATGATATTCTCGATATCCCCTTCGTATATCACTTTTCGTCGCTCGAATCTGAAGTTTTGTAGTTTAGATGAATAGTATTTGGGGTTTTTATTAAGGGTTTTCAGGGTTTAGATGAATAGTATTTGGGGTTTTGATGAATAGTATTTGGGATTTTGAATAACGGTCCGACCGGTTTTTTCTCTCACAGCTGTCATACACTTCATGTCATACAGCTGTAATATGAAAATAATATATTATTTTCTTTGTTTGGATAAGTCAAATCGGTCGAAAATAATATGAAAATAGATTTTTTAGTTTCATTCCTCGATTTTTCATGAGATTATATAGATTACGAAAATAATAGATCATATGATCTGAAATATCACGTACATAATTATTAACACTAGAGCAGATTATTCATAATTTGACGGCGCCAAACACTTACGCCTTGTGTGACCTTGTTCCCCGCAAATGCTACACTTCTTTGGCGCACGAGGTCTGCTGCTAGATGTACCGGCCTCTACAGCGGATCTTTGTCGGCTATTCCTCGGCCGTCCTACTTGACGAGTGATAATTGGCGGTAGTACCACCATCGCATCAATCTCTGCTGGGACACCCCACTCGCCCCGTAGAGGTAAAGGATTCACCACACTCGCATATATCTCCCTCCATGTTTCCGTCCGATAGTAGTAATTGATGTGATCATATAAATTCTCACGGCGGTTGTATAAAACTGCAATTGCATGCTTACAAGGGATCTCGTCTAGTTGCCATACTCCACATTCACATGAATGTCTGCTCAGATCAACTCTCCACTGTCTTTTCCCAGTGTCCACCTTAAATAAGTCAGCAGTCACGGATGTAACAACATACCTGAGTGCGGCATCTCTTTCATTTCTCATTCTCATATCTGCAGCTTCAGTCAAACTATCAGTCCTCGCATGAGCCTTTTGTCTACGAGCATCAAACCACTTTTCGAGCAGACGTCGGATTGCCTCGATCATAGCACATATTGGAAGACGTCTTGCAGCCAGAAGTCGAGAGTTAATAGATTTAGCCAGGTTGGATGTTAACATACTGTAACGTCGGGTAGGACATTGTGATCTGGCCTACTTCTCGGGACCGATATCCATCAACTTCTCGTACGCTGCGGGTTGTGCCTCTCGTATCGCGTTCAACGCGCGGTTGAAGACTGATGTTCGATATGCGTATGCTGCCTCGTGGAATATCTGCACGATCCACTTACCATATCGAGCAATCTTATTTGCGATGTGGTAGTAGCAAAGACCGTGGTGTGCTTCCGGATAAACATCTCTTACCGCGTTGGCTATACTTTTGTGTTGATCTGATACAATTACTAGATCACTAGTGGAGGAGAGTGCTGCTCGGAGCCGAGTTAGAAAGCACTTCCAAGAAATATCATTTTCAATCGGACCAACACCAAAAGCAAGTGGGAATATTTGTTCGTTAGCATCAATACCAACAGCGACAAATAGGATTCTCTTATTCCTCCCCTTCAAGTGTGTCCCGTCAACCGCAATCACATTCCTATGCTGGAATAACCAAGGACTTCGACAAACACCAAGCATAAAAAATAGATGTCGGAAATCACCATCAAGACCAACATCTAGATCGGTCAAAGAGCCTGGATTTTGCATACGGAGCAAATGCAAATATTTCGAAAGATTTTTATATGACTCTGCATGGCCACCGTAAATCATTGATATCGCAAAGATTACGTGCTCGCAGGCCGCCACACTATAACTCGCTTGGATTCCAAACCTATCCAAAAGATCAGCTTGAATATCGGCGGGTTTCAGTATCTTGCTCTGGCGGTGCATTCTCTGCGCAATATAGGCGGCTACAGCCTTAGCCCGCACATTTCTCGATCCTAAGCCAGATAGATCGCGGTTGCAGGTGTGCTCGGGGTTATATACGGTCACCTCCCAAATTTTTGTGACCCTACAAGCAGCACGAAGAAAATAAGGACACGTATCATTACACTTGCATATGTATTCGAGTCGTTTTGTGCACGAACGTCGGCACATGAAATCCACTCCATGTTCCATATGCCACAGTGCGACCATAGCATATAATTCATCTTTCTCCCAGAAAATAGCTCATTGCCGCAAATCACAATCCAATATAAGAGGCAAGCTCGTTGTGAATGGTGGGTCAGATGTATCGAGAGGTATAATTGGAATGATCCAATTACTTGCTGCTTCCATGTTGCTGTATAATATTTCGTCATCGGTATTTGGACGAGTGATTGGAAGAAGCATTGACATGAGTTGGTTGACGCCGCCCTCTCGTCGGATCCATGCAGCAAAGTCACCAAGCGAACAATTGATCAATGCTTCAGGAATACCTTCATCTTCATCCTCATCCTCAGATGAAGTGTCGAGATAAGCTTCTTCATCTTCATCTCTGTTTCGACATGGATCTCCTCTTCCCGACCACTTCCACCGGGGTTGCTTCGACTCCCACTCGGGTTGCTTCCATCTGTTTGGCCCTTCATACCGGTTATCACCTCCGAATTGATAAGACTCAACGAATGTTGAGTTTCGAGCTTCACGATTTACTACGCCGGTATTATTGGGGTGCACTAAATATACTTTGCAGCTCTACGTCTAGAAGACAAATACGTTGTAGATCAAGATCACTCCCGATAACGGCCTTGATCGTTCTATGACTTTTTACGAGACTCTGCAGATATAATAGATGTGGTAGTCGGGCGGAACCGAATATGCATCCGGAGCGTATTAAATATATTGTCGTAGTACTACAAGACAAATATTGTTTGCCTGAATCCAAACCATTGTCTCTTGGCCGCCAACATATTTCGATTCACTATCGAAAACTCCGTTAAAATTGACAACAAATTGTTTCCAATCATTCTCCATATTTTTTTCTTGCTTTGGTGGTAGTGGAAATGAAGAAGGATGGTAGGAATAGAGAAGAGAAGTGGTGAGAAATAAGTGAAGTGATGAGACGAATTGTAATGAATTTATTGACGATAAACTATGCCCTATCGGTCAAACTGTATAATTTATTCACGTGAAAGTGTGTAGTATCGATCGGATATGTCATAAGGCACACTGTCAAAAGGTGATAGGGCACACTGATGAATTTATTCACGAGTGCCCTATCGGTCGGACACATGATAGGGCATACTGTAAAAAGTGATAGGTACACTCTCATATTGCCCTATCAATCGTACATATAGGTCCGACTTATTCATAAGAGTGTGCCATATAGGTCGGACACGTGATAGGGCACCTGAAAAAGGTGATAGGGCACTGACACATTAGTATTTTAATAAACTAAGTCCAATCGATCGGACCTTACCGGATGTGTCCGACTGATCGGACAAATTATGCACCGGCCGATCATGCGTGGCCGATCGATCGGACACGTCCGATCATGTCCGATCGGCCACGGCCGATCATGCTCATGTGTCCGATCATGCATGATCGGCCAGGGCCGATCATGCTTGTCCAATCATGCTGTGGCCGATCGGTCGGATGTGATCGAAACCTTCTATCGGACATTGATCGGACCTTGCTATTTTCGAGATACTTATTTTTTTTTAACAAAAATCAATCATTATTTCACGGAAAATTATAAAAACAGTTGACAATCATTGAAAAGAGATTGTATTTATTGAAAAGTAGGGGTATTTTAGTAAACCTGGGTATGTAGTGTAGTTATATATAAGAGATGGGTATATTTGTGTTTGACTTTACCGTCTTGGGTAGAACACCAAACGCCCTATTTTTTTTTTCCGGTCCTATCGATCGGCACTTTCACAATTTGTGCCGACCGATCGGCACTATGCGTTAAATTCTGTGCATTTATCCAACCTGACAAGTTTCAGGTGAAAAATTTTAAAAAGTGAGGGTATTTTAGACAAATTGGGTATTTGCTAGATAGTTTTTAAGGAAATGGGTAGTTTTGTAGTTGTAATAGTTAAATTCGGTAGATTTGTACAATTCCACTGAAAAAATTGTATTGTATTGTGTATATTATTTAACTTTTGACTTGCTATATTCTAAATGGACACTCCGATAAAGAATACAAGACTCTTCCAAAAGAATGGATAGTATATATTTGTGGTACTGGTACGGGCGACAAATCCAGAATTTAAAATACTAGAGGTTTGAAGTAGGAAGGGCTGAATCTGCAATTAAATTAAATGGACCAAATATCATATTTTCAAGAAATATTAAGAAAATTCGGAACCTGTACACAATTTGAGAAGAATACGAGTATATGCTCTCTAGTTCTGCCAATTTATATACACCTAATGAAAAACTAACCATTTAAAAATCAGAATTTTCTCGAAAATGATTTGAGAAAATACGAGCGAGTCATATACTAATCAACTAGAAAATAAATTAAAGCAATAAACACTTAAGCAGCCAATATGCAAATGCAGTTTTGTTTAAAAGGACTGGGTCCATTATATTATTGGGCCCACATAACTAGTCCGGCCCAAATAAAAAGAATTACACACCTAAAGTACAAAAATATGGAGTATAAAGTATACAAAATTTTATAAGAGACCGTTTGGTAAAAGGGATCCGAAATCAGGAATCGATATGAAATCCATATATGGTGTTTGGATTAAGGTTATCGGATTTAAGATTTTTAAATGATCAAAAAAATTAATTCTCAATCCTTGGTTTTACTTTTACATACCAAATTTAATTCCATTCCATTTTTAAAAAAAATATTTTTTTAATGATTTAATTATTCATTTTACATTTATTCTTTTAAATTTTTTTCATTCTTTCCTTTTGCGTTATTCTTTCGTCTTTTTCTTTATTCTATTATTTTATTTTTCATTTGTATTTTTTTGTTTTCATTCTTCATTTTTATTTTTTATATTCTCATTTTTTTTTGTTTTTTAATTTATTAATTTTAATTTTACTTTTTAATATTTTATATTTTATACTCCCTCAGTCCCGTTATTTATTGTCCTGCTTTCTTAATCAGGTACATCTCGTTATTACTGTCTTCTTTTCTAAAATAGTAAAAACTACTCTTAAACAAAAAATGAAATAGACCTCTCCTACTAAATACTTCATCCTAGGAGTGTCTAAACGGGATCGGTATTCGGGATATACCGAATACCGAACCGAAAAAGTCGATATTGGGATATCGAAATACCGTTCTTCGGGATTCGGTATCGGTATCGATATTTTATTTCACAGTATACGGGATTTGAGATTTACCGATCCCGAATTCGGTATTAACCGAAATACCGAAAAAAATGAAATACTCAAATCAACTAAGGTTTGAATTTTTCTTTTTGCTTCTGAACTGAAACCCGCCGTCTCACTCTCAGTTCTTCTTCTTCATTTCTTCTTCTGAGTCTGACATAGCGCGCAACCGTCTCTCGCCTCTTCACTCTTCAGTATCGTCGGCCATCGCCGTCGGCGCGCCACCGTCCGGATCCCCTCTGCCCCTGCAGCCCGCCAGTGGCCTCCCCAACCTCGTGAGTTTCTACTGTACCCTCATTTATTTAATTCGTTTGATTTTTATCTCAATTTCTCTTTGTGGGGTTTGTTTTTCTACTAAAAGTACTAGTATCTATTACTGTTGCTTCTCGTCTTTTGAACAACAGAAGTTTGAACTCATGTAATTATGTAACGCATATCTTGGTTTGGGAGATCCATCATTTTTAGCACTCTTGATTAATCATGGTTAGTTTTCTTCTAAGTTTTCCCAGTGTGTTTCTTTTAAGCAATTTATTTTTTTTTAAATTACGGAATTTTCGGGATTACCGAATCCCAATACCAAAATTCCATCCCAAATACTGAAATACCGAATCCCGAAATAGGATCGGTATCGGACTGCAATTTCTGCTGTTTTCGGGATCGGGATCCCGAAATTCAGTATTGGGATTCCCAATTCCATCCCGATCGACACCCGTACTTCATCCTAGGGGTGTACACGGGCGGGTTCGGGCGGGTTTCAACAAAAAATTCCACCCGACCCCGCCGTAGCGGGTTACCAATTTTTTGAACCGTATGGGTGTATTTTTTTTAAAAACCGTGCGGTTCAGGTTGTGCGGGTTCATGCGGGTAGGCGGGCGGTTGCGGATTGACTATAGTGTAGAAGAGAAATAACAATAAACTGATAAACTATCAAGATTCCAAAAAGAAATAACAATAAACTGATAAAGTATCAAGATTCCAAAAGGAAATAGATAATATCATAATAAGATATTACATCTAGAGTTAGTAGTTACTCTCTAAGGCATTAAAGTACCAAACTACCAATAGTCCAACACAATCTAAAAACTACCAATAGTCCAACAGACCAACACAATCCGAAAACATTGAAACAAGTAAACAACTTCTTTAGCACAAAAGAAAATCTTGCCCTATTGCTTCAGTTGCTCGATCGAAAATCAAGCTTGTATTCTCAGTTTCCATCTACATCACAAAACAAAAAGGAAATGAATAACTCCCAAAAAAGTAACTTATGTTGAGCTCTCTACAATAAACTAAAAATTATTAACACCCAAGAAAATCAATGACTCAAAGTTTGATCTAATTTACTTATTTACCTGAGTAAAACTTGAATCCTCCAAAGGATGACAAATATATTCGCAAGATGTGAGGCTACAACAATTGAAACTGCCAAATCTCTATCAGTCTACCATTTCGCAAGACTCCGACGGGCGACGATGACGCGGAAAAAAAGGAGGGATTGCTGAAGCCTGAAAGCCTGAAACAACTCGTAAGAATGGAAACGGGAACGACGACGACTCCAAGTCTCAAAGACGCAAACCCTAACTTTGATTGAGGGGAGAATTACTTTCCTTTTGACTTATGGACTTGCTGACTTGCTGTAGTCGAAGATTTTTAAATTAGTATTTCTATAATTTTTAATTTTTTATTCCATTAATCCTAATATAATATTCTATTATTTGTAATATTAAATATGATGTGGAATTTACTAATTGGATATTGTAATGTGTAGTATTATTTAATATGTATTATATATTGTTTAATAAATCATAAATAGAATGCGGGCGGGCGGGTAATGGTGTGTACCCGCTATCCGACCCGTGTTCTGCGGGTTAGTGATTTGGCAAACCATAGCACTTGTTATTTAAAAAAAACCGCGTGGGTGCGGTCGGGTCGGGCGGGTCGTAACTTTTTTGTTCACCCCTGCTTCATCCCAATCATACTCTCTCTCTCCAAAAATCTATCTCTCACACGATTTTCGTTCTATTCCGTACTCGAAAATTTATGAATTTTAACTTTTTAGAAATTTAAGATTATTTCTTAAAATGCAATATGAAAAAAAAAACAGAAAAAAAAGATTGTCTCAACTATGTCCTGCAAAAATTTGGATAAATTCTTATTTTTTCCACCAATCACTCCTTAAAAATTGTGTTCATTTCTTAATACAATTAAAACTTGTAAAATACACACTTAACAAAGTTTCTTAGTCTCCGTGCCGAAACCAAAAGGGAAAGTAATAGCGGAACGGAGGGAGTACAAATTATGGGTAAATTAAAAAATTTATACGAAACACATATATATTAATGACCTTGAATATGAATAATTAATCCAAACAAATATATTGGAATGAGTCAATCCATTCTAAAACTAGAGGGAATCATTTTGAACCTAATTTCGATTGTAAGCTGCGAATCAACCGCTCGCTAAGTTTTTCGATTAATATTTTATATTAATCGTGGCGGCTAATTAGGCGAAAATTCTGTTTGACTATTTTCATCATCATAATTTAATATTGAGAATTCTTTTTCTGGTAGTTCACGACAAAAAAATAAGACGGAAAATTTAACCAAAATTCCGGCAACAGCAAATCAAGAACCATGTCGTCGGCGATTTCTCAGCTTTCGTGCTTTTCTTCTGTAGTTAACAGCCGCCGTCTACAGCTCCATCACAGATCCCTTCTTTGCCCCACAAATTTCCGCTCCGGAAAGGTACAATCTTGATTCCCATTTCTCGTGTTTTCGCATCTCATCTTAATATACCCTTCAATTCAGTAAATATTGTGTCTTGACTTGTTGAATGAGTTGGAATTTGAGGAGGGGGTTGACGAATTTGATTTTCTGTATTCTGTGTTGATTACTTAATTACTGGTTTTATTTTTCTGTTAGTAGTTTGAAAAGCTGAGTTGGGGGTTAATTTACTTGATTTTGAGAAAATTTGTGTTTCTTCTGAAACTTATATGTCTTGAATGTATTCAATTTTTGCCATAAATTTTAGGGTTGTTTCAAACAGGTATTGCTCTTTGTGGAGCTTCTAGTTTTTCTTGGTTTTTGGTGTAATCACAGTCTGGTGAAGATGATTCAAGTTAAGAATGTCATGTCTTTGTTCAGGTTTTAAATGTTATGAACAGTGATGGAAATGGCACAATAGTATCCCCATTAGAGAATAAGACTCCAAGTTATGTAGAAGATGCATCAGCATCATATTCTGCTGCACAAAGTTCTATCGCTGGAGGGGCGACGAAAGAGAAGGAAGGTGTTGCCGACCAACCAAAGAGGACTGCCAAGATTCACGACTTCTGTTTTGGAATTCCCTTCGGTCAGTAGATCAATTTCATTGCTTGAAGAAGAATTGCAGGCTGTTTTGATATTTAGTCACAAAGATTAGTTGCTCTAACTAGATTGTTTTAAGCCAGGTGGACTTGTGTTTGGTGGTGGACTGGTTGGTTTTCTGGTTTCAGGAAACCCTCGTACTCTAATGTCTGGAATGATCTATGGAGGTGCCTTGCTGGCCCTTAGCACTTTGAGTTTGAAGGTCTGGAGGCAAGGGAAACCTAGCTTTCCATTCATAATAGGTCAAGCAGGTGACTACACACTTCTTTCACTGACTTCCTTCTATATTTCCCGTAAAATGAGATACCAATAGATTATCTCAGATGCATTGGTGAATGTGCATATAATGATGTGAATTTGGCAATATTCAGTTCAACAAGTAGTATTCACCGCAATAAGTATCCGGGTTTCTGATCTTGCAACAGCTCCTCACCATTATCATTATGCAAATGCCTAAAGAAATAAAAGTCATGGTACTGCAGTCTGTAAGCTAGAATGTGTTTCTTCGTAGCATCCCACATGGTCTAATGTAGTTGAAAGTTTGAACTCATTATTGGTGGAGCGAACACGTTTAGCAACTTGATCGAACCATTTCCTTTAGTGGGAAACGACCACAAAGCAAAGCTAGGTGGAGGCTTCTTATGCTGATATGGTTATATTTCTGGTTTGAAATAGATAGTTTTTGTTGTTTTTCATCAGTAATCTTAATCTGATATGCTAAATAGCTTTATGTTTCACCTCTTTTTTCGTTAATCCTCTCAATCTCTGGCCTGCAGTACTCTCACTTGCCCTCATGTTTAAGCATTCCCGGTCCTATACATTGGTAAATACATCACTCAACCGTATTCTCCACCTTAATTCCGCACGCCATATTCAATGATTTAACATATATCTTGAACCTCTTACAGAGTCGGAAAATCTTCCCCACAGGCTTCAATGTTGTCATCAGGTAATGCATCATCATATCCTGCTTCTACTGAATAATCTATCTCGCCCATTTCTATGTTCCGATCCTCATTGGGTGTTTTATACGCTCTAGTGCTGCAATGCTGTGCTTCTACGCGTACGTGATGATATCTGGAGGCAATCCCCCACCGAAGAAGTTGAAGGCGGCAGCTGCAGTCGAGTCTTCTTAGTCTTCTTGTGTGGGAGAGGGAGACCATTTTCCGGTCATTTGTCCTCATCGGAGTTTCTTTCGAGTAAATTTAGGTTATTTAAACCATGTTGAATGTATAATCAAAACGTGCTCATATATATCTGATTTTCCCATTTGTGTTGCAGTCTAATTGCATTCTCTGTTCAACTGTCAGCAGTAAACTTCGAACATTTGGTTTATGTATGCTTCATAAGTCCAGAAATTATCAGTAAAAATGGTTTTATAATCGATATTTAAATATCAACATTATTGGACTTGTGATTGGGCATGTAATGATAGTATGTGATATCATGTTTTGGCAGTGAAATAAAATCTTTTATGCTCCATTGGACGTTAAGAATTAAATAGTGAAATTTACTCGTCCAGGAGATTTGTGTCCCACAATCATACTCTTGTGACTTATGACATACGTTATAATTAAATAACAAAATTAAAATTAATGAGCTATATGTACCATATATCAAATTCATTTATAGAGTGTAACATCATTAAAATTAACTATGGTGACCACATATAACACATTTACGAGATGTGGAGTATAAAATAGTATAAAAGTGTGATAAAAGTTTTTGTGCGCAGCAGGACTCCTTAATTCCGTTAAATTCTTAAAAAAAAAAAAAAAAAATAAAACTAAACTTTGGAAAATTAAAATACATTTTTTTTGTTTTGCCAATTATACTCTTCTCCAAAAGTAGTACTAATAGGATTAATCGTTACATTATTATTTATTACTTATTTCTCCTGAAAACAGAGGAGGGAAAATTGGCAAGAAGAAGGTAGAAGGCTCACTGTAGCGAGGCGCGCACGTTAACCAGCTCCATCCCAACGGCTCATTTTAGTGAGGACCAATGCACAACTCCACCTATGTCCGCGCGGCCTCTCTACCTCTCTTATCCCTCTCCTCCGTCACACCCCTCCTTTTCTCTAGGGCTAGGCTTCGCCTCGCATCTTCTCCTCCGCCTCTTTCACTCCCGCCCCAATCTACAAAACTTCTTATTTACCTAATTTGTGCCGCTAATGCTCATCGACGTATTGTGGGTTCTTCGCTGTTAATTCAGTAGCAGAGCTCATGGACTCGAAGAGGAAGAATGCTTACGAGAATCTCTTCAATCTTGAGGTAATTTCTCGGAGTTAGATTTTATCTGTCTTTGCTGTTTGGGCGTGTGAATTTTGTATGGGGATTTTATTTTGATGTGAGGGGGGGATTGTGAATAATTGTGTGAGAAATTTGCTGTTTTGCGCTCTTACATTTATTTGGACTTGGGGTTCATGGGAACTTTAGTGTAGCTTTCTTTTTCTTTTAATAAATTGGATTTGTCATGGTCTGTACTAATTTCTTTCCAATTCTTTTTAGCCTTTGATGAATTTTCAACTGCCGAAACAAGATGAAGATTTTGATTATTATGGGAATAGTAGTCAGGATGAGAGCAGAGGTAGCCAAGGTAGGCAATTTTGATTTCCTAGAAGATTTCCATTTTGGGCTTGTGCTTCTTTTTGGTTTGATTCTGAACTCGGTCCATCAGTTAGTCAGTTAACTAGGTTACTTGATGATGATGCATATTGGACTTTTTGGTTCTCTTGGTAATCTGAATTGTCTTTTCTTGTGACCGGGGGACTCTAGGCAAGCACATGAATGGAATTATGTTGGGAAGGGGATCAAAAAAGAAGAGGCAGGGTGCTTATAGCAGCGATGAGGAAGAAAATGGCAATCAGAGTTCGTATATTTCAGAGGAACGATATCGAGAAATGCTTGGAGATCATGTTCAGAAGTATAAACGCAGACTCAGTTCTGCTCCCTTAAAAACTGCACCGATTAGAACTGGGCCAATGACAATGAAAAGTGGCGTGGGTCTGAAAGATCAGAAACTAATGAATGATAACGGTGGAGGATTTCACAAGTTTGAATCAACTTCAGATTTTCATAACGGTAGTAATTTCCAGAAACTAGGAAGTTACCCTGAATCAGATTTTGGGCTGCAATATGGTCCTTCCAGGTTTGCTTCTCACCCCTTCTGTATTTCATTGACAGTATTGCTCGTAATATTAATGTATGTATATATATATTTTTTAATATTAATGTATATTTATCTCATAGTTCTGGGGAATTTCTGGTTTTAACTTCATCATACTTCGAGAATTAGATTTTCTAGTCTTTAAGGTTATCTCAGTATTCTCTGTGTTGGTTCATAACTCATATTTGTAAGTCACTTTTGTACTTTGTTTTTGTGAATTAGTATATGATTCGGAATTCTCTCAGGAAGAACTTTATCCTGAGACGACTCTCTATATAAGTCAAGTATAATTGCTGTTGAAGATGCTATTATTGAAATGCCAGACACTGTTCCCTTGTACATCAGTAGCAACTAGCATGTTAATCACTACAAGCATATGTATTGTTGTTATTTGTAAAGTAAACCCATCCATTGAAATGGTCATGCAATTCAATTACCATAAAACAATAAGGACGATGTTTGTAAAACTTAATATGGAGATTCTGAATTGAGAGATCGAGAAGCTCAGCCTTCTATTTTGTTGGGTAAATTGCAGAAGTAAAGATGAAGATTCAGCTTGTACACAGTACATGAAAATGTTTTTATTTTTTACTTTTTAGAATTTCTTAAGATTAATTTTAAAGACATGTCACTGAATGTTTGTTATTGTGAAACTGATGTATCTGAACTTTGATCAACTTCTCCTCATCCTTGAGGAATTTCAGACCAAATCTGGAACCACCTTTCATGGATATTGGAGATGGCATCACATATAGGATCCCTCTTTCATACAAGAAGCTTTCATCATCACTAAATTTGCCAAGTATGTCAGATATCCAAGTGGATGAATTCTACCTAAAGGGAACCCTGGACTTGGGGTCATTAGCTGCAATGATGGCTTCTGATGACAAGTTTCAGCAGAGAATCAGGGCAGGGATGGGAGACCCACAGCCTCATTATGAGTCTCTTCAGGAAAGATTGAAAGCTCAGCACACCAATGATCGTGCTGAGAATTTCTGCCTAACAATTAGTGAAACTGCATTGGGATCTGATGGTATCCCAGAGGGCGCAGCTGGAAGGATTAAGCGCCATATTTTGTCGGAAGATGGTATACTCCAGGTTTTTTATGTGAAAGTTCGGGAGAAAGGGGATACATATGAGGTTAGGGAAATTTCTTTCTCTGCCATTATTCTTTTATCTGGTTGTTAGTCATATTGTGTTGCAGACCTTATATTTTTAGGAGAGGTGACGTTTGCAACGTCCACTGTAGTATTAAAGCAAGAACTTCATAATAAAACTTAAGAACACAGTAGAAATATAGAACTCAACAAGAGAAGTAAGGAAACTGAAATAGAACTGACATTATAGATGATAAGATGGAGGATTAATTTACACAGAGAAGAGGAAAAGACTCTCTTCTTAACACCACTTCATGGAATTGAAAATACATAAGGTAAAGTAGATGCTTGAAAGTAGATTGATAGTTTTGATATGGAAATGGCCTATAAGTAGCAAAAGGGTAATGATTGTTGTAGGCCCACTTTCCTATTCCTCATTCTTACCCGAGAATGCCAGCTGCAGGGATGGCTCTTGAAGTCTTCATTTTCCCTCCTTACCTATTTTCCCTCTTTCCCCCCCGCCTGCCCTCCTTTCTTCCACTCTAGGAGACCTCCGGATTGCTACAGGACCGGGGGCAGCAGTGGATGACTCTCCCTCCCCCTCGCTCTGTCTCCCCCATGCAGCGGGGGGTTGCTTTTCTGCCTCTGAGTGCCCTCTTACTGGGGGGAGAATTTGAGACCTCACCCTTTCGACTGTGCGCCCCCGTCGGGGGGGAGGGGGCGGCGGTGGTACAGGTTCAAATCATATTGATATATCTGATGCTGCAGATTATTGAACGAGGTTTAGCCGAACAGCCAAAGATGAAGAAAGACCCTTCTGTTATTGAGAGGGAAGAAATGGAAAAGGTCAGAAAATATTGGGTCAATATAGCAAGGAAAGAAATTCCAAAGCATCACAGGGTTTTCACCAGTTACCACAAAAAGCAAATAACTGATGCTAAGAGAGTTTCTGAAACATGTCAAAGAGAGGTTCGTGCTATAACTGCTATCCCCAAATATGTTATTTCCAGTACAATCCATTGTCACAAACTTGTCACTGTTGTCCTGTATCCAAGTTTTGTACCCAAGTTTTACACCACATTGAATTTTCAATTTGATCCTTTTCCAGGTGAAAATGAAAGTTAGCAGATCTCTTAAAGTGATGAGGGGAGCTGGAATGAGGACAAGGAAACTGGCCAGAGACGTGTTAGTATTTTGGAAGAGAGTTGACAAGGAGATGGTAATTTCTTATTACAATCACAAATTTGAGCTTCAGAAAAAACCTTCTCAAACAAGTTGCATATGAACTTAATTGAAAGACTTTGTCACATATTATACTATTTCCAAATTATGAAAGTTTCCCGTTGATTATTCTTTCTGACTGTAACATATTTATGTTGTGAAATGGCATTAGACACATCATCATTTATATTTTCCTTTTACAAAATATTTACGTTCAGTATACAAAGTTTTTATCCATGAAATTGTTCTCTTGAAGGCGGAAGTGAGGAAAAGAGAGGAAAAAGAAGCTGCAGAAGCTCTGAAGCGAGAACAAGAACTTCGTGAAGCAAAGAGGCAGCAACAGAGGCTCAATTTTCTGCTGTCACAGACAGAACTTTACAGTCACTTCATGCAGAATAAGACCTCACAACCCTCTGGAGCATTAGCAGTGGGCGGCAAAAAATCTGAAGACCAAGAGAGTTCCTTAGAAGATCCCCAGCAGGAGGAAGAGGATCCTGAAGATGCTGAGTTGAGAAGGGAAGCTCTCAAAGCAGCCCAAGATGCAGTTTCAAAGCAGAAAAGTATGACAAATGCATTTGACAGTGAATGCTTAAAGCTACGCCTAGCTGGAGAAGCTGAGACCCCTCTCCAAGATGGCTTGGTCAGCGAGTCTAGCAATATTGATTTACTGCACCCGTGAGTGGCCTTTTCTATCTGCAACATTTCTTACAACCCCCCTCTACCAAACTTTAGTTGTACAAAAACATTCTACTCTTGATCTTTCATGTACTAGTTAAGTGATCATTTATGGTGCCTTAGGTCAACCATGCCTGTAGCATCAACAGTGCAGACGCCCGAGCTGTTCAAGGGCTCTCTTAAAGAATATCAGCTGAAAGGCCTACAGTGGCTTGTAAATTGTTATGAGCAGGTAATTTGGTGTTTGAAGTCTCTGCTCTAATTTTTAGAAGGCTATGCAGATGGGTCCCATTCACATCTTTTACTTTCCAGGGATTAAATGGTATTCTTGCTGATGAGATGGGTCTAGGAAAGACAATTCAAGCCATGGCCTTCTTAGCTCATTTGGCTGAGGTAATTAATCAGTCTTTCTAGTTCCTTGGTGAAATCTATGCTTTATTAATTGGTTGTGCCTTTTAGGAAAAAAATATATGGGGGCCTTTTCTGGTTGTTGCTCCTGCTTCTGTCTTGAATAATTGGGCTGATGAAATCAGCCGTTTTTGTCCTGACTTGAAGACTCTTCCATATTGGGGCGGTCTTCAGGAGCGTACAGTTCTCAGGAAGAACATAAACCCAAAACGTCTTTATCGAAGGTGATTCTCCATTTCTAATGTCCCTGCGCTGCATTTAGCTGCTTGTTCTATGAAAAGTCTGCTAAAACTTGTATTATGTATCATTTATATGCCACCGTAAATGCTGTCCTAAATCTTTGCAGATCAATTGTAAGGTTTAAAACTCCTTGTGATCTGATAATATGGCGCCGGAATGGTAATAATTCATATCTAAAGTTTAGATTTAGGCACTAAGGCATACTAATGTCTCAGAATCCAAATATGCCTAGAAGGAGAAGCCAGTTTTCAGTATAGCACCTTTGCGTTTTGTATGCAATAATGGTATAATGAATGGTTCAGCACTTAATAGTAGCTTTACTCTTCTCGAAAGGGTTGCTGATATTTATCTATCTGATTGTGAAGCAATACTACATGTTGCGCAAGTCACTGCCCGTGCTTGATTGTATGAAATAATTTTGCTGTAAGAACATGACAATATTGTTGTTAATGATATTAACTCAGGCTCGGAGGCTATCTGCATATTTTGGCTTCCATCTTCATGTTATGTCTGATTTGCGGAACTTTGATTCAGATTGCTTAAAGTAAAAGTTGGTCTGGTGTACTTGCTTCTATATGTTGTATATGCTAGTGGCCGCATGAATCTAAGAACAAATTTTTCAACACACTATAAATAGATAGACATTGCTAAAAATTTAATTGAATGAATCGGGATACAAATATAGAAAAATAGAAAATGGCCGAAGGTGAGATTAGATATTAGGTGCAAGCACTGTTAGGGGCTGGATTACGAAGTGAAGATTGAGATATGTCATCTGACAGGGATAAAGCTTCACTTGGAAATTTTATTAAAAAGTGTCACTCTTCCATAGCTGGAGCTTTTATGCGGTAGCACTCATGGACTCTGTGCTCTTGGCTTTTCTTTCATGTGCAATTCTAACTAATTAGCTCTTGATTTATTTGCCCCTGGTTTCCTTGATGTTTCCTCTTTACTGGAAATCTCAAGACAACCCTTTAGTTCTAACACCTGTTCATTTTTTTCCAGGGAGGCTGGATTTCACATTCTCATTACCAGTTACCAGCTGCTGGTCTCTGATGAGAAATACTTCCGTCGTGTAAAATGGCAATATATGGTTTTGGATGAAGCCCAGGCAATCAAAAGCTCCAACAGGTCTGACTTCTGAGTCTTCAACTATTGCTGCATTCCAAGTAAATAAGAATCATAATGCTTTTAGTTTGAGTTCATTTTGTTGTCTTATAATCTTACTATTTTTTCTTCTGGAATGTATGTTCTGGTAGTTATATCTAAAGCTTAAATACATTGACCTGCTCTACAAAATTGGCTTTTTTTTGTTCACATTCATGATGGTAAATACTAAATAGCCGCCTAGCATCTGAGGCTTTCCTTTCCGTAAGATGATTATAGCAACTTTTAAGATTTATTCGTAGTATATCTACTTGTAGTTCATGTTATCTGTCTTCTAAATTACACTCATTTAAATATATTGGTAGATATTTATTTGTATAGTACCATTTTTAATATTGGATGTTCGAATGACAGTATAAGATGGAAAACACTGCTCAGTTTCAATTGCCGGAATCGCTTGCTTCTGACTGGAACTCCAGTTCAAAATAACATGGCTGAACTGTGGGCGCTCCTACATTTTATTATGCCAACTTTATTTGATAGCCATGAGCAATTTAATGAGTGGTTTTCAAAAGGGTATATTTTTCCTCTAAGCTGTTCATCTCAATCATCTATTTAAGCTGCATGTTTTGTCATCCTTATGCTCCTCTACTTTGCCAGAATTGAGAGTCATGCAGAGCATGGTGGAACATTAAACGAGCACCAGCTTACTCGATTGGTAAGTACCACATTCATTTAGTTTTTGAATGCAATGAATTAGTGTTGCTGGAGTTGGTATAATTACCAAAGCATGCGTTCTAGGTCAAACTTGTATAACAGCATGCATGTCATAGTTCTCGTGGTGATAATCTTAAATAATTGGCGATCAAAGCTCAAATGAGCATTCTGAAGTTACACAACAGCTTCGACTACAGCTTCTATCTACATGATAAAGACATTGATTTAAAAAAAAAAAAAAGAAAACAAAGATACTACTGATATTAGAGTATATGGAGATATTCTACTTTGACTGATTTAATCAGACAGCTTTAGTTTATTGTTGTGAATCACATATTAACAAAGCATGCGTTCTAGGTCAAACTTGTTTAACAGCATGCATGTCATAGCTCTCGTAATGATAATCTTAAATACTTCGCGATTAAAGCTCGAATGAGCATTCTGAAGTTACAACAGCTTCGATTACAGCTTCTATCTACATGATAAAGACATAGAATTTAAAATTTAAAAAAAAAACAAAAAACAAAGATATTGATAGTAGAGTATATGGAGATATTCTGCTTGACTGATTTAATCCGACAGCTTTGGTTTATTGTTGTGAATCACATATTTTTTGATGTTGCAATTCTTATAGCTGGAAATCTGCGTGAAATGCGCCGGATGCTCAATACTGTTATTGTTCAGTGATTGCTTTGAGTTTATGTTAAAAAGATTATCATCCCTGCATATGTTTTATTTTGTTGTTTATTTTGTTCAGGATAATTCATTTTCTTTTGTTTCTCACTCTTTCTTTCTCTAACTTACTGATTACAGCATGCCATTCTGAAACCTTTTATGTTACGGAGAGTAAAGAAGGATGTGATTACTGAGCTAACCGGCAAAACCGAAATTACTGTGCACTGTAAATTAAGTTCTCGGCAGCAAGCCTTTTACCAGGCTATAAAGAACAAGATATCCCTTGCGGAGTTGTTTGATGGAAACCGTGGACATCTTAATGAGAAAAAGATTTTGAATCTGATGAACATTGTCATCCAGCTGAGAAAGGTAGCATTTCGCTTGAACTGGTGGAATTATGTATTGCTAATGTTGCTGGACAGAGGCTATCCATTTGGGATGATGAACTACAAACACTATTTTGTTTTCATTTTTACTGAAAGTAATGGCTGGGAAGATAATTTATAGTCACAGACTCACATGATGTAATGATAGATAAAATATTTAAGGTGTCAACAACGGTCAACTGGAGGATAACTTGTTGCTGCCTCAAATGGGAGGACATTGGGTCATGGACCTGTGTCTCTTGCCTGTCTATTATTTCCTCTGACGTTTCTGAACTGATGTAATGGTGATGTTTGTTTTCTGCAATCCAGGTATGCAATCATCCAGAATTATTTGAGAGAAATGAAGGAAGCACATATTTCCATTTTGGAGAGATTTCAAATCCTCTTCTCTCTCCTCCTTTTGGTGAACTGGAAGACATCTTTTATTCTGGTAGTAGAAATCCAATTGTGTACGAGGTAATTTTAATAACTAATGCCCTCCTCCCACCAAAAACAACAAAAAACATCTGGTAATTAACCTATGTATGCAGCAGAATGTGGTTTTGTACTATGGTAGTTTTTAATTGTCGCATGGAAGAATGTCATCTTTGCACTGAGGGAAATTCTGTAATCTTACCTAATTGCCCTTAATCATCATGGAATTGTGTGCTTTGCTAATAATTTTGATTACTTTTGCTGATTTTGTGAGAAGAAATTTCTGTGATTCTATTAATCAAGAGTTTTGTGTAAGTGTACTTTTTTTTTGCCTAAACGATGTTCACTCACCCTTATGAATACCCAGTTGTACTTAAATAATAGTATAAAGTATGTAAAAAGCTGGATACTATTTGATTGTTAGATCAGTTATGGCCAGTATAAGGTACTAATGTATCTTCTGGATTAATATCTGGTGATTATGTTGACTCTCATGAATGGTCCTATTTTAAATGTCGTTATTTTCGGTCTTTATTTATTTTTTATATTTTACTCTTTTAGATGCCAAAACTGGTCTACCAAGAGATTGCTGGTGGTTCCAAGATTCACAACTCAGAATTTGGCCAGAATTTAAACAGAGAGTCATTACACAAGTTATTTAACATATTCTCACCAGAAAATATATACAGTTCGTCATTCCAAGAGGACCGCATTTCGTGTAGTAATGCTGGACAAAGTGGAACATTTGGATTCTCCCGCTTTATTGATTTATCACCAGCAGAAGTGTCATTCCTGGCAACTGGTTCTATTATGGAGAGATTATTATTCTCTGTTATGAGATCAGAATGCTTAGATGGAACCCCGGACCTTTTGATGGAAAGTGACGATGATGATTTGCAGTATGCTCATATCAGCAAGGACAAAGTGAGAGCTGTCACTCGAATGTTGCTACTGCCTAGTAAGTCGGATAAAAATGTTCTTAGAAGGGGATTTGCAACAGGTCCTACAGATGCTCCACTCGAGTCTCTAATCATGCCTTACCGGGATAGGCTTCTATCTGATATCAAGCTTTTGCATTCAGTATACTCGTTCATACCTAGAACAAGAGCACCTCCAGTAAGTGATAATGTCATACTCTCTCTCTCTCTCTCTCGCTCACACACACACACACACACACACATGTTTTAATGACTTGTTAATTAGCTGAGTTCTTCTCCCAATGCTGTGTTTGCCTCAGATAAATGTCCATTGTTCAGACAGAGAGTTTGCATACAAGATGGCTGAAGAGTGGCATCACCCCTGGTTGAAGAGGTTGTTGACTGGATTTGCAAGAACATCTGATTGTAATGGACCAAGGGAACCAACTGTGAGTCATCCTTTAATACAAGAGATAGATGTTGAAATACCAGTTACACAGCCTGCCCTTCAGCTTACATACAAGGTCTTTGGATCTTGTCCACCCATGCAACCATTTGACCCTGCTAAAATGCTGACAGTATGCTCTTCTTCTCTGCACTCCCGTACTTGTTCGTGTCTCCACGTATCAAGTGGGTCTTTGTTCTGATATCTTATACTTTTCCAGGACTCTGGGAAGCTTCAGACACTTGATATACTTCTAAAACGCCTACGTGCAGGAAATCACCGCGTTCTTCTTTTTGCACAAATGACAAAAATGCTGAATATAATCGAGGTAAATTTATCTAATTTTCGGTAATTATGATTCCTTTAGCAAAAAAAGCGCTGTGATTCCTGGGGCATATATTTCTTCATGATCATAGATCATTGTGACATGGCCAGTAATTCTCTTTCGTCATTACGAGAATTATCAAGATTAGCTACTTTTTTTGTCCTAGAAAGAGGAGATCCCACCATAATGCCTTCCCAAGTGCTCAATGTCATATCCCAGTCTTGCCATTCCTTCACTGACCATTTTGGAGGATTTACAGCACCATTATTCCTAGAATCTAGTACTATGGTTCTTCATACTTGTGTTTAACATGTCTCTTGATTTAGAATATGATATTGGTCCAGAGGGTAGATGTTCTTTGTAGTGCTTTCAAAGACGGGAGTTAGATAATCTTTAGAACGAGTGGAAGACTGAATATGAATTATCACTATTGAAGGGCGGTTTATATGCTGACGTACTTGCTTTGCAGGACTATATGAACTACAGAAAATATCGGTATTTGAGGCTTGATGGCTCATCCACTATAATGGATCGTCGTGACATGGTGAAAGATTTCCAGCACCGGTATATGTACATTTTGACTCTAGTTCTGTTCCTTTTCCTCTGTCTCTCTCTGTTATGGATATTTTCTGAGCTTCTTGTAAATTATTTTTAGGAGTGATATCTTTGTGTTCTTGCTGAGCACAAGAGCTGGTGGGCTCGGAATCAACTTGACAGCTGCAGACACGGTCATATTTTACGAAAGTGATTGGAATCCGACTTTGGATTTGCAGGCGATGGATAGAGCCCATCGTCTCGGTCAAACTAAGGATGTTAGTATCTATCTTGATCATAAGCGCCTTTGAGTTCTAATCTCCATCCGCCTCGCACTTACACACGTCCTCGTATCACTTTAGGTCACCGTGTACCGCTTAATCTGCAAAGAGACGGTCGAGGAGAAAATCCTGCAGAGAGCGAGTCAGAAGAACACCGTCCAGCAGCTTGTGATGACTGGCGGTCATGTCCAAGGCGACCTTTTGGCTCCCGAGGATGTTGTATCATTGTTGATCGACGATGCACAGCTGGAGCAGAAACTAAAACAAGTTTCCCAACAGGTGAGAAAATAAATCATGAATTAGGCTTTTTTTTGCTGAACTTCAGCTCAGATTAAATAACCGATTTCTGCTCGCGAACAGGCGAAAGATAGACAGAAGAAGAAAAGTGGTCCAAAGGCTATCAGAATTGATGCAGAAGGAACTGCTTCTTTGGAGGATCTGGCGAACTCCGAGTTGCAGGACAATGACTTCGAGCCTCATGAATCTGAAAAGGCGAAATCGAGCAACAAAAAGGTAATAATCTCTCTGGTTAGTTTGAACTCGTGGTGATGAATCGAGGTTTTTGATAACGGATAAGTTGCTTTTCTGCCATTGCAGAGGAAAGCTGCTGCTGAGAAGCAAACACAACCGAAAGCTAGGGTTCAGAATTCAACGATGGTGGAGAGTGAATTTGATGATCCGTTGCAGAACTCCGATTCCGTACCGCAAAGACCGAAGAGGTTAAAGAGGCCGACGAAGAGCGTGAATGAGAACATCGAACCTGCTATTCACCCACAACATTAGCTACTGAAGAAGCTACACTATGCGTGCAGTCGCGTAGGGTTCAAGTTGTGGCGACTGAGGAGCCGTCGTTTATAGCATTCTAAGACGACTACCTACCTCGTGAAAGGGGTATCTGTATAGCAGCATTTGCCGTACCAACTCTTTGGTTAGGATGGACCAACAACCAGAAACAAATTTTTTTAAATTCGAAGTCGTAACAAAGTCTGGTTCTAATGTATAGTTTTTTGTTTTTGTTTTTGGTCACAATAGCTATCTATAATTAGCAAGTGGGATCACGGATGTAAAATCCATGAACAGGAAGGAATGCTGTTTGCTAGAATAGTTAATATTTATATTGAATGGTGCCACTTGAAAAATTGATATTTTACTTTTGCGGCTTGAAAATGGATTTGGGCAACCGCATCCCTTAATCCATAATTCTATTATACATCACTTAACTTTTAAATACACAACCACACTCCTTCCTCAATTCATATCTACAAATTTTATTTTATTGGATCTCACTATTTTAATTTTTTTAAAATATTACATTTTAATAACAAAAATAAATATATATCAATAATATTATTTCTTAATAAATAAATTAACAATTATAAAAATTTAAATACTAATTATTTTGGATAAATCCATTAAAGAAAGTAAAAAACTTCAACTTAGGAATTTGCAATAACATTGAAAATTAAATAATACAACACTTAGAATAAAAATACGATCTATTACATAAAATGTTAATTGATTAATTGTTATTGTAGCGAGCCCATATATGCTCAACCAAGTCGTGTCGAAGTTGGTGATGCACATCGCTGTTCATAACTCGGAGTTGCTTCGGATTACATTTCGAAATTCTGGGTTTTGATCTTGAACGAATTGTGCAGGTTCATCATCTTCATCGTTGGAAAATGTTGCAACAATATCCCCCTCATCCTCAAAAATCATGTTATGTAGAATTACGCAAGTTAACATGATGAATTTTATTCTTTTTATGTACCAAGATCGAGCTGGTCCTCTAACGATTGTCAATCGAGCTTGAAGCACCCCGAATGCTCGTTCAACATCTTTCCAAACAGCCTCTTGCCTTTCTTTAAAAAGCCACATCTTCGGATCGTCCGGACAGGGAAAAGACTTCACGAAAGTAACTCATGCTAGATAAATTCCATCAGTTAGATAGTAGTCCTTCGTATAATGTGTGCCATTCATCGTGAATTTAACCTTAGACACATTTTCTTCGAGCACGTTGTTAAATAACGGAGATTCATTTGACACATTGATATCATTCCGCGAACCATGTCATATCTATAGATCTTGGGAAGCGACGACTTCTAGAACAATCGTAGGAGAACCATGTCCCTTCATAAATTGACATTTCCACGCAACTGAACAATTCTTCCATTCCTAGTGCATACAATCAAGACTTCCCAGCATTCCTAGGAATCCATGTCTATTATTGTGCATCTGAGTTAGACGTTGAACGTCAACTGCATTGGGTCTCCTCAAGTATTGACCACCCTATATGTCTATCAAATTCTTACAAAAATTAGAAAGACATTTGATTGCAGTTGATTCCCCCATTCGGAGATACTTTTTTAAGATGATTGACTAGTACTCCGCATGCCAATTGACGAATAGTCGCGATGCATTTTTTGTAGAGGTGACAAGCCTCTTCGATGTATTGCACCGTTCCTTTGTTGGAAATATGACGAGTGATTCTCCAGTGCACTCACTACTCGAAGGAATAAGTCTCTCCGCATTTGGAATCGCTGTTGAAATATGTAATCGGGATACACCGTGACTTTGGCGAAATAATCATTGAAAAGTATTTCATGTCCGCCTTCACGATTCCTTTCTATGTATCTTCTCGGCTGACGCCTAGAATGAAGACACCTTCTTTCATATTATGCCCTATGTTATCAAAATCGGCCCGCCCCGACCGATTGAACCGGTTCAACCGTGATCCGGTGATAAATTCGGGCCGGGTTAGTAAAAAACTCATTTTGGACGTTGACTCGGTGCAACTAGGCTGAATCGGTTGGTTCAACCGGTACTCGTGACTTGGTTATCTCAGTGAGACCCGGAAATATGAAGAAAAAAATATCCAAAATCTCAATCTTCTTTTTGTGAAAGTTAAAAGTTCACTCTCAAACCTTCAATTCTTGTAGTATTACTATTACACAACCACCTTAGTGTTAGGAGGTAAATTGAAGAAAAAGATCTGAGGAGGGAGACGAGTGAAGAAGAGGATGAATAATGAAGGCTCGACTCTAGACTTCTAGAGAGAAAAGAAAAGAATGAAGACGGAGGGATAACAGCGCTGGGAGTGGGAACTTGGGATATAAAATCTAGGGTTTAGGTATTTATACTTAAGATTTAATTGTCTAGATGTTAGTTTTTTATTATTGTTTAATTTTTATTTTTTACAAGAGTTTTTAATTAATGTTATTTTGAGTTTATTTAATTTAAATGCAATAAATAAAATATTTATATCTTTCTTAATAATTAAAAAAAACATACAGTGCTAGAAAGAAATATTTTAGCTATACATAATTATATTATTTTTTACATTAAGTGTTAAATATGAGACATATACTTGCAACTTGAGACAATTATTCATAGAAATTGATATTGATGGAAATTTTTTATTGGTGGAATATTTTATGTAATTGTGACATTACTCTGGGTTGACCTACCGATTCGACCGGTTGAACCATTAAATTTAAATTTTCTGGGTCAATCATCCGGCCGGTTTTGAGAACATTGATTCTGCCATTACTATCTGGCTATGTTGAAGAATCGCTTCACATAAATCGGACTCTGGATCATTGATTTGCTCTTCGTTGTTACTGGATGAACTAGAACCGCTTGAGGAATATTGAGTTATATTATGTATATGCAAAGTTTGAAAAGAATCAATATTTGAGAATGTGAAGAATAATGAATCACTTACTACTATATATAGCATTTCCAACGGCTAGTATCTAATAGCTAGTTTCCAAAGTCTAATTTCTAACGGCTAGTTTGCAACGACTAGATTTATTACAGAAGAATCAATATTTATTACAATAAATCGTTTAGCTTCTACATTAATACAGATAATTGCAACATTAGTAATAAAATGAAATGCAACTACATACTTGAAGATTAATTACGACATAAGAAAAAAATGAAATTGACTTAGGGTCACTACAAGAAAACAGATCTGTTGCGACATACGCTCATGCGACATTTAATGTATGTGTCGTAAAGTTACCACATTTATGCTTCTGGTGTCATATATTTACTTCATTTGTGCATCATTTTAATTCAATGTCGTATTTTAGTGACACATAAGCGACACTCATGTTTATGTCTCAAAATTGCGATATTTTATTTGCGACACCTCAATAGATAGTCATAAATATGAAACAAATTTAGAATAATGTTGCGACAAATATTGTATATTTACGTCGATTGTGCATCACCTAAATATTGTGTTGTAGTATAGTGACACCGATGCGATGCTCATTTCATGCCTCAACATTATGACAATTCATTTGCAACACCTCTAAAAAATGTCATAATTATACCACACATTTTGAATAATGTCGCACTTGAGTCGTATATTTACGTCAATTATGCGGCCCCTGAATAATGTGTCGTAGTTTAGTAATACAAATACGACCTTCATTTTTATGTATCAAGATTACGACAATTTATCCGCTACACTTAAGTTAAATGTCATATTTATATAACATATCTAAAACAATATTTTAATGGTGACATAATTTAAATTATTATTTTTTATGACACTTTATGACTTTATTTAACATATGGTGCAACGCCCTCATTTATTGTGAATAAGGAACGGTACTGAAAAATCTATTTTTGGTTATCTTTATAAAAAGTAAAACAATAATGTAATAAAAAATTAATTTTATTACTATTTAATATGAAGCATCATAATGAAATTAAAAAAAAAAAGTTCTCTGAATGACCTTATCCTTAGATCCCTTTTCTTTTCGACGAAGATTAAGTTGTCTGAGTATCTCTATTTGCTCCACAACAAGAACTCGAAGTATATACAAATGTTTTAAAATAGAGGGCAAAACTGCATGGATAAAGAATTGATGTGGAATCTTCTTACAAAATCAAACTACATATTAAAATTAATAAAAATGAGCTATATAATAGATTGAAAATTGAAATTCAGAATCTAGGACAATCTTTCTTGTTAAGAATCAAGATAAACGATGACGATGAAACCAAACTATTGCAAAATTGAAATATCAATGTTAAATACAAAATTTGAAATACTTTTTTTTTGTATATAATAAAAATTATATTTACATGACATAAAAATTTAAAAACAATATTTATATTTAATAAAAAAATCAACGACATACATGAAAATTTTAAAAATAAAAACTAATACAGAGAGAAATATAAAAGGCAATAAATAACATTATTAATAATATAAAAAAGTTGTAGAAGAAAAAAAAAATATCACATTGATTATTATTAGATATATAGTACAAAATCGTGTGTATATATATATATATTTGAATCGAATTCATGTTATTATATATTCGAAACTCCATCGAATAGAAGATGAATCAAAGCGTTATAAAGTCAGTTGTAACTTATAAGTGTTTTACAATTGATAATAGTTTGAACTTCTAAAATGTGATGGAAAATGATAGTATTTGACACTAGAAAATATATATGTATAGGATAGTATCTATAATATTTGATATGAGACTATAATAGTAAAACGATGTCGATAAAACAAGACTTTTTCTAACTAGAAATATCAACATTGAATACATTTTTTTAATTTATTTTTTATCTAATAAAAATATCACAAAATAATGATAATTTTAAAATTAAGAATCCAATTTTTATCTAAATAAATTATAGTTTTATATAATGCAAATATTAACATAACTTTTTTTTAAAATCTACTAATCTTGTTTTTAAAAATCGCTCAAATACAAGTTGAATCTGGGCGGCTGCGAGGATTAAGTGTTTTACAATTCATAAAAATTTGAATTTCCTAATATTTCACTACAACAAAATAGGCCTTTCGCAACATTTTTTATGGAACACTTTTTAAACTGTGTATCCACAGACATTCTATTGCAACACTTCCATCTAAATGTTACAATAAAATAATATAGCTACACATTTAGTAATATTTCTTACTAGTGTTGTATAAGTTTGATACAAAGTAGATACTTTAGCAACACTTTTTAATAAACGTATCCAGAAATATATTTTAGCAACATTTTGTATTATTACAAAAACAAACTACTATAATTGCTTAAATATTTGGTAGACTTTTTTAGGGTTCCCTCCAAGAAAATATTTTGGTGTTCAAACCTTTTTTATTCCCTCCCAAAAGAAATGAGAAAAAGAATAAAAAAAACTCAAGCATCTTCTTGTATCCAGATTTTATTAAGGCTTTTATCAACTCAAGAAACACTCGCTTCTCTCTTCTGCGTCTTGCACTTTTCTCCCTCTCCCGCGTCTATATGTCTCCAGATCGATGCTCTCCATTTGTTGGTTTTGTTCAAAGTAAAGTAAATTCAGTGTATGTTATTGTAAATTTGTTCCCAACTCTCAATTTCTGAAATTATTGATGGATTTTTCGATTTTTGAAATTATTAATTTGTTTATCTTCAATTTCAGAAATTGTTAATGGTTTATCTCTAATTGTTTTGGTGATCTTCCAGATTGTACACGAGTTATGCTAAACTATTGATTCTTGAATTTTCTTGATGGAGACTAGAAGGCGCACACTTCCCCAAATCTGGAGGTGATTACTTTTCTTCATTACTGTCCAATCGTCATTGTGGAATATGATTTGGATTTCATTAGTTCTTTGATTTGCGGAAAAATTGTTTTGGGTTGACGATATTAGCAATTAAAAAAAAGTAACATATAGTCTTTACCTTTTGTAGTACATAAATATCAAGACCTTTCAAGCTCTCTAAATTTGCAAAATTTACAAAAACCTAACAAATATAATTCCCGCTATAGCTCCCGCTGAAATTCTTCTTCAACCGCTATTTTGTTTCCTATTCTCCCGGAAAAAATCAACCCACACAATTCCACTACTCAATTTGTGGTTACGGCTCTTGCTATTAAATCAAATTTTCATATTTTTCTCACGCTACGGCTCTTGCTAAAATTTTGTTCTCGAGAAAAATCTTGTTACTGAGATTTCATTTTCCATTGTACGCATAATCTTGTCTTAGTGACTTTTTTTTTCATTTTTGTTGTTGCTGATGATCTTCTTTACAAGGAATGGGGTACATGGAAGGTCATGCAGTTGGAATTGAATGCTGCCAATCATGTCATCGGAAGCAACGCGTTTTTTTTTCATCTCAACTAGGAATCTTAGCAAAAGATGGCAACAAATTACCGCTTTCTTATACAGACTGGAGGGCAGTCCCTAATACACAAAAGGATCTCGTCTGGGTCGAAGTGAAGGTAGTATGTTCAAGTTAAATTTAAAATTTATTTTCTTCGTTCCGCATTTTCTATTACCATCATCATTTTTACCTTGTGTTGTCATTATATTTCAACATATTACAACCATTAATCATTTATATATCTTTATCATTTGGTTGTAGGAAAATCCAAACTTGCCAGACAATTATAAAAAAAATTGTCTGAAAAAACTTGGAAGACTTTGGAAAGATTGGAAGAATAGATTGAAAGCAAAGCATTATACCCCGCATCGGCACGACAAGAGTTACGTACTATCAAAATGTTACAAAAGGTGGAAGCCGATCAATGGCCTGCATTGGTAAACCACTGGAGCTCGAAAAATGCAAAGGTTCGTGTTACAATTTAAAATTATTAACCTTGAAATAATTTCCATCAGTTTCTACTTGAAGATTTCTATATAAAATATATTTTTTGTTGTTTGGTTGATTATAGAAACTTAGTAAGACTAACAAAAACAGTCGTACGCATGTCGAACTTCCTCCTAGATTGGGACGAAAGGATATGGCCAATGCCATAGATGAGGTACTACATAACAGACCTTGATCTCAAAACTCTTGTTTATTGAAATGTTCATTCTATTATATTTATGATTTCTTTTGTTTTTCTTGACTACAGTACCATTAAGAATATGGTAAAGAACCATCCCAACTAGATTTGTTTGTCTATACAAGACAACAAAAGGGCAAGAAACCAGTTGATAAGAATACTGAAGAGAAACTTGTAAGTGTTCTTTACTCTTTACTTGTTTAAAGTGATGAGTTTTTATGGATGTTAGTATGTTGAATTAAAAAATTATTTTGGATTGGAATTGTTGTTACATTTATTGTTGATATCTTTATATAAGTATATGAGGAAATAATCTTAGTTGATGATTGGTGTATTGGTGATTTGGATTCAATGTGGTGTCATGTTCTTAATTTGTTATATCTTGGCTGTGTTGGTATGTCTCTGTTGTTTGGGGAGAAAGGGCCGCCGGAGATGGAGAAGTTGAGGCGGCAGCAGGTAGCTCCTGCCATGGTTTAATTTGTACTGTGCACTCTACTTTCTTTTTTTTTGTTAGTTTCTAGGCAAGAGGTTTCTATCGCAATTCTGCTTCTTTCAACCCATCATATTAGATATCGTTAGAAAGCTCATTTCTTTGGCTTACTAACATCATCTTTAGTTTGCAAATTGGAGTTCATACTGGGAAGCTATGGGTCCTAGAAGTTGAAGTGGTTGCTGTCACGGTTTCGATGTTGGTCTGTGTGTTTTCCATTTTCTTGTGAAGCATATCATCCTCTTTTAGTTCAATTTCTTCTTTGTTCTATTACCCAAAACCCATCAAGTTTTATATCGTTGAAAAGTTCCTGTTAGCCTTCCAGCGCCGCCTTTGTGTTGTAAATCAGTCTAGAATAGAAAGTTTTAAGCCATTGAAGTTCAACTATCTGAACTACGCGTGGCCGGTTCGAAGCACACTTTTGGATCGTAATTCAGTCATCAAATCGGTGCTAGATCAAGAAAATAGTTTAGGGATTTTGCAGCATCAGCATGGGTAGAATCTAACATAATTTTGTTTCCAAAATTCGAATGCTATATTGGCTGGAATGGAAGCCGAAAGTAGCTATATCACTTGGACTTACTTTTGGATTTTTACTAGCTTTGTTGTTAGTTTCATGATTTGATTTATCAATTCACACCTTTTGTGAATTAAGTTTGATAACTGATACGAAAGCATTTTTATTGTGCCTAGCATTATAAAATCTCTTGCTATTATATTTTATTGCACTTATATTGATTTTATTTTTAGATTATGTTTCTCTATTAATGATCTTTAAGATGATTAGGATATTATTTTCTTTTTCTGTTTTTGTTTTTTTTGTAATAAACTCTTTTAAAGGAGTTGAAGCAAAAGTTGCCTGAAAATTTGCGGGATGATATTGATGCTAACAATGAGATCTATAAAGATATTGTTGGAAAGGAAGCACCAGGGTGTTTACGTAGTAGTGTTGCTGCAAAGAATGTGATTTTCACCTCTCGAGAAGAATTTGATAAAGCTGTGTAGGGCAAATCCAATGACATAGTGGATAATATTCGTAAGGGATTTGAAGTAGAAATGTCGAAATTCAAAGATCACTATTCTTCGCAAATGGAGATGCTTCAAGCTCGACTTTTCACATTAGAAGATCATAATGTACATGTAAGTCAATATTATTAACTCCATTTACAGTATATGATATGTTATCTCATCATTTGTGTTATAATATGCAAGGTAACTGGATCTTCCAATTCTCGACGCATACCAGCTCTCAATACTGGATCATCATCTCATGAATTAATGCACATGAACTTGGAGGACTTGAGTGAAGCAAATGGAATTGTTGAGGTAAATGATCAAAATTTGAATAGTTTTTCAAAGTCTATTAAAATATAGCCATTTTGTAATATTATCTTCAACTAATTTGTTAGATGAGAAAGGAGATTAACAACTCGGGTGACAACAATATGAACTTACATTTAGATGGTGCACCTCTCCAGGTATTGTTATCGATTGAACTTTTCAATTTATTTTGCTTTATATATATGTGAAATATACTTTATTTTCTTGAATATGTGTAGGAACAAAGGAAATCCTTGAGCAAGACAAAATGATGTTGAAGCACTTTATGCTATATTTATATATTTGGATTTTTAATGTTAGATTTTGAACTATATCGTAGACCTTTATATATTTTTAATGATTGACACACTTCTTTTATTCGAGTGATATAAATTATGTTATTTTACAATCATCTTAGGCAATATTGATTCGTCTTCAAAATATATTTTTTGCGACTTTATATTATTGTTATGTTGGAATAATATTCGACATTTTAACTACGATGTCACATGTGTCGTAGACAACTACTCCCTCCGTCCCGGATGAAACGTCCTCTTTCTTTTCGGCGCAGTAATTTATGCGGTTTACTTTAGAAGTAAAGAATGATGGTCCACTTGTACTTTAGAAGTAAAGAATGGTAATTTATGGGTAGGTGTGTGGTAGTGGGTAGGTTAGATTTAATGTTGTGGGTCCCACATAAAGTAATTAGATGACTAATTATTTCCAAAAAAGGAATAGGGGACGTTTCATCCGGGACACTCTGAAATAGAATAGGGGACGTTTCATCCGGGACGGAGGGAGTACATCACAGTGATTATAAAGTCACAAATTAGGACATGTCATTTCAATTAATATCGTAAAAATGATGCAAGATTTGTGACAAAGTAAAATGCGATGTGTAAAAGTATTGTACAATTTGTGTCACTTAAAACAAAATTTTGCAACAAAAGTTATTGTCGCAATAATATGCGGCACTTGAAATATGATACTACAAGAGTCGTGAAATTTCTCATCACATTATTTTAATGCCACAAGTTATTGTCGCAAATTATGATGCATCGTTTCAACAAATGTCACTTCAAGCGTCGCAAATGAACATGCATCACTAAAAATAATGACAAGTATTGTGTGGCAAATAGTATGCGACAATTAGTTAAGTGAAGCATAAAGTGTCGTATATGTTGAATCACTATGAACAAATAATGTCGTAAATTTCATCATCACTTTTTGCGACACAATCCGACGTGATGCAGAAAATGTCGCAAATTAGCTTTTGCGACATAAAAAGAAGGTTTTGCGACACTTTTTGCATGTTGCAAAATGGCTGTTTTCTTGTAGTGTTTGCAACTCTGCCTTAGCTTCTTCGCATTGTATGTCATGGAAATATCGTTGCTCAGGTGTCATCTTACTTGTGTCGCGTTGGATGATTTCAAATAGCTTAAACTGCCTCTCTCTCTTCTTCTCTTTACTTCGAGCCATTTTCATCTCAACTTCGGTCTGACGCAATTCAACTTCGTTTTTTTTTTCATGCACTTCAACTCTCAGCCAAAATATTGAGAATGGTATCAAAGTTCTACTTTAGATCATTGTTTCCATCGTCATGGCTGTGGGTTGCATATGTTTTATTCTTCGCCTTTCTCTTTGCAGCCTTCTTGTCCGGTTGGACATGTTTCTTCGTTTAAATCAAAATCAATAGTTACATTTTGTGTGAAAGATGTGTTGCTCGCCCCCAATTCAGAGGTCATTGTCTTTTTTGTTGCAATATCGGCAAGTCAGGCTTGGATCGAAATGCTGGATGATCTTTGATGTTTTCTTTGCGGTAATTTTCTAGTGCCATTTTGTAGACGTCTTCGCTATTGTACACGCTTCTATATATACTTGATATGAGACTGTAACGCTCGTTGAATTTTACTACAAGCGGCCTGATGTAATGCCAATGAGATCTCAAGACTATAGCCGGACGAGTAGGAAGCCTATCGGGTTTATTTTCATTGTAGTAGCAAGCAACACGATTCCTAAAGGCCGCATCCTTCTGACTATTACCGATGATTGGATCTTAGGATATTGTGCACCATGCGTTTTTTAGACGCACATCTTCTTCTTTTTTCCAAGTCAGACGTTTTGCTCCAAACTCCCAATTGAAACAGGTGACTTTCTTACTATTCCAATTGAGTTTCTGGAATCGAAGATGGAGAGCCTAGTTCTACTTATTGAGAAGATCGGGACGGTATATTTGTTGATAGTGGAGTAGAAAATCCAAACATGTGTGACGAATTGTGAGTGAAATTCGACATATTAGGTGGGTTAGATGGAAAAGTCGGAATATTTGGTGGATTGGAAGTGAAATGTAGATAATTATGCATAATCTCATAACTCTCAAATTTTGGGTATATGGATGATTGAGTGGAAAATTTGGTGTATAAAATTGTGGGATGCTTGAATTGAGGGTACGAGAAATTTGAAGGAACTTGAGAATTTGGAGGAACTTGATAAATAGGGGTAGATTCATCTTTGTCCAAATTATAATAATTCGGCCAATTGAAATTGCTATTTTTATCCATTTTGGATAAAAGTTAAAAAATATGGAGGACTGAAAAATGAAATAAAATTAAGAGAATATAAAGAGTGAATATTATTTGGGTAAGATATGAGAAAGTAAAATTATGTGAATAACTTTTTTGAACACTTACTCTTTATAAAGTTTTTTTTGTAACGTCTATTTCTCTTTGCAACGGTTATAAATTAAATGGCTATGAAATTGAATTTTTGATATTGTCAGCACAACACAACACTACCAACGTTACAAATAAACTAACTTTTACAAACAACAATCAGTAAATTGTTTTGCTCCAACGTAAGCTATGAAATTGTTTCTCTCTCCTCTCTCCACTAACCAATAATATAATGTTTATCTCTTCTATCTCCACTAACCAACAAGCAATGTGGCCCCACCACACACTCTCTCTTCTCCATCTAATTCTTTAAACGTAGAAAAGTTGCAACGGATATCATCCATCCATAATTATGGATGGGTTGCAGTATCAGCAATACGGTTGCTCTTAATAATACAACTTTTCAAATTAGGGCTTTGAAATGCCAAAAGTCCTCCAGTTTTGTATGCTGATGCTGGTTCAATCCGGATCCTCTGGCCCAAAATTCGTATCCCACTCGGTGGTCCACTAATCACGCGGCGCCACGCATGCATTGGTGAGCCATGTTAGCAATAAAAAACTATTTTAGTTATAAAAGGGTGGCCCACCAATGCACGCGTGGCGGGGCGTGATTGGTGGGCCACCGAATGGGCCACCGAATGTTGGGACAGAGGATGCTGAGCGATGCTGGTTAGCATATAACTACATATCAGCTCAGTTTGTGGAGTGTGCGTTTTTGTCCGTTCATAATGGCGACCGATGTCGACATGAGTGGTTTGACCGACCTTCTGCATAGCCGCTCCTTCTGCTCAGTTGCCGCCACTTCAGGTCTCAGGTTTCAGTTCTCTGGAGTTCGGCATTCTGATTGTTCGTTGTTCTGTTTTTTTAATTTTGATTGGATGATTGAAGTGATTTATGTGGATACAGAGAAATTGTTGAGTCTAGCCTTCATGTGAGGTAGTACCCTCCTAAGCTAAGGGAATAGGGTGGCTATTAGGTTGCTCAAGTTTCAACAACTGTGGCTTCAAATTAATGAGGTGATGACTTTGGGCAATGGAGATGTCTATATAAGGCATGCATGCATTCTTCATTTTGTGAACATCCCTCAATCTCATTTCTCTTTTTCTCGTATATTCTTCTTGTGGGTTTGTAAAGAGTTCTTTTTTACTTGTGGTAGTAGGATAGTGTTATGGTAAAAGTTTTACTCTAAGGAAGTGGTTCTTGTGAGTGCAAAATAGTGAGGTTATTAGTAACACCGAATGTGTCTATTTTGTTGTAAATCTTCTCTCTGTACCTACCGTTTATATGAAGAAATACTCGGAGATGTTGTTCCCGTGGACATAGCCTTAAAAGGGTGAACCACGTAAATTCTCGGTGTCAATTTATTTATTGCTTTATGCTTGTTATTGTTCTGAGAATATTAATTGCGATATTGATTTATACTCGCCCTCGAGTATAAGGAGAGACAAAAGATAAGTACTTAGTCGTTTCGGCCAATCCCCAAGACTCAAAACAAAATAAAAGACTCAAAGAAAACAAAGACACGACATAACAAAGACACAATGACACGGACAAAACAAAGACACGAAATAAACACACGGACTCAAAACAAAAACATGAAAAACTACGACATGAAGCAGCACCAATCAATCCGAAAATCTCAACACCAATTAACTAGCCAAACAAATCAAATCATGCAAGTATGCTCTCATCAAGCAAGTAAACAATGCAAATTTCGAAACTAAGCACACATATATCAACTTGATCAAAATCTAAACAATGTGGATCTCCTCAAGGTTCGCTCATCACTCAACTAATCTAGGTCCGGTTCAAGCCACTCAAGAAAATAAATCCACGCAATCACGATAAGAGATCGTCACAATAGCAATATCAAGGAGGTCTTTCTCATTTGGTTGTAATGGGGCTTAAGACTTAGACAAATTGATGTTGGTAAGGGTCCTAGGGGTACTAAGCTCCATCAAAATTATAATTCAATGTTATGCATGTCAAACTCACTTACTTGTGCAATTAATACAAAATTTCAAAACATCCCACCACTTAACAATTTCGCACAAATGCTACAATTATTCTATGCACCCATTTTTTCTTTTTTTCTGCCACATCTTTTTTTTCTTTGAATATTTCATATGTATTTTTTCGTGGCATAAATTTTTTTCTTCTTTTTCCACATTCTGGGTTCAGACTGGCTCAACTGGGCAATCAGACCACTTAAATTCTGCTTTTTCTTTCGCAGCTTACACATTCAAATTTTCGGCCTATACAATTCTTTTTGTAGCACCTCTTAATTGGGCAGGCAGAGGACATATGTAACAATCCTCGAAACAACAACTATTATGCACAAGAAAGTTTATAAGACATGCAATAACATGGGTCAAGAGAAAGTTTAAAAAGCCTTGGCCAAATTTTTACTAACTCATATCAAAGAATCGGTCAAAGCTCAACTTGGCTCACTAGGGAATAATTTAGGGTCGGAAATATTTTGTCGCGGCCGTGTGGCTAAAAATTCCTAGTGCCTCCTATCATTTATCACAAGTGACTCAAACTTATTGCAATTTTGCGGATAAACACTCTCAAAAGAAATAGTAGGAAGTGTCCTACTTTAGGCTCAAATCTAATTTAAGTGAGTGGTTAGTAAAATTCGATCCAACAAAGTTTATTTTTCAACATCCCAAATTACATACACATATGTGCCTAGATCTAATTTTCACAAAGTCTACAAGCAATCATATTGAAACACAAAAGCACAAATAAGACATGCTTGAGCATAGAAAACGGCGTATCAAAAATAAAAAATTTTGGCATGCTTCGACACAAAATACCCCCCTCCTTACACTTAAAACTTGCTCGCCCTCGAGCAAGAAGAAAAGACAAAAACAAAGAGAGAAGGTATGACAAAATAAACACAAAAACACCCTCCTTACACTTGATCCCTACCAAGTGAAAGAACAAGCTAAAACAAAAGACAAAATAAGAAAAGAAAATAAACAACCCCTCCTTACACTTGAACCCTTTCAAGTGTAAGGACACAAAAGACTCACAAAAACTGACTCAAAACAGAAAACGAAAACGAAAAAATCAAAACTGGGGAGAAAAGTTACTTGGCGCCTCGCTTGGGCAAGCGAGGCAATCGGCTCATCACAATACGACGAATGGAAAATATCGGGCAACAGCTGCACTTAAGTGAAGTGATCACACTTAGCCAAGAATCTGAAAAAGAAGAACACACCAAGCATAAAAACGGCAAAAACAAAATACGAAAAAGAAAAATGGAAATAAATAACAAATGCGGGTTGCCTCCCGAAAGCGCCTCTCTTTAGAGTCTTCGGCTAGACCTTCTCTTCAAGATCAATCGTGTGACAGTAAGCGCAGTGGAGTCACATCCACTACATTGATCACCCGCTTCATCTTCTTTCCACGGTCTTTATACCACTTGAAATCGTCATAGGCCTTCTGTTGGTCTCGAGATTACGTTCAGGTGTAGAGGGGGGGGGGGGTGAATACACCTGAAAACCGATTTCTCAACTTAAACACGAACAATCCTTTTCAGGATAGTGTCGTACTGAACAAGTTCAGCAGACCAGACAAGCTGTTCTAAATCGTGTGGCAGAGTGACTGACTCTACCGAGATCTGCTAGCTGACTTAGAGTCAGAATTCAGTATCTTGCAGATAGAGTTCAGTGGTGTGGAATAGTGTAGGCCCAAATCAGTTGAGTTGAAAAACGTTTTTAATAAAACAGTTTCAGTTGATTAGTGCAATCTCTTAAGTTTGCTGAAACTCAGTTGAATGATTTAAAGAGGATTTTCAGCATGAACAGTAAATCAATGCAACAGTAAACTACGAGACACAGAGATTTTTAAAGTGGTTCGGACACAAAAATCCTACGTCCACTGTCCCGAAAGATCAGGAAGCTATTTATTATACTGAGGTAGTCTCAGTTGGTTTGTACGCTGGACAAACACTGGCCTTAGTTATTATACTGAGCAAGTCTCAGTTTACAAGGTTATCAAACTGAGTGTTTGAAAAACTCTCCAACTATGAAGGAGTCCTTTTACAATAAGGATTGGTTCAAGGATGAACTCCTTCGTCTAAGCTATGGATGTGTTCTATATGAGCTTAGGTTAGAGGGATAGGGAACGAGAAATTAGCTTCTAGAACAACGAACAGCTGAGTATAGCTTTAGGTTCGTGTAACGTCGTTTGGATACTAGAGGCTGTATTGATCGGTTCAGCTTGGTTCCCTAAGAGCTAGAGTGTAGTCTTTCGCCGGAGATAGATTCTTCGAACTTCTTGCGGAAGACTTTGGCTTTTCGAATTTGCTCGTTTGAATGCTCTGTGTGTTCTTGTGTTCTTCTCATTTTCTTGTTCGTTCGCTCGTTAGCTTATTCGTGAGCTTCAAATTTCGATTTATCCCTCTATTTATAGAGAAGAGACTAGGAAAGACCCATTGGAGATGATGATCTTGTGTCTCTCTCTTTTGGGTAGCTAACGGCTCTTTTGAAGTAGAGTGACAGTGTCATTTCCCTCCTTTTCTGGAAAGTTGTTGACTTGCAGCTTTAGTAGGTGTAGGACAGGTGTCTGCTTGTCATTTGCCGAGGTTCAGAAAGTGGTTGAGACGGAACAGACTTCAAGGAGATCTGAAGCTGACTTCTCTTATCCTCGTATTTGACTATACTGATTGTCTTTCAAAAGATCTGACAGTTTCAGAAGACTGTCTGGCCGTTGCTGAGTCTGATCTCTAATTCAGTAGTGAACTACTCCCCGAGTTGGTTCTGCCGAGGATCGGCTACGAGTACGATGAACTACTCTGCCGGAGTTCGGTTCCACCGACTCAGTTCGATATCTTTGCTCTCGCTGAGTCCAGTATATGCTGAGTCTTCTACTTCTGGTGCTGAGGCTAATAAGCTACTGAATGCCTGACTAGAGCAGAGGGTCTGCTGAGTCTGAAATCTCAGAGATAAAAAACAGGTTACAACTCAATGGTTCACCAATCAAGATAGGGTTTTGGGATCTTCAAATCTTCAGATTAATTCAGAGCATAAGGCTACTGAGCATCGGTTAGTTCAGAAGATAGAATCATTTCCCACTATATCTAATACTGCTGAGGATAGAATCATCACCCAACAATTTCCCCCTATTTGATGATGCCAAAACCTATTAAAATCTATCAACAGAAATCAATAGCTAATACTATGACTAGTCAGAAACAGAGCTCCTTACAAGTACTACAAGTAGAATCAGTGGAGTTGTTCTTCAAGTCCTAGACTACTGAGGGGATCAGGGCAGAAAGATAGAATATAGAGACTAAGCACTTTCTCCCTGTTTTAACAATATTTTCCCCGAATTACAACAAGTCTAACAGAATCTAGCTGAGCAATAAACTGACAAGTAAATCAAACAGTGAGTGTGTGAGTCAGTAATCACTTCAGTGATTCTGAGTGTTAAGCATAAAGAACACGGCTATTCAGACAATAAGATATTGTCAAAGCCAAAAAACAAAGATATATGTATATAGGGAAGAATGTTCATTACATTACATCTCTTGCTAAACTAAGAAAGATAAAAGAATACAGAAGCTAAGATCGTTTGTATTGCCTAATCCTGTCCTTGAAGTCTTGCGATTGAGTTTCAGGAAGGGGCACTCCATACATTCTGTAGGTGATCTTCCTCAGCTTCAGAATCTCAGCAAAGTCTGCTGGGTCGTCTTCTTCAAGAGATTTAGCTCCGGCAGCATCCTTCACTTCTTTCTCGATAATCCCATAGTGTATAGATCCATCAAGTCTTCGAGGTGGTGGCAGTATTTTGGGGTCTGGAACACGAACTTCAGCATTCTCTTTCACAGCTTTCTACATCCATGCGTACATCTCAGGGTCAGTTCACAGCGTCCATTCAGTATAGGCATCAGCCTTCTTCTTGTCAGACCAGAATCTCCAAAAGTAATTCCTCTTGATGAACTCTATCTTTAGTGATTCCCATCGCTGAGTGTGCAGAGTCGGCATCCATTCATCAGTCCTTGGCCATCTATAGATTTTCAGATCAGTCGGCTTTCTGAACTTCTTGTATTTATAAGGAACGTCAGCTTTAGAAGGAATCCTTAGTCTGGCTTCTTGTTCAGTTCGGATTCTGAGTGCTTCTAGGTCTGCCATATGTATCCTTTGTTTGGCAGCTTCAATTTGCCTTGCCTCTTCTCCTCTATACAGGTATCTATCCATCTGAGCCCAGATGGCTTCTATTTCAGCATCCTGTTCTTTTGTATTTGTGTAGGAGGGCTTATGAGGCGACTCTTCTTCTGAGTCAGCAGGGGTAGAAGATTTTTCTTTTGAAGTACCCTGCTTCTCAGTCGACTTCTGTTGTTGCTTCTCCTTTTCTCTATCTTCTTCATCATTGAGTATCAGCTTCCTAGGAGGCAACCTGGCAGTTGTTGATCTTTTCCCGCCGCGAGCTGGAGCCTTTGTTTTGCCTTTAGCAGGCTTGGCTTTAGGTTTGTTGGCTGCTTCAGCTTCGGCTATCTCCCTAGCCAATTTCTCATCAGCGGCTATCTGAGCCTCCTCCTCCGCAGTGACATATCGCTTAGATTTCTTGGAGGGAGGGGTCGGGAGCTTCAGGATCTTCTTTCCTTTGCCTTTTACTGGAGGTGGGAGAGGAGCTTCTTCCTCTTCTGAATCTTCTAATTCAGCATACTCAGCAACCTCTTTGATTATATCAGAGGAAGTTTGGGTTGCCTGAGTTGCCATTTCCCTGGTTCCTGAGCCACTTGGGCCAGTCTCTACTGCGACTTTAGCCGAGACACCCTGGGCCTCACCAGTTTCAGTCGGTTCAGTAGGAGCTATTGTTTGAGCTGAGCTTGCTCCTGCTACTGACCTTGACTTCTTCAGTACCTTTTCCTTGATGGCTTCCCCCTTGGTTGATTTCTCAGTTTCAGCTGGGGTCTGCTTAGCCATCCTTTCTCCCATCCTTTCCCCCTTTTTGGCATCAACAATTATAGTGGGAGAGGGAGTGGTTGCCTTCTTGTTCAGACTAGAATACGAGGCTGACAACTCGTCAAGCTTGCTATGGATCTTGGTCAGTGCCTCGTGCAGCTCGTTCTTCTCACTGATCAGTTCATCCTTGTATAGCTTGTGAGATTTATCGGTTGCTGCCTTGAATTCTTTCAGCTTTTCATCAACCTTATCTTCCATGGCCTTCTGGATTGTGTTGAGTCTGAGCTCGTTGGCCTGGGATATGGTTGTGACTGATTCAGTATGAGAGGCTTGAGAGGTCTTGAGATTTTCAAGTAACTTGTTCTGGCCTTCCTGAATCTGTCGGAGCTGAGCTTCGAAGTCAGCTTTCTGGGTAGCGAGCGCTTCAGATATGATGGATGAGAAATCAGGGGCGACTGATTCTGACAAACTAGTTCTCAGTCCCTGAATCTCTGCCCTTGTGGCTTGAGCAGTCTGCTTCCACGTCTTGTGGACAGCTCGAGCAAGTAAACGGTTCTGAGTGCCCTGGCTTCTGAGAGCCTTTGCCACTGACTTCGACCGTCGGCCTTTGGGACTGGGCACTACTTCAAATGTCGACTCAAGCAAGAGGCGAGCAGGGCTGGCTGGGGTTGAAGTACCAGCCGCCGACTTCTCGGGAGCAAGGATACTGACGGGTAATTCGTAGTAGCATGAGTATCCTTGTCCTGGTGAGTTCCCTCATCAGGCTTCTCAGGGCCTGAATCACGGGGTGGGTCCTGACCATCGGGGTTAGACCCATCTGAGGGAGCTGAGCCGGATGCCTGCTGATGATCGTTCAGCAAGGCCAGCATGGCAGCCCTCAGGTCTTCAAGGGTTTCGAGGTCAGCAGGCTCTGAGTAGCCTATCTGCCGCCCCGATCCTCACTTCCTCTTCATGTAACGTTCGCGAGGGTGATGGATAATCAAGCGTTGAAGGTTGTGCCACTCCACGGAACCTCGGTAGAATATGGAATCGGCTTTGTCTTGCAATAAGTATTAGATCATCGTGGCCGAGAGATCTCCGGGATATGCTCTGTGATCTCTCGGGATGCTCTTGATTGGATAGCCGACGCTTCCATCCCGATAGATTCCTGTTCAGACGCCGTCTTCGATTCTTCCAAGTCTATCGGCGACGTCTGTTTCTCAGCAGAGGGGAGGCTGCTGAGTGGAGGGACATCAAGGGGGCTTTCCAGGGCTTGAAGATCTTCGCCCTGGACTTCTTCAGTAGGGACCCCTTGGTCCACTTCTTACGCTTGTTCGGTGGAGACAGACCTTCTCCATCGGCCGAGTCTTTTCGGGAGACTCGATTCGTCGATCAGTTGCATCGGCTGTTCAGTAGTAGCTGCCTCAGGTTCTGCCTCTACTTCAGTAGGCTTGACGTGCCTTATTTTCTTCAGCCTTTTCACTGGTACCTTAGGCGTTTTTGGTTGAGGAGATCGCTTCTTAGAAGGTGTGGTCTTCTGAGGCGTTGACTGTTGGGCTGAGGGACCTGATCCAATTTGCTGCAGGGCTGCTGCCCTATTGTGAAATCTTATCTTCTTCACGTTAAAATACTGTTTGTCAGCAAATGTTATCTTGTCAGATGTGCAGTAGTCTTGGATCATCACAGACAGCTTCAGCCTGTAGAGGAGCTTTCCTTTGGCGCTCAGTCTATAAGAAGCCTTGTCAAACTTCGCTGTCTGTATCATAAATTCTCGAAGAAAGAACTCCGTCCAGTTCACTTTAGCCTTATCATATATAGCCATTATCAGTTGCAGCTTTGGCCTGGATACTTGGTCAAATGATCTGGCTTGGCTCGTCAGTAGTTGGGTCACGATGTATGCCAGAGCCCTGTACTGAGGTAGCTGTTGTGTTCTTTGGGAAGGCGGCTCTGAAGACGGTAGGCTTCCCACAGAATATGGACATATATTCATCCAACATGTCATCATTATATCCAACGGTGCTGGCTCCTTCGTTGGGAAGATCGAAGCTTCTGCGTAGAGCTTCCTTAATCGACATCTGCTTCACCTCAATGGATGTCTGTGTGAGATCACCGACGGTGTGGACTATGAATCGTCCACTAATATCGCCTTCTACTGAGTCTGATTTTAGGTAGAGCTCAGCAACTTGCCTCGGGAGGAAGAAAGTTGGCTTCTTCGACAGAAACCCCTCTAAGCCTGATTCTCTGAGGGCAGAGAATATCTCTTCCATGTACTCCAATTTGCATGCGTCAAATTCCATGACAGGTTCGCACCAGATACGGTCTTTCTCAAGGATTTTCTGCATATTTTCTGGAGCGGACATGGTTATATTCGCCATTATATCTGTAACAAGTAGAATTTATCAGTATCAAGTTTGATAATATAATCAGTTTAGCGATGCTGAATAATAGAACAGGTTAAGTTAATAGATCTAATACCATACCACTGAAAATTCTGAGGTTTTGGGAAGATAAGATGAAGTTTGCAAGTAAGGTTTGCTAGAAAGGATCTCAGAAATTTCGGAGTTTAAAGATTTGAAAGTGTTAATGACGGTTTTGAAGATACGATCGCAGATATATATATATATCTCCATATTTGATAGAAGATGAACGGTTAACGATCAATGGCTGAGTTTAAACATGCTTTTTGAGATGAACGGTCAAGATTAAGTTTTATATAATAGGTAATGATCATGTTGCCGCCTAAGTCAAAAGCCAGTTGTAACTTGCCTAAGTAGTAACTGCGATACGACATGCATTAAATGTGTGGCAGAGTTCAACAAACTTATGCATAGAATATCGTGCAATAAATATAAACCGTTAATATTAAATGACAATCTTTTAAGATATTAAACACGATGCTGAATCTGAATCATAAATGCATAGTACTGTTCTATTGGTTACTACTGAGTAGAGATACGCAAACCTGTCAGCTGAACATTGTAGTCAGCTGATACCTCGAGTAGATGGTTGCGGAGTCTCTACGTACTGATTGTACTCAGTACTGAGAGTGAACATTCCCCCTTACTGAATGCTCCTCTCTTGAATCCTCTTACTGACTGGAGTTAGTAGGGTCCAGCAGACCTAGCTCTACTGAAAGTTCTCTGAATCTGGCTTCAGCTAGAGGCTTGGTCAGTATATCAGCCCTTTGACGGTCAGTATGGATCTTTTCCATCCTGATATCCTTCTTTTCGACATGGTCACGAATGAAGTGGTGTCTGATGTCCACGTGCTTGCATCTTGTGTGAAGTACATGATTCTGAGTGATTGCAATAGCACTGGTACTGTCACAGAATATTGGCACTTCATTCTGAATGACGTCATAGTCGCGTAGCTGCTGTCTCAGCCAAAGGATTTGGGCGCAGCAACTTCCGGCAGCCATGTATTCAGCTTCAGTAGTTGACGTGGCTACTGAGTGTTGCTTCCTTGAAAACCATGAGATTAGCTTACTGCCAAGGAACTGACACGTTCCTGAAGTTGACTTTCGGTCGATTATGCACCCTGCATAGTCAGCATCAGAATAACCAGTTAGTTCTATATTATCATCAGCTGGATACCATAAACCCATGTCAGGTGTTCCTCTGAGATAGCGGAGAATCTTCTTTGCTGAGTCCATGTGACTCTGCTTTGGATTCGCCTGAAATCGAGCACAGACACCTACAACATAAGTTATGTCAGGACGAGTAGCTGTTAAGTATAATAAAGAACTAATTAGATCAGAAGTGTGAGCATCCAGCCACGATCTACGATGTTTTAGCTCTTCATCTGAAATTTGTTCAACACAGATAGTAGGTGAGTTAAGCATTTCAGTTGTACTATTATGTGATTGAAGTAATTCAGTAATGAGAGTGTGATCTACTGAGTCACCAGGTTCAGGGGCATTCAGCTCAGGAACATTAGTTGTTCCCCCTGAGTTGTTATTCTCAGTAGTGGTCTCAGTTACCTCTAGGGTTTCCTCATCGACCTAAGTTACCTGGGATTGACTCTGTTCAGGAGAGTCAATCGGCTCAGCTACTTCTGTTGTTGGTTGAGATTCAGTAGATTTGTCTTCAGTTTCCTCATCTGAATCATCATCTCAATATAGCTGGATCTTTTCAACTTTGTCTTTTAAGCTTAGATCCTGTAGTTGCTTACTGATGTCCTCAGATTCAGAGTTAGAGTTATTGCTCCTGTCTTCAGTAGCAAACTCATTAAAAACAACATGAGGGCTTTCCTCCACGCAAAGGGTCCGATAGTTGAATACTCTGAAAGCTTTGCTGACCTGAGAGTATCCTAAGAACACCTGATCTGACTTACTATCAAAAGTTTTCAGCTGATCTTTCCCATTATTGTGGATAAAGCACGAGCACCCAAAAATATGGAAATAAGATAGAGAAGGTTTCCTGTTGTTCCACAGTTCATATGGTGTTCTCTTATGCTGCTTTGTCAGTAGAGATCGGTTCTGAGTGTAACATGCAGTGTCAGTGGCTTCTACCCAGAATTTGGTTGGGAGTCCTGAGTCTGCGAGTAGAGTTCTTGCTGCCTCTTTGAGAGTTCTGTTCTTTCGTTCAGCAACTCCATTCTGCTGAGGTATGCGTGCATCAGATGTCTCATGATTTATTCCTTCTGCTTTGCAGAACTCCTCCACCATGAAATTAAGGAACTCAGTTCCTCTGTCAGAACGTATTTTGACAATTTTGGTGTTCTTCTCGACACTGAGCCTTTTCAGAAGCCTTGGTAACTCTGTTTTGACGTCAGACTTGTTGGCAATGAATATGACCCATGTGTAGCGCGAGTAGTCATCAATGACCACTAATGCATACTTCTTGCCTCTGATCGTCACTGGAGAGACTGAACCGAACAAATCCATATGTAGCAGCTGAAGGATTCCATCAGTGGAAGGAGATGGAACAGGTGGATTTTGATTCCTTGTTTGCTTTCCTTTCAGGCATGCTTCACACTGAGTGTCTTTGCTGAATACTTCATTCGGCAGTCCTCTTGCTAGAGTATTTCTTGCTAATTTGTTGAGCGTTTTGAAGTTGAGATGACTGAGTCTTCTATGCCACAGCTACCTCGTTCGGTTGTCATTCTTCGCCAACAAACAGGCTTCAGGTTCAGCTGAGTTCTAGTCAGCTACATATATATTCTTCTTGCGCGAACCTGATAACACTGTTTTCCCTGTGGATTTATCAATAACATCACAGAAACCAGCGTCAAATATCACTCTATTCGAGTTATCACAAAATTGACTAACAGAGAGAAGGTTATGCTGAAGTCCTTCAACATATGATACTCTTGGAACTTTGGCAGTTCCAATGCTGAGTGTTCCGTAGCCTCTGGTGTAGCCTTTAACATTGTCTCCAAACTCGATTCGGGGTCCTTCTTCAGTGATATAATTCTTCAGCAAGTTCTTTTGGTATGTCATATGTCGTGAGCATCCGCTGTCCACATACCAAGGATCTTTGTGCACCTGCAAAACATAATTATATTCAGGTACCCTTTATTTTTGATTTTGGGTCCTTAGATGTTAGTTTTGGTAAACCATATTTGTCTTACGACCCTGGTGGTCTCAGACAATTTCTTCCCACTTGAGTCAACATATTTGACCACTGGACTGGTCACTGCTGACTTCTGAGGCTTTTCAGGTTCAGGAGTCCTGATCTTCTGAGTGGGTGGACTGCTGACCTTTGCCTTCTGCACGACTTTCTTCTTCTTCTTCTGACTTTTGGATCCTCTCCTGACTATAGGATCATAATAATATAACTCATACTGAGCTGGATGTGTCAGCTGAGGAGGTCCATACTGATCAGCCCATTTTGATTTGCTGGTTCCCCCTTGACTGAGCTGGGGTATTTTGAAGCTGATCTTTCTGTCAGAGTGCTGATATGTGGGATGAGGAGCCTTCATCTTTTGTTTGTTCTTGGCTAGGGGGTTCAGGACATCTGCATTGATGGTCTCCCCTCGAACAAACCTATCAGCAAGCCGGTCTTCTGAGTGTACTGGGGCAGATGAGGAAGTTCCCTGGCAGAATCCAAGTCCTTCCTTACAATGCTTGGGCTTGTTGCTTGCTAGCATAGCCTCTAGCTTCTTTTCAGTACCCATGTACCTCTCAGTCATCAGGTTTCTCCAGACATCATCACTTTTCTTCAGTGTATCATGCTCGGTCTAAAGTCCTGACAGTTCTTGCTTCAGCAGACTCAGTTCAGTATCTTTCTGAGTTAAGTCATTGGTCAGAACTGAGATCCGATCTTCTTCATGCTGAGTCTTGGTCATCAGAGAGTTTATCACCTCCTTGAGTCTCAACACAAGTCCTTCAGACTCAGTAGCAACCTGAGTTTTCTGAGAAAGTCTCTGATTCTCCATTTTCAGGGTATCCAATTCCTGAAGAGTCTTACTGAGCTGTAGACTCATCTGAATCTGTTCGTCGAGCAGTTCTTCATATGCGATCGCGACGTCCAAATTCTCATCTGCACCTGAAAGAGTGTCGTGTGTGCAATGTGAAGAGGAATTAAGTGGTTCATGAGAGTTTACCTCATCCTCTTCTCCTGCCATAAGACACTTTTCAGCATCTTCTTCAGCTGCAAGCTCTAAGGCCATGAAGGCGGCTTCATCATCCGATGAATCCATGAAGGAGTCGACTTCTTCTGAGTCATCTGAGAGTTCACCAGCAATGTATGCTTGTCTCTTCTTGATGAACTTCTCCCTTCGAGCTTTGCGAGCTGCTCGTTCAGTAGTGCTGAGCTCAGGACAATCATACTGATAGTGTCCTGGCTTTTTGCAGTTGTAGTAGATGGTGACTCTTTCTTCCTTATTCTCACTGTCTTTTGACTGTGCTGAGTCATCCTGTTTCCTGCATTCAGAAGTATATGAGTCAGGAGTGCGCTTAGGTGAGTATTCGTTCTTACCTTTAGAGTCTCTGACAACTCTTGAGAGCTTCCTGCGCCTCTCCTTCTCCTTCTGATATTTTACGGCAAGCAGTGCATATTTCTTAGCTAGATTGCCTTCTTATATATCACTGAGTGAATGTTCAGCCTTGCTTGACGCTGGAGCTGTTGAGCTGACTGTTGCTTTGAATGCATGGTCGATTTTGGTGTCAGCTGCAGCTCGCTGCTTCCTTTGAGGTAGGCCAAACTCGAATTCCTCTGCTTTGAGTTCTGAAAAGATATGGTCAGGAGTAACAATATCTAGATCAGAATGACGTAGTAATGTAGCAAAAGGAGTCCAGTGTCCATCTGGTAGTGCCCTCAAAATCTTGAGATTCATCTCTCGGTTGGAGAATGTTTGTCCCAGCCCGTTGATGGAGTTCATTAGATTTGTGAATCTGACGGTTGAGATCTTCAATGGTCTCATCAGGCATAAGTGACAATCTTTCTAGCTTTTGGAGCTCCAGCGCAAGTTTATTTGCTTTGATCTTTTGAGTCCCCCGACTCAGTAGCGCTAGAGCATCCCATAGTTCCTTTGCGGACTTGCAGTCCTGAACTCTCCCGAGATAGGAATCTCTTAAGGTGGTTAGTATGGTGTTTCTGACGACGCAATCTAAGTTGTGAAGCTTTTCTCCTCTGGGGTGACGAGGCTTCTATCCTTGGGAATCTTCTTCCCGGTCACCATTCCACCTCCATCTGCTGGATCCTGAGCTACGACGCTATCGATCATAGGAACGATAGGTCCTTCCTCTAGAACCTCTGTCATACTGTCGTGGAGGGAGGTCAGATGAGCCTCCATTCTGACCCTCCATACTCCATAATTCTCTACTGAGAACATGGGTACCATCCTTATACCTGACATATCAGACATATTTGATAATGATAAGAATGAAGAATGATATGCAGTGAAAACATTTTTCGGATCCGTTCAAGTAGACTAGTTTCAGAATAACAAGAGTCTTATAGAACTCCTGCTCTGATACCAATTGTTGGTCCCGAGATTACGTTCAGGTGTAGAGGGGGGGGGGTGAATACACCTAAAAACTGATTTCTCAACTTAAACACGAACAGTCATTTTCAGGATAGTGTCGTACTGAACAAGTTCAGCAGACCAGACAAGCTGTTCTGAATCATAAGGTAGAGTGACTGACTCTAATGAGATCTGCTAGCTGACTTAGAGTCAGAATTCAGTATCTTGCAGATAGAGTTCAGTGGTGCGGAATAGTGTAGGCCCAAATCAGTTGAGTTGAAAAATGTTTTTAATAAAACAGTTTCAGTTGATTAGTGCAATCCCTTAAGTTTGCTGAAACTCAGTTAAATGATTTAAAGAGGATTTTCAGTATGAACAGTAAATCAATGCAACAGTAAACTACGAGACACAGAGATTTTTAAAGTGGTTCGGACACAAAAATCCTACGTCCACTGTCCCGAAAGATCAGGAAGCTATTTATTATACTGAGGTAGTCTCAGTTGGTTTGTACGCTGGACAAACACTGGCCTTAGTTATTATACTGAGCAAGTCTCAGTTTACAAGGTTATCAAACTGAGTGTTTGAAAAACTGTCCAACTTGGTTCAAGGATGAACTCCTTCGTCTAAGCTATGGATGTGTTCTATATAAGCTTAGGTTAGAGGGATAGGGAATGAGAAATTAGCTTCTAGAACGACGAACAACTGAGTATAGCTTTAGGTTCGTGTAACGTCGTTTGGATACTAGAGGCTGTATTGATCGGTTCAGCTTGGTTCCCTAACAGCTAGAGTGTAGTCTTTCGCCGGAGATAGATTCTTCGAACTTCTTGCAGAAAACTTTGGCTTTTCGAATTTGCTCGTTTGAATGCTCTGTGTGTTCTTGTGTTCTTCTCGTTTTCTTGTTCGTTCGCTCGTTAGCTTATTCGTGAGCTTCAAATTTTGATTTATCCCTCTATTTATAGAGAAGAGACTAGGAAAGACCCGTTGGAGACGATGATCCTTTGTCTCTCTCTTTTGGGTAGCTAACGACTCTTTTGAAGTAGAGTGGCAGTGTCCTTTCCCTCCTTTTCTGGAAAGTTGTTGACTTGCAGCTTTAGTAGGTGTAGGACAGGTGTCTGCTTGTCATTTGCCGAGGTTCAGAAAGTGGTTGAGACGGAACAGACTTCAAGGAGATCTGAAGCTGACTTCTCTTATCCTCGTATTTGACTATACTGATTGTCTTTCAAAAGATCTGACAGTTTCAGAAGACTGTCTGGCCGTTGCTGAGTCTGATCTCTAATTCAGTAGTGAACTACTCCTGAGTTGGTTCTACCGAGGATCAGCTCTGAGTACAGTGAACTACTCTGCCGAGTTCGGTTCCCACCGACTCCGTTCGCATATCTTTGCTCTCGCTAAGTCCAGTATATGCTGAGTCTTCTACTTCTGGTGCTGAGGCTAATAAGCTATTGAATGCCTGACCAGAGCAGAGGGTCTGCTGAGTCTGAAATCTCAGAGACAAAAAACAGGTTACAACTCAATGGTTCACCAATCAAGATAGGGTTTTGGGATCTTCAAATCTTCAGATTAATTCAGAGCATAAGGCTACTGAGCATCAGTCAGTTCAGAAGATAGAATCATTTCCCACTATATTTAATACTGCTGAGGAGAGAATCATCACCCAACACCTTCTTCCGAAATTTTTCCTCACACGTGGTTGATGGCCTATCCACCTGCAAGACGAGGGTAGTCTGCTCCCTAGCTTGCTGCCCTTTTCTTGTCTCTTTTAGGTTGGGCCTTCAATCCCATGGTTTTCAGCCATTTTGATACAAAATCGTCTTGACTGGGCAACTGAGACACACTGCTGACAGACGCCAATTCTGGAGTTTCGTATAAGGCCAAGATGCTTTCTCTAATCTCCTCGTCCCTCATATCATCGAGATCTGATTCGGTCAGCCCTTGAGTCAAGGTGACCTCCATTTTATCCTGCATCACATACGTCTCAAGATATTCTTGGACAATAGCATCAATGGAGTCAGTAGAAAAAACATTCTCATTCTCATGATCATAGGGTTTCTTAAGCGCTTCAGCAATGCGATGAACATAAGTTTCGTTATGGTATGCAACACTTATCGAACCCTCATCTACATTAATTATAGCCTGTACAGTTTTTAAAAATGGCCTACCCAATAACACACCCGCAGTTCCTTCAACTTGCCTATCATTCGTGTCAATTACATAAAAATCAGCCGGATAGACAAAATTATTGATTCTGACTAAAATGTTCTCTAGTAGGCCAATCGGAGCGATGCATGACCTATCCGCTAATTGAATAATCACCTTAGTGGATATTAACTCAGCTCCTACCAATTGATTATATACAGATAAAGGCATAACATTTATGGATGCACCTAGATCACACATGGCTTGTTTAATCATAACATCACCCATCAGACACGGTAGTGTAAACATACCTGGGTCAGCACATTTAGCAGGCAACATCTTCTGTATGATTGCTGATACTGTGTGGTCGAACAAGACTTTTCCGGACTCGGGAACTTTTCCGGCAATGAAATCCTTCACAAATTTCCCAAACTTGGGAATCTTTACGGCTTCTAGGAAAGGGATATTTATCTCCAATTTCTTGAATAGCTTCATGTAATCCATGCTTTCCTTGTTCGGCATTCTCTTCCTTTCCAAAGCTTCCAAAAATGGTGGAGGTAGTATCGTTTCAGACTCCGATTGGCCAGTCGGAACAGTCTCCTTATCCTGTTTCGGTTCAGCATCTTCAGCATGATGTTCTGCTGGGCGGTTGGGTCGTTCAGGCTGTTCTGCGGCCTTCTTCTTCTCTGCCAGCTTTTCTGGGTGTCTCGGTTGTACAATCGGGCCAGGCAGTTCTTTTCCTCCATGCAACGTAATCTGATTGTAGTTATGGGCATTTGGATTTAGCTATTTTTGAGCTTGTGAAGGTAAATGCTCGTGACCTCCCTTCAGATCTTGGAGTGAGCTGGTCATTTTGAATACTTGCTCAGACAGATTTTCCAAAGTAACTTGCTGATCCATCTTCAATTTTTGCATCTCTTCCTTCATGGCTTGAATCTCATTTTGATTTTAGATTATCTCTTTCTGCATCTGCCTCTGATATGTAATTGATTCCTTTTGAGAAGCAATCATCTCGCGCATCAATTCTTCAAACGAAGAAGATCCCTAGTCTGCCTGGCCAGCCGATGGACCTTGCTGCTAATATATTCGATGGTGCAGAGGCTTGTATGTTTGAGACGATTGTTTAGCACAGTTTGTACCATTAGTAGGTGTCTGGTACAAATTTTCATAGCGGTGGATGAGTTGTTGTACTTGACTTTCTGAAAATTCCACTCGCTTGTGCAGTCGGGCACCGTTCTCTCCATCAGTTTCCTTTTTACCACACATACTTAATTGACTTACATTTGCCATAACATTCGGATTAGGCTGAGTCTGAGCTGGAAGCTGTCCTTGAGAATTCTTCATCTCCTGCATGGTAGAAGTCAACTTACTCATCTGCTTGGCCAACTGATCCATAGTAGCTTGCTGATCTTTCTTCGTTTGATTCATCTCTCGTTGAGTTTGGATCATCTCCTTCTGCATTTGTTGTTGAAATGCAGTAGTGTCCTTCTGTGAAGAAACCATTTAAGCCAAAAGCTTTTCTAATGGATTATGTTACTCCGGCTGGGCAACCGAAGCACTCTGCTGCTGAAACTGCCTTGGATGCGGAGGCCTATACACCTGCTGATAGCTATGCTGATTAGGGGACTGATATGGTTGCTGAAATTGTTGTTGAGGTGGATTCTTTGGTTGAAATTGAACTTTCGGCTGCCTCCATCTAAGGTTCGGATGAACCCCTTGTTGTCCACTCCAATTTCCAGCCGCATTCATTTCTTCTCCCGGACATTGTAGTGACGTATGTCCTTTCTCACCACATGCTCCACATGCATGATCAACAATCGATAAATTTGAAGCAGATGTGGTTTGCTTGAGTAGTAGGTCTAGCTTGTCTTTCAATAGGCTGAATTTTGCCTCCACTTTAGTATCGATCTCGTCAACGTAATCGGAATGAGACCAATTGACAACTTTTCTTATTGTTCTCGGCCCTTTGTATTGCGAGGTGGATTCCGCAAGTTCTTCGATTATATTTCTTGCATCTTCGTAGAGGCTTGTATGGAAATTCCCTCTCAGACCGATATCAACCATGACTTTTGCTTCGTCTGTCATCCCTTGATAGAAAATTTGTAGAAGCTCCACATCCGAGTAGCCATGGTTCGGACAACTATTGACAAGTCGTCCAAATCTCTCCCAATATGCGCTGAAAGTCTCGTCGATTTCTTGAGCGATCCCGGAAATCTGCTTCTTAAGTGCATTTGTCTTTGACTGCGGGAAATACTTCTTCAAGAAAACTGTACGCATCTGGGCCCATGTCGTGATCGTGTTCGGCTTTAGACTTGAGAACCACGCTTGTGCTCCGTCTTGGAGAGTGAATGGAAATGCCTTGAGCTTGAAAGCGTCCAGGTTGCCCTGCCGGTGCAGATTACACACTTGGTTGAACGACGCCAAAAAGGAATTTGGATTCTCGTTCGTCCTTCCATAAAACTTCGGCATGGCAGCGACCATGTTCAACTTGACATCGATTTGTTCAGTAGTTGTGATTTGGATTGGACCGGGTAGGTCCGCTCCCATGTCAAGCGATCCTGTATTCATCCTCAAGGGTAGTGGTTGATTTTCTCCCTCTTCCACTCATCCTCCTCTGATTCTGAGTTGTTTAAAGGAGTGTTCTACCTTGTTTTGTCGAACAAGACAGTCTCTGGTTCTGACTCGCTGTTCTGATCAACGTCGTCTGTTTTGTCTCCTGGTTGGGCAGTTGAGACGTCAGCTGCCTTGGACAGATTCTGTTGCTTTTGCAGCTTTGTCTTCTTCCTATTCATCTTTGTTGTTTTCTCGATTTCAGGATCAAATATCAGACTAGGGTTGGAAGACCTGCTCATGCAACATCAAAAAGCACAAAAAAAAAAGATTAGTAGAAAAAATAAAGAAAACTAGTTAACACCGTTCCCCGGCAACGGCGCCAATTTGGTGATCGCTCTATTGCACCAAATAATCCTGCAAAATCAGAGAATTATATCAGTATAGTTCACAGGGTATCGAACACAGGGAACGGACGACTAGACACTTTATTTTCCTACTTATCTAAGGTTTTGGTTAGCAACCACGTAAGATTTAGGTTTTCTATTAAACTAAGAAATTGTAAAACTGAAAGAAATTAATAAAACTGAAAACTGAAAATAAACTGAATGAACTGGGCAATTGAAAGGCAGGTCCAACAGAATATTCATACACATGTAATTTCAATCCTCGGCACTTAATATGAATTAATCTCAAGAATCTACTAGTTATAGACCACCGTAACTTAAACTGCGTGATCCTCACTCCCACTTACTTAGTCGGTAACCGCCATGTTGGGCATCGAAACGGCTACTTCCCTAACCTAGCTACAACCTACGTTGTTGGACAATCAATAGATTTAATAGCTAGACAACTTTATCGAACTAAGGGAGCCTAGTATAGGAGCCTACTCGTATATTGGGCATCTAATAGTCTCCTATCGGTTTAATCCAATTACTCTTACGAATAATTTCGCTACTTACCTAGCCTTGTTCCACGAGAAACGATGGAAGTACTAAGTTAGCTACAGACTGCGCAACCTAGGGTAATCAAGCCTAAATTACTAGCCAGATTAATTAATTCAGAATTAACCCGAAACCCTTTTGATTAATTATGAGCACCTAAGCCTCATGTACTGTTCACGTGTGTATTCACATTCTGTCGGACCCTAAAAAGTTTAGCTACTCATGCAGACGCTTCGGTTGGGCAATTGGGACAGTTTACAGAACAGAAACATAAACACGAATAACCTTAGATCTAGCATGAACGAAATTTAAATAAACTAAGGCACGAAATAACAGAAAATATAAACCTATGAAATTAAACTAGAACTTGAAAAATTGCAAATGATGTTCGAAAGTAATATTAAGATCCTACGAAAACGATTAACTAGGAAACATAATTAAAACTAGAATTCAAACTACGAAATTAAAAATAATAAAAGACGGAAATGAAAAGATGTTTTTCTTCTTCAACTATGCTACGGAATCGGTCGGAAGTGTTCGGTGATTGTCTTGGCTTCGGCGGCAGTGATTGGTTCGGCGGCGGATCGGAAGGAGTAACGGCGGTGATTGTGTGCTCGGGTTTTGGGGACGTGTTTTTGTGGTGTTTTGGCGTGTGAATTTCGTCCCCCTTCAAGTCTCTATATATACTCCTCCTTTTCTTCCTCTCAAAGCTAGGTCAAATCTTTGATAAGGGAAGAGATTTGGATAAATAAGGAAACAATATCTTCCCTTAACTACCACAAAATATCTTTTTTATTCTTTTCATTCTCCACAAATCTGCGCCCACGTCATCAATTCCGTGCCTTTTCTTCATCAAAATTCGCCAAATAATATCCTCGTCATCATGTCACGTCAGCACCTAAAACCTGCATTTTTCGCCACTGCGACTGCACCGGTTGGCCAATTAACGCACTTTTCGGCCTGAAATTACTAAGTACAAAAACGACTCATCAGATATATTGCATTATTAAACTACTACAGTAAATTCTGTTGAGAAAGGTGGTAGTTAAAAGTAAATTCTGTTGGGCTTAAAAGTGATCGTTACGATCCTCATTGTGGTGGTTTTGTGTGGTCACTAAGACCTCGATCCCATTGTGGTTTTAAACATGGTCGGTGTGACTCATCTATACTTACTCGACTATTTACCTAGAGTGTTTTAATAATTCAATAGTCCTCTTTTATTCTAATTAATCCCGCTGCACCCCAGCAGGAATTTGGATCAGTTGGAGGCTCTGTCAAAGAAGTTGAAGGCGAAAACCCTACGATCAGAAGCTCCATCTCAATCTATTGCGGCTACTAGGTATTACCGATTTCTTTCCCTCAATGTAGTATTGCGAGTTTTACTACGTTGTCGAGCCGATTTTGTTTCTTTGCCAAGTTCCTGGTTAGTCCAATGGGTGTCAGGTACAGATCAAGTTTTAGCTCGGTAAACTGAAACAAGTGAAAGCGAATTTGATGGAGATTGAAGTACCGAAATGTGAACGTTTAGTATTTTTTGAAAGTAGTTGTGTATACTTATAGTAAGATGAAATACTTATGCCATTAGTCTGAATTAAATGGTGTTACTTATAAAATGGTTATCTTTGCGTGTTTGCGTTTTGAAATCTTTGATGTAGAAATAGCACGAGTTTTGCATGATTCCATAGCATGAGCCGAGGAATGTAATATGTTACTATGTCGATGTTGTACTGATACTGTCTTTTTTTTTTTTTTTTTTTTTTTTTTTTAATTCTTATTGTATAACAGTTCTTTCTGATTGTCGGGCTATCAGCTCGGGAAGTATTAAATGCTGAGCAGCTTGCTCGTGATCTCAAGTCCTTTGAATTAAAGGTAAATATTTCGTCCCCTCCAGATTATTATAAAGGCTGTATCTTCATTCCTCAACTTATCTTTAGAGACCTCTGAAATTTCCAGATTGTCCATATATGAACATGCAATGCATGATATGGAACATGTTTTATTGGACTTATCTTAAGATGCAAATAGTATGCTAAGTTGCTAACTCTCTTAGGAATCTTTACTAATTAATTTCATTTATAATTTTAATGTTTAGAATCTTGGCATGATATGTTTTATGTATCACATTGTCAGACATACTATGACTACTCCATTCTTTTAACCTGCATCCCTTTTTATATATATATATATATATATATATATATATATATATATATATAATATTAATATATCTTACTGTTCATTTTTCGATTTTAAAATTCTTTATCATAAAGACCTCATTGAAGACGTCTTTCCTGCTGAGGCAACAATAGTTGAAGAATCTATTCAACAGGTAAGTTCATTGTTCCGTATGCTTATATGCCTTCAATGATAAAAACAGAATGGAAGGGGTAAGACATTAGTTGATTTTTCTTATAAATGTGCATCAACTTTTCTGAAATTCAAGTCCATGAAATGGCAATGCTCTCAGGACTTGAAAATCAGAAAAAATACTTTTCATCCGTAATCTACCTGTAACCTGTACATGCACATATTTATAGAGATGGGGGAGATCCACCAATTATACTCTTTCCTAATATAAAAGATTGATAGAGATCCACCAATTATACTATTTTCTAATATAAGAGATTTCCCTAATATAATAATATCTCTAAACTAGGAAAGAATCACAACACAATCATACTAATATCTTACAATAGGAAAGAATCACAACAAAATATTACAACACTCCCCCTCAAGTTGGTGCATAGATGTCACACATGCCCAACTTGCCCAAAAAATTTAAGAACACTTGACTTGAAACTGCTTTGGTGAGAATATCAGCTAACTGATCTTCTGAACGAATTCGAGGCAACTCCACAATTTTCTCATCCAATTTCTCCTTAATAAAGAATATGTCTACCTCCACATGCTTTGTACGATCATGTTGGACCGGATTATGAGCAATATCATATGCGACTTTATTGTCACAATAAAGTCGAATCGGTTGCTTAGGCGGATAGCCCAAATCCATTAAGAGAAGTCTGGGCCACAATGCTTCACACATTCCAAATGTCATACCTCTAAATTCAGTCTCTGCGCTTGAACGTGCAACAACATTTTGCTTCTTGCTTCTCCACGTAACAAGATTACCACCTACAAAGGTGAAGTATCATGAAGTAGATCGTCTGTCATCTATTGCTCAAGCCCAGTCAGCATCAGTATATGCATCTATGCTTTGACAATCTACATTTTTAGTGAACAAAATTCCCTTTCCAGGAGCAGACTTTAGATACCTCAAAATGCGGATAACTGCCTTCATATGTTGTTCTCCAGGATTATGCATGAACTGACTGACAATACTCAATGCATAGGCAAGATTTGGACTTGTGTAGGCTAAGTACATCAATCTTCCAACCAACCTCTGATATCTCCCTTTATCAACAGGCACCTGATTAGTCTCAACACGTAACTTCAATCCTTCTTCTACTGGTGTATCCGCTGGTTGACATGCTGACATACCAGTTTCGTGGAACAAATCTAAAGCATATTTTCTTTGAGACAAGAAAATCCCTTTATCAGATCGAGACACTTCGATCCCAAGAAAATATTTCAAGTGACCAAGGTCTTTCATTTTGAATTCTTTTGACAAGTAACTTTGTAGAGCCTTCTTTTCATCAGGGTCATTTCCTGTAACCACCATGTAATCAACATACACAATAAGGGTAGTAATTTTATCTTGCTGTTTTTTTAAGAATAAAGCGTGGTCTGAATTACTCTGATGGTAGCTAAAAAACTTCATGGACTTTGTAAACCTTCCAAACCATGCTCTCGAAGATTGTTTTAGCCCATACAATGATTTCTTTAATTTGCACACTTTTCGACAGTGCACTTCTGGTATTATGCACCCTGATGGTAAGTCCATGTACACTTCTTCGGACAACTCGCCATGCAGAAATGCATTTTTACATCAAATTGATGCAATGGCCAATCCAAGTTCACAGCTAGAGACAACAAGACTCTAACAGTGTTGATTTTAGCTACAGATGCAAATGTATCTGTATAATCAATTCCATAGGTTTGAGTGTACCCTTTTGCCACTAGTCTCGCTTTAAAACGTTCAATTGTACCATCTGCTTTGTACTTTACCGTATAAACCCACCGACATCCAACTGACAGTCAACAAGTTCCCAAGTTTCATTCTTTTGCAAGGATTTCATCTCCTCATTCATAGCAGCTTTCCACCTTGGGTCAGCTAAGGCTTCCTGCACACTGTTAGGAATAGATACAGTAGATAATTGATTTACAAATGACTTATTTGATTCAGACAAGCGATGGTTAGACATATAATGATTCATATGATATTTAATTTTACTAGAAAGTTTGGGTTCATATGTGGGTTTGGGGATACCTCTGGTCTAACGCGGTGGTAGCTGTTTTCTTGGTGGTTCAGACACTATATCAGGACCATCCTCAGCAGACGATTGGTTTGATGTATCAATTGTCTGTGGTGCAAGAGATTCAGATGATGGTTGATCGACAACTTCATTTTCTGGATTCTCATCAGATGAAGGTTGATCCACAACTTCATCTTCGGGGTTCTCATCACCTTTGTTGTCTAAATTCATACCACTTAAATCCAATTCACTACCAAGTTCAGGGCGTCCATTCAGATTGTTACCAAATTCAAAGAGTTCCCCTTCTATAGAGATCCAAAAATTATAGTCTAGAGCTTGAACTTCTTCCAAGTACTCCCCCTGAAGTTCAGGCTCAGAGGAAAAATACATCGAGTCTTCATGAAAAACGACATCCATTGTAACAAACATATGTTTGCTTGGAGGATGATAGCATCGGTATCCCTTTTGATAAGCAGCATACCCTAAAAAAACACATGCTCGAGGTGTCAATTTGTTGCGCTGATGCTTATGAAGATGTACAAATGCTACACAACTTAAGACATGAGGAGTTAAGTTTGGAACAACTGGAGCAACAACTGCTTCAATGAGAGTCTGAGATGGTGTCTGAAAATCAATAGTGCTGGAAGGTACTCGATTGATCAAATATGCTGCAGAGGTTAGTGCATGCCCCCAATAGGATAAAGGCATATGTGCTTCTATTAATGAAGCACAGACAACCTCCAACAAGTGACGATTCTTTCGCTCCGCCACGCCATTCTGTTGGGGTGTATCGGAACAAGTAGTTTGATGAATGATTCCATGGGTGTCCAAATACCGCTTCAATTCAAAACTCAAATATTCACCTCCATTGTCACTACGGAGAATCTGAACCTGTGCATTGTACTGAGTACAAACCATTTTATGAAAATTTTGAAATAAAAGATTTACTTCACTTTTAGACTTCATCAAACATACCCAAGTCATCCTGGTACAATCATCAATAAAAGTAATAAACCAACGCGATCCGTCCAATGTAGCAAATTTATATGGGCTCCAAACATCAGAATGTATGATCATAAAAGGAACTGGACTTTTATTCAAAGTTAATGGAAACGAAGCACGATGGCTTTTTGCAAGTGCACAAACTTCACATTTGAAACGAGAAACATCAAAGTTTGCAAATAAACTAGGAAATAATTTCTTCAAGTAACCAAAGGAAGCATGTCCCAGACGTCGATGCCATAACCATATCTCAAATTTCTTTTTTTCCTCCTCAGAACCCCCAATCTTTAGAGCCTGACGCAACTTATCTGAACTTTTAGACACCAAGTCTAAGTAATATAGTTTCCCTCGCTTAACACCACAACCAATCGTCTGCCTTGTTTGGATGTCCTTAAAAACACAAAATTCAGGCAAAAAAATGACAACACAAAATAAGGCAGTGGTTATTTGAGAAACTGATAAAAGATTATAACTCAAAGAGGGAACAACCAAAAAGAATCTAAATTCAAGGTGTTAGTGAGAGACAATGATCCTTTCCCAATAATTGGAATTGAGGTACCATTGGCAGTGGAAACATAATTTTGTAAGGAAGGTTTAAGAGGTGAGACTTGTCTAGAATCAAATGCCATATGATCCGTAGCACCGGAATCAATTATCCATGCACTATTAGAAACAGGTGTAGAAATATTTAAAACCTTACCACCATTACCTGCCGCTGTTGCCAATGCCGATGACTTTTCACTGCTATCATCCTCTACCTTTGTTTCAACAATTGCAGCAGTAGATGCCATCTTGGAATCCTTCTTCCGGGAATCACGACTATGATCCCACCATTCTGGATATCCCACAAGTTCATAGCATCGACTTTTTGATGATTTCTCGCCACCACTAACAGTCTTAGATCGGTTCCGAGTCACCATGGAAGCTTCAGAATTTTCCAGTTGTCCATTCATCACCCCACGTCGAACATCTTCGCGGCGAACTAGAGCATAACACTCTTCTAAGTCAGGGATAGGATCCTTCCTTAAAATTTCACCGCGCACTTGCTCGAATTCATCCTCTAATCCAGCGAGAAAGATATGCACCCTTTGTCGCTGAAGCGATTTCTAATAAGATGCAATATCTGTCTCATCCACCATGACTACCTAATCAAGATGATGCAACTCACTGAAGATTTCAGTCAGTTCTCCATAATAAACAGAGAATGGTCTGCCATTTTGTTTTGCAGAGAAAGCCCTCTAGTTCAAGGTAAAAACTTGTAATTCATCCGCTCCATCATAAAAGGCTTTTAACGGAGCTTTCCAAATATCTCGTGCGGTAGGTAAGCGAATATATAGTTTCATAATCTCCGGGGACATAGACATCAGTAGCCATCTTTTGACCTTCTGATTGTCTGAATACCACTTTTCGTAGCCTTCATCTTTCTCCTTAGGTGGCGATGATGTACCACGAATGAAGGAGAGTTTCTCCTTCTCTGCAATCTGCATCTCTATCATTTGAGACCACTAATCATAGTTGGTCTCATTCAATACAATTCCTGCATTGAATGATGAACTTTAGTGTTGAATAATGATGTGGGTAGATTTGGTATCAGACGTTTCAGAACCTGGCTTGCTCATGGTTTAAGGATTCAAAGGAATATATATATATATATATATATATATATATATATATATATATATATATATATATATTATTTACAGTTTCGTGGTAAACTCTGATACCAACTTGAAAATCAGAGAAAAATACTTTTCAGTCGTAATCTACCTGTAACTTGTACATGTATATATTTATAGAGATGGGGAGATCCACCAATTATACTTTTTCCTAATATAAGAGATTGAGAGAGATCCACCAATTATACTCTTTCCTAATATAAGAGATTTCCCTAACATAATAATATCTCTAAACGAGGAAAGAATCACAACACAATCATACTAATATCTTACAATAGGAAAGAATCACAACAAAATATCACAACATTAGACTCAGTTGTTCAATGATTATATGATGTCTGTATTGCAGGTAACTCAATCAGGATTATTAATTGTTAGTTTATACTTTATATTTGACCTTTCTTGGTAAATACTCATGTTGAATAACATGAATTAAGTTTCCATGCCAAACCTGTGCTATGAGAGCAAAGGTGTCTGCTTTATTCTAACTTTGCACTCATCATCATTGTTAATTTTCTTGCCAACAATCTGAAATTTATATGTTTGAAATTTATTTATCCTAATAGTTGCTTCAATGTATTTAATATATTAAACTAACATTTTTCACCAATTAAGTACGGAGTACGTACTATTTTGTACTTCTATTATAAGTGTGGCATATTTTGTAAACAGTAATCTTTAAAATCATATTTAAAATGATGGGTTCATTTATTTAATTTATTTTAGATCCACTTGATCAATAGTAACGGGGAGTAATAAGGTACGTGATTCGTTCTATTTTTTTTCATTTATATAGCCAATCAAACTTGTGAAATAAATAATATTCGTTGTAAATTACAAGATATATTGGAGTAGGGGATAGAATAGAATCTTAACTAAAACTCCTTAATACGCTCCTAACAAATCTTCTCTCTCTCCCAAACTTGATTATTAAACGTTAAAATATGATAATAGCAAAAGAATTTAAGCTTATGGAAATTGTCCGCCGCCCTAGCACCAACCCTCGCGACCACCACCACCGCTCGAGTCCAGCAATTGCTGCCGCCGGTGAGTTAATTCAAACTCTGCAACTTCACTATTTGCTAAGAAATCAATTCCAATTCTCAGTTTTGGTTCATAATTATTTAGGCTTCACTTACATTTGCACAATAGCTGTCTGCTTTCTTTATTGAAATGTTAATTTTGTATTGGGATTTCTGCATTTTGATTGTATGTGAGGTACAAAATGTATTCTAATTGACTTTCAGTGAAAAAGGAACCGGGGGAGGATACAGGAAGTAGGCCCTGCAAGAGTAACCATATTTGTTTTATGAGATGGATTGATGCCTCTGGCTAGATGTCATATTTTTCGTGAAACTGCAATCTTGTTTATATTCTGTTTTGTTAGCAGGTGTTTGAAGTTCCAGGTAGTCTTTAAAAAATTGGAAATGGATACTCCACAGAGATTGAGCTCTGAGGATGGAGCTTATCACTTCGATAGTGATTCTGAAGGTTTCGTTGAGGACTCAGTTGATGATGAAATTTGCTTTGCCTCTGATGACATACCCAAGCTGCAATTTAGGTAAACTCTTAGAAATAAAATCATGGAGTTTCTTTGTGTCTAAGAGGGAAATTGTTCTTAGAAATTTATGTGACTAATGGTAAATATTCATGTATACTCTAGAAAAGAGAGGTCAAAAGTGCGGTGGCTTGAAAAGTTTGGAATGGCTGAGGTGCTGGAGAATAAGGGTAAAATGTGGGTTACTACTGGGATTGTTCGTGCTGGGAAGACTTATTGTTCAATAGAAGAAACTGTGTAAGTTATGCATTTCTGCTAACTATTTGTCATTAATTTCAGCATTGTTACCTTTACGTGCATTATGGACTCTGTTAGCCATCGTGTAATTTTGTCTATCAACCACCCAAAGTAGCAATGGCTGATTAAAACCAGCCAAAAGTTGGAAAAGTTGGTTATGTTATAAGCACTTCCCTTTTTTGGCTCAATTTTTTATAGTTAGATAAAAGTATTGAATAAACATTTGACGGATATTTGCATTGGACTAATTAATTGATACTTCTATATATGACATAGTTAATCCAGAGCAAATAACTTTTTGACTATATGTTCTTCTGAAAATAACTAAATAATTGTGTCTTTGCACAGTTTGTTCATGTCAAGATTTGAATTATGCCTTGTTCTTCTGGGAAGTGTTGTTACCTCTCAATGGATGCGATTTTCTTTTGAAACCTATTGCCACCTACTGAGCCATTTGTAGCAACATGCCGTGCTTACTTACGGTGATCTTCTGTCGTGCATGCTCCCTGTACATGAGAGTGATATTGCAGATTTTGTTTGTAGGTATTTGGCTCAGATTGGAGCACTGGACATATTGAATGTCGACAATACTCCCATTTGCTTACTTGATATGTACACAAAGTTAGCAGATGACAAATGTACATATGGATGCTCATGGGTGTCTTTTGAGGTATATAGGTACCTGAAGTCTCTTGGCTACATTGTAGGCCGACATGGCGTAGCTTGGTCTATGAAGACTGTGAAAAATCAAGACAATGCTCAAGGTTTGGAAGAATTTTGCAGTACTACAGATAGGGGATCTACAGACGACAGTCTCATCACAGAGATGTTCCGTAACTTGCATCTTGGTGGAATCAGACCAATATTCGATGTTTTCCTTCCAAATAGCAAGTTTAAAAAGTCCTCCCCGGGCAATCCATCTTTTAAGCTCTGCCAAGCTAGGTAACTGATTTCAACTACATATTCTTGAGGAGTTTATTTTGCTTCGAATCCATAATTCATATTGTTATCCTATGTTCTGCAGTTCTATACTTCTTTTAGGTTTATGATCCTTGACAGCATACAACTCCTATGTGAACTCCCTAAATTTGTTTTTTCCTTTCTTTTTGTGTTAAATTTTCTCAGATGAGACCTGAGAAATTTCATACTTATACAAAGATACTATTTTCCATGCAGTTGCAACCCGCCGTCCGAACAAGAGATCAAGCACCTTGAGGCATGTTCCGGTGGAATTCCTCTTAAATTCTACGTTGTTGAGGATGAAAGGGCTTATTTCTTGTCATTCATTCAAACTGAGCTCCCCGTGCTTCCATGACATCTTGCAAGCCACAACACTCTAGTCCCTGATGTGCTGAGACATTTGCAACTGGATAACCGGCATATTGTTTCCATGTACAGGTCCAATAAAGTAACCGGATTATTGCAGTAGACTTTCTGTTTAAAGTTAGTTGCTAAGAGATAGTGTTTACCTAGCAGGGGATGTTTCTTGTTGGGAATGCTTAAATATTGATTTGATATATTTTGGTTCATTTTTTGGAACATACGTAGAAACTTAACTGTTCTCTTTAAAATCTAATGATTTTGGATAATATTTTACTGGTCTGAATTCGTTTTGCATATATTAAACAAATTAATTTGTTGATGACTATTAGTTTATTATTGGGATGCATAGGTTGGATGTTGCTTCTTTCCTTTATAAAGATAATCAAATTGTAATTAGGTCCGGCAATGCATCTTTTACATCAAACGATATTCTCTCTCCTCTCTCCTCTCTCCTCTCTCCTCTCTCCTTCCCTCCCCATTTCCGAAACCAGAGTCTCTTTAAGAAAAGCTACAAATAGTTTAATCTCCAAAGTTTTAAAAGGGCCTAAAAGCTGCTACTATTTGATTCTTGGCCTTAATCATAAACTGAAACAGAATTATGTCAGTCCTGGCTTTAAATCATTATCTGCACTATGATAACTATCCTTCACTTAAATTTCAAGGCTTAAACAATTCCTTATATTAGTTTTTGCATTATGACTGCATCTGGTTTAGACCTCTTTCTCATGCATTTTTCCAGAGATTTTGCTGACTATATCCATCTCCACTTTCCAGAATTCCATAGTAGTAGTAAACTACATCTTTCAGTTGTTCACGGCTATTTTCATTATCTGCTCCGTACATAAGACCCCGGATATCTCATATTCGAAGCATCAGCCAGAGAAGTGGATTCATTTGTGCAGGTGCTTAAGAATGTAATCTTCATGGTGCTGAGGGTGTCGAAGTTCAGCGAGAGTCATCATGGGATCAAGAAACATCACCTTGTCGAAGTATTTATCAGTTTTGTTCTTCAAATGCTATATCACAGAACAGATTCCATAACTGATTCAAGCAGAGCAATTGGAGATCTTGAGAAGGAGTTAAGGTTTCTCCTCACTGTTCTTGAAGACATATCGTTAATGATGTGTGCTAATGAGCATGAAGAGTTCAAGAATCTTCTGGCAGAATTCAAAGTAGTTGCTAAGGAAGCTGCAGGTTTAGTCTATCTTATGTTCTTCTCCACTGATGCAGCTCTCTTATAAAGTCTTGCTGTTGTACTAGATCATGTCAGCGACTTGCAGATCAGCATCATGAAATTCTTTAATATTTTATCATCCACAGACAGATCAGCATGTATGATTCCAAAAACTTCTGTGGTAGATTCACTCCTCTTTGTCAATTCTCTAATTTACTGTCTTGAAGATCTGGTGAACCAGGATCAGATTATTCTGGTTGCTGCTTTAAAGGAGCAAATCGAGACTCTCTACGCGGGACTTATTAGTTTCCGCTCTTCCATCAAAGAGCCAGGAGGCCCAGGACCGCTACAAGCTTCAGAAACTTTGAAGCAAATTGGTGATCTTGCTAATGTAGGTGAATATCTGATTGTCGCTTTCCTGGTTAGAGATGCTCCTCCGTGATTTATCTTAAAAAGGCTCTCCTTCATCAACTCCAGAATCGAGCTTATTAGGATTAAGCCCAGAGAAACCACAAGGAGATACTCTGAAACTGTGTCAAAATTCAGTTAACAACTAATCGTTGCAGAGAAAGCCTGAAAGCAATGGCATTGATGGTGAAATTGGGTTGGAGGAGCAGACAACAGATATATTACAACAACTGATAGGAGGAAGCAAGAACCTGCAAGTTGTATCAATATGGGGATGGCTGGAGTTGGTAAGACAACTTAGGCGGAGAAACTATACAATTATCCCTTGGTCAAGCATCAGTTTGACAAGCTATCATGGTGTGTCATATCCCAAGCATATAAACGGCAAAGTGTCGTTGCTGACATTTTCATTCAGTTAACGGGCGAAAACTAGGCGGATGAAACAAGTTTAACTGAAGGAGTTTACAAGACTTTAGAGGGAAGAAGATACTTGATTTTAGTGGACGATATTCACAAGTATTGAATGATCTATGGCTGTTTTTCCCAAATGATAGAAATGGAAGCAGGATAGATCACCACCTTGGACAAAGATGTGGCTCCATCTAACAGTCACATTTGCGGATTGGGCCTTTTGTCTAATGAACAATGTCTGGAGCTTTTAATCAAGAAGGTGTTCAAGAATAACCCCTGCCCTCCAGAACTGCTAGAGACTGCTAAGGAAATTTCTGCAAGTTTGCATGGACTACCACTTGCTGTGGTTATCATTGCTGGAGTTCCTTCAACAATGGACAAGAAGAAAATTATGGGAAGGAGTGAGCGGTAATTTTACCTCAGGTTGAGAGAGTTCAGTGATGAATATTTTGGAACTCAGCTACAACCATCTTCCCGATCATGTGAAGCCATGCGATCTCTATTTCGGAGCATTTCGGAAAGAGACAGAAATCCCCGTCAGCAAAATGATCAGGCTGTGGATTGCTGAAGGATTCATACATGAGGAATTAGGGAAGAGAATTGAAAACGTGGCTGAAGAATATCTAATTGACGAAAGCCTAGTAATGGTTACCAAAACAAGATCTGATGGTGGAGTCAAAGCTTGTGTACATGATTTACTACGTGAGTTATGCTTCAAGAAATGTGAAGAGGAAATGTTCATGAAGTTTATCAAGAAAGATGAGTAAGTATGCTTACTCTATACTCCATTAGTATAATTCATAGTCAGGCTGTATTATCTTCTCTTTTTCATTCTGCAGTTGCTACTCCATGCATGCAAAAAGTGTTAGAGTAAAGGGAATAAATCCGATTTATAAACCCAAACGAATAGAATAAAACTGAATAAACTTGATAGCAAGTCCCACGAGAGATGAACTCCCGGCCAAGCGTATCCATACGCCGAAAAGGATCCAAGACAAACCCTAGATGATCTATCTCTATCCTCTCCACCTTATTATATACTAGATCAACTTATGTAAATAAAGAAACTATGAAATAAAGGAAACTTGGCCTATATTTGGCCAGCCCGTTACATGGGCTATTATTCAAAACCAAAAATAAATATTAAACCCTAATTAGATATTTCCATCCATGCACGTCTCTAATTCCATGCACGAACATGAATCCATGCATCATTACGTGCCCTCCACGTCCGACGCCTCCAAGCTTGATGCCATGTCCTTGATTCCCCTCTTCCTCATCTTCCGTCGATACACCACGTCTCTAACAATTCCTCCATCCTTCCAAACAGCCTTGTCCTCAAGGCTGAAATTTGGAAATTGACTTAGTAATTCTGACGTTTCCACCCATGGCGCATCATCCTCCGATTTTCCTTGCCACTGAACCAACACCTCTCGTACTCTATCATCACCACGCCAAACCCAACGATCCCTTAAAATCGACTTCGGCTCGAATTCCGATTTGACCGCCCACCACTCCTCGGGTAATTTGTCCGTGCACTCGTGATCCCCTAATGCAGCTTTTAGAAGGGATACATGGAACACCGGATGCAATCGACATCCCACCGGCAATTGGAGACGGTAAGCTACGGCGCCGATACGTGCCTCTACTTTGAACGGTCCGTAATATCTTGCCGCCAACTTGGCATTCTTGCGCTTAAACAATGACTTTTGCCGGTACGGTCTCAACTTCAAAAACACTTGTTGACCCACCTCGAAAACAACTTCTCGTCGATGTTTATTTGCAGCCCGGACCATGTAATCTTGAGCTCGCATAATATGCTCCTTCAAATGTCGAAGTGCCCCATCTCGGTCCCTTAATTCATCGGCTACCGCTTTGACTCGGACTTCAGCCGGTAGAAATCCCACAATTGAAGGCGGAGGCCGACCATACACGGCCTCAAATGGAGTAGTCCTGGCCGATGCATGATAGTTGGTGTTGTAAGAATATTCCGCCCAAGCTAGCCATCGGCTCCACTGCTTCGGTCTCTCCGAAGCAAAACAACGTAAATAAGTTTCTACACATCTATTAACCACCTCCGTTTGCCCATCCGTTTCTGGGTGATATGTCGAACTCATACGCAATTTTGTTCCCATGGCCTTAAACATTGTCTTCCAAAACTCACTACAAAATATGGGATCCCTATCAAGAACAACTGATTTGGGAAACCCATGCAACCGAACAATCTCCTTTACAAACGCGTTCGCCACCTCCCTTGCCGTATACGGATGCCGGAGACCGCAAAAATGGGCATACTTGGACAGTCGATCGACAACCACCATGACACAATCGAGTTCTCCCGAACGAGGTAACCCTCCAATAAAATCCATACTAACATCTTCCCATACGCGAGTAGGAATCGACAATGGTTGAAGAAGTCCTGCCGGCGATCGAGTCTCGTACTTGTTTTGCTGGCAAACCAAACACTCGGCCACAAATTTTGTTACATCTTTCATCATTCCAGGCCAATAAACACTAAGTACTAGCCGGCGGTAAGTTCGATATGATCCTGAATGACCCCCTTGAGCTGTTGCATGAAACTCCTCTAATAGCCGCGGAATAAACGAAGATCCCTTAGCTATCACCAATCTCCCCTTATAATATAATACTCCGTTAATCAATTGATAATGAGGAAACTTCGAAGAATTGGCCACCACGGCCTTGTATATTTCACCCAATTCCTTATCCGACTTTACTTCCTCCGCTACCAATGACCACCCCAACCATACCGGAGCTGAAATGGCCCCACATTCTATCTCCTCGCATTTCCGGGATAACGCGTCAGCTACTCTATTCGTAGCCCCCGGTTTATACTCGATCTCAAAATCATATCCCAATAGCTTGGCCACCCAATAATGTTGTGCCGGAGTCGAAACTGATTGATTTAAGAGAAACCGAAGACTTCGCTGATCTGTCCTCACCGTAAATTGGTGTCTAACCAAATACGGTCGCCAATGTTGTACCGCCATCACCAAAGCCATCAATTCCAACTCGTAAGCCGACTTTGCTAAGCTCCGATCCGACACCGCCTTGCTAAAGTATGCTAGTGGTCGACCAAGCTGTAGTAGTACTGCTCCTAGTCCACGGCCGGACGCGTCACACTCCACAACAAATGTCTTTTCAAAATCGGGGGTGGCTAAAACAGGCGCAGTTGTCACGGCCTTCTGCAAATCTTGAAAAGCCGATTGAGCTTCGACCGTCCAGACAAAAACCGCCGCATGCTCTTTCTTCAACAACTCCGTTAGTCCTCTCGCCATTTGCCCATAATTCCGTATAAATCGCCGATAGTAACCTGTTAAACCTAGAAAGCCTCGGACTTCTCAAATTGACTTAGGTTGAGGCCAACGCAAAATCGCCGAAACTTTTTCGGGGTCCATTTGCACTCCCTTGACCGAAACCACATGGCCCAAATATTCGACCTCTGATCGACCCCATGCACATTTCTTTGGATTAACGACGTACGAGTTTTGCTCCAACAATGTCATCACGGCGCGAAGGTGTACCATGTGGGAATTCCAGTCACGACTGTAAACAAGGATATCATCAAAAAACACAAACTTTCGTAAGTGAACCCGTAATAAGTCATTCATGGCCGATTGAAATGTCGAGGGTGCACTAGTCAAACCAAATGGCATCACCAAAAATTCATAGTGCCCCGAATGAGTGCGAAACGCCGTTTTGGATATATCCTCTGGAGCAATTCGAATCTAATGATATCCGGATCGCAAGTCCAATTTTGAGAACCACTTCGCTCCATGTAATTCATCCAACATTTCTTGAATTACAGGAATAGGATATTTGTCCGGAATGGTTTGCTTATTCAACTGACGATAGTCAACACAAGTGCCACGTCCAATTTACTAGCTTCGGGCGTACGATGCAATTGAAAATACTGCTCCACCCGAGTTAGCCAACCTTCCGCGCCAGTTCCATCAAACATCGGTAAACTAACTTGAGGCGAGCCGGACGATTCCGAGTTGGCTAGTGTATCCGAACCTGTGCCAGTGCCCCCTTCCGTCGAATGTTGATCGCCCGGATTAGGGTTTGGTGAATTAGGGTTCGGTGGATGAGGGTTCAGCGTTGAACCCCCTATAGATTCCTCGACCATTAACTCCTTTTGCGCAACCAAACTCTTGAGCAACTCCCTAATCGAGTCGACGGACTCTTTCATGGACGATAACTCCCCACTAAATCGTAGATCCATCGCCTTCACTCCCTTCTCTAACTCATCCATTCGTGCATCCATGACTTGTTGTCGCGTATTGGTCATCCGGCAGGTCGGACCAATTTGTTAGAGTAAAGGGAATAAATCCGATTTATAAACCCAAACGAATAGAATAAAACTGAATAAACTTGATAGCAAGTCCCACGAGAGATGAACTCCCGGCCAAGCGTATCTATACGTCGAAAAGGATCCAAGACAAACCCTAGATGATCTATCTCTATCCTCTCCACCTTATTATATACTAGATCAACTTATGTAAATAAAGAAACTATGAAATAAAGGAAACTTGGCCTATATTTGGCCAGCCCGTTACATGGGCTATTATTCAAAACCAAAAATAAATATTAAACCCTAATTAGATATTTCCATCCATGCACGTCTCTAATTCCATGCACGAACATGAATCCATGCATCATTACGTGCCCTCCACGTCTGACGCCTCCAAGCTTGATGCCATCTCCTTGATTCCCCTCTTCCTCATCTTCCGTCGATACACCACGTCTCTAACCAAAAGCCACCGTCTGCAAGATCTTGATAAACTCGGAGCCCTTCTATGTTCGTGATCTGAGGTTGCTCCGAGTCTTACACTTTGAGTTCGTCCATAATCATTACACCGACATTGAGTATCTCTTCAGCTTGAGGTACTTGGTTGACGGAGCTTTTCCTCCGTCGACAGGAAGACTTCTAAACTTGGAATATCTTCGCGTGGAGACAATGGAGAGAGAGGATACCTTCCTTGTGCAATTATGAAGATGATGAAACTGAGGTACATCCATATCTGCAACAATGATCCACATACGCAGCTTATGGTGAAGATTGTTATGTCTCCCAACAAACAATCTCGAGTTTCTCTCCAGTGTTTTCATCGCCAAGAACAAAGATGAAGATATGTTGAAGTTTTCACCACATCTACTCAAACTCAAATGCATGTATGATGAGGCATTAATGTGTTGATGGTTGAGGTAACTCGACATGTTGATTTCAGCTTGTTTCAGTCAACGTGGAGTTGAGAGGATATGTGATGCTGGAGATGATCAGCTTGCCCTCGAGCATAAAGAAGATGAAGTTTATCCGGACTTAGAAGAGGAGATATCGACGACAGGGAGGTTGGTACTGAAATTGAGACATGTTCGGAGCTTCATGGTGTTGGAAAATAGATGGGATAGCGTGGATGGTGAGTTTGAGATGAAATCGGAGAAATCGCAACGCTGCAATTGATTGAGGTTAAGAGGGCAGCGGGACATGGGAAATGAACAACTAAGGGTCGATGTGTCTAAATATTCAGATTGGTTAGCATTGCCAACATAACCATCTATCTAGTGATTTTTTTTTCAATGTGGATCTATTCATTTTTGGTCATCTAATGTGGTCGCGTTTGTTTTCTACTATGTAAATTTACAAGTGTATTTTTGTAAACGATTTATAGTAATAGTGTACATGAAACACAATTTTACATAACCGTGTATAAGACATGTATAATCGTATGTGTTAGATGTAATTTCTCTGCGAGATTATATATCTAATTATGTGCCGTCAAGACACATTTTCTAACGGGATATAAAAATTGGAACATTTTATAAAGTGAAGAGTAGGCAAAATCTATCTGGTAATATGTACAACGAAAGAATCCAACTCCAGACGTGAAGCGCCGCCAGGCTGAGCCGCCCTTCTAAGAGCGGAGCCAACCTCCTCCGCCCTGCTCCGAATCTCATATCCGTCTTCCGAGGACATCAACTTCCTCACAACGTTGGCAATATTCTCGGCTTTCACCAACTGCTTCCTCTCTCCCCATTCTCTCACTACAACACCAACTTTCAACACTTCTGTTACGAGAACGGTGTTTCTCGGTTGGTCGGAATGCATAGGCCAAGCCGCCATACCCACTCCATTCGTCAAACTCTCAATGCACGAATTCCACCCACAGTGGCTCATGAATCCGCCGGTCGCCGGATGAGCTAAGATCTGCGGCTGCGGCGCCCACTCTCTCTCCACCATCCCCACGCCTTCCATTCTCTCCTCGAACCCTACCGGAAGCCGGCCTCGCCGAACGTGATTGTCGAACACGTCGCCTTTATCGGCATCTCGCAGTATCCAGAGGAATTTCACCCCGCTCTGCTCCAATCCAAGGGCTAGCTCTGTAATTTCATCGTCCGACATCGAAATCGTGGTCCCGAACGCAACGTAGATCACGGAATTGGGCTCGTGCTTGTCGAGCCATTCCAGGGTTCTGTGGTGGCTCCGAGATTGATTGTCCGGCGGCGGAAGAATCGGACCTATAGCCCAACTCTTCCGATTCCCGATCGCCTCTTCTCTCTCTAGAATTTCCAGATACGGCGCTTCTATCGATCTGCAGGTGTTATATAGATCTCCACTTCTGAGCTTCAGCGGCTCCAATTGCATTACGCTGAGATATTGAATCTCTTCCGGCACATCATCTTCTTCGAAAGAGGAAAAAGTTGCAAAGTTATCCTTAGCTAAGTAAGACGCCAGAGAATATGCAGATATGCAGTAAAGCGCGTATGATTCTGCGTTAGGTATTGAAGCAACATCCTGAACCACCGCAGACATCATCGAATCATGAAGGACGACAACTCTCTTGAACTTTCCGGCGATGTCGTTGAGGAATGCCGCGAGCGGTTCGCGGAGGCTCAACGACGCCGTCCAGGCAGGCTGGAGTTGCGTGGGGAATTTGGTTGAGGAGTTTGGATCTGGAAGAGGAGATGCGAAAAGCGGAGTAAGAAGGTCGTGGAAGTGGATTTGAGCGACGTTCAAGCCGTTGATGCGAGCTCGGGCTTGGCGGTTGTGGATGGCGGCGGCGGCGTAGTGGACGGGGAGGCCGTAGGAGGAGAGGAGTGCGGAGATTTGCAGTAGCTGATTGAGGTGGCCTTGGCCGGGAAATGGAACTGTGATCACTGCAACTTGTTGTTCCATGGAGTTAAAGTGTTTGATGATTTGTCTCTGAAATTTGTGTCTTAAAGTGAAGGATTAGATAGGGGGAGATGATTGATTATTTATTTGTTTTAATCTGAGTTGAATGAGTGCGCATCAAGTTCAGTTGACTGAGTTGCGGGAATCCAAATCCGAATTGGACATGCCGACCTTCAAATCAATTAATTAAACAAAGGTTACATTGAGATGGCTTAGCGTGATCGAAAGAAAAAAAAAAAGGATTATAAAGTTCGATGGAGAGAGATGATAGGATTTAAACACGTTACGAACCCATTGTATTGATTAGGTAGTTTGGCAGATGAAAAGGATTGAATTTATCTTCTTCACCAAAACAGACATACCATCATGAAGCAAAAATGATATGCACCAATAGTGAAACAACTAATATTACCAATTTTAATATAATTAAGTTTTTGTGAGGGAATAAATTAATAAATTTAATAACTTGATAATATTTTTAAATAAAATTAGGGGTTACATGTCCCTGAAATATATTGGATACAAAAATGGAAGTATCAAGTATGTATGTAAAGGTTTGTTTAGTACCGATATTTTCTAGAATATGGGCCTAAAATAATTTTGTCCGGTCCTCGACAGCGATTCTGTAGCAGATTGATGGGATCCCTTATCTTTCTATAATAATTATATATATTCAAAGATAATAGTATGAATTTCGTCACGTAGTTAATGTTTTTTGTTAAATATGATAAGATGCATTTATGTACCAAAAAGAAAAAGTTTCTTTTCTTATGACAACAATACTCACTCGCCTTTCTTAAAGTTCGAATACTATAAAAGCTAGATCATCATCATAACTCAACACATGTTGCTTTGTCTTCTGAATCACGGCGGGATTCTCTATTGCATTTTAGTATCTTATTAATACATGTTACATTAATGACGATATTTTTAATTCAAAAAATTCATTAATTATAATAATGAACTGAAATGATAAAAATACACGTGTCACCATTTCATTGATGAGAATCAAAAGTAGAATAAATGATCTTAGTGTTCGAATCCCACCCTATAGATCTAGCTCATTTACCTCTTTTGTAGAGTATTACATGAACGAGTTCTAAAATTTAACACTTATCTTACATGCGAGATTTTATTCATAATGAGATGAGATTCTTGTAATGAGTTGTCGAGAAGTGATGAGAAACTTTTTGATAAATTTATTTTCGACCCTACCAATAAAATAGCTTTTTTTATAAAGGTAGTCCAAATAAATGATCATCTAAATTTCTCCAATTTTTTTTAAAAAAAAAAAATGCTCTTTAAATATTAGTGTTTCTCATGATGCCATAAAAAAAAAGTGTCAAAAATACAAAAACCAAATCCAATGATGAACGACACCAATATTCCACAAGTGGCGGTGGTGATGGTGCCGCTGCCGGCACAGGGCCACCTCAACCAGCTCCTCCACCTCTCCCGCATCATCTCCGCCGCCTCCATCCCCGTCCACTACGTCGGCGCCGCCACCCACATCCACCAAGCCAAGCTCCGCGTCCACGGCTGGGACCCCTCCGCCATCAACTTCCACGAGTTCCCCATCCCGTCTTTCGAGAACCCTCCGCCCAATCCCCACGCGCCGAACAAATTCCCTCTCCAGCTCCTCCCCTCCATGTCCGCTTCCACCCATCTCCGCCAACCCTTCCACTCACTTCTCACCGAACTCACCGCGAAATTCACGAGAGTCGTCGTCATTTTCGATATCTTAATGTCTTATGTCGTCCAAGACGTCGATTCGATCCCAAACGCAGAAGCCTACTGTTTCCGATGCTCGTCCGCCTTCACCGTCCACGCGTTCCACTGGGACGCCGCCGGCCGGCCCGATCTGCTGCCGGAGGCGGCAGCTATGATGAATAAAATCCCATCTCTTGATGAGTTAATCCCACCGGAATTCTCCGAATTCTCGAAGCTACAACGCGGCTGCAAGAAAGTCTTCTCTGCAGATATATACAACTCCAGCAGAGCAATCGAGGGTTTATTCATCGATTTAATGGAGAAAGGGAAAACAACTGGGGTTGATAAGATCTGGGCTTTAGGCCCTTTAAATCCCATTTCATTAAATTGCAAAAGGGACTCAACAATCCGACATAAATGTCTAGAATGGCTCGACGATCAAGAACCCAATTCGGTAATCTTCGTCTCGTTTGGAACAACGACTTCGTTACCAAATGAGCAAATTCAAGAACTAGCAAATGGGTTAGAGAGGAGTGATCAAAAGTTCATATGGGTAGTACGTGAAGCAGATAAAGGCGATATATTCACCGACGGAGTTGAGACATCGGAGCTGCCGGAAGGGTTCGAGGAGAGGGTTAGAGAGAGAGGGATCGTACTGAGAGATTGGGCGCCGCAGTTGGAGATTCTCGGACATGAATCGACGGGTGGATTCATGAGCCACTGTGGGTGGAATTCGTGCATGGAAAGTATCTCGCACGGCGTGCCCATGGCGGCGTGGCCGATGCATTCAGACCAGCCGACGAACGCGTTTTTGGCGGCGGAGGTGTTGGGGATTGGCGTGAGAGTGGTGGAGTGGGTGTACCGGAATGAGGTGGTGAGGGCGGAGAGGGTGGAGGGTGCGGTGAGGAAGGTGATGGCGTCGGAGGAAGGAGATGAGATGAGGAGAAGGGCGGAGGAGTTGGGATCGGCGGTGGGTGAAGGTAGCATTGAGTTTGATTCTTTCGTAGCGCACATCACAAGGTAGATGACTACGTGGTCCATATCTAAACTATAAGTTTCGTAACCGAGTAGTTGATATCATGCATGGTCCTGCGATTGAACGATCATGATTATAAAGATGTGTTTGTAAATGCATAATTGTTTGAAAATTATTGTTTTTGGGTAAAAGGAGGTCTTTGAATTAAAACTAAAAAGTAGATGTTTTTTGTATTCGGAAAAATTGTGATGTTTTAAGCACCCAAGAATTTCTCTATTATGCTTAAAATAAACTATTTAATTAAATAATTTAGTTGCCTAATCTTGAATAATTAATGTAGATAAGAAGTTTTACAAATACTAATTAAAACTGCTTATCGGTCAAAAAACATAAATGCGTAGAATAAGTTACAAACATACTCGAAAGTATTTCCAAATTATGTACTACTGTAAGGGGAATACATAAAAATAGTCGGTATGAATAAGTGTATATGAATTATAGTCGTTATTTTAAAAACAAAAGTTTTTTAGCCGCCTTCCTCTAGAATAATAATAAATATTGAAGATCAATTACCCCTCTACAAAAGTTTACTTTTTCTGATATAAAGCAATTATATTTTATTTTGTTCATTAATTTCTACACAAATGTCTCTTAATCGTCAACTACATTACAATCGCCTTTTTGTAAAACTCTCATTTTGAAGGACAATATTCGTTTTTAAAAAAAAAAAATTCATTTGTGTACAAAATCCAAGAAATTTGTGAAAAAAACTCAAGAACCCAGAATAGAAATCTTGTGAGTTAAAGCATACCGAAGGCATGGATCTCGTAAGTTACCGTATTTCATATTAGATTGAAGAATTTCATATCTCATGCAGTTTTCTTCGAAAAATATTTGTTAGTAGCTTTTTTTAATTATGATAGGATTAGTAGATTTAATATGTTATCTATATTGTACTCCCTCCGTCCCACTCCATTAATCTTATTTTCTTTTTTTGGTTATTCCACTTCATTGGTCTTATTTCCTTTTTTAACTTAAATTCTCCTCTAACATATCTAGTGGGTCCTACAACTTTATCTAACTTCACACACAAAAAAATCACTTTCTTAATCTATGTGCCGAAAATAAATAAGACCAATGGAGTGGGACGGGGGGAGTATTCACTTACATATTATATATCATTGTATACATTTATATGTATGTATATGTATATGTTGTTTATATGGAATTATCTGTTGTTTATAACTAAGTGATTGAGGATTATATACTCGTCATCGCAAGCTAGGCGACGACAATTATAGTTTATATTCGCCATAGCCTACTTAGGCGATGACGATTATAATTTATACTCGTCATAGCCTATAGTTTATAATCACTACCGTCTTACCATAATTACCCCTCTATGGCGATGTTAATTGATGATGATGGTTATTATGTTATAAAATCTTTACTGCATAGTTAATCGTCATCATCTACTAGACTAATCGAATTTATCGTATTACATATTAGATGGAAACACATTATTCTTCAACATGGTAGTTATTAGCATAGATCTGAGTATAAAGGTGGTAACGAATTGCGATTTTTTCCGTCAACAAATTTGAATATCCATCAACTGCTACAAGATATTCACCTCAACCTGAAGACCAATTCCTCCAATACATGCTACCATTTGTTTTATCATTCAAATACTTCTAATGGTAGAAGAATTAAGGTCCCTTTAAATTGTTACAAGGATTTGATTCGAATGCTTTTGGAGATTATAAGTGATCCAATTTTGTATACTACTAGGAAAAATATCAGAAAGAGAAACAATCATCCTAGCAATGAATCAGGTCCGAGCTCAACCAACTTAGATGATAATGATCAGCCAGAAGACGAGGATGAGGAGGTTTCTTCGGATGATGAGGAGGAGGATGGGATTTTATAAATCATGAGCTGAATGAGTCAATCTTGACCGAAGATGAGTCAGTTTCTTGCCGGTAATAGATGACCGCTTGGCTGTAAATGGTAGTAATAGATGATGTTGTGTAGTAGATATCTTGGCGGTTGCTTGGGGTAGTAGATCGCTTGGTTGTAATATTTCGCTTGGTGGTAGTAGATGATCACTTGATGGTAATATGTCACTTGGTGGTAATAGATGATCGTCAAGTGATTCTTCGTAATAAGATATTAATACTCGATCAGTTACTATCTATTATTATAAATATTTATAAATTAATCTATATACTAAATACAAATAAGTTGAATCCTAATATGTTCAATATCAATCTATTATAAATGTATTAATAAATAAAAATTTATCTCAAATTCTCTCTCTATTAGAACATTCAATAACATCAAGTAAATAAGTAACTTAACTAATATAGTTGAAAACAAGTCTTGATATGTAGACGATTATCATAGAAGCATATATGTTTAAATCGTCATCTAATAAGTATATGTTACACTTCATCTTATTAATATGTCATTTTTATTAAAAATATTGTATACAATTAGTGAGACAAAATTAAAGTTTAGGGGCCTAAGGGTTTAAACCCTCTTTTAGGGTTTGAGGGGTTGGGGTTTAAACCCTGAGGGTTTGAGAGGGTTTGGGGGTTCCGAGTTTAGGGTGTCGCCTAGCGATTAACTACTAAGCTTACCCTCTTTTAGGGTTTGAGGGTGGGTTTGGGGTTTAAAGGCTGAGGGTTTGAGAGGGTTTGGGGGTTCAAGGTTTAGGGTGTCGCTTAGTGATAAACTATTGATGTCAACCGATTACAAGCACGATGATTATTATCTATTAGTGACATGTGATTTTATGGATTATCTATAAAAATATTGGTGATTAGGCAATAGATTATTGGGTATCGCTAGGCAATTAATAGCTTCCGCCGAGCGATTACTTTTAGCTCACATATAGCTGAACGTACTAATATAAAACCATATCCTTGCGAAAACAAATACCTTAAACCCGACGAACTTCTTGTACACCTTAATAAAATTCAATCACAATATATGCCCGTGGTAGAACATACTAAAAATCCTTAAACTGACGAACTTCTTGTACACCTTAAACTTGGCTTGACTTCTATTGGAGGGTGTATGAAGCCACCATCCGGAATGTGATGATTGGGGGAGCATGGATCAAAGCCTGATACGGCAAAGTGTAGTCCTCAGTAACTAATGCAACCTCTTTTGCCGAGAAACGAGTACTTTTTTGAATCAACACGAAATCAAATCTCGTGCTCACGAGCACCAAGAACAACCACGAATTGAAGAATGATCGAGAAAAATAGTAGTAATCAAACACGAATAATCACCACAATACTAAAGAGAGACTAATGTTCATATTCCAATCACATTCCCGATTTTAAAATTCAAAAGAGTATTACCAAATTCTTGATTTACCCAGCATATTCCATCAATATTCCCAGTTACATTAATTCCTAATAATCAAATCATAACCCAGTATTACGATGTAACGCCCCGACCCCCACGAAGGATCACAGAGGTCGAGTCGCTACGGAAGAACAATTTAAAATACATTTTCATACACTTAATCGAGATGTTGGAAAGTCTTTCATTTTAAAAGCAACTTGTTATTAGATATAATTCACTCGCGAAAGATCGGTTTGGTTTGAAGCATTTAACATAAATACGGAAGCGTCATCGTGTCTTAAGTAAAACTAAAGCATAATTATCTTTTAAAAGTATTTCAAAAATTTCGAGAGGATAGTTTCGAGCGTGACAAAAGCAGGATTAAACCATTTTTCCGAAATTACAAAAGATCATACCATCAACCCATCCTCAGCCCGTCTCCGTCGTCCCTGCTGCTCAACCTGAAAACATTTTTAAAATAATTTGGGGGGCTGAGTACTAATGTACCCAATGGGTAAAGCGAGTTTGAAACACGTTTAAAAACAGTTTATCCATGCATGAGGTATGACTTGGAGGGTTTTAAAAAGGAAACTGCTCCAAGCATACAAAACATATTGGGTGCGCACATCTGTGTCACATTTCCTGTTACTTCTACCATAACATTCATAAATTGGGCCTTGGCCCCCGAGTCGAAACCCGAGGGGTCCCTCATAACTTGGGCCTTGGCCCCCGAGTTCGAGACTCGAGGGGTCCCTCAACATGTTAGCATCCGGTACACAAGGGGATCAATCATTGTGCTACTAACATCATACATGTACGTACTTTCTTGATAACCCTCATCTAGCGTGTTAGGCCAGATGAGAGCCTCGATCGATCTATCACGTAGAAGCATTAAACAGGTAAATGCACAAAAACTTTCATGGATAAACATAGTTCATAGAGCTCAATAACTCAAAGATAATTTTAGGAAAATATTACCCACCTTGCGTTTTATCGATTCGAAAGATGCGAGGTACGTCTCCGAGGTTAAGGTTCTTCCACGCGGGGTCCTACAACAATAACCTACTTTAAGTAACAGTGTTCGCATCTAACGTAAATGTACAATTCGTGGCTCACAGGCGATACCTAGTCGGCATTAGCTAGACTAGGTCATGGTTTTATTCCGTCAAATTTGTGCAAAAAGGCCCCGTTTTCAGGAATTCGACAGATCACGTCATCGCACCATAAATTCCAATATTTTACATAAATTATCCTTTATGAGTCTAGTTTATTTAGAAATTGGTCTCGTGACAAAATAACAAGCCGAATAGGAGTTATTATCTAAATATCGCTCGCTGCTCAAACTGGGGCAGTTTCTGCCTTGCTATAGTCTAGCTAACAAATATGGGGTCAAACGTACTCCAAAAATTATGAGATTCAACAAAAGTTTAGGGAACATGCATGCCGATATCATATCAAAATTTCACTCAAGCTTGTTGAGCGACAGATTCAGAGAAGACAGAGAACTGATCACAAAATTTCCTAGTATCGAAAACATGTTTCCGATCGACAACTGAGAGTCCATAATAAACTGATCTTGCATGCACTGGTTTAAAATATAAAAAAATATTTTCAAAAGGATATACGTGTAGAGAACATTTAGAAAAATGAATCAAGTTAAAATCATTTTCGTGGAGTGAGATATAATTATTTTACTAAGATCTATCACGAAGGTATACTATCTCGACAGCATAAAGGTGAAAATCCGTTAAAAATATAAATATTCGTCCAAAAATTACAAATATTTGTAGATATCCTAAGGACATCCTAAAGTTTATCCTTATAATTTTTCTGAAATTTTTCAATTACCGAAAGACCGATCAATTTGCTTTGGAAGTCTCGGCAGAATAGGGGAAATGGCTGGGCAGATTTCTGTGCTCAACATCTTAAACATTTCCTGATGTTTCACTGCTAGATCTACACATGCACTACCGTTTTCTTTCCATCTCATCTAACTATTACTAACAAGAATATGTTTTTCCTAACGCCCATCGATCTAACATGCAACCATAATTTTAGCAACCTATTTTCACAGCAAGATGTTGCCACAAAACGAATGCCGACGCATGCAAATACAAAACTTCCAGATTAAAGTCTAACCATACGTGCGTCAAGGGAAAGAGATTACACTATCCTAGTTTCTTACCCCGATTGTCTACGCTCGAAGAGGATGGCACAACTCGTCGGCTAGATGCCGGAGGTCGCTAAGCTTCTCTTCTCCCCTGGAGATGCAGATTCTTGCTCCGACGGAAACCCAAGATCCTATTGAAGTACGAATAAGAAGTGGAGGACGGGGTGTGAGAAGTGTTCATCCGAAACCGGTAGAGTCTCGAGACGAACAGCGAAATGGATGATCGAGTTAGAAATTAACAAGAAGAGCTTTCTTATCGTAAGCCTCTCGAAGGTTTTGTTTGATAGCAATCTGACTAAGAGTTCTAAGGGCTAAGGAATCAATGTGGGTATGCTGGTATCGTAGATTGAAATGGCTGTTGATTCATATAGATGGGACGAGTTTGCATGCATTCGAGATGATCCTGTCGTCGATGGTTACGTGGCTGCGCCACCTGCTCCAAGTGGCGGGATTTCTCTCCTCAAGAAAGAGAATGATGTTCTCACCGTCACCTTCACGTGCTCCTGCAGCGGCTGATTTTCAAGGGTAGGAGAGGCTATCATTATTCCCACTCTCCATTCACGGTGGTAGCCAGCACAAGGAGGTGATAACTTGGTTTGCATGTGGAGAGTTTCAAAAGAGAGAGTGGGTATTAATGGGGGTTGCATCTCTATGTGGCTTTGCATGTGTTCCAAGTGTGACCTAACAGATACAAGTGGAGAGCTCATTCCCTAGTTTGACCTTTGCTCTCGTGCATGTTACCAAGGAGGATCACCAACTCCCTTTTTATTACATATAAAATTCCTTAAGTAGGGTTTGATAATAATTTAGGAGTTAAAAGCTTGTTGTTCTCTCTCTAGTGATGATAAGTGTAGGGAGTCCTTAAGGTGGTATTAGAATATTTAAAAATCTCGATTCGTATGATGGTGAAATTGAGATGTTAGAATTTTCGTAAAAATTCTTTAAGCTACTACGGGACACGTATCATACTAATATTTTAGTAGTAATATTACTAATATATATATATATATAATAAAACAAAATATTATGAAACGTTCTCGAATAGACAGTACGAAAAATACGGGTTATTACATACGAGGTAGAAAAATGGAATTTTGTTAGTGGTTTGACGCAATTACCTGATAAGAAGGATCCATAATTGATTTATGTTACTTTACCACTTCACCCGAGTAAGGTCCTAGGCTATTCAGAGAGCGATGATGAGGTGTTAGCGAGGAGGTGTTGGGCGGCGATGTTAGGGGTTAGGCGATTTGTAATTTTGGGGGAATTAAGAGTATCTATTAATCCTTTCTCAAATATATCCCTTAAGAAAATTATAACAACAACGATTCTTGTTTCTCTTTAAACATTGCTTTTGTAATAATTTTTAAAGATATTCATTAAGTTTTCGAAAGTTTATCTCTAAAGACATTCAAGATAAATTTTGTTTAAATTAATGGATATATAAATAATTTTTTTGAAATAATAATCTAATAAATCAAGATTTGATAAATTTTAAAAAACTTTATGTTAATTCTAATTTTTGAAAAGACAATATTATAGTTTAAATATTTTCTAAATAATATAAAAGATAGGGTTGACAATGGCGATTTCATTTTATTTTCTGTCGATGGCGATTAGGGCTTGGCGAAGGCGATTTGATTTTATTGTTTAGGCGATAACGATTTGGGATTAGGGCTCGGCGATGTCTAGGTGAAAACTTTTTTACACCTTGGTCTGACATTGTGGACCCAACTTAAATAAAAAAAAATGAAAACTTTTCAGAAGTGGCTAAAATTCTATCTTTTTTATGCTACCAACTAAATACATATCTAGTTATCCATATCTGCTATAAAAAGAGTTGCCCTTGATTTAATTTATATCAATCAAGAAAAAAGAAATGCGTGGTACAAAATATCTATAAATTTTGATTTCTTGTTAATTAAATCTTTATTATTTAACAAAATCTTTCAATCATAATTTATCATGGTGAGGAGTGATTGTAGGAGTAATGAAAATAAATCGCACTCTTACTTAGGGCAAAGCACAAAAACCCTAACTCAATAAAATCTATGAATTTGAAATTTAACGAAACAACTTAGGTAGTGTATTAAATCATCCATAATTAAGAGGACGAAAACGCCATTTTTTTTGGCAACAAATAGATTATGCTTCTTTTCATCTATTAGAGATCACAACAATTTGTTTGAGCCGGATGTACCATACATCCGACTCATTTTAAGATCCAATTTGAAGCTCATTTACCAACTTGACCCGGATCCGCTTGCTGATGTCATTATTCCAATTTTTTTTAAAAAAATAATTTTCGTTTTTTTTCAATTGTTATAAGGATGAGCATGTCATTGTTGTGAATAAAAGTGTCATTTATTGAGTATCATTTGATTCAAAATAAAAGTGTTATTTTCGTTTTGAACACTTCCTACCATCACTTACGGAAGTACCATTTATAGAGTATCATTTGATTCGAACAAAAGTGTCATTTGTGTTGAATAAAAGTGTAATTTGTAAAGTATCATTTGTTTTCTTACAAAAGGTGTCATTTGTTTTTGAAGAAAAATGTCATTTATAGAGTATGATTTGTTTCAAACATCAGTGTCATTTGCTTTGAACAAAAGTGCCATTGCATTGGAGGAGAGTGTCAAATTCTTATAGAGTGTCATTTTTAATGAATAAATGTGTCAATTACAACTAGTAAATGTGTTATTTATCTACAATGTCAATTGTAATAAACAAAAACGTCAATACTCATATGAGAGTGTCACATTCTCATAGAGTGTCATTTATAATGAATAAATGTATCGATTGCAACGAAGAAACGTGTTATTTATCTAAAAGTGTCAATCGTAATGAACAAAAATGTCAATTGTCTCGGAAGAGAGTGGCACATTCTGATAAGATGTCATTTGCAATGAATAAATGTGTCAATTGCAACGAACAAATATGTGATTTATCTCAGAGTGTCAATTATTGTGAATAAAAGGTCATTTTTTGGACGCATGGATATAAAAACAAACCAATTAAGAGAAGTTGCAATCTACTTGTACAAAATTCATTGAAAATATGTGAAAGAATCTTGTAAACTAACAATAAATTTGCTTGTTGAACCACTTCATAACGGACAAACACAATTCTACCAAGGAATCTTGTAAACTAATAACGAATCTGTTAATTCTACCACCACCATCATGCATAAGCAATATTCACCTAAATTTCAACAACGATTTTGACTCAAATTGACCAAATTAACTTCAATTCAGTACACACACTCTGTTTGGTGAAGCACTACCCCCGCGTCGATGTCTCATACATCCTGTTGGGTTATGAGTCAGTAGATGGTACTCAGCTGTCTAGTGGTTAAAACAATATTGGGGGAAATCATAGTAGTACTATGGAATTGAAGAACCCAAAACCCAACGATATCGGTCGTGCGGTGTGTCTATAGGGATTAGATGATGTATAGGTTAGACTTGTTTATTTTGATTATCTTTTGTCTAAGTCATGTACGGGGTAAACTGTTGGACCGATCTTCGACGAAGTTACTTTCCGAACCCCACGTCATCTTTGTAAGAGCTTGCGCTCTTCGGCCGCCAATGATCTTCACCTCGAGGAGACGACCCATCAACCGATAAGCCATCGCCAGAAGAACATATGCAAAGCTCGGTACCTTCGCAGCCGCCACGGACCTACTCGGTAAATGTATTCCTTGTCGCCCGACTCGGTCGAAGAAGACAGAGACTTATCTAGTCTATCGTGTCCGACGTAAAAACGACCCGATCGCACAAGTCTTTTCGAAGTTCGGCGTAAGATCTTACGAGGTTGTTTGAATAGTCAACTTTGACTCGACACATTCTCACCAACCACAAACATCGACCAATGAGAAGCCGACAGCGCCATATCCCGCTCTATACGAGAAAAGCTGCTCTCATGTACAGTAATTAACTGCCCTGCTGCAACAAATTCGAAATTATGGTCATTTTCTTTGGAAGCTTGTGACACGTGGCATCGTCGTCTCCAACGGACATATGCCATAGCTCACAACTATAAATAGAGAAGAAATTCGAAGCTCCACGCACGGAATAAAAAAAAAAGGGAAAAACGCTCAAGCTTTGAACACTCTAGTAAACTCAAAGATTATCCAGAGAAGAACTTGCTTTCTTAGAATATTCTTAGTTCTTCACTCTAGAGTATTTAGATCCCTCTCTTCTCTAGACTAAGCTCATTGCCATATTTATAGCTTAGATTCGAAGGAGTTCACTTTCTGTGAATTGTTCTTATTGTAAGAACTCCTTCTTAGTTGGAGATTATTCCATCCCTTTCGAACTTCGGTTTGAATTGTAACGTCGCTAAGGACTATAACTTAGAAGGATCTGTCCAGTGCACATATACCTGCTGAGGCTTGCTCAGTATAATCAACAAGTTATCCTGCCATTGTCAGGACCGTGGACGTAGGATCTTGCGTATCCGAACCACGTTAAATCGCTTGTGTTCTTTACTGTTTTATTGCATATCATAACTGTTCAAAATCATATGTTTGCATAAAACGTGTTTCAAAAACGCACAGCCAAAAGAACTTGATTTGTGAAAAGCGTTTTTCAAAACTGAGACGAATCTCCGGGCCCCACACTTATCCGCACAACGTCTCCGACTGAGTTTCGAACGACTGACAAAAGTCAGTAGGAGAGCTCAGTAGCTGACCCACTCTGACCCAGTGATCGAAGGTTACTATTTAGCACTGTTCATCACTTGCACTAAACAGCTCAGCTGTCCTTCAGTTTGAGAAGAAGAAACTGTGATCAGATGTATTCACCCCCCCTCCCCCCTCTACACACGACTATCGTCTCCGACCAACAATTGGTATCGAGCATCGGTGTTCTTCCGATCGCCGGTTACGTACTCTTCGGTTCTCTCGAACAGATCCTTGAAAACGTTTTCACTGCACAAGCATCTCTTCTTTCATCCTTATACCCGTTCGCATAATGTTTGATATGTCAGGTATCAGGATGGTGCCGATGTTCTCAATAGAGATCTTCACGGTATGGCGCGTGAGAATGGAGGCACACCTCACATCGCTGCACGACAGCATGACGGACGTCCTGGAAACTGGACCCATCATTCCCATGATTGATAGCGTTCAGTTCGCTACTGCGGGAGGTGTAGGAGCAAAAATCGGTGCTAAGGTTCCCAAAGACAAATCAGCCTTCACGCTTGAAGAGAAAAAGCTGCACAACCTCGACCGAGGTTGCGCGAAACGCACATCGACAACGCTCGGTGAGTCTCATCTCGGGAGGGTGCGGGGTCGCAAAGCGGCAAAAGAGCTATGGGATGCTTTGGTCGCATGCGAGCCAAGGAACCCCCGCAGATCAAAGAAAACAAGCTCGAATTAGAGCTTCGAGAGTTCGAAGCCTTTGCAATGGAGCCCAATGAGACCATTAACGAGCTCGAGTATCGATTTACAAACCAAGTCAATGTCATCAAAGGTCGGGGAAGGTGTTCACCAACAAAGAGATGAACACAAAGATCTTGAGAGCGCTACCTAGACAAAAGTGGCTTCCATTTGCTACTTATTTACGTCGCTCTGATCTAAATGCTCTAACTCCTGATGTTATATTTTCAGAACTAAAGACGGAGGAATTTGAGCATAGTCTACCCCAAAGGTGTTCCAGTGCTCCAGCTGACACACAGATCAATCATGCTTTTAAAGCAACTGTCAGCAAAACTGGATCCAAACCGATTTCCTCAAGCAAGGCAGTGGCCACTATCGAAGAAAAATCTTGTGAGACTTCAGGCACTGACCAGCTGGTTGTGATGGCTCTCAAATATCAGAGAGAAAATGAGAGAGTCGAAAGTCGAGGAAATACAAAAGAGTTTCTCCCTCGGGTAAGAAAGATTATCGAAAAGGGAAGAATCTAATCCTTCTATCGAATGCGGGAACACGAGCTGCTGCCGAGTCCATCCAAAGCTTCAGCTGGAAAAAGCAGCAGAACATCCACCGTTATAAGCGTAAGAAGGAGGGACACTATCAGTACGACTGTCCCGAATTCTCAGCTGCTCAACGAGCAGAACGGCAGGCCAGAAGAGAAAAATTTGCCCAAAGAAGGCAGGCCGCCGGAGAGATATCCGACAACTCACGTGAGGAGGATACATTTATGTATTCCTCGAGGACGAAGCTACATTTGTAGCGGTTGAGGTCGGAGAAACGGTTCTCGAAGGAACAATGAATACTTGTCCGATGGCCGGAGAAGAGACCGAGGTAAACTCCAAACTTAATATAACCTCTTCTTCACACAAAGACACACGATACGTGCTCGGTCACGCGATGATCCTCTCGGATGTGGTACAAGCATACGACGATCTGCTAGAGGAACAGATTCAGCGAGCAGAGAGTTCGGGCGAACGATCCGGAACTGGAGATGGTAAAGGCTGAAAATCGAGAGACTTTCTTCGATTGTCGGGTCTCTGCCGAGTCGAGAATCTAGTTGCGAGACTCAAGGAAGAGATCGAATCTCTTATGACTAAGTCTCAGCTTCAAGAGACTCAGATCTCGGTTCTGACTAAGGACAATTCTGAGAAAGAGACTGAAATAGCCCGGCTCGGTCAGAAGCTCTTAGACGTACGAAAGATTATGGCTCACTCGGGAGGAGTGATGAGGTCCGGCGAGGGCCGATGGTCGAACAATGCACTTGGAGCTAAGGAGAAGCTAGAAAGTATGCTCAGAGCACAACGACCAACTGTCATTAAAGAAGGACTTGGCTACACCCACGAAGCTTCTACCTCGAAAATCTCAGAAGCGCTGGCTGATAGGTTTGTCAGAGGAAAGGTGCAAGCTGCTGACACCACACCTCAGGCGAAGAACAAACAGAAAATGATTGCACCTCAGCCGAGCAACAACAAGCAGCTGACAAAAGGTTCCAGCCCCAGGACACCGCGATCAAATTCAAGGGGACCCAAGAAGGTCAGATGGGCAGAACAGTACCATGAGCCATTGTACGAGCACCCGGCTCAGTACGGCTCGTACTATTATGAGCCCAGGGTCAGGAGAAGCGCAAAGACTCAGAAGAAGAAAGCTCCTGAACCCAAAATCATCAGAGAAAGTCAGTATCTCCGAGTCCTGTGGAGAAGAAAACTGACAAGGTTCAAAAGAAGAAGTCTCAGACTTCTAAGGTTTCGAGGCAGATTTGGGTTCCGAAATCACCCACTAACATGTAAGGACCCAATTGAACCAAAGGGTACCTAAAAATGCTTGTTTTGCGGGTGCATAAGGACCCATGGATAGTGGACGGCGGTACGCTCAAGACACATGACGTACCGGAGGAGCCTGCCGACCAACTATATACAAGAAGATGGTCCCAGAATTGAGTTTGGTGACAACTCTAAAGGCTACACAAGGGGATATGAAACGTTGAATATTGGGACTGCTTCAGTTCCAAGAGTAACATATGTTGAAGGACTTCAACATAATCTCCTTTCTGTCAGTCAATTCTGTGATAATCTTAACGAGTAATCTTTGACGCTAGTTTTACGTGATATTGTTGATAAATCTACAAGGAAAATAGTGTTATCAGGTTCGCGGAAGAAAAACATATACGTTGCTAAGCGGAATACTTGCAGAACACGAGGCTTGCTTGCTCGCACAGACGAAATCCAGTGACAAGTCAGGATGGCTATGGCATAAGAGACTCAGCCACCTGAACTTCAAGACTATGAACAAGCTAGCCAAGAACTCTAAAGTCAAGGGACTACCCAACGAATCGTTCATCAAAGACAGAAATTGTGAAGCATGCTTGAAGGGAAAGCAGACAAAGAAAAGCAATCCACCTATTCCTTCGCCTTCCACTGATGGAATCCTTCAGCTGCTGCACATGGATTTATTCGGGCCAGTTTCTCCAGTGACTATACGAGGTAAGAAGTATGCCCTTGTCGTTATAGACGACTACTCGAGATATACATGGGTAATCTTCATCGCCAACAAATCTGATGTCATGACTGAGTTGCCTAAACTACTGAAAAAGCTCAGTGTGGAAAGGGACATCAAGATACAAAGAATTCGCTCAGACAGAGGAACAAAATTTCTCAACTCAGTAGTTAAAGAGTACTGCGAGAAAGAGGGAATTCAGCACGAGACATCAACTGCTCGTACTCCTCAACAGAACGGACTTGCTGAACGCAAAAACAGAACACTCAAAGAAGCAGCAAGGACGCTCCTAGCAGACTCTGGGCTACCCTCTAAGTTCTGGGCAGATGCTACTGACACAGCCTGCTACACTCAGAATCGCTCACTGCTTACACAGCAACACATGAAGACACCATACGAATTGTGGAAAGGGAGAATTCCTTCTATTTCTCATTTTCATATTTTTGGTTGTTCGTGCTTTATCCACAATAACGGGAAAGATCGGTTGAAGGTCTTTGATAGCAAATCTGATCAAGGGATATTCTTAGGATATTCCCGGGTCAGTAAAGCCTTCAGAGTCTTTAACTATCGGACTCTTTGCGTGGAGGAAAGCCCTCATATTGTTTTTGATGAGTTTGTTACTGAGAATAGGAAAACTACAGAGACAAATACTGATGATGTCAGCAGCAAGCTATAGGATCTCGGACTGACTGATAAAACTGAAAAGATTCAGCATTGTTGGGATGATGAGTCAGATGATGAAGAAACTCAGACTCAACCAACGGGCGACGTAGGCGACCCGGTTGATTCTACCGAACGGAATCAACAACGGTAACAACGGTCGATGAGGAAGCCCAGTGGTAATCGAGACCTCTGCCGAGAATATAAACTCGGGGGGAACGATTAATGTTCCCGAGCTAAATGCCCCCGAACACCGGAAACTCGGTAGATCCTAACCTTCTTACCGAACTGCTGCAATCTCGGAACGCACTACTTCGAAATGCCTAACACTCCCTACGATTCTCGAAGTAGTATCAGAAGAAGAAGCCAGACTCAGACGTTCATGGCTTGACGCCCACTCTTCAGATCTCATAATAGGAGATCCATCAGCAACGATAAGAAAAAGATCGAGATTAAATCAAGGAGAAAGCTCACTTTATTCTTGTTTCTTGTCTTCAGAAGAACCTCAGTCGATAGAGGACGCACTTAACGATGCTGACTGGATCATCGCCATGCAAGAAGAGCTGAACCAGTTCGTCAGAAACGAAGTTTGGGAGCTTGTTGACAGACCTAGACATCAGCATGTGATCGGTACTAAGTAGGTCTTCAAAAACAAGCGTGATGAAAACAACGTCATCGTTAGAAACAAAGCTCGACTAGTTGCCAAGGGATACAGTCAAGCAGAAGGAATCGGCTTTGATGAAACTTTCGCTCCAGTCGCAAGATTGGAAGCTATTCGTCTTTTCCTAGCCTACGCAACGCGTCAAGGATTCAAAGTATATCAGATGGATGTAAAGTCAGCTTTTCTGAATAGCGTACTGAAGGAAGAAGTCTACGTGGAACAACTGCCCGGCTTTCAGCATGGACATCAGGTGTACAGACTTCAGAAAGCTCTGTATGGGTTAAAACAAGCACCCAGGGCTTGGTACGATACCCTATCAGACTTTCTACTTCAGAAAGGTTTTCACAAGGGGACAGTAGATCGCACCATATTCAGCATAAAGTCAGGAGATGACATCCTACTGGTGCAAATCTACGTGGACGACATCATTTTCGGCTGCAGAAACGAGACCATATGCCAGCAGTTCGAGAAGAAGATGAAGGAGAAGTTCGAGATGTCCATGATGGGAGAGATGAATTATTTCCTTGGATTTCAAGTGAAGCAATCACCTGAAGGAATCTTCATCAATCAAGCTAAATACACTCGAGATCTTCTCAAAAGATTCGGCTGCGATTCGAGCAAGCCAGTCAAGATCCCCATGAACACAAATTTTAAAATCGATCTAGACAAAGTGGGAGCTTCTGTTAACTCTACTGATTATAGAACTATTATTGGTTCTTTATTATATTTAACGACTAGCCGACTCGACATAACTTATGATGTAGGTGTATGTGCAAGATTTCAAGCGGATCCCAAGCGAAGTCATCTAGACTCAAGAAAGAAGATTCTGCGATATCTAAGAGGAACACCCGACGCCGGGTTATGGTATCCTGGCGATGATAATCTTATACCGACGGAGTTATTCCGATGCCGATTATGCGGGATGCGGGAATAGATCGAAAGTCGACTTCCGGAACATGTCAGTTCCTAGGCAGCAAGCTGATATCATGGTTTTCAAAGAAACAACACTCAGTAGCAACGTCCACTACTGAAGCTGAGTATATGGCTGCTGGAAGTTGATGTGCCCAGATCCTTTGGCTTCGACAACAACTGAGAGATTATGGTATCATTCAGAATGCAGTGCCCATCTACTGTGACTCCACAAGTGCTATTGCAATAACTCAGAATCCAGTTCTACATACGAGATGCAAGCACGTGGATATCCGACACCACTTCATCAGAGACCATGTCGAGAAGAAGGATATTAGAATGGAGAAAGTCCATACTTACAAGCAAAGGGCAAACATACTGACCAAACCACTAGCTGAACAGATTCAGAGAACTATCAGTTGAGCTAGGTCTACTGGATCCTACTGAGTCACGTTAGTAGAGGACAACTACTGATAACTGCAATTGGCAACAATTGGTATCAGATGGAAGGAACCAGTATGACAGGTCAGATGATCAGTACAGTGATTCAGTTGGGAGAATCATACTGTACACAGCAAGGGGGAACGTGGTCTTCAGCACGTCAACCATCCTCCTAAGTCTTAACGGTAAAGTTCAGTTGAAGAGGTTTGCGTAGTATTGAATACTTAACGTTTTTGTTGACATGCTTGCATTTATTATATCAGTCGCTCGCATTCAGTAGTTAAGAAGAATTTATTTCCCGCCATCAATTTCTTTAAGGAATGGTCAGTAGATACCGTTCTCATTCGAATTGATTTGGTAATTAATGCTGCCTGCAGCGCATTTAATGCATGTCTTCTCACTTACCCTTATTACGCATCATCCTATGTGGGTCTATAGTAGAGGCGGCTTTGTAATCATTCAGTTTACAACATTTAATCTCGCCGCAAAATAACATTGAAAGATTAAATCTCGACCGTTCGATCTAAACAGTTATTAAACTTGATCTTACAAAACCTTTCAATTTCTCTACTCGACTCATTTTCCGTCATTTCCAACTTTAGAGCTCTTTCTGCAAATCAGTATTTTCTTCAAATCTCTAAACCAATCTGATTTCTAGCATCCACAAGCTCTAAACTACTTGGTAATGTATTAAATTCTGCTTAAAACTCTACTGACTTACTCTATTTTCAAGTGCTAACAAGTTGTTTTGCAGATTTTAATGGCGAATGTTCATAAACCCTCTGATATGAACGAGATCATACTCTCACGGATTCAGTTCGAACCCACCATGGCGCTTCGCCAAGTGGATCTTCCATACCTTGAGCCTGTCTTCGAGGCGCTTGAACAATCTGGACTTGAATGGCTCGTATCCAAGCAGCCTATGGCTTATCTGCCGAGGCAAGTTGCGGAAGTATACCTCAACTGGAGGACTCTCGCGTCCGGAGGAGAAGAATCTTCCTTCTCGTATATGAAGGAGGTTATCCCAAACACGTGGGATGTGAGTCAGCGCGTCTTCAACATCCGAGATGCATTGGGACTGGCGTTTGATCTCCCAGACATTGGTGTTTCTCCTATTGGCTACAAGGAGAAGGATATGAACACGTATGTTCAGAAGTTCTGTGGGAGGCAGGACATCAGTTTCAAAACTGCTCTACCAAAGAAACTGCTGCTACCTCAGTACAGGGGGCTCGCCTACATTGTGTCACATATTCTGACGAGCTCCGCAGATCTTATGATCAGCTGTCTAAGCCACGTATTCAGCGATGATGGCTATAGACGACGGAGTCCAAGTGAACTCGGACGGATTATTACGTAGTCGAGCCGAGCTCGGGCGCAAAAGTTCACCACCTTACCCACTGGTGAGCGGAAGATGATTAGCGTTGGGAAGCTACTGTATGGGACCAAGATGTCCATACTGATCGAGCAATCAGTAGCGAGGAATTCTTCGTTTGCCGACGCCAAATTCTTCGACAGCAAGCTAATAAAATTCAAAACTAAAGCAGCTGCCGAGAAGTCTGGTTGGACGAGGGCCGCCTGATCGAAGAGAGAAAGATCAGCTATTGTTTTGCCCCCTCGCGCCGACCCTCCGAAAAGGAAAAGGCTGACTAAAACTGGACCTGCTGAGGTGCCAGTAGCACAAGCTAAACCAGCCTCTCCTCCTCCTACTGAAGAACACATTCTTGACTCCGACACAGGAATGGAGGGAGCCACACTTAAGGATAAAGTACAAGTGATCAGCTTCGAGGAGACTCAGTCGGACGTCAGGATTCCGACTTAAGAGACTTCCTCTGAGTGGACGACCATCCACTCTACTCGCCTCCAAGCCACATGTGAAGTCCACTCACAGATCCCTGAGATATCTGATCATTCAGATCTGGTGGAAATAGCCATAAGGGCTAGAGTTCGAGATCTTTGCTTGAGGTCCCCGAGTTGGGACATACTCGAAGAGATCATAAGGACTCGAGACAACTCTTTCATTACTTGCTTGAAGAGCAAGAGTTGCGATCGGCAATTGGGTTCGGGGAACCAGCGATGCGGCAACATTCGAAGATTTGAGGGCGGCAATGCTCTACTCTGGCCGAGCTTTCGCACCTCGGTGCCCGGCGACGATCATTCGCCACCATCTTCTCCTGATAATGAGAATAATGGAGATAAGGATGAGGAGATGGAACAGGCATCACCCAAGGATGCAGAGTTGGGAGGCTCTGCTGAGGGTCCCACTCCCCGCGAGAAGGGCAAAACACCACCTCCGTCCACATCAGGTGATGCCCCGGGTGCCTCGAAGCGCAGTCGAGAGCAACTACTCGCGATTTCTGAGCAGAGGATCGGAAAAAGCTCGTATCAGATACAACCAATTGGTTCCGTCACCTCTAAGTCGGTGAACAAGGCCATAAGACGGCAAGGGAACAAAAATCGCCGCTTAGCCAAAGATGTTCATATAAAATGGGCCCAGTATACTAAGGCCCAAACGGCTAGTATAAACCGACTGGCTGAAGGCGTGAAGAAAGTCTCAGAAGCTCCTATTCCTCAGCTGAATATTCAGGAGATAATTGAGACTGCCTTAGCGGCTCGGAAGGTAGATTTGGAAACACGAGTCGGCAGGCTCCTTCAAACTCGGCGAGAAGATTTTCTCCGAGCGGTAGCTCGAGCTCTTGCTTGGGTCCAAGGCCGAAATGGAAGAAAGGAATAAATTGGCCACCTCCCCCTACAAACCTTGCTATAAAACAACGGGGCGGAGACCCTTAAGGCCATTCGAAAGAGATGACAGATTCCCACGATCGGGCTTTGCTGAAACTCCGTCAGGGAGTCACCGCAGCACTTAAGCAATTCGGAGCCGATCAAGGAAAAGATTGGGAAATGTACTGCGACCTCGTTAAAAACTTCGAATCCACTGCCACTCTCATTAAAGAATCAGTCTACAATGTTGAACGAGAAATCAAAGCCATCCGCTCTCACCTCTCTAAGGCAGATGATGCCAAAAAGGGGGAAGGAGAAGTAAAGGAAGAAACTGAGGCGGAACCGGCTGTGGTCGAATTGGTGAAGGAAGGAAGTAAGGGGGAAGGGGCCAGCACAGCTCAAGGAGAAGGGTCAGCCGCTCAGGCTGGACCCAGTTCAGCTGTACTCCTGTTGGAATACACCCCTCGAGGCGGAGCATGGCCGACGGGCGGTTCCCATCTCATCTGCCCAGCACATAGACGAAATCACAACATTCTTGGATCAAGAAGAAGAAGAAGAAGAGCCTCAGGTATTGCCACCGCAGAGATCGGGGAAGGAGATCGCCACTGAACCCATTTCTCCATCTTCCCCAGCTCGCAAGTTCAAATCAAAAGCGGAGCAAGAAGCCTATGATCTTCAGATTGCTCAACAGCTTCAGGATCAGGATAAGCTTGATCATGAGCATCAGCTGGAAGAGGCTAAGAAAGGCAAGAAGCTAAAGAAAATTGTTGGAAAGTCTAAGGCCAAGAAGGCTGAGGATGAGAAGAAAGCTCAGGAGGAGCTAGCCAACGCCTTAGTGTCTGAGGTCCAGCCAACTGCACAGAGTTATTACCCGACTAATCTCACACCTGAGCAGGAGGCAGAGGACAGAGCTACTTGGGAAGCCACGCTGCAGGGACTAAATCTCAGGAGAGGAGATACAAGGGCAGCGGCTCTCAGAGAGAAAAAGAGGATAGCTGACATGGCTAAAATGATTAGCCTATCCGCAAAGCCAACAGCTGATCTAAGGATGCGGATTCCACGAGGATCCAAGTTCAGAAGGGCACCTTATATCAAAAAGGAGCCTACACCTCATGTGGATAACTGGGTGCCAGCCGAGCTCAACGAGCAGTGGGAGGAACTGAAAGAAGACTTTATTAAGGGATACTATGTTTGGGGGTATCTATGAGACTAACAAATCAGCTGATCAACACTTTGATGGACTTATCAGTCGATTCGATATGGGTTTCAGAAATCAGATCCGCCAGATCATGGAGAAAGAGAAAATACCCTTCAGAGCTCCAGCCTTCAGGCGAATCCCTCCTCCTAGGACTACTCGCGGCGTGCTGTGCACAAAAGAGATTGAGAGAGAAGTAGAAGAAGTTGTTGTTCATCTATGTCTGAATATGTACGATCCAGATGATTATGAGGAAATCCAGGTTCTACGCTCAAGAGTCTACAAGTATTACTACTCGGACCCTCTAGTCGACAAGTCTGGCGACTTTAAGAAACGCACGAAGAATTTCAGAAGTCAGACTTGATCTCTTATCTCATATTTGTTGTAATAGTAATAAGGCCCATGTACTCTCTATATATATATATATATATATATATATATATATTGGTTCCTATTGCTTGCCAGATAATTACTCATTGTCTCATGGCTTTTGTTTGTGTTTTCTCACAACTGATCACTAAGTGATCTGACACACACTCACATAATCGTTCTCTGATTTTGCCTATATCTCGCCTACTGACCTGATGTTTTATCGATCATCTTGATTGTCTTCTGATAAATCAAGGGGAAATTGTTGTCAGTAGATTAGCTCTCAGTTCCTTATTTTAGAATAGAGGATAGATGGTTAGAAATAGAGGTTTTGGCATCATCAATTAAGGGGAAATTGTTGGGTTATGAGTCAGTAGATGGTACTCAGTTGTCTAGTGGTTAAAAGAATATTGGGGGAAATCATAGTAGTACTATGGAATTGAAGATCCCAAAACCCAGCTGATATCAGTCGTGCAGTGTGTCTATAGAATTAAATGATGTATAGGTTAGACTTGTTTATTTTGATTATCTTTTGTCTAAGTCTTGTACGGGGTAAACTGTTGGACTGATCTTCTGACGAAGTTACTTTCCAGAACCCCACGTCATCTTTGTAAGAGCTTGCGTTCTTCAACCAGCAGCTGATCTTCACCTCAGTAGGAGACGATCCATCGGCGATAAGCCATCGAGCGAAGAACATATGCAAAGCTCAAGATTTTCGCAGCCGCCCCGGTGACCTACTCAGTAAATGTATTCCTTGTCAGCCGACTCAGTCGAAGAAGACAGAGACTTATCTAGTCTACTGTGTCCGACAGAAAACGACCCAATCGCACAAGTCTTTTCGAAGTTCAGCAGAAGATCTTACGAGGTTGTTTGAATAGTCAACTTTGACTCTGACACATTCTCACCAACCACAAACATCGACCAATGAGAAGCCGACAGCGCCATATCTGCTATATACAGTAAAGCTGCTCTCATGTACAGTAATTAACTGCCCTGCTGCAACAAATTCGAAATTATGGTCATTTTCTTTGGAAGCTTGTGACACGTGGCATCGTCGTCTCCAACGGACATATGCCATAGCTCACAACTATAAATAGAGAAGAAATTCGAAGCTCCACGCACGGAATAAAAAAAAAGGGAAAACGCTCAAGCTTTGAACACTCTAGTAAACTCAAAGATTATCCAGAGAAGAACTTGCTTTCTTAGAATATTCTTAGTTCTTCACTCTAGAGTATTTAGATCCCTCTCTTCTCTAGACTAAGCTCATTGCCATATTTATAGCTTAGATTCGAAGGAGTTCACTTTTTGTGAATTGTTCTTATTGTAAGAACTCCTTCTTAGTTGGAGATTATTCCATCCCTTTCGAACTTCGGTTTGAATTGTAACGTCGCTAAGGACTATAACTTAGGAGGATCTGTCCAGTGCACATATACCTGCTGAGGCTTGCTCAGTATAATCAACAAGTTATCCTGCCATTGTCAGGACCGTGGACGTAGGATCTTGCGTATCCGAACCACGTTAAATCGCTTGTGTTCTTTACTGTTTTATTGCATATCATAACTGTTCAAAATCATATGTTTGCATAAAACGTGTTTCAAAAACGCACAGCCAAAAGAACTTGATTTGTGAAAAGCGTTTTTCAAAACTGAGACGAATCTCCGGGCCCCACACTTATCCGCACAACGTCTCCGACTGAGTTTCGAACGACTGACAAAAGTCAATAGGAGAGCTCGATGGGCCGACCCACTCGACCCAGGTGATCGAAGGTTACTATTTAACACTGTTTTCATCGGTTGCACTAAACATTCAACCGTCCTTCGCCTTGAGAAGAAAAAAGCGTGATCATGTGTATTCACCCCCCCCCCCCCCCTCCCCTCTACACCTGACTATCGTTTCCGGACCAACACATCAATTGCAAAGATCTGAGGTGAAAAGCATAGGCGGAGAGATTGGAAGCAGAGAGAGGAGGCACTAATACATCCCTTGCGAAATGTGAGGTTGAAAGCGGAGGCAAAGAGATCGAAGACAGAAAGAGGAGGCACAAAGAGCAAAGAAGTAAAGGCGAGAGAGAGGAGGCAAAGAGAGAGAGGCAGAAATGAGCGGAGAAATGAGAAAGCGAAGAATGAGAGAGAAAATATGATTTTATTTATTTATTTATTTATTTTTAATACAAGTCAACCCAGGTATAATTGGATCAAAATTGAATCATCTTTGACCCGAATGTAGCATACATCCCTTGCTGCACACAAGTGTGCCTCATTAGACATTTAGAGTATTCAAAGATAAGTAAATCAAATTCAATTGTTCTAAGTTGTTGACACACAAAAGTCCTCAAATTCACAACTTACAGTTGCCCAGTAATATATAGTATAATGCAATTTTGCAGTGCCAAAATCACGCCCACCCACCTTGGTGTGCCCAAGTATAAAGTCAGAAGACTGAAATTTGTGTCCGTTGCAATGGTATGATCCGGTCTCAATCAAGCATCAGCAGCAACTTAACACATACAAACCTATAACTTAGGATTTAGGGCTTGAAAGATTTTTCAGGTCCCTTTCCTTGGCATACCACTCAGGGATGATCTTGGCTGCATGCGGGTACAGATCTTTATAAGCATTCTTGATCGTACCTTCAGCCACTGTCGTAGCAATTGAGATATCTGCAAGTACGACCATTTTAAGGTTTCAGTAAACCAAACTAAGGATACAATATTGATATAGTGAAATCATGTATACAGTGTGGAAGGTGGAACCACTGGATGGAACCCAGACGAATATAATTCCATGTTATTAAGAAGATTCCCCAATGATATAGGAAACTATGTGGAAGTGAAAGCCTTATAATATCAAATTTAGCTTATTTGATTGACCTCTTTACGAATGTTAGAAGTTAGAACGCTAACCTCTCAAGGGTTTCTTGGAATCTGATAGCTGGGTGATCATAAAAATGATGGCTGCAGCAATTGATATCGGACTCCTCCTGCAATACAACAACAATATTGTAAGTCAAGCATGAATGCACTTACAGTCTAATAGCATTATAAGAAGTTCCACAAAGTGTAAACAAGTTTATTGGAGTAGAACCATTGGTTGCTTGAGCAGCATCTCTAAGAGGACTAGACTACTTAACCAAGTTTTTTTCATATGACGTGAACCACAATATGCCATGCTTTCATTTCACAACGTATTACTAAGCAACATGTATCTAATCTGGAAAAGATCCCAAAACATCTAATATCTCCTATCTTCCTTCAAGCTCCAATGTTATATAGTTATGTGCTACTTTGAAGAATAAAGAAACAAGGATTTAACTCCGGAAACAATGTGTAGCGTTCATTTAGTGCCAAGACTTTTGAAACAATGTCAGCCATCTGATACAGCTCACTTTCAGATTAACGAACTCCTTGTATATTTTATACATGTCGACATGTACGCCCACATGTATATAACTTCCATAAGATGATAAGGCCAGATAAGAATAATGAAACAGTATAAAAACAGACGGTACCTAATATCAAAGTCCCCTGCCTTCTGCACAGTTTCTTGTACAGCTTTAACCTCCTCATTGCTCATGCCAAGATTAGAACAGAAACGCCTCTATATGAAAGAAGAGACACATCATTCTTGAAATCAAAAGCAGGGTCATTAAATGACCAGCTTTCTTCAGAAACTCACCAGATAATCCCCGGCATGAATTGTGCCCATCTCCATTGATTCACCCATCTCAACCTTCAACTGTTTCACGATAAATTCTTTTGCACGGCCAATTTCTTTCTTTGTTGCTCCAGCAACGATTGAGCATATTTCTAGTTGATACTCAAGTCATTTAGAAGACTTCATACACAACGCTATAATAAATTACACTTATCAACGTGATTTAAGGAGGCACCTTTTACAGTACGTGGCTTCCCTTCCTGCCTACAAGCAATGTAAATGCAGGCAGCCACTAGGGCCTCCAAGTTTCTACCCCTTGTGCACTTCTGATCTTCCAACCTTTTGTATATTTCGCTTGCTCGGTCCTTTAAAAAGAGCATGAACAAGAAAAGATTTTTAACATTTTTAGCCGAAAAAAATGCAACAGAAAAGGAATTATCTACCTTGAGAAGAATCCTACACCAAAACAAGTTCAAAAACAAGAACCTAGAACATTTATGCTGATTAAATATATATATATATATATATATGAAGTCAGGGTTGTACTATGTCTATGTTAAGGGCACAAATGTACATTTTCAGAACGAAATAGAGAAAACTATGTGCTATGGTCAATGCATCGGCCCTTGCTTGCTAGGTTACATGGAATATTTCAAAAAATTCCAACTTAGAATCATTAAAGCTGTCATAATCTGCAAAGCTCTTTCTTATCAATTAGCAGCAAGCATACCTTGATCGTTGTTACAAGGCTTAGCCTGAAAAGAAGAAACAAGACCAAATGTCAGCCTCAAGAACCTATTAGTTTGCCAACAAAACATAATAACAGATCCAAGATAAACATCCACAGAAACAGAAACTTGGATGTGTCATCTCAAGGAAAAGTTCTTGAACTGACAAATTCTCAGAGATATTACAAGCCATCAATGTAGTCCAAGGTGGCATACTTATTAGGCGTGTCTTTGAACCCTCGTTGATAACGATCAATCTACATGAAAATTCTCTCCCATTCTTTTATCTAAAACACTAAAGTCATCAGTTCCTTAGCCTACAAATTCTGATCATATCATAAGAGACTTGTGAATGCCGTATCATATCCACTATGCATACATTACCACATTTCATCCAATAAATCACAAAACCCTAAACTCCTTCAACCCCAATTAACTCAAGGATCCTAAAATCGGAACAGCATATGAAACAAATCAAACAAACACGAAAACACACAGACCTATCAGCCATGCTAGAGATCGTTTTAAACGCCAATACAAGAGCCCGATCCGGATCCCCTCCCCGGTTCTGCAACCGGGTCAGGGACGAATCCACGTTCGCCCCATTCGCACCCCGAGAAATGACCGTTGAGAGAGCCGCGTCGCCAAGCAGCGGGTTTACAGGCCCTCCGACACGATTGGGATCGTGGTCGCCGGAATCATCGGCGAACGTACGCCACTCCGACGTCTCGTCGATTGAGCGGGCTTCCAGCACGAGGCCGCACTCCGAGCAGACGGTGTCTCCGGCAGAGTGATCAACCACGACCTCCGTGTTCCTCTTGCAGTCTGTGCAATATACGTCCGACATAATTATTATATATAGAAAAGATTTATCCCGATTGCGATTAGGTTTAACAAGAAGAAATTCCACCAAGAATTGTGTAAATTTTCAAAGTTTTTCGCCACACTCTACCCTCTCTCTTTCTCTCTCCAGAATCAGCGTCCGATAAGCTGGAGATACACAAGAATTGAACAGATAAATTGGGGAAGAGGCGATATATATAGGCAGAAGAGGCGATGGATTTAGACTTCTTGAGGTCGGCGATTAGGGCCGGTCCTCTCGGGTTCGGGTCTACACCTTGCAAGTGGGAGAATACGCTTGAGACTAGGGCTGTTATCGAACCGGGTCGAGCCGAGCTTTGTACAGGCTCGGCTCGATTAGCCCATTTTTGCTCAGGCTCGAGCTCGGGCTCGAGCTCGATACGAGCTTTATATTCGGGTTCGAGCTCGGCTCGATAGAAAATAATGGTATTCGAGCTCGATTCGAAAGCTCGATTTCGGGATCGGCTCGATTCGAAAGCTTCGATAAAATTAAGAAAATAATATTTTTTTAATTTTTTAATTCAAGATCGAAAGCTCGAATTCGGTACCGAAAGCTCGAATTCGGTACCGAAAGCTCGAATTCGGTACCCAAAATCTAAAGTAATTTAATCGAGCCGGGCTTGCGAGCTTTCGAACCGAATATTGTAATATTCGAATTCGGCTCGATTAATTATCGAATATCAATATGAGGCTCGAGCTCGAGCTCGATATTATCGAATTCGAGCCGAGCCTTATCGAGCTCGAGCCCGAGCTATTCGATAAAAGCTCGATTCGATAACAGCCCTACTTGAGACACGTAGTTTTTGTCAGTTTATGTCGATATTTTGCATTAATATATATTACTTTAATAGTCTCCCTTCCTAAATTCTTATTCATATTTTTAAGGAAAGTTATTAGTTATATGTAAAATTAAGCTGATACAAACAATAGTGTGTAAAAAATGGCCAAAAAAGGAAGGACAAACTTTTTTGAAACCGTATAATATAATACTCACTTAGTGTTATAAATCTTCTCTTTTTTTTTTTTTTTTGGATGGTCTAATAAATATGTCTCATTTAATTGTATGGTTATAATTTATTAATAATTTGAGTAATTCATATATTTATACATAGCCAACAATTCTCCTTAAATTCTGTGTCGAAAATTTATGAGACAGATGAAGTATAGTGGATAATAATTTTTGGATGGATATAATAGTATATTATTTTTGGGAGGATATATTTTAAGAATTTATGAACCAAGATAGAGATATGATTCATTTTAAGACATCAACTAATTAAGTCTAGCATATTTAGTATATCTAATTTTATAATTGGAGTGATACTCTAATTTTATTGTGATAATAAAATTAATAATCGAATTATCAGCAAATTATTTTGTAATATTTTAAGCAGCAAATTATTTTTAAATAACTGGGGTAAACTTTAAATTAATTACATATTCGAAGTCGATTTAATAATAATAAATTTGAAAGAAAAAAAGTATGGGAGAGAGAAATAAAAAGCAGGAAAATTAGGGGGTGAAAGTTGTTAGAAGTTGCTGAAAGCGGCTGAAATTAGCTGAAAGCTGCTGATTTTGATAATTTGTAAGTGTTTGCAAAAAGTGCTGAAAGTTAAAAATTAATATTTAAAAATATTAATAAAGTGGTATTTTATAAAATAAAAATATTATTTATTTCTCACTTATTAAACAAATTTAGAATTTTTATACAAATAAAATTTAAAATTTATTTCCACTCATATAAAATAGTATTTTAATAAAAAAAATATTAAAATAAAAATTAGAAAAAAATTAAGTATAATTAATATTATTAATTAAAATCAAGAATAAAAAAGATTATAAATTATATTAATAAAACAAATATTTACTTATTCTTTGTTAAATGACAAATAAAAATTATACATATAAATAAGCAATATCGATCATTAATTAAAAAAAATAATTATAAAATTATAATATAATGTATTAATTAAAAATGTTAAAATTATAAAAACTATAAGCTATCAGCTTCAGCTGCTCAATATCAGCTTATGAAAATTTTTTATATTTGATGGAAATAGCTTTTAGTAGCTCTATAAGCTGGATTTACCAAACACCATATTTATTTCCCGAGACAGCTTTCAGATATAAGGTGCTTTAGATAAGGAGGGGATCTTCTATCCCACTCCCTATCCCCATTACATGTCCTATTGGTAAGATGACGACATGTGTCATTTTTACTTAACAACTACATGCCACGTGTCTTAATCTTATTGGGACATGTAGGAGGGATAGGGAGTGGGAATGAGGATCCATACCTTTAGATAAGCTATCCAAACACACCTAAATCAGGGTTTAACAAAAGAATTAACTGATACTAGTGAAGGTTTGAGTTGGCCGAAACCCTCAAGACTTCCCCCCGCAGAGTTTGGAGGAGATAGAAATGGGGACAATTAGAAAAATAGTGAAGAAAGGATTGCCAATCGGTGAAATGGACTTCATCAAAGGCGGCGGAAACGTCAATTGGTTTCCCGGCCATATGGCCGCCGCCACCCGAGCCATCCGCGACCGTCTTAAACTCTCCGACTACGTCATCGAAGTCCGCGACGCCCGTGTAAGCAATCTTTAACTTCTTTTTGTTTTGTGATTTTCGCTCATTTGATGTTTTCCAAAAAAGATTAAATTATTCTAAATTTATATTTCATGTGAAGTAGTCCCCAGTGCATTTATAGGAGTGAAATTCGAGTAAGATTACAATTTTTTTGTCAAGCTTTTTTTCGATTGGCTAATTTTCTGTTTTAATTGAGTTTAGCTCAAATAAGAATGCAGCATTTTAAGGTGAATGAGTTAAGAGTTACTATTTGTTTTGGTTTGGTTTGGTTTTGTGATACAAAATGGTAGTTTTCTTATAAAAGATTAGGTCTTGGATTATTAATGTCGATGATGTCATGAAAATGAATGCTCGGTTCCTTATATTTTCTTGGTTTATTTGTGCAGATACCGTTGTCATCGAAAAATGATGAATTGCAGCCTTTGCTGGCGGGTAAAAGGCGCATTGTTGCTCTCAATAAGAAGGACTTGGCCAACCCCAATATCATGCATGTAATGTCTTTTACAAGTTGTGTGTTGTCTTTGTTTACAATTGACAACTAATTTTCTGTATTACCAGGATTCAATGCTTTTCTCTAGCAAGTCCTCACTGATGTTGGAATGGTTATTAAACGTATATTCCTTCCATTTATGTGCAGAAATGGATTCGATATTTTGATACACAGAAACAAGATTGTTTGACAATAAATGCCCACAGCAGGAGTTCTGTTCAAAAGGTTTATTTAGCTTTTTTCTATTTGTGTTTTTTTTTTCAAAGATTATTCTTTGATTTATGATACTCTCAGCTATTCCAAGTATGAAGGTGTCAAACAACTAATGTTGCGTGATACTTTAAAATAGCCATAGTGCTTGCCGTTGTACCTCTCGAGCATATTGCTTTCAGTTTGTCCCAGATGTCTCTGACATGTTATTTATGTGTTGAAGCTTCTAGATTTTGTTGAGTACAAACTGAAGGAGGTCATCTCTAAGGAGCCGACTCTCCTTGTCCTGGTGGTCGGTGTTCCAAATGTTGGCAAGTCAGCGCTAATCAATTCCATCCATCGAGTAGCATCAAGTCGTTTTCCAAGTAAGATTTTCCAGCCACACCTTACTCTAAAGTTGTGGGCATTCAATGATTGTCCAATTTCCATCTTAGTGCAGGGGAAAAACAAGCGAGCAACTGTGGGACCCTTACCCGGAGTTACTCAAGATATTGCTGGATTCAAGGTATATATATTAAAGCTGTAGAGTAGAAATGCCTTGGGCTTTAAATGAATATGAGACTCCTTGCTTTCGGTAGCTTGTATCTTCATAGTATTCCGAGAAGCTTCAAAATCTTTGGATTTAGAACATTGTGTCATTTGCATTGGTTTGTCTTAACACACTCATTCAGATATATATTGAGACATTATTATTAATATATTGATTTTTTTAGTATTCTGTACTTGTCTTGGTTATCTAACTTTTATGGCGTAACTCTTAATAGATTGCGCATCAACCTAGCATATATGTTCTTGATACACCCGGAGTGTTGGTTCCAAGTATCCCTGATATAGAAACTGGGTTGAAGCTAGCTGCAGCAGGTTCGTTTCTTTTCAAGTCTTTATTCTCTTTTTGGGATTAATTTTGTTTTCCTAATTTAATTCCTTTTTTTTTTTTGGAATATTTGACATTTATGTACAAAGAACAATCCTAGGATTATCACATACACACTTAATGTCTGAAAACGTTCATATATGTCATAACTGAGTGGCAATGCTCCTTCCATTTATAGGTTTACAGAGATGCATAATTTCTCGAAATGAACTAAATTTGCAGGTTCTGTGAAGGATTCTGTAGTTGGTGAAGAGCGGATAGCTCGATACTTACTTGCAGTTTTGAACTCCCGAAGCACTCCTCTTCACTGGAGGCGATTACAAGGTAGAGAAAATGAAGGCCATCCCGACTTTGAGGATAAACCTGACTACAGCCTTCAAAGTCTTTTGCCAAAGAGAACAAGATCTCCTAGTAACAGATCTGATAGATCTGATGTTGTCTACATTGAGGTTAGGGTATGAGAACCAAAAAAAATGGTCGAAGGTGAAGAATGTACTCGTGGATCAACATTTTTTTTTTTTATTAATCTGCAGGACATTGTAACTCGCGTTCAAGGAGCACTCTGTGGGACACTGGCAGAGTTCAACGGAGACTTGGAGGACGAGCGCGACTTAGAAGATCTAATAGACCAGCAGTTTGATGCGCTGCAAAAAGCTATCAAGATACCCCATAAAACCTCAGAGGCTCGAACAATGGTGTCGAAGAAATTCCTCGCACTGTTCAGAATGGGCAAGCTTGGGCCTTTCATCCTTGATGATGTCCCTGATCAATGAATCTGTTCTTTGATACCAGGTAAGCTTCATATTTCTCGGACTTCTCTTTCTGTATCTGGTCCTTTTGGCTACATGGTGGTGTGCATGATTTTACGTATATAGATAGTGACTGAATTGGTAGAGTAAGTTTTTGAATCTTACCAGTGCCTCATGACATTTTTGCTTGAGATTGATATAGTCAACATATTTAAGCCTAGTTAAATTATTCGAAGTTGTAGTTCAGTGCCATCTCGTTTCATTCTCATCGAATAATTTTTTTTTTATCATTACACAAAGTGCAATACTTTATACACCCTTTCAAATCAACAACTAACAACCAAATAAAAAGATTAAAAGGATGGGGAGAAAAAGTTCAGTAAAGACCAACTAGGAGATGATACTCAGCCAAATCAAGAATGGAGATGCACAGCAATACCGGAGGACGATACTGAGAAGTTAGTTAAAAAGCAAGAAAGCCACGGTGACCAAATCCAATGCAGACAATCTGCAGCAAAACCTAATTTGTGCAGTACAGGGGAGATGATGTTCAGTGGAATATGAGATGAAATACGAAGACCCGAAAGTGCATTGCAGTACCTAGAAGAGATCAGCTTTCTTTTTTAGAAGGCCTTGCTTCCACTTTGGGTTCCTGTAGAAAATTTCTCTGCTCATTTCAAACACCGTCTCAAATTCTTCCTCCGAGAGGTAAGCCTGACAACAATGCCATGGTAAGTTACTAGTGATTAGCCTCAGTTTGATAATATCAGATTATTCTCTATCAGAGGAAGATCATAATGTGTAAGCAACCTCTCTTTGTTGGGTGTTAATCCCTATGATTGGGTTCTCGGATTTAGACCTCAGCTGTTCATATGTATACGTTTCCTGAACAGCTTCAGGGGTATTGTTTTTCTGCTCAGTCTCGCCATTAGTCTCTTCATTAGGCTCACTTGGCTCGGATTCCTTAGGCTCTTCTGGCTCGGGAGCAGGAGCAGGAGCAGGAGCAGCATCTACGTTCTTCCTTGGAGTTTGAGCTTTAACAGACAATTATTCTTGAGGATTAGTAGACTCTTCTCTAAGTTAAAGACAAGTTTTTTTTTTAGGTCCAATGGTTAGAAAGGAGATACCAGTAGGGCTAGCTTCTGCATGTGGACTTCTGAGCCTTCGACTAGGAGATGAATCGGGTGATCGTTTCTCAGCTGTCAAGACGTTAGATAAAGCAGCCACCGCTGCAGCTCTCTGCGACCCTTGACCTGCTCCGCCCCTAGGAGCTATAACAGGTTTAGGAGAAGAAGCAGGAGAAGAAGTTGAATTAAATGCAGAGTTCAAAGCTGCCAAAGCTGAAGCTCTTTGAGTTGGTCCCCCGTCGTTCGAAGCATTGGATTTATCCTGATATATATATATGGACACAACTTAGAGCAAGTGAATGAAATTCAAGCAATATGCTGAAAGTAGGCTGCAGAAACTGCAAATGTACCTCATGACCAACACCAAAGATTTGCAGAGCCTTCTTTTGGAATGAGTTTCCATGTGTCTGTTTTAGGAAACAACAAAAACTTCATATATATGTATAAACATTATAAGTAGATGGCAATACATATAACAGTCATGTATGAGAGTTTACTTATGTCTGTAACATACACTTGCTTTTGCAGGATCCCATGAGAAGTGTGTGGTGAAGAAAGATGGCTCGTTTCCTTCAGCAACTTTGTAAAGTGGAACGTTCGGGGCCAAGTCCTCAAGTGAAGCAGCAATCTCCACATATTTCTGCGATAAGTTTCAGCAGTCAAAAGAGCGGTACTTGAAAGAATAACAACTTCAGCAACTGAAGATATAAGACCTCTACTACCTGTCCAATCTCAAAAGCACTTTGCTTCTCTTTGGGATCCACCAAAGAACCAACCCATATGAACACTTCCCCACGTGTATCGAGTATCAACATATCCTCTGTTAACAGGTCGTCTTGAGAGAATCTGTATATCTCTTCAATCTGTCATTTACAGAAATGCAACTGTTATCTTAATGCATGAATTTCTAGGAAGAACTTCTTGACTAATTTTCTTTACTGTTCATACCTCAAATTTTCCTGCATTTGATATCCCATCATGTGCATCAAAAGAGAATCAGTTAGGACAAGGACAGAGGGAAATTTGTTAGAGATTTTGCTACCTTTGCAAAAGGAGAAAGCAAACAAGTGAGGATCCCTAGCTGGCTCTGGGGCAGCCTTCTTACTGGTGTAAGGCTTTTTCCCTCCGAGAGCACTCCAGAAGACTGAGCTCTCGGTTCCTTCTTTGGTGTGCTTTAATTGTGATCCGGGCTTCGTTCATGAAGATTATGTTTGAGATCATTCGAAATAACCCTCAAAGCTTGAAACTTTCAGAGTAGGCATACCTTGAGAAATTCTGCAACCTTGGCTGCTAATTGCTGCTGCTCAACTGCGCTTTGATTCCCCATCCAACTGAAAACTGTTGTTCCAGATTGAAGCAGAAAGCATTGGTTCGAGTTCAATGATGCTGCCACCTAACAGGACAGCAGAGTTTGCGTCAACATAGAAGATAAAATTGATCCAATGATAATAACACCATAACAAAGTGAATGAGCGTACTGCATCAACTTGAACAACTTTGTTGTTATGCAGGGAAGTTCCAGATATGCAGAAGAGTGCAACGCCATCGCCCGCGTAAGTCTCATCTTTTACGCCCTTTTCAGCTATGTGGCTTTTGTAACCAGAGCTCATTCCGCCCTAACAAATGCTCAGCATTCAGCTGTATTTCTTCATAAAAACTGCACGTGAATGAAATTCACCTTAAGGATAACCATAGGCTGAAAGATTGCTATAAACTGAGGTGGCTCTTTCCCTTGATATATCCTGCCCTGCACTGGCCTTCCTTTCAGTGAGCTATACATTGTATTACACAGTCTAGTAGCTGCCTCTGCTTCCTCCTAAAGATTGGAAAATCAATCAAAAATATGTTTTTTTATTAGTATAGTAATCTATAAGGAGAAAAATACCTGAATGCTGTCTTTTCTAATCCAACAACACAAGTAGAAATCTTCCTTCCTTTCATGATGATGGTATGTGTAGAGCACAACATAGCAATCTCGACAGTAGAATCTCCCAATGTCTTGTGCAGGAAGCGCAGTTTTCTCACTCCCATCGACTCGCCAAACCTAGAAACATCACTCAAAGTTGAAAGCATCTTCGAGTAAGAAGATAAGATAGGAGGGAAAATTAGAACCTCAATTTTTCCACCTCCTTCCAGCAATGGAGGAACCTCCTCAGCAACTGGAGCACTTTTAGCAGCAGCTCCCTTCACCCCGCCGCCTTGCTGCTTCAGTAAAGCTGACCACAAAGCTCACACCTCAGTAGACAGACATATCAGGTAAATATGTATGCGAAGAAGACGTACCTGCTACTTTCCCCCTTCCCTCCTCGACGACAGAAGTAGTTGCAGTTGATGGCCACGAGTCGAACTTGAACTTGAAAGAATGATTCTCATGGCCTTGAATGAGTCTGATTATTTGTGTTGATTTTGGTCTGCTTTGACTAGTAATGAACTCCTGAAATGCGACTTGCAAATGAGAAATCAAATTATGCATAATAAAGTGTGAGGATATGGGAGGTTAAACTTCCACCTCTGCAGCTTGCATGGCAGCTTTTCTCTCATCAACTTGAGTAACCCGCCCAACCCACACAAATATCTCATTTCCACAGTCTAGTAAATAGCATTTGTTATTCTCCAGAAGTGACTTGGAAAGTTCACCATCCACTGCTTTAACTTGACCATTAATACTGCCAGAAACCAAACTTTAAGTGTTACTTATGACTAGTGATGGTAAATCATGTATTTCAAGTTCTGACCAATTAGATATGTACTCCCTCCTTCCCATTGACGTTGTCCACTTTCTTTTCTGTGCGATTTTTATGGAGAGTTGTTAGTTGTGTGTAAAGTTTTGAGTTCTTCAAATAAAGTGTGTAATAATTTATCAAAAAAAGAAAATTGGATAAATTGGACCAAAAAGATATACTCCCTCCGTCCCGCTCCATGTGACACACTTTCCATTTCGGGCGTCCTGTCTTAAGTGACACTTTCAAAAATAGAAATAATTTTTAAAAAAAATCATAAATTTTCTCCTACTTTATCAATTCTCTCTCATACTTTTTCATTTCTCTTTCCTACTTTAATTATTTATCTCTCTTATTTTATTATTTCTCTTTCCTACTTTATCAATTACTCTCTCACTAATCTTCTCTCTCTTACTTTATCATAAACTTCTCTCTCATACTTTATCTTTCACCTTCTTAATTCCGTGCCGGAAACAATTTTGTCACATAAGTTGGGACGGAGGAAGTACTTGATAACTTCAATGGGACAAAGACAGTACTAGTTAGTAAATTTAAACCATTGTGATACAAATATAAGCATCTTCTCCTATATAGGAAAACGATAGCTACCTGTAAAGTTGTGGAGACGTTTTCTCTGCAATGATATCATCTTCAGTAACAACTTTTTTACCAATTGGTGCAAAGCCGCCAAAGAGAACCCAGAATTCACCTGAATCTGATTCAGCTTTCATTTTTCCATCATCTGTGAATGAGGAATGACATGCCATTATAAAGATGTTGAAAATTGAACAAAAAAAAAAAAAAAGAAAAAAAGAATTTGGTTCTCACCAACAATTGCAACATCACAAGTCCCTTCATGGTACTTCTCCTTCAAGAACTGGATTACTTCCAATGCTTTGGCCCTTTCTTGAATGTTGGAGTTTGCACCATTGAATTGATATATCTTCATCTCAGAATCAAGAATAAAAATATCATCATGGTTCAACGAAGACCGGGAGAATGGGACCTGCTTCAACCTCACAACGCGTTTTCCTCTACATATATACAGCCGGGTTTCAAACTGTTCTTCTACAGGCGTCTTAAATCCAGATGCAACCCCTCCTTCCAGTGGTATGATACAAGGTTTGAAATACGACAAGAATTTGTGGGACTCATGGCCTTGCAACTCTCTGTACTGAACAGCACGGCCGCCAAGAATGGCATCAAGTTCAATAGTCTTGATAGCTGCAGTCCCTGCTTCATCCTATGAATCCACAAAACATCAAGTAAATAGATGATTTGGTTCTGAAAGAAGAAAGCATTTATACTTGGGTAGTATCCTTTCCCAGCCAGAAGTGTATGTCATAATGAAAACCTCCTGCCTTTCCAGAAATAGTCTGCATGGGAAAGCAGTGCAGTAAGTCCAGGATGCACATTTCTTTTTCTTTGTATATAAGAAAACTTTGACTCCAATCGAACCTGGAGAATGATATACGAATCTCCTGAGTAGAATGTACCATAATCTGGTTTGGGCAGGGGGACTGGTTGGAAGTTCTCTATCCTCCATATCTCAGTCCCTCTATAAAGAGTCAAGTTTAACAAGAGAAGTGGTCAAATATGTTCATAAGTGTTTAGAAGTTTTATAATTGATACCCTGTCTGACCAACTCCTTGAAAAGCTGGTTCCACAGATTTTGCTGCGTTCGACATTAGTTGATATTGTTCTTGGCTCTGAAATCGGATTTGAACTAATGTACGCAGAATCAACTGCTGAAACCAAGCAACTAAATCACATCAATCAACAAAAAACTCTTCGGCATTGTAACAAGAAAAGATCATATAAAGATTACATTCTTGCAGATAATTCAATGATAAGATCAAGCAACCTTTTAATCTGATCAGAAACATACATGAAAAAAAGAAGAAAAAAAAAAGTAACCACATAATCAGAAAATGGACAAACACAAACGAGCTCATACACGTCTACTACAAATTTCAAGAAAAAGGATAAAAAAAAGAGCCATAATCCAAAGCAAACCAATCAACAACCTTCAAGAAATCCCCACGATTCCTTCTATTGCTTGCTTTCGAGTGTATGCTTTCTGGAGGAGAAAATTAAAGCATGTGCAAAGGAGAAAAAGCAATGACAAAGGGAGACCAACTATTTATATTAACAAAATAAAAAGATAAATGAATAATTGCTGCATGGCATCACAAAATGAAATTACTGCTTCTTCAATTACAACTCTCCTTTTCTTATATTTATCAAACTTTATTGTGATGGTGCAGAAACTTTTTACAATGTTTTTTTTCAGACAGCGTTTGCCCAACAATGATGGCGAAGAGAAACACGAGAAAAGTAAAATAACTGATAAATATAGAGAGAGAAACGTTAAGAGAAAAAGTAGGTGAAGAGGGAGTGGCAGCACCAGTCATGTAGCCTTTCTTCTTTTTATGGGCCTTCATTTTCGGCCTTCAATATTTCTTTAAATTAATTTTTCTTTTTATCTAAGAAAATAATTGTAGTCTTAATTTCCCGTGTCTAGTTATCCATGGAGTTATTTTAGTTTTTTTCTTGATGGTAACTAATTTATAAATTTAACATACATAAGAATTAGCTTTTCTTTATCATCCATTAAATAATTACACACTATTTAAAAATCTCACTGTCGAATCTATCACGCATAATTAGTCTAACATACTTTTGCTTTATTGATCGGTATAAATCATTAAATTCTACGAGAAGCAATTTTTATTAATTAATACACACTTTGGGCAGCAGCCATCAATTTCTCTAGTAAAAATGACTAGGTTAATAATGCATGAGATCATTTGCCGACATTGCAAGTTAATAATGCATTTTATATATATATATATATATATATATATATATATATATATATATATATATATATTTACTTCTCATTGTTAGCTCATAAACCATACAAAAGCAAACAAACTCAACACTACTACAAAAAATAGCTAGAACTGAATGCGGAAAGTATGGAAAAATATCTCGTAGTGTATTTAACCAGAAAATCGATTATGCTCCTGCGGAAGTATCTACTTGTTACGGAATCTTAGGTGTCAAAGTGTGGATTTCATATAGTCAAAAAATAAAGGGGCGTGCTATATCCAAAACGTACGAAATATACTAAATATCGTAAAGGCAGATGTAGTAGGGGTTGCAAAGAGGACGGTTGCAAAGGGGTTGCAAAGAAGATATGGCACTAAAAGTTGTAGAGCAGGTCGTCTTTAGAAAAGTTAATAGACAATGGTTTTTAACCGTTGTCTATGGCAAAACTTACCGTTGTCGTAAAAGTTCGCTCATAGACAACGATTTTTAACCGTTGTCGTAGGTTATTTTAACAATATTTTTTAACCGTTGTCGTAACTTTTTCTCAAATGTTATCGTAGGCATACTTAACAACGGTTTTCAACCGTTGTCATAAATATTTTTCGACCGTTGTTGTAAGTATCGTTGTCTTAGCTATTCGCTCATGGACAACAGGTTTTATCCGTTGTTGTAAATACTTTAACAAGTGTTTTAATATAATAGACAACAGTTTTTAGCCGTTGTATTTTCATATACATTTAGAACAATTTTTATAATTATTAACAATAATTTTTATAATATACAATATTTATTAATCATTGTTGTAAATACCTACAATGCTTAATGAATATAAATAATATTTTTTAGCTATTGTAAGAAATGTTAACCTCAACTGTTATGATCATAAACAACAATTTCAAACTATACATCAAATTATCAATTTTTTCAAAAGATGAAAGTAACAAAATACCTGAGTCTATAGATCCATAATAGGGAAATAAATTAAAACGATGATAGGCTGATAAATAATGAAAAGGAAAATGGAGTCTAATTTGGTGATGGGATAAAGCAAGGATAAGAAAATATGAGGACCCTCCACACCATGACATTTCCTGCAAGAGAGGCCCATGATCAGTTCAAGGAACACGTCGAACTTTTTATTGTAATAATAAAATTAATTGATATTCTCTTTTAAATACACTAATTTTTTTTATAAAAAAACTTTGTACACTGACTTTCAATTTAGCCTATAAATATATCAACTTTTAATTTGTTTTAAATTGCACATAGGTCAAAAATTAAAGCTGACATGACATTTTCAAACATGATGTGGATGCTGACATGTTGGGTGAGTCAACATTGAATGTATCTGATTTTTCAATAAATACACAAATTCTTTACAATTTCCTTTTTGCACAAGAATTTTAAATTTTATTTTATTTTCACAAATTCAAAATTTACTTTTTTTTTAATTTTAATTTATTTCTGATAAGATTTTCTCCCGAATTTTTTTAAATGCACATGATTATTTTAAATATTATTATTAAGAAGAGACTTGAAGAATTTTCTCATTCTTGTTCGTTGCTGCAAATACTTTCTCATGCATCTTTTTTGTCTAAACTTTGATTGATGGATGCGAGTGTTTTTCATTTCATTCTACAATTATTCCCATATTAACACAAAAATTAAAATTAAACATCATTTGGTTCAATTGAATTCTGACATTCATTACAAAAATCTTATTAGAAATAAATAAATAAATAATAAATTAAATTCCGACTGTGTGTAAAAAAAATCATAGTTCATGTGCAAAAAGAAAAACTGTAAAAAGTTTATGTATTTACTAATAAATTGGATACGGTCGATGCTGAGTCACGCAGCACGTCAGCAGCCACACATCACACCGGATGACCAGAAAATGTCATGTCAGATTTGATTTTTGACCAATTTATAATTTGAAATTAATCAAGAGTTAGTGTATTTATGAGCTAAATTAAAACTTCGTGTGCAAAAAGGAAATTTTAAAAAAGTTGGTATATTTAGGCGAGAATATCCGTAAAATTAATAATCAATCAAACCACCACCACAACTTAGATGCATTGAATTTCAGAGTGGATTGGGTATACCACATTCGTATACCGTTATGTGTACAACATCGTAAGAGTATTAACATGTAACATTGTCAATTAAAAAAAGTAGGCTTTATTTGCTAGATGTCAACACAATTGTGCTATAATACATTTAAGGGTATATAAATATAGTACATCTAAACCTGGCCAAATTTGGGTTTCCTCTCATAAATAATCTGATAGATCACAATCTTGATTTGGTAATAATGAAAATTATAGAAATCATCAAATTAGAAGTAAGATTCCTAATTTTAACCGAGACATCAAATTAAAGTTAAATTGGGCCGAAGTTACGTGCTTGGTAGCTGATTAGCCCATTTTGGAACTCAATTTGTCAGACCCAAAACTAACTTTCTCAGCCTAATACTAAAAATATCCGCCATATTTTTCAATCACCGCTTTCGACAGGTTACCTCCGTTGCCGCGCGTTTGCTCCACAGTCTTTCTGTCATACAGATACTCCTCTAAGGTAAATTCTCTTGAAGCTTATACACTAAGAACAAAATCAAAAATTGTATATTTTGATTTAAATATTGTATTTAAATAAACGCAGAATTTATAGGCTTTCAATTGATAAAGAAACAACGACATTGGACCTCCCAAACAATAGATGTATAGTAGTATGCGATACTATTTCTCTATCTAACTGAAAAATTCTTCCTTCGTCATGGCGTCTGTCGAGTAAGAGTTCTCTCTACATGCTTATGAATTTGTTGGGTCTGTTGGGCTCCCAACTAGTGGAAAACAAAGCACACTTCTTTGAGGCCCAATTTTTGTGAGGATATATTTTGTTTCCTACTTGAATGAGCTCAGACGTGTGTTTTTCTTGGCAGAGGGTAGAGAGAGATACAGAGAAAGAAAAGATAGGCAGCAGTTTTTCATTCCCCACGATCGGAAGTTCATACGTTGTCGGATTGACTTGAAATTTTAACTAGAGACAGATTACACATAGTTCTTCATTCTGACTGACGGTTAGATTTTGAGTTAAATTTTTTGGATCTCAGCTGTTGGTTGTGTGAGCGTTTTTACGTCTTTGTTTCCGTATTGTGATACTAGTATCTTCATAGTATTGTTAAGGGCTAGATATCATTTTGCGGTAGTATTGTTAAGGGCTAGATATCATTTTGTGATATCTAGCCCTTAACAATACTCCCTTACCAATACTACGAAGGCACTAGCATCACAATACAGAAACAAAAACGTAAAAACGCTCACACAACCAGCAGCTGAGATCCAAAAATTTTAACTCAAAATCTAACCGTCAGAATTACGATCCCTACGGTCAGAATGAAGAACAATGTGTCTTCTGTCTCCAGTTAAAATTTCAAGCCAATCCGACAACGTATGAACTTCCGATCGTCAGAAATGAGAAACTGGTGACCCCTTTCTTTTTTTGTATCTCTCTCTGCCCTCTGCCAAGAAAACCCGTCTGCTCTCATTTAAGAAGAAAACAAACATTTCCTCAAAAATGGGCCTCAAAGAAATGGGCTTTTCTGTACTACTTGGGAGCCCAACAAACCCAACAGAATTTGTATGACTCTGTTTGTAATGTGCGCCCACACGTCTGCTGTCGTTTGTTCTTTTTTGTTTTGTCTGGAATAGATTAAGGGGCGTTTGGTTGGGGGAATCAGGAAACGGAAAGAGAAATAGGAGAGTTGACTCTGTTAGATTCATGCCATATCTAGAACAAATTATTTTTTCTGGATTGTAAGTTTAGAGATATGAGCGTCAAGCCTATCGTTATAAATTCCGTTACTGTTTGTTTTTATATAAATTCATCTTCATAATGGTAGGAAATACCATAGCATTCCTTTTATCATTGTTTTGAGTATTTTGATGAATTTGATTCATCCAATATGGAGGCAGTTGAAATTCTTCCTCAAATCATTTCCTTAAATGGTATTTCTGTCTGATTCGTTCTTTTGACTTACATATTCGTTCTTTTGTTATAAATGATCTCTTTTGGTTCTTAATTCATGAATTTCTTGTATGATTTGGTTTGCACTGGCTAACTTCTTTCTTTTACTTTATGTATCTATCTAATGGCTCGCTTAGGTCTTTCCTTGAGAAGAAACAGACAAATGCAACATCAATTCTTCATAACCATCATCATTTGTGTCATTAAGGTGTATTTGACATGGTATGCTATGCGTAAAACTTTGTATGGTTCAACTTCCATATCAGTCAACAAAGAACTTAGGAGAAAATTGAGAATGTTCAACTTGAATAGATTGGTAAGAGAAAGTGATGTCTTGTGTAGAAATCATCTTCGTATGAACCGGGATGCTTTTAATAAACATTGTGAGATGACAAGAGATATTGGCGGTTTGAGAGAGACTAGAAGTATGAGTATAGAGGAGATTGTTGCAATGTTTTTGTATACATTAGCTCGTCATAAAAAGAATAGGTGTGTAGGAGCTTACTTTTATAGAAATGGTGAAACTGTTAGTCGGCAATTTCACGAGTGCTTAAATGTTATTATGAAGTTGCACGTTGTACCACTTAAGAAACCTTCTCTTATAACAGAAGATTGTAATGAAGATAGATGGAAGTATTTTAAGGTAATATTAAATACGAGCTCATTTTCCTTAGAGAATAATAGTAGTATGATTAATATCATCTAAATTGCTATTTGTTTTGTAGAACTGCTTAGGTGCACTTGATGGTACGATGATAATGTAATTGTACCATCTGAGGATCGATCCAGATATCGAACACGAAAATGCACCATTGCAATGAATGTTTTAGGAGTTTGCTCACCTGAAGTGGAGTTTATTTATATTTTAACCGGTTGGGAGGGTTCAGCACATGATGGTCGAGTATTACGTGATGCTCTTAGTAGGCAGGATGATTTGAAGGTTCCTAAAGGTAAATAGATTTTTCCTCATATCATGAGATATGAATTTGAGTACATAATTATTGTATGTTTTTATGTGAAGGGAGTTATTACTTGTGTGATGCCGGTTATGCTAATGGAGAGGGATTCCTTGCAACGTATAGAGGACAACTTTATCATTTGAGATAGTGGGGCAATGGTCCTCGCCAACCAAGAACAGCAGAAGAATACTTCAACTTGAGGCATGCAATGACTAGAAACGTGATAGAACGTTGTTTTGGGTTACTAAATGGAAGGTGGGGAATTCTTAGAAGCCCTTCTTGGTTTAGTTTTAAAACACATTTAATTTATTTGCTATACAAATTTACACTATTTTAGAGAATTTTATACAAATGTGTAATTATTTATATTTATTTAAAAGAGTAAAACAAATTAGATTAATTAGATTTGGATCCTATAAGAACTAAGTTGTTTGTGAGAACTAAGAACCAATTTAAACTTTAGATTAAGATAGATCAATGGTTAAGATTTTTATTTTTAAATATTTTTTAGATGAACGGTTATTGAAGAGGTTAAATTTGTAATCTTCATTTTTTTCAGGTTTTTTTGTTCGGTTTTTCTGATAACTGTCATACAATTTAGTGTTTTTTTTTTCTGAAATTTGAAATTCAAATTTCAGTCTTGAATATTTTGATAACCGTGTGTTCAATTTATTTTAATAGTTTATTCTTATTTTAAAAGGTGGTGAAGAATTTGAAGGCATGTTAAAATTTGAAACATTTTATATCCACAGAGTTCGTAGTATGTGTATGTTCTTGCAATTTTTCTTTAAATAACAGAATTGTGATATTCAATTTGAATGTATGTATTCTTTTGCTTTTAACTTCTTCAAAAATTATATGTATTTACCACATGCTTTTTTTTCAATTGCGTCAGGATTTAAACTTAATCCCCTGTTTTTTGTATTTAAGACCAGTTATGGAAATCAATAATAATTAATTTTATAATTGTATTGATTTAGAGTTGAATGTAGTGTTTAAGATTACATAGTATGCTTAGAGTATTGAAAAAAACAATTGATTCATTCCTCCCTCTGCAACTCAGAATTATATTAAAACTTTGAATTTGGTTAAATTCCTTTGTGCAAGTTAGATGTTTTTTTAATTGTCGCAATGTCTTTCTCTTCTTGCCTTGAGTTTTTTTAATTGCCACAAATGTCTATCTCTGCAGCACAAACTTTTTTCTAGTATTTAATTAATGCAAAGCATCTTGTATTTTGAAATAGGTATTATTTTGTATAAATTTGTGTAGTTCTTTATTTATTTGTTAAAATATTCATGCATCGTTGTTTTTTTGTTAACGAGATTTTTTATGTCCACTTTTTAGATGCAACAAGTCGCGTTTATTTTGTGTAGGTTTAATGGATAATAATGCTAATCAGGATGTATATGATGAATCCGAAGACATGTATGTCCCTGAATGTCCAAATGAGTTGAAACCTTATGTAGGATGAAAATTCTCAACATTCTATGAAGGTAAACATTTTTATAGGGAGTACTGTGGTATGTGTGGATTTGATATTCGACTTGGTACTGTCAAACGCTCTAAGGACGGAACTATTATATGAAGATATGTTTTGTGTAATAGAGAAGGAGAGAAAAAGATTGACCATAAGGATTCCTATGTACAAGTAGGATCCAACAAGATGAAGAAGAAACGTTTGTCAACCAGAACTTTGTGTTTGGCTAAGGTCATATTCAGATATTGTGCTAGTGAAGGATATGTCGTTGCATCTTTTGTCGAGGAACATTCTCATCCATTAGTTTCTAATCAATTCAAACATTTCATGAAGTTTTATAGGAGAATGAATTCTATTCATAAGAATTTTCTATTGAGCTTTGCTAGAGCAAATGTGGGACATGTAAGGTCTTTTAAAATGTTCAAGGAGTTGGTTGGAGATTATCATAGAGTTGGTTGTGATTTGGTAGATTTCAAGAATTTTCATCGTGATTTTCGTCTTTTTGTAGATGGTGTTGATGCTTAGATCGTCTAATTGAGCTGTAGGTTCAATATTTGTGTGCTTAATAGAAGCACCATTCTTCACATCACTTGGCCCTACACTGAAGGTAACAGAAAATGGTTGATTAACTACGTTTCAATCACAAAAAAACAATGTAAACACTTAAACAACTTCAAGCATATTTTGTTGGAAAATCTGCATTTAAAAGCAGAATTTGAGTTGCTAGTCAATTCATTTTGACCTAAATTTCGAGCCACGTATGTCGTTAGTTTGACGAAGTAAAATATATAGTGATGAATTACGTTCCGAGTATATGATCGTAGTATACTTCGTTTCTAAATTTCGATTTTCGATGAGTGAGAAATAGGTGTGCAAAATTAGATGCATGATGAAGTGGGAGTTAAAGTGTTAACCGTTGGGCTTTGTTCGTCGGGCCGGCTTAATGGACTTGAACGAAATTGGGCCTATGATGTGATATAAGATATAAGATATATATTTATATATATGTATATATCTATATATCTATATTGTATATATATATATATGTATGTATATGTTATGCATGAGAATTTGAAAGGTTTCAAATTCACGTCATACTCTCACGTCTCTAATGACAATAATGGCTTGTTTATTATTTGTAACCTATGAGCTATGATGATGGTAATCAATAGCATATGCTCCCTCCATGGTGACATAGCCTATAAATGGTAGTCATGTTATTCTTCTCATTTTCACTCAAGCATATCATTTCATATTCATATTAGCTCTAAGTTCATCAAGCTCTTGTCCTCATCATTCGTCTAGTTCGCCGGAGCTTGTTGTATTGCGGTGTTGCCTATAACAAGATGAAAGTCGTTTTATATTTTGGGAGATAACGACGACACCGAGAGCACTACCGGGGCGTTTATCTCTTGCGGATAGAGAGGCTATCTCGACTCGGCTTGATATTTGGTTCTTGTTTTCTTTCTTGTTTAAGTTGTAATATTCCATTTCCATTTTATGGGTTTTTCGTGTTCGTCAGATTACGTATAATATTTGTAACAATCGCAAGAGATTAATCACGACCTTGTTGCCGGAAACAAAAACTGAAACATAACCTACCTTAACTTGGAAATGGCGTCTTCATCCGCTACTTCGTCCACCACCACTGCCGGCACCGTCGCCTCCTCCGCGACCGTCTCCTCTACCGGAGTCCCTTTTCCCGCGGCGACTTCCGTAGGCATCTCCGCTGCTGGATTTGGTGTACCACTTCCATTCTCGTTCGTGGACTCATCGACTATGAGTGTTACTTTGTCATCATCCAACATGGCCACCATCTCCACTTTGGCCGCCATGTCATCCGCTACTAATGATCAGATAGTGAACAATTTACGTGATGCAACTCATGCTATCATGTTGTCTTCGGCGACTCCGTTTATCCTTTTTGGGACATTGAACCGTCTTGGAGGGGTGGGGGGCTCGATCCTAACTTTGTCAACACCGTTGCACTCTTCAAGAGCATTGTCCGCCGCCAAAAAACCACCACAATTTGGTGGAGCTGACTTCAAACGTTGGCAACAAAAGATGTTTTTTTACTTGCATTAGGGTTTGGATACATCCTCAAGGAAGATGGTCTCGCACCTCCAAGTGCAAATGAGGAGAACATGCAAGTCTCCATTGCCTACGAAAGATGGCGTACTTCCGACTATTTGTGTAAAATTTTTTTGTTAAGTGGTATAATTGATAGCTTATATAGTGTATATGCAAACATGAAGACCTCAAAGAAATATGAGAGGCACCAGACAAGAAATATTGTACTGACGATGCAGGTACATAGAAATTTATTGTAGCCCAATTTCTGGACTACAAGATGGTGGATTCCCGACCTATCATGGACCAAGTGCAAGAACTCCAACTAATTGTGCACGAGGTTCATGCTGAAGGGATGCTATTTCCCGACGCTTTTACCGTTGCAGCCATGATCGAGAAGCTCCCTCCAAGTTGGAAGGACTTCAAAAGGTACCTCAAGCACAAGCTAAAGGAGATGTCGCTTGAAGACTTGACTGTAAAGCTTCGCATCGAGGTTGATGTCCGAGTTCAAGACGTAAAGTCCAAATCCCTGATGGACCCAAGGGTCAACTTGTTGGAGAAAGCTGGTGTTGGTCCCGAGTGTACGGTCAGGTGTAGAGGGGGGGGTGAATACACCTGATTCGATTTCTCAATTTCGAACTCGAACAGTCCTATTCAGGATGGTGTCCGATCAAAAGCTTGATTCGGCGGACCAGACAGTACATACGTTCAATCGAGTTAAAGGCTAAGAGTATCGACTCCGCCGAGATCGCTAGCGACTACGTCGAATTGAGTATCTACGTAAGAGTTCGGTGCGCGGAATAGTGTAGGCCCAAATCGGTTTTGTGAGAAAACGTTTTAAGTCTCGGTTCGGTAGATTTAAAAGTTCGAGATATCCGAGACAGCTTGATTGATTTAAATATGATGTTCGGTATGAATAGTAAAATCAATGCAACAGCTTAAGAAAGTAGTAAGAGACACAGGATTTTTAAAGTGGTTCGGATATCGCTCAAATCCTACGTCCACCGTCCCGAATGATCGGGAGGCTATTTATTATCCCGAGTTAGTCTCGATCGGCCTTGCACACTGGGCAAAGCCGCGTCTTGGTTTTTATATCGATCCAAGTCTCGCTTACAACACTATCAAACTTAAAGTGTTTGACAAACTTCTCCAACAGTGAAGGAGTCCTTATACAATAAGGATTAGGTTCAAATGTGAACTCCTTCGTCTAAGCTATGGATATAACAAGTGAGCTTAGGGTTAGAGGGATAAGGAACGAGAATGTAGCTATCTAGAGCGACGAACAGTGAGGGTTTAGCTATAGGTTCGTGTCGTCGCCGCTTGGATACTAGAAGCTTATATCGGTTCGGCTTGGTTCCTTTTGAGTTTGGATGTAGTCTTTCGCCGGAGATAACTCGGTTGTTTCTTGCGGAAGACTTAGTCGTTAATATCGCTCGTTTGAATGCTCTCTCGTGTTCTAGGTTCGCGCATTCTCTCTTTTTTCAAATCTTGAATGATCCCTCTATTTATAGAGCAGAGATTGAAATAGATCCGTTGGAGACGATCTTCTTCTCTCTCTCTCTTTTGGTAGCAAACGGCTCTTTTGGTGTAGGTAACAGTGTATTTTCCCACCTTTTTAGGTAAAAGGTTGATCTGCGACTTTAGCGGTGAGAAGACACGTGTATGCTTGTCATTCGTCGAGGTGGATGAAGTGGTTGAGATAGCACAAACTTCGAGACAGACTGAAGCTGACTTCTCTCTTCCTCGTACATGACAATGCTGATTGTCTTTCAAAAGATTCTGACAGTCCTGAAGACTATCTGCCGTTGCTGAGTCTGACCTTGTATTCAGTAGATAGACTGCTGAGATAAGTCTACTGAAGATCAGCTCTGAGTCCAGTGAACTACTCCTGCTGAGTTCAGTTCAACTGACTCTCTCAGTATACTGCTCCTGCTGAGTCCAGTATTACTGAGTCTTCTACACTGGTGCTGAGGCTGATGAGCTACTGAGCGCCTTGACCAGAGCAGAGTGTCTACTGAGTCTGAAACCTCAGAGACAAATACGAATACAAAGGAATGGTTCACCAATCAGATAGGGTTTTGGGATCTTCAAATCTTCTCAACAGTTCAGAGCACGAGGCTACTGAGCATGATTCAGTATAGAAGATAAGAGTCATTTCCCACAAGTATGATCATGCTGAGGATTGAATCATCACCCAACAATTTCCCCCTATTTGATGATGCCAAAACCTATCATCTATGTCCTATCAACTATGCTAAACACTAACTTACTCAGAAACAGAGCTCCTTACAAATATTACAAGTAGGATCAGTGGAGTTGTCTGGTAAGTGCTAGACTACTGAGGGAGACAGGGCAGAACAATTTCCCCCTTTACAATAATTTCCCCCATGCAACAATTTCCCCTTAAGAGAAATAATAACTCTCCGAAAGTCTAGTCTATCAGAGATCTAACCGAGCAAAAACTGACAGGTAAATAAACAACGTGTGTGTGTCAGTAATCACTTCAGTGATTCTGAGTGTTAAAGCATAAAGCAAACACGGCTATTTAGACAACAAGTAGTTGTCAGAGCCAACAGAAGATTTGTATATATATAATAACTAGTTCAGTACATTACAAATCTTGCTAAGCTAGAAGAAGAACTAAGAGGGAGAACCCTTAAACCGCCGAATCCTATTCATGAAACCTTGGGATTTATCTTCGGCAAATGGGACTCCATACATTCCCGAACGTGTTCTTCCTCGCCTTCGGTATTCGGCGAAGTCTGCCGGATCATCTTGTTCTAGTCCTCTCGTTCAACGCAAAGATTCTTCACTTCTTGTTCAATCATTCCGAGATGTACTGAGTCGTCTTGTCTTACGGGTGGAGGAATGATCCTTGCTTCGAGAACGCCGACTACTACCCCTTCGCATTCTTGCTCGTGCATATATGGGTAAAGATCGGGTTCGTAATGGTCATCCACTCGACATAGGCATCGGCCCTTAGACATTTCGAGCCGTAATCGCGTAAATAATTTCTCTTGATAAACTCTATCTTGGCCGATTCTCATCTCTCGATTGAACCGAATAGGCATCCATTCGTCCGATCTCGGCCATCTATGTGTTTTCGAGATCATTTGGCTTCCCGAACCTTCGTATCGATAAGGAATGTTAGCTTTCGAAGGAACTCTCGGCTGGCCTCTTGTTCAAGATGCTTCCCCGAGTGCCTCAAGGTCCGCCAAATGTATCCTCTCGTCCGGCGTGGCTCTATCTGTCTAGCTTCCTCTCCTCTCGTAGAGATATCTATCCATCTCGAGCAAAGATTTCTTCAATTTCCGCATCTTGCTCTTGAGGCTTCGAGGAGCTTGTTCCGATTCAGCGAGGGGTACTAGATCTAGATTTGGATGTACCACCGCCTTTCGCATTCTTCTGCTGCTGCTCCTTGTCTTTTCTCTCGTCCTCTTCATCTCGTTATGATGAGCTTTCTCGGAGGCGCTCTAGCGGTTCTCTTTCCTCCTCCGGACGGGGCTTTAGTCTTTCCTTTGGCGAGCTTAGACTTTGGCTTGTTAGGCGCTTCGGCCTCTGCAATTTCTCCCGCGCCTCTCATCCGCAGCCTATTTGGGGCTTCCTCCTCGAAGCAGATATGTATCTTAATCTCTTTCTTTGGAGGGGTTGGAATTTTAAGCTTCGTTTGCCCTTGCCTTCTTGAACCGGTGGTGGAATAGGAGCCTCTTCTTCTTCTCGAGTCCTCCACCGCCCGTTCGAGCATACTCGTAACCTCCTTAATAAAATCTTTGGGAGTCCGGGTTGCTCGAGTAGTCTGTCTGGGGTCTCGAGCCACTTGGGCCGGTTTCATTTGTGCTCGCAGCCGAAACACCCCGGGCCTCACCCTTCCGAGACCGAGTTTGAGGTAGCTTCTCGTTACTCTTCTTTCCTTCCCTTTTTCCTTCACTTTCCCCCTTTTTGGCATCATCAATGAGCACCGGGTAGGGACTAGGACCGACTTCTTCGAGACTTTTGTAGGAGGTTGACGGCCTCATCAAGACGATCGTGGAGCTTAGTCGAGCCTCATGCAACTCGTTTCTCTCCATGGTAAGGTTTTCCTTATCTTGCTTGTGAGAGAGATCAGTTTGCTTCCTTGAAGTCTTTCGGCTTCTCGGTGATCTTGTCTTCCAAGGCCGGTTGGATAATCTCAAGTCTTTGTTCAGGTAGCCTCGGATTGTTCGGTGATAGCGTCGATATGAGCCGCTTTAGAAGCCAAAAATTCATCTAGTAGCTTGGCTTGGCTCTCCCGAAAGATCTTGAGCCGAGCTTCGAATTTGACTTGCTTGCTGAGCCAACGCTTCGAAATAAGCGCGAAACATCGTGGGCGGCCGATGAAGAGACGAAAGACTTCACCCACGAAGTTCTTTAGTCGTGGCTTGAGTAGTCTCGCTTCCATGTCCTATGGATAGCCTTCGCAAGATCTCGATTTTTGATCCCTTGGGTAGTTAAGGCTTTTGCCACCGATCGAGATCTCTTTGCGGTGCCGTGGGCGCCGCTTCGAAAGTCGATCGCAAAGCAAGAGCCGAGCGGGCTCTGCCGAGGACGAAGCACCAGCCTTGGACTTCTCGGGACCAAGGATACTGAGAGGTGGAGCAGTTCTAGATATGGGTATCCTTGTCCCGTGGATGTCCCTCATCGGGCTTTCCGGGGCTCGAATCATGGGTGGGTCGTCATGGTCCGACCCATCCGAGGGTGCTTTGGGCCGGAGGCGTGCTTTGTCGATCATGAATCATGGCGGCATTGCAGCCCTCGAGATTGTCCATTGAGCCGAGGTCTTCGGGCTCCGAATAGCCTATCTCCTCTCTCGGTCCTCAATTCCTCTTCATGCAGTGGCGACAGGAGTAGTGGAGGACAAGGCGCGCGTAGACGAGGCCACTCCCGATGTCGCAAAGCAACATGTGGAGCCTTGCTTGTCTTGGTGATGAGCAACAAGTCTCGAGTAGTCGGCAAGCTCCGGAACTAGTTGTAGAATTTCTCGGGATGCTCTGGATATAATCACTGAAGCTTCCATCCCGATTGATTCACCTTCGATGCGGTCTCGAACTCCAAGTCTATGTGTGAAGTCTCGCTCTTCGGTTGGAGGGACTCGAGCCGAGTGGAGGGACGAAAGGGGGGCCGTTTGTCCAGGCGCCGAATATCTGCGCTCCGAGCTTCGAAGCATCCCCTTGGTCCCTTTCAGTGGGAACAATCTTTTCCATCGACCGAGTCTTCTCGAAGACTCGGACTCATCAATCGCCGTGCATGGGCCGAGTAGTCTTCTCGAGGCCTCGTTCGGCGGGCACTTGTGGAGCCTCCTCGTAGGGCCGGCACCTCGGCTTTCTTCGGTTTCTTTGCCGGTGCCTTAGGAGTTTTAGCGGGAGGGGTTCTTTTCTTTGTAGGCGTAGCTCTTCGAGACTTTGATTTCGGAGAGACTGCTGAGGGTCCTGACCCTATCTGCTGAAGCGCTGCTATCTTGTTGTGAAATCTGACCTTCTTCACATTGAAGTACTCCTTGTCACTGTAGGTGATAGGCTCAGATCCACATAAATCTTCGATCATGATGGACGAGTTTGAGTCCATACAAAGAATTTGCCCTTTGCGCTCGAGCGTGTTCGATGCTTTGTCGAACTTAGCAGCCTGAGCCATGAATTCTCGGAGAAAGAACTCCGTCCAATTTATCCGGGCTCGGTCGTATATGGCCATCATCATCTCGAATCTTAGGCCTCGACACTTGGTCAAACGACCTCGCTTGGCTTGTCGATGGGCTGCGTCACTATATAGGCAAGTGCCCCGAACCGAGGCAACATGTCTTGTTCTTCGGAAAAGCACTCCGAATGTAGTGGGCTTTCCACGAAAGACGGTAAGGTATTCATCAACTCGGTCTCTCATCCGACCGATCTTGGTTCCTTCGGAGGGCAGATCAAAACTCCGCTTCAAGGCATCCTTGATGGACATCTGCTTCAGCTCCATAGTGGCGTTTTGGATAGAATGGGCAACGAATCTCGCCACTATATCTCCAGACACTGCGTCTGAATTCAAATACAGTTCTGCAACCTATCTCGGGAGGAAGAACGAAGGCCTCCTAGACAGAAATTTCTCCGGTCTCGACTCGCGCAGAGCCGAGAAGATCTCATCCATATACTCCGAGATCGCATGAATAGAAATCCATGGTGGGTTCAAACCACACGCGATCCTTCTCCAGAATGTTCTGCATATCCGCTGGAGATATCATAGAAATATTGGTTTCCGCCATTGTACCTATGACAAGAAATGAATCAGTAATGTTTTTGGATAGAACAGTGCTGTGCAATGCAATACTGAAACATATAACAAATACATTAACAGATATAAGCATACCAATGGATAAAATTCGAGATAAGATAGAGAGTGTAATTGCAAGAAAGGATTGCGAATGCAGATCTCGGATTTTTCGGAATTTGAAAGTTATGAAGTATGCTAATGGCGGTTCTTAAGATTTGATCGAATATATATCAACTATGAAGGTGAACGGTTTTCGATCGAAGGTCGAGTGTAAACTTGCTTTATGATATGGACGGTTAAGATTAGAAGTAAAAAATAGGCAATGATCACAAAAGGCACCTAAGTCAAAGCCAGTTGTAAAATAGCCTAAGTAGTAACTGTGAAAAGACATGCATTAAATGTGTGCAGAGTTCAGCAAGCTTATGTATGGAATATCGTGCATTAAATGTGAGTCGTTAATAATAAAGACAAACCAAAAGATATTAATGTCATGCTGAATCTTTGCCATAAATGCAAGGTATTGTTGTATTAAATTACTACTGAGTAGAGATACGCAAACCTGTCAGCTGAACATAGTAGTCAGCTGATACCTCGTGTAGATGGTTTCGTCTCTACGTACTGAATGTATCGATGCGAGAGTGAACATTCCCCCCTTACGTAAATGTCTCTCTCCCGAAACCTCTTATCGATCGGGGTCGAGTAGGGTCCAACAGACCTAGCTCTGCTGAAAGTTCTCCGAATGCGGATTCGGCTTAGAGGTTTGGTCGGTATATCGGCCCTTTGTTTGTCGGTATGGATCTTTTCCATTCCGATATCCTTCTTTTCGACATGGTCACGAATGAAGTGATGTCCGATGTCCACGTGCTTGCATCTTGTGTGAAGAACGAGGATTTTGAGTGATTGCAATAGCACCGGTACGAGGTAAGATCGGCACTTCATTCCGAATGACGTCATAGTCTCTCATTCTTGTCTCGGCCCAAAGGATCCGGGCGCAACAACTTCCGGCAGCCATGTATTCGGCTTCGGTAGTCGACGTGGCCACCGAGTGCTGTTTCTTTGAAAACCATGAGATCGCTTGCTTGCCGCCAAGGAACCGACATGTTCCCGAAGTTGATTTTCGGTAGATTCTACATCTCGCATAGTCGGCATCGAGAATAACCGGTTAGTTCAATATTATCATCAGTGGATACCATAAACCCATGTCGGGTGTTCCTCGTAGATAGCGGAGAATCTTCTTTGGCTTTGAGTCCATATGACTCGCTTGGGATTCGCCCGAAATCGAGCACGACACCTACAAGCATAAGTTATGTCGGGACGAGTAGGCTGTTAGATATAATAAAGAACCAATTATAGCACGGTATTCGGTTTGGTCTCATCGATACTCCCTCTTTATCAAGATCTATCTTCATATTCGTGTTCATCGGGATCTTGATTGATTTGCCTGGATGTGCGGCCGAATCTTTTGATGAGGTCTCGAGTGTATTTGCCTTGGTTGATGAACGTTCCCTTTTCGGATTGCTTGACTTGAAAACCAAGGAAGTAGTTCATTTCACCCATCATCGACATCTCGAACTTATCCTTCATCATCTTTTCAAATTGCCGACACATGATGACATTCTTCGAACCAAAGATAATGTCATCCACGTAGATCTGCACAAGTAATAAGTCTTCTTCTAGTCGAATCTTTGAATAGAGTGCGGTCTCCGTGCCTTTCGAAAACCTTTCGCAAGAAGAAACTCGGACAGGGTATCGTACCAAGCCCCCGGGTGCTTGTTTTAACCCGTATAGAGCCTTTCTCGAGTCTATATACTTGATGTCCCTGCCGAAAGCCGGGAGGTTGTTCCACATAGACTTCTTCTTTCAAGCACGCCATTCGGGAACGCAGACTTCACATCCATTTGATAAACTCTCGAATCTTTGATGTGTTGCGTAGGCTAGGAATAGTCTAATTGCCTCCAATCTTGCAACCGGAGCGAACGTCTCATCGAAATCTATCCCTTCGGCTTGACAAGTAGCCTTTAGCCACGAGTCTTGCTTTGTTCCTTACTATAACGTTGTTTTCATCTCGCTTGTTTTTGAAGACCCATTTGGTTCCAATGACATGTTGATGCCGGGGTCTATCTACAAGCTCCCATACTTCGTTTCTCGTGAGCGATTCAGCTCTTCCCGCATAGCAATAATCCGGGCCAGCATTTTTAAGTGCATCCTCAATATTCCGAGGCTCTTCGATAGACAAGAAGCGGGAAAATAATGCGCTTTCTCCTTGACGAGAATCTGGATCTTGTCTTGACATGTCTTTGAAGGATCTCCAATTATAAGATCGGCGGTGTGAGCATCTAGCCACGATCTACGATGTTTTAACTCTTCATCCGAAATTTGTTCAACACGAGATAGTAGGTGAGTTAGGCCATTTCAGTTGTACTATTCCGAGATTGAAGTAATTCAAGAACAAGAGTGTGATCTACCGAGTCACCGTGGTTCGGGGGGCATTCAGCTCGGGAACATTACTAGACATTCCCCCCCGAGTTGTTATTCTCGGTAGTGTTGGTCTCGGTTACCTCTACGGTTTCCTCATCGACCGAGTTACACCGGGATTGATTACGTTCGGGAGAATCAATCTTCTCGGCTACTTGCTCACCGTGGTTGAGATTCGGTAGATTTGTTTTCGGTTTCTTCGTCGAATCATCATCCCAACATAGCCGGATCTTTTCGGATTTGTCTTTTAAGCTTAGATCCTGTAGGCGCTTCTCGATGTCCTCGGATTCGGAATTTGAGTTATTGCTCCCGTCTTCGATAGCAAACTCGTTAAAAACAACATGAGGGCTTTCCTCCACGCAAAGAGTCCGATAGTTGAATACTCGAAAGCTTTGCTGACCCGAGAGTATCCTAAGAATACTCCCCGATCCGACTTGCTATCAAAAGTCTTCATCGATCTTTCCCATTATTGTGGATAAAGCATGAACAACCAAAAATATGGAAATAAGATAGAGAAGGCTTCATGTCGTTCCATAGTTCATATGGTGTTCTCTTATCTTTGCTTTGTCGGTAGAGATCTATTCTCGAGTATAACATGCGGTATCGGTAGCTTCGCGCCTGAATTTGGTTGGGAGTCCCGAGTCTGCGAGTAGAGTCCTAGCCGCCTCTTTTAGAGTTCTCGTTCTTTCGTTCGGCAACTCCATTCTGCCGAGGTGTGCGTGCGTAAAGTCTCATGCTCTATTCCTTCGCTTGCGTAACTCCTTTACCATGGAATTAAGGAACTCAGTTCCTCTGTCTGAACGTATTTTTCTGATCTTGGTGTTCTTTTCGACACTGAGCCTTTTCAGAAGCGTTGGTAACTCTGTTTTGACGTCAGACTTGTTGGCAATGAATATGACCCATGTGTAGCGCGAGTAGTCATCTATGACCACTAATGCATATTTTCTGCCTCTGATCGTCACTGGGGAGACTGGACCGAACAAATCCATATGTAGCAGCTGAAGAATTCCATTCGTGGAAGGCGATGGAACTGGAGGATTTTGATTCCTTGTTTGCTTTCCCTTCAGACATGCTTCACACTGAGTGTCTTTGCTGAATACTTCATTCGGCAGTCCCCTTGCTAGAGTGTTTCTTGCAAGCTTGTTGAGCGTCTTAAAGTTGAGATGGCTGAGTCTTCTGTGCCATAGCCACCCCGTGCGGTTGTCATTCTTCGCCAATAAGCAAGCTTCAGGTTCAGCTGAGTTCCAGTCAGCCACATATATGTTCTTTCTGCGCGAACCCGATAACACTGTTTTCCCTGTGGATTTATCAATAACATCACGAAACCCAAGTCAAAAATCACTCTTTTTGAGTTATCACAAAATTGACTAACGGAGAGAAGATTATCTTTGAAGTCCTTCAACATATGATACTCTTGGAACTTTGGTAGTTCCTATGCTGAGTGTTCCATATCCTCTCGTGTAGCCTTTGGCATTATCTCCAAACTCAATTCTGGGTCCTTCTTTAGTGATATAATTCTTCAGTAGACTCCTTTGGTATGTCATGTGTCTTGAGCATCCGCCTCCACATACCATGGGTCTTTATGCACTCCGCAAAACATAATTTTATTCAGGTACCCTTCATTTTTGATTTTGGGTCCTTAGATGTTAGTTTTCATAACCCAAATCTGTCTAACAACCCTGGTGGTTTCAGACATTTTCTTCCCATTAGAGTCAACATATCTGACCACTGGACTGGTCAAAGGTGACTTCTGAGGCTTTTGAGGTTCAGGAGTCCTGATCTTCTGAGTTGGTGGACTGCTGACCTTAGCCTTCTGTGTGGCTTTCTTTTTCTTCTGACCTTTGGAGCCTCTTCGACTATAGGTTCATAATAGTATGACCCATACCGAGCCTGGATGTGTCGGCTTTGGAGGTCCATACGAGATCCTGCCAATTTTAATTTGCTTGGTTCCCCCTATTCGAACCGGGGTTTCTTGGCACCGATCTTCTTGTCGAGTGCTGATGTGTGGGATGAGGTGCTTTCATCTTCTCGTTTGTTCTTTGCTAGGGGGTTCAGTATATTTGCATTCATAGTTTCCCCTTGAACAAACCTATCAGCAAGCCGTACTTCTGAGTGTACTGGGGCAGATGAGGAAGCTCCCCTTGGCCGAATCCAAGTCCTTCCTTGCAGTGCTTTGGCTTATTGCTTGCTAGCATAGCTTCTAATTTCTTCTCGGCGCCCATGTACCTTTCGGTCCATCGGGCTCCTCCGGACATCATCACTCTTCTTCGAGTGTGTCGTGCTCGGCCTGAAGTCCCGACATTTCTTGCTTGAGCAGACTCGGTTCGATATCTTTTGAGTCAAGTCATTGGTCAAAACCGAAATCCGATCTTCTTGATGCTTGAGACTTGGCCATCGTAGAGTTTATTTCCTCCCCGAGTCTCAACACAAGTCCTTCAGCCTCGGTAGCAACCCGACTCTCCCGAGAAAGTCTCGATTCTCTATTTTCGTGGTATCCAACTCCCGAAGAGTCTTCTTGAGCCGCAGACTCATCCGAATTTGTTCGTCGAGCAGTTCTTCGTATGCGGTTGCCACGTCCAAATTCTCATCTCGCACTCGAAATAGTGTCGTGTGTGCGGTGTGAAGAGGAGTTAAGTGGTTCATGAGAATTTACCTCATCCTCTTCGCCGCCATCATGCACTTTTCACCGATTCTTCACTTCAAGCTCTAAAGCCATGAAAGATGCATCATCATCCGATGAATCCATAAAGGAGTCGACCTCTTCCGAGTCGTCCGAGATTTCGTCGCCTATGTAGGATTGTCTTTTCCGGGCGAATTTCTCTCTCCTTGCCTTACGTGCTCGCGCGTTCAAGACTACCGAGCTCGGGACAATCATACCGATAATGTCCCGGCTTCTTGCGGTTGTAACAAGCGATGACTCTTTCTTCTTTGCTTTCGCTATTCTTTGATGGTTCCGAGTCATCTTTCTTTCGCATTCGTAAGATTGTGAGTCGGAGTGTGTTTCGACATATAATTTGACTTACCTTTCGTTTCCCGATAGGCTTTAGTCACTTTTCTGCGTCGCTCTTTCTCCTTCCGATACTTTACGACGAGCAAGTGCATACTTCCGAGCGAGACTTCCTTCTTGTAGATCATTGAGTGAAGGTTCAGCCTTACTCGTCGTTTTGCTCGTTGCTTTGGAGATGCTTTGGCTTGACCGATGCTTTGAAAGCATGGTCGATTTTGTGTCGCCTTCGGCTCTCGCTTTCTTTGAGGTCCGTCGAACTCAAACTCCTCCGCCCGTAATTCGAAAAGATATGGTCGGGAGACACAAAGATCTAAGTTAGAATATCGCAATAGAGTGGCAAAAGGTGTCCAATGGTCCGTCCGAGCAGGTGCCCTCAAAATCTTCGATTCATCTCTCGTTCTTCGAATGTCTTTCCCACCCCATTGATAGAGTTCATCGATTGGTAAATCGACGTTCGTATCTTCGATTTTGTCACCGGGCATGAGAGACAAGCTTTCCAGCTTTTGGAGTTCCAGCGCTAATTTGTTGGCTTTAATCTCCTGAGTCCCTCGACTCACTAGAGCAAGAGCATCCCAGAGTTCTTTAGCAGTCTTGCATTCCTGAACCCCGCCAAGATAAGAATCACTAAGGGTGGTCAGTATGGCGTTTCTGGCAACACGGTCTAAGTTGTGAAGCTTCTTCTCCTCAGGAGTGAAGAGACTTCTGTCTTTGGGAATCTTTTTCCCGGTCACCATTCCTCCTCCTTGAGCTTGGTCCTGAGTCATGACACTATCGATCATGGGAACGATAGGTCCATCTTCAAGAACTTCACCATATCTTGTCATGGAGGGATGTCGGATGTGCTTCCATTCCGACTCGCCATACTCCATAATTCTCCACCGAGAACATGGGTACCATCCTTATACCTGACATATCAGCCATGAAGAATATAGATATGAATGTAGAGTGATATGCAGTAAAAAAAACGTTTTCCCTTGGATCCGTTCGAATAGACCGGTCTCAAAGATAACAAGAGTCAAAGAACTCCTGCTTCCGATACCAATTGTTGGTCCCGAGTGTACGGTCGGGTGTAGAGGGGGGGGTGAATACACCCGATTCGATTTCTCAATTTCGAACTCGAACAGTCCTATTCGGGATGGTGTCGGATCAAATGGGTTCGGCGGACCAGGCATACTGTTCCGAATCGAGTTAAAGGCTAAGAGTACCGACTCCGCCGAGATCTCGCTAACCGACTACGTCGAATTCGTATCTACGAGAAGAGTTCAAGTGCGCGGAATAGTGTAGGCCCAAATCGGTTTTTGTGAGAAAACGTTTTAAGTCTCGGTTCGGTAGATTTAAAAGTTCGAGATGCTTTGAGACAGTTGATTGATTTAAATATGATGTTCGAGTATGAATAGTAAAATCAATGCAACGCTTAAGAAAGCAATAAGAGACACGGATTTTTAAAGTGGTTCGGATATCGCTCAAATCCTACGTCCACCGTCCCGAATGATCGGGAGGCTATTTATTATCCCGAGTTAGTCTCGGCGGCTTGCACACCGGGCAAAGCCGCGTCTTGGTTTTTATACGATCCAAGTCTCGGTTACAACACTATCAAACTTAAAGTGTTTGACAAACTTCTCCAACAATGGAAGGAGTCCTTATACAATAAGGATTAGGTTCAAATGTGAACTCCTTCGTCTAAGCTATGGATATAACAAGTGAGCTTAGGGTTAGAGGGATAAGGAACGAGAATGTAGCTATCTAGAGCGACGAACAGCGAGGGTTTAGCTATAGGTTCGTGTCGGTCCGCTTGGATACTAGAAGCTTATGTCGGTTCAGCTTGGTTCCTTTTGAGCTGGGATGTAGTCTTTCACGGAGATAACTCGGTTGTTTCTTGCGGAAGACTTAGTCGTTAATATCGCTCGTTTGAATGCTCTCTCGTGTTCTAGGTTCGCGCATTCTCTCTTTTTTCAAATCTTGAATGATCCCTCTATTTATAGAGCAGAGATTGAAATAGATCCGTTGGAGACGATCTTCTTCTCTCTCTCTCTTTTTGGTAGCAAACGGCTCTTTTGGTGTAGGTAACGGTGTATTTTCCCACCTTTTTAGGTAAAAGGTTGATCGCAGCTTTAGCGGTGAGAAGACACGTGTATGCTTGTCATTCGTCGAGGTGGATGAAGTGGTTGAGATAGCACAAACTTCGAGACGGATCGAAGCCGACTTCTCTCTTCCTCGTACATGACAATGCTGATTGTCTTTCAAAAGATTCCGACGATCCCGAAGACTATCCGCCGTTCTTTGAGTCCGACCTTGTATTCGGTAGATAGGCTGGCCGAGATAAGTCTATCGAAGATCGCCTCCGAGTCCAGTGAACTACTCTCGCCGAGTTCGATTCGGTGACTCTCTCGCATATCTTTGCTCCTCGCCGAGTCCAAGATGCCGAGTCTTCTACACCGGTGCCGGGGCCGATGAGCTACCGAGCGCCTTGACCGTGAGCAGAGTTTCTACCGAGTCCGAAACCTCGTAGACAAATACGAATACAAAGGAATGGTTCACCAATCAGATAGGGTTTTGGGATCTTCAAATCTTCTCAACAGTTCAGAGCACGAGGCTACTGAGCATGATTCAGTATAGAAGATAAGAGTCATTTCCCACAAGTATGATCATGCTGAGGATTGAATCATCACCCAACAGCTGGTGACTCTAACAAGCGAGGGCGTCCCAACGACAAAGACTATGCAAAAGGTAAAGGTCAAACTAGAAGGTTTGACGGAGAATGCTACAATTGTGGCAAAGCGGGTCATATGTCCAAGGACTGTCGAAAGCCCAAGAAGAAGAAGACGAGACAAGCCAACTTGATGGAAAATGACCTCACTTTAGAGGACCTAGCGGCTGTGATCACGGAAAAGGCGAATATGGTCGAGAACCCCGGCCTTTGGTTCGTCGATACTGCTGCAACCGCACATGTGTGTGGTGATAGAAGTCGTTTCAAGAAATATTGTCCCTGTCAAGGGAGGAAGCTGAACATGGGGAACCAAGCATCTTCCGACGTGGTTGGAGTTGGAATCGTCGTGCTGAGGATGGATTTCGGCAAAGAATTGATTTTGAGTGAAGTGCTTCATGTTTCAGATATCCGAAAGAACCTTGTGTCGGGTTCTGTACTAGTTAAACGTGGTTTTAGACTAGTGTTTGAAGCTGATAAGTTCATCTTATCTAAGTTTAGTGTATTCCTTGGTAAGGGGTGTCTTACCGATGGGCTTATTAAGCTCAATGTAGCGGCACTTCGTCAAGTGCCTAAAAATGAAGGAAATAATAATAATGCTTCTACTTCTTCTTACTTGACTGAGTGTTCCGATTTATGGCATTGTAGATTAGGACATGTTAATCTAAATGCAATAAAACATGAAAATAAAAGATGCGAAGTATGTGTAGAAGCATAAATGGTTAAACCGTCGTTTCATTCGTGGAAAGGAGCACTAAGCCTCTTGAACTTATTTACACTGATGTCTGTTATTTGAAGTTTGTGCAAACAAGAGGTGGTAAAAAATAATTCATCACGTTTATTGACGATTGCACACGTTATTGTTGTCTTTATCTTCTAAGAAGTAAAGACGAGGTAATTGAAGCTTTTAAAAGTTTCGAAGCGGAAGCCGAAAATCAACTAGATTGTCGGATTAAAAATGTTCGAAGTGATAGAGGGGGAGAATATGTAGCCCCATTTGAAGAGTTGTGTAAATCAAGTGGTATTATTCATCAAACCACCGCCCCTTATTCGCCACAATCTAACAGCGTTGCTGAAAGGAAAAATCGAACACTTAAGGAGATGATGAATGTCTTGTTAATTAGTTCGGGGTTACCCCAGAACATGTGGGGGGAAGTTATTTTAACAACTAACTACTTACTGAACAAGATTCCCCTTAAAGGTAAGGATATAACTCCTTACGAGATGCGAAAAGGAAGGAAACCTTCCTACAAATACCTTAAAGTGTGGGGGTATTTAGCTAAGGTAGAAGTGCCTCTACCTAAGCAAGTTACAATTGGACCTAAGACCGTCGATTATGTCTTTATCGGATATGCTTTGAATAGTAGTGCCTATCGATTTATTATTTATAAGTCGGAAGTTCCTGATATGAATGTGGGAACGACTATTGAATCAAGGAATGTTATTTTCTTTGAGAATGTTTATCCGTGTAAGGATAAAGCTGAATCTAGCTCCAATGCTAGAACTATAAATGTAGCTACTAGTTATGAGCTTGGAAGGGTTGAACTAGTTTCACAAAAATGACCTGGTTCTGACCTAGAAGCTCTTGAACCGAGACGTAGCACAAGAGCAAGAATTTCTAAGGACTTTGGTCCGGACTATGTGGTGTTCCTCTTAGATGAGGAACCGAGGTCTGTTAATGAGACTCTTACTGGACCTGATGGACCACTTTGGAAAGAAGCTGTCCAGAGTGAGATTGATTCCATTATGCAAAATCATACGTGGGTGTTAGCGGATCTGCCAGAAGGTTGTAAACCCTTAAGATGTAAATGGATTCTAAAAAGAAAGTATAAGGTTGATGGGTCAATTGATAAATTTAAGGACCGTTTAGTTGTAAAGGGTTTTAAGCAAAGGGAAGGGTATGACTTTTTCGATACCTATTCGCCTGTCATGAGAATAACTTCAATCCGCGTGCTGTTTTCGATTGCTGCTTTGCACAATCTTGAAATTCGCCAAATGGATGTGAAGACTGCTTTTCTAAATGGAGATTTAGAAGTGGAAATTTATATGGAACAATCTAAAGGTTTTGTGGTACCTGGTCAAGAAAGAAAGGTATATATGCAAGTTGGTTAAGTCCCTATATGGATTAAAACAAGCCCCTTTACAATGACATTTGAAGTTTGACGAAGTTATGATGTCAAATGGATGTCAAACGGATTCAAGATAAATGAGTGTGACAAATGTGTTTACATAAAGGATACGGATAACGATTTTGTTATTGTATCTCTTTATGTTGATGATATGTTAATTATGGGACGTAACTGTCAAGTGGTTAATGAAACCAAGCGCATGTTGAAAAGAAATTTTGACATGAAGAACATGGGAGTGGCTGATGTTATTCTTGGAGTGAAAATCCAAAGAACTCCCGAGGGAATTGTTCTATCACAATCTCATTATATTGAGAAAGTGCTTAAGAAGTTCAATATGTATGATGGTCTACCGGCCAAGAGTTCTTTAGAACTTAATGTTCACTTGAGCAAGAATAGAGGTGATCCTGTTGCTCAAGAGGATTATGCCAGGATTATAGGTTGTTTAATGTACATCACGAATTGTACAAGGTCTGATCTAGTTTGTCCTATAAATAAGTTGAGTCGTTATACGAGCAATCCAGGATTAGGGTTTTGTGGTACATGAAGTACACTCTAAACTTTGGGCTACACTAGTCTAGATACCCCCCGGTACTTGAAGGGTACTGTGATGCAAATTGGATATCGTACACGCAGGACTCATTGTCGACGAGTGGTTATGTGTTTACTATAGGGGGTGGAGCTGTGTCGTGGAGGTCCATGAAACAAACGTGTATAGCCTGATCCACCATGAAATCAAAATTTATCGCCTTAGATAAGGCCGGTGAGGAAGCCGAGTGGCTCTGTAATTTTTTGGAAAATATTCCATATTGGAACAAACCCGTACTGCGGGTAATGATTCACTGCGATAACCAAGCTGCTATTGGAAGGACGAAAAGTAGGTTATACAATGGTAAGTCTCGACACATACGTCGACGACATAATACTGTAAGACACTTGATCACGAGTGGGGTTATTTCTATTGACTATGTTAGGTCGAAAGATAACTTAGCGGATCCGCTTACTAAGAGTTTGCCTCGAGATCAAATGTATAAACTGCTAGAGGGAATGTGAATAAAATCCACAACTTAAGACAATTATAGTGGTAACCCAACCTTATAGAGTGGAGATCCCGTGAACTTGGTTCAATGGGAAAACTAAGCTATGAAAGTCTGTTTGTCATAGACTTTTAATGATTCTTGGATACCTCGAGGAGGTGGAGTATGGCAGGATACTTGTGTAAGAATCACCTATGTAAGTGAGAAGTGAGGTTGTCCAAAGAGGTTCTATTCGATACTTATAGAATCATCCTTAGTCGCTTCTATTCGATACTTATGAATCCAAAGAGGTTGTCCATGGCCAGAAACGGACACAAACATGAGAACATACGAGGTTGAGACTTTATAGTGTTAGTGTTATTGTCTCGGTATACACGTTGGAGGAATAGTTCAAAACCTTGTGTTCTCCGCCGGTCTACTCGATAGCACTGACTAAGGATGGTTCAAGGTCACAAGCCACCTACCCTGATGCTTTATTGTCTCTTGAGGACTGAGCTTAGTGTCTGCATGCATGCATTTGAGCTATTTCCACTCATGTGGGGGAATGTTGGAAAATCTGCATTTAAAAGTAGAATTTGAGTTGCTAGTCAATCATTTTGACCTCAATTTCAAACCACGTATGTCGTTAGTTTGACGAAGTAAAATATATAGTGATTGAACTACGTTCCAAGTAGATGAACGTAGTATACTTCGCTTCTCAATTTCGATTTTCGATGAGTGAGAAATAGGTGCGCAAAATTAGATGCACGATGAAGTGGGAGTTAAAGTATTAACCGTTGGGCTTTGTTCGTCGGGCCGGCTTAATAGGCTTGGACGAAATTGGATATATGGTTTGATATAAGATATAATATATATATTTATATATATATATGTATATATTTATATATCTATAATAATGTATATATATATATATATATATATGTATACGTTATGCATGAGAATTTGAAAGGTTTCAAATTCAAGTCATACTTCCGCGTCTCTAATGACAATAATGGCTTGTTTATTATTTGTAACATATGAGCTATGATGATGGTAATCAATAGCATTTGCTCCCTCCATGGTGATATAGCCTATCAATAGTGGTAATGTTATTCTTCTCATTTTCACTCAAGCATATTATTCATATTCATTTTCGCTCTAAGTTCATCAAACTCTTGTCCTCGCTATTCGTCTAGTTCGCCGGAGCTTGTTTCATTGTGGTGCTGCCTATAACAAGACGAAAGTCGTTTTATCTTTGGGGAGATAACGTCGACACCGAGAGCACTACCGGGGCGTTTATCTCTTGCGGATAGAGAGTCTATCTCGACTCGGCTTGATATTTGGTTCTTGTTTTCTTTCTTGTTTAAGTTGTAATATTCCATTTCCATTTTACGAGTTTTTCGTGTTCGGCAGATTACGTATAATATTTGTAACATATTTTAACATAAAAAATACATAATTAAAAGTGTTTAAAAAAAATATAGAGAGGTTGTACATAAAATAACATGAGCATGCTTATAAAAATCAAAATTCTTCCAACGGCCTTCGAATTTTATATGCATCACAGTTTATGATATATTGCAATAAGTATTCCCAACATATGCTAGCTTTTTAAAGAAATAGGCGAACCAAAAAGTCATGGAAGAGCCAGAAACACAAACCACATGCATCCACATCAATAACCTCAAAAATTCTATTCTCTGAAGTATTTTAAAATTAGGAAGAATGCATGAAAATTACAATAAGTATGCACCACAAACTTCAAATATATGCATTTAAAAAAACAAAAACATGATAAAACGTACTCCAGTTTTTAAATCCAATATGAAAATACTATATTGATATTTATAATAAAATAACACCATAAATTCAAGTAGCAACCAAATGTGGGTTTTAAACATCAATGCATCTCATAATTTAGATTAAATATGCCATCATATCAATATCAACATCGACTAGTCTACGATACAATTCTTAGGATATGCATTCACTAAAAAACATAAAAAACGTTTGTAAATAGTTGCAACAGAAGTATTATGCACCATAAAGTATGCATCTCATATTTCAGAAAAATTAATTTGTTCACGTTTTGTGCCTGACATACAAAAACTACTGTATTCATCTTCAAAATTGCAAATACAACAAACTAAGTTTTAAAATGTTTCGTAAATAATGCTCTAAACAAAAAAAAAATGTTTAACAAAAAATACAAAAACCTAGGGAACAGTAGAAATCTACCTTCACCGGAGGAATGGAATCAGGAATCATTTTAAAGGAATGATTCCATTCCTCGTGTTTGGTATCGAAAAAACAACTCCGGTATCATTCCTCATTCCTCCCCCCATCCCCCTCAAATAACACTTTCCCATTCCTTAACAATTCGACACTTTCATTCTCATTCCTCCCCTTTTTCTTCTCTCTTCTCTTCTCCCTCACTCTTTTTTCTTCTCTCTTCTCTTCTCCCTCACTCTTTTTTCTTCAGCGCCGCTCCACACTCCACACCACCGTCTTCGCCGCCGCCATCTCGCCGCCACCGTCTACGCCGCCGCCATCTCGCCGCCTAAGGTATCATCTTCCTTCTCTGTGGGTTTTCAATATATGAGTGTGGGTTGTGTCTAATTTCTGTAATTCTTGCCGCCGCCATCTCGCCGCCAAATTTGGATTGTGTCTAATTTCTGTAATTCTTGGATTGTGTCTAATTTCATTCTTGGATTGTAATTCTGTGCATTTCGCTGGCTTCATTCTGTGTCTGATTTCGCTTGCTTTGGAACGCAGTGCAGTTTGTAATTCTTGGATTGTGTCTAATTTCTGTAATTATTGGTTTGGAGATATTAGTTTGGAACTTTTAATAATATTGTTCCCTTGTCTTCCCCCTGTTTAGATATATATTTACTGTTTTGTCTTGTAGTTAGACTACAGTCTTGGTTGGGCTTAACTAAATAGTACTCCATAAAACAAGCATTTGATATCAGATCATTTCTACAAAATTGATATGATGGACAAGGTGGATAGTGAGTCGTTAGCAAAGCAAACAGATTATGCATCTTTTTCTCGAGTCAGAACAGGAACTGTTTCTACAGATATGAGTCATGTTTTAACTTCAATGAGTCATGTTTTAACTTCAATGAATCTTTCCTTTTTCTACAGATATGGATACTTTTAGATTGAAAATGATGAGGAGAATGAGGGCTAGACAAATGGAAATGATCCAAACTATAATGACTATTATTAATGTGATGATTATGATGTATTTATTTATGAGAAGAATTAGTTATGATAGTAGAATAAATAGAATAACATATACACAAAGAGATAGGAAACGACAACGGTTAGAAAACTTAAACAAGTTGATTTATGAAAATGACATTACTTGTAAAAACGAGCTTCGCATGAATATGAGAACTTTCTTTGCCTTATGTGAGATGGTTAGAGATGTGGGAGGTTTGAATGGGTGTTTGCACACCAAATATGAAAATGACAATATCGCAATGAATGTGTTGGGTGTTTGCACACCAAATATGGAATTCATACTTATCATGCCTGGTTGGGAAGGATCTGCACATGATGGACGTGTTCTTCGACATGCAATTAACCATCCTAATGGATTAAAAGTACCTCAAGGTAATTATGTTTCAATATTATACAATTTTTTGCCTTACAATATTGTAATTAGTAAAAGATAGTTATTTTTTATTATGTAGGATGTTATTACTTAGTGGATGCTGGATACACAAATTGCAATGGATTTCTTGCTCCTTTTAGAGGACATCGGTATCACCTAAAGGAATGGGGTGATCGACAACCAGTTAGTGCGGAGGAATTCTTCAATGTGAAGCATTCTAAAGCAAGGAATGTCATAGAGAGATGCTTTGGATTGTTGAAAGGAAGGTGAGCTATTTTACGAGGTCCTTCATTTTTTCCAATCGAGACGCAAGGTCGTATAGTCTCATGTTGTGCTCTTCTACATAACCTGATTCGGGAATATATGCCCACTGATAATCATATTGAATATGGAGGTGACGAAGAAGAGGACGACACTCGTAGCGGTTGTACTCCAACTGAATACATCAATCACATTGAACCTTCAAATGTTTGGACTACTTTTAGAAACACTTTAGCTCAAGATTTATTTAATGAATGGAGAGGTAGTAGTTGATTTAGTTTTATTCATGTTTGATAATTATCTATGTTTGATTTATGGATTGGAATAGTTGTACGAAACTAATTTTTAATATTTATGTAACTCCATTTTTAATATTTAAATGTTAACTAATATGAAGTTAAATAAAAATGTAATTAATTAAAAAAATAGTTGATTCCATTCCTTCAGTCAAACCAAACATGTTTTGGAATCAAGTTCATTCCTGCTGCAACCAAACAACTGTTTTCAGGAATCATTCCTTCATTCCATACCTCCAGGAATGATTCCTGATTCCGATTTCATTCCTTTCTGTCAACCAAACGGGGCCTTAGCACTTTCCTGCCTCATAACTACGAAATCAACGGATGCTTGATTAAAATGAATGAAAAAAAAGGTTTTGCATTTAAAAAATACTTCACGCAACAATATTATAATCTTAAGTTAATACAATAGGTAAATTGAAGAAGGAAGTTGTATCTACGCTCCGCTTTGTTCTCTAACACTAACTACCTGCATACTTCCTTCCCATTATGCCCTTAAAATATTTAAAAATAATATTGCTATTTTAATAGTTGCATATAAATTCATTGTAGATTTTAATAAGATAAACCATCAGCATCAGTTCCTAATTTTTATTTTTAAAGAGGTTCTTATGTGAACCATATCCTAGATTAATTTACTATTTTATAATAATCATATTAGATTATTATCCAATTTATTTTCTTATTCCACTTTTTAGATCAACAATAATGAGAATGAATACATTTTGTTTTTATGATTAATGTGCAATATATATATATATATATATTATTTTATCTTATCTTATGATATTATGCAACACAAATAATTTATTCCCTCACACATGAAAACGACTATAAAATCACTAATTAAATATATTTTATTTTAATTATTTTATAATAAACTAAAAAAAGATAATTTTACAATTATAAAAAACTAACAAGTAATCGACTTAATTTTTGACCTACTGTCTAAATGGGAAATACAAAAATTAATTTAGGGCACATACTCCCCTACTCACAAGTCAGAAAAACTCGTCTCAACCGCCCGCAGCCGCCCCTTCCCGATTTCCGTCTTCCGACCAGCATCCCGGAACCGCGGACCCTCCGCCCGCGTACGGCTGCACGCCAGCACCGCCTGTTGGTCATCCTCCCCTGACCTCTCCGCCACGCCGTAAGCACTAAGTTTCCCGCAGCCCCTCGACCCTCCCCCTCTGCCTTCTCGGCGCCGGCAAGTGTTAGTCCGAAATTACTCAAATTAGAATAGGGCGCAGATTACATCATCATCTTCTGCCCCTTACTGCCATACACAAGGTGGATTTTCTTTCTGCATAACTCCATTTTTTTTCTTGATTTATTGTGGCAAATTGTCAATTTCTATGATTCTATCAATTTTAAAGTTTGTTATCTGTATATGAGTATATCTAATAGGAAATTGAAGGAATAGGGAGAACTGGAGAAATCATGTGAATTAGGTCAAGATATTTTTGTAAAATTGCTAAAAAAGACAACACTCTGGGGATATTTGTTTTGGATTAATGTTGAAAGAACACATAAAAGAATCAAGATTTATCAATGATGAATGTAATTCTTTATTGGAATGGTTGTTAATCAGCTCAATGAAGCCTTAGAATTAGAGTCTGATCACAAACTCATTATTTTCGGTTTCTGTGGTATAACCGGCTAACCGAAAACGGAAGGGGTATCGACTTTGGGATGCATTTTCTGACTTCAGTGAACTGATAACTGGTATCAGTTATACTGACCCGAACCGACCTACAGCCCTAAATTATTACTATCTAAAAAAATAAATTAGAGGCCCCCGATATTTTGGGACCCGGAGCGGTTGCCCATGCTCGCCGCCCTCAGGGCCGGGCCTGGTTAAGGCTGTGATATTTTTTTCTAGTATTTGTTTTTTTATCTCTGAACTGTAGATTTCTTAGAATATTAGGGCTTTCTGTATGATTGAATTATTAAGATTGTGTATGCTTATGATTATTTGTGTTGTGATTTTCTTCTGGGCAGACATTTATTTAATCTGATTTGATTGTTGTTGATCTTTGCATTGTTGATTTGCCCCTCTCAGAATGTAAGCAGTATGCGGTAGACATTGTATTGAGTATTGTATTGGTTCTTTATTCAATGGCCTCATTAGCATTTAGTGCTATGCTGCATGTGAATGTCTGAAATTCTAGTAATAGGTTTCCCTTTTTTTGTAAGTCTTGGCGGATTGGGGTTTTGTTCTCTTAAAAGTTGGAAAAATAAAAGATTGTCGCAAGGAGTGATAGAGTGAATCACTTGTTGATTGGTCTATCTGCTGTTGTTTTGTAAAACTGCCGCAATCTTGTTTGACAGGATAAATATGTCTGCTGCGAATGGAAGCAATAATTTGTCTTCAGATATGGAGCTGGATGCTCGTCGACGTCTTTTTCCTCTACGCTTTCATGAGCAACATCTTTTTGCATCTATAAGGCCTGATGGGCGGAGCCTTGGAAGATCTAGAGACACTACACTTAGTCTTGGTTTGTCACTCTATTGTTCTTGTCATTTGATTATGTTGTTTCTCATTTCTATTATGCTAACAAGTGATGCCCGGGCCGTGCTAATTATCCAATCCTTCAAAATCTAGGAGCTGTTTCCTCTGCTCATGGATCAGCTCTAGCGAAGATAGGTTGCACTGTAAGTGTGTCTTCTCTTATGGACTTGAGAACTTATCTGAGTCGTTTATATGCACTAACTCTAAGTTTTTCATCATCTTCAGACTATGTTGGCTGCCATTAAATTGGAAGTCATGACTCCCGCTGTGGAAGCACCTGATGAGGGATGCATAGGTAGCATACGTTTGTTTTACTTTAGTGTGGTTTACTTTTTCTAATAGTGCACTTATATAAAGTTCTTTCACAGCCATTGATTTCCACATGCCTCCAATTTGTTCTCCACTAATTCGTCCTGGCAGACCTGCAGAGGTAGCTCCAGTAATATCAAAGCAATTGTCTGACACCATTTTGAGGCAAGAGATTATATGACACTATTTTGGCAACTTCAAATTTTGTTAGGTTGATGAATTTAGATATTCATTTTGTGATTTGTACGATCATGACTAGTTGACATATGCTCTATAGTGAATTCCTACTACCCCAAAAAAAAGGAAATTAAGATCACATCCCAGTTTCTAGGAAATCTTTTTTGTAGAGATCCTGCCAATGTTGTTACACTCTATTTGGTTTCAAGATCATTGCTCCTCTGGGTTAAAATGAAGAAGTAAAAGAAAATAAGGAAGATGTTGTCTCTAACATGGCCTGCATCTTTTAGCATTCATTCTACATAAGGTAGCATTATATTGGAGCTCTGGTTGTTTTGCGATGCATAGCAAAGCAAAGTATTAAGCCTGTTTGCTCTTTCTTTTACCAGTTTTTTCTGTGTTTCAGTTCTTCCCAATTGTGGATGGATTCTTTCAGTATCATCTTGAAGGAAAATGTCCTTGTTCTTTTAACAGGAAACATACATGTATACCTTCAGCTTTTCTAGTTCTTTTCTGTTACTTATCGTCTGTAATTCTGCAGTTCTGGCATGATTGATCTGAAAGAGTTATGTTTAGTTAGTGGCAAAGCTGCTTGGATGGCCTACCTGGTAAAGAAAATTCAATAATTTGATTTCTCCTTAGCAATTGTATTTGTATGCATGGCTCTATGTGCGTGATTCTACTACTGTAAATGGCTCTTGCAGGATATATACTGTCTGGACGCTGATGGTGCCCTTTTTTGATGCAGCATTGCTTTCTGCTGTAGCTGCCTTCTCACATTGTATGTTTAACATGGGGTTTGATTGTTTTCTTTATTTCCATATTGTTTAGTCTTGGTGACCTCTTAATATTCCCTTTTAAAGCCATTATTACATTGAAATGTAGCTAGATTTCTTTTTTATTATCTCTTGATTTTGAACTTTGAAATGTTAAGACCAAATGATTTGGGTACTATATGCTCCATCTTCACTTCAGATGATCCGCATTTTCTATTTATCTGTTATGAGTTATTATCTGTTGCTTGATCCAGAAAGTCTCTATTGCTCTTAAAACTTCTTTACAGATTTAAACAACTAATGAAGTTTACCTTGCAAAATGTTTAAGTACTTTGTTTATTAGTTTTATGTGACCAAGTGCTAGAAATGTTTCTATGTGCTTCACTTCTCTTATCCACAAAGCTGAAGACTCCATCTGCTTTTCACACATGATAAAGTTTACCAGCTACTTTGGTTCTCGATATTCTAATGAAACTCTACATTGCAGTGCAAATTCCGGTAGTCTCTCTCAATGATGATGGAAGAATAGTCCTCGTGTCCAAGGACAATGGTGGATCGAAGGAAAATGAACCTGTCAATAAGGAGAAGATAAAGCTTAAGCTGAACAGTGTGCCGTTCTCCTTAACATGTATACTTCACAAGAACTACATCCTGGCAGATCCGACCTCTGAGGAAGAGTCTATTATGGAAACGTACCTCACAGTTGTACTGGATACTAATTCCCAGCTTGTCTCTCTCAATAAACCGGGCGGTCCAGGTCTGGCAACTACATCAGCAATCCAGGTGAATTTCACCTCTTATTTTTAATTTTTCTTGATGAAGTAAGCTGATATACAAGTACATCACCACTCCGGCCTTAATGTTGTTTTAACGTGAATACACGGTGTAAGATAATTTCTAACACGAAATAGGTAGATATGTAGAGAAGCTTTCACAAACACTAACTATCCCTCTGGGGAAAAAAGATTAGAAAAGGAAAAAGATATCGTGGTACAGTGCTACTGGACCAGCTTATCAAGTATGTTTTTGGTGATTCTTATTCATGTAGCAGTTGTTACTTGAAAACTGTTTGAGAATGAAACTATGGAATCATAGAAGATACTAGCTGGCATATGCTTATGGTAAATCTCACGCTGCAGGATTGTATAGCATTAGCGCGGCGACGAGTGAAAGAAGTTCAGCAGATCCTGAATGAAGCAATATCTGATATGGAATTTGATAGTTTTTAGCAAACCTCATATTTTTGTTTGTTAGTTTTTTTTGTTTTGTTTTAATTTTCTATATGTTTTTAATTCATTGTAGAAGAAAAAATGAGGACAACCGAGGAAGATTAGTCTTAGAGATATGTTTATACAATGCAAAAAAAAAAAGGCATTGTTTATTTATTTTGTACTTCAGTTAATCTGCATGAAAAATGTTTTGTTGCTGTTGTTCTTATTAAATAAATGATAAAAATAAATAAATGTGTGCACTAAATGAAGCGATTGCAATTAGCAAGTATCATTAATTTTCTTAAGTATGATGAAGGAATTAACAACAAAATACTGTTACTGTATAAATACTTTGGAGTAAAGCAGAAGGGAAAAAAGTAAAAAAAGTTTCGAATACGAAAAGGTCCCGCCAACTTCAAATACTAAAAAATAAAAAATGGTTTCTAAAACAGTGGAAGCTTCATTTCCTTCAAACATAGAACGCAGCGTCGCCTCCGCGCTTCTCAGCCTCTCCTCCTGTCATTCTGTGTAAGACATACCACCGTTGCTCACTTCGAATTTGTTGTTTCTTACTAGTGTTACTATTGATGATTTTACTATTCACAGCAGAAGGAGTGGCGACGACAGAGATAGTCCTGAAAGCCTAGATAGTACGGCGTCTTCAGCTCTCAAGAGCCGCGGATCTCCGGCCGCGGCGGAGGAGGAGAAGGTGAGTGTTGACGAACAATCTTCGCGCTGTCAGCAGCTTACAGTGGTGGCGTTTGTGTCAGGATCGCATGATCTGAAGCTCAAGGTGAACTTCTACCCCTGATCTGCTTTGGTTTTGCTGATATCTCGGTTACGTGCAGTTTTGTTTGTATGAAATCTCGATTACATTATATTACTACGATTTGGATTTTTCTGCATTACAATTCTTAAAGTTCGATCATATTATGTTTCCAAATTGTGTGTAGTTCCATGTTAGCTGATTGAAATTCAAACGTGTTCCTCTGCTTTGATCTCAGCTTCAATCTCAAGTCTACGTGATGAGCTATTGAGCTGATAGCTTTTAGCTTGGTTTTTTATTATCTTTTGTTCAAATCTGACTTGAGATTGTGTTTTCTGTGTTTATAAATCAGTCGCAATTACTGATTGTTTGTGAATTCAGATTGATTATCCTCTACTTTTGATGCATCTATCCACTCCGTTTTTAGTATTGTTGAGTCGCATGTGAATCAGCGGTTTAAATAATTTATATTTAAAGTGGATACGATGATGGATGAGCCTGATGATTATTCCCTATTCATTTCTCATATTTCGGAATTTCTACTCTTCATTCACAAATGAGATGGTCGTGTGTTCAATAGAAATTATTCTGTGAAGATTGACTCTATGTATTTATCTCGTTCTAAGCTAGATTTTCCTTTTTTATATTAGTGATATGCTGATTCAGACGAATTCAAATACTTTCCGCTTAAGCTAGCAAAAAATTATTGCTTATTTGTGAATTTCGTTGCAATAATCTGGAGAAGTTACTAATGCATATTGTACACTATGCTGGTGTAATGGAATTCTGGTGTAATATGATTTAGCTATAAGTGTCCATTCAATTAGATTTCAAGCAATGCTTTCTCAATTTTATGCTTCTGTTCCATACGAATGGCTTAATTTTCTGTTTAAACATTTCCATACATTTTCAGATTGTACAGAAGAAACGCTCCAAAGGAATCTACATCTCGAAGAGCAAGAAACTCAAAAGCAGCAATCAAAAACCAACTCCTGCACCATCTGAGGCTGTTTCTGGGAAAACTACAGAGGCTGTTTCTGGTATAACTACTGAGGCTTCATCATGCTTCTCGAGTGGCTCCAGTAGTAATACCAGCACTGGTAATAAGGCGAGGAAGCCGGTTATGCCCAGTCACATGGGACACAAAGCTGCAGCTATTATGAGGATTCTTTCTAATGGAAGTACTTCTGAAGTCACCATTCGTCAGCTGCTCGGCGATAGCCCTTCCACGAGCAAAGCCTTGAGAATGTAAGTTTCCTCTATGCACCCTCTTATGTTATAGTCACACTATTATTCTTTCTGCACAATGGACTAAACTGGTGCAGGATGAGAGACACCCTCTTCACATGTTCACTTCTAAAACTTAGAGAACTTGAGCTAACATTTCTTAAGAGTAAGAGAAAATAAGTTGATGCAGTTGATCTTATGATGGTAGAATAAAGGAAGTAAGCACTAAATTTGATTCAAATAAACCATATTTCAAGTCATCTTCCTACTTGTTTTGATATGTATTCTACTGGCACTATAATAATGATATGTTTATGAACAGGTTGCTGAAGCTGAAAACAGTGAAGAGATTTGGAGCTGGAGGTCGCTCTGATCCTTATATTTACACGGTAACTGCTGGAACTTAAACTTACTTAACATTATTCAATGGGTAATAAATAATGAGTAATATTTAAAAACCTAATCAACTTGAAATATTTGCCTTCTTTTCCAGATTGCGTAGTTAGGTAAACATATGGATCAAGTGTCCAGACCCCCGTGTGCACAATAAGAAATTTTTTGAGGTGACAAATTTTGTTAATTCTAGTATTAATAGGTTACTTAGTTATATGCTCCTAAAGCCCATTTATAGGTATATAGTTATAGTCAAAGCATTTATTTACTTGTAATGGTGGGATTGAAATTTCATTAGAAAACATGATCTTCTTGATTTGTAGTCCCTTTGTCATGTTATTTGTTTTTTTTTTTCTTAATTAGATCGCCCTAATAAAAGTAGCTCATTTAAAAAAAAACAAGAAATGTGTAAACTAAATTTAATTATAAAAAATTAAATAATCTACATCATATACTATTATTTTAATTTCCGTATAAAAAATAAATTGGCCATAAATATGGAATGGAGAGAATATTACATTTGAAACAAAATTAGGATAGGTGGGTGGGCATAGATGGCATAGAGAAGGGCGACAATGCATGATACAAGTGTCCCATAAAGGGGGAGCCCCATCTCAATCACTTGGGAGATTTTCATAGTGCAATTCCCCCTACCCTTTTACTTTAACGGGGCCATACACATGGATGTCATGCACATAAAAGTGGATACCCGTCGCCATCATGCACATGCCATAGGTGGGAAGTGTGTTTAGTGGAGTCAAATCTAGGGGTGTTCTCTAAGATTTTTCACATATAGCATACCATATAAAAAAAATTCGGTATGGAAAAATATATACCGTTGTCGTACCGATAATTTTGATATACCATAGTTTGGTATACCGAAAGTTTGATATAAAGTATACCGAAACAGGCGGTATACCAAAACAGACGGTATACCAAAAATATAACATTATACCAAAGCAAACGGTATACCGAAAAACAACCTGTCATGAAGTAAAACATGTCAATGTAGAAAATATGCAAATTATATCTAACAAAAGTGCCAAAGTTAATTAATAGAACATACTGATAATAAAATAAATAATGTGAATACGGTTAGTTTATTAGATAAACATGAATCTATAAATCCACGATATAAACATTAAGATTGGTATAATAGATTGTTTGGTATACATCGGTATAGTTTGATATGAATCGGCATAGTTCGATACGAATTGGTTAGTTCGGTATATCATTTTACGATATATACCATGGTTTGGTAGGAATCGGTATGGTTCGGTATACGATATGTACCGCGGTATATCGCTAAATGATATATATCGAGGTTCGGTATGAATCGGTATATCGCGGTATATAGTATATATCACGGTATATGGTACACGGTATATACCGAGGTTCGGTATGAATCGGTATACCGCGGTATACGGTATGCACCGAAAATTCAGTATGCAACGGTATATCGCGGTATGGAAAATCTCATATCATTGTCGTACCGAAAAACTTCGGTACGATATCATACCGTACCAAAAATCTCGATATATAAAAATTCGGTATTTTCGATATTTTTTCAGCACGGTATATGCAGTATATCGATTTTTCGAAATAAATCCTTTGAAAATGATTTGCCTTCATTAGGAGGTTTCAAGATTTTCTCTTTTCTTTGCTTTTTACCTAGGTTGCACGGACACTGACACGGGACACGGTACGACACGGACACGGGACACGGGATACGATATTTTTTGAAAAATTTAGGACACGACACGGGCGCTGATATAAATAATATTAAATTATATATATATATATACACGAACATTTATTACATCCTTACTAAATTCACTCCTATCACATTTGAGCAACCTCAACATTATCAGTTGTAAATCCCGAGTTATAAGTCGCGTAGATGTTGTACTCCAACACCGCGTACGACGTCGCTGCATCCATCGAATAAATCGTCTGAATCGCGTATCCACGAGTAAACCGGAAAGCACCGGTTCCGCCGGTAATCGGCAGTTCCCTCTGCTCATATATATATAAATGATTAAGTCAAGCTTTTCAATATTAAACTCATTGTTCACATGATCAACTCAAAAGTCAAAAACATAAGTCATAACTCATAATTTATAATCATAGCATAAAAATGTGAAATACTAAGATAAGTAGTAACAATAATAAACATTAGTCTTAAAAGTCATAATAATCTAAATAAAAAGTCTAATCTTTCAAGTTTTATGAATCGGTATAGGGTACTTCATCCAACAAATTCTTTTCCACTTTCGGCTCATCAAGGGTGAGATTTGCAATATCTAAAATCCCAACATCACCATTCAACTCAAAACTGTCAGTTTATTGACCTGTTAAGAGTCTAAATTTTTTTTTTTTGCTGTGTCAATGTCCGGGAAGAGTCGGATACTTAAATTCCCGTGTCCGGGAAGAGTCAGACACTTAAATTCCCGTGTCCGGGAAGTGTCCAAAATTTATTTTTTTTTTAATTTTGTGGACACGTTTTTCCCGTGTCCGACACATATCGGGCGCGTGTCCGTGTTCGACACAGTACGGCGGACTTTTTCGGAGTGTCCGTACAATATAGTTTTTTACATTTTTTAGTTCAATCAAAGTACAGACAGCCTGAGTAGGAGGATGGAATTGCATTGGGATGTGAGAATTGAGTCATAATTTAAAAAGAAGCTGGAGTTTGGGTCTTTTGTTGGAATTTTTGGATTACTGTGAAAGAATTTTTCTATCCTAGACCGGATCTACAACTTAAGTTGTAGACCCGGTGGTTAAAAATCATGACACATCACATGTTTGTAAAATAAAAAATTAATAAAAAACACAACTTCTATCCTAGACCATAAAGTCTTGTAGACCCAGTCTAGGATAGAAAAATTCACTGTGAAATACCAAATTCTTGGCAGTCTTTGTTCTTGGAATTAGTTATATTATTTAGAAAATATTAATGAAGAACTGAGTAATTATCCATAAAGTTTAGAAATTAATTTCCGACCGCATGTGGTGTGTAAACTTATGTTCCCTCTTTTTGAAAATTTGATACTGCGCCCTACTTTACAGCCCCAGTTAGATAATTGAGGTTAAAAAGTCTGTCTGCCCAAAAACATGTCGTTGAATTTGAGATTATTAATAGTTTAATATACTCTTTCCCTCCCTATTTTATATGTCCATTTGCTTTTTTATATAGATTAAGAAAAAATTTAATGATATGAAAGTTAGATATGTTGGTATTGGAATTTGAGTAAAAATTAAAGTAAATTATTAAAAAATTTATGTCATAATTGTGTTTGCTATTATAAAAGTTGGATAAATAGTCTTTTTCTATATTATCATATTAATTATATCTATTAAAGTTGGTGAAAGATTTAGTTATACATATAAAAATTGGTAATAGACATATAGATTTGGAACAGACGAAAAAGGAAAGTAGACATATATATTTGGGACAGAGGGAGTATATTTTTAGGATAAAATCCTCATGATTTATAACATTTATAGTATCAAAATTTGATCTTTCTAATGATTTAGTATTCAAAGTTATCATATTGAGATGAAATAGCGGTTGAGGTGTTTATATTATACTTAAAAGTCGTATTCAAATTTTACATACGATATGCGTGAGATTGACAATTTAATAAGAAGTTGCTAATAAATATGAATGCAACCTAAAAAAACATAAATTATCAAGATTTGAGTTAGTCTAAACACAATTGATCACTTTCACATACACCGATTAATAACTGACCGAACTTGTAGGTATTTAATAAATGATGAGATGATAATAAACTATGAATATAATCTCAAATTCAATTAGTAAAGTTGAAGGGGTTTTTTTTTATAAACTTTTTCATTTTTTTATGAATATTTAGCACATTTTTGAAAGTGCAGGACAAAGGAAAGAACATAAAGGCCTATAGCAATTATTGGATCTTTTGAAAATATGCTGAAAAAAGGGTGATGTATATTATGTATGGCCATCATGATCATCCTCATCATCACCATCATTGCAAGCCGCAGAGGGAGATTAATTTTCCCGCCAAACTCCATGATTCCTGCAAAATTCACGCCTTAATGACTGCTTAATGTTTAAAACCTCATCATTGATTATCCCAAAAAGCTCCCCACAACAAACAGATTAATGTAATACTAGTATATATTAGATAAAATCATATGTATATATATATATATATATTATGACAAAGATAACCAATAGACATTATCGAAATGCACACTGGGTAAACTTCACTTTTATGCACTAAACTACAAACCACACAAGAGGAGCGCTAACCACCTTAGGTTAATCATAAGTGGCAACTACCTCAACTGTTATGTTATTCCAAAGGGATAAATTATATATATAGAAAGTTGATCATATGAAAACTACAATATTAATGAGAATTAAAAACCAATATCATGTATTGCTTTATGATAATCGACGGTTAAATTAGTATCTATTCAAAATCTCTATGCATATTTCTCATATACTTTATGCATTAAGGCAAAAATATAAAATTAATTAAACTTTTATTCTTAGAGCATGAATTTTTTTTTACATAAGTTCCTAGTTCTTATCAAATTATGAGTTTGTACGACAGCTAGAGTAGAGGGGGGTCCATCCAAGACAAAACGCAGACAAAAGAAAAGGGGCAAAAGGCAGCGGGACATACTGCATAATTTTATTTTTCAACAATGCCACTTTTAATTATTTAATACTACTTCAATTTTGATTTTGTAAGTATAAAAGTTATCTTAATGATTGGAATCGACCCATTAGTATTAGTTTCATCAAACCTTGAATGAATTTATTAGCTTTCTTGAAGGATGGAAATTTCATTCCTTAAGCTGCAAACCAGAAAAACAGCATTTATTGTTGTAATTTGTAAGCATGTGGAAATTTTTGCAAGTCATTTGAATTTAAAGCATGTAGAAAATATTGGTAAGATGAGGTGACCGTTAGGAGCAGATAATTGAGACAAGGTTTAGGGCCTAGTTGGTCTAATAAGGTATGGCACCATGCATAGCCCATCAATCACTACGTCCCTTCAAAGCCTTCCCCTTTCCCACCATCACTTTCGAGTTTTCTTCGTCATTTTCTATATTTGCAAATAAAAATTAGGAAGTATGAATACAAACTTTCAATCAAATATACGCTCTGTATATTCTTGAAGGTCTCATTTCTATTGCCATTTTCTTGGCCATTGATACCTTGCATATGACATCGACTATTGCGAGTGCTGATTTCTCGTGAAGTTTTTGCTGTACGTACATTACACTGCTATTTGCCTTTATAGCAACCTAAGGAAGACTTCCTCTCTCTCTCTCTCTCTTAACTGTCAAATATCAAAAAACACCTGACCCGTGAAACCAATTTTCTCAAACATTGTACCACTCCTCTTTTATCATCTGCATTTTCTTTTGTCGCAGGAACAATCTTTTTCTCCAAGCAAAACTTGCACTCCAACTCATAAGCCTCTGAGTCTTAGTTCATTTCTGTCATTACTGCTTCTTTTCCTAGTTTTCACTTAATTTTCTACCCTCGATTTCATCTATATCTACTCTTCCAACTCTGATAAAGGAAGAAAGTTTTTCATCTCCACGAAGCTCCTTCTTTTTTGTTTGCTTCTGAGTTTCTGCTCCTTTTTACCACCAAAATTGTTGCTTTTTAGTTGTGTTTTATGCCCTTTTGTGCGTTTTTTGGTGTCTGTCTCTTGATAGAGAATCCCTTGAAAATTAAACCTTTTTTTTCTCTCTCTCTCTATCAGAATTCCTTCATTTTCAATCACCTGGGCAGCTCTGGAAAGGTGAAGATTCTTGACAAAAAGATTGGTGTTTTGTGTACCCTTTTGGCTTCTTGATTGAATAGATAAAGCAAGAAATCTTTAATCCCATTATTTTTTCCCCAAAACTTAAAGCAACCCAGAAATGCCGTTCTTGAGTTTGTTGAGTATTTTGCTTTTTGGATTGCTTTCAAGGTCTCAACTTGTGAACGCTCAGATAATGAATGATCAGGCTGCATTATTAGCAATAGCCAAGGAATTTGAATTTTCTTTGTGGAATGGAAATAGCTCAGATTTTTGCTCATGGCCTGGCATTTCTTGCAGCTCGAATAATTCAGTAGTGGAAAGGCTTGATCTTTCTAGTCGTGGGCTGCAAGGTAATGTCACTCTCATTTCTGAGCTCAAATCACTCAAGTGGCTTGATCTTTCATACAACAAGTTTCATGGCATGATTCCACCTGCTCTTGTGAGTTTGTCTAAGCTTGAGTTTCTTGATTTATCTTTCAATGACTTTGATGGCTCGATTCCAGTAGAGTTTGGTAGCCTTAGAAATCTCAAGGAATTGAATATTTCCAATAACTTTATCTCCGGTGTGATCCCTGATCAGCTTGGGAGCCTAGAGAAGTTGCAAGATTTGAGGTTGTATTCCAATAAGTTGAATGGCTTTATCCCTCTCTGGTTGGGGAACTTAACCAGTTTGAGAACGTTTACTGCATATGAGAATGAGTTAACTGGTGTAATTCCGGATAGGTTAGGCTCTGTTTCTGAGCTCAAGTCTTTGAACCTTCATTCGAATGGTCTGGAAGGATCGATTCCTGAGAGCATTTTTGCAATGGAGAAGCTGGAAAATCTTGTTCTAACTCAGAATAGATTGAGTGGCTCCATTCCTAAAGCAATTGGCAAGTGCAAAGGCCTTTCAAGTGTTAGGATTGGGGATAACAAATTGATTGGAGGGATTCCCAGAGAGATTGGTAACATCAGTAGCCTCACCTATTTTGAAGCTAACAGTAACAATCTTTCAGGGAAGATTGTAATGGAGTTCTCAAAATGCTCGAATCTTACGCTCCTCAACTTAGCTTCGAATAACTTCTCTGGGACCATCCCTTTTGAGTTTGGCTTGCTGACTAATCTTCAGGAGTTGATAGTTTCTGGTAACAGTCTATCTGGAGACATCCCAACTGCCATTCTTAGGGGCAAGAATCTGAACAAGCTTGATTTGAGCAACAATGGATTGAATGGCACCATACCGGATTCTATCTGCAATGCATCAAGATTACAGTTCATGCTGCTGAGCCAGAATTCAATCAGAGGGGAGATACCACGCGAGATTGGCAACTGCACGAAGCTGCTCGAATTGCAGTTGGGGAGTAACTATCTGACTGGTACTATCCCTCCGGAGATTGGCCGTATCAAGAACTTGCAGATTGCACTTAATTTCAGCTCAAACCATCTACATGGACAGTTGCCTGGAGAGCTAGGGAGGCTGGACAAGCTGGTCTCTCTAGATGTGTCAAATAATCAGCTTAGCGGAAGCATCCCATCTGCATTGAAGGGGATGCTGAGTTTGATTGAAGTAAACTTCTCAAACAATCACTTAACCGGCCCAATACCCTCCTTTGTCCCATTTCAGAAAAGCTTGAATTCAAGCTTCTATGGAAACAAAGGGCTATGTGGTTTGCCTTTGAGCCTCCCTTGTGGAGGTTTGAATGATTCTGCTAGCAATGCTTACCACCACAAGGTTTCTTACAAGATTATATTAGCTGTTATTGGTTCTGGTTTGGCTGTATTTGTATCCGTGACTGTGATTGTTCTTCTGTTCATGATGAGGGAGAGGCAAGAAAAGGCTGCCAAAGAAGCAGGAGTTATTGAAGATGAAACTGATAACAATCCAGTTATAATAGCAGGAAATGTGTTCGTCGAAAACCTTCAACAAGCTATAGACTTTGAAGCTGCAGCCAAGGCCACCATGAAGGATTCAAACAAGCTCAGCATTGGAACATTCAGCACTGTCTACAAAGCAGACATGCCTTCCGGGATGACTGTATCGGTCAGAACCCTCAAATCGATGGACAAAACGGTCATCAACCACCGGAGCAAGATGATCAGAGAGGTTGAGAAGCTGAGCAAGCTCTGCCATGATAACTTGATGAGGCCAATTGGATTTGTCTTGTTTGAAGAAGCTGTGCTGTTGCTGCATCTGTATTACCCAAATGGCACTCTGGCTCAGTATCTTCAAGACTCGACTAAGAAGCCGGATTACAAACCGGATTGGCCTACAAGACTCAACATTGCCATTGGAGTTGCTGAAGGTTTGGCTTTCCTGCACCATGTGGCTATCATCCACCTTGATATCTCTTCAGGCAATGTAGTTCTAGACTCGAACTTCAACCCGTTGGTCGGAGAAGTTGAGATCTCGAAGCTTCTAGATCCATCTAGAGGGACTGCAAGCATAAGTGCAGTTGCTGGCTCATTTGGATACATACCTCCAGGTATATATATAGAACTTGGATCGAATATACTTTGAAAATTTCTGTTATGCATAATCGTTATATGTTTTGTACATAAGGGCAAAAGTGTAAAATTATAGGGTCTTATGCATGAATTTTTTTTTTATGAATTATGCGTAAGTTCGTAGTTTTCATAGAATCAATCATATCTTATTATTTCTTGTTGTGCAGAATATGCGTATACGATGCAAGTTACAGCACCGGGCAACGTATACAGCTACGGAGTGGTGTTACTCGAGATCCTCACGACTCAACTACCGGTGGACGAGGCGTTTGGTGAAGGTATCGATCTGGTGAAGTGGGTGCACACTGCACCAGCAAGGGGAGAAACACCGGAGCAGATTCTTGATGCGAGGCTGAGCACCATATCGTTTAGTTGTAGGAAAGAAATGCTTGCAGCGTTGAAGGTGGCTCTGCTCTGCACCGATACCACGCCGGCGAAACGGCCGAAGATGAAGAGCGTCGTCGAAATGCTTCAAGAAATCAAGCAAGAAGGGAGTCTCTCTCATTAGAGCATATTCTTAGCCTTGTATCAAGAATTCAGTTAAAAAAATAAATTACAAGATTCTGTGAAATGTGTGCTTATTTTTAACATTATATTGAAATCAAAATATACATTTAATTTTCACCTATAAAATCAATTTACTGTGAGGTTCAACTGGATCGTATTTACATTACATAGGAAAAAATGAATAATAAATAAATAAAAATACATCATTTTCTCCTCAAAATAAATGAGAAAAATAGAGCAAAAGATAACAATTGACTGTGCTTGTGTACACCGGCAGTTGTTGTTTCATCACACATTTCACTATACGCGTCGTGCCCGATTTTGCTCCGTCGGATCAACATCCGGCAGCTTTCAAGAAGTTATCGTAGGGACTTGAAGTCGGCAGCCTAAACGACACCGGATTGTTCTGACACTCCGCGGCGCACAACACCGGGCCACCACCATTCGACTGTTTGCATGAATTTTCACCTTGGCACTGTCAATTCATAAAAGTTAAAAATGAAGTAATTAACATGATTCGTGTTTACTTTGTTACCTTAGGCATAACCACACCGCTGGGTATACCGCCGTGGGATGATCTCTCTCCGGCAGCATTTCGTGAGGCCATCGTCAGCAGTGTCATCTTCTGCTGCTTACGTGTCTCGCAATGATTCGCCACGTCCCTGTACGACGACTCTGGCGCCGTACTCACCGACACTCGTCCTACGTGGTGAGCCGTCTCCAATATCTACACAACCAACACACCAACAATAAAAAACTACCGAACATACTTCGAACTTGCGACATTTGACCACAAACTTACCGATTGCAAGAGCTGATCCACGCTCAGGAGATTGCCCGGGAACTCGATCGTGAACTTATTGGCCGGAATGTTGCCTTCGTTCCCATCGTCGTCTATTCCAAACCCTAATCCAATCTACATAAAGAAGAAAAACTCAGAAAACAAGGCAATGAGGGGCTAAAGAAGTGATGCTTCTTTCTACCTTGTCAAAACCTCGAACGTTGCTTTCGCGGACGGTGCTTTCGCGTGCTGCTTCCAGAGGCTCGCTATACATTTGCCCCCCAAGCGAGCACAAGTCGTCTGGCACGAACTCGTGGAGCAGCTGTCCTCGTATGGCAGCCTCCTCAAACTGCAGGACGAATCAGAAACCATCAAGATACCTATGTTGAAAAACCTCGATGTAGCGCTCTAATTCTAATTCTAATAAAAATTAGTATATTTTATACTTGGTTATGTATTTTATACATATTGTGTCCTAAGTTTTTCAGAAAATATCATGTATCATGTCAGTGCAATCTAGCAAGATACGAGATTTCTTGAATTACGAGCGCTTTAGATAGCCTTACCTCGAGCAAGTTGTCTAGGTTTTTAACAATGAGAGTGACGAGGGATCCCTTAGTGAGGTCGTTGTCGATCTTTATTTCCGAGAGAGACTTAAGAGCCGCGGTGTTGTCGTCTTTGGATCCATAGTTCTTCTGGTTGTCTAACCCGGCATCACTTATCTGCAGCTTCGACTCCTCGACCAGACACAAGAAGGGATCCACCACTCTATTGGAGATGGAGGCCTTCACGGCTGGGATGATCGGGAGAATGTTGTAGACCTTCGATGAGAATATGATCATGGAAGACGACAGCACGAAGAGAGATCTCCGACGAGATGGTGGCAGTGTGCCTAAAAAGCAAAGAATCCAACTTCATCAGACTTATGCTGAAGCATGTTTACTACACTTGTGTGTTTAAAGTTTGCTCTTCTTGAATTTGCAGAACTTGCCACAGTTTGCTCGAAACCAAAAGATTCAAGATAAAGAATTGCAAGTAAATCAAGTCTGAGATTTAAGAGCAGGTAAGGTATACCTCCTTTGAGAGAAATGTTCCTCAATGTGAAAGCCAGTTGGAAGCTTCGAATTAGAGCATCGCGATAGGAGGTCTGCAAAGAAATACAATGTAAGAGTGAAGGAAGAAGCCACTTGGCATCAAATCCGAGAGAATAGAACACAAAACAGAAGCAAAGCTCGATTTTTCAAATATATGATTATGAGTGTCAAAAGTAGTATATGAATCTCAACTGAATACCCTCATAGTACTACTGAATTATTTCTTTTAGAATAAACTTCTAACTTCTTTTAATTTCTATCACCATTAGTCTTATGGTGCAGCTCACTCATATGGAGATAATCTAACTCGTGTATAGAACTTACGGGATGGAAATTTACCTTGGCTCGAGAAAATAGCAAAACCAAGCTGTAGGTGTGAGCAATAGCTTCATAGTTCTCAGGCATGTTCTCAGGAGAAATAGCTTGTGCAAAAATTGATGAAAGGAGGAGTGTTATTTGGTGGCTGCTCAGTCGAAGACGAACCACATCCTGAAACGGACCAATATATTTATTAGATGACAAACCCGATCACATATAGGAGAAATCTAACACTACAGCAGAAGACATACCGTTTCTTTATTTGAGTTGTTTGCATTATCAGCAGCATCTGCAGGTGGCGAGCTTCTGAGGCTAGTCACCCGACTATAAGTCGATTTAATTCTGCTCACTACGCCACCCGACTCATTTCCATCTCCAGAAGCATTACTATTTGACTCCAAATGATTCTGATTCCTTTGGTTTTGCAGCTTCTTTAACAATGCAGCCGATGAAGAGAACACAGAAACAGATCTCGACAGCGACCTTCCGAAGTCTATGTTTCTTGAGTCTGAGGCATCAGAAGACGACTGAGGGCAAACGGAAGAAGGCACAAGTACAACGGAGAAGATCTGATGAGCCCCAATTCGCGTCTGGTGATCAGGATGGACCATAGATGGAAGTAACTGATGAAACAACGCCTCCGGAAAAGCCTAATGAAAAAATCCGCAAACAAATAAGAAAAGAGAGAGAGAGGGAGAAGGGAAAGAGAGAGATGTTTCAAAGGGCCTTCTTCTTGCCTTGTTTTTGTAAGTTAGATTTGGTAAAGAAGCAATAATTTGAGCAGTTCGATACACAGCGGAAATTGTGGTTCTGGCTATGACAGTAATGCTTGAGATGTTCTCCAGCATAGCAGCCATTACATCAAGAATTTGACCGGCATCTCCAACCTATTAAAAAGCGAAACGAAAAGCCTTATAAAATTCGCGTGTTTTGCTCTAAAAGGGAAGAGATTGAGGTGAGGATATATTGGGCACCTTTGATGATAGCTCTGTGAGACATTCATCAACAACTTGATGGAATTTTCTGTTCCACTTGATAACTTGATCGCCAAGATTTGCATCGTCGAGTGAATAATGTATACTTTTCCTCAAATGCCTCATGATATCACTCACAGCACTGACTATGGGTACGGACGATTGTATCTTTGTCAGTCGAGCAAGAGCAGTGATAACCTCAACAACGTCAAGCTGCATGTCGGGTTGCTTGAGGACATTTTTATGGTCAAGATGCTTCACTAATATCGACAGTAAAAGATGCGTACTCCCTTATACGAGCAAAAGAATATATAATTAATTTGAGCAGAAAAGAAAAGCAGGTACTTAATCTTCCCTTGAACCTTACCAGATTCATCCATGAGAAGCTGCATATCTCTGAGAACAGGAAAAGCAATCCCACCATTAACGGGCCAGAGGTTTCCACTGTCAAAATACCGAAATAAAGATTCTAGAACACGACGCATGGTGGTTGCTTCTTTCCCGAGATTGGCCATATTCTGAAGGCAGACCCTAGACCAGAACTGGGGGTTCTTGGCAACCTCTCTGCATAAATCATGATGCACTATTCACATGCACTCAGCTAGAAATAATAAAGAAAGAAAGATGAGCCGATAGATTACACAGTCACGTTAAGTTGTCCTTTATCGTCTATGATGATTCGCCATGACGGAACCCTCATTGAAATATCTGGGGTAGCAGGGAGAGAAGTATTTCCCTCAGTTTTATTAACATCTTGCACCCAACCACTTCCGTTGGACTCTTTACTTTGATCTTTGTAATTTTCCAAGACTACTGAAACAATCTGAAGAACCGGACAATTAAAAATTATACTGCTCCATCCAAGACTAGACACTAGAATGCTAGAATGCTAAAGGTGGTAAATATAACTAAGCAATGCTTCACTGTGAAGATAATTGCCTGTCTTAACTCAAAGACTACATTCTTGGCTCTTATTCGTAAAGCAACTTAATAGTATAAGATAATAGAAAGAAGGAAAACCCAATGATTCACAATATTAGAGATTTTAATCAAAAAATTAACACATAAAGTTTCATAGGTATCAATGTATTGAACTAATAATAAGCATAAATCAAGAAAATAAGGGTATAGATGTAGGCTTACATTATCAAATTCAACTGAAATATGGGAGTTTTCACCCATGAACCAAACCTGTACAAGGCAAAACACAAAGGTAAATGAACAAGAAAAATCATAAATAACCATTTAAATTTTAGATTAGCTATGATCACGGCTATCATCAAGCTTTTACGATAAAAAACTTACAAAAACCAGATCCAAGATGCTCAATATCGACAGAAGTATATAAATGACTTATAATAAAAAATTATAAAACACAAACCATAGCAGACAGAGCTTGCAGCCCAGCTGCTCGTAAATGTTCCCCCATCTCATCGTCTCCCACTTCTTGAGCAATTTGGCAGAGCTTGGGAATCAACCCTTCAAGGTTAAACATATATGTTCCATCTTTCTGGAAAGCATGCAACGGTAGAGTGAGCTATCCATTAAAGGAACATTAAAAGTTCAAGAACTTAAATGGAAGCTTAAGGCTAATAGCAATACCAACCTGGCTATTTACAAAATCAAAGAGAGATTCACATCCAATAATTAAGACTCCATCTTGGCTTGTCTGATCCAGCAAGGCAAACATGATACTCAATAAACTATTTGCGAACAAAGGCCTGACACAAAAATGGGATGGTGAATTTTTTTCATATCATTGCCAAATTGATAGCAACCAGACTTCACATGTAATATAACAGAAAAGAGAATAAAGAAATATTTTAGCATACATAATATCAGAAATAGACACAAAATAGAATGGTTCTGCATGAAACTGCGAAACATAAAACTAGAGAACTTGGTGATAAATTGTGCCACAATAAACTACAAAATTACTCAGGTGCTCCTTGCAAATCACCAAAAATGTAAATGGAAAACGAAAAAAGAAAAAAAACAATAAAAAAACAGTGGGCATACATTTGATCCTTGCAAGATACCAAGAACTTCCGGTAGATCATCATAATGATTTTAACAAATCGGAAGTTTTCATTTCTTAATTCCTTGTAGAATCTTTGTTCGAGGGAGTCTGCTATCTGTCATTCAAAATGAGCAAAAGAATTAATAAGTTAAGACTCAACAGAGGAGAAGTACTTATTCCACTTGTACACACTGACTAAAAAAGAGGTAGAGAAAAGGCCAAAAGTTCAACAACCAACCATATTCTACTACAACTTTTGAAAAATATGTTACAGACAGTGAACAATATCATAACCTTTAGTACATGAATTGTCAAGACAATAAGTGAAAATGAAGTGTGGCTAGAACTAAACGCAATAGTAAGAGAAGGGTTGCAAAACATCGAGGAAAACTATTTCTGCTCTTTTTATGGAAGCACAAAATGTCATTCTGGGAATACAAATTAAAGGGGAAACTAGAAGCATTTCAAAATGTAATGCAGTTTCCTCCGCAGTACCAGAGAGCCAGCAGGTAAGAACTCACTCTCCAAAAAATAAAATATAAGAGAAGTTTAAAAAAAAAAAGACAAATAAATAGACGATTGTTATGGCACGAGAGGGTAAAAGAAACACGAAATTGTATGAGTAGCCAACATAGTGGGTATTTGTTAAGACTGCCATATCAGTAGAACATAGTGTAAGCAATCTATGTAAGTAGAGAAGTACCTTGGGAATGCGCAAAGGGTTTTTGGCAGCGTAGTCACACAATTTCCCAATCTTCCTCTCATTTACTTCTTCATCCTATAAAGCAAAAGCAACTACTACAGTTTAGCCATCTTAGAACAAGTGATGCATGTAGCAGCAGGAAGACACATATAACATCCACTAATTTCAGATACAATCCTTCTTGATGAAACTAGACGGTCAATTCACTACATATATACTACAGGATCGAGCCAAAATGCTCAGCGGTGACAGAAAAAAGTTCAAGAAACTGAATAACATAGATCAAAAATCGAAATTCCCACCCCCATTTTTGTTATAAAATATGCAGGTCACATCCATCCCAACCCCGATTATGAAAGCGCCTTAATCGACCACGTTAACTCTTTACAAATGATGGCAAATATCCAAACAAAATCAAGATTTTGCCAATATATCTCATAACAGATTGTTGTATTCAGACACAAACCATATGGGTTCATAAAACTCACCTGAGACCGGGGGAATATGTCTGATATCAAGTGTTTGTACCTCTTCACCGGCTGCCTCGACCTCGTACGCAATGCAGGGCAGAAGAAGCAAAGGTTGTCACATGCTGGCACAACTTGCCTTGAAATTACCCCAGAAAGAGCAGTCATTTTGTATCAAATCTTCCTCCCCAGCCCCTTATTCTTCACCTGCAAAATGTATGCTCTCTTTCCCTTCTTTACCTCGAAAATATAGAAGGGAAAGGAAAGCTGGAAGTGTCAAAATCAAGCAGGCACTTCCTGCATTCAGGTCCGAGCCTATAGAAAAATCCAAGAACAATCAGGCCTAACTCAAGAAGGAATCCTAATCAACCCATTCCACAGCACGGAGAATTCAATTGTTCAAGACAAAATGGAACAGCATAAAACGTTGAAGAAAGATATAAAGATTCAAGAATCTTGATCCATAACAGAGAATCAATATGCATAAGAGATGATTATGCGAGGGAATTTTGGCAACATCCCTTTATTCCTATCTATGTTGATATGAATAAAAGGGAGTTTTTTGTTGAAATTTACCTTCGGATCAATTCCTGTAAACAGCAGCCCAGAAGGCTGGTAGCCCATCAAAGATTTCCAACAATGTACCGCTTTTCAAGCATTTCCCGAAACTTATGACTCTCTCTCTCCCTCCCCCCTTTCTACAGCCAGCCAGCCTCATATCATTCCCTCTCTATATATGGCTGGACAAACTATATGTAATATGATAAATATTTTTACATTTCACGCGATTGAGAACGTGAATTCATTACATGGGAATGAAAGAATTCGCAATAGCTATGTGTTAAATATTTTTAAATATATTATAATATTAATAGTATTATTCTTGACCCGTTGTTCGCACTATCTTGAATTATTGGGTTGGCGCTGCGCTTGGCGGCCAGTTGAATTCGAATTGCAATATATATTTCGCACTGGATTCGATTCGGATAACAACTATTTACCACGTTGTAAAAAGATTTCATCTTTTATGGTAGATTGAATTCTGACAATTGACTACGAAGGATTAAAATATTTTTTATTTTTATTTTCATTTTGGTTATTTGTTCTTAGTTTTGGCACTAAACCTTACTTTCAATTCGATCAATAATCGTAATGCCCGAAATCTTATTTTGAACACTCATTACACTTCAAAGGAAGGAAAAGAAAAAAACAAGAAATCATAAGAAATTTGAAAAAGAAATTATAAACTCAAGATGCACATCTTCTTTTGATGTCAGAATCATTGTCTTTTTCCACCTTGATTGGCGCTACAAACTACGAAATGCAATTTATCCGGGCATGCCTCCTCATCAACACTTCAAAATAAATGGGAAAGAGTTGGCTAATAATAATCAGAAGTTTATAAGTGACCATTGTTAGATTTCGGATTTACAAATTGTAAATCCCAATTAGATATTTGAATTAAGTTTAGCGAAATCAGAATTATATTTAAGAAATTGGAGTTTTCATAATGCCTAATGCTGGGTAAATTTCGTAAAAATTCAATATTTATTCTCATTTTAGGGGGTATTTGGAATAGCTAAAGCTTATTGATAAGTGTTGAAAGTTGCTTAAAGTAGCTGAAAACAACTTATTTGAAAATCAGTTAGTATTTGGAAATAAGTGCTGAAAGCAAATGAAAGTGGGAAAAATAATGTTTGAAAAATTGCTAATAAAAGTAGCTTATTGTTACTTTTTAGAAGAAATATCTATTTTGCCCTTAGTATTATTAAATAATTATAATGTATAATAAATAAATAAGATTCAAAAATTGTTCTTATTCTATATTTATTTTTTTGCTTCATAATTTTAATCTAATATTATAAACTATTTATTTTTTGCTTTATAATTTTAATATAATATTATAAATTAATAAATTAATATAAATATTATATAATACTGTAATTAATAGATAGAGGAAGAGACACGGCTAGTATGTTGAAGAAAAAGAATTCTTATAAATATTAGAGTTAGTCATATTTTTTGAAATTAAATAAAGTTTTTAAGGGTAATTTGGTCCGAAAAAATCATAAACAATAAGCTGAAGCTGAAAGCTGGGGTGGAGCAGCTTCAACTGCTTCTCTATTTTTTACTCAATTTTACAGAATCTCAGCTTTAAGTTGGGTGTCTCAAACACCTCTACACCAGCTTAAAGCTGAAAGCAGCTTTCAATAAGCTGTTCCAAACAACCACTTAAACCCGAGGTGAATATCCGAACCCGAATCCATTAATGGACTAATACTACATTTTGGCCCATCAAATATATTTCTGCACCTCAAAATAATAACTAATAAAATGAAAAAAAGGCGGAAAAGTGATTGTGGGCACAACGGCATTGTTGTTCAAAGTTTCTTTTCTGCTATTGCTTTGAAAAATGCTTAGAATGATTAAATTTTTGTTTTCTCTCTCTACACTTCTCTATCTCTCACACACAACTACAAACACGCATTTTCTTGCCTAAACCTCTGTATTCTGATCTCATATTATTTTTCCTAGTTCCTACAAAACAAAAAACTACAATGGCTCAACTGCCGCCGTTGGTGGAACCGCCGCCGGTGGTGGTGGTGGAACCCGGCCATTCAACTCACCGCTCGATCGAGACTCTGGTGGTAGTGTTGGCGGCTATCACGATCGTCGCAGTCGTTGCCGGAATCATTGCTCGTCTCTGCGGCGGACAACATTCCGGTGGGGACCACGATGTGGAGGGGTGGGTAGAGAGGAAGTGCCGGAGCTGCATCGATGGTGGTGTAACGGCCGCGCCTCCACCTCCGCCGCCGGCCAAGGAGGAGCCACAGCCAGCAACAACCGACGAAGTCAAGAAGTGAGATGTGATTATGCATAAAATTTTGTTTTAATACTACTTTATACAACTTAATTACTCCTTGTTTGATTGTTATTCCTTTTCTCCCCTTGTAAATTTACTCTTTTTGTGTATCTGGTTTGGAACAATTAAAATCTTGACTTGGAATTTAACAATACTTGCCGTATTTTTAAAAAAAAAATGATGGTATTTTACATAGTACCCATAGATACCCAATTGAAAACAATTTATGAAATAGATTTCATAAATATTGTTTACTTATACACTAAAAAAACTTAATACTATTATTAACAAACTGCAATGGACCATGAATAGTCCAAATTACAAGTACCGTGGCTTATACACTAGGCTACCTACAAAATAGCCTCTACATACATTGCACTTGATCATAAAATATGAGAATCACCTAATGCTCAGATCCTGAAGGGAATTGCCTTTGTCCTTCATTCCTAACAACCTCTGAGTCACTAGGTGGAACAATCCTTTTCCGCATCAGTGTTTCGATAACTGGATATATCCTTTTCCTGCCGCCTCTATCTCTCGATCGGAATTGTTCTTCGGACTCTTCAAAATCTCCTCCCTGAACAAGAATTGGGATCATCCACACAATAAGGATGATTTTCATATGTTGTGAATGATTGGAAGTGAAGGTAGAGAAACTCACAGGAGTATAGATGTGGCAACCAGATTTCTCATGATTGTCCCTCACATGTTTGAATGTAAATCTCTTGTTACAACCAGGCATGCCACAAGCAAAGGGTTTTACTTCCAAATGCACGGCCTTTATATGCTGATTGAGATTTGATGTCTGTACATGATAAAGATGACCGACTAAGAAAATCTCCAGCAAGTAGGCAACAGATAATTGTAGCAAACACAGATCAAATGTCAACTGAAATTGTATTTGAAGGGACTTACATTTGAAAATGTTAGTTTGCATCCCTTGACAGTACAGTTGATCCTCCCCGAGGAAACACCTCCTTCATGGCTGCGCATGTGGCGCTTGATGTTTTTCTTTAGATGTTTCGTGCCACATTCATCACATGTAACATACTGATGACAAGACCGTATATGCTCCTTGAGACACTTATCATTAGAAAAGTATTTCATACAGCCTGGTTCTGCGCAGAATGCCTCCACTGTATCCAACTTAACTGCATTAAACGAGGAAACTTATCAATTATTAATTATTATAGTAACTAGCGAAAAACCAAATTATTAATAACCTAAACTTGAGTTACCGTGAGAATCCTCATGTTTATACAATTTGGAAGGATACTTAAATGCCTTTCCACACTGGGGATCTGCACAGACATGTTCGGCAGGATGATTGATATCTGCACAGACAGATTCACCGTGGAATTCTTTTACATGCCAGGCCATATGCCCCTCGGATTTGAAAGTCCGCTTGCAATCCTTAACAGGACATTCAAGCAATTTCGCTTCAGAGTCCGTATGGTTATGGTGGTTCGCACAGTCAGATTCCTTTGGATGCTCAACATCAGGAGTAGAATCATGGTGGTAATCTTTCACATGTCGTGTCATATTACCCTGTAAAGTAAATGTCCGCTTACAGTCCTCAACAGGACAATCAAATAATTTCCCTTCATGTTGAAGCATGTGCCTGTTCAAGTGATCCTTCCTTCTGTAACTAGACTGACAGTCATCCACTGAACATATGAAAGGCCTCTGTAAAGGTGCACACTTGCTATCAGGAAAAGAGAACGTGCAAACTTTTTTTTAATAGCAGCAAATTACACTCTAATCCAATACATAGATCAAAGAATCTCAAACCTCAAACACTAGCAAGCGTGACAGAGGCACCCTTGATGGAGCTTCCCAGGCGGTCACCCACCTGGTACTGATCCAGTCAAGTAATATTGTTGCCTCTCGCATTTTGGAGTTCTTTTATTCGGGATCCAATGCTTCACACCCAGCAAATTATCATGACATTTTTCACCATTATTTCAATCTGCAAAACATGTATTCTTAATTTTCAAGATTCCCAAAGATAAGCAAATGAACAAGACAAGCTCAAGAAGCGGACACCTGAGATTCCCAAGGCCATGTAAAAGGCTTGAAGGTCATCTCACTAGACAAACTCAAAAGGCATATCCAAACAGGGAGATGGTACTAAATTACGATATGATAAGACAGCCAATGCAGATGATACAGAAGTACGTTATAAAACAACAATATTCATATTCCTATACGATAAAGAAAATTTACAGGGCGAAAGAGCTAAACAGAGTTGCATTAGAAATTTACCTCAAGAGAATGACTTTGCATATGCTGCTTAAGATGTGCAGGCTTCCGGAAACTCGCATCGCATTCTTCACAAGTATTCAATTTTTCCCCATGCTCATTTTCTTCACTCATCTCTCTTTCCTTCAATTCCTCCTGCAATACCCAAAAAAAAACTTCAAAAATACGTCACTTGTGAAGTCCAGCGTCAAACAAACCCCAAATTCACTGCTACAAATTAATTAAAAACACGATTGCCCGTACCGCGTGGTGAGATCGGATATGAGCGGTAATTAGGGCTTTTTTCGATCGGCAAATCCCACAGTACTCACAATAATACCTCCGGATGTCTCTGAAAATCGGATCTCGCAATTTCTCTCCTTCCTCCGTCATCTCTAGGTATACGTCTATACAGTATCCGTATCCAGTATGCGCAAGTAAACGTTGATGTAAATGGGGTGGAGACGCTAAACCCTAATTCAAACGGCGCTAGAAGCAGTAGTGGGAGTCGAGCTGAAGTGATTAGGGTTGTTTATAAAGCGACGTAAGCGGGGGTATCTGCGTCATTTTCTTCGGGGGTTGCACCTGCGGGACCTATGGTCGTTCGAATTTGACAGCTGGAATTTGTAATTTATACCAGCAAAATATTACGCATATTTATTTAAACAAATTCGTTACAAGCATATTAGGATAGTTAGGAAGTTCATTCATACTGTCTACCGGTTGTTCCAAATCGCTCCCCTATGAATATTACTGATCACCTAACTATCCAACTAACACAATCATTTTAATATTTAATTATTTTTCCTTTTTTTTATATATTTCATTTTACTTTCAATCTAATCATCTCTATATTTTATCATTTATTTTTAACCACACCAACTGTCTTAATCGACCAAAACTCTTTGTGGGATCTAGGTTAGCGTGCAGTTAGCACCGTAACCCGGCTTTCGGTTCATCCCGCATCGCCAGTTCTGCTTACCAAAAATGGCCCACTTGGAGACTCCAACCAAGTCCAATCAACCATATTTTTTACATCTCTAATTTTTATCTTTATATTATTATATATTAATAATAATTATATAAATTTTAAAGACATAAAAATTAATTAAAATTTTATAAAAATTCATAAAGCTCGAAAATCGTATAAACTAAAATATAGGGAACATATGACAGTGATTGATAAACGAATTTGAAACAATGAAAAACTAAAATTACAAACAACAAAGTAAAGAAAATTCAGTTATCACTGCCGAATTTTTGCCAAATGTGCTCAATCAAGTTGTCTCGAAGATCTCTGTGTGCTTCTCTATTCTCAAGTTGTGACTTGGTTGTCATATGACTAGCTAAGCTTACAATCATTTCTGTAGAGCATGCAAAATTATAATTTTCAACTCCATCTCCAATCTAATGACCACTCACTCCATCTCCAATCTGATGATCACTTAGACTAACTTGATCTTGTATAAATTTTATGGGATCTTGATAATTTAAATAAGTGTTTCTTTCATCTTCTACGATCATATTATACATGATGATGCAAACTCTCATTATTTTTCCCTTAGCATCACGATCACAAATAAGGCATGAATATTTTATAAAAGCGAAACGAGCTTGTGGAACGTCATATGTTGGCTCAACGTCTTTTCGTGCAACCTCTTGATGTAGAACAAATAATTTATGCTTTTGAATGAGAGGAGCTTTAATAGATTTGATAAATGTTGCTCATTCAGGATATATACAATCAGTGAGACAACATCTCATATTCTTTTAGTGACAATTTACGACGTAACTAATCTTCGATGCTCGACCTTCTAAGACATCATTAAAAAGAGGAGACTGATTAAGTATATTGATATCATTTCTCGAACCTGGTGTTCCAAAAAATGCATGCCAAATCTACAAATTTTGAGACGCAACTGCTTCTAAAATAATTGTGGGTTTGTTGCTTCTTCCAGAAAACTGCCCGCCCAGCCAGTAGGACAAGTTTTTCACTCCCAATGCATGCAGTTAATACTGCCTAACATGCTTGGGGAATCGCTTTGTTCTCCTAAATGAAGTAGGTACGACATGTCTTGGGGAGAAGGCTTTCTAAGGTATTCATCGCCGAAGTTGGAAATTACATATCAACAAATTTTTTGAAAGCATTACGACTTTGAAAGCATTAGGACAAAACTGGTGCATTGTCTTGAACAAATCACAAGTGATAGCATTTATTACAAATAGTGTATCATTTATTGCAAATAATGTATCATTATCTTGAAGATATTGTATCATCGATCAATTGATAGTAGATAGATTGTAGAAGTTGAAGACTTGAGTTTTATTCAATTGAAAATAACATTACAATACAATATTCTGATAACACACTAGAATACAAACACACTAGAATCTAACACACTAGAAAGATAACACGCCATAACACAATAGGAAAACAACATACTTTAAATTACTACACATCAATTTGATATTAATACTTAAATAATTGGGCCATTAGATGATTCTTCAGTTCATCTTCTGTTGGAGTTAATTCTCATTTCACCATTAATGTGTTTAGTATCACCACCTTCCCCTTCCGGTCCATCTCTTCTTGACATACCTTACGGTCTAAGCCAAGGTGATCAAGCTCATTTTCACGTGTGACCTAAGAGCACGAAGTTCAGTAGTGAAATCATCCGGAATAATAGAAGATGCAGATGTAACTCATTTTCCTTTCTTTTTAGCAGTAGCTTTAGCGGCATCTCTCCCTATAGGATGAGGTATTGGTGTAGAAGCATCACTTGTAGGAGTTTCTGAGTGTCATCTTCATTAGTTCTTGTTCTTTTGGAACAACCAAGACTTTCATCAGTATTGATATCACTGCTAGGATTTTTGGAAGTATGACCTCTTGTCTCTAAATTCAACTCACATCTTGGATTACCTCTCATAACTTTTTCAAAGACCTCGTCGTGAGCAAACTTTTTTCCATAAATCGTTTGTGCTTCCCTCTCAATATCCTCGTTCGACATCCCGCTCCCTCTACGAGCATACACCTCTTAATTATATGCACCGATCCACTTCATAACTTTCGTATTAATGCGTTTGAAACATCCTCTCAGCAACTCCACTGACCTCTCTTCAGACATTAGCGGGTTTCAACTCGAGTGCTATCATACAACTTTTTCACATTTTCCCATAACGTGGCATTACTTTGGTTGGTGCCAACAATTGGATTTCCACTAACATGACAATAAGAAGACATTAGAATCATGTCTTCTATCTCTTTCCAACCTTGAGGATTGTTTGCAGTGTTGTCCGATTTTTCATGAGGATTTTCAATAGAGGTTGAAGGGGTATTTCGGGTGGGATTTTGTGAAAATTGCAAATTCAAATCAAGCATCGGTGATGCGAATTCATTGGAATTTTGAAAATTTTCATAGCTGTGATAGTAATCTTGAGAGTAAGGAAAGTTTTGGGAATTGAAAAAGTTGTTATTATATGGATCCATGATAATTAAAAGAGAGATGGAGATTTGTAGTAAATAATAGAATGAGAGAAAATGATGAATTTTTAAGATGTTAATAAGTATAGTAATATTGAGCTCTATTTTATAGAGTATTAAAAATCATGAATTTTGGTATAATTTTTATTATTTTTAAATATATATGTATTATTAGATATGCTGATTTTTCTATTTAGATAAAATAAATATCGAGAGCCAATTGGGTGGCGCCAAGTGGCAACACCCACATATGACCACAATGTTGGTTTTTAATCAGTTTCCCACCCTGGTCATGCGTCTTTCTCTCTCTTCTTCCGTATTTCAATTTTCTTTTAATTGCTGTGAATACAAAAACCGACCCGCCCACCCATTTGGATATAACGGTATTCTCAGTCTTAGAGCATCCACAACCCTTCATCCATTCATAATATCTCTCTCCTTACGCATCTTTCTTTAAATTCTTAATTTTTAAACGCATACCTACATTCATTCATCTATCCTTATTCATAAATTCAACTTTATTGGATCTCATTTTATCATTTTTCTCACTCCACCCAAGCCTTCTCTCACTCATGTGGCCTCACTTTAACTTTCTCTCTCAATCCAAACTTTTAAACAGAACTCACTCTCTCTTCATTAAAGTTTCCCCACAATGCATATCAACATTCATCCATAAATTTAAATGGCTAATGGATGAGCCATTATTGATGCTCTTATAGCTTATGGTATATAAATTTTGTTTGGATAAATTAATCCTTAATCAAATTAACTTTAACCCTAAGAAAAATTGTGGACTTCCCATTCACTTCTTCAACAGTCGTTGCCTGCTCGCTCTCTCAATTTTTTGCTTCCCGTAAAATTTCAAGATTGAAGTTGGAATTCTAGCTTCCCCGTCGGAAAAAGAAGTAATCTTCTTCCCCCAAGGTCAGTTCTGTCTCTTTCTCTCTCATCTCGTTAATTTGCAACGATTTATACTAATTTGATTTGATTTATCTCAGACATATAGTAAGAATTTGTATAATTTTCTTCAAAATCAAACATCATCTTATTTTTCTAAATGCATTGAGCTGTGACACACCATCTAGAGATTCACTTTTTACTTCACTATGTTTGTTATTCTTCATGATCTATTAACTTACCGCAAAAACTTACGTGCAACCGGTTGTAGGTGCAACCGGATGCGTAAGCTAAATAAAATATTAATGTAATGCTAGCACAAGCGCTCATGTAGTGCAGTTGGTGTGTTGCTGAGCTCTCACCCGCGAGACGCGGGTTCGAGACCCAGCAACACCCAAATGTCTCAAAATATTTTAATTTGACTTTAAAATATAATAAATTTATTCTTTTCGTTTTTTTCTTAAGTTGACATTAAAAATTTAATTTGTTTTTTTTCAAATTACATTATGATAAAAAAAAAATATAAATAATTTATTCTTTTATTTTTTAAAAAATAATATGACTCAAAAAATATTAATATGTACATTAGAATTTATTCTTGTTAATAAAAATATAATATATATATATATAATTTTTTTCAATTACATCACCAACAAACCTTTTTTTTAATTTTTATTTTTAAATTACATTATGATACTAAAAAAATTAATATATTTATTTTTTTATTTTCAAAAAAATAATATGACTCAAAAAATATTAATATGTATTTAGAATTTATTCTTGTTAATAAAAATAAAATATTTTTAATTTTTTTTCAATTACATGATAGGAAAATATGTGGAGATGATAAAAGTATTACTTTATATAAAAAATGTATCAATTATTCTGAATATATCATTTGTTCTGAATAAAAGTATCACTTCTTATTAACTAATGTATCACTTATCATGAATCAAAGTAGGGTTTAGACTTCCCCTCTAGGGTATAGTAAAAACAAGGAAAAATACCGTAGCAGATCCACGACTAAAAGGGTTTGGAAATGCTAGCGTTCGGAACGCTCGCATTTTTAACCAGAGAAAAAAGTAGGGTTTAGACTTCCCCTCTAGGGTACAGTAAAAACAAGGAAAAATATCGTAGCAGTTCCACGACTAAAAGGGTTTGGAAATGCTAGCGTTCCGAAGGAACGCTAGCTGTTTCCAAACCCTTTAAAAATGCGAGTGTTCCGAAGGAACGCGAGCATTTTTAACTGGAGAAAAAAGTATGGTTTAGACTTCCCCTCTAGGGTACAGTAAAAACACGAAAAAAATATTATTGCTCAATAGGAATGATACTTTTCTTTAGGCAGAATGATACTTTTCTTTACAACATGTGATACTATTACTCAATAAGAATGATATTTTTCTTAAGGAAGAATGATACTTTTGTTAACATGTGATACTATTGCTCAATATGAATGATACTTTTCTTAAGGAAGAATGATATTTTTCTTTAGGAAGAATGATACTTTTGTTAACAACATGTGATATTATTGCTCAATAAGAATGATACTTTTCTTAAGGAAGAATGATACTTTTCTTCAGGAAGAATGATACTTTTCTTAAGGTAGAATGATACTTTTCTTTAGGAAGAATGATACTTTTGTTAACAACATGTGATACTATTGCTCAATAAGAATGATACTTTTCTTAAGGAAAAATGATACTTTTGTTAACAAATAAGAATGATACTTTTCTTAAGGAAGAATGATACTTTTCTTAAGGTAGAATGATACTTTTCTTAAGGAAAAATGATACTTTTCAAATGGTTGGAATAAAAATATTACTTATTATAAACAAATTTATCACTTTTGTTAAATTAATATATCAATTAAAATGAAAAAGGGACAAACTTGATTTGAATTTTTTTGAATTGGTTGGAATAAAAATATTACTTATTAAAAACAAATTTATCACTTTTTTAAATTAATATATCAATTAAAATGAAAAAAAAACATTATAAAAAAAGGAAAAACTTATTCTGAAAAAATAATTGAAATAAAAATATTAATTATTATGAACAAATGTATCATTTTTTAATTAATATATCAATTAAAAAGAAATGATACTTTTCTTAAGAAAGAATGATACTTTTCTTAAGGTAGAATGATACTTTTCTTAAGGAAGAATGATACTTTTCAATTGGTTGGAATAAAAATATTACTTATTATAAATAAATTTATCACTTTTGTTAAATTAATATATCAATTAAAATGAAAAAGGGACAAACTTGATTTGAAAAAATTTGAATTGGTTGGAATAAAAATATTACTTATTAAAAACAAATTTATCACTTTTTTAAAATTAATATATCAATTAAAATGAAAAAAAACATTATAAAAAAAAGGAAAAACTTATTCTGAAAAAATAATTGAAATAAAAATATTAATTATTATGTACAAATGTATCATTTTTTTAATTAATATATGAATTAATAAGAAAAAAACTCAAACTTATGCTGCTGGAACTCAAACCCGGGTAAATGGGATTTGAGTCCAGCAGCTTTGCCAACTGCACTACCATTCCATTGTTAACATACTGCAAATCGGCATATTTAACTGTAAATGTCCGGTTGCACCTGCAACCGGATGTACAGGAGTCCAACTCTTAACTTACAAGATTCTATTTTTGTGTGAAGATTCTAATTATTTCTCCATCTTGAGGTTTTGGGCTCCCATAAATTTATGTCTAAAGGCTTTCTGTTTGATAGTTTTGAGAAATCTCTACATAAAGGAGTTGTCTTTGAATGAATTTAACTTTGTTTGTGCTTTGTTTTTCACATGAATAGTGATGGAGATTATTTACTTTTATCTAAAAAGAGAATTTTTGAGACATTTATTCGTCAGTTTGAGGTTTAAATTTCACTCGATGTTATGTTGGTTGTTCAAATCCTATTTGAGTGTTATCCCACATCGAAGAATTAATGATCATGATCATTAATTTCACCTATAAATAGATAGTTCCCTAATTATTTTAGGTGCGCTTCTACTCATCATAACCCGCATTTTATGGGATTAGTTATGTTGAGAGATGATTTAGTAGTTGATTTGACTGATCTCAAAATCCTATTCTGATTGGTGAACCATTCCTTTGTAAAAGTTAACACCTTTGTCTTTGAGTGTTTCAGGCTCAATAGACTCGCCTTCAGCATAGTTCCATCTAAGTAGTTCCGTCTGTTGTTCCTCTGTAGACCATCTGTCGCAGTGCCATGGAGTGAAGATTCAGTATAGGTCGGACTCGAGCGGAGCAAATACCTGGAAAGGTGTGTGTTCGGGGAGTCGGTAGAACTGGACTCGGCGAGGAAGCGCTTTCGAACTCGAGTCTTGGCCCTCAGTAGTGTTAGACTCAGCAGGAGCAACATATTGAACCTTTCGGTCAGACTCAGCAACGGCCTGTCAGTTGCTTTAACTGACAGTGGACTTCAAAGTCATTTTAGTAGAGTTGTCCGAGGTCATACATCTGAGAAATGTCAGCTTCAGTATCAACCTTGAAGTCTGAATAAGTCTCAACCTTGAATGCTAGTAAGAATAATTGGTTGGGTAGTTTTAGACCTATACTTTGTTTGGATAGATATTTTCTAAAAGGTGTTTATCAAGGACAATTGCTTACAATGGTGCCTATTGCGTGGGCGGTTGTTAGTAAAGAGAACAAGGTGAATTGGAGATGGTTTTATGTTAACAAGAATTAGAACTTGGTGATGGGTTCAATCTTACTATTATCTCTGATATGCAAAAGGTTAGTAAATTTTTAACATATATGCTTACTATTTATTATATTGAAATAACACGTTGGTACTTGCTATAACACTTTTAACTTGATTTTTTAGGGAGGTGCGGTTCAAGCAACATTACTTATGACGGAGTACAGATGGTGTGCTAGACACATATACGCCAATTGGTCTAAGAAATGGATAAGAAAAGGTTTTGGATTTGTGTACAAACAAGAAGCCGAAGATTTGCTCAAATATCATGTGCAGACTTTGTGTAGAGCATACCAAAGCAGCAGATGCGGTACTTTATGATCGACAAAAATATTAGTGAGAGATTCAATTCAACTATTGTTGATGCAAGACATGAGCCCATTATGAGCATGTTTGGAGAAATAAGAGTCAATGCAATCACTAGGATTAAAGATAGAAAAAAAGATGTGTGATGCACAGATCAATGGTTGGTCTCCAGCTGCTATGATGATGTATCAAGATAACAAAGCAAGGACAATTAGGTTTAGGGTCCTTTGGAATGGCAAATCGGGTTATGAAATTGGGGAATGAGAAGATAAGCACACAATTATGTTGGACAAAAGATTGTGCACTTGCAAAGTTTGGGAACTAACTAGAATACCATCTGTTCATGCAATTAGTGTTATGCATTATTCAAATATATATAGATCCCCTATCAATGATATTCAAATGGTTCCACAAATCTACGTACCAAATAGCTTATCATAATTCAAGTTCATGAGATAGATGATCATCAATCAACTGAACCTCTATCGATACAAAAGATGCCAGGGAGGGCAAGGAAGAAGAGGATTTAAGCTGCTAATGAGCCAATAGCATCTAGTAACAAAATCACAAAAAATGGACAATCACAACAATGTAGCATTTGCAAGCTAACGAGTCATAGAGAGTTGAATGTCCAAACAAACGGTAATATGATCTTTTATGTTTTTCCGTACCTTTTTTAAAATTAAAGTCTAACTATTTTTTCTTTTTTGGGGTTTCTCGTTAGTTGCTTGAAAACCTAACATCTTCTAATTTTGCAAGCATATCAATTAGGCAAAAAAAAAAAAGCCACCGTGAAGATTGTATAAGACATCAAAACTACTTGTTGAATACTGGAAGAATGTAAATATATTTTAGCTTTATGAACTTCATTTTCTATTTGTGTTGTTATTTGATTTTTTGATGTGTTGTTACCTCCTTGTAGCCTGACTTTTTTTTCTCAAAGAACAATGAGATAGGGTGAACAATCAACTCCACATAATAATGATCCTGTTGCTAGAAGCCCAATACCAAATGAGAGAGAGATCAATCACCTGAACACACAACTTAGATATACAAGTTTTGGTGGAGAAGGATCTGAAGTGAGAATGTCGAGTTCATTGTCATTCAAACCTCCAGATTTGCAATGGAAAGGGGCACATCTATTACTACAAGACAGTTGTTGGAACAACGAGGAATGAGAAGATACAACCTAGAGCATCTTTTTCCCTAGTCCTTCAAATCATTTTTGGTGGGCTTTTGACTTTTTGTTCGTGTTGTTATGCTACATGATGATAGTGATATAATTATGAGAGGATACTAAAGATGAACAGTCCGGATCTTCTATCCCACTCTATGTCCCACTACATGTCCCATTGAAGTAACTCCGTACGGAGTTACTAGTCAACTTTAAGAATGAGACATGTAGTGGGACACACAATGGGATAGAAGATCCCTTGCTAACGATGAACTTCCTTCTTTTTTGTGCTCGTGGACACTTTCATCAGAACACTTTCGTAAAGATGATTCTAGTTCATCCTTTCTTGTTTAATTCATGTGCTAGTCATATTTAGTTGAGTTGGTGTGTTGCTTTTTGGGTACAATAAAAGGTCACAGTGAGTTGCTACTATGATTTAATTTTATGAATTACATATATATAGAGAGTATAAAATAGTTAAATATATAATTAATAAATAAATATATTTTAAGGGTATATTTGATCTCCAATAAAAACTTTAGGCTATAATTGCTCTTTTTAGCAAAAACAACTAGAAGTTAACGGTGGTTGGATGTCATTAAATCTTGGATATTTTTGCCCTATTATGTTGAAAAGTAAGACATTTTTTATTCATTGCTCTTTTTAGCAAAAATAACTAGAAGTTAACGGTGGTTGGATGGTATTAAATCTTGGATATTTTTGCCCTATTATGTTGAAAAGTAAAACATTTTTTAGCCATAACATACTTGAAGGGTATATTTTGCTCTCTATTATAAAGTTGAGGGTATCTATTTTTGCCCTATTATGTTGAAAAGTAAGACATTTTTTATCCATTGCTCTTTTTAGAAAAAAACTACTAGAAGTAAACGGTGGTTGGATGATATTAAATCTTGGATTTTTTTGCCCTACTATGTTGAAAAGTGAGACATTTTTTATCCATAACATACTTGAAGGGTATATTTTGCTCTCTTTGATAAAGTTGGGGGTATCTATGTACCTTTTCCCTTTATTTTTTATTTTTTATTTTTTGGATAACCCGAAAGTTTGGGTATCTATGTGCCTTTTCCCTTTTATATATATATATATTTTGTTCTCTATGATAAAGTTGGGGGCATTTACGTACCTTTTCCCCTTTTTTTTGGATAATAAGGGTAACCCGCAGCCACTACCAAAGTGTTTATATATATATATTTTGCTCTCTATGATAAAGTTAGGGGTATCTATGCACCTTTTCCCTTTTTTTTGGATGACAAGGGTAACCCTACAAACAACACAGGAGAGTTCAACTACCCTAGACTAACCATATGTGACAGACTCACACATAGCGGGTTTGGTAGGTTTTGAACCCATGATCTTCCAACCATAGACTTTCCACCTTAACCGTTATGCCATCCCAAAAGGACAATGTTCCTTTTCCCTTTATTCTATCTTATTGTAGGGCAAGACTAAAAGGGCAAAGTAGTGAGATCCTTAATCATTAGTTTGATACTGGGCAATTTTTTGGGAGAACATGAGTTCAGAATTTACTATTTTCATAGGGTTGGGTTGGGCTTCGAACCCATTATAATTATGGGTCGGGCTAAATCTAGTTTGATGGGGTGGGTTGGGTTGGCCTAACTCAATATCATTTGACAACAGCCTATTTTTTTGTTGGTTTATATTGTTATCTATTTATAAGTCATAACCTATTCATAATTTAATACTTAAGATCTATCAAAATGAGAAAAAAAAAACTACAATTTGTAAAAATAACTTTTTTATGAATCACACGAGTTAAGCGTGTCGGCCCGCCTGAAAGCCCGAAGCTGGACCGGACTACATATTCTTACAGTCCGAAAAATCACAAGTTGACCCAACCCGATCGGAAAAGCCGGTTTGCCTTAGTGGGCCAGCCTGGCCCTACTTTGTCGGCCTTATTTTTAGTACAACTATATGCTTATTAGTTTTCTGAATTACACTTGGTAAAAAGAAAATAAGTGTGATGAGCGGATGAATGATGATGTGGTGGTTTAAATTCAAAAATATAGTATATTTACTCGTGTAACCTATGAAACTATGGTTGCGAAATTTTAGGCTATGGAGAACCGTCAAGATCAATTATTATTTTTTTATCTTTATAAATTAATTATATTGTATATTTTATTATAATACTTTAATATATTATTTTGCATATTATAGCTTTTAATGCCCTTACTAAAATTTTGCATTCGCCACTGGTAAGTAAATGGTAACGCGATTGATATGCTAGAATTGGTCATTCAAATTTTAGCTACCAGAATTACGACTGCAAAAATTCAAGAAAATGTATATATACACAATTAAAAAGAGGTTAAATTTCATACATAACCACACACAATAATCAATCCTTAAATTCCCGAGCTCTACTGCCAAATATAAGCAAAAAAAACAAACCAACCATGCAAACAAAAGTAACATGAGCACCAATGACCGACCTATTATTTGAGATCATCAACCAAAAAGAATCTTACAAGCAGCATCTGAACATGAATATAAATCAAAGAAAAGAATGAGAAGCCAAACCCATAAGTCTTCTTCTCACTATCTACTACTCTCATTGTTCATCTGTAAGGAGGGATCTTCCATCAACTTCAAGCTGAGACTATTGTACCGTTCTCGCGAGTATTGCCTCGACGCTTTCCTCCAATCCGTCCCCGACTTCATCATTGCAGCGAACTCCTCGTAACTTATACGACCGTCCTGCAGAAAGAATGGCGAAGCTTAGACAGTGGAACAGAAAATGGACAATAGATCTCGCGATATAGTATTTCTAACCTTGTCCGCATCCACGTCTTGAATGATGGCGTTTATGACTTCTTCACTCGTAGCCTCCGCCTCATCAGAGAAGGCCTCCCTCAGTTCTTCAATCTCTATGTATCCTGATTCGTTCTTATCGAAGAAATTAAAGGCTTTGTGGAGATGGTCTTCGTTACTCATCTTCCTCATGTGTACAGAAATGGCAACAAACTCTGCACAGTCGAGATATCCATCCTTATCCACGTCGCCCTGCAAGAAGAAAGCATTTTTACTTCCATATAATATAATGATGGAATTCTTCAACGTGCACCTAAAAGATACTGCATCCATCCCCTTATTATTGGCTCAAAACTTTTCGACACGGAAAATTAAGAAAATTGTATTTTGTGTGTAAAGTAGTGTAAAAGTAGTGCTGCTCACTAGATTATATTAGAATATTGTTTTAAGTATGAGTCACTTTTAATGGAACGGCCTGAATACAAGCCACTTATAATGGGACAGAGGGAGTAGATCACATCAACCACCATACGGATGTGGAATTGCAGAACATAAGGGAAAGAAACAATTTAAAGGAATGAAGGGATTATTGCTACATAATAGGTGACTCCATGAATCTCTAACCTTTGAAGCAGAAATTTAGGATCCTATAAGTAAATGATCAAAGACAAAAAGGGACTTACTGCTTCCATGAGAGCTGCCAGATCAGGTTCAGTGATCGGATGACCAAGCTTATGTAGACCAACTCTCAACTCATTGATGTTGATCTTCCCTTTGTTGCCTGTATCCATCACTCGGAATCCCTCCTTTATGCCGGCCACTTCCTCTACTGACAAATGCTCGGCAATCACCTGAAATTTGAACCAGTGTTTCAGAAGGAAAAAATTGCTGTAACGCTGCAAGTTCTTAATATCACGTAGTAAATTACCCTTAGAGCTCTTTTCTTCAACTTATTCATCATTGAGAATTGCTTGAGCCTAGCTCTCACGGTTTCACCAAGAGAAACATTCGGAGCACTCTTTGCATTTTGTAACCAAGGATGAGCTGCAAGACAAGGAACTATGCATGTCAGGAGATTGTTATATGAAGCAACGAAAATTGAAGGAGAACTGAGCTCTTATGCAGGAAGAATGCATATATTTTGATAAGATAGACTATACTTTACCTAGAACTTCTTGTGCTGTAAGCCGTTGTTTGGGATCAGGATTGAGCATCTTCTTGACCAGATCCTTTGCTCTATCAGAAACTTTAGGCCAAGGGTCTTTTTGGAAGTCCACAACAGAACGAATGATCGCTTGGGCAACACCTTGCTCAGTCTCTGCAAGTCCAGAGTAGTTTATGTAAGAGAATATAAGATAGATAAGTGACTGAATAACAGCTACATGATTTTCTGCAGTTCTAAGCTGGTAAATTAATTGGTGTATACTCAAATTAATCACTGCATAATTCCAATACTGAACTTTCTTGTGTGGTAACAGTTATCAAGTATGCCCGGATTAAGTCAATTTCTCTAAATCACATCGTACAACAGTAAAATGGTTCAGCCACACTCCTCCCGTTGAATGGACAATTAGAGAGTACTATAAGCATGGACGAAGCTGCCATTGCATTAATAAAGAAAAAGATATATGAGAAAGCTTACCAGCCCAAAATGGTGGAACACCACACAGTAAAATGTAGAGAATTACACCAGCACTCCAGACGTCTATTTCTGGGCCATAGTTCCTTCTTAGCACCTCCGGAGCCATATAATATGGACTTCCAACTATCTCATCAAATGTCTGACCTGTGGAATTACCAACGAATTAGTTCTGAGAAACTATTGACCTTATAACAGGCTAAAAAGTGAATCCTTCGAGAGGGAAATGGAAACTAAAAGAGCATTACCAGGCTTAAAGAAGACAGACAGCCCAAAATCAATAGCTTTCAATGGTGCTGTTTCCTTTTTATTTCCAAACAAGAAATTTTCAGGTTTAAGATCACGATGCATGACCCCGTGTTCATGACAATTCTGCGGAGAAGCCAACTTAATTAATTCACTCCATGCAGAAGCAAAATATAGATGCTACATTACATAGAGAAATATCCACACAAAATAGAAGAAATCATGGAGGAAAGATTGAGACTGAAGGACAGTAAGAACCCCTTGTTGTGTACAGTTCATTGAAAACAATAAACAAATGAATAGCAACTAAACATGACACACAAAGCGCAAAGACTAATAGATCCACCTCAAAGATTATAAATAGTTACTTAGAATAAGAACAAAAGAATTACATTAAGTAAATGTATCATCAAAAGGAATATGATTCCTTCCATTTAACTAGGCCTAAAATTGCTTTGATAGTTAAAAAAAGAATAAATTTTGCTAAGTTTTAATCGTCAATCACTAAAAAACATACAACTTAAAAAAGACTAAGCTATGAATGGTTCCTCCTATCCCATCATTAACAATACTTAGGCATAAAGGGTTATGACACAGTACACTAACTATATCATATAATTTCAAAAGTTGATTAAAAGTAATCATGTATGAGAAGCATTAAAATAACGTATTATGAAAATATTAAACTGCACCAAGTCCTCACCTGAATAACTTCAACAATGGTGCGAGTAACAGCTGCAGCAGCCCTTTCGGTATAATGTCCTCTAGCAACAATCCTATCGAACAATTCACCACCCTCACACAACTCCATAACCAAGTGGACAGCACTATCATCCTCATAAGTGTCCTTCAACGTTACTATATTCGGATGCTTAGGCAAATGCTTCATGATCTCGACTTCTCTCTTAACATCCTCAATGTCCACTCTAGTCCTCAACTTTTTCTTCGATATCGACTTACAAGCATACACATCTCCACTACTTCTATCAGTACACATATATGTGATCCCAAATTCACCCCGGCCGAGCTCCTGCCCCAGCTCATAACACTCTTCTATGTTATGCCCGGTTGGATTCTCCAACACGTAAGATTTAAGCCCGCCATTTGGAACAGGGCGGCCGTCGAAGTAAGGATTTGTCTTCTGCTCATCAGAAGTTTGCGGTACAGCACAACAATTACCCATTTGCAAAAAATGAACCAAAATCAACCAGGCCTTAGCTGCAGAACAGAACACAAACACAAGATCGCCCAAAATCCTAGCTTATCTCCGATCAAATCAACCACGCGCAGAAATCAACACAATAAGACTTAAAATTTTATAAACTAGATCTTCAAATCTCAGATTTATTCACTTAATTCAATCTTCCAGCCAAAAGGATTTCTATTGCAGTAAACAGTAGTCAATAACCACCAAAATCCAATTCTTCAGAACTAAAATACACAGCTAACGAAACTATCAAAACTGCGAAAACCGAAGTTCAGATCTTTGCTGACAGAAACTCGATTTCTATCCTCCGACAAAATCTTAACTTTCTCGATCCAATGAGCTGATGCGATCAATCAATGAAGGGATTCAGAATTCAAGAAATATATTTTTAAAAAAATGTGAATCTAAAACGAAATAATTGGAATTCTCAGAGTGCTGGGATGCTGGACAATTACGAATTGGGGAAATTAGGAAGAGGGTTTGGACATCGGAATTGAAGAAATGCTGGAATTGCGAGTTGGCAATTCAACGTATGAACTGCTCGTTAAAGAGTCAAACGACGCCAGCCTATTGATTACTACTCCCTCCATCCCAAAATTATTGTCCGCTATTCTATATTTTGGGTTGTCCCAAAATTCTTGTCCATTTTTTTTTTAGTAAATTATTACACACAACTTTTTTATGGAACCCACAACTTTATACCAATCTACACACAACTAACAACTCTTCTTAAAAATCGTGCAAAAAGCAAATTGGACAAAAATTTTGGGACGGAGGGAGTACTACTTAGTCTACTTTTTCATTTTCTTTTTACTAATTTGGTATTTTAGAAATTTATTAAAAAGATTATCCATTTTCCCCCAACTAACCATAGTATTTTTTTTGACAAAAAAGAAAAAGAAAAGATTCTTGTTGATATTTGAACTAGTAAATTGTAATGCAATTCCACAAAGATTAATATAATGTATGACGTGTCCAATAATAAATTAAGCCATAACCATCAAGTTTACAAAGTTAATTAATGAGTTACATCTTGACTATCCATTGGATTTATTAATTCCGTCGAAATAAATTATGAATGCGAATGTATTTTTAGATCAAAATTTTCTATACTAGACTAATCATATAAAATTTATTCAAACGTATAAATTTGTGATTTAAATATTTAAACTTTGACCTACATATAATTACATACTCCATCAAACTATGAAGCAAGTGGTTTGGGGTAGGTTGGCCTAATGTCTTTTTTAGGACAAGGATTTGACTTTTAGTACGACATATTCAATCACTGCAACGAGCTAAACTGTTTCGAGATACTGTTGTGATTACAATGAATTTCGAATAGTTATTTGGATATGTACCAACTTTTGTAACGAGAAGAAATTTACATTTATTATTTGGAAAAAGAAAAACTGTAATGATAGAAATCCACTTCCACTATTTAAAGTTTATATTCCCTTCTTCTACGAAATACAGTTAAACACTGTAGTACAAAATTATACTAAGTTAAACTAAACATACATTTTGGCCACTATTTGCAATTTCTTTTCTTCTCTAAATCTACTACTCCCTCCGTCCCAAAATTCTTATCCAATTTGCTTTTTGCACGGTTTAAAGGAGAATTGTTAGTTGTGTGTAGATTGGTATAAAGTCGTGGGTCCCACAAAAAAATTGTGTGTAATAATTTACTAAAAAAGGAAAGTGGATAAGAATTTTGAGACAACCCAAAATGGAATAGTGGACAAGAAATTTGGGACGGAGTGAGTATATTTTACTAAATTGGGAGGAGGGATTAAACTCACACGTTTCTTATAGTTACGAACTATGTTGCAAGGACGCTTCGAAAATCTTCAACGTATCGTGTCAGACACGAGTCAGACACTCCGATACGATAAGACACGACACACTACTTAATTATCGTGTCCTATACACATTATACACAATATTTAATTCTAATAAAAATATACAAAAATAGTTTGTTTTACATATGATTTTATACTTATACTTCATCTATCTCATTATTTATGTCTCATTATGATTAAACACAAAAATTAAAAAAGTAAGTGTAAAGATATAAAATGTGTTGTAAATGTTTAAAATGGTGGAGTCCACTTGTTTAGATTAATTGTAGATCATTCATTTATTTTCTTATTTATTATGAGACCTAAATAATTCTAATTCTTTTCAGAAAATGTCATGTAACATCAAACATGCCGCATGTTCGTATCATATCGTATCCCTTGTCCGGACTAGTGCAATCTAGATTCAGAATGAAAATACTAAATGTTCGTATCCCTTGTCCGTACTTAGGGATTTTGATCACATCATATCACGTGCTAATTGCAAATGAATTGGCCGGCTGCTTCTAGAAGCTTATTCTGGATTTGTCAAAGGACGGCCGGGCCAGCCACCAGGTCCAACTCGACGATTTGACTAATAAATTAGATTTCCAGTTGTAACATAACATTATCATTCAACTTTATTCTTATAAAATCTCGTAACACGTATGATTAGTATAATGTTAAATACTCCCTCTGTTCAATAAAAAATGTTTTATTTTAAAAAAATAAAAAATAATTAGTACTTCCTCATTCCATTAAAAATGACACATTTCTTTTTGGCATTAGAATTAAAAAAATGATGTTATGTGGTGTAGATTATTTGACTTTTTGATAGTTAATGTGGTCCACACAATCTTTACCATTTTTAGAAATGTGTCATTTCAAATGAGACGCCCGAAAAGGAAAGTGTATCATTTCAAACTGGACGAAAGGAGTATAATATTATCAAAAAAAATTAATAAATCAAAAGTCAAATAATATACACCATACAATACAAGTTTCTTAATTAAATAATGTATTATATTATTATGTTATATTTGTTACTAATAAAAATGAAATGTGTTTAGAAATGTAGCAACAATAAAACCAAATATTAGTAGAAATACGACGACAATACACAACATATGAAAAATTAAATAGCGGAAATAACGAAATACGAAGCGAGGCGAGAGTTAGACCCTCTCTGCAAGACAAAATTGTTCCGCTCTAGTGCACATGGTATACAATATTTATCTCCAAGATACAGCGATTTTTATGAATACGAGAAGCTGCACTGAGTATATGGAAGGTTAGTGCATGAATATGTATGTAGTAAATTTGGAAAATCGAATGAATTACTTTCAAGTGGGGGCATCTATTTATAGATGTTGAAAGGTTGCGATAAAAATGTGGCACCTTTTAGTTTAGTGAGTCATGACCATTCAATCGTGTCATTTTATCGAAAAGTCATTATTAGACACCTCTTCACATTTCTAAGTGTATTTTCGTTCCCTACATTTACTTTGTAAATTAATTACACATTCTAAAAACTAAATAATTCATTTGATTTTCCAAATTTACTACATACATACATTAATGTATGTCAAAATCAACATACATTAATCTACTCAAAATTTAGTTTCCAAATATATATTTATTTCAATTTTTGCCTAGCGGAACATGATGAAATAAATTTTCAAAGACATACTACACGTAATGTATTTTCCAACCATCACAACTCTTCAAAATAAAAATATTTTATTTGATTTTCAAAAACTAAATAATGCGATTTTCTAACAATATCTCGTGTTGGATGCAGCAATAGACAATATGCATATATTTGTTGATGTTATTTGGACACAACTATATGAATATTTTTTTTGGATGGGGATGGTAACCTACAATCGCTATACGCATTGGGCAAATGATATAATGTGCATTAACAATGGTAACATATACCATATGAACTATGTGGGTCCGGTTATATGGGTAGGCATAATGGGCCCAGAATTACTTCTCTTGTCATATTTTTATGAGAGAACTTTTAATAAACCCACTTACAATAACTACATAAGTTTTATACCCGCTCTTTTTAAAAGTTATGTTTCATACCTAGTTCATAATTGATTGGATTTGTTAAGTATTGTGGAACCTTTATTTCGATACTTTTTTAACTTATGTAAAATAGGACCCACACAGTCTTTGTGAAACACAATCGCCACGACGCTTTTATAATCGCTAGACGAAAAATCAAATAGCGAAAAATTTATTAGACGACAAGAATATGGCGAGTATTGCTAACATTGTTGGGGTGTGCATTCTCGATATCACTAGACGATAAAAATGTGCAAGTATAATATATGATTATATCCATATCACTAGACGACAAGAATTAGACGAGTTATATTAGACGAGTATATTAGACGAAAAGAAAGAAACTAAATAATTATAAAATAATATTATACGATAGATAGAAATGGTCGGTTTACACAACAAAATACATTAAAAAAAACATTTTTTAAAAAAACATTAGGCCTAATCTTGCTGCTTCCTCCCCCCCAACACACATACGACTTGGATGACATGCATGGTTTTCCCTAACCCTTGAAGACGGCTTTCCCTTTTGGATCCCGCTACTCTTCTTGACGTTCGTAGCCTTCTTGCCCTTTTTCTGGAATCCACCTTTCGGTGGATTTCTTGAGCTGCTAGTAGCGTTCAAGACTTGGGTTCCCTTACCTTTAGTCTGACCTATGATTCCTTCTGCAGTGATTAACTCACTCGAAAATTCATTCAGAGTGTACATTTAGGCGAAAATTCTCGTATGACTTAGGTAGTGAATGCAGAATGATATCTATCTTGATCTCAAGCTCCAAGATACCACCAACATTTGCAAGCCGATCTAGCAGCTCGGTCATAGTGCAGGTCGTAACCTGCCTCAAGAGATGAAATCTCTGAGATTTATCGGTCTCACCGAACTTTTCAACCATGGAATCCCATATCACTCCCGCATGGGGCGTGTTTTCATACTATGAAGCAAGAGAATCAACCATAGTGGATAAAATGACAAAACGAGTCTTGTCATTATCCTCTACCCACTTCTCATATTCCCTTATTTGCTCCTCAGTCGCCCCTTCTTCGGGGAGTTCAGGCTCAGGGGTACTGAGAACATATATTATTTTCTCAGTTTGGAACAATAGTGTAAGATTTCTCTTCCACTCTTTACGAAATTATTTAAATTTAAATCTGTTAGGGTTTGGTTGATGAGACTGATTAGGAACTTATGAAATTTTTGAACAGACATATCTGAAATATAAACGCATGTTATATTCGCACATAATTCGTAATTAACCATCATTGTAACCTTTTGAAAAAACCAACGATGTTAAATACTCGAACAACCCTAGGAATTTCACTGGTAAGCCACACAGGTGGAAGTTTACTAGCGTAACCCTAAACCAAGCTATTTACCTAGCTCTTTAATTCCAATCCACGCCTAGGTTCTTAAGACGAATGAAATTAATAGTTCGATATTCTGGACCATTTCACTACTAAAACGCGGGAAGGGACTTCGAGGGAAGTGAATTGTACATGCGGTGACATCTAAGCATTGACCATTAATTTGACCAAATTAGAATTAAATTCTTGAAATTGACATACTTACGAGAACCATGCAGCATTCAATTCGATCTAATTAACCATCCTATTTAATTATTATCTTCTAGAGTAATCGTGTTTACTAGGCACGCAAGCCACGCAAGTGGACGTTTACGGCTTCGCTCCCACTACTCAATAATAATTAAATATTATTTTGAAAAACTCATCTCACAAAACTGGTAGCTCAAAGATGCAGGCAAACCACGCAGGTGGACGTACTCACATAATCTTACTACATTCGTGTAAAGTCCAATTAATAGAGGCACGATTAAGTGTTTAATATCCAAATTAATGGAATCTAATTAAATGCTTAATTTAAGATTGCTTAGTCTTTTTATTCAAAAGGTTTGTTCCGATTCATGTTAAAAACACATAATCTTAAACGCTTAATAAATAAAACATGCAATTTCTAAACGCACATAATAAAATGTGCTCGCGAAAAATAAACATGCTTTAAAACGAATTAAATCCTTTTTACATGCTTTTCTAAGCGCAATTAATCACATAATCGCATGCTAAAACATAATAATAAATAAATGCACAAATAAGAAATAAAACGTCGCTATCGGGCTTAACATACATAGATAAAATTAAAATTTTATCTATTACAAAGCCCGATCAGAATACAGCTCTTCGATATCTTGAAAAATCTTCGATTTTAGAAACTACATCGAAAACTGTCTCGTCACCACGTCATCAAGACGTCTGCCACGTGTCAAACACGTGGCAGACACATGTACAGTCACGTCATCAAGGACTGACGTGGCGCGCCACATCAGCCCGCCCACGTCATCATCTTCTTCCTCTAGCAGAACATCGCCGCCGCTCCAGGCCGGTTCTCGGCCGGCCGCCTGCAACTAGGGAAGCGCCGGGCGACGGCGAACCAGAAGCCGCCGTCCCCGATCCGTGCCGCCGCCTGGAGACGCAACGCAGCGCCACGGACGTGTGCGGCTGCGCGCAGTCTGCGGGTCGCGCCAGCGCCCGCGCTGCCGCCGCCGCCTCGTCCGACCCTGTCCGGCCTCCCTCTGTCTCCCAGGCATCATGGGCCGTGAAGAACGGGCTGCCTGGAGCCGCCGCCATGCCCTGCAAACGTGAGAAATCGCGTCGTTCGCCGCAGTCAAAATTCACCCTTTCCGAGCAGCGATTTCAATCAATTGAAAGAGGGGAAACATTATTGGAGCACTCACGACCACTGTGTAAAAGATTCCAGCCGAGATTAGTTCCTCAATTTCCCAAATTTCAAACGATTCGCCAGAAAGAATTCATGACGAGTAGCAAACTTCAGACGTCAATTTCGGTCGCATCTGAGATTGGATGACCCCTTGCGACGTATCGACACGAATCTTGTGAGACGAGGAATCCAGCGGTTCAAGCCGATCGTCGATCGGATGTCGGACGTGCCGGGAATCGCCGGCGCAAGATGCGGCGGAACCTTAGCCAAACTAGGGTTTTCGGCTAGATTGGGGATTTCTTCTCCGTCTCTATTTTCGTGCGTTCCGGATCAAAATTATAGTATAATTACAATACAAATAAAGCACAGTGGTCCTAATATCTACTCGTGGATTTTCTCACGAGAAAAACGTTACAAAGAGGTCAAAATAGTGGCTCGCATGCCGCCCCAAACACGAAAATAGTCCGATAACGACGGAAATAAACCCTATTCATGCTCCTAAAAGCAACAATCAGAGCCTAAACCTAGCTCTGATACCAATTGATGAAAATAATAGGAGAGGAATAATTGTACCTTCCTCCACGATTGTTGTAGTCGCTTTGATTATTGCTCTTGTTCAGATCTTCTGATCTGTGTCCCGACTTTTTTCTCCCTCTGGGTGATCAGAGAACTGAAGAAAATTATATTTTGTCTCTCTCTCAACTCGAGTTTGCGTTTGAGTTATGAATTTTTTTTCTTCTAATTATGAACAAAATACTAATATATATAGGTTTCAAAAGCCAATATAACATTAATATTTGTAGTCCATTAATTTAATTATATTTCTAATGGGATTTTACATAATTAACTCATAATATAATTAATTAATCTATTGGGCTACTAATATTTATTAATTAATTGGCACAACCAATTAACCCAGATAAATAACATTATTAAATAATGTAAAAATACATGAATCTATTATAATGATTTATGATGGACAATAAATAACTAGACAACTAATTAGGCCAGATCAAGGATCTAATACAAGAAATAAAGCAGGGCCTCAAATTAATAATCATCTATGCTCAGCCCAGAGCAAAATTAATTAATAAACACATATTCATTCCACTAGAGACTCCGTGCTGACTTACCCCTTTATCCCAAATTGAGCAAATGCTTGTATTTTAGACTTAATCGATCCTCGTATTTAAGATAGAAATATCCGTTATTAATTAAGCTCACTGACAGCTTAAATTAATTAACATCTTATTATATTCCTGAGTAGTACCACTCGACCTTATTAACTCACCTGAACTTAATCAATCGGTCGGGTTTAATATGTTAATCCTTACGAGTTCCTCAGAGGATATTATCAACCCATTTTACTAGGATACGGTTGCAAGATACAGACAACCAGCCTGAGCCACAAATAACTACTAATACCCAAGATACATAGATTCGGTCGCGATGACGTTCACCATAGTAGGTCAAAGTGATAAATAGTCAAATGCACTCAGCTGAAGTCTTACCAAGCTTAAGACCAGCTAAGTCACCGAGATCTTGATTCTCCACTAAGGTCAGTCAGGAGAACACATCTCACTCTGATTCATCAATACACCACCTTAAGTGTACCAGTAAAGACAAGCAGTCAGACAAGCCACTTCTTATCTAAACTGCAGCTTAAACCAACAACTTACCCTTAAGTTGTCTCAGTTGTGATAAATGTTTATATCTTGTCAGTTCAACCAATTTGTGTAGTCTTCTGTGATACCCGACACACTACACAAATCTAACTTTTATACAAGATAAAAGATTACATGTGCAAATATATATATTTATCAGATAAGAGAATAAAATAGTGGTAATGACAAAAACACATTGTATACAAGTTTAAAAACTGCTTCCAGTATACAAAATCCCAACACTCCCAAGTCGCCTAGTCATCTAAACCTCCCAAGTCGCCTAGTCGCCTAGGCCGTTAATACCTTAAACTCTTGTAGTCGCTTACCCTCAACCCCATACCTTAAACCCTATCTAGCCTTTTAAGCCTTTAATAATTATTAAATCTTTTATTAAAATAACATGAGTTTTATGTGATCACACACTTATAAGCATCTAATTAGTAATTTACCCATCATGTATTAAAAGTATATTGAAAGAATTCTCAAGTTTGAAAGATTTCTCAAGTTTGAAATTTCTCTCAAGTTTGAAAGCTAAATAGACACTCAGATTTCATTTGATTCATCTTTCAATATATTAAATTGCCCCAATCAATTCATAATGAACATATATTAATTACAATGTTATTTAAATTTTATACTTAATTTAGTTATTGTTTTTAAATTTTAGAAGACGTTATTTTCTAAATTAAATGAATATTATATAATCGCATACAATTAAATTTCGATTGAGTAATCAATGAGTATGTTATATTGCGGTGAACAAATTCATAATTATATTAATATTGTATTATAATATTCAAATTAATTAATTTTATATTTTTGAAAATATTTTACTATTAAAATTAAATGTATATAATATCATGAACTATAGGTGACGCTAGAACTAATCACATAGTGTCGCTAGAAATAATCGTGTAGCTGCGCATTTATTCGTCAGCCAGCATAAATAATTTTATTTATGCAATTTCTTATTAAATAATAAATTTTCTATAAATATAATAATGAAAATCTTCATTTCATAAAATGTAAATACTAAATTTAATGAATTGTCGGATCACATCGGCACCGACTCAATACTTTTCTTAATAGTATACACAATCGGATCATTTATATTATCGAAAAGCATTCGAATCAAATCATCCTCGCAATTCAGAGGAACCTTAATTCTTCTACCATCGTCTGTGCTTGTCCGATAAAATAAATCATAGCATGTAATCGAATGATTGCTTTTCAGGTTCCAGTGAATATCTTACATTAACTGATTTATGTTGAAATTAGCCGACGTATAGAATAACAATTCGTCACCATCTACATACTCAGATCTATTCCACTAACCGCTATGTCGAAGAATGATACGCCGACGCCTCATCTAATAAATATACAGTATAATCGCAATCGTCCAGTCATGAGCAATCAAGATTCTAATAAATTAAAACGCATATTTATAACGGTATTTTAACCGCTTAAAAAAATTAAATCAGATAAATAAATTTAGATACAATAGGATAACTTATTGGATCTATGTATTCTATGTGTCATAAGAATTGGAAAACTTTGGAAGTGCTATTGAATAATTTCATCGGAACTTTCCTCTCAAATAAGAGTAATATAAACTTATATTTTCCAAATTTATTCATACATTTAATTTACTGTTGAGTGGTGGATGAAGTTATTTATTGGATCTATCTATTCAACTCAATTTATTGATTTGGTAGTTGTAGGACCCACCATCCAAATACTCAAATATTTTTTTTAAAGATACAGTGATCATGTACTTTCTTTAAATAAATTAAAGAAAGAGGGTAAAAACTCATACTTTTAAATTAATGGGTATAAAATTTATTTAGCTATCAAAACTGGGTATTTTTATATATTTACACTATTTTTATCATTACTAATTTTAATATAGGGCTGTCAATCTGGTCGGATAACCAGCCGAACCGAACCGAATCAAGTTTTTTTTCAACTGAACCGAACCGAACCAAAACATTTCGATTTGGTATTTGGTTTTCATTATTTGTAAGTTTGGTTTTCGGTTTGGTTTTTGGTGTAAGCATCGGTTAACCGAACCAAACCGAATTGAAAATATTATAATAATTTTTAAGTTTTAATTCGTATTATAATAATTATATCTTAAAAAAATATTTAATAGTAAAATATTTTGATCTTTTTTAGACTTATTTGGACCATACGAAAATAGGCGGAGCTTTGTATAATATATTCATATATTATTAAATTAATTGTTCCAAGATTATAGCTTATAACTTAATTTCTTTTCATTGGCAACGTCACATTTTGTTTCAATATTTTTGAATATTTAGTTATACTTCTTGTACCAAAAGCATAGAATAATTGAACTCACAACCTCAATTACTGTAGGTCTGTAGCTCCATAATTTTCGCTTATTGTCAATTGCTTTCTCCTTTTCTTTTTCTTTATTGGTTATAACCGAAACCAAACCGAACCAAAATAAAATTTTTGGTTAATAACCAAACTAAACCAATTTTTTTTGGTTTGGTATTTGATTTTGTAAAATAGATAACTAAAACTTTGGTTAACCGAAATTTCAGTTTGGTTTGGTTTAATAATACCGAATTGACACCCCTATTTTAATATGCTCGTAGCCCGGAAGTGTTAGAAAGCCCAACTGCATTTACGAGTACATATGAATAAGCTACTTAGATGTGGTCACGCAAAGCATATAAACCTTACTACAATATTCAATATATAAACTACACATACAATATATAAACTACACATACAACAAGATATTATCATGCTAACCTAACTATTTGTAACATGCAAAACTTAATGAATTCGGTGAATTAAAACACGTAACATTTGGTCATAAGTGAACCACAATTCAACCGTTAATTTACTGCAACAAGACACCACATAGCATAGGTGCACGCTAGTAGAGGGCACAATTAGGAATTAGGGCCGTATGTGACCACTACCTTAAAATTATGTGTTTTCATAATTTAAATTCCCGTTGTTTCATTGATATAGTTCAATATATATTTTTTTTAATCTGTACCTTAAAATAAATGTGTTTTTATAATTTATACTTCCTTCGTTTCATTGATTTAGTTCAATATATTTTTTCAGTTTGTATTTATTAAAGTTGTCAAATTTGATTTTTTTTGGTAAATTATTACGTTTTTTTAGGGATTCACAAGTCACAACTTTATATAACTGTAAGTATATCAATTATCCTCTTTAAAAATCATGTCGAAAAAAATTGGACTATTTCAATGGAACGAATGAATTACTATTTTATATATTTTAGAATTTTTCTTTCTTGCTTTCTAACATTGCATATTCACCAATAGGAACTTTTTTTATTCCTTCCAAATTTTGTCTCTCAATATTCTAAATTATGGATCCGTTTAATGTATATTAGCTTATTAAGTAAACTTTGATCACGTGTAATAACCAATTACTCCCTCTGTCCCATTTAACATGACACGTTTTTCTTTTCGGGACGTCCAACTTAAAATGACACGTTTCCTTAAAAGAAAATAACTTTATAAAAATATTACTAAATTATCTCTTACTTTTTTATTTATCTCTCATACTTTTTTATTTATTTATCTTATTTTGTCATTTTTCTTTCATATTTTATCATTACTCTCTCACAAACTCATTTATCTTCTTTCTCTTACTTTATCATTTATCCTTCTCACATACTTTATCATCTACTTTTTTAATTCTCATGCCGAAAAGAAACGTGTTATGTTAAATGAGACGGAGGGAGTATTTAACTACTTGAGTAAAGATTAGGATGAGTAAACTCCGTGTAATAACCACTTTGTAAAGATTGGGATGTGCAAGGGTTTAATAATATTAATATATTTAAGTTAAAATAATCTTTCAGTCAATCTTAGGGTCAATGGAGTGTACAAGACGTGGCATTAGTTAACATGTTGAAAGAAAAACATGTTTTCTGTAGGCGTACGCTTTTTATTGGACAACAATTTATTATTTGACATATCAGTTTGGGAATCCAAACCGAACTTAGTAGTCATCAAATGAATTGGAGATTTCTGGATAAAAATGTAGGTAAACCATACTATTATAATAATTTTTAAAATCTATATAATTAAAAACTTGTCATTTAACGTGGACCGAAGTCATTGTATTGCCAATATTTTCTTTGTATTGTGGGCCAACACTAACACTATGGTCCAGTCCACATTCATGCCACATTTCTTTGACCCCGACTGGCGGCAACCAAAGAAATATGAGTTGCAAAACTTATCTAAGATAGGAAAAAGTGCAAATTACTAACGTATTACTGTTGGTTTATTTCTTCTCGACACTAAAGTCCACTTATTTAAAATGATTATATCCACATATTATTTTTATTTTAAAAAAATAATATAAAAAAACAACCTAGAAAGAAAAAGAAACCAACAATAATTGGACGAATAGTGTTTTTTGGTAAAATTGTCTAAAGTTTTTATTATTTCACACAGAATATTGCGATTTATTGAGTTATGTGCAGTACTCCATTATTCAAAAGCCTATTGTATTTAGTGTAAAGAAGTACTCTCTCTCTCCTATTTGAAGCGACGCGTTTTCCTTTTTGGGATGTCCCATTTAAAGCAATGCGTTTTCAAAAAAGGAAATAACTTTACAAAAATATTATAAATCCTCACCATACTTTAACATTTCTCTCTTCTACTTTATCATTTCTCTTTCCTACTTTATCATCTACTCTCTCACTATCTCAAACGTCTTCTCCCTCTTACTTTATCATCTACTCATTTCTTATACTTTATCACCCCCTTTCTTAATTACAGCGCAAAAAAGAAACGCGTTTGTTAGAGCCCATTATTATGTCCCACATCGACTTTGTGAATATCTTGACTCCTCTATATAAGCTTGGATATCACTTCCGGCTTCAGCTTACAAAGTATTTTAAGGGGAATGTGACCTAATTTATCATGGTATCAGAGCAGACACAAGCGATGTTGATTTGTTTGGTCCCTAAGTTGGACCGGTCCCTATGGATCATTAGTTTTCACGTGTAGTAGTTCGATGTTCATACCGGCCTACACGTGAAGGGGCGTGTTAGAGTCAACGATGTTGGTTTGTTTGGTCCCTATGTTGGACTGGTCCCTATAGATCATTTGTTTTCACGTGTAGTAGTTCGTTATTCATACCTCCCTATACTTGAGGGGGCGTGCGTGTTAGAACACATTATTATGTCTCACATTCACGTGTAATAGTTCGCTGTTCATACCGGCCTGCACGTGAGGGGCGTGTTAGATCCCATTATTATGTCCCACATCGATTTGGTGAATATTCTGACTCCTCTATATAAGTTTGAATATCTCTTTCCTTTACAAGACATTTTAAGGGGAATGTGTCACAATTTATGAGCATTGCTTTAAACGGGATGAAAGGAGTACGAGATATGATAGTTTTATATTCCTTCCGTCCCATTATTAATGTCTCACTTGCCTTTTTTTTCCCATTATTTATGTCTCATACAAAATAAGTAAATAAATGAGTGAACTACAATCAATCTAAGCAAGTGGACCCCCACCCCTTTATATTTTTACACCACAACTTTACATTTTTACTTCCACTATTTTAATTACCGTGCACAATCTCAATGGACATAAATAATGGGACGGAGGGAGTATATCCCTACTTGAGTAATCATATAAATGTACGTAATTCAAATATTGATTCGAAATATGGGGTTGGATTCCGGTTCAAGAATCATTAATCAAGACATGACAGTTAAGAATTGAGGTATTGTCTTGTCAAATGACAAGACACTAGAAAGAAGAAGAAAAAAAATTACTGCAAACATTTTCATAGATTTTTTTTTTCAGTAATGTTCGTTTAATGTTAATAATGAAATATCTTTTATTTTCAATTTTTGAATCATCTCTCTTGAATTTATCGTCTATCTAGAAAGGATGGACACTTATAAAATCTCAACATATCGACAGTAATATTTCAATTGCCGTATTTAATACATTTTAGTACATACCTCACACATTTTTAATAGGAAAATTCAAAAAATGTTAATTAATTTTACAGTTGAATTACTATATCCAATTGTATAAATATCCTAAAAAAATACTCACTTCTTCCCAAATTTATACGCTTGTTTATTTTTATGTTTGTATCAAATTTATATGCCTATTAACAATTTTTATGCATAACTAAATATTTCACTAACTTTCATAAGTCTAAATAATATATTGATACAAAAAAGACTATTTTATCCGACTTTTATAATAGCAAATATAATTATATAATTTTTTTAATAATTTTTTTTAATTTATTTGAATTTCAATACTAACCTTCATTTAATTTTCATATCATTTTAATTTGTATGAACAAACAAACGAACATAGGGACTTAATTCAAATAGACATATAAAATAGTTACGAGTATTGCGTTTCATTGTTGTGTCGTATTGCGTATTTTAATAAAGTAGTCATCAGTAGATGATGTTAAAGATTTACGTAAAAACAATAAGAGTCCGGCGGCTATATACCTAAATGGGTAAAGTCAAACACATTTATACCCAATTCTTATATTTAACTACACTATATATCCAAAAAGACTAAAATACCCCTGCTTTTTCAATAAAGTCAAATTTGAGCATTAGTGCCGATCGGCACGGTCCTATCACATGTGATCGGCACGGGGCCGTGCCGATCACATGGTCCTATCGATCGGCACGGTCCTATCATATTTTGTGATCCAACAATTAATACTAACATTTTTATGGTCATATCGATCGGCACGGCCCTATCACATGTGATAGGACCGTGCCGATCACATGGTCCTATCACATGTGATCGGCACGGCCATGGTCCTATCACATGTGATCGGCACGGCCCTATCACATGTGATAGGACCATGTGATCGGCACGGTCCTATCACATGTGAAAAATTTGAAAAAGTGAGGGTATTTTAGATAAATTGAGTATTTGCTAGATAATTTTTAAGGAGATGGGTAGTTTTGTAGTTGTAATAGTTAAATTGGGTAGAGTTGTATAATTTCACAAATAATAATATACCGAAACGTAGTCCAATTTGCCAACGGAATTCGGCTTTTATGACGATGAGACAAATGTTTAAAACCCAGTCAAATTTCGAAGAAATTGTCGTTTGGTCCCTTGCCGATGAAAAGAAATAAACAAAGCAAGAAAAAGTAGGAAGAAATCTAGAAGGAGAAAGAGACATCTCCCTCAAATTCGCGTACAGTGAACTGAATGCGACCGGAAATCCAACTTTCAGATTAGGGGTGTAAGTGGTTCCGCTCCGAACCGCAAAATCGATCGGACCGAATCGAATCAAACCGAAAAATGTGGTTTGGTTCGGTTTCACGGTTTGGTTCGGTTTATTTTTTTAAGAACCGTTTACATTCGGTTCGGTTCGCGGTTTCAAGAATTTTTGAACGGTTCGAACCGAACCGAACCAATGTCCTATTTTTAATTTTTTTATTTAATATTTATCTTTCTTATATTAGAATATCGTTGAATTTAGATATTAGATATACGTTAAGATCAATTCTAATCTATACAAAGGAAGAAAAAGTAGTAACAACTATATACTTATGAGTTCGGAATGAGTGACATCCTATAAACTATTATTTTTGCATTATTTAGGATTTAAAAAAAATAAATAAATAAAAAGATGAACCAATGAACCGAACCGAACCAAACCATTTATAAGCGGTTCGGTTTGGTTCGATTTCGATATTTTGAAACACATCGAACCGAACCGAACCAAATTATTTCTATGTGTTCAATTCGGTTCCTAAAATACATAAAAAATCGAACCAAACCGAACCGTTTAATCCCTATTTCTGACGCCCAGTGGTCATTAATATTAGCCATTCTTTCTCAAATGAAATTTCTTGCAACGTCTTCAAACTCTCCCACTTTTTCAATCCTAAGTTTCCCCTGCCTTAAAAATCTCGTTTTGCATTGCCCCTTTTCGTCGAGACGCAAATAAATCGAATTTGCGAGGTAAGGAGAAGAAAAGTGAAGGCTTGAAGCTCCTTGTATTTGCGTGAATTGCAATTCAATAGACTTCAGGTGGGATAATTTTAATGGGGTTTTCAAGAACTTGATTCTCTTTAAATCTTATGGCGGCGCTTGAGTTTTTTGTATGGAACACCTGAATGTGATGATGGGCTGAATTTTGATTTTTCAAATTATGCGGCGGGCAATTCGGGTTTCAGTTTTTTGAGGCGTTTATTTGTAATAAAGAGAAGAGTTTTATTTTTATTTTTAATAAAAAATAGATCAATTGGTGTTTATTTATATATTTCGATTATTATTTGGGATTTTGCGATTCTATGCATTTTAGTTTGAGCTGTGAGCATTAGATGTAAACTTGGATCTCATGTCTCGTTGCGTTGTCATTTTCAACAGATTATTTCTTGATTGTCTGGATCGCCTCCAACAATGGTGAGGAGCTCATATTCTGATCTTTCTTGTTAATTTGGGAAATGCAGAAAGTTGTTATTTAGTTTTCTTGGAATGTTTTATGATTAATAGAAATGGAAGCTTAATGGTATGTTATGATCAGGGGGAAGCTCCAGCTTTCGTTGCTGATGATCTCCAGGGAGATTTCTCAAATGGGCTTCTCTTAAAATCGAAGGGCTACGAAACAATCATCGATATGGGCTGCAATAGAACAGTATGATGATTCAGTATATTGAATGAATAATATGCTGAAGAATGCTTGGTTATGGATAAATTTTGTACATTTTTCTTTAAATGTGAATTCAGTATGCCATTGGTGCAATGGGAAATGGATCTGATTGCTCGTTCGGAGTTCGGATTTTCAACAAATCTACTGGTCAATGGTAACTATATCTTGAGCTCTGCTTTGCCCCTTGATGTTGATGCACTTTTCTTGTAGTTAGAGTGTTTAGATAACTAGTTTAATCATGTCATAGGGTGATTCCCACTGTGTTTGGGACCAAACCTAAGCTATCAAAGAGCCACTCGGCTGTTGTCTTGGATGAGGATCGGATTCTGGTTATTAAGGGTAACTTGACCTCAGATGATTGCTTTTGGTTTCTGGAGGTTCGTGTTTATTAGCATCGTTATAACATTAGTCCATCTGTGTTTTCCTTTTTGATGAGTGATGATTCCTTACTCTCTAACTTGATTCAAATGCCTCTTTATTCGGTTTTTTAGGTTAATACTCCATTTGTTAGAGAGCAGGGAGTTAGACTAGGGACTGAAGTGGTTGCGTGGAGTAAAGGTGTGGTTGGCGAAGCTAACGTACCCGTCGTTATTAGTGGTCCTTCAGGGGTTGGTAAGGGTACTCTGATTGCCAAAATGATGGAAGACTTCCCATCAATGTTTGGGTTTTCAGTAAGCCACACCACCCGAGCTCCAAGGAAGAATGAGCAGAAAGGTGTTCACTACCATTTCACCGAACGCAGTGTGATGGAGAAAGATATACAGGACGGAAAATTCCTAGAGTTCGCATCTGTTCATGGAAACCTCTACGGAACCAGTGTAGAAGCAGTTGAGGCGGTTACTGATCAAGGAAAGGTAAAAATCTTCGTCTACTTCACGTTTTCAAGCATTCTGTTCAGATGTATGATTCTTGATTTTGTAATGTAGAGATGCATTCTTGATATTGATGTTCAAGGAGCTAGATCTGTGAGGGCTAGTTCTCTTGAGGCCAAATTTATCTTTATTTGTCCACCTTCATTCGAGGAGCTTGAGAAACGCCTTCGTGCTAGGTGGGCTAGCCTTCTATGTATCATGTGTTATTACATTGTATAACTTGTTCTTGATAGAAGTTCCTAATCATGCAAATAGGGGAACTGAGACGGAAGAGCAGATCCAAAAACGACTGAGAAATGCTAAGGCAGAGATCAGTCAGGGAACCTCTCCCGGACTCTTTGATCATATCGTGATCAACGATGACCTGCAGACGTGTTACAGAAATCTTAAAGTACGTATGCATATAATGTTCCTCTTTGTTCATATCTCTCTGGATATAATACTGAAATCACATCTCATAACTTTGCAGAAACTTTTAGGCCTTAGTGATGGTGCCAAGACTACCAATTATTCATCAGGTTAGTTTTGATTCTGTTGGACAGCTTTGCTCTTTTGCTCGTAAAACTGAGATTATTGCGCTCTTTCAATGCAGCTCCAGAGTCGGTTCACGTGCCTCTGGAACACACCGTTTCGAAAATCGATAAGAAGATCCTGATAAACTGCACAACTAGTGAGCAAGAGAATTCAGCTGGCAACATGTATGTGACATGACACGACAGACATAAATATGATAATGTTGAAGAATATTGATTATTGAGCAAGAAGCCTTTACTTGCAGGTTTGTGCTGGATTTATCTTCAATCAAAGGTGGAGCCCCTGGCCGGACGAGGGGTCTGAGACGATCCACCACTGACCCTAATGGTCTCAAAATGGCAAGCAAACATCAACCTTTCATCTAAAGATAATTCTTATTCCTTTATAAATAACCCCCATGCAGTAGCTTACAAACTATTTAACGTCCCGTGAGGACGGTGGTAACTCATGATTCATACAGGGGTTACAGGTAACATGTTACTATGAATTCTTGTGATAGGAAACGCGATTACTGATAATTTGCCCTCATTTGGGATACTATGGAATTAAATGCTTGCTTTTGCATTCCTTTTTTTTTTTTTTTTCACATTCAGTCCTTCCCATTATCTGCTTGTGCGGTTTGATTCTTGCAATCAGTTTGTGGACAGCTGCATGTTGTCTGTGCACAAACCACATGGTGTGTCTCATGCAGAATATCTGGACCACCTTTGCACCCAATCTCGGTTCGATCTTTTGCTGGCAGATGTGTCTGAATTGAGCCCTAGATTTGTGTTCTTGTTTCTATTAATGTACCGTGTATATACATAATTTCTATATTTGGGAGGCGAAGATAGGTGATTTTATAAGGCAATGTGTCATTTCAAGGCTATTAGGGTCAAGACCAATCCGCGGTTAGAGCTGGACTGGACTTAAAATTGGGAGTCCAAAACAAATTGGGTTTAAATAGCCCGACCCAATGGACTACATGAGGTTGATTGGGCTTTGAACTAATTTGACTCGTTTACTAATTTTTACTTTTTTAAGCCGATCGTCAGCAATGATGCAAAATATAGTCGAGCAGGTCCAAATCAAGAAGATTGGTGCTTGTTTTAACTCTCCAGTGACTTATAACTGACTTCTGTAACACGATATCTTCATAATCCAAAAGAAAACAAAATAAACATTCACAAGTTTAGAGGGCCAAAAGAGGAAATTGCTATTGGCAGCACTGTCTTATAAGGTTAATCTAGTAACTACAGTTAAACCTCGATAAAGTAATATTCGATAAAGTAATAAACTCGCTAAGATAATAATTTCTTCCGGTCCCGATATTAGTCAATGCACTAAAATAATGTTCGATAAAGTAATAACCTCGTTAAATGAATATTTTTTTTCCGATCCCAAAGTTATTATTTTATCGAGGTTTAACTGTAGATAAATACAAGGTGAAAAATTAAATTGCACTACATATTTTTAACTGGACTCTAAATATATCGGACTACGTTAAGTTGAATTTGGTTCTATGAAAGTTTAATGTATGTTCATTTGGTGAATAAACCAAATTATGTATTCTATAAATTTATAATTGTAATAACCCTCATTAAATTTTCTTAATTATCTAAGGTTAATTGCACGAAATGAATGAAGTACACAGTTAAAGATGTATGCATGCATACGTATGTGGGTTCAATATCTTGAGATTATTTTAATAAAGAGGCAAAAGTCAAATTGAAGACTTAAGTGAGAAAGATAAACAAACAATAACCTTCTAGAAGAGAAGGAGCTGAATAAGTGTTATTTTGCCACATGGAGTCAGCAGGAAGGTATAGCTAATACCATGCAAAGCTATACCTATAACTAGCCTAGTGACTCAGCAGCTTAAAGGGTTCTATAAATAGTACATGACTCTGCTGAATTATTTACACAGTTTCATAGGAAAATTCATCAGAGTAAAGTAGACGATTCAGCTGAAAGACCGAAGAAAGACTGAAACAATTCAACAGAGTAAAACAAGGTGGGTTTTTACTATCTTAAACTATTTTGAGTTACTAAGCTCTATGAAATGTTATGTTTATCCATGAAAATATATTTTTGTGCGTTCTACTTGTTTAATGCTCTGACTTAATCGACCGAGATTCTTGACTGGCCTAAAACGCTAGCAATAATTGTGTACACCATTGTTAGTAGTGCAATGGGTTGATCTCCATTGTGTGCTAACTAAGGGAGAGGACCTATGGGCTTCGGCTTTAAGTCTAACGGTTGGGATCTCTGGGTGAAGACCCGAGATCAAATGATTATGGGACTCACTGGGTTGTAACCCAAAGTCCGAAAGGAAGGAAGGGGTAAAGTGAGAGTAACAGTAGAACGTGACAGCACGCTCACAAGATGATAAATGTTGGTATGATTGAGAGTGATTTTTATTTTCAAAACCTTCCAAGTCATATGGTTTCTGATTGGATAAACTTGTTGTGAAATGCTTATAAATTGCCTTACCCACTGAGTACAATAGTGCGCAGCCCAAATGTTTTCAAAATGATTTTCAGACTGAAGCTGGAAGCGTGGAAGTGAGGTGCTGAGTCGGTCTATAATGAAGTATTGAGTGGGTCTGCTATTTTGTTGTTCAAATATCCGTCTATTTGAGACGTTTCCGCTGTATCATTATGTATATTACACACTACCTCTCTTGTTTCTACTGAGGTAGTTGATCTTGATTATATAAATACAAGTTTACTGAATTCCAAGTCTACTGAATACGGATTTCTGGCTGTTCTTTGTGGAGCTCAGTAGAGTAGTGCTACTGAGTTCAATTAAGTTTTTCCCCTTTTCTTTCCCCGCTTCTTTCACCCCTCCCCAGTCGCGCCCCTGCCCATTTGCCTTCCCTCGGGAATTGGGGCGTGACAATAATTGATTACCTAATCTTTTATAGTATTGTATTTTGTATTGTCTTAAATAGATTTGTATTTGTACTTACTACCAAATGTAAATATAAATTAAGTTGAGACATCTATAGATCGAGCATGTCACACTGTTGGTCCGGAGACGATAGTCAGGTGTAGAGGGGGGGGGGTGAATACACCTGATCACAATTTCTTTTCTCAGAACGTGAAGGACAACTGAGCTGTTGGTTGCGACTGATGAACAGTGCCAGATAGTAACCTTCAATCACGGGTCAGTGTGTCAGCTACTGAGCTCTCCTACTGACTTTTGTCAGTTCTTGAAACTCAGTCGAAGACGTTGTGCGGATAAGAGTGTAGGGCCCGGAGATTCGTCTCAGTTTGAAAACGCGTTTTCGCAAATTAAAGTCTTTTGGCTGGTGCGCTTTGAAAATACGTTTTATGCAAAGATATGATTTTTAATCAGTTGTATGCAATGCAATAAAACAGTAAATAACACAAGCAATTTAACGTGGTTCGGATACGCAAGATCCTACATCCACGGTCCTGATGAGACAGGAGAACTTGTTGATTTATCTGAGCAAGCCTCAGCAAGGAATCTGTGCACTGGACAGACCCTTCTAAATTATGGTCCTTAGCGACTTTACAATTCAAACCTAAGTTCGAAAGAGAGGGGATGATCTCCAACTAAGAAGGAGTTCTTACAATAAGAACAATTCACAGAAAGTGAACTCCTTCGAAATTTCTAAGCTATAAATTTGGCAATGAGCTTAGCTAGAGAAGAAGGGATCTAAAGAACTCTAGAGAGAAGAACTAGAAATATTCTATGAAGGCAAGTTCTTCGCTTGAATGATCTTTAAGTTTGCTAGAGTTTGTTCTTGAGCTTGAGCGTTTTTCCCTTGTTTATCCCGTGCGTGGAGCTTGGTAATCTTCTCTATTTATAGTTGTGAGCAGGCATATGTCCGTTGGAGAAGACAATGCCACGTATCACAAGCTTCCAAAGAAAACGGCCATATTTTTCGAATTGTTGCAGCAGGGCAGTTGACACTGTACATAGGGGTGGGCGCGGGACGGGTACCCGCGCCTGCGGGTAATTGATTTTAATACCCATTCCCGTTCCCGCATAGAGCGGGTACCCGCGCGGATACGGTACGGGTACGGGTTTACCCGCAAATATTACCACCTATTTATAATATATTTAAATTCATAAATAAAAATTAAAAAATACCAATAAATGAAATTTTAAAAACATAAATTAAAATTAAAAAATACCAATATATTTAAACCACTAAATAGGACTATAGGAGTAGATAATCTGTTTTATAAACTATGTTCCAATGGTGTTTCACCATAAATTACAATTATAAAACCGACCATATGATTATCAACTATGAAACCATAGATTCTTATAATTAAAATTACCGTGGAAAACTGTTTAGTCACACTCTAGTGCTAGCACAAAACATGCAAACGGGTACCCGCGCCGTCCCGTGCCTACCTCTACGCAAGAGGACCTCATGTAAAAAAAAAATTGTATATTAATGCGGGTACCCGTTCGGGAACGGGTATCTAAGAATAAAACATGTTTCCGTTCCCGACCTGCTTGATTTTTTGCGGGTACCCGCGTAACGGGTACCCGTACCCGTTTTTCCCGACCCGAACGGGACGGGTATGGGCGCGGGAACCCGAATTGTTTGCACACCCCTAACTGTACATGAGATCAGCTTTAGTTGGTCAGAGCAGGTAAAGTGTTGTCGGCTTCTCATTGGTCGAGGTTTGTGGTAGGTGAGAATGTGTCAGTGTTCAGAGTTGACTATTCCACATCCTCGTATGATCTTCTGCTGAACTTCGAAATGACTTTTACGGTCGAGTCGTTTTACGTCGGATCACGAGAGATTCAAGACAATCTCTGTCTTCTTCGACTTAGTCGGTCGACAAGGCGATAAGGCTTTGGTGGGTCGGTGATGATGCGAAGGTGCCGAAGCTTTGCATTCATGTCTTTCTGCTGATAACTATCAGCTGATGGACTGTCTTCTACTGAAGGTAAAGATCAGCTGCTGGCTGAAGAACGCAAGCTCTTACACTGATGTCGTAGGGTTCTGGAAAGTAACTTCGACAGAAGATCAATCCAACATCTTACCCCGTACAAGACTTAGACAAAAAGATAATCAATTACAAAAAGTCTAACATATACATCATCTAATCCCATCGAGACACTACACTACTGATATCAGCTGGGTTTTGGAATCTTCAATTCCATAGTACTACTATGATTTCCCCTAATATTACTTTAACCGCTAATCAGCTGAATACCATCTACTGACTCATAACCCAACACACACATAATTAGTTTAATATAATGTACGTTATATAAGAACAATCTGAAGTCTGAATACATTTACTCAATGTGCATAATAATGTAAACATAAATTAAGTTGAGACATCTATAGATCGAGCATGTAATATAATGTACATTATATAAGAACAATCTGAAGTCTGAATACAATTACTCAATGTGCATAATAATGTAAAGTTGAGACATATATAGATCGAGCATGTCACACATGATTAGTCTAGTATAAACAATTTGAAGTCTGAATACATTTACTCAATGTGCATAATAGCAGTGTCGATTTTCCTTGTAAAGAAAGAACAAACGTAATCCCATTTTTGCTATTATAAACCTCAAACCAAACGGGGATAACCTTGGAAAGTCGCTAAGCTTTGGCAGCTTTCAATTTTTCTACAAAACATGGTCTTGGTCTATAACTGCCACAATTTCCACGGCCCCACGCAGCATCCTTATTTATTTCAAATTTGTCAGCCCCAAATTATCGCAACCCTATTTTACGAAATTGCTCCGAAAGAGGGGGAAAAGATGCTGCAGCGGTTCTTGACGGTGGCGTTCTCGGCGGCGCCGCTCATTCTCTACATTCCGCCGCTCCGCAGCCTCAATCAGTTTGTCGAGACGGCGGCGTTCATCCTCAGCGATGCCGTATCGTACTTCCTCAGCGTTTCCCCGCGCCTCCGCGTTGCGATTTCCCGCTTCGTGTCTCCGCACATCTCCAGCGGCCGATAGAAGGTAAATTTCTGAGTAGTTTTTGCCTTTTCTGCTAGTTTTGCTGTGATCCAAGGTTTTGTGGCGGCCAGAAGTTAGATGTGTTCGGTTTGGTATATTTCTTGTATGTTGTGCGTTGATGTTTGTACCTTTGAGTATTGATACGACTTCACAGGAAATGGAAAGTGTTCCAATTTCTATTTTATAAGTAGCATTTTCAGACGAATTTGATCTTATGTTCCAGTGTTTGTAGAATAAATAAATCAATATTTTGAGTTTCATTGTGCTATATTGAGACTTATCGGATTTTTCAAGGGAAAAAAGTTACATGGCAATTGAAATTGAATTCCATGTGACAAGAAAAAAACAGCAATTATTCGGAAAAAAACCAATAGTGTTGGTTTATGTTAATCTGATTTTGGGTCATTTTATAAAATCGAACAAAGTTACGTTAAACCGGATTGGATCTAACCAACATAATAGACTAATATTGGTTTTCTCCCATCTTATTTAATGTATTTTGGGCTCTTTGACAATGGAGCTTAGGACACTATCAAAAAGCCAAATTCACCATCATCTTGAGATTTGAGTACAAGTTTGCTTGTGGACTGTGAGCCAAAGATGAAGTTGAATTTTTAAGATGCATATGCAGTATCTGATTATATTACATATTGACAGAAAAGAATTCCCTTATTCTACTCTATAAGAAAACTACAAAAATGAATGAATCATGGTCCATCATCACCTTCTCCAATCAAGTTGCAGATATCAGAGCATTCGGACAAACTGCAGAAATTCATACTTCAGTGAACACAAACATAAAGAATAATGGTTGTTAAAAACTCAAAAAGTAGTGTGTGAGAAACATAATCATTAAAAATCACAAATGTAATAATATTTCATCAAAGAAAAAGAAGTTACCAATATTTTCGACTTCGAAAACCATCTTTGAAAACAACTAGTGGTCTGTAGACATATGAAAAACAACAAGATCAATACAAGTCGATGTAGAACAACAAACGGAAACTTCATGTATATATATGGTGAAAAGAGTTTTACCTCCGTATGTTAAAGGGGCCTTCTCCGGGAGAACCGAAGCCGCCCTGAATGCAGGTGGAGGTGCATTTACTCGTGCACGCCTCCGCTTTCTTCGACTTCGGCCTCTGGATTTTATACCTTTTCCTGCAGTCCTTTTCATCCGGGGTGCACACGCTCGAGAGCGTCTGTGGTATGTTGGACAGCGTCTCCTCCGGCTGCGACGGAGCCGCCACCTCTATCGCACCCGCAGACAAAACCAGCGCTGCGGCGGCGGCGGCGGCCGCGATTGCAGCCGCAATTGATTTCCCTGCAGTAAAATTAAGAAGAATTGGGGGTTTTCTGCGGGTTAGTTGAGTTTGGCGCTCTCTGGAGCATATCGTCGAACACCTGGTACTGGTAGAAGTTGCGCCGTTGAGTAACATTGTTTTCGAATTCTTTTGGGAATTGGGATTTTGTTTCTGCCAAATGGTCTATCCATTAGTTCTTGGTTTGCTTCATTTTCAGCCCCAAGATTTCATGGACACGTCGTATTTATATTTAATTTAAATATTTAATTAAAACAACAAAAAATTATGACGTCATCCCATCCTAACTCATTATTTAAATCTCACAGCCTAGTTTATAGTTCTCCTCCCCCACTCTCTCTCATGGCGGAACATGACAAATCAGCTGAACCACATGGCTGCTCCGCCGACCTCCCCAAGAAATACAAAAGGAACAAGTATGCTGTGGCCATCTCTATCTTAGCCTCCATGACTTCGATCTTGCTCGGATACGGTAAACTTTTTGTATTTGTTTCAACGTGTAAATATTAATAATATTGGAATATTATATGATTGATTTTTCATTTTTGCAGACGGCGGGGTGATGAGTGGAGCTAACATCTACATCAAGAGGGACTTGGGAATCTCCGATGTCGAAATCGAGATCCTCGTAGGCACGATGAACTTCTTCTCGCTCGTCGGAGCGGCTGCGGCTGGGCGGACTTCCGACTGGATAGGGCGGCGCTACACCATCGTCTTCGCCTCGTCCCTCTTTTTTGTCGGAGCTATTTTGATGGGCTTTGCCACCGACTACGCCTTCCTCATGGTGGGGCGGTTTGTAGCCGGCGTAGGCGTCGGCTACGCCCTCTTGATCGCGCCGGTGTACGCTGCCGAGGTGGCGCCCGCCTCCTGCCGCGGCTTCCTGTCTTCTTTCCCGGAGGTCTTTATCAATTTCGGTACGTACTTTGTCTCATTTAATTGTTTTTCTCTCCAATAATTCAATTCACTTGTATGCAAGAGTTGTTTTGAGTGTGTGTTTAATTTATTTTATATTTGTATAATCGACTTCCTTTGAAAAGTCATGCAGTTAAAAGTGCTAAAACTTAGAGATATTTTTGCGACTTAAACATTATAATTTTCGGATATAAACAAAATATATATTTTTTAAACTACAAAAATTCTAATTTTTCTAGCTTTAAAGACAAAAACGTAAGAAGTGCCTATAAGCACGTCCAAAAATACCCTGATATATATATTTTTTTAATTAATTTTATTTTAAAATTAAGCATGTAGACTTTGTGTACCAATTAATTATTAGGCTAATATGACTTTCCGGTTAAAATTAGTTCAGGTTACTTGACGTATTTTGCCTCCCTATAATTAGTTTATTCCCTATTTCCCTTATAAGTCGACTTTTACTTAATTTATGTTAATTTGAAATTACGCCAAATCATTCGTATTGTTTAATGCTCTCTCGTAAACTTAATAGTATGATTATGGTATTGTTAATTTTTGGTATTTTTTAATACTCTCTTGTAAATAATAATTACACTTAATTATCTGATTACATGCAGGCGTTCTGCTTGGATATATTTCAAACTACGCATTCTCAAAATTTCCACTAAAATTGGGGTGGCGCCTCATGCTCGGAATTGGCGCCGTCCCGTCGGTCTTCCTCGCTGCCGGCGTTCTCGCTATGCCGGAATCACCCCGTTGGCTAGTCTTGCAGGGGCGCCTCGCCGACGCCAAGAAGGTGCTCGACAGAACGTCCGACTCACCAGAAGAAGCCCAATTAAGACTCGCTGAAATCAAACAAGCTGCCGGCCTGCCGGAAAACTGCAACGACGACATCGTTTCAGTACCCAAACGCAACCGTGGCGGCGGCGTGTGGAGGGAGCTCCTTCTCCGCCCCACCCCCGCGGTACAGCACATCCTCCTCGCCGGCCTCGGCATCCACCTCTTCCAGCAGGCGAGTGGCATCGACGCCGTCGTGATGTACAGCCCTAGAATCTACGAGAGCGCCGGCATACGAAACGACTCCGACAAGCTCCTCGCCACCATCGCCGTCGGAGTCAGCAAGACGCTCTTCATCCTCGTCGCCACGTTCCTCGTCGACCGAGTGGGGCGGCGCGTGCTGCTACTCACCAGCTGCGGCGGTCTGACGGCGTCGCTGTTCGGATTAGCCTCCGGACTGACGGTCATCCACCGATACCACGACCGGAAAATCAAATCGGCGGTGGCGGTCTGCGTCGCCACGTCACTGTCCAGCGTGGCATTCTTCTCGATCGGGATGGGGCCCATCGCGTGGGTGTACAGCTCGGAGGTGTTCCCCCTGCGGCTGAGGGCGCAGGGGTGCAGTATGGGCGTCGCAGTGAATCGCTTCGCCAGCGGGGTGGTGTTAATGACGTTTCTGTCCCTGGCCAAGGCTATTACTTTTGGTGGCGCTTTCTTTTTGTATGCAGGGATTGCTGCAGTTGGTTGGATCTTTTTCTACACATTGTTGCCCGAGACTCAAGGGAGATCTCTCGAGGAAGTTGAGGCCCTTTTTGGTACTTTCTTCCGGTGGAGATCGACTTCGAAGGAGTTGTCAAGAAAGATAGTGGATCACAACCCGATCTAACATAAATCTATTAAAATGATACGACCTACTCAAAAAGATAGGAGATCGACTTCCAAGGAGTTGGCAATGACAAAAATTATCAAATGTTTTGATAAAAATATGTAAAATGTTTCGTTATTGTAAAAATACATTTGTGCTTTAAAAAATGTTGCACATATATTCTTCTTTTTATCTCAATTGCTTTTGAATCTTTCTTTAAAAGTGTTAGTAAATAAATGAAATTACTAAACTAGACGAGCTAAACTCTAAAACAATAGATAATAATCGGGTGAAAACATGAACTTTTAAGAATTGAGAATGAATCGATTAAAAATATGAGCTACAATGCCGACATTTATGGTTGTGAATTTGTCAAAAATAAATATTGTATGTACATTGTAAGAGTATTTCAGACATTGTATATCATCAAAATGTAAAATTCTTGCATATACATATTCAGAGCAATTGAAACAAAAGTGTTTTAACATCAAAAAATTTCTTACAACCAAGTTTAAAAATACATACGTGTTTTTATAATAAAATTAATATGGGATAATTTTATGCATTTCCATCTGGATAATTTTTTGTCATTTTCCTAATAAAGTGGAGGTAGTAATTTTCCACTGGCACGGCACCTTCTTAATATGAAATCTCCATCACGACTCTTAAGAATTCATACTACCCATGAAAAAAGAATAATTCTAATTCTAAATATGCTTTTAAATGAACTTCATTCTGAAGAACCAACCACTCCTTGCCTACATATAAACCTAGTGTTTCTCTGCCTCGGCTTCAGCATGAGCATGCAAATCAGAGAAGCTAGAGGAGGATGAGTAGTTCTTCCCAACTGCAGAAGGGCTCGTGTCTTAAACAGCCACAGAATCCGAACCCGACTTCAAATCGTCCTCAACGCTTTGCTCTTGCTCATGAGGAGCCTCTCCTTCTATAACCTTCTCCTCTTCACTATCCTCAACTGAACTCACCGACTCTGTTTCATGACCAGAACTCTTTCCACTTGACTGCCCTTGCAAGGGCGAATCATTCGATTCTTCTGCAGCCGGAGCAAACAAGGGCTTCATCCTCGGCCTCTCCTGTGCGAAAATGGAGGGCCTAGCAAGAAAGTGATCGCGTCTTCTCAAGAATGGCTGTCTTAACTGTGATGGCCTAAGCTCTTGTTGAGGCTCATCTTCATCATCCTCTTCATCAAAAGGGAGATCAAAAGGATTCCTTCTTTGCGACATAACCGAAGGGGCAGAGCCAGGAGCAGAATCTTGAGGTATATCAAATGGATTTCGTCTTGTGGAGATGGGAGGGATGTTGAATTGGAGGTCCGGGTTTTCCAAGTCTATCAAGCTGATTTCTGGGACCATACTCATGCTCATGTTTCTTCGCCTTCTCAAGATCCTCTCCAACCGTTGATTCCTTTCAATCTCAGAACTCCCTACATCCATTAGATTCTTCTGATCCTCTTCTGTCCATGTGATAGCAGACTTTTTCTTGCTGCTCTCCCCTTCCTCCGAGTCTTGAACTTCGGTTTCTTCACCCGAGTCAATGCTGATGCTGGTGCTGGTGCTGGAGCTGGAGGGCGGAGATTGCTCCGTTAGCGCAGCCTCAGACCCAGCACGCGATATTTGAGCAGACTGTGCAGCCAAAAGGGGATGGAGCTCATCAAGAACTGGGGCCGTGTCATCGGTTGAGGCATTTGGAGACGAACTCTTTTCAGAGCCCGAATTTGAATTTGAATCATGAGCATGAGAATCCACATCAGAAGAGTCTGCATCATCTTCTGATTTGGATCCTCCCGAATGCTCGTGCTCGGATCCTGATTCAAGAAGATCACCAATCACCTTTGAGATGATAGCATAGTGATCCACCATGTCCTCTCCTTTCGGCTGCTGTATCGCCTCCTCTAAATCCCTCCTCGCCTCACAAGTCTCACTACTCTCAGACTCAATCCCAACTGATCTTCTTATATCCTTACTCACACTATCAACTCTACCACCTACATGAATCGGTGCGAGCTTATTCACTAACAAACTCGAATCTTGACCTACCTTCTCCACCTTATCCCTCTTACTATCATTGTGCTCATCATATGACACCCCATTCTTTATGGAAATGGATTCATATCTACTTTTCTTTTCGGTTTCAGTCTCCGGTGTGTTCTGCTGCCCGTAAAGCAATAGGGTTCCGAGCAAGGCAGCAGTGCACATTAGGACCGGGGAGGCCGAAACCAGCAATGAAAACACATAAGGATATGATTTGGAGATGTATATAAGGACAGCAGGCACCAGAAACCCAAGGAAAGGATGATTCCAAACTGATATCATTGTAAAGATCACACCTCTCCGTACATAAATTCCAAACTCCATCAATGTAACCCCCATCTCACCTCCTTAAATCTGCAAATTTTTTATGTAAATTCAAGAAAATTGGAGCAATTTACTATCATCATTATCATGCAGAAAATTACCCAACTACTCACAGAAAAGAATCAAAATGGAAAACCACATACCTTACAAATATTGGAATGAGGACTTGGAATTTCGCATTGGGATTCAAACAACATCTGAAAACAAAACAAGAATTAAAAATCAATATATCAGCGCATACAAGAAATATTTATATTTTCAAGAATGAGATGGGAATTAGCTATACCAGCTCAAACAGAGATCAACCTTCAAAAAGCATTCTTGATTTCTTTTTTCTCACTCCCACTTTCTCAAGGGAGAAGCATCCAATTATCAGATGGCTTCTACTTTCTTTGATGAATCGCCATTCAAATGGGAGAATTTGCTAATCGCAGATTACATAATATTTGAAGAAAACTAATATTTAAGGGATTCTAACCCAATGAAAATGCTGTGAGACTTAGCCCCTCTCTGATCAAAGATTGCACATTTTTCTTGTGATTTTTAGAGTGGTGGCGGTGGCGGTGGTGGGGGTCGTGGAGATGAGGCAGATCAATGATCACTGCTTTCTTCCATTTGAGGGTTGTGAACATTTGATGTACTCCCTCCGTCCCATTATTTATGTCCTATTGTGATTGAGCACGGTAATTAAGATAGTGGAGGTAAAGGTGTGGTGTAAAATATAAAGGTGTGATCACTTGCTTAGATTGATTGTGGTCCACTCATTTATTTTCTTATTTAGGATGGACATAAATAATGGACAACCAAAAAGCGAGTGATGTATATGTTAAAACAACATAGGACCATACCTCTTTTTTAGGTTAGTAATTTGCGATATTTTGCAAGCTAACTTTGATATATAAGTTTCTACATTTTTGTTTTATGCATAAAAATTTAAAAAAATATATATTTATTAGGGATCAAATTCGAATTTAGTAGTATGATTTTCGTTTGATCTCTTAATAGTTTCTATTTTCTTTTGCATTAAATTTATGGTCAACTTAATGCAGAATCCAGAAAATATTTATTAATTTGAATACGAGACCAAAATCGTTTAAGGATTACTACTTTTGTATAAGATTCAAACCTGTATAGGTTTCTTACTCACAAAAATGTTCTAGTATAGTAGTATCAACTTTTTGGTTGATTTTTATGATTAAACGGATCAAGTTTTGCAACTTTGGCCCTTTGAAAGTAGAATAATTGCACCTATTTTTCTGGGAAGAAAGTTAGAATGTCAGTATAGCCAAAACCTGAAGCTCCATCTGTCATAACTTTATCCTTCAATTTTCCAACACCATCTAATCAAGAACTCGATTAGGACAATGATACAAACTGCAAAGTGTTTTGGCAGACTTCAATAGAAGTTGAGCAATCTACATCAGATCAGCTCCAAACTAAATCATGTCATAAGTTTCATGTTAGCAAATAGAATTTTAGAAATTTTTATGGAACAAATCAGATTCAGCCCCAAGAAGGAGAAGACTTGTTCAATGAAGAGATCCTCACCAGGGAACAAAACTTTATTTGTATATGAGGGCATCACGTCCTGGTCCGATTCCAATGTAGTGAACTGGTGTACCGACGAGTTCTTCTATCCTTTCTACGTAGTCACGAGCAGCCTTTGGCAGCTCAGAGTACTCTCTGATGGAAGAGATATCACTCTGCCACCCGGGCATAACCTCATATTCGACCTAGAGAGGGCAGTGGAAAGCAAATTGAGACATATGATGTAAACGACACAAAGATGATGTATAATGCATGATGAGAAAGTGTCATTCATGAACTCAGTATCATAAATTCTACATCAAGTGTCACCGGATGTACCAGTGTTGCTTGGTGCTTTGAGACGACTTGTATATAACCCAGATTCGCAACTTTTGCTATGTATAAAGGCTTTGGCATGAAGGGATGGATCAGGATTGGACAAAGCAAATGCGAAGAAGAATAAACTTGCACGAATAAGCTCAAAGAAAGAAACTAAACTAAACTTGAAGAAGCAAGACTTGTTCCAAAGATTATTACTTTTTTTTCTAATGTATAAGAAAAGAAGTTGTCCAACTCCCAGTAAGAAGAAAGCTAAGGTTAGATGAGTAACATCCAATGCAAGAACGTAGAGCACCGGTTACCTGGATTTGCTCCAGAAGACGAAGGTCTGCAGGGAATGAATGGATAGGTGTGCCATCAGCAAGCTTGTAAGCAACACCCAACTGAATTTCCGGTAGATCAGACAGAACGTCAAGTTTGGTGAGGTTCAGAGACGAGAATCCATTTATCTGACAACAAAATTTCAATGCAACTATGTCCAGCCATCCACAACGACGAGGGCGGCCAGTTGTAGTGCCAAACTCCTGACCAGCAAACCTAAGTAGATCACCGCCTTTACCCAATATTTCTGTTGGGAAAGGACCTGAACCAACTCTAGTAGTGTACGCTTTGACCTGCAATAGTGTCAATAGATAAGATAAATTTACTGCTGGCGCAGGTTATATAAGAAGTTAAGCAATTGATATTATTTTCAAGAACGTAAAGAAAGAACCATGCCACTTACCACACCAATAAGATCACCAAGGACTCTAGGAGCAATACCGAGACCAGAGCAGATTCCACCAGCAGATGGACTAGAGGAAGTTACGAAAGGGTATGTTCCAAAATCAATATCTAGCATGGTTGCCTGACCACCTTCAACCAAAATTTTCTGTTTCCGAGATATAGCATCATTCATGAAATGCACAGTATCAGTGATGTAGGGTTCCAACCTCTCAGCAAACCTTTTATACTGTTCAACTTCTTCCCTGAGCATGTCAGAGCTATAATTAAAACCTTTGAATCTTGAAGCAGCATCAGATAACAAAACCTCAAGCTTCTGAGGAAAAGTATCCATATGCCTCAAGTCACTTACTCTTAAACCATTCCGGATAACCTTGCTCGAATAGCAAGGACCAATACCTCTCCTGGTGGTGCCAATGAATGATTTAGCAAGTTCAGCTTCCCTAAGTCCATCCACAGTTTGATGGAAATCAAATAACAGGTGAGCACGATCAGACACAAGTATCCTTCCTTTGCAAGAAATTCCATTAGATTCGAGCCCATCAACCTCCTTGAAGAATCCTGGCAGATGCACCACAACCCCATTACCAATTACACAGACAGTTTCTTCATTAAGAATGCCGCTCGGGACAAGGTGAAGTGCAAACTTCTTGCCCTCTGAATTGTAAATTGTGTGGCCAGCATTAGCTCCTCCCTAAGAATAAACGACATTGAAGGTTTCAGAACAAGCAGGCCAAAAAATGAAAACACAAGCTTCTTTCAATGGAATTAACTTTATATGTTATTACGTCGAAAGACTCACAGCGACATTCTACCTCAAAACTAAATGGTGAGATGCTTCTGACTAGTTTCTGTTTTGTGCGAAAATGTAGTAGTGTATCTTTGATGTACTCACATAAGTACACAACGTGCTAATCGATATGCAACCTGTGAGGTGTTTAAATAGGAACTGGTGCAATTCACAAGGCAGACTATAGGATATTCTTCTACCCATAAAAGGCAAGAATTGTCTAGCCAACTCAACAGCATCAATCGATAACTTCTTCACAAGAAATCCTTGCAAAAGCATATAACAGTGAAAGGAGTAGCAATTGAAAGAACAAGTTTGCAATTTTACACTGTCCTCCTAATAATAAAGGTAAGAAAATATAAACTAGAGATGCAACCTGCGGCATCTATTCGAGATATATCATACATAACATTCCCATATAGCCCATATGCATAAACAATATGATAAGAATGTTTTTGCAAACTTGTTCTTCCTATTGCAATATAAAAGATAACACAGACCACAATAACAAACAAGAATGCAAGGAACTTATAATTTATCAAAAATTAACTATAATAACAAATAATTAATAAATGAACGATCGAAATAACAGCTTTTGACACATAATCACTAAAGACACTAAGTGACAAACACCAAATTACAAGACAAGCTACAAGAAGCCGAAACAAAATCCAACCTTCAACGAAATCAAACAAGCATACCGACCTGACAACGAGCAACGATGTCGAAATGCTGCGCGAGAATATCGACGAGCTTCCCTTTGCCTTCATCCCCCCACTGACATCCAAGCACGCCGGAAACTTGACTCAGATCTCCAATTCGACTCGACTCCCTGATCATTTGATCAATCACAGCGGAGCCACTTTTTGCGGCGGCGGAGCAAATAATCGTCTTCTGCTGCTGCTTGTAGCTGGGAAAGGAGAGGTGGAATTGGGGCTGGGACCCGCAGAACTTCCCGTATAGAGTTCCATTCCACGTTGGCGCGGAGGATATGGAGGTGGAGGACGAAAGGTTCATGGCGGCGACAGCGATGAGAGAGAGAGAGACTGAGAATGAGGGTTAGCGAGGCCGAGGAGAGCGCAACAGTGCGTGAAGTACTAGTAATTACAATTTTTTTTATTTAAATACATAAATACATACTCCTATAAATTTTCAAAACTATTAATTTATATTAAAATATTATTTTAAATATAAAAGTAATAGTAAAATCTATTTATTTAGAATAGTTATATCTATATATTTCTTTTTATTATTTATGCAATATTACTTATTTATCTCAAAATAGAAAATGAGATTTATACTGCAGAGCTAGTACAATATTCAGTTTATATTTTCTCACGCTTTAGTATCTTGTACGGTACAACTCCAAGCAATATCCCCAAACAAAAGCAATTACTCAGCACTAAATTTATGGGTTTTTACACCGAATTGAAATCTCCAACTGCTTGTGTGCCTAATTTCCCCAAATCTATGCCCTATATTTATTGCGGCAGTTCGGCCATCTTCCTGCGCTCGCTCCCTCCCTCGCTCTAGAAGCGATACCGGATCAAAATCAGAGTGTAAATCGCTGCGTTCTTATAGATATACGTTGACGTAGTTGTTTATGGCGATCCCAGCAGCGATTGTTGTTCTGCCCTTGGGTGTTTTCTTCTTCATCTCTGGCATCGCCGTTAATCTAATACAGGTTTTGCGAGCATTTTATCTTTTTTGAGCTTATTCTGGTTTTTGTTTTATTGTTTTTGCTGCTATAGACTGAGCTAGGAGCGAAGTTCTTAGTGTGTGTTTGTTTATTTTCCATTTTAATTATTTCATGTCTGTGTTTCCAGGCAGTGTGCTATGTGCTAATAAGGCCTCTATCGAAGAACACTTACCGTAGGATAAACAGGCAAGTGGCAGAACTTTTATGGATCGAGCTTGTGTGGATAATCGATTGGTGGGCTGGTGTCAAGGTGAAAATCCTTTCTACATGGTCCTTTAATATATTAGTAATAATCATTTTAGCTGGTTAGATGCACTATAGGTCATTTGTCCATGGTGTACATCATTTTCATACTGGGAATGCTTACAGCTTTTTATAATCAAATAAGTTGTAGTGTTAGACCATTCACTTACTAGTTGGATGTTAATATGAAATGTAGTTTGAAGTTGCAAAGTTTGTTTTGCTTGTGAGATGAAAGTTGATTCTAAGGATGTTTGCTTGATATTAAATCCACCAAGTGATGAAATTCGAAGAAGGGCTAGGATCCTACCAATGTACACTTCTTAACTATAATGGCTGATAAAATACTTCATAGTTTGAAGTTGCAAATTTGTTTTGTGGAAGATGATGCTAAGGCCGTTTTCTTGATAAAATACTTCATTGTCTAATTCATAGAAGTACCCGTCTGTAATTATTTCAGACTGGAAAAGCCAAGTTATGAAGGCATTTTGTCCAACATTTTATGTTGTTTTCTAGACCATAGATACAATTACGCTAGCAATTATGATACATGCCTTTGATCCTTTAGATGTGATGCAAAACTAAGGCCAAAACAATTTGTTTTAACTTGCTTATAGAGATTATTAATGGTCCTGGTACTGTGTTGGACAGTGATAATGATTGTGTGTTGCATTTTTGTGTTGCTATCAGATGCTTCAGTATATTGTTTAAGCTGTTCATTTTCATTTGAACTATTTGCCTGGATCATGTTGCTTCGCTAATTTGTTTGCAGATTGAATTGTACACTGATTCTGAATCCTTCAAATTTATGGGTAAGGGTGCTTAGTTTTTGTCGAGTCCAGTTTATTTCTTTTGTCTGGAGAGTTTGATCATCCTTTAGTTACTCATGCTGTAAATAATGGCAATTTCTAGGTAAAGAACATGCACTTGTCATATGTAACCACAGGAGTGACATTGATTGGCTTGTTGGATGGGTTCTGGCTCAGGTTAGCCATCTGCCTGCTGCTACATAATGATTCTTTCCATCTGCATATTCATTAGGGAAACTATGTCCATTTCTCTAAATTTGTTGCTTGTTATGATTATGCAATGCAGAAGATAATGTCTCACATATTTGTACATCAATGCATAATGTTCATATATTTACTTTTCTTATTATGCTTATGAATAATTAGTGATAGATTTATTAGCTGAGAGGCGTTGCTGGTAAGTGGAACTTTTTTTTTTTCATATTTCTAGCTATTCCAACTTGAGCGAGAATGGGGATTCACGTAATTGGAGATATTAATGCAAACAATGGATGTTTTCATCTATTCTGGTGCATGTGATCCGTTATTGGTTGTTGGAAAGTTTCACATTTAGCAATCATGCCAATAGGAGATTTCTTTTGATCATAGAAATTTTAATTACAGAACATAGCTGCTTGCAAGAATTTCTGCTCATGCTTGGGCACAACCAAAACTGGTTCTTTGTTATCATGTTTATTAGGAATCTTTTACTTACTGACTTTAGGATATCTGGTGACAGCGTTCAGGTTGCCTTGGTAGCTCTTTGGCTGTTATGAAGAAATCATCAAAGTTCCTTCCTGTAAGTACCCTTATAAGACAGACTCTCTGATGAAATGAGCCTGAAAGAAACTTTTATTTTACTGAGTCATACTGATGAGAAGTGAAGAGGCTTTATTTTAAGAATTCTTTATTGTTGTATTTTACGAGGTTGGCCAGTCAAATTAAACTAAAAATATATTCCCTGCTGTGTCTGTTTATTCGATCTTCTTCTATCTATTTGCTTGGATTGCTTCTTGCCTTGAGCAACTTTTCATTGGAGCGTGATACAGGACATACTCAAGAAACAATGTGCTTTATGTCTGAGCAGGTGATAGGATGGTCTATGTGGTTTTCTGAGTATCTCTTTCTTGAAAGAAGCTGGGCAAAGGATGAGAGCACCTTAAAGGTACTGTCTTGTAGTTAAGTATTTTGGCAACGAGTTTTGATCATGCCTTCCATGTTCATTTTTTCTTTCTATTCTATACCTTACTTGATGGCCTAGTTGATTATTGTTAAAAATCGTTGCAGTCAGGACTTCAACGGCTAAATGATTTCCCTCTGCCATTTTGGCTGGCACTTTTCGTTGAGGGAACCCGCTTCACCCAGGCAAAACTTTTAGCTGCTCAAGAATATGCATCCTCCGCAGGGCTACCAGTACCCAGAAACGTGTTGATTCCTCGAACTAAGGTTCCAACTTGTTTACCTACCTTTATGATGCACTGTTTTTGTCCTTCGATGCTTAAAATTATGTCTTTTAAATGTATCTTTTTTCACTTTTACCCTAGAAACTCGAACTGTATCTTTCAATGTAAGTTTTAACTGCCTAATAAAGGTGTTTCAGCCAATTTATTTCCAAATATCTTAGTTAGTACACATTTTTTACGTATTGGAGGCTTCAATCTTTATAGAACTTCTTTTTGTTTTTTTATTTGTTGATGAATTAATACAGTTACCGTTGCCACAAGGCCTCATGGAAAAACTAGGCATGTTTGGTCACCTTTGTAGTATTAGCTAGGCACACTTTCTCCTTTCGGCAATGCTTTTCAAGAATTATATGTTACGGGGTAGAATGGAGAAATGGTTATATTTAGACTAGACCTTAAGCTTATTCTGCAATAATTTTATGCCATACATTATCCCACCAGTTAAGATAATCTGTACTTTTTAGAATCTTGAAACTATTGTAACACAAAATTATAAAATAGGTATTGACATTAATTGCGGGTGTCTTCTTTCATAAACGCGTACCCTTACTTTGGGTTTTGTGCTTCCCCTTTTTATTGTTATTTGATTAAGTAGTTTGTCTCGTTTGTATGGAAGTTGTAGTTGTTTTAGTTCAAAGGCTGCATCTTGCAATCACTACTTGAAGCTGCAGATGGATTTTCTGATTTTATTGCTGCCAGGTGCTGTTTCCTCAAGGTCTCAATAAATTAAGCTCATCGTAATTCATGTTTGTCATCTTTCAGGGTTTTGTAGCAGCAGTAAGTCAGATGCGTTCATTTGTTCCGGCCGTATATGATGTAACGGTTGCTATTCCTAAAGAATCTCCTCAACCAACCATGCTAAGACTCTTTAAAGGACAGTCTTCTGTGGTATGCCAGTGAAACTCTTATCCCGTCCTGGTTTTCTTTTCTTTTCCTCAAAGTTTTAATGTTAGCACAATATTCATTTAGGTTCATGTACACCTCAAGAGACACTTGATGAAGGATTTGCCGGAAACAGATGAATCTGTTGCTCAATGGTGTAAAGATGTCTTTGTTGCCAAGGTGCACCACTTTCATTGTGTCACTCTGATATTTTCCATTTTTTTCTAATTATCTTGTTCTCATGCAAAAGACGAAAATCCTAAATCATATGAAACACTACTTATCCCGCAAGAAAGAGATTGATCAACTCCATGATCTGATTCACCGAACAGGACAAATTATTGGACAAACATATAGCTGAGGGTTCCTTTGGTGAAAGACGGCAAGACATTGGGCGTCCAGTGAAGTCCCTTTTGGTAATTACTCACTTAGTCATTCTTGTATGCCCCCCTCTATCCCCTCAATCGAGCATAAATGAACGTCTCTGCAACAACAGGTGGTCTGTTCTTGGGCAATTCTTATCATTTTGGGGGCTTTGAAAGCTTTCCAGCGGTTCTCAATATTCTCTTCGTGGAAAGGCATCACCTTTTCGGCTATTTGTTTAGCAATCATCACCATTCTCATGCAAATCTTGATTCAGTTCTCGAAAGCTGATAAGTCCGCCCCTGCCACTGCCAGAGTTGCGCCAGCAAGCTCAGGAGAAACCTCAACTAGACAAGTGAAAGATCAGTAAGTGAAATGTGTGCTGATGGCACGAATCGTTGGCCTTGCTTTCTTCATTTTACCTGACCTTGTTATCCATCCAGTTATCTTGTCTATTTATATCTGTAATTTGGTAGCAGTTAACATGCGTAGACTTGGCTTGAATACATTATCTTTGATTCAACTGTGATGGGATAATCGGAAATCCTCTGGTGAAAGAATAGTAGGAATTTTGCTTCGTCTAACAATCCCTTGTTCTCTAACTTCCAAAGTTTTTGCTTTTTTATATATGATGATAAAAAATCCACAAATGCTATCGATGTCAATTTTGAATACTAGATAAATTCGTCTCTGCATATATTGTATAATATATAATATGTAGTTTAATTAATATTTTTCATTTGGGTGAAATTGAGAAACTTCGGTTCAGTCTCTTTTCCCCAATTTATAATAGATTTACATTTTTTTCAACTAGTTTTATGTATAGGGCATGCTTAAATGCACCTACTTACTTTTATTGGATTATCTCATTAAAAGTGATATATTCTTAAAATAATATCCCCTCCTGTCCATAAATCTTGTCACGTTCATCTACAATTTTATATACAATTAACAATTCTCCTTAATATTGATTAAGAAAAATAAATGGAACAAGATCAATATAATTTGGGATATACTACTTTAGATATTGAGATGTGTGATTCGAGATTAATTTTGTCATTGGAATATTATTTTTTCAGGAAGAATGTAATTATATTAAATAAGCACAAAATGTGGTTAACTAATAAATACTCTATTCGTTCCATAAATTTAGTTCACAAAGTGGTGATGAAACATATAACTTGTACAAACCTTTTCATTTTCCAAGTCGATACGATCCATTCGTTCGTAGAACTATTTACTCGATCGTAGATATTTCTGGAACACCTCTGACAGAGGGACAAATAGTAAATTTTGAAAGAACTTATCGTCAACCTCTTTCAGACATGAATCTATTTGATTCAGAAGGAAAGAACTTGCATCAGTATCTCAATTCAAACATGAGTTTGATTCACACTCCATGTCTGAGTTACCATCGGAAAAGAGGAAAAAATGCGTTGAGAAATGATAGATGTATAAAACCTTTCAACAAGATGGTACATTTTCAACTCTATCAAGTATACCTTTTTGGGTTGTCCCATTGAAATAATTTAATTTTATTTTTTGATAAATTATTACAAATATTTTTTAGGGACATACAATTTCATACAACTCTACACACATCAACAATTTCTCTTAAAAACCGTGCTGAAAAGAAAATGGACTAAGGGGGCGTTTGGTTCGCAGCTTGGAATCGGATTCAGGTTCAGGATAATTCCATTAGGATTCGGAATGGACTGTTTCATTCCAATACACCTGTTTGGTTCAACTATTCGGGTTCAGGATCATTACTATATTTGATGTTTGGTTTTTTTAATCTTTCGAATGACATATGATAAATTTTCAATTCTACCCTCAACTTTTAAAAAATAAAAAAATATATAATATTTATATATTCTACTCTACATTATTTATTTTTTTATAATTGAATAATAAATAATAAAATAATTTTATTTATTTATAATTAATGAATAATAAAATTATTTTATAAATTTGATATTCGCTTTATTGAAAGCATTGAACTTTAACAATCAAGCTTTATTATTTTTTGTCATAACCTAAACGAAAAATAAAGAGATCCTACAAAAATCCAAACATCCCAGATTTATAAAAGTAATACAAAGAAAAGATAGCATATACGTGTCATAATCCAAATAAAAAAACATAGTGCAATGTTTCAAGATAGCAATTTAAAGAATCCAAAAGAAAATATTAAAGAATTCAAAATAACATATTACTGATAGTAGGTTTTCTAGAGTTTCAGCAGTCAAACTTTAGAAATGAGATGAAGGATGTAGGAGATTGATGACATATTGCCTCCTCATGTCAACTGGAAGGTTGAAGAACATGTTGAGCTTCTCTTATCGACATCATTCCACTGACAGCCACTTTCCTTGCACATGTCAGTGATTGCATAATATCTTTGTTTCAACCATCTTACCTTTGATTCAAGGTGAGGAGAAATTTGTTTTTCAAAAGTAGAAAGCTTGCGGAGTATTATCTTGTGCAACTCATTCATGTAGTTGTTCTTGAATCCACCATCTGTTTTCCATAATGGATCACATGCCAACTCCTGTAGTGCTCCAATAAGCAATAGTACTTCATTGTCATTCCAAAAGCATTTGTTTCTCCCCTTCCACGATCAGTTTCCATCCTATAGATAAAATAATATTCTAGATAATGATAAAAATAATTCAAATTCATAACACATGAAAAGTAAAAAAGAAAAAAGAATTGCATATTATACACCATCTACCAAATTATATAGGTTCAACGAAATAGTTTGAAATTGTTCCTAAATTGTTCGTACATGGGATATAGCATAAACTCTTCATAAATGAGAATAATCAACTACCAAATGCAACTCTCCAAGTATTGAACATTTCTTGTGGATCTCAAACCCCCAAAGTCTCTTACCATGTCACACAGTATACAAAACATACGTCTATCCAGGCGAAGTATGCTTATACAATTAATATCACTTTCTCTTGTGATTCTAAATATCCATTGCATTCTTTCATTATTTTTTTCCTCTTTAGATTTTAATGAGCGCTTCATACTGGACAAATAGGCTAAAGTGGCATGATACCACATCATAAATTCCACAATGAAAGTCATTAGCATTGAAGACAAAATTCGAATATTGCGCATTCGTTTTTGTCTTCTATTCTTAATAGGAAGACGTGTCATTTCTCTACAAGAACATATTGCAAACATAAGCATCAATATCAACCAAAATAATAAAAAATAATGTATCAAATCATAAGGTAAAAACAAAGTTTTAAAAGTCTAGTTCGAGAATCAATTCGTTTTTCTATAGTACATCAAACTGAAAAATACAACTAAATTCGACAAACTCTTCAAGAAGATGAAGAGACGACGGGCTCTAGCATTAGGAGGCAGCGGTGGTCGCAGAAGCATGGAGAAATGGATGGGAGACAATTGTAGGTAAATATTGATAAAAATTAAGAGATAAATAAGTCATTTACTAATGTATCAAAAAAATCCAGTCTAAATTTATAAGGTTTGGGACGTTTGCTTTCAGTTTTTTTTTATAGAGGAACTCGTCTCCATAAGAAATACGACTCAGAATCATATGATTTGGGTATCAGAAGAGTGATTCGTGCGAACCACTGGGCAAGGGTGATTCGTCGAATCTTGTTCCTTGATGTATTTATATACTACAGTTTTATTTACGGAAGAATGCAAATTACGCAGTTAAGGAAACATAAATCAATGGAAACATACACCAGTTTTTTAGGAGTTAAAATCTGAAATTATTTGAGGAAGATAAGTACCTTCTAAAATTGAAGAGCAAATTCCCTTTTCTTCTTCCAGCAACTAGCGGCCGTGAGTATACAGAAGGGAGACAGAAGGGTAGCAATTTCCACTTTATTATTTTGGTGAGGGGGAGACGGAAGATTTTTTTTTTTTTTAAAGATTGGATTAGATTTGGTTTGGTTTTGGATTAAAACCGAGCGGATAGTAGGAGATTCATAATCTCCAGATTTTTTGAAATCATTCCAAAATTTTAATTCCGATATCCCTACACCAAACGCCTAATATCGGATTCATATCAATACCTAAATCCGAACCCCTTGTACCAAACGCCCCCTAAATCTATGAGATGGACGGAATACTTAGGGGCCGTTTGGTACAAATTTGGGTATATCAATATTAATGGATAGTGTAATTGGATATGAGTATGAATTATTCCTATAAATGTGTATGGTATGTACTTTGTAATATATATGATAAAAAATATGATGTTTGGTTATATTTAAACTTTTATTTTTATATAAATTATTTTGTGAATATTATATTTTTTTACTTAATTATATTATGAGTTATCCTTAAATTTTATAAAATAAATACTATTTATAAAAAATACATTTATAAGTAAATTACATCAGTATTATGTTTATTATATTTATAATTACATTAGTATTATTTTTAAAAAACAAGTGGATATTTATTATTTTAAAAAATTAAAACTTTTTTATTTTTCTATTAGAATATCAAGTGGTGTTGGTCTAAGGTAATAATATTTCCTTTGTTGTAGTTTATTTGTCGATTTTGATATTTTATTTATTTATTTATTCTCCTATAATTATTTATAGTCTGAATTATCAATTAAATTTTATATTAAAACATCAAGTGGTGTTGGTCTAAGGTAATAATATTTCCCTATTGTTGGAGCTTATCTGCCCATTTTGATATTTTATTTATTTGTTTCTCATATACTTATTTATAGTTTGAATTATCAATTAATTTTTCTTTTAATTTTTTATCTAAGTGTACTAATTTTTAAATTCTTGAACCCACTCTTTCTTGCGCACTATATCACAAAGTTTGAGAGAAAACTTAAAATAGAGATAGTTTTTATTTATTTATGTGTGTGTTTACAACTCAAACACCTTCCTCTTTATTTAAAGTGTGGAGAGTACAAACCAACTACCTATATGTAAATTTACTATCTACGTGCAAGTTTACTATCTACAATATCAAGAAAGATAAATTATTTTTGCCAAGATTTTAAACAAAATGACAAAATTATCATAAGAGTGAATAGTGGTCTTTCAAAACTCTTTTAGAAGTAAAATGATATCATATATAGCTCGGACTTATAAGCTTAAAAAATTATAAAAATACTTATTGATAAAGAGTGCAAATTTCAACATCATAACTTCTCTAAAATTAATAAAAAAATAATTATATCTAAATTACCTCCGTAAAGGCAAAAAAAAAGGTGGCAACCACTAACTAAACGCTCGCCTTAGGTTTTTCTAGGGAGTGAATTGCAATTTGTTCACTATATTTTTTTGCCCACAAGACAAAATAAGAAACTATAGGGCCCTCGAGTAATTAACTTAAAGTTTTAAATAGCTTTTGCCCTCGTATAAATTCAAAACAGAGTTAATTTCTCGTTTCTGATTGTTGCCCTAATTCGGTGTACTGTTTTGCGAAGTCAATCTCGTTTCTGGGCGAGAGTTCTAGGGTTTTAGCTGCATTTTGTTGGGATATCGCGCGAGAAGATTTGTTAGTAATTTAGGGAAACAGAGAGTAAAAGATAATGAGTCGGAGCTTAGGAATTCCGGTGAAGCTTCTCCACGAGGCGTCGGGGCACGTGGTGACGGTGGAGCTGAAGAGCGGGGAGCTCTACCGCGGAAGTATGATCGAGTGCGAGGACAATTGGAATTGCCAGCTGGAAAGCATCACTTACACTGCCAAGGTATATTTGCTCATTCTCGATTTCTCATTGTTTTTTTTTTTTTTTTGAGTTTTGTGATGTTGTCTACTAACTTCTCAATTGTTTTTTACTTTTTGTGTTTTGATTGTTGTGGTTGCGAGTCTTGCGACGTGCTTGTTAAACCCTAAGTCCATGATACACCCCCTAGGCAGGAACTTTGACGCGACAATTCTGTAATTTTAATTTAGACTCTCCTTAAGGAATTTGAAGTGGCTAGTTTATACTTCTGCTTCTGTTTATGTTTCTTTCTCTCTATGTTTTGTGGGGTGTCCCGGGGTGCCGGTTCGGGTCGCTGATTTTAGTTATGGGACCAAAAATCTATTTCTTAGTAATTGTTCGAAATCTTCCCACAAAATGCACTCTTGAGATCTAAACTTTTTCTTACAAATTCCTCCCGTTTGGGGAGATTTGTTAGGTTTCAAAACTTACTAGTTGTGCGCTCTTGCTAGTCTTACTCGTGGAGATTTTTGCAATTTTCTCTATTAAAATGTGTAGATGCCTTTGTATTAGCATTTCTAGTGACTAAATCCATTCCACTTATTTCGAATTGCTACTGATCAACCATATTGCAGGATGGAAAGGTCTCTCAACTTGAGCATGTTTTCATTAGAGGCAGCAAAGTCAGGTTTGTATTCATTTTCCTATTATGCATTGTATTTGTGCCGATAAAGCTGGAATGTTAATAGCTGGATTGTTATAGGTTCATGGTAATCCCGGATATGCTCAAGAATGCTCCTATGTTTAAGCGCTTGGAATCTAGAATTAAGGTACCAATCTGTTTCACCTCAACTAGTTTCATCTGTTTTGGTTTTCCTGTTCTTGAAGTTGCTAATCATCATTACTTTCTAATTGTGAAGGGTAAGGGCTCATCACTTGGAGTAGGACGTGGGCGTGCTGTTGCCATGCGAGCTAGAGTACGTACTTTCTCCGTGTTAATGAAATTTGATGTGTCAGTGGTGGTTGATACTCCGTGTGTAAAGTTTTAACTTGTCTGGGCCATTTTTATCTTTTTCACTGTTGCCATCATTTTACAACCAAGTGTGTTATGGTCTTCCATTGTTGGGTTGTGAACTGAAGTTATCCATACTCTCATAGTGTGTTGCCCTGACTCTTTGATATTCTGCTTGGCAGGCTCAGGCTACTGGGCGTGGAGGACCTCCTACCGGCAGGGGTGCTGCGCCACCAGTACGCAGGTGATCATATTCGGTCTTGTGGCGTTCAGTGCTGCTGAGAAGTGGCCATTTTCATTGTTATGACTAAGTTATGAATTGCTGCTGTAATTGAGGCTATGATAACGTTTCTGATTGTTGCTTCGATACCTATTGAACTTGTGTAGTTGAGCTATTCTGAAGAAACATTTGACAGATTATATGGTACTATTATAGCTCTGCCAATCTGTGTTACATTTAGGCTTCATATTATGTAGCAGCAATTATATATTTTATTTATTATTATTTTTTTTTTTTTTGTGAGGGAAATCTACAACAATTATTGAATTGTGCATCGAATAAATTTGATTATTGTATAATAGCCTGCAAATCACCACTTTTTTTGAAGTGATGACTCCCAAAGGGATTATTAAAAAGGTGTAGGGTGTGACTAAAGCTGCACAACCTTAACAAAACACAGAAAGTGACCAAAGCATTTACAAGAAACTCCCATATTCCCACACTGCAAATTGAAAAAGCAATCAGAAAATTTCCCACCACATTTTTTACTGTTCCCCACACAAGGATCAAGTCTAAATACCAAAGCAAGTATATGTGCATAAGTTGAACTGAAAATCGTCGCGGCAACGCACTTGCTTGAATGTCAAGGATGTTAGATTTGAGGTTCAACCCGAGGGCTCGGTCCCATCGTGAAGCGCGCAGCATACAGTTGCCTTTTGATGCCCCTTGTAGACTTTGATCTCCTCACCGGTGGACATGGACCACAATCTTGCAGTTGTATCTGATGAAGCTGCAATAGCGTAACTCAAGAGATTGGTCAAAGAAGTTTTAATTTTGACAACTAAAAGAGTACAAGCAAAGAGATTGAAACTCAAAACTATACCTGTGATTAGAAAAGCACCATCTACAGAGAAAACACAGTCCCAAACCCAGCGCTGATGACCTAAAAACATACACATACAGTGCTAAGATTGATATGGAGCCTCACAAAGAAGTATACATGACAACACCGTCATCAAACGTGTAAAAATTCATACCCACTAGTGTCTTTTCCAATGTGAAACCATCCACATTCCATATCTTGACAGTATGGTCAGAAGATGCAGTAGCTAGATACCTGCAAACCACCACCATTTTCAAGATAATTCAGCCATCTCAGTAGAAATAACGAAGAAACCCCCCCGAAAAGGATCACTCAAAATGAGCTTTTTTCGTATAAGAAGATGGATCCTGACCTATTAGGCTCACACAGCTCTGGGGAAAGAAGACATTTAAGTATGTATTCATCATGAGCCTGAAGTTTGTGAAGCGGCTCGAAGTTGGTCATGGTCTGCAGAGAAAGTGGACTTGTTAACACCAAACTATCAAGAAAGGAGCTTATCTCTAAATGAGCACAGAAGTTCTTGTATGCCTTGCCTGGGTTCCTTGCATTAAACGCCACACGTAGCATGTCCCACGATTATTTGCTGCAACCACCAAGCTTCCATCCCACATTACTGTCAAGGACCGTACTGCCGTGTCAACTTCTGGTACCTGAATTATGCAATGGTGTGAGTTTTTCACAGATGTCGTCCAACTGTGCCTAGGAAGCAGAATAACATGAACACTCACCAACTCGCAACTGCACGAATTTGCTGTTAAATCCCAGACACGGATATTACCATTTTGGTCCCCAGATATCAATTCAGTCTGCATATAACCAATAGGGAAAAATGGTAAAATGCCATCTTAAGGAATGTAAACATAAAGGCATACGAAAATTGGATCAAGAAAAATGGCAGAAAACTCATTAGTTCAAGAAAACAAATGACATATCGTGATATAAATGCACTAAGAAGATTAACAGCATCAATCTATGAAGTTGATGTGCAAATGCAAAGACAGACCTGAAGAAAACCATGCAGATTAAACATAATAGAAAACTGGGGTAGACTCTGATTACACTAAATACAAAGTAAATTGCACTTTCTCCCTCCTAAACACAAATAGCGTTCGTTCATAGCACATCTTTTATGTTTCAGCAAGCTGCAGCTAAAATAAATCGTATGGCAATTTGGGGCTGTAAACAATCTTATAAACATAGGAACATGGAACGAGCCAATTTTGAACAAAAAAATAAGACTAAGCAGACACCTCAGGACAAAAATCCACAAGCAAACACCGTATCATTAGATTTCTACTTTCTTCAGCAATTCCTCCAATACTTTCAGATGAAATTGGATCAAAAGTACAAGTAGATTCGTCCAACCTGATTTGGGTGCAAAACCACAGTATTAACTGCCGCACGACTTTCATATTCTCTCTGGCAACCTGGTGCCCTGTGCCATTCAAAACAAAATTCCAGCCAAATAAACATCAAATGCCACAAATTTCCAATGTTGAAAGCTAAATATGTACCTTAAATCCCAAATCTTAACAGTGCCATCTTCAGATCCTGAATACATCCAATTTCCATCGCATTGAAATCCAACAGCCATTACATTGTTAGTGTGTGAATCATAGCTCATCACCTGACATTAAAACAGAAAACAAAGTTTTAATCTGAATAAAACTGAATAAGAGCTCCCCAACGGAGTGACAGTATAACGAGTAATTTGCAACAACATACTGGCTGAGGACTGTTTGAATTGACATCAAACAGTCGAATGTGAGGATTCCCAGCTGCAGCTATGTAGCGCTTATCTGGTGTGATCTCAAGCCGGTTCACTTGCTGTCAAGAGAATAAAATCCATCACATTCTAGAAAAAATTCAAACCTATCTTCGCTGAATCGGGAACTTATATACTGTTTATACTTGGATTAGAAAACTCTGAAAGCACTCCATCCAATTTTTTCCTCCTTAGATGTTGGCAGCAAATGTATGCATTTTAAAGAAACTAGTATCAAAATGCACTATTCAAGAATCTTCAAAATAATCAGCCCACAAAAGCTAACTTCTTCACTTAAATCCTGAAGCTAGGTTGATTCACACACTCACATTTTCAAATCAAAGAACATCAGAGAAAAAAAAAAAAATACAATCAAGTGTAGTTGGAACATTTGAAGCATACAGATTCAGGATACTGGATTGTTCGATAGCAGCGCCCACTTTTCGCTTCCCAGAAACGAATCGTGTGATCGTAGCTTGCTGTCGCCAAAACAACTGATGGTTGACTCATCTTTAATCTCTTCTCTTTTCCTTCTAAAAAAACAAAGAATCTAGCATATAAATTACATTATCCCATCATTTCAAAGCAAATATTTTTCCACCAAACAACGATTCAAATAAAGGAATCTAATCAAAATCGGAAATTGTTGCAAGAACATTTTTTGTTCAGGCAATATTTATTGAGGAATGAAAAAAAAAAACCTGAAAATTTATCAGCTCGAGTATATACACGCAAGTACCGAAGTGAAGAATAAACAAGAAAACTCGATGATCCCAACTAAACTATAACAACTTTAATCAAGAAATGGAATCAGTTTCAAAATATTATACATACTGAATTGCTTTTTCCTATTACCTGAGGAATTAGTTGAAGCTGGGAAAAATCAAGCCATCGCAAATAGGTTTTCTTGAATAATTCTAGAGTTTAGCGAAAGGGGGCTTCAGCTTTTGCATTTTTCCTTGTTTTTGGGGAGGGGTGGGGCGCCCAATTTCGCGAAGTTCTTCCGCCGCGTCTTCAAAATAGTAGTGTAATTGCAGGAGGTGAAAACTTCACAGATTCTCGGATTCAGAGAGAGAGCGAAAGTTCCATTGAATTCTAATTTTGCCCCTCAACAATGTTATATGGGATAACTCTTTTCTATAATAACTATATATAAATTTTAGCCAGCCGTTGAAAAAACTAATTATTTAGTTATTTTTGACATATCGTCTGATAATTAATTAAATCGTCATTGTTGTTGCCATTGTTTGTCTTATCAAATTTTTTTATTTAGTCGGCATGCTTATCGCCTACCACAAAATCGCCTACAACAAATCGCCTACCACATATTATTAAATAACTTATAAAATTATTTAAGATCATCTTATCTAAACAAAATTAAATTATTTTATTATAGATTATAAATCATAATGAGGGTAGAAGATTAAATTTTAAATCATTTATCCATAAAAGAGTTTTAAAAAAAAGGAGCGATTTCTTAAAGACCCGTTTTCATATAATAAAAGTCAAATTTACCCAATCCTTATAACTGCTACACAAAATACTCAACTTTACTTAAATATCCCCACTTTTCAGAATCCCGCTCGTGTCCGCTCAATCCCGCTCACGCCGCTGAATCCTGCTCCAAGAATTACCGAATCCCACTCATTAAATCCCGCTCGGAAATCCTGCTCAGCCCGGTGAAATCCCGCTCGAGCGGTGACTTGGTAGGGAGCAGAATCCTGCTCGCGGAATCCGCTCCACTGCCAAATTCCGCTCGGCTTTTGGACTGGCGGGGGAGCAGAATCCCGCTCGGCCTGCCCAGTCCCGCTTGACTTTTTTGACTTAGCAGGCCGAGCATAATCCCACTCACTCAGTCCTGCTCGACCAGGATTCATTCAATACAATCTTAATCCCTTTTCACTTTCGTCAAATTATGAAATTTATTACACCTACGTTTCTCGTCATGGTATGACACTTAGGTCCATTCTCGCGACCGATATAGACCTACTTCGCCTTTGTAGTACACAAATCGAGCCGACTTTATTTCTTGAGCACTCAAATGTTCAATCTTATTATACACCCAATGTTATTAAACGATTTGATTCAAGGTTCAATTATTGAAGATCAATTGAGTGGTAGTAGTCGGGCTGAGATCAATTTAAACTAGTTACACGGTTCTGAACTAAAAATAATAATCGGTTCTGAATTAACAATAAGTAGCGATGACGATATGGTTTATAATTGTCATCGCCTAGTTACAAGGTTCTGAACTAACAACATCGCCTAGCTTCGCCAGACGATAAAACTCAATCGCCTGGTCATGAACAACATAACATTCCACAAAAGTCGCATAAGTGTATGACAAGTACATTCAAACGATATTTAAAGTGAAGATAACTTAGATAAACACATTAGCCCTACTAAATCGCATAAAATATGAAATTAAGAGTGAACCACGACCAATTTTTAACTAAACCGCATAAAACATTAAATTTTGTAGAAATGTGAATATGATAACTTACCGGATCCATCTTCTGTATGATGCAACTAACATGACTAATTTAGTGAGTTCTTAAATTTTTGGCATAATTTTTTTAGTATATTTGTTTTCAAAAAAATGAGATTCATGTCAATTTTCCTATATGAAAAGCACGAAAGCAGCTAATGAAGTAGTTGTTACAAAATAAATGAAAGTTAATAAGTTTTTACTTTTTGTTAGAAAAAATTTATTTTTAAGATGGGTAGTTGTAAGTGGCGATTGAGAGAGGCGATCTGGGAGGAGCAACCCAAAAATTTACATGGAGAGAGGTTTTTATTTCATTTCTTTGATATTTTTAATAATTTCTATCCTAGTTCTGTATTGAGCATAATAAAATTTAGAACTTAGAAACAAAGACTTTCTTATTTAAATAATTAAAATATATATTAAATTACATAGAAATACATAAAAGTATATTTTTATGCATTTTATGGGATAAGCGATGACCGTGGTAATTTAATAATACGAGCTAGGCGAAAGGCGATGACGATGTCAATGACGATTAAATAAATCAGCTATTAAATAATGCGAGTTAGGCGATGCGCAATGGCGATTAAATAATTGTGGGTTAGGCGATGTGCAATAGCGATAACAATGGCGATTAAATAATTGTGGACCCTACTCACTAAAGTTGTCAGAAGTGGCTAGATAACTAGTTTTTTCCACGGCTGGCTAAAATTCATATGTATTTAATCAAAATGGTTCATTTTGCATATTACCCTTATTATATATGCTAATTTCACTTTATTTTTTATTTTGCCTAAAGTTAGGATACTCTGACCTAAATATACCATTTTTAAAAAAAATATCTTTGTTTCAAACGCACTTTCAATTTATCATTTATTTTAAATTGCACACGAGATAATTTTTTTTAAAATCAAAGCTGACTTGAGAGTCGAAAAATTCCAACACGACATCATTGGCTGAGAATAAAAACAACGTCGTTCTTTGAAAAAAACAAACTTTTGTATTGAACATTTAACGACATAGCAATTATACTACCTAAAGTGAATTCAACAGCACCATCTTTTTCTTTCTTCTTGTATTAACGCATTTCTCAATCTTTTGCTGCCAGTGATCTTCTGGCCCAAATTTAAGGTCCACCAATCAGGCGGTACCACGTGTATATTGGTGGACCATGTAGTTAATATTATATTATTTGTTTGACTTTAAAAATACACATGACACCATCTAATTTGTGGACCATGTATTGATCCTCATAATCTGGGCCAGAAGATCCCCACCGGTCTTTTGCCATCCTCAATGTCTTTCTCTTTCTCTCTCCATCTCTCTCTCTTTTTTTTCTTTTTGTTTTAAAGAAGTTTAATTAGCATCAATTTCACTTTTTGATGAATTTCTATTCAAATCTGTTTTAAGAGCATCAGCTTGTGCCATCTTGTGTGTAATGTTGCATATCTGAATTATTGCAATATATTAATCCAATTTTTATCTTCTTTTGTTTGCAGACACTATCTAATATGTATACATTTGGTTTCTGTATATATCATGATAGTGTTTTCAAATAAGAGGAACTCATACGGTATATTGTGGAGGGTAGTATTGAAACTTAGGTTTCATGTCAATAGATTTGGGTATTTTGATTTGTTGATGAAGCGAAGGACTTTAGATATAATTCTTTTTATAGTCATGGTATAAGATATCACAAATTGAGTCTTGTAAGATATTTAAGAGTGAGAGCATATCCAACCCACGATAAAATGGTGTTTGCAGTAGAGAAACCATCACCAATTCAATTAAATTCTCAAACCCAAAATAATGATATCTCTTTTTTCTATCTCTTTGAACTGCAAAAATGACAAAGCATCATATCACTTTGTAAATTTTGAAAATTGCTCCCAAGTCCCTCTATTTTGTTGTGGATAAAATGAAAAATAAATACCTAGTATCAGATGAAAAGATGAAGAAGGCGAGTGATAGAAGACGAAAAGACGAAGAAGGCGAGAGAAAATATCAAATAACTTAGTATGGCAATAAACAACTATTAATTACTCCATCCGTCCCGGATGAAATGTCTCCTATACTATTTCGAGGTGTGTCGGATAAACGCCTTGTCTTCCATTTTCGAAAATAATTAACATCCTAATTACATGAGTGGAACCCAATACGCTTAATCAACCGCATTTCCTACCCACCCACTGCCCACCTCATCTGTTACAATTTCTCATCTTTTACTCTAACCCTAGCTATGAACACCCTCTCCCTTCAAGTTCGTCATCTTCACCTTCACATTTCCAGACACTAGGTCTAAGATCTATTTTGCTGCTGTGATGAGGCCGAGCGAGAAATATGTGCTTAACCTCCCTCTCCCACCAAATCTCACTTCCGTTGGGTCGGATGCTACTGTTATCGTGACGGGCATAGAGGAAAAAGATTGAGATTTGAGCGACGGGCGCGCCACCGCCGCCAATGAAGCCTCTGATACCTTTTTTGAATCCATATCTCCATACCCATTCACCGATAGCGAGCTCGAGTGGCAGGTGGCGCGAGGCATATAGAGGGATGGAAAGAAGAGGGAGGCCGCTGAGGCCGGGATCTTGACGAATCTGAGTGCCTCTTCGACCGACCACTACAAGAAATCGCGAAAATATAGACGAAATTACTGACAAAATAAAAACACGGGGCGGCTTACCGACGGAATCCCGATATAACCAGTAAATCACCAACGCCAACGGAATTTTCAGTCGGTGAAAATGCAATTATATTTTCTTTCTTTATTCGCGAACTTTGCCGACGGAAATTCCGTCGGTGAAACTCCTTCTATTTTCCTTTTTTAAATGTGGTTTGCCATCGACAATTTTTAAAAAATAAAGATATTTATTTGTTTTAATTCGTACTTCCTCCGTCCCGTTTCAAGTGGCCCGTTTTCCATTTCGAACGTCCCTCTTCAAGTGACCCGTTTCTAAAATAAGAAATAACTTAAAAAAAATTACAAATTCTCTCATACTTTATCAAGTCTCTCTCTTATTTTATCATTTACTCGTGTTAACAGCTGCTCCTCTATCGGCCTATAACTCGTCTTTTTTTTTTTTGGATGACAAGGGTAACCCGCAACCGCTAGACTCACACATAACGATCTTGGTGGGTTTTGAACCCATGACCTTCCGGCCACAAGCTACCCATCTTAACCGCTATGCCATACCAAGGAGACAAATAATAAGGGAAAAACCAACTGAATATATTCCAGAATTTGTTGCTTGGTGTTGTTTGCTCTGACCCCGTAATGCAAAGGTCGTTGTAGTTGTGCTTTAAGTGAGGGGCAACAATTTTTTACTGCAGGTGCAGGAGCAACTATTTTCAACTAGTAGATAGGCCCAGTACCACGTACCCAAGCCCAAAGCTAATTATTACACGGCCCAGTTGCTGCCCGGCCCAATTACATTTATTCTGGCTCGTTTTCTGCGCAGCCGTTTCCGCTTATCTCTCCCAGCCCGTTATCAAACCCTACCTATAAATAGGATTAGGGTTGAAGGCTTGAGAGAGCGCAGCTGATACGATCTCTATTCATTGTCTTCTCTCTCGATTCATCTGGTCTCTGTGTGAGTCTGTGTATGTTAATTTGAGAGAGCGTGAGATCAAAGTCCTTGTAATAAGTTGGCTAGGCTTGCTGGTGCTGTACTTTCTGTGGTGTGGTGGTTGTAATCGGTGTCTGAACCTCAATATACTTAAACGATCCTTACAAGTGGTATCAGAGCGGGTTTCATCACCGCTCGATCACCTCGCCTTTGGTGACTTAGATCGCGAACGGGCGGTTTCTGAACCGTAACCCTAGATCTATAGTCATCTCCAAATTTCAGGTAAGAACGAGGTTCAAGTCTCCGAACCTCGCTCTGGTAAATTGGCTATACCTCTCTGTTTTTCATTCTATAGATCTGCCAACTGGTGCAGTTAGGTTTGGGACTTGCTTGCTGATAGATCTGCCGACTGGAGCAGTAGGGTTTTGTGTTTTTCTATCTGCCTATTTTCTCAACGTGTTTTTCTTATTTTATGGTTCTGATATCTATTTGCTTTCGTTATCTTCTTGAACTGTGAATCTGAAACAACCATTGTTGTGTCACTGATCTGTAAAAGATCAGATCTCTTAACCGTGACTTACGGTTGTGTTTCCTTATATCTTAGACAGTAGCCAAGGTGACCCCCTGCGCCCAGGACTCGATCCTGCGATTGTGATCTGGGAAATCCCTAGGCAAGTTATACTGTCAGATATCGACCCTAGTAGGGTTAATATCTTTTTCTGTTAACTTTGGCTATGGCGTCCTCAAGTGGAATTACCACTTTTAATGGAAAATCTGATTTTAATCTGTGGAAAAAGAGAATGACAGCTATTCTGATTGAAAAATGTGTGTCTGCTGCTATTACTCATACTTATGATAATGATTTACCTGAGAAGAAACAAACTGAAATGAATGATCTTGCTTTGTCTGCTATTACTTTGAACCTATATGATTCTGTGCTTAGGAAAGTAGAACATCTCTCTTCTGCTAAAGAAACATGGGATAGGTTAAATGAACTGTACACTGAAACCTCTCTCCCCTCCAAGATGTATCTGTTGCAGAGTTTTTTCAAATTTAAACTAGATATGTCTAAGGATATATATGAGAACTTAGATGAGTTTAATAAACTGTTACAATTAATTAAACAAACAGGTGATACTAGTATTGACAACTATGCTCCTATTGCTTTGTTAAATGCCATTCCAGAGTCTTATAATGATGTCCAACCTACCATTAAGTATGGAAGGGATAAGATAGATCTTGAGACAGTCATTAGTGCCCTTAAGAGTAAGGAAATGGATTTAAAATTGAATAGAGAAGTGAGAGTCTCTGAACATAGTACATCTTATCAGGTAAGGGGTAGAACTAGGGAAAGAACAAGCTCTTCTTACAGTTCTGAGAAGGGAGGGAAGAAACAAAACCAGAGGTTTAGGTCTAAGTCCAAAACCAAAGGTAGAAAATGTTTTAATTGTGGTGAATATGAACATTATATGAAAGGTTGTCCTTCTCCTAGAAAGGGAAAATATAATGTTGTTCAGAAAAGTGTTTCTAATGCCATTTTAGGTGATGATTATGAACCTAATATTCTAGGCAAGTGCTTTATGGTTACTGAACCAAGTTTTCCTTCTGTGAGTAATGTGACTTCAGAATTGATAAATGAATGGATTATGGATTCTGGTAGTGCTTATCATGTTTCTCCTTTTAAAGAGTGTTTTTCAAAACTGAAAACTGGAAATTTTGGGTATGTGATTGTTGCCAATAAACATAAATGCTCTGTGCTTGGAATTGGTAATATCTGTTTGAAATTCCAATCTGGTTTTGAATATACTATGAAAGATGTGAGATATGTACCTGAAGTTGCATGTAATTTGCAGTCTTTTACTGCATTAGAGAATGATGGTTTTGGTGGGAGTTGGGGGAATGTGTGTGTTGGTCCGGAGACGATAGTCAGGTGTAGAGGGGGGGGGGGGGTGAATACACCTGATCACAGTTTCTTTTTCTCAAACCGAAGGACAGCTGAGCTGTTTGGTGCAACTGATGAACAGTGCCAAATAGTAACCTTCGATCACGGGGTCGAGTGTGTCGCCATCGAGCTCTCCCTACCGACCTAAGTCGGGCCGTTGAAACTCAGTCGGAGATGTTGTGCGGATAAGTGTGGGTGCCCGGAGATTCGTCTCAGTTGAAAACGTGTTTTCGCAAGATAAATTCTTTTGGCTGTGCGCTTTTAGAATACGTTTTATGCGAACATATGATTTTGAGCGGTTTGTATGATATGCAATAAAACAGTAAATAACACAAGCGATATAACGTGGTTCGGATACGCAAGATCCTACGTCCACGGTCCTGACTTGGCAGGAGAACTTGTTGATTATTCTGAGCAAGTCTCAGCAAGGTATCTGTGCACTGGACAAATCCTTCTAACTTATAGTCCTTAGCGACTTTACAATTCAAACCTAAGTTCGAAAGGGATGGGATAATCTCCAACTAAGAAGGAGTTCTTACAATAAGAACAATTCACTAAAAGTGAACTCCTTCGAAATCTAAGCTATAAATCTGGCAATGAGCTTAGTCTAGAGAAGAAAGGGATCTCAATACTCTAGAGAGAAGAACTACAAATATTCTATGAAAGCAAAGTTCTTTGCTGTATAATCTGTTGAGTTCACTAGAGTGTTCTGGAGCTTGAGCTTTTTCCCTTATGAGTCCCGTGCGTGGAGCTCGGATTTCTTCTCTATTTATAGTTGTGAGCAGGCATATGTCCGTTGGAGAAGACGATGCCACGTGTCACAAGCTTCCAAAGAAAACGGCCATAATTTCAAATTGTTGCAGCAGGGCAGTTAATACTGTACATGAGAGCAGGCTTTAGTTGTTTAGAGCAGGTAAAGCGTTGTCGGCGTTTCATTGGTCGAGGTTTGTGGTAGGTGAGAATGTGTCAGAGATAAAGTTGACTATTCCACATCCTCGTATGATCTTCTGCTGAACTTCGAAAATATGTTTACGATTGGGTCGCTTTCTGTCGGATACAGTAGACTCAAGACAGTCTCTGTCTTCTTCGGCTGAGTCGGCTGACAAGCTGATAAGGCTCTGGTGGGTCAGCTGATGACTGCGAAGGTACTGAGCTTTGCATTATGTTCTTCTGCTGATATCTTATCAGCTGATGGGCTGTCTCCTACTGAGGTGAAGATCAACTGCTGGCTGAAGAACGCAAGCTTTTACATTGATGACGTGGGGTTCTGGAGAGTAACTTCGTCAGAAGATTACCCCGTACAGGACTTAGACAAAAAGATAATGAAAACAAAATAAGTCTAACCTATACATCATCTAATCCTATCGACACACTGCACTACTGATATCAGCTGGGTTTTGGGATCTTCAATTCCATAGTACTACTATGATTTCCCCCAATATTCTTTTAACCACTAGACAGCTGAGTACCATCTACTGACTCATAACCCAACAGTGTGGATGAAGGTTAAAAAGGGATCACTAGTTGTGTTCAAATCCAAGAGAACTAATAACATGTACCCTTTCACTGCTCTCTTGTTACATCTGAATCAAATGTGCATGCCTCCTTTTATGATAAGACTGTTATGTGGCATAAAAGACTAGGACATGCTAGTTCCAAGAATTTGACTACTTTGAGAAGAACAGGTGTGTTTGGAAAAGATAAATTATCTGATTTGCCTTTCTGTGACTCTTGTGTGCTAGGTAAACAACATAAAGTCTCTTTTCCTGTCACTGTCCAATTTGAAAAACCCGTTTCTTCTGATATCCTTGAATACATACATGCTGATGTTTGGGGTCCTTCTAACACCCCTACTCATAATGGCTGTAGATATTATCTGTCTATTATGGATGATTATTCTAGAAAAACATGGTTGTTTTTGTTAAAATAAAAATCCGAGGTTTTTCAAATGTTCTCTGATTGGAAACTTAAAATTGAAAATCAGACTGGTAAGAAAATCAAGGTTCTTAGAACAAATAATGGCCTTGAATTTTGCAATTTCCCTTTTGATAATTTATGTGTTAAGTCAGGGATTAGAAGGCATAAAATTGTGCCCTATAATCCACAGCAAAATGGGGTACTGGAAAGAATGAATAGAACCTTGTTAGAAAAGGTTAGGTGTATGTTAGAAAGCTCTGGGCTATCTAAGAACTTCTGGGGTCTTGCTGCTTTAACTGCCACCTATTGATTAACATGCTTCCTTCTAGTTCCATTAAGGGTCAGTGCCTTGAAACTGTGTTTACAGGAAAGCCATTGAACTTATCTCACCTTAGAGTGTTTGGCTGTGCTGCTTTTGTCCATCACAAGGGTGATAAGTTAGAACCTAGATCTAAGAAATGTGTCTTTCTTGGTTATCCAGAAGAGGTGAAGGGATATAGGCTCTGGGATAGAAGTCAGCCTGGTTTCAAAGTCATTATCAGTAGGGATGTGGTATTCAATGAATCTGAATTCCCTTGTTTACGTGTTTCTATTTCTCCCTCTGAAAACTCTGACACTCCTTCTAAGGTGGAGTCTCAACCTCTCCTATCTGATTATGATATCTCTGATTGTGATTCTGAACCTGCTACAGAGCATGCTGAATCTAGTGGTAATACTGAAGCTTTATCTGATGATTCTGTGTCTGACTCTGAATTACCTGAGAATTCTGCTTCTGTGACTGATCCTGTATCTTCTGATTATATGTTGTCTAGAGATAGACCTAGGAGAGATATTCATGCTCCCCCTAAGTATGATGATTATCTGATGTATGCTCTAAGTGTGTGTGATTCATTGGATAATGAACAAACTTGCTATTCTGATGCAATAAATTCTTCCTCTTCTAAAAAGTGGTTAAATGCTATGCAATCTGAGATGAATTCTTTGCATGTGAATAAAACATGGATTCTTGTTCCCAAACCTGCTACTTGTTCTGTTGTGGACTGTAAGTCGCTCTTTAAGCTCAAGCATGAACCTAAGTCTCTTAGGTATAAGGCTAGGTTAGTTGCTAAGGGGTTTACTAAAAAAGTAGGGGTAGATTACTCAGAAATCTTTGCTCCTGTTGTGAAGCTGACTACTGTGCGCATTATGTTATCTTTAGTTGCTCATTTTAATTGGGAACTGAAACAGATGGATGTTACAACTGCATTTCTTCATGGTGATCTAGATAAGCAGATTTATATGAAACAGCCTAAAGGCTTCATAGATCCTGCTAAACCTAATCATGTGTGTTTGCTGCAAAAGGCTTTATATGGTTTAAAGCAATCTCCTAGGCAGTGGAACAAAAAGTTTGATCAATGCATGTTGTCTTTGAATTTCACCAGGAGTTCATTTGACCATTGTCTTTATTATACCCAATCTGCATCTATCCTGTCTATTTATTGATATATGTGGATGATATGCTGATTGCTAGCCCTTGTGTGAAATCTATTAAACATATTCAGAAATGCTTAAGTGATAACTTTGAGATGAAAGACTTAGGGGATGCCAAGAAAATACTAGGAATGAGTATAACTAGAAATAGAAAACTTGGCACTCTTGTTCTGAATCAGATTTCTTATGTGGAAAAAGTTTTGAGTAAATTTGCTATGACTGCTTCTAAATCTGTTAATGTGCCTCTTGCTTCACATGTTGTGTTAAGTAAGGATCAGTCTCCCAAAACTGATTCTGAAATTTGTGATATGCAAAAGGTGCCTTATGCTAATGCTACAGGGTCTGTTAAGTATTTAATGGTAAGTACTAGACCAGACATAGCTTATGCTGTGAGTTGTTTGAGCAGATATATGTCAAATCCTGGTATGCCTCATTAGAATGTTGTGAAGTGGTTGTTTAGGTATTTGAAAGCTACAAAATCAGTAGGGTTAAAGTTTTCAAAGTGTTCTGAAGGAACACAACTGATTGGCTATGTTGATTCAAATTATGCAAATGATTGGGATAATAGGAAGTCTACAACTTCTTATGTGTTTACTTTATGTGGTTCTTGTATAAGTTGGAAGTCTTAGTTACAACCTATTGTTGCATTATCCACTACAGAGGCTGAATATGTTGCTGATGATGAAGCATTGAAAGAAGTTGTTTGGTTGAAAGGCATTCTGTCTGAACTTAAGTGTGTGAATAATTCTGTTACTTTGTTTTCTGACAGTCAGTCTGCCATCCAGTTGTGTAAAAATCATGTGTTTTATGATCGTACTAAACATATAGATGTTAGGTTTTAATTTATACGGGATATAGTTGAAAAAGGGGTTATTATACTTGATAAGATTCACACAGATTTGAATCCTGCTGACATGGGTACTAAGTGTTTGAGTGTAGACAAACTGAATACTTGTCTCAAGATTCTTAATCTTGATTTAAGGTAATTGCTCATGTATCTGTGTGATATTTTTTCCTTCCTACTGCTGCTTGTTTTGTTTTTTGAATGCAGGAAATTAGGCTGCAAGGTTGTGGAGGGAAAGGGGCGATGATGACGAGAAAAACCGAATACAAACCTTCCTTCTAATGTGAAGGCACATCACTACTAGGCCTAAGGTGGAGTATGTAATACTGACAGGGATGGAAACGGGTCGAATACGGACGGATAATGCTCTTCCCATATTTTGTCCCATATATTTTTCTCGAATTCGGAATTGAATACGGGAAGGTTGGATACGAATACAGATTCGGAATATTCGGGATAGGAATACAGGGCGGATATATGACGAATTCGGATCGAATTCGAATAACAATAATCGGATAATATGATTTATAAATAACCATCTATTTGTGATTGCAACACATGAAAAAATCACGTATACAATATTTAATAGAAGTTTTAATGCAAACTATAGTTAAAATACTACCCATTATGAATAACATAATTTTTAGGATCAAGAAAGTACGAAAAAATTCCAAAATTTAACATAAAATACCTAACAATAACCATAGATGCACTTAATATTTTTTTTAATATATTTTCTTAATTTTAATTTATTATTATATTAAAAAATTAATTATTAAATAATCCAGGAAATATCCGAATTCATAATCCGGGAAATATCCGATTAAATACGGGAAATATCGGATACGGGCGAATAATGTGAAATCTGAATTCGATTTCGTATCCGATTTAGACTATCCGGATTCGAACCCGTATCCGACCGGATACTAGATTTGCTCCCCGAATTTGATCCCAATTAGATCCGGCTCCGGATCGGGCGGATAATATCCGATCCGTTTTCACCCCTAAATACTGATGATAGGCCCAGTACCACGTACCCAAGCCCAAAGCCAATTATTACACGGCCCAGTTGCATTTATTCTGGCCGGTCTTCTGCGCAGCCATTTTCGCTTATCTCTCCCAGCCCGTTATCAAACCCTACCTATAAATAGGATTAGGGTTGAAGGCTTGAGAGAGCGCAGCTGATACGATCTCTATTCATTGTCTTCTCTGTCGATTCATCTTGTCTCTGTGTGAGTCTGTGTATGTTAATTTGAGAGAGCGTGAGATCAAAGTCCTTGTAATAAGTTGGCTAGGCTTGCTGGTGCTGTACTTTCTGTGGTGTGGTGGTTGTAATCGGTGTCTGAGCCTCAATATACTTATAAACGATCCTTACACCTACATTACTTTCAAATTCAAGTGTTTATATATTTTTCTTCTATTTTTTCCTAAATTCATTGATTTCTCTTTAAGATTATTTTCATTCAAAGCTCAACACCAGCTTGGAAGAAAGTAGAATTCGAGAATTTACTGAAGATGCAATCATAATTATATCAATTAGCTTTGATTTCAAATTAGTTTGATGGAAGCGAATTGCAGGCTATTTGTTTCTTTATAGTTTCCTAATTTATTGTTTTTACGATGAATTTCCTTATGATGTGCTACTGTGATAGATCTTGATTCTTGATTCGTATGAAAGATGTATTAATACATGACAGGACTTAATTAGACAAATCTTGATTTTTGATTCATTAGGTTATCTGATTATTCAAATATGTCCAGAAAATTAGGCGGTCTGATTCAAATATTTTCAAGCACCAAAAATTAACTATTAGGTAATCCTTTTGTGTGTGGTGGTTGTCTTCTCTCTCTGTTTTACTCAAGAGAGTGGACTAATATGTACAACTCCATCACGTTGTTTTTAGGCAAACTCATTTAACCAACCCCAAATTAGTTATCATGTATATACATTGAAATATCATATAGTAATATGTATAACATTGTTCCTTTGCTTATCTCAAAATTTTTAGGGCTCGTTTGATTTGCATGGATTCTGTCCTGGAAAAGTAATCTTATTATAAATTATTAAATTATTGTGTTAGGTAAACTTTGGAAAGTAATTTGATTCCACAAATTTAAAATCCTGAGTTTGGTTGAATTTTAATAAAATCGGGTAAAATAACATGAATCCAAAAGATATAGAAAATATGACAATATTCGGGAATCCTTTTTACCTACTCTATTCTAGGTATTCTTTTTCCAAAATACGAGATTGTCACCATCGATTCATCTTCAACACTAATGCAGTCAACAATTTTAATAATTATTGAGATTAAATTCAGAATTATTAATTAAAACAATTAGTGTTGTTAATGCAGTTAACAAACTGTTAGCAACTGTAGCAGACTGTTAGGAGTTAGTTAAGAATAGCGGTTAGAAGTTAGTTATGCAGTTAAAAGAGAGAGAGAACGAAAACCGTCACCCCCATGTATAAATATGATGAACTCAGATCTCAAATACAGTTTTTACATTTACAAATCATTTCTCTTTAGCATGGTATCAGAGCTTTGGTTCTAGAAACATCCATGGAGATGTCTCTGTAAATTTTTCTGTTCATCATCCTTCAATCATCTGCTCATCATCTTCATCCTCCGATCATCTTCTTCGACGATCTTACTTCTTTGATCTCTCTCTCTTCCTTGCCTTTACTTCCTCTCACTCTGAAAAACAAAAATCAATGGCTACTGATCCTCAATCTGTTACGCTTCCAAATATTCATCCACTAACCATCAAGCTCGATAAAACAAACTACACATTCTGGAAAACACAGGTTTTAGCCTCTGTTCGAGCCTATTGTTTTGAAGATATTCTTCTAGAAATGGAGCATCCGATGCAATTTCTTCCTCCAACTGAAGAGGTGGCAAATCAACAGCCACAACCAAATCCTCAATACCTAGTTTGGTTGCGCAGAGACCAATTCTTATTTGGATGGATTCTATCCTCAATCTCTCCCCCTATGTTAGGATACATAGGCCGATGTACTACAGCTGCTCAACTATGGAAAGCTTTTGAGAATCTATTTCAAACTCATTCGAAGGCAAAAGCAATGAATCTACGGTTTCAACTTCAAACCTTGCAGAAAGGAGACTTACAAATTGATGACTATATCATGAAATTCCGCTCAATTGCTGATGAGCTGTTCAACATTGATCAGCCTCTCTCTGAATCAGAGTTGATCCTCTTCATCCTTGGTGGCCTTGGTCCAGAATTCGAGTCCATTTGAGTACACCTTACAAATCAAGCTGCAAACCTCACTATAAATGAACTTCAGAGTCATCTTCAGACTCATGAAATCAGATTGCTAAATCAGTCTCAACATCAAGTCTTTGCAAATCCAACAGCAAATGTAGCTTACTCTCAGACTGATAATGGTGGGGGAAATCAATTTTACTCAAACAACTGTGGCAGAGGACGCTCTGCAGGATATAGAGGTGGATATCAAAACTATAGAGGTGGAAGAACTGCTGGAAGATCTGGCCGGCCTAGTTGTCAATTGTGTGGAAAACTAGGCCATGTGGCATCAAAATGCTTTAAAAGATTTGATGTACACTACCCTGGTCCACAGACTTCTACCCTTCCCCCTACACAGGCTCATTTAGCCACTGTTTCACAACCTTCTGTCTATACTACTCCTCATGGAAATTCTTCTGTCTATACTGCTTCCTATGGCAATTCTCTTTAGCTGGAATTCTACCCTACCCTACTACTTCCTATTCTCACTCAAATCCTATTGCTAACATGGTTTCTCATGGTTCAGTACATCACAATCAAGGTGACTGGTTCTTGGACAGTGGCGCTTCAGCTCATGTAACCTCTGAAATGAATCAAATGCAGCTTCAGCTCATGTAACCTCTGAAATGAATCAGATGCAGCAGGCTGCTCCATATCATGGAGGAGAACAACTTGTTGTTGGTAATGGCTCTAGTCTATCTATCTCTCATGTTGGTTCAAAAATCTTGCTTAGTCTTACACATAAAACTCTGTTCCTCAATAAGATCCTTAGAGTACCACATATTTCAAAAAATTTACTCAGTGTCTCTAAACTAACTGGTGACAATGATGTTTTTGTGGAATTGCACAACACTTACTGCGTGGTGAAGGACGAGCAAACCAGGCAAATACTTCTGGAGGGAACTGTTGAAGATGGACTCTATCATTTGGAAAATAAAAGGGCAAGTCAGCAGCTGACACCTATACAGTAGAGTAATTTTTCTTGCTTTCTTGCTCAAGATAAAACTGTTGGAAAACTATGGCATGAAAGACTAGGACATCCTTGTATTGCTACTTTGAATACAGTTCTTCAGAAGTTGAATAAAGCATCTGTAAAATCAATGTTCTGTGATGCATGTGCTATGGGCAAAATACATCAAAACAATTTCTTATCATGACATAATAGAGCCACTAAGCCCTTTGAACTAGTGTATAGTGATCTTTGGGGTCCTAGTGCTATTCCTTCAACTGAGGGGTATAGATATTATATACATTTTCTGGATGATGCCACAAGATATACTTGGATATTTCCTCTAACAGTAAAGTCTGAAACCAGCAGTATAGTACAACAATTTTTCACCTATGTAGAAAGGCAGTTTTGCTCAAAAGTAAAGATACTACAGACGGATTGGGGAGGAGAATATAGACCTTTGAAAGCCTTTTTGGCTAAACTTGGTGTTCAATTTAGGCATCCTTGCCCTCACACTCACCAGCAGCATGGAGCTGCTGAGAGAAAACACCAGCATATTGCAGAACTAGGAATTACTCTACTGGCTCAAGCCTCTCTCCCTTATAGATTCTGGTGGGACTCCATCAGAACAACTACCTATCTGATAAATAGACTGCCTTCTCCTTCTCTGCAGTCTATCTCTCCCTATCAAGCCTTATTCCATACCTCCCCAGACTATAGCTTTGTAAGAAGTTTTGGTTGCAGCTGTTTTCCTCTACTCAGGCCTTACAACTCTTCAAAGATTGAATTCAGATCTACTAAATGTGTTTTTTCTGGGATATAGTGCTTCCCACAAAGGCTACAGATGCCTTCATTCCTCAGGCAGAATCTATGTTTCCAGATCAGTTATGTTCAATGAAAATGAATACCTTACTCCAAGATTTTTCCATCCCTTACTGAAACCTCACTCAACACTCCTGGTGTGACTTCCTGTCCTAGATCACAACATACTTCTCAAACGGTTCCTCCGCTCCCCTCCATCCATAACCCCCTACAACAAGTACCTTTACTCACTCCCTCAAACTCCTCTTCTAACAACCTCACATTAGATCCCACAGCTAATCTAAACAATCCCTCCTCCTCTTCTGCCTCTTCCTCTAGCCAAAATATTCATCCCATGATAACAAGAGCCAAGAGACGAATTCATAAACCAAAACTTTATACTGCTACTGTCCAAACTCATTCACCTCCAACTCTTACAGAACCCTTATCAGACAATGAAGCCTTGGTCAATCCCCTATGGGTTAAGGCAATGACAAAGGAATATGAAGCACTCCTCAGAAATCAGACTTGGGAGTTGGTACCTCCTACACCAGAGATGAATCTAATACAGTGTAAGTGGGTATACAAAGTCAAGACTTGTGCAGATGGATCTGTAGACAGGTTGAAAGCAAGGTTAGTTGCAAAAGGCTTTCAACAAAGAGCAGGAATTGATTTTCAGGAAACTTTCAGCCCAGTGGTGAAACCAGTAACCATACGGTTGATATTTTCTCTTGCTCTCACTCTCAACTGGTCTATTCAACACATTGATATAAACAATGCATTCTTAAATGGAGTCCTAACTGAGCCAGTGCACATGAAACAACCCTATGGTTTCTCTGATCCTAATCAGCCGAGGTTTGTTTGCAAGCTTAAGAAATCTCTTTATGGTCTCAAACAGGCACCAAGAGCCTGGTATGACAGACTGAAAGCCTACCTTCTAAAGTCAAACTTCAAGTTTAGTACCTCAGACCACTCACTGTTCTATGCTCGAATACAAGGAAAGCTCATCATTCTTCTAATCTATGTTGATGATATCTTGGTCACTGGTGAAGACTCAAACCTTATTCAGTCAGTCATAGCAGGTTTATCAAAAGAGTTTGCTCTAAAAACACTTTGTGAAGTAAGCTACTTTCTTGGAATTCAGATACAAAGAATCTCAGCAACCTCTGTTGTAATGCATCAAGCAAAATACATCAGAGGACTACTCAGCAAAGCTAACCTTCTAGAAAGTAATCTAGTTCCTTCTCCCTATGATGCTGGACAGAAGTTGGCTCTTTCAGACAGTCCAGAGTTTAAAGATCCAACATTATACAGAAGTTTAGTAGGAGGCCTTCAGTACCTATCTCTCACAAGACCAGACATAGCTTTCATGGTAAACAAGTTGAGCCAATATCTAAAATCACCAACTGAGGTTCACTGGAAAGCTTGTAAAAGGGTTCTCAGATATCTCAAAGGCACCATCAACCAAGGCCTTTGTTTTAAAATCAGTTCCAGTTCAGTTCTACATCTTATAGGTTTTTCAGATGCCGATTGGGCCAGCTGCCCTGATGACCGCAGGTCTACAGGGGGTTTATGCATCTTCCTTGGTCCAAATCTCATTTCTTGGAGCTCACGCAAGCAAAGGGTGCTCTCAAGAAGTAGATCAGAGTCAGAATATAGAGCTTTAGTGTGGAAGTTATCTGGATCAAATCCCTGCTTACAGAACTTGGGTTCAATCTCTCCATTCAACCAACCTTATGGTGTGACAATCAAAGCGCCGCAGCTATAACATCAAATCCAGTCAATCATGCCCGCACAAAACATATTGAAATAGATACTCATTTCATCCGAGACAAGGTTCTGCAAAAAGAGTTGGATGTCCGGTATGTTCCTTCCCAAAGCCAACTTGCAGACATATTCACCAAGCCTCTCTCTATATCACGGTTTCAAGATCTTCTCCATCAACTTCCCATACAGTCGGGATAAGAGTAGTTCGGGGAATATTGAGATTAAATTCAGAATTATTAATTAAAACAGTTAGTGTTGTTAATGCAGTTAACAAACTGTTAGCAACTGTAGCAGACTGTTAGGAGTTAGTTAAGAATAGCGGTTAGAAGTTAGTTATGCAGTTAAAAGAGAGAGAAAGTTGTTTAAGAGAGAGAGAACGAAAACCGTGACCCCCATGTATAAATATGATGAACTCAGATCTCAAATACAGTTTTTACATTTACAAATCATTTCTCTTTAGCAATAATTAACTCACGCACTTCCAGTTCCTTCCCAAGCAAGCACAATCCATAAGAATTTTGAATTTGTCTCTACAAATTGAAATATATTGATTCGTTTGATCGGAGAATATAAATTTATCTTCTCAAATTGAATTGCTATTTCTGACTTTTCTAGTTTTTTGAAGTTGGGGCTTCCGATCGGAGGAAAACAATGTCTGGGTGAAGGGATCGAAAGGCAGAGGCTTGCTGTCAATGGAAGGCACCACGTCGTCTCCGACTCCACCTGTCCATATGGGAAGAATTCAACCACAGGTGCCAGGTCATAGGATCGTAGGTGTTCTGTAATAATCGCGAGAGCACTTGATTGATTTTGTTGTTCCAATGGATTCTGTTTCTTAGAACATTTGTTGTTTTGAGAATATTGGAGTTTTGAACTTCGATAACCAATGTTTCTCTTGTGCTGGGTTAACGTAATTTTAGATTAGGTTGTAGTTTTTTCATCATCAATCAATTGTACACACAAAGAGGCTCATCATCGTAAGTGATACAAAATATAATTACAATGCTCAAGTTAGGAAGACGACTGGAAGATTTTGGGATAATCTTATGTTGATCTGTTTTCTATTTTGTCAAGTTTTAATCGTATTATATGTTTTTAATTAATGTAACAATTTATTACAAATATGAGTAAATAATTTTTTTAAATTCAAAATCCATATATTTTTGTGGTATTTCCAAACACAATGCAAATAATCTATTTTCCTCGTATTCAAATTCCACGTAATCACATTATTTGACAACTTTATTTTCCTGAATCATTTTCCCTAGAATTATATTCCATAGAATCATATTCCCCTAGAACTTTACTTTCCTGTCAACCGAACGATCCCTAAAGTTAAAATATCAACTTTAATACATTAGCACAATTCACTGTCTCCGTTCAACGGACGGAGATATTGACTTTATGACTGACAAGTTTTGAATGTTCAATTAGGATTTCAAATAATGAGTCGTTCGTGGATGTAAACATGATGGGCAGTAGACGATTCATTGAATCCTCATTTTGTGAATGACATTAAGGATTTCAATGATTCAGCAAGTAGCCAAACAACTTTTATGGATGGAGATAAAATTAGATGTCCGTGTAAAAATTGTAAGAATAAGCTCTTTTTAACTACACAAGTTGTAAGATACACGTATAAATGGGAGGATTTGTTAAAAACTATAAAGTTTGGTCTTCTCATGGGAAAACACGTTGCCCTGTATATGCAAGCTACAAATTATGTGCAGAATGACACGTCGACCTCCTGCCAAAGGATGGTAACGGATCATGCTAGGCCGAATTATAATGATGAGGACATTGAGGAACCGCCAAATGAGGAAGCAAGTAAGATTTAGAAATGTTGCAGGCAACATACTCTCAATTGTGCTCAGGTTGTCAGACCTACTCACAATTTTCTGCAGCAGTTCAGATGATAAATTTTAAGGCAGAGAATCATATGCCATAGAGGGATTATGACAGGATGAGTCAAATGATCAAAGATATGCTTCCCTAAGGAAACCTGATTCCTAATAACTTCAACGAGTTGAAGAGACTGCTTAGTGGCATGGGCTTACCGATAGAGAAGATCCACTATTGCCCAAATTCTTGCATGATCTATTGACTAGAAGATGATGAACTAGAGAGTTGTAAGTTTTGCGGCACCTCGCGGTATTTGGATTACAATCAGAAATATGGTAGGAGAGGGAAGAAAAAAATTAGCGGATGCTAAGAAAATGTACTACTTTTCTCTAGCCCCTACACTCCAGCGGATGTATGCATCTAATGCAACTACTCCTCATATGCGTTGGTATGCTTCATTAGTGGATAATAGAGTGATGCGTCATGCTGCAGACTCTCCAGCATGGAAGCACTTGGACTTAACGTTTCCTGATTTTGTCTCGGAGATTCAGAATGTTAGATTAGGTCTTTCTATATATGGTTTTCAAACATTTACTCAATTTGGGAAACAATACTCTTTGTGACCAGTTATTGTAACACCTTACAATCTGCCGCTTGGATTGTGCATGAATGATCAATTCATGTTTCTAACGATGTTGGTGCCTGTACCTTGAAATCCAAAAGATAAGTTGGTTGTCTTTCTACAACCATTGATAGCTGAGTCTACGTATGATGTTCCAAAGAAGCAAAATTTCCAGATGCGAGCTGCTTTGCTTTGGACCATCAGTGACTTTCCGGCCTTCTCAATGTTGTCTAGATAGAGTACAATAAGGAAATTTGCATGCCCATAGTGCATAGAACATTCAGATGCCTTTTATCTTGAGAAGAGTGGTAAGGTATCATGGTTTGAAAATCATAGGAAGTTTCTACCACTAAGTCATCATTTCAGATGAAATAAGAAGACATTCTTGAAAAATAAGGTTATAGCATGTTCTCCCCCTGACATGAGAATAGGAGAAGAGATACTTAATGAAACAAAGGCTTATGATTTTGTTAAAGTCACCGAAGACTACGATGGTTATAACAAATATGACTGTAAAGAAAATGCTACGGGTTGGAAGAAAAGAAGCATATTCTGGGATCTTCCTTATTGGAAATTCTTCTTGCTTCGACACAATCTTGATGTCATGCACATTGAGAAGAACGTGTTTGATAATGTGTTCAACACTGTGTTGGGATTTTGTATACTAGAAGAGAATTTTATGCTTGTATACAATGTGTTTTTTCTTTCGTTTTTTTATACTCCTATCATATATATATATATATATATATATATATGGGGAGGGTTCTTTTAGGAACACCTCCTTAATGAAGGAACTAGGAACAAATGATCTCCTTTTATTTTAAAGATGTGTGGTCTAGATTGAAGGAGATATTTTTAATTTTTAATCTCTTATTTAATTTCATTAAAGGTATAAAAATTATTTGATTACTTGAATTTCTTACTTTATTATTATATTTATTTATACTATATTTGGAGTAAATTTTATAAATTCTTTAATATAAATAAATTGCTTAAATTTTATTCACAATTTTTATGCACTTTATTCGTAAATTTTTATGCACTTTATTCGTAATTTTTATGCACTTTATTTAATTTTTATGCACTTTACTCGTAAATTTTTATGTACTTTATTCGTAATTTTTATGCACTTTATTCGTAATTTATACACTTTGTTCTTTTTTTTTTTTTGGTGCATTTTATTTGACAAAAAAATAAATTCCAGCTGCAAAATTGAATCTCCTTCACCATACAAATTCATCATCTCAATCACTTTCTGACAAAATTGAATCTCCATGAACATCAAATAAACTATATAATAGTCAATTTCACAACATAACCAATACGATCCCAAATCCATGAACAACGACAAAAATCGACAACTTCTTCCGCAATTCAATCTACAAACTATTTATCTCAATCGATGTCTTTTTTAATTGAAAGATTGCAAATCCTAAAACAAATTAAAATAATTTGGGGGAAAATTGGGCAAAAAAGTTGAAACTAATTGAAAAAATTAGGGCTTATCTCATGTCAGAGAATTCTCTGCAACGCGGCGGCGGCGGGTTGTGGCTTAGTTCGAACGGATCATCGGAGATCTCCTCTGCACGTGGCGGCGTACCGTGACAAAACGTCAGACCCGCCTAACTCCACTTTAACACCTTCCTCCACCCCAGCCCCAAACCTAACCCCCAATGCAATCCCTAACCACCCACCAGAGCAACCCAATACCTACACCATCGCGCCATGTCAGCCTCCCCCTCCGTCGTGGTTCCCCGCCTCTTCTATCACCCGGCCTACTGGTGCCACTCGTGTGACGTGAGTATTGGGCTCCCGCCCTCCCCCACCCCCGATGCTCTACTCTGCCCTCACTGCCACCGCGACTCCCTCGAGCAGATGGATATGGACGACAGCGCGACACCACCGCTGCAACCCCTTCGACAATACCTCAACCGCGGAGGCTAAGAGAGAGAGAATACAAAGGAGAGATGAGAGAGAGAACAGAGGGGAGAGATGAAATATGATCGAATAAGAGAGAATGGAGGAGAGAGAGAGGGGGTTGTTGGAATCAATTATTTATTGGATGAACTTTACTAAATTGTATTTAATAATATTAGTAGTATTAAATAAATTATTTTTGAACAAAATTTTTATTATTAATCTGAATCGTTCAATTTATAAAATGGAGGGTTAGAATATGTTCCTAGTTCCTTCAATAAGGTGTTGTTCCTTAATGATTCATCTCCTATATATATATATATATATATATATATATATATATATATATATATATATATATATATATATATATACGAGGAGGTTCAAATGTCAACAACCTCTTATCGTGTGAACATGTGAACACTGCACTTTAAAGACAAATGTACTGCACTTTAAAGGCAAACATATTGCATTTTAAAGTGTAATACTTAAAGTGCAATACATTTGTCTTTAAGTGCAGTTCGTAAACTGCAGTATTAAAGTGCAATATATTTACCTTGAAAGTGCAATACGTTTGTCTTTAAAGTGCAGTATTCACACGTTCACACGATAAGGATTGTTCACACGGGAACCACTCTCTCTCTCTCTATATATATATATATATTTGCACATATTTAATTATTTATGTTGTATAAAATCTAGATTGTGTAGTGTGTTGTAAATCATAGAAGACTACACAATTGGATAACTAACAAGATATAAACAGTTATCACAACTGAGATAAGTTTAGGATAAGTTGTCGGTTTAAGCTGTAATTTAGATAAGAAGTGGCTTGTCTTGGTTGTTTATCTATGGTGGTACACTGAAGGTGGTGTATTGATGGATCACAATGATATATGTTCTCCTAACTGACCTTAATGGGGAACTAAAGATATCAGTGATTCAGCTGATCTTAAGCATGATGAGATTTCAGCTGAGTGCTTATATCTATCTACCACTTCGATTTACTATGGTGAATGTCATTGTGACGTGTTGGGAAATAATATAAGTTTTGAATGATCACAAACCCCTATTTGATTGATGAACCATTCTGATGTAGCTTGTAAGTTTATTTCAATCCTTGTCTGTATAGTCAGGCTGAATGTTTTGCTATCAGATTAGGTTGTCCAGTTTCTGTGAGCTCAGCTCGTGGAATAGATTGGAATCAGCTACACCAAGCTGATAACTTCAGGTTGTAGTGAAGTTCTGATCAAGATCTTCATCGGACCGTTCCTGACTTATTCAAATACGAAGACAGTACAAGGTACAAGGCGCGATGTTCAAAGTAGATGGTCAACAGAGCAAGACGACAACACCATAATCAACATTGGCCAATCTCAAGCCGCCATGTCAGCCCTAGTCAAAGGGGGACAGAATAATACATCGTACAAAATCTGCAGAACCAAGCGGAGCGTGACATGTGTCTATGCATTCAATGCATGAGACCTTTGTCAATACGAAGCCAATGGGAGATCGATCAAGTTCAACGGATCTATCTCCTAGCTCGACTATAAATAGCAGAAGACCTCTCTTAATGAGTTTACAAAATTTCAAATACTTGCAAGCACACGCAAGCTAAAGAACCTGTTATCTCATGATCTCAATTCAAGATCGTTAGCCTAGAAATTCCATCTTCTGTTGATACTCCAAGTATTCATAGATTATCATAAGCTTGGAGTCAAGAGTGTTTAAAACTCTTGTTGTTGAACAAACCCCAAACCCCCACCCTTTCAAGTTTAGAAAGATTGAAGCTGATAGATAGTTTGATTGTTGGATAGATAGCTTGATAGATAGTTTGTATGTGTTAATCTGCAACTCTTCAGGCTATGAGAATCCTTAGTGGATTCTTGTTGAAAAAGCAGAAGAGTGGACGCAGGATCTTGTGAATCCGAACTACTATAAAATTTCTCTCTTTACTGTTGCATTTTTTATCAGCTCTCTGTCTCTCATCACTCAGATTCACTGTTGCATTGAAAAACATATTTCATAAAGGGCCTATCATATATTTCGAATTTGTTATCTGACTGACTCACAACTAGTCAACCTCTAATATGAAAAAGCAAAGTTTGACATCAGGTGTATTCGGTCCCTGCCCCCCACCCACCCATACACCTGAAATCATATATGGACCAACACGACGGGATCTACGTATCTTGAGTGATGGTAGTTATTCGTAGTTCAGGTTGGTTATCTGTATCTTGCATCCGTATCCCTATTAATTGGGTTGATAATATCCCCTGGGGAACTCGTAAGGATTAACACACTAAATCCGACCGATTGATTAAGTTCATGTGTGTTAATAAGGTCGAGTGATACTAATCATGAATATAATAAGATGTTAATTAATTTAAGTTGTCAGTGGGCTTAATTAATTAACAGATATTTATATCTTAAATACGGGGATCAATTAAGTCTAAAATACAAGTTCATGCTCAAGTTGGGATAAATGGGTAAGTCAACATGAATTCTCTAGTGGAATGACTATGTGTTTATTAATTAATTTTGCTCTGGCTTGTGCATAGATAATTAATTGATTTGTGGCGCGACTTTATTTCTTGTATTGTATCCCTAGTCTTTCCTAATTAGTTGCACAGTTATTTATTGCTCTCGAAAATTATTATTAATAGATTAATATTTTTTGCATTATTTAATAATGTTATTTATCTAGAATTAATTTGTTGGGATACTTTCATTTATCAATTAATTACCCCAACCAATTAATTCTAGATAAATAACATTATTAAATAATGCAAAAAATATTAATCTATTCATTTATCAATTAATTAGCCCAACCAATTAATTCATTATACTATGAGCCAATTGCTGTCGAAGCTCATTAGAAATATAATTAAATAATGGGCTACAAATATTAATATAATAAATGTTTTTGAAGCCTATATATATTAATATTCTGTTCATAATCTCTACACACAATATACACACATACGAGCATAAGTTTGAGATTAGAGAGATAATTTATTTTTTTTCTTCAGTTCTCTGACCACACTGAGGAAGAAAAGGGCCGAGACACAGATCAGAAGGTTTGAACATGAGCGATAATCAGAGTTTCTACCGCATACAAACTAGGCTTGTATGATTTTGATCCTTCAGTTTGGTATCAGCGCCTGGTTTAAGCTCTGATTATTGTATTTTAGGGGCATGTTTAGGTTTATTTCCGTCGTTATCAGGTTATTTTCGTATTTGGGACGACCTACGTGCCACTGTTTTGACCCCTTTGTACCTTTTCTCGAGAGAAAATCCACGAGTAGTTGATATTACCAATGTGTTACGTGTTTTCATTGTTTATGTACTATAATTTTGGTCAGGGAGGCACAAGAATTGAGGTATAAGGTGGAAACCCTAATCTGCTGAAACCCTAGTTTTCTAGGGTTCCGCCGCCACTTGCGGCGGCGCGTCCGGCCATCTCTGGCCAAGAGGCTCACGCCGTTTGGTCCGTCTTGTCCCAAGCTTTGCATCGATATGTCTTATGGGGTCATCCGACCTCAAATGCAACCGAAATCGACGTCAAAAGTTGATTGTTGTAATTCACATTTTTCCATCGACAAGTTCGAAATTGAGGAAAATTGATGGATGATTTCACTCGGAATCCGTTCATGGTGGCCGAAAATCGTCCTAGCTTCATTCTCCTTAAATTAATTGAATTAATTCGCGGCTCGGAAGAGACGAATTTGGGCAGCGAAGCTCGCCGATAATAGGCTGTGATATTTCGTAGCACCAGGTCGCGACGGCGGCTCCAGGCGGCCATTCTTCATGGCCCATGATGACAGGGAACGAGAGGGAGGCCGAAGATAGGGGGAGGACAGCGGACACGGCTGGGGAATGCGCGGCGGCGTGCGATTTGCTGGCGCAATCGCGGCCGCACGACAGCTGCTCCAAGCAGCGATGCAAGGCGGCCCATGCAGCGGCGACGATACCCATGGACTCTCCGTGGGCGGGCGGTTCCCTGGACGATGACGAGGCCTGGAACTGGCCTAGAGCGGCGCGACAAAAGATGCAGTTGCGGCTAGGGCTGACGTTAGCCCTTGTTGATGTAGCATATTTTGTATACTGGAAGCAAATTTTATGCTTATATACAATTTTTTTTTTCCTTTTCACTCCACTATTTTATTCTCTTATCTATATATGTATAAGGAGGTTCAAATGTGAACAACTTGTTAAAGTGTGAACGTGTGAACAAATATAGGCGCTTGATCTAATGATTTGAACGGTTTGATTTTCTTATTTAATTAAAACTATCGAATTGCACTTATTGTGAATTTTTATTGCACTTAAAGGCTAATTAAGTAATATTACATTTAATTATAGATATTGATAGCCGCAATCTATACACTTAATTTTCTCTACTAATCTTTCTTATATTTTTCTACACATTTAACAACCGTTTGAACTGCACTTTTAATCGATATGGACTGCACTTTGAAAAAAATAGGAGATGCACTTTGAATTAAAAAGAATTGCACTTTGATTTCGACTCCATTTTGAATTATTATGAGATGCACTTCGAATTAAAATGAACTGAACTTTTAATTATTGTGGAGTTACATGTTGCAATTAAAAAAAAATTAGGAGACACTTTTAATTGATTTAGACTACACTTTGAATTATTATAAGATGCATTTGAAAAGTTTCTACCAACTTTAAAAAAAAAAATAGGAGATGCACTTTGAATTGATATGGACTGCACTTTGAAAAGATGGGAAATGCACTTTGAATTATTGTGAACTGAACTTAAAATTGATTTGAATTGCACTTTGAATTATTATGAGATGCACTTCGAATTAAAATGAACTGCACTTTGAGTTATTTCGGTGCGTTTTTGTGGGTGAAGATGAAAAGGTTTGGGTTTTGAATAAAAATACTGATTTTGCGGCGTTGGAATTTTGTTTGGTTGTTTAGGAAGGATTTTGGTTGATTTATGAGATTGTTTATCGGATATATGATTGTTTATCGGATATATTTATGTTTTCAATTAGATAAGATGAAAGGTAGTGGAATTAGGCGGTTATTTATCAATTATAAGACATGTAAATTATACCCTTAAGTGTAATTGATTTGTCTTGTAAGTGCAATTCGCTATTTTTAATCTCAGATTAAATCTGGATCGTTCATACGTTAAATTAAATGCTTAGGATTTATTCACACCTTCACACTTTAAAGGGATGTTCACACCAGAACCGCTCCCTATATATATTTGCACATGTAATCCTTTATGTTGGATGAAAGTTAGATTGTCTAATGTGTTCTAGATCACAGAAGACTACATAATTGGTTGAACTAACAAGATATAAACAATTATCACAGTTGAGACAACTTTAGGATAAGTTGTCGGTTTAAGCTGCAGTTTAGATAAGAAGTGGGTTGTCTTGGCTGCTTGTCTATACTGGTACACTGAAGGTGTTGTATTGGTGGATCATAGTGAGATTTGTTCTCCTGACTGATCTTAGTGGAAAACCACTAGTGAAGAACCAAGATCTCGGTGACTTAGCTGATCTTAAGCTTGATAAGACTTCAGCTGAGTGCATCTGGTTGGTTAGCACTTTGACCTATTATGGTGAACGTCATCGCGACGGGATTGATGCGCGGGTATTTCTATCGTGGAGGATGATTCACTCACTTCAAAGTTAGTGAGGCTAGAAAGTATATCCAGAGACCGGTGGACTCCACAAAAGAATACGATAGAGAAAATGCTAAGAATGTGAGGAAGGTTGCCCAAGCAACCTCCTCAGACTATGAAAGGAGGAATGAGGACAGAATGGAGAAGATTGAGAGGCTGCTGAACCAAGTAATGAACAAGCCAACCACAACTGAACCTGTGGAGGTGACTTGTGGTGCTTGTAGTGAGTTAGGTCACTCTTCTATTAGATGCACAGTGGGAGTAGTGGAGTACTAGGATGGAAATGCAGGGGGGGATATCATTTCATGAAGAACATAGATCACCCTAACCTCCGCTGGAGACAACTTGGAGATCCACCACAACAGACACAACAAAGAAATCATCCAGCACCTCAGCCAGACTATCAGCAACAAAATTATCAACAAAATCACCAAATTGCACCTCCTCCGACTCAACCGTTGTACCAATAACCATCACGACATTATCAATCACCACCTCCAACTTATCAAAATCAACCACAATCACCATCCTATCAAACACAACCAGCATCTTCTTCTTCTTTCCAAGCACAACCTTACCAACAAGCTCAACAACAACAAGCCCAAATACCTTCTACCCAATCTCAAAATCAATTACCACACAACCAGACTCAACCCTACAAACCACCACACCACAGAGGAGGCCTGTCACAAAACCAAAATGCCCCGCATAAGTCATACAGGACAAATGAAGAGCTATGGAATGAGTTCCAAAACTCCCAGCATGAACAGAAGGCCAGTATGAGCGCCCTGTCCAAGCAGTTGGAACAATTAACCACCTCCCTGAGGGATATGAAAGGAGATCAAGGAGCCATTCCTGCTCAGGTACAGATCAACCCAAGGCAGGAGAATGCTAGTGCTGTAACTTTGAGGAGTGGACGAGACTTACCCCCACCAAAATGGAAGGAAAGCAGTGTACCTGAGGCGGAACACTCAGTAGAGGAGACATAAATACCAATTAAGCCAATTGCTCCACCACCATTTCCATCTGCCTTGTTAACAAGAACAAAGCTGAAGGTAGAAACTATGGACTACAAAGCATTGTTTGAAGGATTGGAAATAACATTCCACTACTTCAGGCTCTAAAGTTTCCCTAATTTGCAAAGTTTGTAAATGAGTTCATAGCCGGTAAGGTGCCTGATGGAGAGAAGGTGGTCATGCAAAAAGCAGCTTCTGTAATGATACAGAAAAACCTCCCAGAGAAATGTGTAGACCCAGGTGCGTTCACACTTCCATGCTTAATTGGAGAGAAGTTAATTTCGAATGCCATGTGTGACTTGGGAGCATCTATAAGTGTGATGCCACTGCCAGTTTACAACACATTGGTGGGAGTAGAACTAAAGGAGACTAGAGTGGTGATGCAACTTGCAGACAGATCATGCATCTACCCAGTAGGATTGCTAGAAAATGTCTTGGTCAAGGTGAACGAGTTTGTTTACCCAACTGATTTCTTTGTCATCAACACGAACGATGAAAGGATAAAGGGAACGGCTGGAGTTCTTTTAGGAAGACCCTTTCTAGACACCATAGGGCAATCATCAATGTACATGAAGGAATAATCAACATATCTTGGAATGAAGAGCAATACACACACAACATTTATGCAGCCATGAAGCAACCTGCCGATGCGGAAAATGTGAATATTGTTGATATGTATGCCCCTATGATCCAGCATCATTTGAGACATAATTTGTTAAAGACAAAATGGAGGTAGTTGTTACTCAAGGGCTAGCAAAGTTAGACACTCAAGGAATGAGTGATAATGAAGTCAAAGAAGCTGTTATGAGTTTATATTCTCAACCAGAGTTAGAGGTTACCAACAACGTGACTGGACTGCCCCAAGACCAGATTCCAAAGAAGCCCTTGTCGTCCATTGTCAAGGCACCTGAACTGGAGCTCAAACCTCTCCTTGCACACCTCAAGTATGCCTACTTGGGAGAGAAGGAGACATTGACAATAATTAACAGCAACAACCTAACACATAAGGAAGAAGCTCAACTTGTTGCCGTTCTGAAGAAACATAAGACTGCCATTGAGTGGACATTGGCGGACATCACTAGGATCAACCCAGACGTCTGCATGCACCACATTTTGATGGAGCCCAACAGTAAGCCGAGCAGAGATCCACAACGCAAGTTGAACCCAAACATGAGGTCCTCAAGGAGATTCTAAAGCTTCTGTCCATGGGGATCATCTACCCAATCTCAGATATTACGTGGGTCAGCCCGGTGCACGTGGTACCCAAGAAGGGAGGAATCTAATTGGTGGAAAATGAGAAGAAGAAACTTGTTCCTACGCGCCCAGTCACTGGGTGGCGCATGTGTATAGACTACCGCAAACTCAAAAATGCCACAAGGAAAGATCATTTCCCCTACTATTCATTAACCAGATATTGGAGAGGTTGGCAGGACAAGCATATTTTTGCTTCCTGGGTGGCTACAACGGTTACTTTCAGATACATGTACGCCACGACGACCAGGAAAAGACAACATGCACCTGCCCCTTTGACACCTACACCTACAGAAGAATGCCTTTTGGGCTATGTAATGCACCTGGGACATTTGAAAGATGCATGATGAGCATCTTCTCAGACATGATCGAGAAGTGTATAGAAGTTTTCATGGATGATTTCATGGTGTACGGGAGTTCATTCGATAACTGTCTAGATAGCCCGGACAAGGTTCTAGCTAGATGCATTGAGAAGAACCTTATGATAAACCACGTGAAGTGCCATTTCATGGTGAAAGAAGGCATTGTGCTGGGCCATGTAGTGTCAGAAAAGGGGATAGTTGTTGATAAAGCGAAGGTGTACCTTATTTCTCAGTTGCCATATCCTACAAATGTCAAGGAGATCCGTGGATTCCTTGGTCATGCAGGGCTCTACTGTAGATTCATCAAAGATTCGCTAAAATAGCTCAGCCCCTGACCAAACTTCTTTAACTAGATGTGCCATTTGAGATCAGTGATAGTTGCAAGGAAGCTTTTAACACGCTAAAAGATAAGCTCACCTCTGCCCCAATCATGCAAGCCCCCGACTGGGACTTGCCATTCGAATTGATGTGTGATGCCAGCGATTATGCAATCGGTGCAGTCTCAGGCCAGAAGTTGGACAGGGAGAATCATGTTATATACTATGCTTCAAAAACCTTGAATCTTGCCCAATGCAACTATACAACAACCGAGAAAGAACTTTTAGCGATTGTTTTCGCTTTATAAAAGTTCAGATCCTATTTGTTAGGATCCAAAATCATTGTCCATACAGATCATTTTGCATTGAAGGGTCTCTTTTTAAAAGCAGAATCCAAGTCAAGGTTAATCCGGTAGATACTACTACTTCAAGAATTTGATTGGGAAGTCAAAGACAAAAAGGGGACCGAAAATAGAGTTGCTGACCACCTAAGTAGACTGGTACATCCTACAGATGGTGTCTCTATTAGAGAAACTTTTTTAGAAGAACACCTGTATGAGATCAAGGAAGTCCACAACGTGAGTATAGCAAGTCCGTCTGTTTGCCCCGAAGTGGTGTACTGTGCTGCAGTCAACCGAATGGGCAAGCTTCCCTGGTACGCTTCCAATGTAAATTTTCTTACCTCAAGCAAACTTCGCCCCACTTCACACGTGCACAATTCCTTAAGCTCAAGAGTGATAGCAAATACTACTTCTGGGATGAGCCGTACTTGTGGAAGGTTGGGGCCGATCAAATTATCCGGAGATGTGTCCCTGAGTCTGAGCAGAAGAGTATCTTGGAGCATTGCCACACCTTTGCATGTGGAGGCCATTTCAGAACCAAAAGAACGGCCAGGAAGGTCCTGGACAGTGGGTTCTTCTGGCCATCTATACAACGAGATTCCTATGAATTCTGCAAGAGTTGCCACAAGTGCCAAATAACAGGCAACATCTCCAAGAGAGATGAGATGCCTCAGCAACCTATGAGGTTCTGTGAGATCTTCGATGTTTGGGGAATGGACTCTATGAGACCATTCCCCAATTCATTTGGGAACTTCTACATTCTGCTAGCTGTGGACTACGTTTTCAAGTGGGTGGAAGCCAAGGCAACCAGGACAGATGACTCCTAGGTCGTCTCAAGCTTTTTACGATCTCACATCTTCAGCTACTTCGGAGTGCCTATGGCAGTTATCAGCGATCAAGGGACACACTTCTGCAACAGGACCATTGAAGCTTTGATGAAGAAGTATGGAGTCCAATACCGCTTATCAACGACATATCACCCACAGTCAAATAGCCAAGCAGAAGTTTCTAATAGGGAAGTTAAGCAGATTTTGGAGAAAACCGTAAACCCAACTCACAAGGATTGTAGCCTTCGACTCGATGATGCCTTGTGGGAATACAAAACTGCTTATAAGACACCTCTTGGGATGTCTCCCTACAGGTTAATTTTTGGAAAAATATGCCATCTGCCGGTAGAGAGAGAGCATAAAGCCTTCTGGGCAATCAAGCAAATCAACATGCAACACTCCCAGTGTGGAAATGAAAAGAAGTGTCAACTGCAGGAATTAAAAGAACTGAGACTGGAAGCCTATGATGTGGCCAGTTGGTACAATGATAGAGCCAAGGTTTGGCATGATCGGAACATTCGAGGAAAAAGTTTCGAAGTCGGATAACTCGTGTTGTTATTTTAATCGAAGCTCAGGCTTATGCTTGGGAAGTTGAGGCCTCGATGGATAGGACCATTTAAGGTCACTCGTATTTGGCCAAGTGGAGCTGTGGAGATCGCAGGATCGTCAACCGCCCAACCATCACCATGAATGGAAATCGCTTGAAAGCTTACCATGACCGTGGTCAACTGGAGGAGACAGACTGCATGGTCCACCACTGCCCACCTTCCCTCTGAATGCTCAGAAGAACTTCTAGCCGAAGACGATAAACTCTGGCACTGGAGGCAAACCCCTCATTTTTTGAACTCTCTTAAGTGTTTTGTTTGCCCGAGAGGGGCTTTTCCCGCTATATTATTGTTTATTTTAAATTCTGTATTTTGCTATTTTGTTTTTGTGTTTTCTTTTTGGTGGAAAATGCAGGAGGGTAGCGGAGCAAGCAAGAGATTGCGAGGGACTTACTTGCAAATTGCGAATAGACGCGTACTGTATAAAGGCGGAGGGACCGATTAGCAATATTCAGAATCTTATTTCGACCTAACCGAGCGAAGGGATGCGTCTGCTACTGTTTATAACATCACATCAAGACAGACGCACCCCTTCAAATCCCGCTCTTTCCTACATTACAAATACCAAGAAACCCTCGTCATCTTCATTCACTCCCTCTCCATTTTCGAACCCTCTCAGAAGCTCTAAAATAAGAATACATTCTGCTACATTTTCGACCATGGTCACAGATCAAACCTTGAAACGCAAGAAGAAGCAGCACCTTCGCAAAGGGGAATCTTCCTCCGCAGCAGCAATTGAACCACTACCGGAGCAGCCACACCTCTCTTCTAACGCCGACAGCCAACCACCAACATCCACGGCCGAGCACCACGAGGAGAGCCTCCTTAAAGGGAAGAAGCGATTCCGCACCCATTTCGATGGCTTTTCTGGATCCCTTTCAGGCCACCGTCTGAAGCAGCGCCGCCTTGCGAGACTCGCTCGCTGCCGCTCTCGAAAGCTACCGACTATCACCATAACTGTTGGTCCCGAGTCAAACGTTCAGGTGTAGAGGGGTGGGGGGGGTGAATACACCTTGAAAACATTTTTCAAACTCAAACGCAAACAGTCCGATATACGGAGGTTGCCTACTGAATTAATTCAGCAGACCAAGCAAGTTGTTCTTGATCGCGTTGGACAGAGTGACTGAGGATGCTGAGCTCTGCTAGCTGACTTGATGTCAAAATTCAGTAGCGTTCAGCAACGATCAGTAGAGTGCGGAATGTGTAGGCCCGATTAAGTTTGTTTGTAAATGTTTGTTTATCAAATTAGTTTTAGTATATTAGTGCGACGTTTTAAGCTCTTACTGAAAATGCTGTTGAATGATTTTGCAAAGATATTTTCAGTATGAATAGTTAAATCTATGTAACAGTTAATGACATATTAATTTTTAAAGGGGTTCGGATACGCAAGATCCTACGTCCACTGATCCTGAACAAAGCAGGACACTATTTTATTATACTGAGTTAGTCTCAATTAGTTTGTGCACTGGACAAACTGTAACTTGTGATTATACTGAGCAAGTCTCGGTTTACAGGGTCAAACAATAAGTTTGAATGTATCTCCAATTATGAAGGAGTTCTTAACACTTAAGAACAGTTCAATAAATGAATTCCTTCGGTTCTAAGCTATGGATATTACAGTTGAGCTTAAGTTAGAGGGTGGGAACGAGAAAGGCTTCTAGAGCGAAGAACAAAGAGGAATAATCTCTCTGGGTTCGTGTTCTTCACTTGAATATTCGATAAGTATTCTAGAGCTTTGAGTTTGTTATGAGCTTGAGTTCCCTTGATAGGTCGCTTGTATGATCATGTAGTGCAACATGTGCGATTTCGACCTTCCCTCTATTTATAGGTGTGATTTGTGAATAGATCCATTAGAGATGAACTGTCCACGTGTCACTCTATATGGGTAGCAAACGGCTCTTTTTCAAATTCTGTAGAGTCCCCTTTCTCTATAGGAAAGTGGTTGACTTGCAGCTTTTGTCGGAGACTTTGCCAGGTACAGATAGTGGTTAAGACTTTTTCAGACTTCAAGGTTGATACTGAAGCTGACTTTTCTCAGATGTACGACCTCGGACAACTCTACTGATAATGACTTGAAGTCCACTATCAGTTAAAACAAGTGACAGGCCGTTGCTGAGTCTGACCGAAAGGTTCAGTATGTTGTTCTTACCGAGTCCAACACTACTGAGGCCAAACTCTAAGTTCAGTAACTGCTCCTGCTGAGTCCAGTTCTACTGACTCCTGAACACCTTTCAGTATGCTGCTCCTGCTGAGTCTAGCCATATTTAATCTTCACTCCATGGCACTGCGGCAGATGGTCTACTTAGACACAGCAGACGGAACTTCTGAGCCGGACCATGCTGAAGGCAAGTCCACTGAGTATGAAACACTCAAGAGACAAAGACGTTAACTTTTACAAGTGAATGGTTCATCAATCAGAATAGGATTTTGGGATCAGTCAAATCAACTACTAAATCATCTCCCAACTGTAACATCATCTGCTCCAGAGTCTTCATCTCCTCTTCCCGAGTCGACTCCTACTCTCAATGAAGAACCACCATTCGAAGCCACTGAAGGCCCGACTTCTGTCACCAACAAAGAGCCACCTTCTATCACAGTTGGAGAGCCGAGCTCTGTCCCCATTGAAGAACCACCGACTGCCGCCATTGAGAATGAAGAACCACCGACCGCCGCCGTTGAGAATGAGGAACCATCGACCGCCGCCTTTGAGAATGTCGAGACTACACTCCCTCCGGCCATCACCAGCACACTTGCCGATCGAACTCTCCAACTCTCCACTAGTGGAGGAGACGTCCTCTGACAATCCGCAACCCTTAAGCTCCTACCTTGGGATGGAAGAGTTCAACCTGCATAAGCACGGAATAGAGGCCGCCTTCTACTTCCAGAATCCATACCTCTTCTCAGAGGACAGCCGGCAGATCGTTGAGTTCAACTCCAGCGCGGAGCTGAAGGCGCTGAAGCAGTTTACAAACAAGAAGATGCGCCAGGGAGGAAGCAGAGAGAAAGAGTTCTCATCAGGTAGACATGTTGACCCTGTTTTCTTACAAATTTTGGGCATACATGATGAGTTCGTAGAGAAGTTTGAGACCATAGGCTGGTCGTGGTTGTTGCATATTAATAATGTGTTTCCACATGTTGAGATGTATGAAGAATTGGTGTCTGAATTCTGTTCGTCTTTTAGAATGGAGAAGTTTGAGTCTGTGAATGATCCATGCATAACTGTCTGTGTTTTAAATGTCTGGTATAAGTTGAGTGTAGCCGAGTGGAACTTTTGTCTTGGTATCATTCCATTTGCTGTTAGTCTGCATGATCCCTACTTGAATGCACTGCATGGTGCCCCTAATGAGATCCTCTGCTATGAGAAACCTCAGTTGGTCTGGTCACAGTTTGCCCCTGGGGGTGGTAAATTTTGGTCCTCACATTCTGAATTCTACCTTGTCCAAGACCATGTCCTTAGAGTCTGCCATCTCTTTCTCACTTATAACCTTCTGGCCGATGCACTACTTACTCTAAAGTGTCTTATCAATACTTTTTTTCATGTAGTGCACGAGGGAGGGTTATAAAATTGATCAAGGATACTGGATAGCCAAAGGGTTTGCTGAGATCTCATTAAGGTCAACCCACCATTTCACTCTCTGTCATTTTCTTGGGGAATTCTTCCACAAACATTTCCTTCTACAAAGTACCCGTAGGCTAAAAGCCATTCCTCACCCCGAGCCGTTTAGCATGCATCACCTTATTTGTGCTAAAGTAGTCTTTCGTAGAGCTAACAAACCCTATAAGTTTATTGAGCCGGGAGTCAAACTCCCAAGTCATACCATAGCTGCAGGTGTCTCTTCTTCTAAGGCAGGGCCTTCTGAGGTGCGCTGCTTAAGAGAGACCAATCATCAACTGCAAAATCAAGTATGTCGCCTGCAGGCAAAGCTCAACAAACTACAAAGAAAGCTCAGCGAAATGACAAAGGGGAAGGAGATTGCAGAAGAATCCGAGGAAACCCCCACAGATGATAATTCCGCAGAAGCAGAACAACCAGAACAACCTACCGAAAGTAGTGATCAAAACAATGAAGAAGCAGTTCTAGAAGACAGCCCGCAGGAGAGTGATCTTCCAACAGAGGAAGACACTGACTCTAAGACCGAGGCCTCTAAAGACCATACCGAGTCTGAGTTCGAACCAGGAGAGGTCAGAGGTAACCAGGTAGGGTCACAAGAGGAAAGTGGCTTAGAGCCCGGGGAGATCAAGGTACCTGCTGCAGGAGAGTCAGAAGAAAGCGAACTAGAACCCGGTGAACTAAGAATACCCCAACCAGCCTACACCCACTGAACATAACACCGCTGATTGAGTTGAGAAGGACACTCAGGCCGATGTTCAGCCCGAGGGAATAGTTGTGCCAAGTGCTGAGCCTGAGGAGGACACTCAGACTACTGCTCAACCAGACCAAGAAATTCCAGGTGAACCTGAGCCCGAGAACGAGTCTCAACCAGATCCTGAGTCTGAGAAGGAGTCTTCCCAGCAGGAAGCTGTTGTTCGCCCAGAATAGATAGCCACTGTAGTAGCCACCCAAGGCTCCAGTTCAGCAGAAGATCAAGTGCCCTCTGGCACTTATCAAGCAACGACCCTTGTAGAAGATAAGAGCAACCTAATTGCCGCCACTCCTCCGTCCAGTCCTCCTGCACCCAAGAAGAAGACCACCTCTCCTTCTCCTGATGCCAAGAAGAAATCGAAATCCGGGAATATGCCTGAAGCCAGGACCGGAAAGGTGGGCGCCAGTTCAGCTACCAAATCCAAGAAAAGAAAGTCACCCGACACTCCCAAGCCAAGCAAGAAGACACACCGCACGACGAAGCTGCGCGCCAAGTAAATGGATAAGCTCCTCCCCCACTTTTTATTTTTTAATTTTTGCCTGTTTTTTGTTTTTGTTTGTTTCTTTATGTTATTTGTGTTTGTCTGTTTGTCCCTACTCTCCTTGATCTTGTCTTGGTTGAGGGCAACCAAGGCTCAAAGTGTGAGGAAGGGGGTATCCTTGCGTTTTTATATTTTTTTTCTCTCTATTTGTTTGTATTCACTTCCTCCCACTTCACAACTGAGCTGTAAAGTGTGAGGAGGTTTTCTTCCCCCTTCTGCTGCATTTCCCCCGACTCCTTGATCTTGTATTGCTTAAGGGCAAGAAAGGCTCAAAGTCTGAGGAGGGGGGATGCATTTATTTTATGCACGTGTTTGTGTGTCTAAGCATGTCAGCCTTTACTCTTTCTGCCCAGTTTCTACATCCGCCCTACTCTTGTGAATTTCTTTCAAAAGCTGCGCGAAATCTCTTTGTTTAGCATGTGAGAATGTAATTTCATTTCATAGGAACGATGAATAAGGGTAGGAATAGGTCTTAACATAACCCCCTAGGCAGTCAGATTCGAACCTAAAGTTGAGCAGCCTCAACTCTTTCCTTCATGAGCGTAATAGGTTTGTAAAGCTGCTATATTGTCATATCAAATGCATCACATGATAGGATGCATTAGGGAATCCCATTTGAGCCTAAAGTCTTTCAAATCCTACCAAATAAGAGATCCCCTAGCGAACCAAGATTATGCATTGGCCTGTTGCTTTATGAACTCACAAAAAGTTTAGCCAAGCATTTATGACCTTCCTTTTACACAGTTGTGCATGCTTATTTGTGAACCTTTGGCAAATTTATCCTGACAAAAAATTACAAATTTGGGTGTTGTGCGATAAAGAAAAAAATTAAAAAGATGCAGCCTGGAATAAAGTTCATTTTGAAAAAAATAAATAAAAATAAAAATAAAAATAAAAAATCCGAAATAAAGCAGAGAATAGGAGAAGAAGAAGAATAAAAGTCTAAATATATGTTATACCTCCCCAGTTTGCAGCCTTATACAAAATTGCACACCCATTCTGCTTTAACATGCTTCTGTCTGTACGCTACATTTCTATTACCTATTGTTCACAATGCACTCATGCACTATGCTTAACTGAAGAAGCTTAGGATCAACTAGGATAACCCCACCATTGAAAAAATTGGTTCATGGTCCCTAGCCCCATTACAACCTGAAAAGAAAGACCTCCTTGATGTAGCGTTTGTGACTGACACAATATGGCGGCTGAGTGAACACAGTATAGTTGAGCGGCTGTCTTGGTCTAGTATAGGGGAGTGCTGAGCGAACCGTGAGGAAGACCTTATTACCTGCCTAGTTTTTGACCGTTTGATAATAATGTTCCTTGGTTTTGAATTCATGATATGTGCTCTGCAAATCGAGAATCGATGTGTGCGCTTCATCTGTTTTTGAGTCAGGGCATATGATGAGTCAATTTCGTACCTAATTATTTCTGTCCGAAAAGGTCTCTTAACTGTGCAGGTGAGACGTATTTGTTGGCAGTTATGCAGAAAATGAGCTGATTTGGCACGACACCAGGAGATGATGTGGCAATGCAATTTACAGCTGGAATGGCGAGATTTTGAGTGGTTTTGGCCGAAGAAAGGAAGAAGGAAAGAAAAGGATCTAGAAAGGAAAGAGAGAGGAAGGAAAGAAGAAGATAAGGAAGGATTAGATATTTCCATATCTAACAAGATCATTTCCTTATCTATCAAGAAACCCTAGATTTGATCTAGGTATTATAAAAGGAGGATTGGAGCACGAAATTCAGGGAGCCTTTACACACGTATACAGCGCCGTGCATACCTTTCCACCTCGGAGACTCATCCTTTCGATCCGATCAACTTACCACCGCCACCGAACTCGCCGAAGCCAAACGCCGCCGCCGCCGAGAAGATCACAACCACCAGCCTTCCGATCAATTCATGCTATCAGTAGTTTTATGTTTAAGAAACAAACACTTCTATGCTTTCGTATTTTAGTTTTCAGTTTCGGATTCTAGCTAGTTTTATTATCGTTTTAATTTCGTTTCTAGTTTTATGTTCGTTTCGTAAGACCGACTGCTACAGTACTTTTAATCTAGTTTTAAGTTGAGTTTTAATTTAGTTTACTTTTGGTTTAAGATTCTGTTATTATCTGTTTTCAGTTCGTTACCTTTAGTTTAATTTCGTTTACGTGCATGCTAGGGTTAGAGTTACAAATGGTGCATGTTCTGATTTGCAGGGTGTCTTATCTGTGCAGTCAGGACAGTACTATGAGTAGCTAAACTTTCAGTGGTCCGGCAGGATGTAAACGCACACGTGAGCAGTACATGAGGCTTAGGTTCTAATAATTAATCAAAGGGTTTCGGGTTAATTCTGGTTTATTTAATCTGACTAGTAATTTAGGATTGGCCACCTTAAGTTGCGTAGTTTGTAGCTAACTTAGTACTTCCATCGTTTCTCGTGGAACAAGGCTAGGTAAGTAGCAAAGTTATTCATTAGAATAATTGGATTAAACCGGTAGGAGACTATTAGATGCCCAACATACGAGTAGGCTCCTATACTAGGCTCCCTTAGTTCGATAAAGCTGTTTAGCTATTAAATCTATTGATTGCCCAACAACGTAGGTTGTAGCTAAGTTAGGGAAGTAGCCCTTTCGATGCCCAACATGGCGGTTATCGACTAAGTAAGTGGGAGTAAGGATTACGCAGTTTAAGTTACGGTAGTCTATAACTAGTTGATCCATGAGATTAATTCATTTTATGTGCCAAGGATTGGAATTACGCGTGTGTGAATATTCTGCTGGACCCATCTCTTATCTGCCTAGTTAAAACAGTTTATTTTCAGTTTCAGTTTCTGCAATTTGTTTCAGTTTTAATAAGTTCTTAGTTTAGTTAAAAACCCAAAACTTGCGTGGTTGCTAACCAAACCCATGATAAGTAGAAAAATGATATGTCTAGTCCTCCGTTCCCTGTGTTCGATACCCTGTAAACTATACTGATATAATTCTCTATTTTTGCAGGATTATTTGGTGCAATACAGCGATCACCAAATTGGCGCCGTTGCCGGGGAACGGTGTTATCTAGTTTTATTGTTTTCTACTAATCTTTTGTTCTTTTTAGCGTTGCATGAGAAGGTCTTCCAAACCTAACCTCATATTTGATCCAGAGGTCGAGAAAACAACAAAGAGGATTAGGAAGAGGACAAAGCTGCAAAAGCAACAGATTCTGTCCGAGGCAGAACACGTCTTAACTGCCCAGTCAGAAGACAGAACAGACGCCGGTGATCAGACCAGCGACTCCGAACCAGAAGCTGTTAGGTTCGACAAAACACTTCATAATACTCCAGTAACCAGCTCATAATCAGAATCAGAAGAGATGGAGGACGAAGTGCACAATCCTCAACCCTTGAGGATGAATACCGGATCACTTGACATGGGAGCGGACCTTCCTGGTCCAATTCAAATCACAACTACTGAGCAAATCGATGTCAAGTTGAATATGGTAGCTGCAATGCCGAAGTTCTATGGAAGAACGAACGAGAATCCCAATTCCTTTTTGGCCTCGTTCAACCAAGTCTGCAATCTGCACAGGCAGGGCAATCTGGATGCATTCAAGCTAAAGGCTTTTCCATTCACACTGCAAGATGGAGCACAAGCATGGTTCTCAAGTCTAAAGCCAAATACAATTACAACATGGGCCCAGATGCGTACTGTTTTCTTGAAGAAGTATTTCCCGCGGTCAAAGACAAATGCACTTAAGAAGCAGATTTCAGGGATCGCTCAAGAAATAGATGAAACTTTCGGTGCATATTGGGAGAGATTCGGGCGACTTGTTGATAGTTGTCCGAACCATGGCTATTCGGATGTGGAGCTTCTACAGATTTTCTATCAAGGGATGACAGACGAAGCAAAGGCCATGGTTGATATCGGTCTGAGAGGAAATTTCCACACAAGCCTCTACGAAGATGCAAGGAATATAATCGAAGGGCTTGCGGAGTCTACCTCGCAATATAAAAGGCCGAGACCAACAAGGAGAGCTGTAAATTGGTCTCATTCCGATTACATGGATGAGATTGATAATAAAGTGGAGGCAAAATTCAGCTTGTTACAAGATAAGCTCGACTTGTTACTCAAGCAGAGCGCTCCTACCCCAAGTCGATCAAATGCCGATCATGCATGTGGAGCATGCGGAGAAAAGGGGCATACATCGCTGCAATGTCCGGGAGAAGAAGTAAACGCTGCAGGAAATTGGAGCGGACAACAAGGGGTTCATCTGAATCTCCGTTGGAAGCAACCGGAGGAGCATTTTCAGCCTAGGAATCCGCCTCAAACCCAATTTCAGCAACCATATCAGCAGCAACATGGCTATCAGCAGCCATACAATCCTCCTAATCATAACAACTACCAGCAGACGTATATACCCCCGCACCAGAGGCAATTTCAGCAGCAGAACGCCCAACCTGCCCATTTTCAGCAGCAGAACGCCCAGCCTACCCATTTTCAGCAGCAGAACGCCCAGCCTGCCCAGTCGGAAAGTAGAACCCTTTAGAAAAACTCTTGGCCGAGATGGTTTCTTCACAGAAAGATACCACCGCATTTCAACAACAAATGCAGCGGGAAATTAATCAGACCAAGAAGGATCAGCAAGCTACGATGGAGAATTTGGCTAAGCAGATGAATAAGCTAAGTTCTGCAATACAAGAAATAAAGACTTCCCAAGGACAGCTTCCAGCTCAAACTCAGTAGAATCCTAATGCCCACAACTGCAATCAGATTACGCTGCGTGGAGGGAAAGAATTACCTGGCCCGACTGTACAGGTAAGACATCCAGAGAAGTCAGCAGAGAAGAAGAAGGCTGCTGAACAGCCTCTACCATCAGAAAGTTCGAAGGAACAATATGCTGAAGATCCAGAACAAGAAAGAGATGAGGAGCACGTCCAAACTGGCCAGTCAGAGAATGAAAATCTGATTCCGCCACCTTTCCCCTTAAGCTTTAGAAAGGAAGAGAACGCCAAAAAAGGAAAGCATGGATTACATGAAGTTGTTCGAGAAGTTGGAAATAAATATCCCTTTCCTTGAAGCCGTAAAGATTCCCAAGTTCGGGAAATTTGTAAAGGATTTCATTGCTGGAAAAGTTCCCAAGTCCGGAAAGGTTTTGTTTGATCATACAGTATCGGCAATTAACAGAAGATGCTTCCGGCTAAATGTGCCGACCCAGGTATGTTCACACTGCCCTGTCTAATAGGTGATGTCATGATTAAACAAGCCATGTGTGATCTAGGAGCATCTATAAATGTTATGCCTTTATCTGTATATAATCAATTGGTAGGAGCTGAGTTAATATCCACTAAGGTGATTATTCAATTAGCGGATAGGTCATGCATTGCTCCAATTGGTTTACTTGAAAACATTTTGGTCAGAATCAACAACTTTGTCTATCCTGCTGATTTTTATGTGATTGACACAAATGATAAGCAAGTTGAAGGAACTGCAGGAGTGTTATTAGGTAGACCGTTTTTAAAGACTGTAAAGGCAATAATTAATGTGGATGAAGGTTCAATAAGTGTGGCATATCATAATGAAACTTATGTTCATAAAATATCTGAAGCACTTAAGAAACCCTACGATCATGAAAATGAGAATGTTTTTTCTACTGACTCCATTGATGAAATTGTCCAAGAATATCTTGAGACGTATGTGGTGCAGGACAAAATGGAAGTTACCTTGACTCAAGGACTGACCGAAGCAGACCTCGAAGGTATGAGAGACGAAGAAATCAGAGAGAGCATCTCAGCTTTGTACGCAACTCCAGAACTACAAACTGTCGGCAGTATGTCTCAACTGCCCATACAGGACGCTTCTGAAAAGCTGCTGCCGTCAATCATCAAGGCACCAAAACTGGAGCTTAAGCCACTTCCAACAAATCTGAAACATGCCTATCTCGGAGAGAATGAGACGCTGCCCGTCATCATTAATAAAGAGCTTGATGAAGATCAAGAGAAGGCGTTGTTGGAAATTCTGAAGAAGCACAAGAAGGCCATAGGTTGGACTCTAGCCGACATTACCGGCATTAGTCCCGACATATGTGAACACTCCATCCTCATGGAGCCGGATAGCAAACCTTTCCGAGACCATCAAAGAAAACTCAATCTGAACATGAGAGAGGTCGTGTTGAAGGAAGTATTAAAGCTCTTATCCATGGGTATTATCTATCCCATATCAGATAGCAAGTGGGTAAGTCCTGTACACGTTGTGCCCAAGAAGTCCGGATTCTAAGTTGTCGAAAATGAGAAGAACGAGTTGGTTCCGGTACGCTTAGTGACGGGATGGCGCATGTGTATCGATTATAGGAAGCTCAATGTCGCGACGCGTAAAGACCATTTCCCGCTTCCATTTATCGACCAGATGCTCGAGAGACTTGCAGGGCAAGCTTATTTTAGCTTCTTGGATGGATACAGTGGCTATTTCCAAATCCAAGTGCGAGAAGAAGATCAAGATAAGACGACGTTCACATGCCCATATGGAACGTTTGCTTACCGAAGAATGCCGTTTGGATTATGCAATGCGCCGGGCACCTTTCAACGATGCATGATGAGTATATTCTCGGACCTCATCGAGATGTGCATAGAGGTCTTCATGGACGACTTCACCGTTTACGGTGACTCTTACACTTTGTGCTTGAAGAACCTCGACAAAGTCCTAGCTCGTTGTGTTGAGAAGAATTTGGTATTGAATTACGAGAAATGCCATTTTATGGTGACTGAAGGAATAGTACTCGATCACGTTGTTTCTAAAAGAGGAATAGAAGTCGACAAGGCAAAAGTGGAGGCCATCGCAAAATTGCCATACCCGACAAATCCAAAGGAAGTTCGTGGTTTCTTAGGACACGCCGGCTTCTATCGGCGCTTCATAAAGGATTTCGCAAAAATCGCTCAGCCACTGACAAACCTACTTCACAAGGATGTCGAGTTTGAGTTCGATGCTAAGTGTAAGGAGGCCTTCACCATCCTTAAAGACAAACTTACAATAGCCCCTGTGATGCAAGCCCCGAACTGGAATAAGCAATTCGAGATTATGTGCGATGCTTCGATCGTGCAATCGGGCGATCTTTGGGACGAGAAAAAATGGAAAGGAGAGTCATGTGATATATTATGCATCCAAGACATTAAATCCAGCCCAAAGCAACTATTCCACCACAGAGAAGGAGCTTTTAGCTATCGTCTTTGCCTTCGACAAGTTTCGTTCTTATTTACTTGGCTAAAAAATCATAGTGTATACCGATCATGCTGCCGTCAAACATCTCCTTGCCAAGAAAGAAACAAAGTCGAGACTCATCCGATGGATTCTTCTCTTACAAGAATTTGATTGGGAAGTTAAGGACAAGAAAGGAGCTGAAAACTATGTGGCAGATCACTTGAGCCGATTAATTCAAAAAGACGATGGAGAGCCGATTAAGGAGATTTTTCCCGAAGAGCATTTATATACTGTTCGCGAGACGGTGTCCAGCCTTGCCAAGCTTCTGCCAGCACAGTGTTTTACAGTTGGAGTCCAGAAAGTGTCTCGGCTGGCCCGGCCAAGACAACTCTGAAACAGAATTGCTGAAAGTCGTGGGTAACACTTCTAAATTACCTTGGTTTGCTAATATTGTGAATTTCTTGACTTCTAAGCAGCTTCCACCCGAGTTCACTCATGCCCAAAAGGCAAAATTGAAGAGCGAGTGTAAGCAGTACTTTTGGGACTCTCCAATCCTTTGGAAAATGGGAGTTGATCAGGTTATCCGAAGATGCATTCCAGAAGAAGAGCAAGGCGACATCCGTCACCATTGTCATTCATCCGCTTATGGAGGACACTTCGGACCAAAACGAACCGCAAGGAAAGTGTTGGATGCGGGTTTCTTTTGGCCGAGCTTACACCTTGACGCCTATAAGTACTGTAAATCATGTGCACGTTGCCAAATGACCGGGAATATATCTATGAAGGATGAAATGCCCCAAAAGCCTTTGAGATTTTGTGAGATATTTGATGTATGGGGTATGGATTTCATGGGTCCGTTTCCTAGTTCAAGGGGTAACATGTACATTTTACTTGCCGTTGATTATGTTTCTAAATGGGTTGAGACAAAGGCTACAAAAATTAACGACTCTAAAGTGGTTGCAGGATTTCTTCGAACTAACATCTTTTGCAGATATGAAGTACCAAAGCCATCATAAGTGATCGAGGAACACATTTCTGCAACCGTACCATAGAGTCGTTGATTAAGAAATATGGAGTAGCCCATCGAGTTTTTACCGCTTACCATCCACAGACGAATGGGCAAGCTGAAGTTTCAAATCGAGAAGTGAAGTCTATCTTGGAGAAAACGGTCAATCCTTCAAGGAAAGATTGGAGTACGAGGCTGGACGACGTCTTATGGGCTTATCGAACAGCCTATAAAACCCCCCTCGGTATGTCTCTTTATAGATTGATTTTCGGTAAATTATATCACTTGCCTGTGCAGTTGGAACACAAAGCCTGGTGGGCGGTACAGAAAATCAATATGGATCTGACCAAGAGTGCTAAGGAGCGGAAATATCAGCTTCAAGAGCTTGAAGAAATCCGGTTAGAGTCCTATGATGCTGCTATGAGGTATAAAGATCGCACAAAGGCATGGCATGATAAAACAATCCGGCTGAAGACTTTTGAAGTGGGCCAACTCGTATTACTTTACCAATCACGCCTACGCATCATGCCCGGAAAGCTCCGCTCAAGGTGGATCGGTCCATTTCGGGTGTGTTCGGTCTGGCCAAACGGAGCAGTTGTGATACAGAAATTGAATTCAAACGAGACTTTTACTGTCAACGGTCATCGTTTGAAAATTTATCATGCTGCCGCAATGATAGAAGCTGTGGACGAGCAGAGCTTGTCCATTCCCTCGTATCTTTGACTTTTTGAAGAGGAGGTCTAGCCGAAGACTCTAAAGAAAGGCGCTTCCGGGAGGCCACCCGTTATATTTTCCGATTTTCTTTGATTTATTTTTCGTGTTTTTAGTTTGATTTTATGCTTGGTGTTGTTTCTTTTATTTTTCAAAAATTTTGCTAAGGAAGGAATTGGGGATAAAAGTGCAAGGAAAGGAGTTGGAGGAGTAAAGATGAAGAAAAGAAGACTTAGAGGTCTACATTGCAATTTTCAAAAATACCAAGGGACCCAATTGTAGTGAGGGAACGAATTTTGGGAACTCCATTGCATAAAAGCCAAACATTTGGAGCCAATTGATGTGAAGAAAAATATGGGGCCGAATTGAAAAGGAGGGACCGAATCTTTTAACTGTACAGTTGGGAGGACCTGATTGCAAAATTCCCTTGTATAAAAGGGGAGAAAATCTCAAACCCTACCATTTTCTACTATTCAAATCTCCCTCCTAAGAAACCGCCGCCCACTACTTCCCTCTATTCTAAAACCGTTTCCTCCTCCACAAGTCCTCCTCCCTGCACAGTCGAGAGACAGGCAGCCCATGCCTCCGAGAAAGAAGAAATCCGTCTTATCCGCTCGCTCGCGCCGGTTCCAAGCTGTACAGTCTGATCCTGAAACACAGCGCCGCCGAGATGCAGCCGCTACTCACCAGCAAGCCGCACCACCGCCGGAGCTTCCCCTCATTGTGTATGAACCACCACCTTCGCCGGAGTTTACCTATGTGGAACCAAATCCACCACAAATGGCAGAAGAAGCCGGAAGTCACTGTGCCACGGAGTCTACATCTCCGTCGAAACCGCCATGCCGACGGTTACGAAAGACACACAGGCGCTGCTACCTCGCAGAAACCGCCACGTGAACCAACTCCTGATCCTACTCCCGAACCGACGCCTCAACCGACACCGGAGCCAACACCTCAACCATCACCGGAGCCGACGCCTCAGCCGACGCCTGATCCCACGCCTCCGCCATCTCCACCGCGTCGTTCGAGAGCCCGAAAACCGAAGGTAAGTTACGCGGATGGTGCTTCTTCGTCAAATCCGCCGCCCAAATCTCCGCAAACTCTATATGAGTGGTTGCCCTTCCTTGAGTTTCAACATCCACCACCACCACTCAATTAATATGAAGGAATTAATTGGATTGAAAGCTTGGAAGAAGACTTGGACTACAAGTCCGATGATCACGATGGCAACTTTGAAGACGATTTCAACATGAATTATTTGTCTCTTGCCGATTCCGAATCCTCTTCAGCCCTTCCACGAGAGGCAGAGTATGGAAACCGAGTGGTTATCCGTATTGACTCACCGGCAGCCGTCCATGCACTCTCTCAATTTGAGATCGAGTACATGAATTTGCGTCTCCTAGAGCGCGAGGGCAAAGATTTCCGAAGTGGCCGACTCCTTGACCGTACGTTCCTTCGCACGGCAGGTATCATCGTACCTTTCTTTCAATATTTTCGAAATATTGGTTGGACATGGTTGCTTGAGTCGCATCATTATCCGTGCTATAAAGAGGTTGCAAGTGAGTTCTTTAATACTTTTCATTTTGAGGGTGATAAGGACTTGGTTACTCCGTGTATTGAATTTCGTTTGTTTGGTGGAACTTATCATATGAGTGTTGCCGAGTGGAATGCTAGATTAGGTAGTTGCACGTTTGATGATTATTACTTAGGTCATTTTGAGATGGGTTGTCATAGTATACCGAGCAAGGATCCAAGCTATATAGGTTCACGGGCCGCGTGGAGGCTTCTCGCCCCCAGCGACCCGGATGAGTTTGTTACCTCCGGTTCACATGTTAGTTTTATAGAGGATCCCGCCCTTTGCATGTGTCATCAATACTTAACCCACAATTTGACTGGAAAGAGTACATCTCTTGAAAAGGTGAGTGCAAACGAGTTGTATTTTCTTTGGTGCATGGTTAATAGGAGACTCGTTAACTTAGGTTGGTGGATTGCGCATAACATGTTTATAATTGCTAGTCATACCGTGCGTCACATGACTCTATGCCATCTTCTTGCCACGTTCATTGAACGTAACTTTATCGTCCAAGATGCCGGTTATTTGACTAGGGTAGAACCACCAACTTTGTTTGATTAGTCTTTGTTGAGACACACTCGCCTTCTGTACCAACTGCTTAACCGGGAGATCCAGTTTTATCCACCGGGACCTCGTGTCTCGATTGCCTTTACTTCGCAGGGACGGGATACAGGTGCGGACGCTAAGGACGGATCTCGGATTCCCTTGGGCGCAGTAGATCGCCTCCGCCGCACGCTTATGAGCGGATCGCCTCGCCTTTGCCCAGGCGAGGCGACCGGTGACTTGTCTTCCCCCATTTTATTTTATTTTCGCTTTTTTTTCTTTTTGTTTTGTGTTTTTGAGTCTGTTTTTTTTTTTTTGTGTTTTCTTGTTCTTACACTTGATAGGGATCAAGTGTAAGGAGGGGTGTTTCTTTGTTTTTATTTGTCCTTAGTTTTCGTAGTTTCTTACACTTGGTAGGGACCAAGTGTAAGGAGGGTGTTTGTGTCTTTATTTTGTCATGCCTTCTCCCTTGTTTTGTCTTTTCTCTCTTGCTCGAGGGCGAGCAAGGTTTAAGTGTAAGGAGGGGGGGTATTTTGTGTCGAAGCATGCCAAAATTTTTGATTTTCGAAGTGCCGTTTTCTATGATCAAGCTTGTCTTATTCATGCTTTTATTTTCAATATGCTAGCTTGTAAACTTTGTGAAGAGTAGATCTAGGCACGTATGTGTATGTAACTTGGGATGACGAAAAATAAACCTTGTTGGATCGAAATTTATAACCACTCACTTAAATAAGATTTGAGCCTGAAAGTAGGACACTTCCTACTATTCTTTTGAGAGTGTTTATCCACAAAGTCGCAATATGTTTGAATCACTTGTGATAAATGATAGGAGGCACTAGGGATTCTTAAAGCCACACGGCCGCGACAAAATATTTCCTACCCGAAATTATCCCTTAGTGAACCAATTTGAGCCTTGACCGAATTTCTTTGATTTGAGTTAGTAAAATTTTAGCCAAGGTCATTTTAAACTTTCTCTTGACCCGTGTCATTGCATGTTTTACGTGTTGGGATTTTGTATACTGGAAGCACTTTTATGCTTGCATACAATGTGTTTTTGTCCTTACTACTATTTTATTCTCCTATCTGATAAATATGTATATTTGCACATGTTATCCTTTATCTTGTATAAAACTTAGATTTGTGTGGTGTGTCGGGTATCACAGAAGACAACACAAATTGGTTGAACTGACAAGATATAAACAAGCAACAACACACGAGACAACTTAATGATGAAGTTGTCGGTTTAAGCTGCAGTTTAGATAAGAAGTGGCTTGTCTTAGCTGCTTGTCTTTACTAGTACACTTAAGGTGGTGTATTGAAGGATCACAGTGAGATGTGTTTTCCTAACTGACATTAGTGGAAAACCAAGATCTCGGTGACTTAGCTAGTCTTAAACTTGGTAAGACTTCAGCCGAGTGCATTTGGCTATCTATCACTTTGACCTATTATGGTGAACGTCATCGCGACCGGATCTACGTATCTTGGGTGTTAGTAGTCATTTGTGGTTCAGGCTGGTTGTCTGTATCTTGCAGCCGTATCCCAGAAATGGGTTGATAATATCCCCTGAGGAACTCGAAAGGATTAGCACACTAAACCCGGCCGGTTGATTAAGTTCAGGTGTGTTAATAAGGTCGAGTGGTACTACTCAGGAATATAAGATGTTAATTAATTTAAGCAGTCAGTGAGCTTAATTAATTAACGGATATTTCTATCTTAAATACGGAGATCGATTAAGTCTAAAATACAAGCCCTTACTCAAATTGGGATAAAGGGGTAAGTCAGCACAGATTCTCTAGTTGAATGAATCTGTGTTAATTAATTAATTTTGCTCTGGGCTGAGCATGGATAATTAATTAATTGGAGGCCCAGCTTTATTTCTTGTATTGGATCCCTGATCTGGCCCAATTAGTTGCCTAGTAATTTATCATCTCTCAGAATTCATTATTAATGGATTAATGTATTTTTACATTATTTAATAATGTTATTTATCTGGAATTAATTGGCTGGGCCAATTAATTGATAAATATTAGTAGCCCAATAAATTAATTAATTATATTATGGGCTGATTTTATAGAAGCCCATTGGAATATAATTAAATTAATGGGCTACAAATATATTAATAATATATAGGTTTTTGAAGCCTATATATATTAGTATTCTGTTCAGAAACTCATACAATTTCATTCTTAATTTTCGAGATTAACGTGAGGGACAGAGAGAGTTATAAATTTATTTTCTTCAGATCTCTGACCACCCAGAGGAAGAAAAAGGCCGGGATACAGATCAGAAGATCTGACACAGGAGCAACAATCGGAGCCGCGACAACACACCAGGAGGAAGGTAGCCTTACTATAAACCTATTATTCCTTCATTACGAACTCTTTTGTGCGAGATAGTTAAAATCTGAAGTGAATTACATACATCTTCTACCTGCCCAGTATAGACATGCTGCGAAAGAATCAGATGGGATAAAAGTCTAAGTATAAAAACTGCTCAATATAAGCAGAATTGAAAGTGTCCAGTTTGTACAATTGAAACAGTTTGTGCCCAGTTTACTGAAAGAGAGTTAATGCCACGAATGTTAAAAAAAAAAAAAAAAAAAATCCTGAATAAGATACGTGGCAGGAAAGAAAGAAAAAATGGGTACATAGTATTGATTTTGTAGCATGGATGTAAATTTTCTAAGTGGTGGGAGTTTTGCTGACTTGACTGCACATGAGAGAGAGTTTTACATGCATAACACTTAATTTGAATCTTAATGGAGCTTAGTACCCCTAGGGCCCTTACCAACATCAAATTGTCTAAGTCCTAAGCCCCATTACAACCGAATGAGAAAGACCTCCTTGATATTGCTATTGTGATGATCTCTTATCGTGATTGCGTGGATTGTTTTCTTTGAGTGGCTTGAACCGGACCTAGATTAGTTAAGTGTAGAGTGAAACTTGAGGAGATCCGCATTGTTTAGATTTTGACCAAGTTGAAATATATGTGTTTAGTTTCGAAATTTGCATCGTTTGCTTGTTGGATGAGATTATGATTGCATGGTTTGATATTGCTTGGCTAGTGAATTGGTGCGAGAATTTCGAGTTGCTTGGTATGGCTTCTTGTCTTTGTTTTGTGAGTCCGTTGTTATTTTCTTTTTCCGTTCGTGACGAGTCTTGTTTGTTCTTGTTCGAGTCTTGAGTCTTTTATTTTGAGTCTTGGGTCTTGGGGAAGACCAAAAATAATTAGGTACTTATCTTTTGCTCTTCTTATACTCGAGGGCGAGTATAGCTCAAGTGTAAGGAGATTTGATGAGTCAATTTCGTACCTAATTATTTCTGTCCGAAAAGGTCTCTTAACTGTGCAGGTGAGACGTATTTGTTGGCAGTTATGCAGAAAATGAGCTGATTTGGCACGACACCAGGAGATGATGTGGCAATGCAATTTACAGCTGGAATGGCGAGATTTTGAGTGGTTTTGGCCGAAGAAAGGAAGAAGGAAAGAAAAGGATCTAGAAAGGAAAGAGAGAGGAAGGAAAGAAGAAGATAAGGAAGGATTAGATATTTCCATATCTAACAAGATCCTTTCCTTATCTATCAAGAAACCCTAGATTTGATCTAGGTATTATAAAAGGAGGATTGGAGCACGAAATTCAGGGAGCCTTTACACACGTATACAGCGCCGTGCATACCTTTCCACCTCGGAGACTCATCCTTTCGATCCGATCAACTTACCACCGCCACCGAACTCGCCGAAGCCAAACGCCGCCGCCGCCGAGAAGATCACAACCACCAGCCTTCCGATCAATTCATGCTATCAGTAGTTTTATGTTTAAGAAACAAACACTTCTATGCTTTCGTATTTTAGTTTTCAGTTTCGGATTCTAGCTAGTTTTATTATCGTTTTAATTTCGTTTCGTAAGACCGACTGCTACAGTACTTTTAATCTAGTTTTAAGTTGAGTTTTAATTTAGTTTACTTTTGGTTTAAGATTATGTTATTATCTGTTTTCAGTTCGTTACCTTTAGTTTAATTTCGTTTACGTGCATGCTAGGGTTAGAGTTACAAATGGTGCATGTTCTGATTTGCAGGGTGTCTTATCTGTGCAGTCAGGACAGTACTATGAGTAGCTAAACTTTCAGTGGTCCGGCAGGATGTAAACGCACACGTGAACAGTACATGAGGCTTAGGTTCTAATAATTAATCAAAGGGTTTCGGGTTAATTCTGGTTTATTTAATCTGACTAGTAATTTAGGATTGGCCACCTTAAGTTGCGTAGTTTGTAGCTAACTTAGTACTTCCATTGTTTCTCGTGGAACAAGGCTAGGTAAGTAGCAAAGTTATTCATTAGAATAATTGGATTAAACCGGTAGGAGACTATTAGATGCCCAACATACGAGTAGGCTCCTATACTAGGCTCCCTTAGTTCGATAAAGCTGTTTAGCTATTAAATCTATTGATTGCCCAACAACGTAGGTTGTAGCTAAGTTAGGGAAGTAGCCGTTTCGATGCCCAACATGGCGGTTACCGACTAAGTAAGTGGGAGTAAGGATTACGCAGTTTAAGTTACGGTAGTCTATAACTAGTTGATCCATGAGATTAATTCATTTTATGTGCCAAGGATTGGAATTACGTGTGTGTGAATATTCTGCTGGACCCATCTCTTATCTGCCTAGTTAAAACAATTTATTTTCAGTTTCAGTTTCTGCAATTTGTTTCAGTTTTAATAAGTTCTTAGTTTAGTTAAAAACTCAAAACTTGCGTGGTTGCTAACCAAACCCAAGATAAGTAGAAAAATGATATGTCTAGTCCTCTGTTCCCTGTGTTCGATACCCTGTAAACTATACTGATATAATTCTCTATTTTTGCAGGATTATTTGGTGCAATACAGCGATCACCAGCATATTGTGAATCTTGGGCAGTTTGATTGGGATGAATGCTTTTTGTCTTTTCCTTTCTGTTTGTGTGAGTCTGTTTGTATATGTGTCTGGGGGAGTCTGTCTTGAGCTACAATCTAAGCTTTGAAATTCTCTTCATACTTGAGGGCATGTATTGCTTAAGTGTGAGAGGTTGATGAAACTAGATTTGTAGCTCATTTGTCACTTTAATTTGTGCATTTTGTGTTGTGATAATGCAGATATTTAGCTTAGAGAAGGAGCAAAAAAGGGAGAAAAGATGATGCAGCCGAATGTGGAAGACTTTGGGCCGAGATTACTGGAACTGCTCAGAATGCAGGAAAAACATTTTGAAAGGAGGAAAAACATTTTGAAAGGAGGGCAGAATCAGTGCAGAGTCCATTGGGCCAGAAATAAAAAGAATTAAGCTGAAGCAAGCCCACAAACCCGACCCACAACATCTTGTCAAGCTGTGGCGGGAAGTAGGCTGCTAGAAGCTACAGTCTAGACCGACTTTGACCAGCAGACCATGTTTGGAACAGTATTCTCTCACATACCAATGCAGATATTTTCTGATAGCTAAAAAGGGGGGAAGAGAAGACTTACAACAAAAAAATCTTCATACTTACACTTCCATAGTTGTAGCTCGTTTTCTGTCCCTCTGAAACTCCTCCAAAATTCCACCATTAATGTAGCTTTAAAGATAACTTTATATTTCTGCTTAAAATAGTCTAAAGCTCTCTAGAGGAGAAGACTTCCTTTTTATATATGTTATCGGTTAGCTTTAAATTCAGCACTTGATTTCAGTCTTTCATAGTTGCATTTATTTCTTCATGTTTGTCAACAAGTTTTTTACTATTCACACGTGAGATACTTCGTTTATTCTCTGCTTTTGTCCTATCATCTTTAGAACAATGTTAACTTCTTGTCTGCGAATATACCAAACTTTTAGATCTCGTTGGTTTCGATTTCATACCAAGTTATCTCTTGCTATTTTTAGTTAAGTTCTTATGCTAGTTTCTTACTATTTTAGGAAAGATTACTTTTCCAACTTTATGTCCCAAATCTGCTTCATGCTTTACTTTTACATGCTTAGTTTCAAGTCCTTAGTCAATATGAGTAGCTAACTCCTCAGATCTGGACGAGATAATGAGGCACCATCCCTAAGAATCCGTGAGATGTGAAAACGTGCTTGATAATTAGTTTAGTGAAGGTTTTAGTCGAACTTTGTTTGAGATAGTTGAGAACTGCTTAGATCTAATCAATCTGGGTGGGTAACCTTCTTTCTGGGTAGACGTAGGCTAGCTGGGTTATCCGCTTTGAATGCTCAACATCGGTAGATGCCTTGATCTGGTTCCTTTGTTCTTAATGCTCTTTAGTGCCTCCCTAGTCATTGCTAAACAAGGTAGGGTAGTCACCTGGGTAGGGGATTGTTTCTATGTTCAACATGACAGTCCCAGCTTAATAGAATGAATGGACGCCCCTGTGCTCAACACAGCGTCCTGACCAGATAACCTTAACTAAACTGATTCACATAGTAATCTAGGATTGGACAGGGGGTGGTGTGGAATTACCTTGGCTGGATTACTTTTATAACTTGTTATTTTCTTGTTGATTATTTTATGTTATCTTTCTGTCTAGTTTTAGAAACACCCAAAGTTTATGGTGGCTACTAGCCAAACCTTTTAGGTCAGTAGAGATAGTTGCTTAATCATCCGTTCCCTGAGGATCGACATCTTGCTTGTCACTGTACTTGTCTAGTGTAGTTTCTGTGCAGGTGTTCACACTTATAAATTTATTTGTTTGCCGAGTATTTGTACGACAGAAATACTTGTTGCATCAGCTTACCGGTGGCATGCGAATGCCAAAAGAGAAAGGAAGGTTCTTTAAGTGTGGTAAGAAAGGTCACTGGAAGAATTATTATCCAGATGTCAAGGCAAAACAGTAAGAGACGCGAGTCACTCTTGTAAGTGAAACTCTTTTGGTTTCCTCTTCTACCTGCAAATGGGTAGTGGATACGAGGATAACTGATCATGGTTGTTACACCTTGCAAGGTTTCTTGTAGAAAAGGCTGGTGGTAATACATCTGAAATGTTTTGTCACATAAAATCTGAATGCTGGAAGTTAGATAAGAAGAACCAGAAGAATCCAAATAACAAGGTCGGTGGTAATACATTTGGAAAACACAAACAAAAGAAGAAGGAACAAGAAACTGGTGAGGCCAAAGTAGCCGATGAAGATTTGAGTGATCTTCTTGTTGCTGCCAACTTGGTTCGTGAGCATCAATTATGAATGAATTATAGATTCTAGATGCACATATCATATGAGTCCCAATTAGGATTGGTTTTCATCATATGATTCAGTTACAAAAGGAGTTGTGCTATTGGGAAATGATGCACCCTGCATGGTTACAAGGATTAGAACCATCGAAATTAAGATATTCGATGGAGGGGTTCGAACACTTTGAGATGTTAGACACGTACTTGACTTGAAGAGGTTTCTCATCTCACTCAATACCCTTCAGGCTAAAGGGTACAAGTATGTTGGTGAAAATGAAGTTCTAAAGGTTAGAAAATGCTCTCTTATAGTGATGAAAGGACATAGAAAAACTGGAAATTTACATGTATTGCAAGGCTCCACAGTCACGGGAGATGCTGCAGTAGCTACCACGTCACTGACTGAGAGCAAGGTCACTAGATTGTGGCACTTACACCTTGGCCACATGATTGAGAATAAGATGATTGAATTTAGCAAACTAGGACTTCTTGATGGACAGGGCATCAACAAACTAAATTTTTGTGAACATTGTGTTCTGGGTAAGAAGAAAAGAGTTAAGTTTTTAAAGGAACACACTATACAAAAGGTATTCTGAATTACATCCACTCTGATGTTTGGGGTCCGTCTAGGGTGCCCTCTAATAGAGGCGCACATTATATACTAACTATTATCGACGATTACTCCAGAAAGTTTGTGCTTTCTTCCTAAAGCAGAAGAGTAAAGTGTTGTCCACTTTCAAGGAGTGGAAAGTTATGATAGAAAAGCAGACAGGGAGGTCTGTAAAACGTCTTCGTACAAACAATGGACTAGAGTTTTGTTCCGAAGAATTTAATTTACTATGAAAGTCTGAAGGAATTTTGCGACATCACACCGTTCGTTATACTCCACAGCAGAATAGTGCAGCCTAACGCATGAACAATACATTGATGGAAAAGGTGCGTTGCATGTTTCTCAATTCTGGTTTACCAAAGAGTTTTTGGGCTGAAGCAGCAAATTTGATTTGTCATCTTGTCAATCTATCTCCTTTTAATGCACTTGACAAGAAGACTGCACAAGAGGTATGGTTTGGTACTCCATCAAACTATTCTGATTTGAGGATTTTTGGTTGTCCCGCGTATCTTCATGGTGTGCAGGGAAAACCGAATCCTCGTTCGAGAAAGTGCATTTTTCTAGGCTATAAGCATGTCGTGAAGGGTTACAAACTTTGGTTTGCAGAAACAAGGAATGTTATCATCAGTCGAGATGTTATCTTTGATAATACACGTTGCAGCTCCTAAATACTTTTGCATTGATGCTCAACAAAAATCTAGTTCACAAGTTGAGGTGGAGACCGAATTAAAATCTGTGACACATTTTGAAGAAGATTCGATTTCAGATCATGAACCACCACCTGAACCTCTACAACATTGTATTGCAAAAGATAGAGGAAGGTGTGTGATAAAATGTCATGAAAGACTCATTGAAAGTAATTTGGTTGCTTTTGCTTTAAATGTGGCTGAGGAAGCCGAGTCATGTGAGGAACCATCCTCATACAAGGAAGCAATTACTTCTAAATATTCTGCAAAATGTATTGGTGCTATGCAGGAGGAGTTGGAATCGCTTCACAAGAATCGTACATTGGACCTAGTGAAGCAACCTAAAGGCGAAAAAGTAGTTCGCTGCAAATGTGTGTTTATGAAAAAGGAAGGCACACCATAAGTTGAAGATGTAAGATATAAGGCGCGATTGGTAGCTAAAGACTAAAGCCAAATTCTCAGTAAATACTTCAATGATATATTCTCTCTAGTGGTAGAGCATACTTCAATACGGGTTTTACTTGGTATTGTTGTTAAGCATGATTTAGAGCTTGAGCAGCTTGATGTGAAGACCGCATTTTTGCATGGAGATCTAGAGGAAGACATCTACATGCAACATGTTGAGTGACACACAGTTGTTGGAAAGGAAGACTGTGTATGTTTCTTGAAGAAATCTCTCTACGGTCTAAACCAGTCACCGAGGCAGTGGTATAAGACGTTTGATCACTTTATGAAGATTTATGCCTCTAAGAGAAGTGCTTTAGATAGTTGTGTTTACTACAGATTTGGCGAAGATAGGTCATTTGTGTATCTCCTATTATATGTTTATGATATGTTGATAGCTGCAAATAGTCAAGAGAAGATAAAGAAGGTGAATATCTAACTCAATGTTAAGTTTGATAAACTCAATACTGAGTTTGATATGAAGGATCTAGGAGCTGCAAAGGAGATACTTAGTAAGGAGATTATTAGAGATAGAAAAACTGGTAGATTATGCCTAAGTTAGAAAGAGTATATTGAAAAAGTTCTCCGTCGGTTCAATATGCAGAATGCAAAGCCAGTTAGTACTCCGTTAGCAGCTCACTTCAGACTCTCATCTACTTTGTCGCCACAGTCAGATGAGGAGGTTAACTACATGTCACGAGTTCCGTATTCTAGTGCAGTTGGATCACTCATGTATGCATGGTATGTTCACGTCCGGATTTAGCACATGTTGTGAGTGTTGTTAGCAGATACCTCTTAAATCCTGAAAAAGAACATTGGAAGGCAGTTCAATGGATTTTTCGTTATTTGGGAAGTTTTAGTGATGTTTGTCTGAAGTTTGGGAAGACTAGCTATGGAGTTGTTGGATATGTAAATTCAGATTATGCCGGTGATCTAGACAAAAGAAGATCTCTTACTGGCTATATTTTCAGCATTGGTGGTTGTGCTATTAGTTGGAAGTCTACTTTGCAGAGCACAGTTGCGTTATCCACTAAGGAGATTGAATATATGTCCATCACAGAAGCTTGTAAGGAAGCTATTTGGCTGAAAAGTTTGTTTGGGGAGTTGAAGAAAGAGTTACAGATTACTATCGTCGTTTGTGATAGTAAAAGTGCTATATTTCTCACAAAAGATCAAATGTTTCTTGAGAGACTAACAACCATCACGCGAACCGTTACCTGCATCGGCTTATGGGAGTACAACAACTCATCTCCCGACAACACAAGAAGGTCGAAACTAATCGATTTTTTGCTTTGCATTCAATCAGCAGCTTTTGATGCGGGAACTTTCATGCAAACTATTTTATTTTAAGAGCTTTTGGCAACTTTGATGTAGCAACATTTGATTTAAATTTTGGTTCAACTCCTTTAATTTCTATCACCTTGTCCACACAAAAATAAAAATAAAAAAATATTTGGTTCAATTTAATTCGGTCATTCATTATAAAAAATATGTAATATGTAATTAATTTATGTAATTCGAACACAATTGATTTAGAAATTAAAGTAATTAATGAAGGAAAAAAATATGTAGATAAGGTTTTGAGAAAAGGTTATGAGAATGGTGAGGTGGTGTTACTGTTATGATGTTATCATTGTATGAAGTTAGGGTTGGGGGGCCATGGGCCTCCCTGCTTTTCTATTCCGGCGCAGTCACGAAACAGGAGGCCACATTTTAGGTGTCAAAAGATTATGGGATTCAACATTTATCTTTGGGATACCGATCGAATCTATCCCACAAAATTAGATATATATATATATATATAGTTATTCAAAACAATTTTTCTTAAAAGAATTATTGCATCTATTGTACAAATTAACTATGGCCAAAAAGTAAAAATAGAGTGAAATGTGTAGATGTATTTTGCAATCATATTCAAGAGGACAAATGATTTAATGGTATGAAATTGAATTGGGGAATCAGGGCCCATTTGAACCAACCCATCACCAGATGTCATTTGCATGGAATTTTTGTTGCCTACCATGTTATATTGATGTGCTTCTCTAACTTGTTTTGATTTTCATTAAGAAAATACTATATAACTGCAGTTCCATTAACTTTTTCAATTTGATAATTATTTTTCCTATCATAAAGACTTAAATTTTATAAATAAAAGAAAGGTTTCATATAAACAATTAGTAATTTAATAATGTATGTTTTGAACAGTTACACATCTCATTTGAGCCCAATAGTTTTGTAATGTCTTATACCAGTATATTTTTTGATACTCCAAGATCGTTCTCGTATTGGCTAAGTTTAAATGGATCAATAAATATTTTAACCTTTATTGTTGGCAAAATTAGCCTTCATCGATGCTAGATTCGATCCTCACATGCTTATTGGTAAACAGTAAAAGCTGTCTCTTCGGGTAATTAATGACCTAATCATCAAATAAATTATCCCGTAGTTAAACGTTACAAATTCGAAACCATCCACTCATTTTCTACACTATCTCACATAAGTACTCTAGTGTTGTTTATCTCTAGTGACTTATTGCGATACTAAATGCTTGCACATAATCTTTTACACTAAAAAGATTTATAATTGAGTTAAATCAAATCAAGCGCAGCTGAAAATTGGAATGATTGTGTCTCAACTTGAGTAGCAAGGAGGAGAATATAGTGAAATTTAAAGAGGGAGAGAGAAGCCAAAAGAGTGGAGTCGGCAATAGTGAGATGATTAGACAGAGAAATGCGGGAATTAGCCTACGTATATATTCATTATTCACTTGGCCTCTACCCCAAGTATTTATGCATGCAATGCAATTTAACTCCACCTCTCTCTCTCTCTCTCTCTCTCATACATATCAACTTTCAGCCATATACTGCCATTGGCCCCAACCCCCTACCCCACCTCCCTCTGTCCTCTTTCCAACAAGTTTATTTAGGCTAGGCTTCATATCAATACCTGGGCAAGGCAAGCTAAGAGAGAGAGAGAGAAAGTTGTGTGCTTTTCTTCTTTTTAATTCACTGGAAAAGCGTTGAGAGCTCAAAAGCTGATTATATTACCGAAAGAAAGAAGCTTTCTCTTTCGTATTTTTTTATTCTTTTCCTCCTCCCACGGCTGTACTTGTTGTATATTCCGTAGCCCCAGCCCTTGATCTTCTCCATTAATTTAAATATTTCCCAATTCTCCTTAATTTTACTCAATTATGATGCTGAGCAACCTCGATCCTTCTCCCCCACCGGAGCCCTACGGAAACTGCACCAAACGAAAGCGCCGCCCCGCCGGAACCCCAGGTAATGAATCGATAACTAATTATATATACCGGAAATTGAGGGTTAATTAATTTAGTGTGCATTAGATCCGGATGCGGAGGTGGTGGCGCTGTCGCCGAAGACGCTGCTGGAATCGGATCGGTACGTGTGCGAGATCTGCAACCAAGGGTTCCAGCGGGACCAGAACCTGCAGATGCACCGGCGGCGGCACAAGGTGCCGTGGAAGCTGCTGAAGCGGGAGACGGCGGCGGCCGCGCGTAAGCGCGTGTTCGTGTGCCCGGAGCCGAGCTGCCTCCACCACTCGGCGTGCCACGCGCTGGGCGACCTGGTCGGGATCAAGAAGCACTTCCGGCGCAAGCACAGCAACCAGCGCCACTGGGTCTGCGACAAATGCTCCAAGGGCTACGCCGTCCAGTCCGACTACAAGGCCCACCTCAAGACCTGCGGCACCCGCGGCCACTCCTGCGACTGCGGCCGAGTCTTCTCAAGGTTAATTACTTGCTTTTACTATTAATTCTAGTGAGGGAGAGGAGAGAGAGGAGAGAGAGGGAGATTATACTACTACTACCAATTATTCTTTGTTTTTTTATTCTTGAAATCCGCAACAGCTACCTCTACCTTCTATTTCAACCACCCTTAATGTGAAAGGTAACAAATAAATCACATAATGTTGTTGGTGGGAATTGATCTTCTGCCACCCACCCTCACCAATCCTTATTCTTGGTATATGGGAAGGAGGGAATCTTGCCCCTTTTTTTTTTAGAGTGGTTGTATTGTATTCAGTGCAGAATGTCTTGCAAATTTGCAGACGTGAGAGAGATTTAAGAGTCTTGTTTATGTGTGTTTGTGGAAGTAGAAACTGTGTGTCACATCATTTCCTCCCCTCTATAACAAATATTGCAGGCAATATCTAGGTATACTAGACTAGGGTTTGACTACTCATGTCACTCTATATATCTAATTTTCAAATCAACTTTTAAATTTTATATATATATATATATATATTCTCATGCATATATTAGTAAGAACTAATTAAGAAAGCCCATGTTCTTGAAAATCGTATAATTTGAGTTTGAATGAGTTATACATGTTGTAGGACTTGGGTCAAGATGGTAATGATGTGGTATGATTTGATTCTTGTTTGTAGCACCCATCTTCATGATAAAAACAAGAGGGTTTCAAAGTTCAAACTTCAAAACCCATTTTTTCTGTTCAAAATTTGTCCTTTGCAATGCCTTTTTTAGTACATCTATAATCATTACAACCTTGAAGAGATTTTGATATTTTTGTTGTGTAGTAGTAGTAGTGATTTAAAGCATATGTTTTATAATTAACACATCAAGAAATTAAAGTGTAATTTGTGTTGATTTGTTATTTTGTGATTTAATTTTGTAGGGTGGAGAGTTTCATTGAGCATCAAGATGCTTGCACATTGGGGCGGCTCCGCTCGGATCCCAGCCCTCTACATCCGCCGGCGGCGTGCTTATCGCGGACGGCGTCGAGCCCTAGCCGCTCTAGCGACACAAATCTCAGCGTCGCGCCGTGGCCGGCTACGGTGCCGCTAGCCTTGCCGAAGTCAATCGAACCAATGCAATTAATCAATGTGAGAGAAGGAGGCGGCGCCGCCACTCCAAAGACAAACTCCCGCTTCCCTAATCTCGAGCTCCAGCTTCTCACCAAAGCCAGCAGCAGCGGCGGCGGTGGCGGAGACATCTCCGCTGCCTCCACGAAACTTGACGAAGATCACTCAACTCAGCTGCAGCTCTCCATCGGCTCGTCCGAAATCAAGGTAGACAACGGAGGCGTCAGCAGATGCTCGCCGAGAGGGAGCAGCACCACCACCGAGAAGCCAATCGCCGCCGCGGGTGCGGCGGCGGAGAGGCTGAAAGAGCAGGCACATGAGCAGCTGAGGATAGCCATGACGGAGAAAGTGTACGCGGATGAGGCGCGGCGGCTGGCTAAGCAGCAGATCGAGGTGGCGGAGCAAGAATTCGCGAACGCGAAAAGAATCCGGCAGCAGGCGGCGGCGGAGCTGGAGAAAGCGGAGGCGCTGAAGGATGAAGCCACCAAGAGAATCAAGTCCACCATGCTGGAGATCACGTGCCATTCCTGCAAGCACAGATTCCAGCAGCCTCCTGCAGTTACCCCATTATTCGCTGCAGATTCGTCTTCTTCGCGCGAGATTTCGAATTCGAATTCGATCGGATTGAACTTCATCTCAGCTGCGCTTAAAGATTGGGAAGTGAAGAAATGCGATCAGCAATAATACAAATTAAGGAATATTATCTGCTGCGGTAATAGAATTTTTTTCATTTTTATCTACCGTTACTTAATTATGATTAGCCCTTAATTATGTGGTTGGTTCGCCCCGTATATTTTCAAAATCGTGTTTCAGTCTTGTATTTCATTTTGAAATCTACACAGTAGATGTTCGGAGATATATGTGCTATGACCAAGTCTTGTAAATTTAATTTTTTTTCCTTCATTTAATTTGTAGATTAATATTGATCATTTTAGGGGGTTTTTTTCACTTCTTTTCTTTCGAATGTATGATTTACACAACTTAGATAACTACATGTAGCACTAGCCAAATTATAATAACTATTACACACGACACAAATTATGGGATAGGAAAACTTTTTTTCGTCCATGTGGTAAAGCATTGAACATGCATGCAATGATAATGGATACTGTCAAACAATTAAATGTTACCCAAACATAATATCCCGTCTACTTTGAACTTATGATGTCGTTAGATTTTCAGGTTCGGACAGATGTTGGTCGAGGTGGTAAGAAAAGAAGCCCCCTCCCTAGAAAAAGAATATTGGCTAGACCGAGCATTAAATAACGGGCTGCTAAAATATTATTGACCCGGACTAGTGGAATGTACATACATGTGTACTAATAATGTACGATTTTTTTTTAATTCCTAGAACCCGCAGCCGCTATCTTCGGTGCGCACTGGATAAACTAACGTTGTTGGTGGGAATTGAACTCATGACTTATCGGTCCCGTGCCACCCACCTTCACCACTACGCCATCCCATGGGGATATACGATTATATACTCCGTTAGAGAGAGAGAGAAGGGGGGAGGGGTGTTTCTGTGTGGTGTGGGGTATCTAGTGTATAGTGTAGATGTACAAACAAGTTATATATACGTACGTACAATATATGTATGTAATTATAGAGTGGGGATCTTCTACTCCACTTGATGGACCATTACATATCCCACCAATAAAGTGAGGACATATGTCGACTTATAATAAAAAAGTGGTCTATCAATTCACCCGTGACAGCGCGTGATTGATGGACCAACAAATGGTCCACCAAAAAATGGGACAGTTGATCCCTGCCGTAATTATGGGGGTTTTCAGTACTATGCAGTTTGTGCAGCGGTTATAAATGCATGTAATAACCAAAACGCCATGTTTTTCAGTGCCACACTTGTCATCGACTCGTCCCTCTCGCTCATTCACACTCCCCATTTATTTCTATATTTTCTTTGGATTCGCCAGAATCACCCACCATCTTTCCATTTATGCAGCCCAGCCTATGAGAGAGAGAGAGAGAGATGATATTTGTCTTCCCTTGACTATGCAATAAACGGGAAAAGCCCAATCCCTTCCCGAAAGTGATCGATCTCCTCTAGTTTTCTCTTCTCTCTCTTAGCAAAAATTCTTTTCTTTTTGGGTATTAATTTCTTGAATACAATTAATACTACTATTGATGCATGTACATAATAGTATACGTGACTGGACTGCTTGTATAAATCTCTCTCTCAATGAGATATATATATATATATATATATATATATATATATATATATATATATATGTTCTTTTGGAAAGGGGCTTTCGTAATTATCTCTTTAATTTTGAAAACTTCTTTTTTGTTGGCTTTTCTAATCTTTAAGATTTGATGCTTTTTGACTTTTGGAGGGTCTCTGGGGGACTTCTTTTTGGATTTAAAAGTGTGACACCCCACCTCCACATGCTCTGTTTCCTCATCACATAATTTTAACTCTCTTTATCTCTCTACTTTCTCTTCAATTAAACCCCTCTGCAAAATCATTGCTCCCATCTTCACACATTAAAGCTTAATCATTCCCCCCTCTAATTAAACACTATAACTACCCACCTTTGTCTTAATTAAGATATGCATGTCTAATAATAAAATTGAGAATTTTGGAGAGGAAACAAACCCTGACAGATTCCAAAACCATAGGACCCTCTCTCCTTGATTAAATTGATGATTAGGGTTTGTGTTGGTGAATTGATTTTACATATATGCAAAAGAGATGAGAAAAGAATGCCCACTCCCTCCTCTCTCTTTAGATCCTTCTTACCAAAGCATATGTCATTTCAATGAGAACCTTTTTCTTCGCCTATCTTTATTCCTCTCTCTCTCTCTCTCTCTCTCTCTCTCTCTGGCCATGTTAGCACTTCTCTCTCCCTTTTCACTTTTTGTTGGTTTTTCCATCTCTATGCATGCATTTGTTTAAGTAATATGTTTATATAGTGAAATGATATATTGAAGAACAACCTTAAGTTTGGACATGAAATCTTGATTAATGAGGATTTCCATGTAAGAAGGTAGATAGGAGATAGATTCTCATTGAGAGGCAATGGCATCTGCCCTATATTGTGAATGTGTTGTTATTTCATGGAATAAGCCTCAAGATATATAGAAACAAAATGTGTTAATAATATCTTAGTGGAATTTATCTTGGAGTGTTTTGTCTTTCATGTGAAATGAGAGGTGAAGTTGATGGGGTCTCCTTCTTACAAAAAGAAAAAAGTAAGACAACCCATACTCCCTGTCCTAATGGGGAGATACATACTGATTTTTCGTAGAATTTGGATATTTAAGTCGTGATATCATAATTGTCCGTCTACTGATGAAATAAAAATAATGTGACAATGTAGTCCAACTTGACTCAAATCAAACCTAGTTGACAGTTGAGTTATCAAATAAAATTGAAATAGTATTGTCTGGCTTACTCAGATTACTTTATCCAGATCTTAATATTCACCATGTTTTCTTTGTCCCAAGAAATAAAGCAAAGATAAAGTTACTGAGTGCAGTGTAGGTGTGTGTGAGAGAGAGAGAGAGAGAAAAGATGGAGATGAGGCATAACAAGAGAGAGAGTAAAAAACAAGAATATAAAAAGGGTTGCTTTTATGTAAGCAAGTGACAAAGTTTAACCTACACCTCACTATACCTGCGCTCTCTTCTTATATGTATGTGTCTTTTTTAACATAAAATATGGGATTGGATCTACTGTTAAATTTTTATGTGTTTAATTTGTGCCGAAATAGTCTCTATTTAATAATTATATACCCTAACTGTACGAGAATGAATTAAATAGGGACACCTGTTATTATTTAAGAGATAAATTGAGTAGTAATTAGACATGAAAAAATTGGACAGTACGTAGGCCTCATTTCTTAATCATAGGTGAGCAAAAGGACTAAATATAGCACCCAACATCTCATACAAAGGGATTCAATATAATTCAAGATAGACTCAATTTTTGAAATTGACCTTCGTATCTGAAATCTAATCGGCCTTTTGTTCTTTTTATTGGGCTTTATATGCGAAGCCCAAGAGGCCCAATATCATTGAATCCATATAATCTACCCTCAGTAAAAGTAGGTGATAATTGTATCTGGTTTGGGCCCACTGATATTATGAATGTAGGCCCATTGGACACAAAATTAAAGACTTCATCACTCCCTTGGGATGAACAAATAATTGAAGTTCTGTCCCATTGGGATGGCAAAGTTGGTGAAGGTGGTTGGCCCTGGACCGATAGGTCCTGAGTTCGAATCCCACTGGAAGAATCTTTGGGGCTCGTCACCTATGGTTAGCTTTAGGGTGGTTGAACTCTCCTGTGTGGTTTGCGGGCTACTGCACAAGGAGCGGGGTTTACCCAGTGCGCACCGAAGGTAGCGGCTGCGGGTTCCACGTATCCAAAAAAAAAAAAAAAAAAAAAAATAAATAAATAATTGAAGTTCTCTAAATCGGAATACATAATTAGTTGAGTACGGTTTACTATTCTTCTTAATATCATGAGGCTCAAAGGTATGTGTTGGCATGCAAGTTCCGGACCACCGATTTTTACATCACACTTGTGTCTGAACCATCAACATCACTGTGAGGGATTGCAGATAGCTGTCGCCTTCATTAAACCCCATTTTTATAATCTTATTCATTGCAAACAGGTGGGGAAGGTCCCAACTCACATTGCTGCCTTTATTTATTATTATGGTTAGCTCGGAAGGAGAAGATTGCATCATTTAGGATTAGGAATTAGAGCTCGAAATCTATAATATTCGTAGATAAAATGTGCAAAATCAATAATTTAAGAGATACAATAATAGAAAATTCGAAACTCAACACGATTACGAATCAATCCGGCGCCGCCAATGCCTGCATCCATTTACCTAGTTTGGCCAACATGTCATAAACTGGATTAGTGATGAATCATTGTACAAATTTGGCCCTAAACTTTTCAACCAACTCCCAACTTCATAAGAAGTAAATATATTCAAATACATTGATTGAATTGGATCAAGAAATAGATTTACCAAGAGATAGCTGTTACACCTTGTACCCTAGGGTACATTCCCTCAATCAAACTAAATGAAGTTCACTCACAAGAAGGAAAAGGCAAAGGAAAAGTTAAAGCTAAATAGTAATTACAGCAACCATATTCCACCAAGAACAAATGGAGCAGATACCTGCCTCCCACTGGGGAAAAAAGAGAAAAATTGTACTAACAAATGAGCTGTCGATTCTGAGAAACAAGAATAACCTCACTCAACACAAACAAACAAGGTAAGGTACATTGGTTGATCTCTCTCTCTCCTTTCAAATTCAATGCCTAATCTCAAATACAAACCTTTTCTCTAATCCGTTTCACTCACTTGATCCGGCTGTTCTCCGTAGCTTCTCAAGCTCCAACGCCTTATCTCTTCTATGCGGTTTGCAGACTCGGACATCGTGGGCCTCGTGTCCGGATACTGAGCCGTGCAGTCGATACCGAGCTGCAGGAGCTGCACCATCTCCTCCTCAACACTCTGGTACTGTAAAAGCTCGACATCAAAAACCTCCGACATCCACTCTTCCCTAACCACGGACTGCACCCATCTCGGAAGATCCACTCCCTCCTCGTTAAGGAGGGCGTGCGTGGGAGCCTTCCCTGTAAGGAGCTCGAGGAGGAGGACACCGAAGCTGTAGACATCGGCCCATTGGGAGACCCTACGAGGGTCGGTCACTTCTGGTGCGCGGTAGCCAGCCACTCGTGTGGGGGAGGACGGAGGGCCGACTAGGTGGTTGAGACCGAAGTCTGTGACTCGTGGGGAGTATGACTTGGTGAGGAGGATGTTTGAGGATTTGATGTTGCCGTGGGAGATGTTGGGGCCTTGGAAGTGTATGTATTCGATGCCTCGTGCTGCTCCGAGGGCAATGTTGGACCGGATCTCCCAGCTCAATGGAGTTCTACCGGCTCCTTTGTTTCCTGGTCAAGATTGTCCATAAAGTGATAAAGATTCAAGAACATTAGCAATCAATCAAAGATTTTGGTTCATAATCAACAAGGGACTAATCAAATAGCATTTAAAGGGAATTGAAGGTCAAGCATTAGTCTTAATTGACAAACATCTTGCATATGCAACAGTACAAGAATCTTGAAGTAAACTACTCATCACAATGCAAATATAGTTCATTAAATCAAAGATTTTGGTTCAATGATAAGGGACTAAACAGTAGCACTAAAAGTGAATTGAAATTGGATTAGATATGCAACTCTACTATGCAGGGGACCATATTTAGATTGCAACCACGCCAACTACACCTAAGCAAATTGACAAAACTTGATTGTGCTAAAATTATACCAGCAGACACTAAAGATGTTGCATATTAGAGTTGCACTAAAACAAACAAGACTGTCTCAATCATCACATAAAACAGCCGTGGAATCCATCAACCATCAAACAATTATGCACATCCATTTCTTAAACATAACTCTAAACCATAATGCAGATAAGCAAAATTTGATAAGAATGGACAATTAAAGGACTAGTATTCAAGATAAATGAAGAAATAATTTGTCTCACCATGTAGGAGTGCAGAGAGACTTCCCATTGGCATGTAATCATAAACAAGAAGCTTCTCCTCCCTACTATAGTAGTAAGCTCTGGGAGGAACCAAATTCTCATGCTCCATTGCTCCAACCCCTTCAATCTTCTCCTTAAACTCACTCTCCGAAATGGTCACATCCTTCAGCCTCTTCACCGCCACCGTCGTCCCAACCTCGAGCACCGCCTTATAAGCCGTCCCGAACGTCCCCTTCCCCAACACCTCCGCCGAGGCTCTCAATAGATCCTCCAAATCAAACACCCTCGACGCATTCCCAAAGAAAACCAGTTTCTTCGAAGCAGCCGCGGTTTCATTCTTCGCATTCCCATTCGCACTCATCGCCGCCGCCGAGAGTCCGCCGCCGTTCTCCGCCTCCGCAATGGGCTTCTGGGCGGCCTCATTTTCTTGATTCTTGACAGCCGCCGCCGCCGCAACGTCGACGGACCTCGCCTTGTTACCGCTCCTCTTCCTACACAAAAGAAGCACTAACAACAGCAAGAGAAATAGCCCAACAACAGATCCAATCACAATTCCGGCAATCGCGCCGCCGGAGAGCTTCTTCTTCCCCCCACTTTTTCCGCCTGAAACGACGGGAGTCTCGCCGGCATTGTCAGCGCACACACTATCAAGAGGTTTCCCACAAAGCGAAGTACCTAAAAAGGCCTCTCTCGGCTTCCCCTCAAGCCCCTTCGGTACAGAGCCGTTTAAATTATTAAACGAGACATTAAACTGATCGAGATTTGGTAACTCAATATCCGGCAAACTCCCACTGAACTGATTCTCCTCCAAGAAAAGCGTGCGCAAGCGGGTCAAATTATTGAACCCGGGTGAGATTTGACCCGAGAGATTATTCGAAGCGAGATTTAATCTCACTACAGCGTGGAGAGAGAAGATGAAATCCGGCACGGGGCCGGAGAAGCGGTTACCCTGAAGATAGATATTCCGCAACTGAGTGAGGCTGGAGATGTCGGCGGGGAGGGGGCCGGAAAGGTGGTTGAGGCGGAGGCTGAGAGTGCGGAGGGCGGTCAAGTTGGAGAGCGTGCCGTCGGGGAGAGTGCCGTAGAGAGAGGAGGCCGGGAGGCGGAGGACGATGACGCGGTTGTTCTCGCATAGAACGCCGGCCCAGTTGCATGGGGTGGTGAGGGTGGTGTTCCAGAAGAGGGTGCGCCCGCCGACGGCGGTGCGGAGAGCCAAGAGGGCGGACCGGTCGGAGGAAAGATCTGAGGCGGCGGCGGCGGCGTAAAGGAGGAGGAGGAGCAGCCGCATTAGTAGCAGCATTGGTGAGAGTTGGAGGGAGTTGAGTGCAGTAACCATGGTGTGTGTGCGCCCGCGTGAAGAGAGAGAGAGAGAGAGAGAGAGAGAGAGAGAGGGTTAATTATGGGTTGGAGGAATCATTTGATGGGTAGGATGAGTGTTGGATGGTACATGAGTGTGTTTGTCTCTATATCTGCCTCTGCTCTGTTTTTGGTATATTTTTCTCTCTCTGGAGAGAGAGAGTGAGATTTATCTTCATGGTTAATACCAAATAATGTCTAAAATCAATGGATATAGTAATTCATTAGTGTTATTCCTTGAAAGAAAATGCAACGATAATACTATATCTTTATTTTAATGATTAAGTAATAAATTATCATCCTATGTTTAAAATGTTGTCTATTAAATTCTGATATACTCCCTCCGTCCTATTGGAAGCGTCTTGTTTCCAATGGGCACGGATGTTAAGAAAATGATAATGTGTGGTGTATACTGTTTGACTTTTGGATAGTTAAATTTTGTCCACATATTCTTGCCTTTTTTATAAGCAAGAGGCTTCCAATAGGACGCCCAAAATGGAAAACAAGACGCTTTCAATGGGACGGGGAGTAGTATAATAACCTAAAAATTGTAAAAAATAATGAGTAATTGTATGGATTGTGCATAAGAGTGAGCAAAAGTAACTGAAGAAACCCTAGCTATGACATGTACGAATATGGTCAAACTTGTAGTGGTAGAAAGTAGCTACAAATCGTCAGGCCCATTTCGGGTGGCCCCTTTGGTGGCCCACCAATCACGTCCCGCCACGCATGCATTGGTGGACCACCTTTTTATAACTTAAATATTTTTTTATTATTAACATGGTCCATCAATGCACGAATGACGGAGCGTGATTAGTGGGCCACCCGAAATGGGCCAGAGGAAGCGGATTGGTAGAAAGTAGCTTGAAAAAAGTAAAGAATAATAAAAACTGAAAACAGTTCAGATTAGTTGAATAATTTATTGTTTTAATTGTGTTGCTTTTTCCTTATATGGTGGCAGAACTTATTGGTATTGACAAAACATCCTTTGGATGTAGTGGATCGTGAAAAAATGTGGAATTTGTCAGTTTTGTGTTAAAGTGGATCCAATATAATGCCCAGAAATGGTCTTTTTCCAGTAAAATCAATTTATTGGCTTTCTCGAATACATATATAACATATAATCAGTTAACATTAGTGGGATTGTCTGTTCCTCCCCTTTTAAATTTGACTCGATTCATATGCATAGGGTTATAGATTGGGTAGAATCAATCCAATGATCTACTAAAATAGATTGTCAGATTTCACTATACATTTTCATGTTAGGAGAATACATTATATCCGTCTATGTTTGTACTTTTTTTTGGATGTTCCACTGATCTTGTACATTTTTTTTAAAACAAAAAAAAATATGTGAACCACGATCATCTAAACAATTGGACTCCACTATTATACTTTTTACACTAATATTTACAATTTTACATTCATTATCTTAAAAACCGGATCAAAACCCAATAGTGCAAAATCAATGAGTCGAAAGGAATAATATTTATTGTAATACACAACAATAAATCTCACATAATAAATATATTATTGATTTAAATCGAACCTAATTGTAATCGAACACTAAATCAACTCTAGATCAACTACTTAGGCAGAAAAGAGAATATCAACTACACTAAATGTTGCTGGTAAATCGTACAGAATAGATAACTTGGATATGTTACTATTTTAAAGATTATTCTATTTGATACTCCCTTTGTCCCGCTTGACTTGTCTTGTTTTCCTTTTCGGGTTGCCCCACTTGACTTGTCTTGTTTCCTAAAAAGGAAAATAATTACTACACAAACTCCCACCTTTTCTTTATGGGACCTACCTTTTTACACACAATCACTCACTCATATAGACACAACCATCCACTCATCTTAATCTCAGTGCCAAAGAAACACGATAAGTCGAGCGGAACGGAAAGCGTATTTCTTAACATATGGATTTGGTAAAAACCTACATTTAACGTGAGAATTACTAATTATGCATAGCTCTGATATGTTTTATGCATAGTCTTTATATTTTCAATACAAAAAAACTATAATTTTATAATTTTACCCTTCTACATAAAACATAGTTTAAGATTTTACATAATATAAAATATAATTTTTTTGCATAAAAATATAAAGAATATGCATAAAATATATAAACATTATGCATATTTTATAATTCTCACATTAAATGTAAGTTTCTATATAATTCAATCCATATATATATGGTGCATGTAAAAGTATTGACACTCTGGAGTATTATAGGGTGAATTATGAAATAACCACCAAACTAGAGGGCGATCATTTAAAGCTAGTGTGGTGAGAATTTTAAATAAATAGGTGAGAAAAATAAAGCAAACTATGCAATGATAAAAAATTATGTGGCTAGAAAAATTAATTTAAGGTGAAAGGTAAAACCGTCACAGAATCATACGAGCAGTGAGACGATATGCTTTATAAAGGCTCGCCTTGGATTGGCAGCTCTGTCACTCTATTGACTGTCGGCTACACAATCTCTAACCTATACTTAACTTCCACTAAAATTCAACTACAAGATAAATAAATACCTTTACAAATTACAAGGGAGCAAAACAGAAAACTTTCAATTTCAGAGGATCAGGTAAAAATTTAGAGAACAGAATAATAATTTTTTATAAAAAAAAATTAGATGAATTGTACTACCTCTCAAAAATAAAAGAGAGACATCTATAGAATGGAGGGAGTACAATTTGAGGAAACACCAGCCTCAGAAATCCACCCATAACTACCGCTCTTTTAATTCAATTCCATTATCTAAGATATGAGAACCGGTAAAATACTTCCTGGGTCCCATCACTTTTATCTCACTTTCTATCATTCTTATCTCATTTTCTAAAATAAAAAATTATTAGAAACACTTTATTTAATAGTATCGCATCTTTATACACAAGTAACAATTCTCCTAAATTATTGCACAAAAGTAAAAGGACACGGATGGTGGGAAGGAGTGAGTACATATAAGTGGGATATGCACATATATTATTTTTTAAGTCATGTGCATATAATTTCACAACTAATTTTGTCACATCCCACATTAAGAGGCTCGTGACTTGGTACCTATAAAAGTCAACATTAGAAACAATAAGGGGGTATAAAATAAATGTTAGCCCACTCTTTCCACATATCACAATCACAAAAAGTTAGGCCATTCCATTCCCATGAAGTTCTCTAAGAAAATCAAACTTCTGAGCGTTTAACCAACAAGATAGTTTTTTCAACTTCAATTCCACCTTCACACCATACAGAAATTTGAGTTTCTTGAATGTTTAGACATTGGATCGAATACGAATCAAGTTCGAAACGACTCCAAATCTCAGACTCAAAACTCAAAAGCCACCTAACATTGATAGCAAAAAGGTAAGAGTGGAATGCTAATAATATCCATCAATAACCAAACATGCTTATTTGCCAATATTTCACACTCCAAATTAATTTCCTTGCCAGGAAATCAAGTAATAAACCACACCCAATTCCCACTCTTCTTGGAAAATCTACCTCAGCATATCAATTCTCAATTAGTTGAGCTGTAAAAACATTAAACAAAAGGAAGATTCCTATTTCGTGCAAAGAAAGAAAAAGTATATTTAAGGATGTAGAATTTCTACAAGGGTGAAAGCATCCTAACCAAATTTAAGCTTGTTTAGTATGGAGGCAACAATCAAAATCTGGCAATTATACAGTTGCCGCATATAGGAGACTTGCCAATCCAACTAGAACTCAATCACGAAGATTACACGCATGAGGGTTGGACCAGAATAGTTTCTCAAGATAATAAGGGAGTATTACCTTTGCATAAACAGCTAATAGGCAAATGCATATAGAGGTTTAACAAGCCACGGCAGATGTTCATATTTATCCTTACTGTTTAACCTTGTTTGTGAATCAAACCATGCGCTATTTGTTTCCTTCGTTGCAAAAGTTTAGACCACCAAGATTTGCACATTAAGAAAGTGATAACAGCCGATAGCAAAATGACAGAAGTAGCAGTCAGACAAGGCAACTTTGGTAGGGTCTTTTTGGGCATAACTGGTACTGATGTATCAACGCAGATTGATGCAAATCTTTCCCCAGGTTGCCTTCTCCTATGAAGTAGAAAAACAATTAAAGAGCACAGATTTAGCTGAGGTTAAAGATGCAAGGAATCTATGCATATTCAGTAATAGTTTTAATCTTAAGCTCAACAGGCAACAAGCAAGATCTATTGGATGCGTAAATGATCCAAACTGGAGAGGAGCTCTCACGTGTTGATTGCATTTATTCAAAAATATTTCAAGTGGTAGATTTTGATAACTTATGTAAGAAAAGTACATATACTGCATACGTATTAACAAAACTAAGGTGAAAAACCAGTACAAACTGGATGCAACATACCGTAACATGTCTTTTATCGATCTCCACCAATGCATTTCACTTTTGCTTCTGTCATTTGAAGTTTGGCCTTTGACATCTTCATCATCCATTCAAGTATAATAATAGGGTTACAAGCCAGTAGATGAAAGAATAATAATTTGAAAGAATAATAATTCAAAACAAGACCTTTTTTATTGCCTTGGAGTATCTCATCTTCAGTTTTCCGAAGAGATGCCAACTTTTCAACCAGTTCTCGTTCTGCATCACTAAACATGTCGTGGCATCAAATCATACAATATAATAAATCTCTTAATTATTTCAGAAATTCTTTGATCGACATAAATGTGACTCCCCTTTTCATTTTTCTTTCGCTCGTAATCCAGATTTTTGTTTTTCATTAAAACCAAACAGATAATTCACTTCATTTTCCAACAAACACAAAACAACTAAACAAAATAATCATGTCTACACTTGCAAATGGAAAATGAAATAAATGCATGTTTTGTGTTCGTGTGTTTGTTACAGCAACACAGAGAGGAGAGATTTCTCAAGGGAAAAGCAAAATAGCTTTCTTATGAACACTATCAAGAAGGTAGGTTTTCTTTCAAATATTTGTTCTTGCTTTGGAGATGCAGCAGTTGATGAGGAAAGAGCTGCTTAATGACAAAATGAACTTCGATGATCTAAATCAAAAATTTGGAAGACAACAATTATCATGGCATCATTCACAGATCAATTGATCCCTATTCTATTATGGTCAATCAAAAGAGTTGACTGATATCTTTCATGGCACGCAAAAACAACATCTTAGCTGAAGGCAAATAGCATCTAGTTTCAAGAAACAGATAAGAGCAGCTTGGCTGGAACGAATTTCAAGGAAAATTAGTCTTCTCCAAGACACAGTCAGTTCCTTATCCGAATTACGGGAGGTGTGCAGGAAGAAATACAAGAGAAGTAATATTACACCTTTTCAGTGCTCAACCAAAAATAATGTACAGAAACCTACAGCATCACAAACCACACAAGTTTCACTAAAGGTAAAGCCGTAAAGATATCTATTCAAATTTATTGGATACAAACCTTATATGTTTGGGAATCTTAACATCCACAGTGAAATAATGATCACCCCGTGCAGAAGGTTTTCTTACATTTGGTACACCCATGGATGGCAACCTTATCTGATGTCCTGGTTGAGTTCCTGGGGGAATCCGAAGATCCTTCATACCTTCAACAGTTTCAACCTGCGGTTTGCATGAGAGGGTTTTATCTCTAAATGAGAAAGAAAAAGTATTTCTTAGTTCAAGTATAATGACTACACAGCAAAATCCACCTGATCGTTGCTTTATGTTATAAAGATCAAAAGGAAAAAGTCGCTGAACATGAAAAAATGAGTAAAGCAGTATGAGTTTACAAGGTTTTAGTTGAAACTTGAATTCATGCTCTTTCATCATTAACTCATTTAGACAAGAGAAGAGCCAGGCATGCAGAAGCTTTCCTATAAACCTCATCAAAAAAAAATTCTCAATATGTTGGCTAACCAACAAGAGGTCAGACTAACCTCAGAGTCACCTTTTGTGTTGAATTTATTTTCTTTTCTACGTGATAAAGGATATCTCTAAAAGAAAAATATTCATTGCATAACAACGGAGAGTTTTATAGGTTTTACCTTCTTAGTAACTCCCAGGATTACTTCTGTATAGTCCACATCCACTTTTGAGTATAGATTCATTCCATCTCTGTGAATTCCTTGTTTCTCCTCAATATGGAGGACAAGATACAAGTTACCCGATACACCCCTGTAAAGAGCCAAGAGGAAATCAACAACTGAATCAACCTAATCAAAATCAGACTACAAAAACACACCTCATTCTATCAGAATTTCCCTCTCCTCGTATCTGCATTGTAGCCCCCTCATCAACTCCAGGTGGAACCACCACGTCAATGCTCCGCTTTGCTTGAACTCTGCCGCGGCCATTGCATCTGCGACACGTATCAGTAATTATCTTCCCATCGCCACGGCATTTTGAGCATGAAGTCACCTAGAGTTCACAGAATCATCTACACATAATGTTCGAGCAAGAACTAGAAGTAAATCTCTCAGCTTCTAGCTTCACACGAAACTCGAAGCGATAAATCTTCCCCGACAGATCAAATTATTCAAAGTTACAGGATGTATGCCAACAAGCTGATAAGAAGTACTCAGTAAAGTCCTTACGAAAAGATTTCATATACTCTCAAAATAAGTTTCGGCCTAACGAGCTGCTTTTAGAAAAAATAAATAAAAATCTTTACTTTAGAATGAAATCTAATTCTAGCAAACATGATCAATCCCGAGAATATTTTAGTAACAAAATATCTTAGGATTCATGAGCTTGTTTTATCCAAAAACTTAAACACAGCTTCAGTGATACCAAAGTTTATAGTAAAAAAGATACCCCAGTTTATAGTAAAAAAAGAAGTATGCTGAGGAAAAACTTGCAGGAATTATTTTAATCTCAGCCTTGCTGATGACATGCAGCAACGTAATTTGATAAAGTTTTGAAGGCTAGTTTAAAACTTGAATCTAAAGGCGATTTTAGGAGAATACACTTAGCTAAGTCAAAAAACCGCGATTTAGATGATGCAAGATAGACCCATAGGATTTCATTATTGATAAGATATACTCCCTGCGTCCCACTCCATTGGTCCCATTTTCCTTTTTTGGTTGTCCCACTCCATTGGTCCCATTTCTTTTTTTAACTTAAATACTCTAACATATCTAGTGGATCCTACAACTTTATCTTACTTTACATACAAAAAAACAACTTTCTTAATCTCCGTGCCGAAAAGAAATGGGACCAATGGAGTGGGACGGAGGGAGTATATAGGACTATGTACAATTGTCTTTATTGTTATTATAAATCTGGCATGTCCTATATTGCAGATCTGCTATTACCTTCTATTATTTAATTAATATGGATTTCATATCTAGGGACCAAACTCTTCTTTGCTTCATTGCATAACTATGTCATACTACTAGACATCTCTAGTCCTCGATTCTACAACTGTAATTCTGCTTTTTTTGCTCGCCTTACTAATAAAACTTCTCTTATAAGATCACTTAACAGATTAAACTTTCAAAGATGCATAGATATTTTTATGCAATGAGTAGCAGACTTCTGCATTTCTGCTCCGGCTGTCGTGGACTTCGTGGTGGCTCGATAGGAAGCTTACTAGTTAAAAATCATTCACAACAACAGACATTATCTTTGCAGGAACTGCATTTACACACAATAGGTTATTTCGTTTGAGTACCTGTGACATAACTCCAAAAGGTGTCTTTTCTGTTTTCAATGTCCGTCCTCTACCCCCACATTCATAACATGTTTTTATATCACTGCTGGACTTTGCACCCGTTCCACCACAATCATCGCATGTCTGCAAATATGGTACTTCAACATCACGTTTCCCCCCAAAAATTGATTCTTCAAAGCTCAAATACAAATCACATCTGCATTATAAATTTAGAGAATGGATAAGCATTCTGATCCATGATAACATTATAACCGAAATATCTAAAAGAATATCTCATGTCCAGCAATCTGCAATTCATAAAAGAGCCCACTACAGGAGTTTCAATCTTCATAAAATAATGCATTTCATGCCCTCTTCAAATATCTAAAGGAATAAGAAAATTGCTAAAGACATTATGGAGAATCAAGGCCCATGTCCTAAATAATCTAATTTGAAGCTAAATTTAATGGGGAGGGTTTATCCAGAAATTGATTTATTTGAAAGTTTACTCATCATATAATTCAAAGAAGTTTAAAAGGAAGGAAATACATATTTTGTCATAAAGCCCATGATAAGGGTCAGTTGAAGATAATGCAGAAAATCCCACTAGATTATTACCGGATGTCAAGATTCAGGCTGCTATTCTCTCTAAAGTTAAAATTGAAGCCTGCTTGCTCACCAATTCCTCCAAAAAAGTTGCTAGATTCACCAAAGTATTCCGAAAAAACTTCAAAAGGATCCACCTACAACATTCAATTTAAGCAGAAGTTGGATCCCAAATCAAATCACTTCATATAGAAGCAGCAAATAAAACATGAAAATACCTAGGAATATCGGATGGCTGGAAGAACAAATAGTGATTATCCAAACATTACTCATTAGAAATGTTGTAAAGAATGCCAGAGAAACATGATCTTACCCCTTGTGAACCAGCACTTGTTGCATCAAATTCACCTCGAAGGCCTTCCTCACCAAAGCGATCATATACACTCCTTTTTTCAGTGTCTGACAAAACCTATAATTTTTTTTTGAAACTATAGGAATCGAAAGAGAAATTTTTCCGAAAGTGCACAAAATCATTTAAGAAACGATTACATCACTTGGCAATAGTTTAATACTGGAATGAGTCGCCCTACAATATTCAGGCTCAAACAAGTTTCGATAAAAAACGGAGAATAGGCATATATACATGAAACCAAAGAGGAACGGAACCTATTTGTGCACGATGTAGTGCACTTTTTGCAGCATGTGCATGAAAATGTTTCACAAAACAAGCTTTGACCATGAATAGAACATGAAGTATAATTTTACCTCATAAGCAGCAGCTATTTCTTTAAACCGTTCTTCGGCATCAGGACCCTTGTTCATATCAGGGTGATACTGCATCCACGAACATCAAATTACTAGATATCCACAATTTAACAACTCAAGGTTCAGATAAGCAGCATATCTGAGACTCAGGCAAGAACTATATAGGTGGACCAGTTATAGATCATACTTACATATATGTACAGATCAAAGGAAGTTAAAGCACAACTCGTTCCTAAATAAGTAGGAAGTAGCAATATTAAGAAGATAACTACACGAAATAACTTTCAACTATGCCATCTAAAATAACTTTTGCCTTTAATACACATCAGTTCCTCATTTCCTAACCCTAGACAATTCGATAGCATCACTGAGCAACATCTTACGCAAAACATTTAAAGAATTGCATTGGTGCACGGATAGACAAAATACGTAAACGTATACCTTCCTAGCAAGAGAACGGTAAGCGGCTTTAATTTCTTTCAGAGTGGCATTTCTACGGATATTAAGAACAGAATAATAGTCAGAACTGGATGTTCTATTAGCGGCGGCGGCCGCAACAAACGGAGTACAACGGCGCCGTCTGGTGCCGCTGAAATTAATCGAATGGGGGACTCTGAGATTGAAGGATGGGAAAAGTGTGGCGGAGAATCCCAAGTTCTTGAATTTGAGAGGCGAAGAATATATCGAATTGCAAAAGACCAAATTAGGGTTTATGGGATTTGTATTGATGGATAGCAGATTCGGGTTTTGGGATAATTGCATGGCTCCGTGGGTAAGAATTTGGGAAGAAAGGGTCTCAAACTTTCGATTCAATTAGGAGAAAAATGCGGCGCCTTGGCCTTATTATGCTAATGTATTATCGAAATTAATTCTGGAAAATGAAATTACTGAATTCTACAAAAGTTCGATTGCGAGATAGAGAGACGTTTTGACACAAACACAACTGGTTTCCAACCGCTAGAAATCAAACATATTCGGATGAACGAGATGCAGACAATACCATAAAAAGAAATATATACTTAAATTAATTTCCATAATTTCTTCCGATCCCAATATGGATCAATGCACTAAAATAATGTTCGATAAAGTAATAACCTTGTTAAATGAATACTTTTTCTCGGTCTCAAGATTATTATTTATTGAGGTTTAACTGTACAAAAAATTCTGATTTGGACATCGATAATACAAGGCTCTATATCCATGAAACTCATCAAAATATATATACAGACAAGAAATTGATTGCAGATAACTCCCATTCTCCAACAACTTAAGCTAAAAAACTTGAAGAATCAACGGATTTCCATGAGAGAGAATAAAGGCAAGCACTACTCTGTACACTTGACTTTGTTCATCTGGTTAATCCTCATCTTCAAGCAGTTCCGGTTGCAGATTTGCAAGGACTAAGATTCTCAACTAATCAAATAGAAACCAAGATCTTTATCAGCAGCTTGAGCTCCGTAGCCTCCTAAGTCATCGCCTCCACACAATGATAATATTCAAGATGTGAGATGAGCTTCTCAACTTCTCGAGATTGACAGGTGAACCGGCAAACGAATTCCTCAAGAGCTTCTTTCATCCATACGGCTGAACATGCTTCCATTGCTTCACTCACCGGCATCTGCAAATCATGATTCAATCCCACATCAGAACTAGTTCCATATATGTGTGTGTATGTTAAAAATTTGATCTTTTTTAAGAATATACGGAGAATGGAGGAGATAGGCTGAAGGGACGTACCCAAACGCGGTGGCGAAGGTTTTTCTCCGGCCAAATGTCCAACACCTCGGTGACATACAAGGGAAACATCGACCCCTCGTGATATTTCTCTTGGCTTTTGCTCTTGAAAATCCATTCGCCCAATTGGTTCTGCAATGAATGAATGATAAACAAGTTTAGATGATGAATCTGGAGGTACCAACATGAAGAAATTAAACTAGGAAATGACTAACTAACCCCAAGAAGCCCAACTACGCCAGCTTCCTCCAAGGTCTCTCGCGAAGCTGCCAATTCGATATCTTCATCGAGTTCCCATCCACCCTGATCAGTACAATTGCAGATCGAACATTGTTAGACCAAGGATCAAATGAATGTCTCAGGACATCATATTTTATTTTATTTTATTTTTTATCAATGGTTAATTACCTTGGGGAACATAAGCCTTGTACTCTTTTGAGAGCTGATCAAAAGGATCTCCAAATCATCAAGTGTGATGTCATCAATCAGATTAGATTTCTTGCTGTTCCTAATTCTATATGGGACACATCTGCACAAAATTGCAAAAGCAGAACAAGTATTAGGCATAATTTCCATATGTTAAATGAGCAGAAATCATTTTCAAGAAAATTATTAGCAGGATCAGAGCAGAAATCCCATTGGGGAAATTCAACACACAGGTGGCGAAAAAAATGAAAATTCAGTCAGAATCAAAGACAAAAATACATACCCAACAACCTGGCGAAATCCGTTATTGTATCGCTGCAAATGCCTTCCGGTACGGGAGGGCAAACACACCAGTTTCTTGATTTGCATTTTGACAAACAAACGAAGAACCGAAAACCCTTGTTTGTGGGGGTGGAAATTCAGAAACCAAACGAAGAAGAAAGAATAAAATTCGAATCTTTTACCCCGGGAGAGAAAATATTCCCTCCAAGAAATCAAAGACCCTAAAGCAAAATGAAGGGCGAATTTCGGTTAAAACAGTTGAGGTTAACTCCAGAAAAATCGGCAATGGTGACAAACACGATTTCCTATGTTAGTGCTTGATTAACAGAAAGCTCCAATTTTGGCTATCTTTGTTTTGGGGAGACGAGGGCAATTATTGAAGCTTTGTGGATAACTGAAATGGTCGAGGCTGGATGTCCACTGCTTATGTAGAAAAGAGGAGCTATCTTTCTTTGTGTGGGTCGGGGGGTGGGTGAGAGTTAGGCCTAGCTAGTAGTATGGACGCGTCTGCCATCGCTATCGAAGGTTGCAAGAAATGTCGATTCATTCGAGATCGTGTGCGTGTGTCCAATCCTGCACCCGAACATATGCGATGCCGGAGCCAATCATTTCGTTTTCGAATTTACTTTTCAGCCCTTCAGTTTTTAAGTAATTACATATCGGTTTTCGGTTAATCGAAATCGTTTTCGGTTTTGGTTTCGAGTTCGGTTATTTATATTTTCGCCGATTCGGTTATCGGTTAACCGATCGGTTAATCGGTTAACCGACCTTAATTAAACTTATTATATATTATATATTATATGATATAATTATAATATATTAATTATATTATATGTGTCCACTTCTCTCTCTGTACTGTTTCTGATTTGCCCTAAATCAGTAGATCTAAATCTAATTCCCATTTCGCCTCTGTTCCGAATTCCGATCTGCGGCTGCGCTGCTCGGCTGAGGAGTGAGGAGTTCGCTGCTTCCCGTGACCCCGTCCGGCCGTCGCCCGTCTGCTCCCGCTCCGCTCCCGCTCCGGCGCTCGGCCTCCACGGACCAAGGTGTTAATCTTCTTCCCCTCAAAGCAAGTTCTTGGTAGGCAAAAAGGTGTTATGTGAGATTGAACTGATTATCTATTATATGGTGACTGGTGTGAATCATGTGATGTTTTTCTTGGCAAAAAGGATTCTCTCTGTTCCATGACTTGATTCAGCCCCTTTACGGTTTACCACAATTTGTCATTTTGCATACTTTCTGTTCGAATAGTCATCTGTTTCATCAGTTCTGCAATGAAATATTGAAATTAATTGGGAGATCAGAATTTGGGAATATAGGATATATCTATTGGAGATCAGAATTTGGGAGATCAGATGAATAGCTTAGTGAAAATAAAGCATTTTAATGACTTATCAGTTGGAATTGAATATCTATCTAGAAAGAATAATTGTTGCTGAATAGCCTGGCATTTTAATGACTTATCAGTTAGAAAGAATAATTGTTGCTTAGTGAAAATAAAGCATTTTAACTGCATTGCTGAATAGCCTGAAGCCCTGAATTACTGCATTGCTGGTACTGATGCTGAATTACTGATGCTGCTTCAGTTTGTAAATATTGAGTGCAAATATGCAATGGCTGGATTACTGATGTTGCTATTTGTCTTATTTTTTTAAGATGGAAACGGAAAGTTCTCGAGATGACCAGGACCAAAGGTTGTTAGAAGAGATTGAGGACCAAATGCTGAATTAACACCTTGTACTTCTACTTCTTCTACTGTGACAACGGAATCGGGACAAGGACAACCTTCACGTCGAGGAGGAGCTCGACCACGTAAGCGTCTTTTTCAGGTGTGTTTCTCAATTTCTCTTATAAGTTATAATTCTTATAATAAATTACAGTTCTCTTACAAGTCTTTCGTAACCAATCTGCTCTCTTGCTACAGGCTACTTTTGATGATCAACAATCTGAAGAAAATTCGACAGAGATTGCTCTCTATCTCACAGAGAGGCTACCTAAGATGTCTGAGATGGAGTTTGATCAATTCGATGTCTTGCAATGGTGGAGACTCAATAGCTCACGATTCCCGGTTTTGTCAGCAATTGCAAAAGATGTGCTAGCGATTCCTATTTCTAGTGTGGCTTCAAAATGTGCATTTAGCACGGGAGGTCGAGTCCTTTCCCCATTCAGAAGCTCTTTGTCGCCGAGCATTGTTGAGGCACTAGTATGTGCACAAGATTAGTTGAGCTCCAACACATTCTTAAGTGATGTTGAAGATGTTCCCGAAGAAGTATCAGATGAATAATTCTTACAAGGTAAAATTTGTTTAATATACTATTTAAATTTATGTACAAAATACTAACTATATTTATTTTTCCTTTTTTATGTTCACAGTTTTAATTAACAACGGTTATCTACGCCCATCAGCCCCTCCAACCGAACCGGCCGAATGACAATTATGATTTATGAACTTATGATTTGCAGGATTCTAGACTTTATAGTATTATGTATTTCAATATTTCAGACTTTTTAGCATTGAATATTCAGAATGTTGTGACCATGAAAGCTACATGCAAATTGTTGCTTATTAGTTTTTAAACTTGAAGACAATGTAGGAAAATTTGCAGATTTTCTCACTTTTTGGGTAGGAAGTTTTGAGGGCTAAAAAATCAAAATTGACCAGGAAGTCTTATGCGTTCTGAGATGTTCGAAATGACAAAGCAAATGTTCTACTTTACTTTGAAACAGTACAACAATTTCTTTGAAATAAAAAGGGATTTATTAATTTAATTTCTAGAGATAATCCAACCCGTGTTCATGAAGATTTAATTTATATATTTTCATTTGAATCTACTTATGTATGCAAACGAGATTTGCGCAATTTGAACTAAAAGATCATTATTTCACATCCATTTTGATTATTCTTCCATTGGCTTTAAACTAAAAGATTTATGCCGTAAAATCTTCTTCTACTAGGTTTAATTTGTGAATGTGTTCAATTTAGCATGGTCACAACACTTATAAAATAAAATATAAAATGTAAAATAATGCAAAATAGTTTGATTTTTGACAATCTTATTAAAAAAAATCGATTATTTAAGAACTAACGATATTGGTTTCGGTTAACCGAAAAACCGATCGGTTTCGGTTTCGGTTGGTAATATTTACACTCTTCGGTTTCGGTTAACCGAAACCGAACCGATTTCCACCCCTATAATTACATTCTCGACGTCTTTTTTCTCTCTTTTTCTTTTTAGTTTCGAAACTTCATTTTCACTATTTGGTTTACTTATTTCAACAATATAAATGTAAATTAGTAGTCCTCCGTCTCATAGAAAATGTCTTGTTTTCCTTTTCGGACTGTCTTATAGAAAGTGTCCAATTTCTAAAAAAACAAAGAATATGTGAATCAAAATTAACAACCCAATGTCCCCTTGGGATGACATAGCGGTGAAGGTGGGTGGTCCGGGACCGATAGGTCATGGGTTCAATTCCCACTGAACACGCTATGTGTGAGCCTGTCACCCTGTCACATTAAGGGTGGTTTAACTCTTCTGTGTGGTTTGCAGGCTAGCGGCTTCGGGTTCCTCGTCAACAAAAAAAAAAAAAAAATTAACAACCCAAAAGTCAAACAATATACACCACACATTACAAGTTTCTTAATTTTCGTGCCCCATAAAAATGAGACATTTTCTATACAACGGAGGGAGTAATTCTTAGAAATTATCAAAATAACTAAAACGATGTAGAAAATGTTTATGAAGTTTTCGAACTACACAAAAAATTGTGAAAAGTTGTAGGTATCGTAAATGCATTGTAATTCAAGAATGGCTTTGTTGATGGCACGTTTGAAAGATTACGAGGGAAGAAATCGTTACCTTCCTCCTTTGTATTTTATCACTGCTTGATTATTGCTCATATTTTAGACCTTCTGGTTTGTATCCCGTACCTTCCTCTTTTTTGTATGGACAGAAACCTGAGAGAAACGATTAGAAAATTGTGCTCTTTTGAAACTCACGTTAATCTCAAAATTAAGTTTTCTTTTCTGATAAACTTGTATCAGAAACGTGTGTGTGAATTATATTTATTAAAGGTGTAATTAACCGTTAATAATTTTGTGGCTCATTAATAATTATAATGCTAATGGGCTTCAATTAATAATAATAATCAACCCATAATATAATTAATATTTACTTGGACACTTATTTATCAATTAATTAGCACAGTCAATTAATTTCAGATAAATAATTCTCCAACTTATTAAATAATATATAAAATACATTAATCTATTAATAAACACACGAGAGTGCAGTCAATAATCAGACAACCTACTTGGGCCAAACTAGAGATCCAATACAAGAAATAACGCAGGACCTCAAAATAATTAATCATATACGCTCAACCCAGAGCAAAATCAATTAATAAATACAAATTCATTTCACTGGAGAACCCGTGCTGTCGTATCCCTTTATCCCAATTTGAGCATGACCTGTATTTTAGACTTAATTGATCTCCTTATTTAAGAAACATATATTCGTTAATTAATTAAGCTCACTGACAGCTTAAATTAATTAACATCTTATTATATTCCTAAGTAGTATCACCCGACCTGATTAACACACCTAAATTAAATCAATCGGTCGCGTTTAGTGTGCTAATCCATACGAGTTCCTTAGAGGATATTATTAACCCAATTAACATGGATATGAATGTAAGATACAGATAGACAACCTGAGTTACAAATAACTACAAGATACGTATATTCAGTCCCGATGACATTCACCAGTAAATCAAAGTGAAATCTTATCATGCGTAAGATCAACTAAGTCATCGAGATCTTTAATTCTCCACTAAAGTCAGTTAGAAGAACACATTTCATTGTGATTCATCAATACACCTCGTCTAGTATACCAGTAAAGATAAGTAGCAACGACAAATTACTTCTTATCTAAACTGCAGCTTAAACCAACAACTTGTCCTAAGTTGACTCATCTGTAATAACTGTTTATATCTTGTTAGTTCAATCAATTGTGCAGTCTTCTGTGATCTACAACACATGGCGCAATCTAACTATTATACAAGATAAATGATTTAACATGTGCAATAGTGAAAGGAAAAACGTATTGTATACAAGTAAAAAAGTTGTTTCTAGTATACTATGCCTCGAGATGGAAAGGCCGAGTAAGCTTTGTGGAAGAGGTTTGATGACATGATACGTGGCTGGTTGAATGCAACCATGGAGAAAGAAATAAGGGCTAGCGTTAAGTACGCTGCGACTGCCGAGCAAATTTGGAAGGAGATTGTTGTTCGTTTTGGAAAAAGCAGTGCACCTAGGGCTTATGAGTTTAAGCGGGTTCTTGCCACCACGCCAATAAAGGCTCTCCGTCTCGGCCTAATATACGAAATTACGAGGCGTGTGGGATGAGATGGAATCTATGACGCCTATGGCAGTAAGTACTTGTGGTGCAGGAAAACAAAATATAGAGGCACGAGATAAGGATCGCCTCTACGAATTTTTAATGGGATTATATGATATTTTTGGAGTGGTACGCACACAACTCTTGGATACCAAACCTACACCAACTTTGGAGGCAGCTTATCATATAGTTGCGGAGTACGAGCGTCAATGCTCTATTTCTGGAACTAGATTTGTGCAAGAGGCAGCGACTTTTGTTACACAAAACTCACAACCACCGCGATCTTGAACTGATCATGGACCTCACGGCTCTACTTGAAAACCACAGGATGGTGCAGATCTCAGGGATAGACATGATCGTGATTCTTTGAAATGCAAGCATTGTGGCAAGTCCGGTCATGAGAAGGACACTTGCTTCGAATTGCATTGTTACTCGGATTGGTACAAGGAATTAAGACATAAGCAGACCGCGGGCACTGAACGAGGGGGAGACAAGTGGTCATACCCTTGTGCAACTACGGTCGAAACAGATGGCAGCCCCATACCGGGCTTAAATGTTGAGCAGTATGAAAGGTTGGTCAAGCATTTTTCCAGTAGTTGATCGTCGGCAAATGTGGCAGGTAAACCTAATCTAAAGGGTCCTTGCGTGATTGATTCCGGGGATAATGATTATATCACTTGTGAAGGAGATTTACTGGAGAATCGAAGGGAAATGAGTGTCGGGTTTCCCGTCAGAATTCCTAATGGGGCTAGCATTCCCGTTTCTAGTGTTGGGGATGTTAATCTTCCTAATGGATTTAAACTTGATCGCATTTTGCATGTTTCGAATTTTAAATGCAATTTGTTATCCGATAGTCGAGCCACTAACGGTTTGGGATGTAGTATGACTTTTTTCACGGATTTTTGTTATAAGCAGGACTTACACTCGAGGAAATTAATTGGCGTAGGTAAGGTCTATTTTACTTGAAGTTACTTCGGGAAGGTGGCATTGTTCTGGCAGCTTCTAAGGACACTACAGTTTGGCATCATCGGTTGGGGCATGCCTCAAACGAAAGACTAAAACATCTTGGTTTTTGGGGTAATTTTGATTTTTATTCAAGGGACTTGTGTTCTTGCATGAGAGCAAAGAAAACTCGGTTATCTTTTCCTACTAGTACTATGAAGACAAGTTCTGTTTTTGAATTAATTCATTGCGATATTTGGGGTTCATATCCAGGGGCGGAGCCAGGATTTCGAACTGGGGGGGGCGAATTATGTGTGAGGTTCAGTGTGTCTCATCCGGGGGTTCGGGGGCGAAGCCCCCGAAAAAAATTTTAGTGTAACAATGAGCATAAGGAATTCAAAAGTACAATTTATAAAAGCAACAAAAAAAAACGAGACCAAAACGAAATACAAAAAATTACTAGATTACAATATCTTCTTAGGCATTTGACGGCGTTCTTGAATAGCTCGCCGGTGGGGTCGATTTCGTCCGACGACGGCGAACTCGCATCCTTCCCCTTTCTCGCTCTCTCATCAATCGTCGGACGGGCAGAGTGTTGCAAAAGAAGATGAACAAGATATATGTAGATCCAAAATTTGGATCTAGATATGAAGGATGCAAGGAAGAAATAAAACTTTTAACTTTATTAGAAGCAAAACCGACTCGGATACAAGAGCAAACTCATCTTAATATATGAGCAAAAAAACGAAACCGCAACGGGAAGAAAAAACGTGATAATGAGAAACACGATTTTATAAGTGATTTACAAAACATATATGAAATGACAGACATATTTGTAGTGTATTTAAACACAATCCAAAATATGGGCAATAAATGCGGAATAAATTGAGCAAATTAACACCGAGAATTTTACGTGGAAAACCCCTCAAATTTAGGGTAAAAATCACGGAACTCTTGTCCGAAAATCTCCACTATGTAATGTCAATTACACAATTTTCTCCCTATCACAAGTAGGGGAACCACCAAACAATAGCAACAAGCAAACAACAATAATCCTCTAAGAATTTCGAATCGTTTCTTGCTCTCGTTTTCGATTTTAGCTTCGACTCAACTTATGCCTTCGACTCAATTTAAGTCTCTCACGTCTGACTTCTCTTTGTTAACAAAAGATATTAACAAAACATCAAATGAGCCATTTCTTTTAATTCTTGATGGGCTAAATTAATAACAACCATTATGGGCCAATTTTTCGAGCCCAAATCCCAACAATATCTTCATCTTCTTCATTGGTTGCTTTGATTTTACAACACAGAGTTCCGCTCTTCCGGCGACAAGCCGATCAATTTGATCAACTCGGATCCCAACTGTGTTGGAAGCTCGATATTGTCGGGCAACGCCGCCGATTTGCTTGCGTGGCCTCTCGAAGAAAGTCCGGGGGGGCGGATTCCGATCAATTGGACGGCCGACGAGGCGAGGAGGAGGGAGACGTGCGAGAAACTCGAAGAAAGTCCGGGGGGGCGGTCGCCCCCACGCGCCCCCCCTGTCTCCGCCATTGTTCATATCATGTGTCTTCTACTAGTGGTGCACGTTATTTCTTAACTGTGGTTGATTATTATAGCCGATCTGTGTGGACTTATTTGCTTAAAAACAGATCTGATGTTGGTCATAGTTTGATTACCTTTTGCGATAGGGTGGGTCTCCACTCAATTTGGGGTCAAGATTAAGCAAACTCGTAGTGGTAATGGTCCCGAGTTTCAATCCAATCTTATGCGGGATTATTATGCTAAGCATGGTATTTTGCTTGAGACGTCATGCACGAATACTCCTCAACAATATGGTGTTGTTGAACGCAGACATTGTGACAACTTGGATATGGCGTTGCTTTGTTCTTTCAAGTCAATTTACCTCTTAAGTTTTGGGGCGAGTGTGTGTTAACTGCAGCTTATTTGATAAATCGACTACCTTCCAAGGCCATTAATAATAAAACAACACACAAGATCTTGCTTGGTAATCCATCTGATTATACACATTTACGCATTTTTGGTTGTTTGGTCTATGCTAAAGATACAAAGAAAGGGGGAGACAAATTTGAAATTCGAGGGAGGCCTTGTGTTTTTATTGGCTACCCACATGGTCAAAAGGGTTTTCATGTGTATGCTTTAGCAACCCACCACATTTACACTACTTTTGATGAACATTTTGTTGAAGATACATATCCTTTTTCTAACATGCATACACTATCACCATCTATGCATGATCTTTTTGTACCTTGTATGGAATCACTGTTGCATATACCAGGTATAAGTGTTTCAGTTGATGAATCCTCTTCGGTGGAAATACTTAGTGGAGAAGAATCAAATGACACTCTTGTCGCATCATCCAATGATAATGATCTTATGGCCTCAGATCCACTACAAATACTTTACGGCGTAGCATCGCACTCCATACCAACCGAAGCATTTGTCAAATTGAACTACCAACTTCTATAGACCATGCTCCATCCATTACCAACTCAGTTACCTCAACGGTACATCCTTATCTTTTATGTTAATTATGATAAATTCACCCTATCTCACAGGGCATATTTGGCGGTTATCACGTCGCATGACAGAGCAAAAATTCTCTCATCAAGCCGTGAAGGAGGATCACAGGCGAGAGGCTATGCTACGTGAGATTGAAAAATTGGGGTTCAATGGTACTCAGACTTTGGAGGATTTGTCACCCGACAAGAAGGCGATCGACTCCAAATGGGTCTATAAAATTAAGTACAAACCAGGCGGGAGTGTTGAACGATACAAGGCGCGCTTAGTCACTAAAGAATACACACAAGTCGAAGGAGTAAATTTTCATGATACCTTTGCGCCGGTAGCTAAATTGGTAATATTGAGAAGTTTACTTGTGGTTGCCATTAAACGCAATTGGACTATGCATCAGCATGACGTGAACAATGCCTTTTTGCATGGTGATTTGAAGGAGGAGGTTTATATGAAAGTGCCACAATGATTTGGGAAACATGCATCTCCAAAGTTTGTCACCTTCGAAAATCATTATATGGCCTTCGTCAAACTTCTCGAAACTAGTATAAAAAATTTACTAGTGCTTTGGAACAAATTGGATTTATTCAATCTAAGGCCGAATACTCGCTTTTCACCTATCGTCGCGGTAGTATTTATCTTGCAACCTTACTTTACGTTGATATGTCATATTAGTGGGAAATCATGTGCAGATTATTCAAGATGTTTAAGTCCTTTCTTGATCGCCAATTTAGCATTAAAGATCTTGGTCGATTGAAGTATTTCCTTCGGATTGAAGTAGCCCGGACTTCAGATGGTCTAGTTCTTAGTCAACGGAAATACACCCTTGACATTTTGGAGGAAAGTGGCTTACAAGAATGTCGTTCCTGTGATTTTCCAATGGAGCAAAATCTTCGACTTGGAAAAGATGAAGACAAACCACGTGTTGATGCGTCTCGATATCGAAAGCTTGTAGGTCGACTTTTATATCTTCAAGTCACTAGACCTGATATTACCTTTGCGGTTAATACTCTCAGCCAAGACCTATTTGATCCACGAGAGATACATTTAGCGGCAACGATAAGTGTTCTTCGCTACCTCAAAACTACACTTGAGCAGGGTATTTTCTTTCTGGCAGATAGCGACCTCCATTTATTCGCTATGCATGACGCGGACTGGGGTGGTTGTCCTTTCACACGTGCCTCAAGTACCGACTACCTCATTATTTTAGGTGGTGCACCGATCTCTTGGCGCACGAAGAAGCAATCTGTTATTTCACGATCATCTGCGGAGGCTAAATATCGGGCTATAGCGGCCACTGTGAGTGAACTTCTTTGGTTACGATGGCTCCTTCGTGATATCGATGTTGTTTTAACAGCTGCCACACCCTTATATTGTGACAACCAAGCGGCTCGCCATATTGCCAACAATCCCGTTTTTCAAGAGCGCACCAAACATGTAGAAATGGATTGTCATTTTTTCGTGAACGGGTTTCTTCCGGCGAGATACAACCCCTTTGTGTCGATACACACCTACAAGTGGCCGACATTTTGCTAAATCGTTGGGTTCTGATCGTTTCCGCTTTCTTCTCGACAAGGTGGGCGTTCAAGATCTGCACACTCCCCCTTGAGGGGGAGTATAGAAATTAGTATGGGAATTTATTTCCGTAATTAGAGTTTTATGTTTGTTAGTGTATCCCGTGATTTATGGAGCACATTTCTAGATATTTTTTGCTCCGATATGTAATTTGTATATATCCCCTTACTTTGTGTATGAATAATAAGAAAAGAGCGTATTTTCACAATTTTACTATTAAAATATATATTAATATATAAGTTGAATTTATTTTATGACCTTAAGTTCGTTATATTGTGTCCTTTTATCAATTTTTATAACATTAAAGTGTAAGTAAGTGGCGGCATTGTCATGCATAAAAACAATTGTTGGTTAGAGCTGAAATAAATCATCGTTGAAAGAATTATTGTAACGTGCAAATATTTAAAAAAAAATAATAATAAACAAAGTCAACTAATCTGCTGAATCAAATAATTTGACAAAAAATGGGAATATATTTAAAGCACGACTACGCCACTAGTTCCTTCTAAGGACAAAAGGAAAAAAAATCAATTTCACACTATGTAGTGATTTTGACATTAATTGAAGTGATGAATCAGATTACTTGGATCTATCCATATTAGAACTAAACCACTTATTAAATATTCCGACATGTGATTAATAATAAGTCGAAAATACAAATAAGAAATTTCAACAAATGTCTCAATGAGATGATAAAGGGGTCAAGATGTTTAACCTGTACCTAAAGATCAAATTTCATCAGCTATTATAGGAAGTTTACCATGTATGCATCAAATGTAGCGGTTGTAGATTACTTATTATAAAAAATAAAATAAAAAAAGCAATAGCTAATGTAAAAAACCTTCAATAGATATAATAAACACGAGCAAAATTATTTTTTAAAATAATTTATTTATGAGATCAAAATTAAAAAAAAAAATTGTAACCTTAGAGCCAACTCAATTCTTGAGGTCCAAATTTAACGAGTTAACCTTAACTCTTAAGTAATGAAGAAGTTGTAATTGTATTTAAAGTATATTCTATTCATTTTCGCACGTATTTATTTCGTTCTAAGTGTTTGAATAAAATATTTAAAATTCGTCGGGGGACTTGGGTCATAACTCATAACCACACTCCTAACTGCATTCTGCACGTGAGAAACGTGAGATCTGTAATATATGCAACAAATATATCCCCTAACTTCGTTTTCCTCTTTCCTGTAAAAAAAAACTATTTTTTTTTGGCTTTTTAAGTATTTCCATCTCCAACTTTCAATTAAATCCCAATAACGTACACATCACTCTACATAAATAAGTAATTTTTAAGTTTTTTCACTACTTAAACATTTTTTTAATATTTGGAATGTAGATTTTTACATTTTTGAAGCTTAAAATAAGCTAGAATGAGCAGTAGTCCATAAGCTGGTAATGTCTTTTAAAAACAAAAAAAAAATGAAAAATATCTTATGAGAGTGTTTAAACTATTGCTTTTATAAAATTAATTTTTTTTGGCATATTAGCCTGTAAATACACCATCTTTGATCTGAATTTGGTTTTGCACATGATATTAAAAACGCTCCTCAAAATACACCACTTTTAAAATATGTTCAATTTGCACATCGGCGAAATTTTCAGCTACATCGAAGCTGACCTGTCGGACGACGTGACATATGATTGCTGACGGGGAAGAATAACTATGACACATATGAAATTATAAAGGATTGGTTAGCTAATTAATACACGAAGTTTGCTATCTTTTGGTTTTGCACATGACTTAAAAACTTTTCAATTTATATATTTGTTTTAGTTTGCTTAATTGGGAATTGATAATTCAACACTTAATATTAATTTTAAGTTCAGCCTTTACCATCTCCAGTTCCTGGATCGTTCTGCTGAACTCTCTGCTCAGCTGAATCTGTTCCTCTAGCAGATCGTCGTATGTTTGTACCACATCCAGAGGATCATCTGTGACCGAGCACGTGTCGTGTGTGCTGTGTGAAGAAGAGGTTATATAAAGTTTGGAGTTTACCTCAGTCTCTTCTCCGGCCATCAAACAGTATTCAGCTGTTCCTTCAGGAACCGTTTCTCCGATCTCAACTGCTACAAATGCAGCTTCGTCCTCAGAGGAATACATAAATGTATCCTCCTCAAGTGAGTTGTCGGATATCTCTCCGACGATGTAGGCCTGCCTTCTTTGGGCAAAATTTTCTCTTCGGCTGCCGTTACGCTCGTTGAGCGGTACGAGAGTTCGGGACGATCGTGCGATAGTGTCCCTCCTTCTTACAGTTATAACAGGTGGATGTTCTGCTGCTTTTTTCCAGCTGAAGCTTTGGATGGACTCGCAGCAGGCTCTGTGTTCCTGCATTCAGTAGAAGGATTAGATTCTTCCCTTTTCTGATAATCTTTCTTACCTGAGGGAGAAACTCTGTTGTATTTCCTCAGCTTTCTGACTCTCTCCTTTTCTCTCTGATATTTGAGAGCCATCACAGCCAGCTGGTCAGTGCCTGAAGTCTCACAAGATTTGGCTTCGATAGTGGCCATTGCCGTGCTTGAGGAAATCGGTTTGGATCCAGTTTTGCTGACAGTTGCTTTAAAAGCATGATCGATCTGTGTGTCAGCTGGAGCACTGGAACACTTTTGGGGTAGACTATGCTCAAATTCCTCCGTTTTTAGTTCTGAAAATATAACATCAGGAGTTAGGGCATTTAGATCAGAGCGACGTAAATAAGTAGCAAATGGAAGCCACTTCTGTCGAGGTAGCGCTCTCAAGATCTTTGTGTTCATCTCTTTGTTGGTGAACACCTTCCCCAGCCCGTTGATGACATTGACTTGGTTTGTAAATCTGACACTGAGCTCGTCAATGGTCTCACTGGGCTCCATTGCAAAGGCTTCGAACTACTGAAGCTCTAATTCGAGCTTGTTTTCTTTGATCTGCGGGGTTCCTTGGCTCAGTACAGCCAAAGCATCCCATAGCTCTTTTGCCGTTTTGCAGTCCTACACCCTCCCGAGATGAGAGTCACTGAGCGTTGTCAGTATAGGGTTTCGCGCAACTCGGTCAAGGTTGTGCAGCATTTTATCTTCAGGCGTGAAAGCTGATTTGTCTTTGGGAACCTTAGCACCGATTTGTGCTCCTACACCTCCCGCAGTAGCGAACTGAACGCTGTCAATCATGGGAATGATGGGTCCTGTCTCCAGGACGTCTTTCATGCTGTCGTGCAGCGATGTGAGGTGTGCCTCCATTCTCACGCGCCATACCGTGAAGTTCTCTATTGAGAACATCGGCACCATCCTGATACCTGACATGTCAGACATTATGCGAATGGGTATAAGGATGAAAGAAGAGATGCTTGTGCAGTGAAAACGTTTTCAAGGATCTGTTCGAGAGAACCAGTAGTATAGAACCGGCGATCAAAAGAACACCGATGTTCTGATACCAATTGTTGGTCCGGAGACGATAGTCAGGTGTAGAGGGGGGGGGGTGAATACACCTAATAACAGTTTCTTCTTCTCAAACTGAAGGACAGCTGAGCTGTTTAGTCCAACTGATGAACAGTGCTAAAGAGTAACCTTCGATCACAGGGTCAGAATGGGTCAACTACTGAGCTCTCCTACTGACTTTTGTCAGTCGTTCGAAACTCAGTCGGAGACGTTGTGCGGATAAGTGTGGGGCCCGAAGATTCGTCTCAATTTTGAAAAACACTTTTCACAAATCAAGTTCTTTTGGCTGTGCGCTTTAGAAACACGTTTTATGCAAACATATGATTTTGAACAGTTATGATATGCAATAAAACAGTAAAGAACACAAGCGATTTAACGTGGTTCGGATACTCAAGATCCTACGTCCACGGTCCTGACAATGGCAGGATAACTTGTTGATTAAACTGAGCAAGTCTCAGCAGGTATCTGTGCACTGGACAGATCCTTCTAAGTTATAGTCCTTAGCGACTTTACAATTCAAACCGAAGTTCGAAAGGGATGGAATAATCTCCAACTAAGAAAGTTCTTACAATAAGAACAATTCACTAAAAGTGAACTCCTTCGAAATCTAAGCTATAAATCTGGCAATGAGCTTAGTCTAGAGAAGAAAGGGATCTAAATACTCTAGAGAGAAGAACTACAAATATTCTATGAAAGCAAGTTCTTCGCTGTACAATCTGTTGAGTTCGCTAGAGTGTTCTTGAGCTTGAGCTTTTTCCCTTTTTTAATCCCATGCGTGTAGCTTCGAATTTCTTCTCTATTTATAGTTGTGAGCAGGCATATGTCCGTTGGAGAAGACGATGCCACGTGTCACAAGCTTCCAAAGAAAACGGCCATAATTTCGAATTTGTTGCAGCAGGGAAGTTAATTACTGTACATGAGAGCAGCTTTACTGTATAGAGCAGATATGGTGATGTCGGCATCTCATTGGTCGAGGTTTGTGGTTGGTGAGAATGTGTCAGAGTCAAAGTTGACTATTCAAACAACCTCGTAAGATCTTCTGCTGAACTTCGAAAAGACTTGTGCGACTAGGTCGTTTTCTGTCGGACACAATAGACTAGATAAGTCTCTGTCTTCTTCGACTGAGTCGGCTGACAAGGAATATATCTACTGAGTAGGTCAGCTGGCGACTGCGAAGGTACTGAGCTTTGCATATGTTCTTCTGCTGATGGCTTATCAGCTGATGGGTTGTCTCCTACTTAGGTGAAGATCAGCTGCTGTCTGAAGAACACAAGCTCTTACAAAGATGACGTGGGGTTGTGGAAAGTAACTTCGTCAGAAGATCAGTCCAACAGTTTACCCCGTACAGGACTTAGACAAAAGATAATCAAAATAAACAAGTCTAACCTATACATCATCTAATCCTATAGACACAACACGACTGATATCAGCTGGGTTTTGGGATCTTCAATTCCATAGTACTACTATGATTTCCCCCAATATTCTTTTAACCACTAGACAGCTGAGTACCATCTACTGACTCATAACCCAACAATTTCCCCCTAATTGATGATGCCAAAACCTCTATTTCTAACCATCTAGCTTCTATTCTAAAATAAGGAACGGAGAGCTAATCTACTGACAACAATTTCTCCCTGATTCATTAGAAGACAATCAAGATGATCAATAAAACATCAAGTCAGTAGGCGAGATATAGGCAAAAACAGAGAAACGGTTATATGAGTGTGTGTCAGATTACTTACTGATCAGTTGTGAGAAAACACAAACAAAAGCCATGAGACAATGAGTAATTGTCTGGCAAGCAATAGGAACCAATAAATATAGATAGAGAGTACATGGGTCCTATTACTATTACAACAAATATGAGATAGAGATCAAGTCTGACTTCTGAAATTCTTCGTGCGTTTCTTAAAGTCAACAGACTTGTCAGCTGGAAGGTCCAGGTAGTAAAACTTATAGACTCTTGAGCGTAGAACCTGGATTTCCTCATAATCATCTGGATCGTTCATATTAAGACATAGATGAACAGGAGCTTCTTCTACTTCTCTCTCAATCTCTTTTGTGCACATCACGCCGCGAGTAGTCCTAGGAGGAGGGATTCGCCTAAAGGCTGGAGCTCTGAAGGGTATTTTCTCTCTCTCCATGATCTGATGGATCTGATTCCTGAACTCTATATCGAATCGACTGATAAGTTCATCAAAGTGTTGATCTGCTGGTCTGTCAGTCTCATAGATACCCCACACATAGTATCCCTTAATAAAGTCTTCTTTCAGTTCCTCCCACTGCTCGTTGAACTCGGCTGGCACCCATTTATCCACATGAGGTGTAGGCTCCTTCTTGATATAAGGTGCCCTTCTGAACTTGGATCCTCGTGGAATCTGCTTCCTTGGATCAGCTGTTGGCTTTGCAGATAGGCTAATCATTTTAGCCATGTCAGCTATCCTCTTTTTCTCTCTGAGAGCCGCTGCCCTTGTATCTCCTCTCCTGAGATTTAGTCCCTGCAGCGTGGCTTCCCAAGTAGCTCTGTCCTCTGCCTCCTGCTCAAGTGTGAGATTAGTCGGATAATAACTCGTGCGGTTAGGTCCGGACCTCGATACTAAGGCCTTGGCTAGCTCCTCCTGAGCTTTCTTCTTATCCTCAGCCTTCTTGGCCTTAGGCTTTCCAACACCTTTCTTTGGCTTCTTGCCTTTCTTAGCCTCTTCCAGCTGATGCTCATGATCAAGCTTATCCTGAAGCTGTTGAGCAATCTGAAGATCATAGGCTTCTTGCTCCGCTTTTGATTTGAACTTGCGAGCCGGGGAAGATGGAGAAATGGGTTCAGTGGCGATCTCCTTCCCCGATCTCTGCGGTGGTAATACCTGAGGCTCTTCTCCTTCTTCTTGATCCAAGAATTTTGCAATTTCGTCTATGTGCTGGGCAGATGAGATGGGAACTGCCTCAGTCACTGTCTGCCTCAGAGGGGTGTATTCCAGCAGGAGTACAGCTGAACTGGGTCCAGCCTGAGCGGCTGACCCTTCTCCTTGAGCTGTGCTGGCCCTTTCCCCCTTACTTCCTTCCTCCACCAATTCGACCACAACCGGTTCCGCCTCAGTTTCTTCCTTTACTTCTTCTTCCCCCTTTTTGGCATCATATGCCTTAGAGAGGTGAGAGCAGATGGCTTTGATTTCTCGTTCGACATTGTAGACTGATTCTTTAATGAGAGTGGCAGTGGATTCGAAGTCTTTGACGAGGTCGCAGTACATTTCCCAATCTTTTCCTTGATCAGCTCTGAATTGTTTAAGCTGCGCGGTGACTCTCGACGGAGTTTCAAAGGCAAAGCCCGATCGTGGGAATCTGTCATCTCTTTCTGAATGGCCTTAAGGGCCTCCGCCTGTTGTTTTATAGCAGTTTGTAGGCTGTAGGTGGCCAATTTATTCCTTTCTTCCATTTCGGCCTTGACTGAAGCAAGAGCCTGAGCCAGCTGCTCAGAGAAAATCTTCTGCTGAGTCTGAAGGAGCTACTGACTCTGTGTTTCCAAATCTACCTTCTAAGCTACTAAGGCAGTCTCAATTATCTCCTGAATATTCAGCTGAGGAGTAGGAGCTTTTGAGGCTTTCTTCACGCCTTCAGCTAGTCGGGATACACTGGCCGTTTGGGCCTTAGTATACTGGGCCTGCTAAGAGACGATTTTTGTTCCCTTGGCGTCTTATGGCCTTGTTCACCGACTTAGAGGTGACGGAACCGATTGGTTGTATCTGATACGAGCTTATTCCGATCCTCTGCTCAGAAATCACGAGTAGTTGCTCTCGACTGCGCTTCGAGGCACCCGGGGCATCACCTGATGTGGACGGAGGTGGTGATTTGCCCTTCTCGCGGGGAGTGGGACCCTCAGCAGAGCCTCCCAACTCTGCATCCTTGGGTGATGCCTGTTCCATCTCCTCATCCTTATCTCCATTATTCTTATTATCAGGAGGAGATGGTGGCGAATGACTGTCGTCGGGCACTGAGGTGCGCAAGCTCAGTAGATAGAGCATTGCCGCCCTCAAATCTTTGAATGTTGCTAGATCAGCTGGTTCCCTGAACCCAATTGCTGACTGCAACTCTTGCTCTTCAACACGTAATGAAAGAGCTGTCTGAGTCCTTATGATCTCTTCGAGTATGTCCCAACTCAGGAACCTCAGTAGCATCTGAACTCTAGCCCTTATGGCTATTTCCACCAGATCTGAAGGATCAGATATCTCAGGGATCTGTGAGTGGACTTCTCTTGTGGCTTGGAGGCGAGTAGAGTGGATGGTCGTCTACTCAGAGGAAGTCTCTTCAGTCGGAATCCTGACGTCCAACTGAGTCTCCTCGGAGCTGATCACTTGTGCCTTATCCTTAAGTGTGGCTCCCTCCATTCCTGTGTCGGAGTCAAGAATGTGTTCTACAGTAGGAGGAGGAGAGGCTTGTTTAGCTTGTTCTACTGGCACCTCAGCAGGTCCAGTTTTAGTCAGCCTTTTCCTTTTCGGAGGGTCGGCGCGAGGGGGAAAAACAACAGCTGATCTTTCTCTCTTCTGATCAAGCGGCCCTCGCCCAATAGATTTCTCGGCAGCTGCTTTAGTTTTGAATTTTATTAGCTTGCTGTCGAAGTATTTGGCGTCGGCAAACGAAGAATTCCTTGCTACTGATTGCTCGATCAGTATGGACATCTTGGTCCCATACAGTAGCTTCCCAATGCTAATCATCTTCCGCTCACCAGTGGGTAAGGTGGTGAACTTTTGTGCCTGAGCCTTCAGCTCGGCTACGTAATAATCGGTCCAGTTCACGTGGACTCCGTCGTCTATAGCCATCATCAGCTGAATACGTGGCTTAGACAGCTGATCATAAGATCCTGCGGAGCTCGTCAGAATATGTGACACAATGTAGGCGAGCCCCCTGTACTGAGGTACCAGCAGGTTCTTTGGTAGAGCGATTCACGAAGGCGATGTCCTGCCTCCCACAGAACTTCTGAACATACGTGTTCATCTCCTTCTCCTTGTAGCCAATAGGAGAAATACCACTGTCTGGGAGATCAAACGTCAGTCCCAATGCATCTCGGATGTTGAAGACGCGCTGACTCACATCCCACGAGTTTGGGATAACCTCCTGCATATACGAGAAGGAAGATTCTTCTCCTCCGGACGCGAGAGTCCTCCAGTTGAGGTATACTTCCGCAACTTGCCTCAGCAGATAAGCCCTAGGCTGCTTGGATACAAGCCATTGAAGTCCAGATTGTTCAAGAGCCTCGAAGACAGGCTCAAGGTATGGAAGATCCACTTGACGAAGCGCCATGGTGGGTTCGAACTGAATCCGTGAGAGTATGATCTCGTTCATATCAGAGGGGTCATGAACATTCGCCATTAAAATCTGCAAAATAACTTGTTAGCACTTTAAAATAGAATGAGTTAGTAGAGTTTTGAGCAGAATTTAATACATTACCAAGTAGTTTAGAGCTTGTGAATGCTAGAAATCAGATTAGTTGAGAGATTTTGAGGAAAAAACTGATTTGCAGAAAGAACTCTAAAGTGGAAATGGCAGAAAAATGAGTCGAGTAGAGAAGTTGAAATGTTTTATAAGATCAAGCTTAATAACCAAGATCAAGCTTAATAACCGTGTAGATCGAACGGTCAGGATTTAATCTTTCAATGTTATCTGCGGCTGAGATTATATGTTATAAACTGAATGATTACAAAGCCGCATCTACTATAGACCCTATGTAGGATGATGCGTAATAAGGGTAAGTGAGAAGACATGCATTAAATGCGCTGCAGGCAGCATTAATTACCGAATCAATTTGAATGAGAACGGTATCTACTGACCATTCCTTAAAGAAATTGATGGCGGGAAATAAATGCTTCTTAACTACTGAATGCGAGCGACTGATATAATAAACGCAAGCATGTCAACGAAAATGTTAAGTATTCAATACTACGAAAACCTCTTCAGCTGAACTTTTACGATCAACTGGTTACCGTTAAGACTTAGGAGGATGGTTGATGTACTGAAGACCACGTTCCCCCTTGCTGTGTACAGTATGATTCTCCCAACTGAATCACTGTACTGATCATCTGACCTGTCATACAGGTTCCTTTCGTTTGATACTAATTGTTGCCAGTTGCAGTTATCAGTAGTTGTCTTCTACTAACGTGACTTAGTAGGATCCAGTAGACCTAGCTCAACTGATAGTTCTCTGAATCTGTTCTCGGCTAGTGGTTTGGTCAGTATGTCTGCCCTTTGCTTGTCAGTATGGACTTTCTTCATTCTGATATCCTTCTTCTCGACATGGTCTCTAGATGAAATGGTGTCGGATATCCACTTGTTTGCATCTCGTATGTAGAACTGGATTCTGAGTTATTGCAATAGCACTTGTGGAGTCACAGTAGATGGGTACTTCATTCTGAATGATACCATAATCTCTCAGTTGTTGTCGAAGCCAAAGGATCTGGGCACAGCAACTTCCAGCAGCCATATACTCAGCTTCAGTAGTGGACATTGCTACTGAGTGCTGTTTCTTTGAAAACCATGATATCAGCTTGCTGCCTAGGAACTGACACGTTCCGGAAGTCGACTTTCGATCTATCCTGCATAATCAGCATCAGAATGACATGTCAGTATAAGATTATCATCAGCAGGATACCATAACCCAGCGTCAGGTGTTCCTCTTAGATATCGCAGAATCTTCTTTGCTGAGTCTAGATGATTTCGCTTGGGATCCGCTTGAAATCTTGCACATACACCTACAGCATAAGTTATGTCTGGTCGGCTAGCTGTTAAATATAATAAAGAACCAATAATAGTTCTATAATCAGTAGAGTTAACAGAAGCTCCCTCTTTGTCTAGATCGATTTTAAAATATGTGTTCATGGGGATCTTGACTGGCTTGCTCGAATCGCAGCCGAATCTTTTGAGAAGATCTCGAGAGTATTTAGCTTGATTGATGAAGATTCCTTCAGATGATTGCTTCACTTGAAATCCAAGGAAATAATTCATCTCTCCCATCATGGATATCTCGAACTTCTCCTTCATCATCTTCTCGAACTGCTGGCATATGGTCTCGTTTTACGCGTAGAAAAATGATGTCGTCCACGTAGATTTGCACCAGTAGGATGTCATCTCCTGACTTTATGCTGATCAGGGTGCGATCTACTGTCCCCTTCTGAAAACCTTTCTGAAGTAGAAAATCTGATAGGGTATCGTACCAAGCCCTGGGTGCTTGTTTTAACCCATACAGAGCTTTCCGAAGTCTGTACACCTGATGTCCCTGCTGAAAACCGGGCGGTTGTTCCACGTAGACTTCTTCCTTCAGTACGCCGTTCAGAAAAGCTGACTTTACATCCATCTGATATACTTTGAATCCTTGATGTGTTGCCTAGGCTAGGAAAAGACGAATGACTTCCAATCTTGCGTCTGGAGCGAAAGTTTCATCAAAGTCGATTCCTTCTGCTTGACTGTATCCCTTGACAACTAGTCGAGCTTTGTTTCTAACGATGACGTTGTTTTCATCACGCTTGTTTTTGAAGACCCACTTAGGACCGATCACATGCTGATGTCTAGGTCTATCAACAAGCTCCCAAACTTCGTTTCTGACGAACTGGTTCAGTTCTTCTTGCATGGCGATGATCCAGTCAGCATCGTTAAGTGCGTCCTCTATCGACTGAGGTTCTTCTGTAGACAAGAAACAAGAATAAAGTGAGCTTTCTCCTTGATTTAATCTCGATCTTGTTCTTATCGTTGCTGATGGATCTCCTATTATGAGATCTGAAGAATGAGCGTCAAACCATGAACGTCTGAGTCTGGCTTCTTCTTCTGATACTACTTCTGTAGAATCAGTAGGAGTGTTAGGTATTTCAGTAGTACTGTTCTGAGATTGCAGCAGTTCAGTAAGAAGGTTAGGATCTACTGAGTTTCCAGGTTCAGGGGCATTTAGCTCAGGAACATTAATCGTTCCCCCTGAGTTTATATTCTCAGTAGAGGTCTCAGTTACCACTGGGGCTTCCTCATCGACCTTTGTTACCTGTTGTTGATTCTGTTCAGTAGAATCAACCAGGTCAGCTACATCGCCTGTTGGTTGAGTATGCGTTTCTTCATCATCTGACTCATCATCCCAACAATGCTGAATCTTTTCAGTTTTATCAGTCAGTCCGAGATCCTGTAGCTTGCTGCTGACATCATCAGTATTTGTCTCTGTAGTTTTCCTGTTCTCAGTAACAAACTCATCAAAAACTACATGAGGGCTTTCCTCCACGCAAAGAGTCTGATAGTTAAAAACTCTAAAGGCTTTACTGACTCGGGAATATTCTAAGAATACCCCTTGATCAGATTTGCTATCAAAGACCTTCAACCGATCTTTCCCGTTATTATGGATAAAGCACGGACAACCAAAAATATGAAAATGAGAAATAGAAGGAATTCTCCCTTTCCACAATTCGTATGGTGTCTTCATGTGTTGCTGTGTAAGTAGTGAGCGGTTCCGAGTGTAGCGGTACGTCGGTGGCATGATCCGCCCGTAACTTAGAGGGTAGCCCAGAGTCTGCTAGGAGCGTCCTTGCTGCTTCTTTGAGTGTTTTGTTTTTGCGTTCAACAAGTCCGTTCTGTTGAGGAGTACGAGCAGCTGATGTCTCGTGCTGAATTCCCTCTTTCTTGCAGTACTCTTTAACTACTGAGTTGAGAAATTATGTTCCTCTGTCTGTGCGAATTCTTTGTATCTTGATGTCCTTTTCCACACTGAGCTTTTTCAGTAGTTTAGGTAACTCAGTCATGACATCAGATTTGTTGGCGATGAAGATTACCCATGTATATCTCGAGTAGTCGTCTATAACGACAAGGGCATACTTCTTGCCTCGAATAGTCACTGGAGAAACTGGCCCGAATAAATCCATGTGCAGCAGCTGAAGGATTCCATCAGTGGAAGGTGAAGGAATAGGTGGATTGCTTTTCTTTGTCTGCTTTCCCTTCAAGCATGCTTCACAATTTCTGTCTTTGATGAACGATTCGTTGGGCAGTCCTCTGACTTTAGAGTTCTTAGCAAGCTTGTTCATAGTCTTGAAGTTCGAAGTGGCCGAGTCTCTTATGCCATAGCCATCCCGACTTGTCACCGGATTTCGTGCCGTGCGAGCAAGCAAGCCTCAGGTTCTGCGGTATTCCAGTTAGCAACGTATATGTTTTTCTTCCGCGAACCTGATAACACTATTTTCCCTGTAGATTTATCAACAATATCACAGAAACCAGCGTCAAAGATTACTCTGTTAAGATTATCACGAGAATTGGTGACGAAAAGGAGATTATGTTGAAGTCCTTCAACATATGTTACTCTTAGGCCGAAGCGGTCCCAATATTCAGGCGTTCCATATCCCCTTGTGTAGCCTTTAGAGTTGTCACCAAACTCAGTGCGGGACCATCTTCTTGTATATAGTTGGTCGGCGAGGCTCTTCCGGTACGTCATGTGTCTTGAGCGGCCGCTGTCCACTATCCATGGGTCCTTATGCACTCGCAAAACGAAGCATTTTTAGGTACCCTTTGGTTCGGTTGGGTCCTTACATGTTAGTGGGTGATTTCGGAACCCAAATCCGCTCGGAACCTTAGAAGTCCGAGACTTCTTCTTGCGAACCTTGTCGGGTTTTCTTCTCCACGGGACTCGAGAGATACCGACTTTCGCGATGATTTTGGGTTCGGGAGCTTTCTTCTTCGAGTCTTTGCGCTTCTCCCCGACCCCTGGGCTCATAATAGTACGAGCCGTACTGAGCCGGGTGCTCGTACAGTGGCTCATGGTACTGTTCTGCCCATCTGACCTTCTTGGTTCCCCCTGAATTTGATCGCGGTGTCCTGGGCCTGGAACCTTTGGTCAGCTGCTTGTTGTTGCTCGGCTGAGGTGCAGTCATTTTCTGTTTGTTCTTCGCCTGAGGTGTGGTGTCAGCAGCTTGCACCTTTCCTCTGACAAACGTATCAGCCAACGCTTCTGAGCTTTTCGAGGTAGAAGCTTTGTGGGTATAACCAAGTCCTTCTTTCATTCAAGACAGTTGGCCGTTGTGCTCTGAGCATACTTTCTAGCTTCTCTTTAGCTCCAAGGTACTGTTCAGTCATCAGTCCTCGCCAGACCTCATCACTCCTCCTGAGTGAGTCATATTCTTTCTGTACATCTGAGAGCTTCTGACTGAGCTGGGCTATTTCAGTCTCTTTCTCATAATTGTCCTTAGTCAGAACTGAGATATGAGTCTCTTGAAGCTGAGACTTAGTCATAAGAGATTCGATCTCTTCCTTGAGTCTCGCAACTAGATTCTCTGACTCAGTAGAGACCTGACAATCAGAAGAAAGTCTCTGATTTTCAGCCTTTACCATCTCCAGTTCCTGGATCGTTCTGCTGAACTCTCTCGCTCGGTGAATACTGTTCCTCTAGCAGATCGTCGTATGCTTGTACCACATCCAGAGGATCATCTGTGACCGAGCACGTGTCGTGTGTGCTGTATGAAGAAGAGGTTATATAAAGTTTGGAGTTTACCTCAGTCTCTTCTCCGGCCATCACACAGTATTCAGCTGTTCCTTCAGGAACCGTTTCTCCGATCTCAACTGCTACAAATGCAGCTTCGTCCTCAGAGGAATACATAAATTTATCCTCCTCAAGTGAGTTGTCGGATATCTCTCCGACGATGTAGGCCTGCCTTCTTTGGGCAAAATTTTCTCTTCTGGCCTGCCGTTCTGCTCGTTGAGCAGCTGAGAGTTCGGGACAGTCGTACTGATAGTGTCCCTCCTTCTTACAGTTATAACAGGTGGATATTCTGCTGCTTTTTTCCAGCTAAAGCTTTGGATGGACTCGCAGCAGGCTCTGTGTTCCTGCATTCAGTAGAAGGATTAGATTCTTCCCTTTTCTGATAATCTTTCTTACCTGAGGGAGAAACTCTGTTGTATTTCCTCAGCTTTCTGACTCTCTCCTTTTCTCTCTGATATTTGAGAGCCATCACAGCCAGCTGGTCAGTGCCTGAAGTCTCACAAGATTTGGCTTCGATAGTGGCCACTGCCGTGCTTGAGGAAATCGGTTTGGATCCAGTTTTGCTGACAGTTGCTTTAAAAGCATGATCGATCTGTGTGTCAGCTGGAGCACTGGAACACTTTTGGGGTAGACTATGCTCAAATTCCTCCGTTTTTAGTTCTGAAAATATAACATCAGGAGTTAGGGCATTTAGATCAGAGCGACGTAAATAAGTAGCAAATGGAAGCCACTTCTGTCGAGGTAGCGCTCTCAAGATCTTTGTGTTCATCTCTTTGTTGGTGAACACCTTCCCCAGCCCGTTGATGACATTGACTTGGTTTGTAAATCTGACACTGAGCTCGTCAATGGTCTCACTGGGCTCCATTGCAAAGGCTTTGAACTTCTGAAGCTCTAATTCGAGCTTGTTTTCTTTGATCTGCGGGGTTCCTTGGGTCAGTACAGCCAAAGCATCCCATAGCTCTTTTGCCATTTTGCAGTCCTACACCCTCCCGAGATGAGAGTCACAGAGCGTTGTCAGTATAGGGTTTCGCGTAACTCGGTCAAGGTTGTGCAACTTTTTTTCTTCAGGCGTGAAAGCTGATTTGTCTTTGGGAACCTTAGCACCGATTTGTGCTCCTACACCTCCCGCAGTAGCGAACTGAACGCTGTCAATCATGGGAATGATGGGTCCTGTCTCCAGGACGTCCGTCATGCTGTCGTGCAGCGATGTGAGGTGTGCCTCCATTCTCACGCGCCATACCGTGAAGTTCTCTATTGAGAACATCGGCACCATCCTGATACCTGACATGTCAGACATTATGCGAATGGGTATAAGGATGAAAGAAGAGATGCTTGTGCAGTGAAAACGTTTTCAAGGATCTATTCGAGAGAACCAGTAGTACAGAACCGGCGATCAGAAGAACACCGATGCTCTGATACCAATTGTTGGTCCGGAGACGATAGTCAGGTGTAGAGGGGGGGGGGTGAATACACCTGATCACAGTTTCTTCTTCTCAAACTGAAGGACAGCTGAGCTGTTTAGTGCAACTGATGAACAGTGCCAAATAGTAACCTTCGATCACAGGGTCAGAGTGGGTCAACTACTGAGCTCTCCTACTGACTTTTGTTAGTCGTTCGAAACTCAGTCGGAGACGTTGTGCAGATAAGTGTGGGGCCCAGAGATTCATCTCAGTTTTGATCGCATTATAAGGTCGCAATTGCTGTTTTTGTTTCTGTATTCCTGATTTATCCACTAGGGCGAGATCTTGGAAATAGAATTTTTCTTAAATAAAATGGATGAAGAGCTAAAAAGCTTTTCACAAATCAAGTTCTTTTGGCTGTGCGCTTTAGAAACAAGTTTTATGCAAACATATGATTTTGAACAGTTATGAGATGCAATAAAACAATAAAGAACACAAGCGATTTAACGTGGTTCGGATACTCAAGATCCTACGTCCACGGTCCTGACAATGGCAGGATAACTTGTTGATTAAACTGAGCAAGCCTCGGCGGTATCGTCGCCTTGGACAGATCCTTCTAAGTTATAGTCCTTAGCGACTTTACAATTCAAACCGAAGTTCGAAAGGGATGGAATAATCTCCAACTAAGAAGGAGTTCTTACAATAAGAACAATTCACTAAAAGTGAACTCCTTCGAAATCTAAGCTATAAATCTGGCAATGAGCTTAGTCTAGAGAAGAAAGGGATCTAAATACTCTAGAGAGAAGAACTACAAATATTCTATGAAAGCAAGTTCTTCGCTGTATAATCTGTTGAGTTCGCTAGAGTGTTCTTGAGCTTGAGCTTTTTCCCTTTTTTAATCCCATGCGTGTAGCTTCGAATTTCTTCTCTATTTATAGTTGTGAGTAGGCATATGTCCGTTGGAGAAGACGATGCCACGTGTCACAAGCTTCCAAAGAAAACGGCCATAATTTCGAATTTATTGCAGCCGGGAAGTTAATTGCTGTACATGAGAGCAGCTTTACTGTATAGAGCAGATATGGTGCTGTCGGCTTCTCATTGGTCGAGGTTTGTGGTTGGTGAGAATGTGTCAGAGTCAAAGTTGACTATTCAAACAACCTCGTAAGATCTTCTGCTGAACTTCGAAAAGACTTGTGCGACTAGGTCGTTTTCTGTCGGACACAGTAGACTAGATAAGTCTCTGTCTTCTTCGACTGAGTCGGCTGACAAGGAATACATCTACTGAGTAGGTCAGCTGGCGACTGCGAAGGTACTGAGCTTTGCATATGTTCTTCTGCTGATGGCTTATCAGCTGATGGACTGTCTCCTACTTAGGTGAAGATCAGCTGCTGGCTGAAGAACGCAAGCTCTTACAAAGATGACGTGGGGTTCTGGAAAGTAACTTTGTCAGAAGATCAGTCCAACTGTTTACCCCGTACAGGACTTAGACAAAAGATAATCAAAATAAACAAGTCTAACCTATACATCATCTAATCCTATAGACACACAAAGACGACCGATATCACCGGGGGTTTTGGGATCTTCAATTCCATAGTACTACTATGATTTCCCCCAATATTCTTTTAACCACTAGACAGCTGAGTACCATCTACTGACTCATAACCCAACAGAAGTCTTCACCCTTATAATGATATACATTTAATTCCCGCTCCCAAAAGAAGATATCCACGGCCGAAGGTATAATTCATTTTCACGACACCTATTTGTATTTTTGTAAAAATTGGTAAAGAACATTGATTGATTCAATAAATAAAATTTGTTTTGAAAATTATAATCATATTTTGGAAATCAATATACAAACATGTGACTTAATTCCTTTAACCCATGTACGTAATTTTTTTTTTTAAATTTTGAATGGAGTAATCACTTCTTTTATTAAGTTATGTGTTGTGTGTTGGTCCCGAGTCAAACGTTCAGGTGTGGGGGGGTGAATACACCTGAACAACTTTTTCTCAAACTAGAACGCGAACAGTCCAATTAACGGAGATTGCCTACTGAATGAATTCAGTAGACCAGACAAGTTGTTCATGATCGCGTGGACGAAGTGACTGAAGGTGCTGAGCTTTGCTACTTGACTGATGTCAGAATTCAGACGCGTTCAGCAGGGTTCAGTAGCGTGCGGAAAGTGTAGGCCCATATTAGTTTGGTTTGAAAACGTTTGTTTATAAAACTGTTTCAGTAGATTAGTACAGTCAGTTAAGTTTGTTACTGAAACTTAGTTGAATGATTTTGTAAATAGTTTTCAGTATGAACAGTTAAATCAATGCAACATTTATGAACACAGAGACTTTTAAAGTGGTTCGGATACATAAGATCATACGTCCACTGTCCTGAATAAGCCAGGATACTATTTTATTATACTGAGTTAGTTTCAGTTGGTTTGTGCACTGGACAAACACAGTCTTGTGATTATACTGAGCACGTCTCAGTTTACAGGGTCAAACAAAAATATGTTTGAATGTATCTCCAACGATGAAGGAGTTCTTAACACTAAGAACTATTCAATAAATTGAACTCCTTCGGTCTAATCTATACATAAATATAGTTGAACTTAGGTTAGAGGGAAAAAGGAACAAGAAAGGCTTCTACAGTGAAGAACAATGAGGAATAATCTCTCTAAGTTCGTGTTCTTCACTTGGATGCTAGAGGCTTGAGTTCTATGTAAGCTTGTGTTCCCTTAGAGCAAGTTGTATGCTTTTCACGCTAGGATTGAGCTCTGAAGTTCGTCGCGTATAGCTTGTGTTCTTGTTTGCTTGTTGCTCTGTTCGTATGTTGTTGTGTTGTTTCGTCAATTTGATTTTCCCTCTATTTATAGACGTGAGCTATGGATAGATCCGTTGGAGACGAACTGTCCACGTGTCACTCTATTTGGTAGCTAACGGCTCTTTTGAATTTCCGCAGAGTCCACTAACTTTTTCAGGAAAGTGGTTGACTTGCAGCAGATACTTTTCCAGCTGGCTGCTTGTCATTGGTCGAGGTACAGGAAGTGGTTGAGACACTTGCAGACTTCAAGGTTGATACAAAAGCTGACTTCTCTTAGTTATACGACCTCGAACCACTCTACTGGAATGACATTGAAGTCCATTGTCAGTCAAAGAAACTGACAGGTCGTTGCTGAGTCTGACCCATAGGTTCAGTAGTATACTCCTGCTGAGTTCAACTCTACTGAAGGTCAAGACTCTAAGTTCAGTAAACTGCTCCTGCTGAGATCAGTTCTACTGACTCCTGAACACCTTTCAGTATGCTGCTCCTGCTGAGTCCAACACTACTGAATCTTCACTCCATGGCGCTGCGGCAGACAGTCTATTGAAGGACAGCAGACAGAACTACTGAGCCGGAACCATGCTGAAGACTAGTCTACTGAGCTTGAAATACTCAGAGACAAAGGTGTTAACTTTTACAAAGGAATGATTCACCAATCAACATAGGGTTTTGGGATCAACCAAATCACTAATTACTAAGTAACTGATCTACTGCTGAATCATCTCCCAACAATGTGACATCACTGACATCAATTGAAGATTATATGTTCAACTACAATTCAATTTTGGTTGATTATTTTTATTATATTATTATTATTATTTGTTGCTCCTCAAGTAGGACAATACACTAATATTCATGAAGAATATTACATGCTCCTAAAGTTGAAACATTTATTTTCAACTTAACTCGTTGCTCCAGAAGTAGCACGATTTATATTCCTGAAAAATATTACATGCTCTTGAAGAGCATTTACAAATAATATTTCTACATATATAAGCTTCACTTATTTATTTAATGCTTTAATTTCAATTGTTGCTCCCGAAGTAGACAATTGATATTTCGGAAGAATATCACATGCTCTTAAAGAGCAATTCAAAATTATTTATTAAAATAATTTAATTGTTGCTCTAGAAATAACAAAATTTAATATTTTTGAAAAATATTACATGCTCATGTAGTGCAGTTTATGATTAAGGTCATATATGTTTATCCCTGAAGGAAAAACAGAAGTCTTTATAGGCATTGATAAAACTTTTTCCCTTGTGCAGACTTGCACAAATAACAAATATCACCAAACATGAGTTTGTTGCACTTGAGGCAAGAACTATATGTCATGGATTGTTAATGCCGAGATTCATCTGATCTCAATGGGTCTAGGAGAGACTATACAAGAAGGATACAACGCAATCCCGCAGGTTCGATCAAAGACACTGATTTTCCTTCGTCACCATTTGCATGGTGATTTAAAAAATGAGTATCTCACTATCAAAGATCCATATGAATTGTGGAACAACCTCAAAGAGAGGTTTGATCACCAAAAGACTGTTATCCTTCTTAAAGCTCGATATGAGTGGATGCATCTTAGACTACAAGACTTCAAATTTATGAGAACATATAATTCTGAACTGTTCAGAATTAGCTCCACAATGAAACTATGTGGAGAAATAATCACTGATGAAATGATGCATGAGAAAACATTCTCTACATTTCATGCTTCTAATGTGCTCCTACAACAACAATATAGGGAGCGTGGTTTCAAAAAGTACTTCGAACTTATATCTTGTTTATTGGTTGGCGAACATAATAATGAATTGTTCATTAAAAACCACGGGTTAGAACCCATCGGTTCCTCTGCACTGCTTGAAGCCAATGCAACAAATGGACATGGTCGTGGAAACCAACCTAGACGTGGTCGCCGACATAGTACCGACCACGCAACCTCGAGCAACAAAATGTCTCAGACATCTGAAGATCACAATTCATCCAAAAAGGAGCATAAATATCATCGATGTGGTGTGAATGGCCATTGGTTGCGTGCTTGTCGTACAACGATGCACCTTGTGGATATGCATCAGAGTTCAATCAAGGGAAAAGTAACGAATGAGACCAATGTCCTTGACTACGACGGTTCGGTTGATACTACAACTCACTAAGATGTCTCCGATTTCTTTAATGACCTAAACGAGAATATTGATGGCTTGATTGATGGTGGTGTGTTAGAATACAATTGATGCATCTTTTGACATGTTAAGAAGTTCATTTCATTTGCTTACAAAACTCTAGTATTGTTATTGTTTTCGAAACTTTTTTTTTTTTGGACTATTGTTGATTGTCTTTAATTGATTAAAAATTCATTTTCTTGAAAAAAATGTCTTAGAAAATGTAAATGAATTCTTGTGATATCTGTTATGGTGATAGTGACACCACATACGACATTCTCCAAGATAAAAGTATTTTCAAACATTAACATTAACTAAAGATAATTTTAATATTATATCTGGTGTATCGAACATCATTGAAGGCTCCGAAAGAGCTTGTATCATTCTGTCAAATGATATTAAATTAACAACTGAGCATGCCCGTTACTCTAATAAGTCAATAAGAAACTTACTAAGTTTTAAGGATATTCGCTGCAATGGCTATCACATTGAAGAAATGTTAGAAGGTAGTAACGAATATATATGCATAAATTCTTTTGTATCTGGCCAAAAGCAGATCAAAGAAAAATTATCAACACTACCATCCAAAATGTATTACACATTCATAAAAGTAATTGAGACAAATCATGTCATGAACTCGAAGTTCAATGACTCAAAAAGCTTTTTGTTTTGACATGTTAAGTTTGGACATCCGGAAGCAACTATGATGCGCCGCATTATTGAAAACTCATGTGGACACAATATAAATAACCATAAGATTCTAATAACAAATGAGTTCTCATGTGATGCTTGTGCTCAAGGCAAGTTAGTCATTAAACCATCCTACACGAAGGTCAATGTAGAATCTCCATTTTTTTTGGAAACAATTCAAGGAGATATTTGTGTATCTATACATCTACCATGTGGACTATTTCGATACTTTATGGTATTGAATGATGCTTCTTTTAGATGGTCTCATGTATGCTTGTTTTCTAGTGGAAATGTAGTTTTTCCTAAACTACTTGCTCAAATTATAAAATTAAGAGCTCAATTCCCAGACAATCCAATCAAGATGATTTACCTTCAAAATGCTAGTGAGTTTAAGTCTCAAGCATTTAATAATTATTATATGGTTATTGGGATTGAGATTGAACACGGGGTTGCTCATGTTCATACACAAAATGGTCTAGGAAGCGTTTATTAAGCGTCTTCAACTTATTGCTAGACCATTACTTATGAAATCAAAACTCTCAATTTCGGTTTGGGGTCATGTCATATTACATGTTGCATCATTAGTTCGGATTCGACCAGTAGCCAACCAACAACATTCCCCAATGCAAATTGTTTTTTGGTAGAGAACTTGATGTTTCTCACTTACGAATTTTTGGTTGTGCTCTCCAAGTCCCAATCGCACTCCTACAACGTAGGAAAATGGGTCCCCAACGAAGGCTTGAGATATATGTTGGGTTTGATTCGCCCTCGATCATAAGATATCTTGAACCTTTAACGGACAATTTATTTACTGCATGTTTTGTAGATTGTCATTTTGATGAAATTACATTTCCAACATTAGGTAACACAAACCTATATCCAGTAAAACAAAAAGAAAATATCTTGGAATGAAAAACCTTGTCACATTTTGATTCCAATAATAATCAATGTGAACAAGAAGTTGAAAAAATAATTTATTTGCAAAAAGATTGCAAATCAAATTCCTGATGCTTTTGTAGATACAAGAAAAGTGACACTATCTCATATACCTACTGACATTACACCTACTAAAATTAGTGTGCCTGAAGGACAAACAACAGTGGCATCAAATGAATCTAAAGTCCGTCAAGAACGTGATCGACAAATTGGTTCTGAAGATTATGTGCGTAGAAAAAGAAAGGCACATGACGCGAACCAAACAATGATGTAAATAATTTAAAATAATATAGATCCTGAAGAACCACAAGCGTGCATCCGCAAATCATGAGATCTTAATCAATTACTTATCTTCTAATAAGATATTGGAGATAAAATATTGTCGTGGACGATATATTTGCCTTTATTATGGCTCTTGAAGCTCTAAATGATGATCCTGAACAACAGTCTCTTAAAACTGTCAAAATAGACATGATTGACCAAAGTTGAAAGAAACCATAGAAGGTGAATTTAATTCCTTAGAAAGCCAGAAAACATTTAGACATGTAGTTCAAACTCCGAAAAATGTTATCCATATAAGATACAAATGGGTCATTGTTAGAAAGAGAAACGAAAATCTTGAAATTACGAGATAAAAAGCAAGACTCGTAGCACGAGGTTTCTCTCAAAGACCGGGAATTGATTATGAAGAAACATACTATCCGATAATGAACGCGATTATATTTAGATTCTTTATTGGTCTAGTTGTGTCATAAAGGCTTGATATGCGTCTAATGGATGTAGTAATTGCATATTTATATGGTTCACTAAATAGTACTCCCTCCGTCCCATTTGAAACGACCCATTTCAAATGGGGAAGGGAATTAAGAAAGTTGAAGATAAAGTATGAGAGATGAGTAGATGATAAAGTAAGAGAGAGAAGATGAGTGTGATAGTGAGAAAGTAGATAATAAAGTATGAGGGAGAAAATGATTAATATAATGAGAGTAGATAAAGTAGGTGAGAGAAATGATAAAATATGAGGAAGCTATTTCCTTTTTAGGAAACATGTCGTTTCAAATGGGACGTCCCGAAAAGGAAAACATGTCATTTCAAATGGGACGGAGGGAGTAACATATAGATGATAATCTTCGAATGATTTATATTGTCTGAAGCATATACGTCAAAACTCAAAATCATGTTTTCAATTAAACTGCAAAAGTCATTGTATTGGTTGAAGCAGTTTGGACGTATGTGGTATAATAGACTGAGCGAGTATCTCTTGAAAGAAGGATACAAAAATGATGATGTTTGCCCTTGTGTTTTAATTAAGAAAACTGACAATGGATTTGCGATCATAACAGTTTATGTAGATAATTTGAATTTAATTGGGATTCCTGAAGAGCTTAATAAATTGTTGAATACTTGAAAAATGAATTTGAGATGAAGGATTTAGGATAGAAAAAATTATGTCTTGGTTTGCAAATCGAACGTGTCCTTGAAGGACTATTTCTTCATCAATCCTCATACATAGAAAATTCTTAAAGCGGTTTTATATGGATAAAGTACTTCCATTATCATCACCGATGGTCGTTAGAACACTTTATATGCATAAGGATCTATTTCGACCTATAGAAGATGACGAAAAGAAGTACCATATCTTAGTGCAATCGGAGCATTGACTTATTTAGCTAATTGCACAAGACCAGATATAGTTTTTTCTGTAAATCTTCTTGCAAGATATAGCTCTGCACCCACTTTAAGACATTGTAATGGTGTTGAGCACATTCTACGCTATCTAAAAGGTACCATTGACCTTGGATTATACTACTCAATAAATTCTGATTATTCTCTAGTAGGGTATGTAGATGTCGGTTATTTATCAGATCCACATAAAGCCAAGTCACGAACTGACTATTTTTTACACGTGGAGGAACTGCTATATCTTGTGTTGGGATAAGGATTCAGTAGATGAATTGATAGATATGATAGATCCTAAAACCCTAGCTGAATATTGTACCTTCGTATCTGTAATAGCTTAGTCGAGTTCAGTTGTTGGAACTCAGTAGGCTAGAGTTCAGTAGCTGCAGGATTCAGTAGAAGACCTCGCACTCAGCCGATGACTCAGGATCGAAGAAGTCAGTTGGACAGCCAACCACCAACTGAATTTGCTCAGGAATTCGTGCCCATGCACTGAATGCTCAGAAGAACGTCAGTAGGGAAGTCACTTTAGTTGAAGGTCCGAGGATTCTGAGGAAGTCAACCTTGATGTTTGACAAATCTCAACTGCCAATCTACCTCGACCAATAAGGAGCCGACAACGACCTATTGCTCTGACAAAAGCTGCTCTCAGACTGAGAAAGAGGAGAATCTCTACAGTTCACCTACTTACCAACATTCAAAATAAAGGAGCCGTTTTCCTTGTCGTTTTGACACGTGGCTAGACCTCCCTCCTACGGATCTATTCACCATCGACGACTATAAATAAGAGAAGTCTTCATCCAGAGAAAACACCGGGAACCCAAGCTATTTACACACAAACTCTTAACACTCTCAACGAAGAATCCAGTGAAGAACTAGCGTCCATTGAAGAACCCTTGTAGTTCATCACTTAGAGTTATATATGTTCCCCTTCTTTTATCTAAGCAAGCTTCATTGTAATATCTTTAGCTTAGAAACCTCGAGGAAGTTCACATCCTTGTGAAACTGTTCTTATTTGTAAGAACTTCCTCTCAGTTGGAGAAGACTCAAACTCTTAAAGTTTGAAACCCCTGTAAAAGTCACTACGACTATAAGTAGAGAATCTGTCCAGCACACAGATCACTGAGAACTTGCTCAGTATAAGCTTCAAGTTTTGTGTCTGTCCAGTGAACAGACCAACTGAGACTTTCTAAGTATAAATATAACAAGTATCCTGCTTTGGTCAGGACAATGGACTTAGGACCCAGTGTATCCGAACCAGGGGCGGATCTAGGATTTATTATTGGGGGGGGTGAAATTTATGGGGATGAGTTGTATTTATCCGGGGGTTTGGGGGCGGGATTTTTTTTTAGGTGTTTTTGGTCTAAATACATTTACTAATTAAGGCTTATTTAGTGATATTATATTTTCTTTTACGAATAGCCGTTATATGTTGTTTGTAATTTATTCGAAAAATATAGTACAAAATCGTATTTTGATGACGCCTAGATTTAGTTGGAGGATATTACGAAGAATAACAATTTCTAACTTATAAATTAATCAAGTATTTGAAAGATAGAGTTTTTTATGGTTAAATGTTGCTAATTTTACTTAAAGGACAATCAAGTATAAAAAAAAAAGAAAAGAAAGCACAAACATAACATATAACTGCATAAAATATATATGTTATATTATATATATATAACTCTATCAAAATAGATATTAAAAACTTCAAATTTTAGACCTTCACTAAAATTAAAATTAGTGACACGTAACATACATTTTTTAATATTTGCCTAAACTAGTGGTCACATTCACACTAATTCTTAATTTTTACTTTGGTGTAAGTTGACAAATTCAAAAATCTCGGGTAGGCGAATCCAAAAATTTTAATGGGACAAATGTATAAATTACTAAAAGTCGAAAATAATTCGTAGTATTACATGAAAGTTCGGGGGGGCGGTCGCACCCACCCGCCCCCCTTTGTATCCGCCTCTGATCCGAACTACTTTAAAAATTGTTGTGTTGATTTACTGTGTTGGGAGATATTCAGTAGTATAACGGTTAGAAGATTTGGCTGATCCCAAAACCCTAATTTGATTGGTGAACCACTGAGTTGTAATAGTAATGTCTTAGTCTCTGAGAGTTTCAGACTCAGTAGACATTCCTTCAGCATGGTTCAGGCTCAAAGTTCTGTCTGCTGACCCTTCAGTAGACTATCTGCCTCAGTACCATGGAGTGAAGACTCAGTAGTGCTGGACTCAGCAGGAGCAGCATACTGAAAGGAGTCAGTAGAACTGGACTCAGCAAGAGCAGTTCACTGAACTCAGAGTTGACCTTCAGTAGAGTTGGACTCAGCAAGAGTATACTACTGAACCCAAGTCAGACTCAGCAATGGCCTGACAGTCTCATTGATTGTCAGATGATCTTATATGTTAAATCAGTAGAGTCATACGAGGTAATCAGAGAAGTCAGCTTCAGTATCTGCCTAGAAGTCTGCATGTCTCAACTACTTTCCACACCTCGACCAATGACGAGCAGTCACCTGTCAAAGTTCTGATAAAAGCTGCAAGTTAACCTATTTCCAGAAATGGAGGAAAAGACTCTGAAAGATTCCTTAAAAGAGCCGTTAGCTACCCAAAAGAGAGTGACGTCTCCAATGGATCTTTCCATGGCTCACCTCTATAAATAGAGGGAAAATCAAATCGAAGAAGCTCACCAGAACACGAGAAGCCAAGAACACAAACGAGCGATTACGAGCAAATACTTACAGAACTTAAGCTTTCCGCAAGAACTTCAGAGAAACACTTCAAGCGAAAGGCGACATACTTGCTCAAGGGAACCAAGCTGAATTAGAATCAATAGCCTCTAGTATCCAAGTGATTGAACACGAACCCAGAGAGCTTATTCCTCACTGTTCGTCACTTTAGAAGCCATCTTCTTGTTCCCTTCCCTCTAACCTAAGCTCCACTGAACATATCCATAGCTTAGACAGAAAGAGTTCATCCCTGAACTGTTCTTATTGTTAAGAACTCCTTCATAGTTGGAGAGTTTGTCAAACACTTCAGTTTGATACTTGTAAACTGAGACTTTCTCAGTATAATCCTCAAGACCAGTGTTTGTCCAGTGCGCAAACCGACTGAGACTAACTCAGTATAATAAACATCCTCCTGATCTTTTCGGGACAATAGACGTAGGATTGTTTGATATCCGAACAACTTTAAAATCGATGTGTTATGTTTTCACTGTTGCATTGATTACTGTTGATACTGAAAACCGTTTTACAAATCATTCAACAGAGTTTCAGCAAAACATAGCTAAATGCACTAACCTACTGAAACAGTTTTAATAAACACGTTTTCAAACTCAACTGAATCGGGCCTACACATTTCCGCACTCCACTGAACTCTTATAGAACAATACTGAATTCTGACATCAGTCAGCTAGCAGGCCTCAGTATAGTCAGTCACTCTGTCCACGCGATCTTATTCAACGTACTTGGTCTACTGAACTTGTTCAGCAAGGCACTCTCCTAAATAGGACTATTCGCGTTTTAAGTTGAGAAAGTTTTCAGGTGTATTCACCCCCCCTCTACACCTAAACGTTTATCTCGGGACCAACATACTATTTTTCTTAACTTCTCATATTACATTCAAAATTGTACTTCATAAAACTCAGCATAAAATCGGTATTTTCTAACCGAGACGTTTGATAGGGCATACACTTCCGCACACACACTCTGATACTGAACGACTGTTCGACTGACTAAAGTCAGTAGAGCTGAACTCAGTAGAAGATCTTCTTGCCCACGCGATCTGAAGCATATTTGGCTATCTGACTCAGTTCAGTAGCAAACTCAGCTAGAGCTGACTTCGCGTTTGAGAACGAAATTTGTATTCAGGTGTATTCAACCCCCCCCCCCCACACACACACACAAACCTGAACCACGTCTTAGGACCAACATCTTCGGAATCCGTTAAGCAAGCCATGACTGCAATATCCTCAAATCATTCTGAAATAATTGCAATCTATGAAGCAAGTCAAGAATGTGTGTGGTTACGGAATATGACAAGTCATATTCAAGAGTCGTGCTAATTGGCTTCTTCAAAGAACAATCCAACGATGTTATATGAAGACAATATCGCTTGTATCACGCAATTGAAGGGAGGCTACATCAAAGGCGATTGAACAAAGCATATTTCTCCCAAGTTTTTGTACACACATAACCTCCAAAAGAATGACGACATCGATGTTCAACAGATACGTTCAAGTGATAATCTAGCATACTTATTCACAAAGGCATTACCGACATCAACATTCAATATGTTGGTATACAAGATCGGCATGCGCCGACTCAAGGATCTAAAATGATTATTTTGAGGGGGAACAATTGTACTCTTTTTACTTCGACCAGTTTCTATCCCATTGAGTTTTTCTGGCAAGGTTCTAACGAGACAACAATTTATGTGTTGGGAGATGATTCAGTATAACTCAGTAGCCTAGTGCTCAGTAGATTTGAATATCCCAAAACCCTACTTTGACTAATGAATCTTTCTGTTGTAATTTGTTGTTCTATCTCTGACAGTTTTCAGACTCAGTAGACACTCTTCATTTTGGTTCAAGCGCTCAGCAGATTATCAGCCTCAGTACCAGAAGAAGAAGACTCAGTAATACTGGACTCAGCATGAGCAGTATACTGAAAGGACTCAGTAGAACTGAACTCAGCAGGAGTAGTTCACTGTACTCAGAGTTGATCTTCAGTAGAGATGACTCAGCAGGAGTATGCTACTGAATATAGATCAGACTCAGCAGCGGCTAGACAGTCTTCTAATTGTTAGGATATATTAAGTCAAATCAGTAGAGTCATACGAGGTATAGAGAAGTCAGCTTCAGATCCACCTTGAAGTCTGTTTTGTCTCACCTACTTTCTTCATCCTCGACCAATGACGAGCGGCCAGCTATCTACTTTCTGATTAAAGTTGCAAGTCAACAACTTTCCAAAAATTGAGGGAAATGACTCTGCCACCATACTTTGAAAGAGCCGTTAGCTACCCAAAAGAGAGAGACACATGGATCGTCGTCTCCAACGGATCTATCCATGTCTCTGCTCTATAAATAGAGGGAAGATTTCAATTGAAGCTCACCGAACGAACCTACAAATCGAAGAACACAAGAGCATTCACGAGCAACTCAAAACGACTTAAGCTTTCCGCAAGAACTTCAAAGAGTAATCTCCAGTGAAAGGTGACATACTTGCTCATAGGGAACCAAGCTGAACCAGATCATAAAGCCTCTAGTATCCAAGTGACTGAATACGAACCCAAGTCTATACTTAACCGTTCGTCACTCTAGAAGCCACTTTCTCATTCCCTATCCCTCTAACCTAAGCTCAGCAGATCTTATCCATAGCTCAGAAGAAGGAGTTCATATCTGAACTGATCCTTATTGTAAAGGACTCCTTCATAGTTGGAGAGTTTGTCAAACACTTTAGTTTGATACCTTGTAAACTGAGACTTGCTCAATATAAATCTCAAGACCAGTGTTTGTCCAGTGTACAAACCGACTGAGACTAACTCAGTATAATAAAATAGCATCCTGATCTTTTCAGGACAGTGGGCGTAGGATTGTTGGATCTGAACCACTTTAAAATTGCTTGTGTTCTGTGTTTTTACTGTTGCATTGATTACTGTTCATACTGAAAATATTTCTAAAATCATTCAACTGAGTTTCAGCAAAGCTTAATCGATCGCACTAATATACTGAAACTGTTTTCTTAAAACCGTTTTCTAACTCAACTGAATTTGGGCCTACACATTTTCGCACTTACTGAACTTCAGCTGAACGGTACTGAATTCTGACCTTAGTCATCTAGCAAGCCTCACTGAAGTCAGTCACTCTGCCACACAATTCAGAACAGCTTATTTGGTCTACTGAACTTTTTCAGTACGTCATTCTCCTAAAAAGGATTGTTCGCGTTTTAAGTTGAGAAATTGTTTTCAGGTGTATTCAACCCCCCCCCCCTCTACACCTGAACCTTTAATCTCGGGACCAACAATTGGTATCAGAGCAGGAGTTCTCTAAGACTCTTGTTTTCTAAAACTGGTCTACTTGAACGGATCCAGAAAACATTTTCACTGCATATCATTCTTCATTTATATAACTATTTTCAATGTCTTATATGTCGGAATCAGGATGGTACCCATTTCTCAGTAGAGAACTACGGGGTATGGCGAGTCAGAATGGAGGCACATCTGACTTTCCTCCACGACAGCATGACAGAGGTACTGGAGGACGGACTTATCGTTCCGATGGTTGATAGTGTCGTAACTCAGAACCCAGCACAAGGAGGAGGAATGGTGACCGGGAAGAAGATCCCCAAAGATAGAAGTCTCTTCACCCCTGAGGAGAAGAAGCTTCACAACTTCGACCGGATCGCCAGAAATGCCATATTGACCACCCTGAGTGATTCTTATCTCGGGAGAGTTCAGGACTGCAAGTCCGCGAAGGAACTCTGGGATGCTCTAGCGCTACTGAGTCGGGGGACTCAGAAGATCAAAGCGAACAAACTGGCGCTGGAACTTCAGAAGCTAGAGAGACTGTCTCTCATGCCTGGTGACACCATTGAAGATCTTAACGTCAGATTCACGGATCTGATGAACACCATCAACGGGCTGGGAAAGACGTTCTCCAACCGAGAAATGAATCTCAAGATTTTGAGAGCACTACCGGATGGTCATTGGACTCCCTTTGCTACTTTACTGAGACATTCTGATTTAGATATTGTTACTCTTGACCATATCTTTCAGAAGTTAAAGCTGAGGAGTTCGAGTTCGGTCTACATCAAAGGAAGCTGCGAGCTGAAGCTGACACCCAAATCGACCATGCTTTCAAAACATCAGTCAGCACAGCGGCTCCAGTGTCTAGCAAGGCTGAACCTTCACTCAGTGACTTACAAGAAGGAAACCTGGCTAAGAAATACGCGCTACTGGCTGTAAAGTATCAGAAGAAGAAGGAGAGGCGCAGAAAACTCTCGAGAGTCGTCAGAGACTCCAAGGGTAAGTCTGAGTATACACCTAAGCGCACTCTTGACTCACATACTTCTGACTGCAGGAAACAGGATGACTCAACTCAGTCGAAAGACAGCGAGAGCAAATAAGAGAAAGTCACTACCTGCTACAACTGCAAGAAGCCATGACATTATCAGTATGACTGTCCTGAGCTCATTACTGCTGAGAGAGCAGCACGCAAAGCTCGAAGGGAGAAGTTCATCAAGAAGCGTCAAGCATATATAGCTGGTGAACTCTCAGACGACTCAAATGAAGTCGATTCCTTCATGGATTCATCAGATGATGAAGCGGTATTCATGGCCGTAGAGCTTGAAGAAGATGCTGAAAAGTATCTCATGGCAGGAGAAGAGGATGAGGTAAACTCTCACGCTCCATCTGACCTCTCTCCACGACAGCATAACAGAGGTTCTGGAGGACGGACCTATCGTTCCAATGGTAGATAGCGTCTTAGCTCAGGACCCAGCATAAGGAGGAGGAATGGTGACCGGAAAGAAGATCTCCAAAGACAGAAGTCTCTTCACCCCTGAGGAGATGAAGCTTCACAACTTAGACCACGTCGCCAAAAATGCCATACTGACCACTCTGAGCGATTCTTATCTCGGAAGAGTTCAGGACTGCAAGTCCGCGAAAGAACTCTGGGATGCTCTAGCGCTACTGAGTCGGGGGACTCAGAAGATCAAAGCGAACAAACTCGCAATGGAACTTCAGAAGCTGGAGAGACTGTCTCTCATGCCTGGTGACACCATTGACAATCTCAACGTCAGATTTACGGATCTGATGAACTCTATCAACGGACTAGGAAAGATATTCTCCAACCGAGAGATGAATCTCAAAATTTTGAGGGCACTACCAGACGGTCACTGGACTCCCTTTGCTACCTTATTGCGTTATTCTGATTTAGATATTGTTACTCCTGACCATATCTTTTCAGAACTTAAAGCGGAGGAGTTCGAGTTTGGCTTACCTCAAAGGAAGCAGCGAGCTGAAGCTGACATCCAAGTCGACCATGCCTTTAAAGCATCAGTCAGCACAGCAACTCCGGCGTCTAGCAAGGTTGAACCTTCACTCACTGACATACAAGAAGGAAATCTAGCCAAGAAGTACGTGCTGCTTGCCGTGAAGTATCAGAAGGAGAAAGAGAGGCGCAGAAAGCTCTCAAGAGTCGTCAGAGACTCTAAGGGTAAGACTGAATATACACCCAAGCGCACTCTCGACTCACATACTTCGAATGCGGGAAACAAGATGACTCAACTCTCGTCGAAAGACAAGGTGAAAGCAAAGAAGAAAGAGTCACAACTCGCTATAATCGCGCAAGAAGCCGGGACACTATCGGTATGACCGTCCCGAGCTCGATCGTCTTGAAAGAGCACCACGCAAAGCAAGAAGGGAGAAGTTCATCAAGAAGCGACAAGCATACATTGCCGGTGAACTCTCAGACGACTCAGATGAAGTCGATTCCTTCATGGATTCATCAGATGATGAAGCAGCTTTCATGGCCTAGAGCTTGAAGCTGAAGAAGACGCTGAAAAGTGTCTCATGGCAGGAGAAGAGGATGAGGTAAACTCTCATGCACCATTTAATTCCTCTTCACACTGCACACACAATAGTATTTCAGGTGCAGATGAAAATCTGGACGTCACGATTCCATACGAAGAACTACTCGACGAGCAGATTCAGATGAGTCTGCAGCTTAGTAAGACTCTTCAGGAGTTGGATACCCTTAAAGTGGAGAATCAGAGACTTTCTCAGGAGAGTCAGGTTGCTACTGAGTCAGAAGGACTTGTGTTGAGACTCAGGGAGGAGATTAACTCTCTGATGGCCAAGTCTCAGCATCAAGAAGATCAGATCTCAGTACTGACCAATGAGTTGACTCAGAAAGATACTGAACTGAGTCTACTGAAGCAAGAGTTATCAGGACTTCAGACCGAGCGTGAGCTGCTGAAGAAGAGCGATGATGTCTGGAGGAACCTGATGACAGAGCGATACATGGGCGGTGAAAAGAAGCTTGAAGCTATGCTAGCAAGCAACAAGCCCAAGTATTGTAGGGAAGGACTTGGATTTAGCCATGGAGCCTCCTCATCTGCCCCCGTACGCTCAGAAAACCGGCTAGCTGATAGGTTTGTTCAAGGGGAGACCATCAATGCAGAGATACTGAACTCCCTAGCCAAGAACAAACAGAAGATGAAGGCACCTCATCCCAGTTATCAGCACTCTGACAAGAAGATCAACACCAAACCACCCCAGTTCAGTCAAGGGGGAACCAGCAAGCAAAATGGGCTGATCAGTATGGACCTTCACAGCTGACTCATCCAGCTCAGTATGGGTCATATTACTATGATCCTATAGTCAGAAGAGGATCCAAAAGTCAGAGAAGAAGAAGAAAGCCGTACAGAAGGCAAAGGTCAACAGTCTTCCCACTCAGAAGATCAGGACTCCTGAACCTGAAAAGCCTCAGAAGTCAGCATCGACCAGTCTAGTGGTCAAATATGTTGACAAAAGTGGAAAGAAACTGTATGAGACCACCAGGGTTGTAAGACAGATTTGGGTTTCCAAAACTAACATCTAAGGACCCAAAATCAAAAATAAAGGGTACCTAAATATAATTCTGTTTTGCAGGTGCACAAGGACCCTTGGTATGTGGACAGCGGATGCTCAAGACATATGACATGCCAAAAGGACCTACTGAAGAATTATACTACTGAAGAAGGACCCCGAATTGAGTTTGGAGACAACGCAAAAGGCTATACCAGAGGCTATGGAACACTCAACATTGGAACAACAACAGTTCCAAGAGTATCATATGTTGAAGGACTTCAGCATAATCTTCTCTCTGTTAGTCAATTTTGTGATAACTCGAATAGAGTGATTTTTTACGCTGGTTTCTGTGATGTCATGGATAAATCTACAGGGAAAACAGTGTTGTCAGGTTCGCGCAAAAAGAATATCTATGTAGCTGACTGGAACTCAGCTGAACCTGAAGCTTGTTTGTTGGCGAAGAATGACAACAGAACGGGATGACTCTGGTACAAAAGACTCAGTCATCTCAACTTCAAGACGCTCAACAAATTAGCTAGAAACACTCTAGCAAGAGGACTGCTGAATGAAGTATTCAGAAAAGACACTCAGTGTGAAGCATGTCTGAAGGGAAAGCAAACAAGGAATCAAAATCCGCCTGTTCCATCTCCTTCCACTGATGGAATCCTTTAGCTGCTACATATGGATTTGTTCGGTCCAGTCTCTCCAGTGACGATCAGAGGCAAGAAGTATGCTTTAGTGGTCATTGATGACTTCTCGCGCTACACATGGGTCATATTTATTGCCAACAAGTCTGACGTCAAAACAGAGTTACCAAGGCTTCTGAAAAGGCTCAGTGTCGAAAAGAACACCAAGATCATCAAGACACGTTCAGACAGAGGAACTGAGTTCCTGAATTTCATGGTAGAGGAGTTCTGCAAAGCAGAAGGCATAGAGCATGAGACGTCTGCCACGCGCACGCCTCAACAAAACGGGGTTGCTGAAAGAAAGAATCGAACACTCAAAGAAGCAGCACGAACCCTGCTCGCAGACTCAGGACTCCCAACCAAATTCTGGGCAGAAGCTACTGATACTGCATGTTATACTCAGAATAGATCTCTACAGACAAAGCAGCATAAGAAGACACCATATGAACTAGGGAACGGCAGGAAGCCTTCTTTATCTTATTTCCATATTTTTGGGTGTTCGTGCTTTATCCACAATAATGGGAAAGATCAGCTGAAGACTTTTGATAGCAAGTTAGATCAGGGAGTGTTCTTAGGATACTCCCGGGTCAGCAAAGCCTTCAGAGTCTTTAACTATCGGACTCTTTGCATGGAGGAAAGCCCTCATGTTGTTTTTAATGAGTTTGCTACTGAAGACAGGAGCAGAAACTCTAAACCTGAATCTGAGGACATCAGTAAGCAGCTATAGAATCTGAGCTTAAAAGATAAAGTTGAAAAGATCCAGCTATGTTGGGATGATGATTTAGATGAAGAAACTAAAAACAAGTCTACTGAATCTCAGCCAGCAGCAGAAGTAGCTGAACAGACTGACTCTACTGAACAGAGTCAATCCTAGGTAACTCAGGTCGATGAGGAACCCCAAGTGGTAACTGAGACCTCTACTGAGGATAATAATTCAGGAGGAACTAATAATGTTCCTGAGCTAAATGCCCCTGAACCTAGTAACTCAGTAGATCATACTCTTGTAACTGAATTGCTTCAATCTCAGAATAGTACAACTGAAATGCTTAACTCACCTACTATCTGTGTTGAACAAATTTCAGATGAAGAGTTGAAACATCGTAGATCGTGGCTGAACGCTCACACTTTTGATCTAATTATTGGAGATCCTTCAGCAAGCGTAAAGACAAGATCCAGATTCTGTCAGGGAGAAAGCGCCTTATATTCCAGCTTCTTGTCTATTGAAGAACCTCAGTCAATTGAGGATGCACTTAAGGACGCTGATTGGATCATAGCCATGCAGGAGGAGCTGAATCAGTTCACGAGAAACGAAGTTTGGGAGCTTGTTGACAGACCCCGGCATCAACATGTGATCGGAACCAAATGGGTTTTCAAGAACAAGCGAGATAAAAACAACGTTATACTAAGGAACAAAGCAAGGCTTGTGGCAAAAGGCTACTGTCAAGCTGAAGGGATAGATTTCGATGAAGCGTTCACTCCAGTTGCAAGATTGGAGGCAATCAGACTATTCCTAGCCTATGCAACACATCAAAGATTCAGAGTCTATCAAATGGATGTGAAGTCTGCGTTCTTGAACGGCGTACTGAAAGAAGAAGTCTATGTAGAACAGTCTCCCGGCTTTCAGCAGGGACATCAGGTTTATAGACTCAGAAAGGCTTTGTATGGGTTAAAACAAGCACCAGGGCTTGGTACGTTACCCTGTCTGAGTTTCTTCTTCAGAAAGGTTTTTAGAAGAGCACAGTAGACCGCACATTATTCAGCATTCGACTGGAAGACGGCATTTTACTTGTGCAGATCTACGTAGATGACATCATCTTCGGCTTGAAGAACGTCATCATGTGTCAGCAGTTTGAGAAAATGATGAAGGACAAGTTCGAGATGTCAATGATGGGAGAAATGAACTATTTCCTTGGATTTCAAGTCAAATAATCTGAGAAGGGAACGTTTATCAATCAAGGCAAATACACTCGAGACCTCATCAAGAAATTCGGTTGCACATCCGGCAAACCTATCAAGATCCCGATGAACACGAACATGAAAATTGATCTTGATAAAGAGGGAGTATCAGTAGACCAAATTGAATTTCGTGCTATTGTTGGTTCATTATTATATCTAACAGCTACGCGTCCTGACATAACTTATGTTGTAGGTGTCTGCGCTCGATTTCAGGCGAATCCTAAGCAGAGTCACATGGACTCAGCAAAGAAGATTCTCCGCTATCTCAGAGAAACACCTGACATGGGTTTATGGTATCCAGCTGATGATGATATTGAACTAACTGGTTATTCTGATGCTGACTATGCAGGATGTAGAATTGATCGAAAGTCAACTTCTGGAACGTGTCAGTTCCTTGGCAGTAAGCTGATCTCATGGTTTTCAAAGAAACAGCACTCAGTAGCTACGTCAACTACTGAAGCTGAATACATGGCTGCCGGAAGTTGCTGCGCCCAAATCCTTTGGCTGAGACAGCAGCTACGCGACTATGACGTCATTCAGAATGAAGTGCCGATCTTCTACGACAGTACCAGTGCAATTGTAATCACTCAGAATCCTGTACTTCACACGAGATGCAAGCACGTGGACATCAGACACCACTTCATTCGTGATCATGTCGAAAAAAGGATATCAGGATGGAAAAGATCCATACTGACCATCAAAGGGCTGATATACTGACCAAGCCTCTAGCTAAAGCCAGATTCAGAGAACTCTCAGTAGAGCTAGGTCGGCTGGACCCTATTGACTCCAGTCAGTAAGTGGATTCAGGAGAGGAACATTCAGTAAGGGGGAATGTTCACTCTCGATCGAGTAAAATCGATGCGTAGAGATTCGACGAACCATCTACACGAGGTATCAGCTGACTACGATGTTCAGCTGACAGGTTTACGTATCTATACTCAGTAGCCAATAGAACAGGTCTGTGCATTTATGACTCAAATTCAGCATCGTATTCAATGCCTTAAAAATGTCATTTAATATTAACGGTTTACATTAAATACACGACATTCTATGTAAAAGCATGCTGAACTCTGCAACACATTAAATGCGTGTCGTATCAAGTTACTTCTTTGGATATATACAACTGTATTTTGACTTAGGCGGCTAATATGATCATTGCCTATTTTATAAAACCTAATCCTGGTCGTCCATCTCAAAAGCATGTTCAAACTGAACCGCAGATAATTAACTGGTTATCTTCCTTAAGATATATATATACGTTCAAATGTTTGGAACTAGGCCTGGGCGCGGGACGGGTACCCACGCTGCGGGTACCCATTTGCGGATACCCGCGCCTGCGGGTAATTAATTTTAATACCCATTCCCATTCCCGCATAGAGCGGGTACCCGCATGCGGGTACCCGCGCGGATACGGTACGGGTACGGGTTTACCCGCAAATATTACCACCTATTTATAATATATTTAAATTCATAAATAAAAATTAAAAAATACCAATAAATAAAATTTTAAAAACATAATTAAAATTAAAAAATACCAATATATTTAAACCACTAAATATGACTATAGGAGTAGATAATCTGTTTTATAGACCATGTTCCAATGGTGTCTCACCATAAATTATAATTATAAAACCGACCATATGATTATCAACTATGAAACCATAGATTCTTATAATTAAAATTACCGTGGAAAATTGTTTAGTCACACACTAGTGCTAGCACAAAACATGCAAATGGGTACCCGCGTCGTCCCGCGCCCACCTCTATGTAAGAGGACCTCATGTAAAAAAAAATTGTATATTAATGCGGGTACCCGTTCGGGAACGGGTACCTAAGAATAAAACCCGTTCCCGTTCCCGACCCGCTTGATTTTTTGCGGGTACCCGCGTAACGGGTACCCGTACCCGTTTTTCCCGACCCGAACGGGAAATACCCGAACGGGATGGGTACGGGCGCGGGAACCCGAATTGTTTGCCCACCCCTATTTGGAACCACCATTTCTACTCTGCAAATATCTATCGAACCCTAGATTTTCTGAGATATCTTCCACTCCCTTACAAAACTTATCTTTCAAAAGTTCTCAGAAAACTCTTTGGTAAATTTCAATGATCATTCAGTATCGTATACGTTTATTTTTCTTGTACTTTATTGGATACTGATATACTGTGTTTGCATATTACAGATGTGACAGGAAATATTGTGTATGCTCCTACCGATATACAAGTGATCCTTGAGAAGGATTGGGTCTGGTGCGAACCAGTAATGGAGTTCGACGCCTGCGACCTTGATTACATGGAGGAAATCTTCTACGCCCTTCGGGAGACCGGGCTTGAAGGATTTCTGACAAGGAAGCCAACGTTCTTCCTTCCGCGCCAGATAGCTGAGCTCTATCTGAACTCGGACTTAGTAGATGGAGACATTCGCTGCCGCTTCGTTGTTCATTCAGTAGGCGACCCCTCTCGTACTGATATTGAGGTTAAGCAGATGTCCATCCGAGAAGCACTCCAGAGAAGCTTCAATCTACCCAACGAAGGATTCACCACAGTAGCATACAAGGACGATTTAATAGATGAATACCTGAAAGAATTCTGTGGGAAGCCGATGACCTTCATAGCCGCATTTCCTAAGAATGCAATGCTCCCACAATACAGAGCCTTGGCCTACGTCGTGACTCAGCTTCTGACGAGTCAGGCCGGCTCCTTCGATCAAGTGTTAAGGCCTAAAATCTAGCTAATGATGGCCATACACGATAGAGCTAAAATCAACTGGACAGAATTCTTCCTCAAAGAATTCATGACGCAGTCAGCCAAGTTCGACAAGACATCTAGACGGCTGAGCGTCAAAGGAAAGCTTCTGTATGGACTGAAGCTATCAGTGATGATCGAAGACTACTGCGGAACGGACAAAATTACCTTCGCTGACAAGCAGTACTTCAACCCGAAGAAGGTCCGTTTCCAGAACAGGGCAGCGGCCCTTCAACAGATCAGTTTAGGGCCCGTTGATCCTAAGACCGGGACTCAGAAGACCTCCACACCAACCAAGAAGAGGTCCCCTCCCAAATCTACTCCTAAAACACCGACCAAGAGGCTGAAGAAAGTCAGTGAGGTCGTGCCGGAGGCAGAGCCTGAGGCAGTGGTTGCTGAGCCCCCTCTGCAACTGAGGGATGAACCTGAGTCATCCGAGAAGACACCATCAGTGGAGAAGGCAGTCTCTACTGAGCGAGGTGAAACAGTGGACCAAGGGCTCCAAGCTGAATCTGTACAAACTCTGGACAGCCCCTTGGATGTTCTACCACTCAGCAGTATACCATCTGCTGAGAAACAGCCGTCTCTTATTGAAGTAGAAGACTCGGAGACAGCTTTAGAATCCGAATCAATCGGGATGGAGGCCTCAGCTCTTAAATCACGAGCCTCCCGAGAGATTACTGAACGGATTCCGGAGATAGCCGCCCATAGTAACTTGGTCTTATTAGCAAGGCAGGCTAGGCTCCACTTGTTGATTCGATTCCAGGAGTGGCACAACCTGAAGCGCCTTATCATCCACCACTCCTGCGAACAACTCCATGAGGAGGAGCTCATAATCAGAGGGAAGATTGGCTACTCAGAGCCATCCGACCTCGGCACTCTTGAAGACCTGAGGGCTGTGATGCTCGCTATACTGAACGACAGACAACCAGTCTCAGCATCAGCACCCTCAGATGGGTCTGACCCCGATAGTCAGGACTCACCCCGTGATTCAGGCCCTGAGAAGCCTGATGAGGGATCTCAACTGGACAAAGATGCTCCAACATCCACTGCTGAACCGCCACTCAGCATCCTTGGTCCAGGGCAGTCGGCGGCTGGTAATTCGAAGGCGGCTCTCAGCTACTTCTAGAATCTGCTTTCGAAGTAGCGCCCAACCCGAAGAGCCGACGATCAAAGTCAGTGGCCAGGGCACTGAGGAGTCAAGGAACTTAGAACCGACTCCTCGCCCACGCCGTCCACAAGACGTGGAGGTAGACCACTCAGGCCCACAGCGCAGAGATTAAGGGGCTCCGGACATCCATTCAGAACTCGCCCGCCCCTGACTTCTCCACAATTCTTACTGATGCGCTAGCCACCCAGAGGGCTGACTTTGATGAATAGCTGAAGACGATTCAGGCTAGCTAAGCTCAACTTCTAGCAGACTACAAGGCTGCACAAACAACACATACTGAATCTGTCTCCTCCATCTCTCAAGCTGCAAATCTCAGACTCCAAACAATTCAGAAGGCGATTGAAGAGAGAGTGGAAAACCAGCTGAAAGAGTTCCAGACAGTAGCAGACACCTCCCATAAGAAATACAGTGCTCAGCTTACTGAGGATAGGAATGAGCTGCACGAGAAGTTGACTAAGCTACAAAATGCCTTAGATGATTTGGCTGAAGCTTACATGAGTCTGGACAGAAAGGTATCAGTTCCCCCCCCGAGCCGATTTGCTGATGCCAAAAAGGGGGAAAGAGAAGGAAAAGAAGGAAAAGCCAAGGAACTAGTACTAAAAGTACCAAAGAGAGCAAGGTCAGTGGTAGGGGAACTCAAACTCAGACAACTGCCCCCACTGGACCCTCTACTCAGACTGGTGAGGCCCAGGGTGTCTCAGCAGCAGGTGATGTAGTGTCTGCTAAGACCGGCCCAAGCGGCTCAGGACCCAAGGAAGTAGCGACTCAGGTAACCCAAACACCTTCTGACATTATCAAAGAGGTTGCTGAGTACGCTGATGAGGAGTCAGAAGAGGAAGAAGCTCCTCTACCTCCCCCAGTTGCCGGGAAAGGCAAGAAAGTCATGACGCTTCCTACCCCTCCCAAGAAGAAAGGACCTAGGAGGTATATTACTCCGGAGGAGGAGGCTCAGATAGCTGCTGACGAGAAGTTAGCAAGAGAAATCGTTGAAGCTGAAGCTGCAAACAAGCCTAAGAAGAAGTCTGCTAAAGGCACGACAAAGGCTCCAACAGGGGGTAAGAAGACTGGACCAAGGCTGCCTCCCAGAACGCTCAAACTGAGTGATGAAGCAGATAAAGAAAAGGAGAAGGAGAAGCAGCAGCAGCAGCAGACTACTGGACAATAGGGTACCTCAAAAGAAAAATCTACCACACCTGTTGATTCAGAAGAAGAGCCTCACATACCCTCCTATGTTGCCTCTAAGGAACAGGATCAAGAAATACAAGAAATATGGGATCAGATGGAGAGGTACTTGTACAGAGGAGAAGAAGCTAGACAGATTGAAGCAGCTCGAGAAAGGCTAAGATTAGCAGACCTTGAAGCTCTAAGGTTGAAAGCTGAACAAGAAGCGAGTCATAGGATTCCTGAGAAAGCTGACATTCCGTACAGATACAGAAGGTTTAGGAAGCCTACTGATCTCAAGATTCATAGATGGCCGAGAGTTGATGAGTAGATGCCGTGGGAAGTAATTCAGAGGAGGGAGACGCTGAAAGCTGAATTCATTAAGCGAAATTATTTCTGGAGGTACTGGACTGAGAAGCATAAGTCTATAGCCTTTGTTGAATGGCTCATGAGGGCAGACTTAGAGATGTTCGCCAGAGTTCAGAAGGTTGTCAAAGACAAAGTAGATGTCAGAGTACCTTCTCCCAGAATCTTGCCGCCCCCACTGAAACTAGACGGCTCCGTTCATTATAGAGTGATTGAGAAGGAAGTCAAGGATGCTGCTGAAGCCAAGTTCTTAGATGAAGAACATCCAGCTGACTTCGCTGAGATACTGAAGCTGAGGAAGGTCACCTACCGGATGTATGGAATGCCTCTTCCTGAAACCCAATCAAAGGACTTCAAAGACAGGATTAAGCGGTTCAGATGACTATTAGCTTCTGTGTTTCTTTGTATCTTCTTTATGTTCTTCTTAGTATAGCAGATGATGTAACTGTACTGAATCTTTTCAAATCTATAAAACATCTCTGTTATTGGCCCTGACAATTGCTTATTGTCTAAATGGCCTTGTTTGTTTATGCTTAACACTTAGAATCACTGAAGTGATTACTGACTCACACACTCACTGTTCTTATATTTTGTCAGTGTTTGCTTAGCTAGTTTCTGATATATTGCATAGTTGAGGGAATATGTTGTTAGAAAGGGGGAAATTGCTGATTAGATTTTGTATAGGTTCTGATATTTCTGCCCTGATTCCCTCAGTAGTCTAGGACTTGAAGAACAACTCCACTGATCCTACTTGTAATATTTGTAAGGAGCTCTGTTTCTGATAAGTCATAGTGTTAAGATTTGGCATCATCAAATAGGGGAAAAATGTTGGGAGATGATTCAGTCTTCTCACAATCATTGAGAACTAACTCAGTAGCCCTGTGCACTGAATACTTACTGAAGATTTGAAGATCCCAAAACCCTATCTTGACTGATGAACCATTCAGTTGTAACTTGTTTTGTTCTGTCTCTGACGTTTCAGGCTTAGTAGACACTCTGCATCTGGTTCAGGCGCTCAGTAGATTACCTGCCTCAGTACCAGAAGTAGAAGACTCAGTGATACTAGACTTAGCAGGAGCAGTATACTAAAAGGAGTCAGTGGAACTGAACTCAGCAGGAGTAGTTCACTGAACTCAGAGCTGATCTTCAGTAGAGCCGACTCACCAGGAGCATGCTATCGAATAAGAGATCGACTTCGGCAACGGGCCGAAAACAGTCCTCTGACTGTCAGTTTCTTTAAAAGTCAAATCAGCAGAGTCAATACGAGGAAGAGAGAAGTCAGCTTCAGATCTCCTTGAAGTCTGTTCTGTCTCAACCACTTTTCTGAACCTCGACCAATGACAAGCAGCCACCTGTCCTATATCTGTTAAAGCTGCAAGTCAACAACTTTCCAGAAATGGAGGGAAAGGACACTGTTACCATACTTTGAAAGAGTCGTTAGCTACCCAAAAGAGAGAGACAAAGGATCGTCATCTCCAACGGATCTATCCTAATCTCTGCTCTATAAATAGAGGGATAAAATCAAATTGAAGCTCACCTAGAACACACAGAGCATCCAGAGAGCAACTCATCAACGTCCTAAGTCTTCCGCAAGTAATTTGAAGAAACAATCTCCGGCGAAAGACTACATTTCTGCTCATAGGGAACCAAGCTGAATTAGAATCATACAGCCTCTAGTATCCAAGCGACTGAACACGAACCCAAAGTTTATACTTAGCCGCTCGTCGCTCTAGAAGCCACCTTCTTGTTCCCTATCCCTCTAACCTAAGCTCAACCGTTTATATCTATAGCTTAGATGAAGGAGTTCACTTCCGAACTGATCCTTATTGTAAACGACTCCTTCACTATTGGAGAGTTTTTCAAACACTTAGTTTGATACCCTGTAAACTAAGACTTGCTCAGTATAAATCTCAAGACCAGTGTTTGTCTAGTGTACAAACCGACTGAGACTATCTCAGTATAATACATAGCCTCCTGATCTTTCGGGACAGTGGACGTAGGATTGTTGGATCCGAACCACTTTAAAAACGCTTGTGTTCTATGTTCTTTATTTTACTGTTGCATTGATTTACTGTGCATACTGAAAATATATTTAAAATCATTCAACTGGGTTTCAGCAAGCTTAATCGACTACACTAATATACTGAAATTGTTTTGATAAAAACGTTTTCCTAACTCAACTGAATTTGGGCCTACACATTTCCGCACTACTGAACTCTATCTGAACGGTACTGAATTCTGACTCTAGTCAGCTAGCAGACCTCAGTAAAGTCAGTCACTCTGCCACATGATTCAGAACAGCTTATCAGGTCTGCTGAATTCGTTCAGTACGGCACTCTCCTAAAAAGGACTGTTCGCGTTTTAAGTTGAGAAATCGGTTTTCAGGTGTATTCACCACCCCCCCCCCTTACACCTGAACGTTACACTCGGGACCAACAGCCATTCATGACCAAACAAAGATTAATTGGGCCGAATTCTTCTTGAAGGAGTTTATGACTCAGGCCGCGAAGTTCGATCATTCCAACAACTACCTGTCAGTTAAAGGAAAACTTTTATACGGCACAAAGCTCTCTTTTATGATTGAGGATCTATGTGGAGCTGACAATGTCGTTTACGCTGATAAGCTTTACTTCAATCCGAAGAAAGTAAGGTTCCAGAGCAGGGCTGCGGCCCTTCAGCAAATTGGTTCAGAGCCGGCTGAGCCCAAGCCCAACTCTCAGAAGACCTCAACTCCAACAAAGAAGAGGTCGCCTCCGAAGACTACTCCCAAGACACCGACCAAGAGACTGAAGAAAGTCAGTGAGGTCGTAATTACACCGCCACTACAGCTAAGGGACGAGGCTGAGTCCTCTGAGAAGGCTCTGTCAGTGGAGAAAGCCGTCTCCACTGAACAAGGAGATGTTGTGGACCAAGGGGTAGAAGCTGAACCATAATTCCTACTGATCAGATCCCCTTGGATATCCCTCCACTCAGCAGCATCCCATCTGCTGAAAAACAACAGTCACCAATAGAAGTTGAAGACTCAGAGACGAATCAGAGTCTATCGGGATGGAAGCTTCGCCACTACAGTCGAGAGCCTCCCGAGAGATTTTTGAACACATTCCGGAGATAGCCAGCTATACAGATCTGATCATATTGGCGAGGCACGCTAGACTCCATACCTTGATTCGATTCCAGGAGTGGTCAACATTGAACAAGTTGATCCAGCACCACTCCTGCGAACAACTCCACGAAGAGGAGTTGATGATAAGGGACAAGATATGCTATTCAGAGTCTTCAGATATCTGTTCCTTGGAAGATTTGAGGGCAGCCATGCTCGCCATGCTGAACGACCGTCAACCCACTTCAGCGACGGCGCCCTCAGATGGGTCTAATCCTGATGATCAGGACCCACCCCGTGATTCAGGCCCTAAGAAGCCTGATGAGGGAACTCAACTGGAGAAGGATGCTCCTCTAGGCTAGTCGGCGGCTGGTGCCTCAAAGTCGGCGGACCCAGCACAGCTATTGCTGGAGTCTGCTTTCGAGGTAGCGCCCAGCCCAAAGAGCCGATGCTCGAAGTCAGTGGCCAGGGCACTAAGGAGTCAAGGCACGCAGAACAAAATCCTTGCCCGTGCCGTCCACAAGACGTGGAGGCAGTCCACTCAGGCTCAGAGTGCGAAGTTAAAGGGGCTCAGGACTTTAATTCAAAATACGCCTGCCCCTGACTTCTCAACTATTCTGACCAACGCACTTACCACTCAGAGAGCCAGCTTCGAAGAGAAACAAAAGATGATGGAAGCTGCCCAAGCTAAGCTTTTGGAAGAATATAAGGCAGCCCAGACAACTCACACTGACTCCGTAACTTCCTTAACTCAGGCCTCCAATCTTAGACTCCAAACCATTCAGAAGGCCATGGAAGATAAAGTGGATCAGAAGTTGAAGGATATTCAGACTGAGATGGAGAACTCTCACAAGAAGTACAGTGAACAATTAACAGATGAGAGGAATGAGCTCCATGAGAGGCTTGTAAAGCTGCAAGACGCATTAGACAAACTTGCCTCAGCTTACACCAGTCTAGACAAGAAGGTACTAATTCCTAGCCCAGGATTATTTGCTGATGCCAAAAAGGGGGAAGGAAAGGAAAAGGTACCCAGAGTACCTAGGGGAGTAAGGACAGTGGCAGGAGCGACTCAGACTCAGCAATCAGCTCCTACTGGTCCCACTACTCAGACTGCACAGGGTGAGGCCCAGGGTATCTCAGCAGCAGGGGCTGTAGTGCCTGCTGAGACTGGCCCAAGTGGCTCAGGACCCAAGGAATTTGCTACTCAGGCAACTCAGACTCCGAGTGATATTATCAAAGAAATTGCTGAGTATGCAGAGGAGGACTCAGAAGAGGAAGAAGTCCCTCTACCTCCTCCAGTGCAAGGAAGAGGGAAGAAAATTCTGAAGCTCCCTACTCCTCCCAAAAAGAAAGGATCTAAGAGGTTCATATCTCCCGAAGAAGAAGCTCAAATAGCAGCTGATGAGAAGCTAGCTAGGGAGATACCCGAGGCAAAGGCTGCTAATAAGCCCAAGAAACAGCCTGCCAAAGGCAGAACTAAAGTTCAGAGGGGCAAGAAGCCTGGGACAAGGCTGCCCCCAAGGAATCTGAAGCTAAGTGATGAAGCTGATAAGGAAAAGGAAAGAGAACAGCAGCAGCAGCAATCAGGTCAGCAGAGTACTTCCAAAGAAAAATCTTCAACACCTGCTGACTGAGAGGAAGATTAAGAGCATGTGCCATCTTATGTCCCTTCAAAGGCTCAAGAGCAAGAGATGCAGGAAATATGGGATCAGTTGGGAAGGTACTTAGACAGAGGAGCTGAAGCCAGACAGATTAGTGCAGCAAGAGAAAGGCTCAGACTCGCTGATCTAGAAGCTCTGAGAATCAAGGCTGAGAAGGAAGCTAGTCAGAGGATTCCTGAGAAAGCTGACATTCCATACAAATATAGAAGTCTGAGGAAGCCCACAGACCTCAAAATCCATAGATGGCCCAGGGTTGATACTTGGATGCCATGAGAACGGACTCAGAAGTGGGAGACGCTGAAGGCTGATTACATCAAGAGATTCTACTTCTGGAGATACTGCCCTGATATGCACAAGTCCATTGCCTTTGCTGAATGGCTTCTGAAGACTGATCCAGAGATTTAAGCAAGAGTCCAGAAGGCCTTAGCCGAAAAGGTTGATGTTAGGGTCCCAACTGCAAGACTTATGCCTCCCCCACTGACGCTTGATGGTTCTGTACACTTTGGGGTGATTGAAAAGGAAATCAAGGATGTTGCTCAAGCCAAGAATCTAGATGAGGATGAACCTGCTGACATGGCTGAAATACTGAAGCTGAGAAGGGTTACTTACAGAACGTATGGACTGCCGCTCCCTGAAGCAAAATCTAAAGACCTCAAAGATCGGATTCAGCAGTTCAAGAGATGATAGATAGCTTCTGTACTTCTTCTGTCTTTCTTTCTTAGAATAGCAAGCCTGATGTACTGTACTGATATTTCTTTATATATAATACATCATTGTTGTTCGGCCCTAACAATTCCTTATTGTCTACATGGCCTTGTTTCTTTTATGCTTAACACTCAAAATCACTCAAGTGATTACTGACTCACACACTCACTGAATATTTATATCTGTCAGTTTTTAGCTTGTTAGATTCTGATCTTTTAGATTGAATTAGGGGAAAATGTCGTTAGAAAGGGGGAAATTGCTGTTAGTTTTCAGTATAGGATCTGATATTTCTTTCCTGACTCCCTCAGTAGTCTAGAACTTGAAGAACAACTCCCTGATTCTACTTGTAATATTTGTAAGGAGCTCTGTTTCTGATAGTTATAGTGTTAGGTTTGGCATCATCAAATAGGGGGAAAATGTTGGGAGATGATGCAGTATAACTCAGTACCCTAGTGCTCAGTAGATTTGAAGATCCCAAACCCTACTTTGACTGATGAACCTTTCTGTTGTAATTTGTTGTTCTGTCTCTGAGAGTTTTCAAACTCAGTAGACACTCTTCATTTTGGTTCAGGCGCTCAGCAGATTATCAACCTCAGTACCAGAAGAAGAAGACTCAGTAATACTGGACTCAACAGGAGCAGTATATTGAAAGGAGTTAGTAGAACTGAACTCAGCAGGAGTAGTTCACTGTACTCAGAGTTGATCTTCAGTAGAGCTGACTCAGCAGGAGTATGCTACTGAATATAGATCAGACTCAGCAGCGGCTAGATAGTCTTCTGATTGTCATGATATATTAAGTCACATCAGTAGAGTCATACGAGGTATAGAGAAGTCAGCTTCAGATCCACCTTGAAGTCTGTTTTGTCTCACCTACTTTCTTCAGCCTCGACCAATGATGAGCGGCCAGCTGTCTACTTTCTGATTAAAGCTGCAAGTCAACAACTTTCCAAAAATAGAGGGAAATGACTCTGCCACCATACTTTGAAAGAGCCGTTAGCTACCCAAAAGAGAGAGACACATGGATCGTCGTCTCCAACGGATCTATCCATATCTCTGCTCTATAAATAGAGGGAAGATTTCAATTGAAGCTCACCGAACGAACCTAAAAACCGAAGAACACAAGAGCATTCACGAGCAACTCAAAATGACTTAAGCTTTCCGCAAGAACTTCAAAGAGTAATCTCCAGCGAAAGGCGACATACTTACTCATAGGGAACCAAGCTGAACCAGATCATAAAGCCTCTAGTATCCAAGCGATTGAATACGAACCCAAGTCTATACTTAACCGTTCGTCGCTCTAGAAGCCACTTTCTCGTTCCCTATCCCTCTAACCTAAGCTCAGCAGATCTTATCCATAGCTTAGAAGAAGGAGTTCATATCTGAATTGATCCTTATTGTAAATGACTCCTTCATAGTTGGAGAGTTTGTCAAACACTTTAGTTTGATACCTTGTAAACTAAGACTTGCTCAGTATAAATCTCAAGACCAGTGTTTGTTCAGTGTACAAACCGACTGAGACTAACTCAATAAAATAAAATAGCCTCCTGATCTTTTCGGGACAGTGGACGTAGGATTGTTGAATCCGAACCACTTTAAAATTGCTTGTGTTCTGTGTTTTTACTGTTGCATTGATTACTGTTCATACTGAAAATATTTCTAAAATCATTCAACTGAGTTTCAGCAAAGCTTAATCGATCGCACTAATATACTGAAACTGTTTTCTTAAAAACGTTTTCTAACTCAACTAAATTTGGGCCTACACATTTCCGCACTTACTGAACTTCAGCTGAACGGTACTGAAATATGACCTTAGTCAGCTAGCAGGCCTCAGTGAAGTCAGTCACTTTGCCACGCGTTTCAGAACAACTTATTTGGTCTACTGAACTTGTTCAGTACGGCATTCTCCTGAAAAGGACTGTTCGCGTTTTAAGTTGAGAAATTGTTTTCAGGTGTATTCACCCCCCCCCCCTCTACACCTGAACGTTTAATCTCGAGACCAACATTATGTTTACGGCATGTGTGTAAACCCTAGAGGCCCGTAAGCCCAACTTGTCTATGCCCAAAAGCCCATCTTGTAACTCTAATAGAGACATTCACCCTCATAATAATACACATCTAATTATTGCTCTTTCTATTAATCTTTACTTCTATTTAGTTTATAACATAGATACAAAATATATCAGCTAATTATGCATCAAATACTTATATGCGTGGGTGAATTTAAGACCATCTCAATGGCGAAGCTAGGATGAATAATTTTTATTTAAAAGTGTTAGAATCCAATAAATAATTTATCATTACTTCTCATTTAATAGAAAATTTTAGAAAAATGGCCGATGGTGTCCGCCCCAGCCTGCCTCCACCTTTGTATCTACATCCATAACCCAATACAAAATATTAGTTTTTATTTCTTTAATGTTACGATTCACAGCCTAATTTAATACTTCTCGATAGCAACCTAATTTAAGTCATTTTCTTAGTATGTTATTTTAAACTAGGAATTATATATTTGATGTTTTTTTTTTAAAAATTTTAAAACTTATATTTAAAATCATATTAGAAAATGTTACCATACAATAAAAATTATATTCGACTTAAAAAGAAAATAAAGATTAAAAGAACTAAAAAATATAAAATAAAAATAAAGAGTTTTAGTTTGTTGATAGAAATTTGAAAGAGAAGATAGTTTTGGTTTGTTGGTAAAAATATAACAATTTTAAAATTATGCATTAATAAGAAATTTTTATAAATTTATATTTATTAATAGATAAATAATGAATTTAAATATGTGAAAATAAATTTTCAATCACTAACGAAAACGAGCCGTCAACACACTGAATGATTTAGCGAGTGTTTGGAGCAGCTGGAACTTAATGATAAGTTGCTGAAAGCTACTAAAAGTAGTTGAACAACTTATTTGAGATGTTGTTCATATTCTATATTTATTTTTTGCTTTATAATTTTGATATGATATTATAAAATATTAAATTAGTCTACATATTATATGTGAATTGAGCAAATTTCCAAAATAATTCTTTTTAAAAAATAATTCCTAAATTATTACTACTAAAAAAATAATTTGCAAAATATTACTTTTAAAAAACTAATTCCCAATCTACTATCACGTGTAAAAGAAAATAATTCTAAATTTTCAAACTTACAGTATTTTCTAATGAACTTTCTTTTCTAATAAAAAAGGTTAAACAATATATTCTACTTTATAAATAAAAGTATAAATGATAAACACGAAATTTAAAAAAAATCATATTCTGATTTAATTTAAGACAAAAATCACGATTTTTATTTAAATAAGTTATATTTTTATTTAATTATTTATAAACATCAATTAATAAATTATATATATATATTTGGTAAAACCGAGAATTTCACAAATAAGAAATTCGTATATAATTTTTTCTGTAAAAATAATTCTGTGAAGCATTTTTGTATTCTTTTTCAAAATTGATTTTTTTTTCATTTTATATTTTATTAAATAAAAAATATAATTTACTTAATTAGATGACGGTTATTTCAATTATGTAATCAGAACAAGTTCTTGTTCTATTCCTAAAAGATTCGGTACTCATCTCTTCTCATGCACCGATCCTATCCGTAGTGGTATCAGATCTAGTGGAGGAAGGATAATTATATGGTGATGATGTAATTTATCACACACAAAATTTTTATTAGAAATGAATTAGATAAAAAGAAATAGTACTGTTAAAAACAGTATGAAAGAAGAATTTGATTTACCTAAAAATTTAAATTTATTAAATAAATGGACAATTCCAAAAATTGAACCTAGTATGATATAAAACCTAGGTACTTTTGAAAAAATAGGATTTAAACAAGTAGTTAAAACTACTGAAGAAATAATTCCTTTACATGGAGAAGAAACATCCAGTGAATTTTCTGATAAAGATAAAATAGAAAAATTAATAATAAATAAAAATAATATTGTTAAAGGAATAATAAATAGTACTTACAGTGCTAAAGAAGAGGAAATAACCAAATCAAATATGAATTTTCCAATATAATGCTTTTAGAAAACAAAATACTCCCTCCGTCCCGCTATTTGTGGCTCACTTTCCCGAAAGGGGTGTCCCGTTATTTGTGGCCACTTTCCTAATTTGGTAAAAAATTATTATCATATCTTCTACTCTATCATCTTCTATCTCCTACTTTATTACATTATCTCTCCTACTTTATCATCATTTATCTCATACTCTCTCATTATCTTACTGATCTTCTCTCTCATACTTTATCATCTACTCTCTCTCTCATACTTTATCATTTACTCTCTTAATTACCGTGCCGAAACCAATTGAGCCACAAATAACGGGACGGAGGGAGTAGATTTTAGTCCTGGATCCCAAGTAAGACAAATAATAGTAAAAAAAAAATTAATACACCCAAATGGGAACCGTTTAGAAAATGGTTTTTTGAAAACTTTAATTCTGAATAAAAAATAAATATTCAAGAAGAATTTTATAAATTCTGTGAGCAAAAGAATAAAATTGTTCTTTTTGTCCCTTGGTTTGTTTCAACTTATATAGAACAATATATTTCAGTACTAGAAAGAAATTATAAATTAAGAAGTGGAAATGTTTTTAGACAGATATATCCATCACAATAACCTTTCCAAATTGAAAAGAATGAGAAAATTCATAATTTTCTAGCTTTTGCAAAACTATTAGAAGATGATACTTTACCGATAACTTGTAAAAAGATAAATAACATAATATAACAAAATAATTACACAAATCTCTACATTAATGTTTTAGGAGAACAATTAGCTTTGTTACAAGATAGAGTAAAAAATATTTTAGAATAATTAAATAGAAAAGTTATAACTATAGAACCCTCAAAGGGAAAAGGAATTGAAGAAATAGTCGATCCAACAATACAACCACCACCATAAATAAAAGGTTTTAAATTAAAACCTATGAAAGAATTTGAAAATTTCTTAGAAGAAAATTTTAAGAATTAGTACATTTAATAAAAAATTAAAAGAAAAATTAGTGGATAATTTAGATTATAAACAAATATATGAGGAACAAATAAATAAAATGTCAAAATGGGCAGATAAGCGAACAACAGGAAAATATTATTATCCAAGACCAACACCAGTTGATGTTCTAATAGAAGAACAGAATGATATTATATCAAAATGTTATAGTGAACACCATATATACGAATGGAATATTGATGGATTTGTTAATCAACAAATTCACAATACAATACATAAAATGTCAATGTACTCTACTATCTGCAAGTCCAATGGGAATACAGATAAAGAAATTGCAAAAATGATAATATTGTTATAAACAATATGAAATGAGAGAATAATAGAGAAGACGGGAAAATAGATGTATATTATTACGAGGGTGGAGACCTTTATTTATAGAGTAAAAGATGGGCTCATGAGCTTTTAGGGTTTACATGGTCATCACAATATATGGTAAGTATATATATAAAATATATTTACAACACTCCCCTTTAATTGACCATCCCTAAAAGAAACTGATGCCTCGTTAAAACCTTGCCAGAAAAATCCATCGGAATAAAAACTGGTCGAAGGAAAAAGAGTACAGCTGCTCCACCTCAATATAGTCATTTTTGACCCTTGAGTCGGCTCATATCGATCTTGTGTACCAACTTCTTGAATGTTGACGTTGGTAATATATTTGTAAACGAATCCGCTAGATTGTCACTTGAGCGAATTTGCTGGATGTTGATGCCGCCACTCTTTTGAAGATCATGCGTTGCATTGGCTCTTTTATGAATCAATATCAATGACTCATTTACTCGTGTGTTGCATTGGATGCCTCGTTAAAAACCTTAACTAAAAAAACCATTTGGGAAAAAACTTAGAAAGGAAAAAAGAGTACAACCATTTGATTTTCAGGGTCGTTTGACCTTTAGGAGTCAGTCTAATCTTCAGTATTATTTACAATTTGTTACTCCCCCCTCAAGATAACAATCTTCAAGGTTATTTTCAAGGTCTACACTAATATGTGCAACACAAGTTTAATTATTCTCATAGCATGGAATATATCACTATATCATTACTCTCATAAATAGACCAATATCATGTTTGTCTCGAAGATAACAAGGATGGTCAATACCATTTCAAATTCTCCAATTACACATAAGTAAGGAACCTCTGGTCCTAAAATATCTTTGTTATCTTCTATAGGTCTAAATGAGCCTCCATCCACTTCAAATGATTGAAGCAACCATTAGGTAGCTAAATGGATGTGATATAATAAAATATCTTTAAAAACTTTTCAGGTAGCTCGACTAGCGTAACTCTATCAGGGAGATGCTCGATCTGCAGGTCGAGATAATTATTAGTTCAACCTAAGTCTTTTGATTCTAACTCCGTCTTTTAGGCATGAGTTGATTTCCTCAATACCTTTTATATATAATGATTCACATATCCTCTTCAGGAGGAATTTGGAGTGATGTGTTCTAAATTTCTATTCCGCGGACTTTTTATCTTTAGCACCAATAAATCTCTCACGCTTCTGGCGTCAATGAGAATCAATTGATTTATTTTGTCTATGAGGAACTTCAGTTCCTTCATGGTGCATATACAACAGGTATATGAGATTTTAGTCACTCCTTCAACACTAAATAATTTGATGAACTTCTAGTTCATAGTGCATGAATCTAAATAATTAATCCAACGAGATATTTGCGGCATTCTATCATTTATATTTTATATCTCCCCCTAATGCCGACAAGCATGTGAGTTGGATTATAAAATCAACATATCAATGAATAAAATAATCCATAATGATTTGCTCGATATAAGTCATTTTGACGGAGTATGCATATAAGTATTATGCTCTTCAAGAATTTCAATTAAACTCAAGTCATCATTTTTGTACCCTTCTGTCAAGGGATACTCGTTGTGCTTATTATATCATATATGGCTGTACTATTTCAGCCCTTACAATGACTTTTGTAGTCTAATTGAAAACATCTTTTTGACATACATGCTTTGAGCAAGTTAAATCCTTCAGGGATCTTCATATATATATATCACTATATTGTGAATCATATTGATAGATATTTACTACTCCCTCCGTCCCAAAATTCTTGTCCAATTTGCTTTTTGCACGGTTTTTAAGGAGAGTTGTTAGTTGTGTGTAGATTGGTATAAAGTTGTGGGTCCCACAAAAAAGTTGTGTGTAATAATTTACTAAAAAAGGAAAGTGGACAAGAATTTTGGGACAACCCAAAATGGAATAGCGGACAAGAATTTTGGGACAGAGGGAGTACATCCATAAGGCACATATCAAGTATTTTGTGACATAAGTAGATTAATCAAAACTCTAAAATTTTGCGTCAATTATGGGAGAGTTTTCATAATTGATTCCCGGTCTTTGAGAGAGAGTTGTGTTACGAGTATTGCCCTATATCTCGCAATTTTTATTTCTCTTTCTAACAAAGACACATTCACATCCTTCGGGGATATGTTTCCGAAATTGAACTACAGGTCCAAATGTTTTTCGTCTTTCTTGGAAATATTAATTCACCTTGTATGACTTCTTTCCTCTTTAGCCAATTATTTCTATATTGACAATCTCTTATAGATCGTCATTGAGGATCCTCTTTTATCATTTCAATAGTCATATTAAAAGGCGAAAATACCGCCATGCGTCCACGACAATATTTGATCTCTCCAATATTTTGAGATCTCAGTATTTTCAGACGCTTGAAGTTCTTCGGGGACTTCATTTGATTGATTAATCATTTTCGTCATTGTTTGGTTCATATGTTGTGCCCCTTTTCTTAGACACAAAATTTCTTTTAGAACCAATTGGTCGACCATATTTTTGACGAACTTTATATTCATTTGCTACCATTTGTACTTGTCTTTCAGGGACATTTATTCTTGCGGGGGTATTTACAGTAAATGTATAACATTGTCACTTCTTTTATATACAAAAGCATCAAGAAGTTGGTTTGCAATCTTTTGCAAGTGAACCTTTCGACTTCTCGTTCACATTGATTACTTCGGGAATCCAAATGTGACTAGTTTTTACTTGTGCTTTTATTTGGATGTATATTTCACATTGATTACTTCTGGAATCTAAATGTGACATATGTTCCAACTAATGTTGGAAATGTTATTTCATCATAATAACAATCTTAATGTGAGACGCATTTTCATACGTACAAAACTCATTTTGAGGATGGACATGAGCAACTAAATATTTAATCTCAATCCCAAAGTCATATAATATTAAATCCTCTTCAGGAGGAACTTGGAGTTTTAAGAAACTCACTAGCATTATCAAGACATATATTCTTGAGGGAATTGAGCTCTTTATTATTTGAACTTGTAGTTCTAACAAGTGCTACCTTTCTTCTAGAAATCAAGCAAATGAAAATTCTTTTATTAAGAGATTCTTCAGGATCTCTATGTTGCGCTTATAAAAATTTTCAATTATGTAGCGCATAATAGTTGCTCGTAAACGTCCAAACCTATCATGTCAAAGCATAAAACCCTTTGAACTTCCGGTTCATGATATGGTTTGTCTCACTTGTTTTCATAAATGTGTAATACATTTAAAATGGTAAAGTGATAACTTTTCTTTTGTTAGCTTCTGGCTAAATACAAAAGAATCACTACCTTCTAATATAATTTCAATTCAATATGCTATCCATTGCATATTCTTAAAACTTAGTAAGTGTCTTCTAGACTTACTAGAGTAAATGGCATGTTCAATAGTTAATTTAGTATCATTTGATAGAATGATACAAGCTCTTCCGGAGCTATTAATGATGTTCGATGCACTAGATTTTAAAATCTTGCAATTTAAAATGCAGCTACTCGTATCGAGATTTAGGGAGGACAAATAATTAATATTTGATGCAATCCTGCTGGGATGCTTCATTTATATTGTCTCTATCATGCCCCCTTCTTGGCAGATGAACATCAATATCAAGAGTGCATTAATGTCAACAAGACATAAATAATATTTCTCATTCAGGAATAACATATATCATCAAAAGTACGAGTTGCTCTTTAAGAGCATTTAATATTCTTCTAGAATATAAATGATGATACTTCAGGAGAAAAAGTTAAATAGTATATAAAAATACTATATTTGAGACATTTCCACAAACATGTGATAGTAATGTTTCTATCACAATATGGTCATTCTTCAGGAATATAATTGTGCTACTTCTAGAGCAACACTTTAATTTTATTCAAGATAAATGCAATCAATAAATTGCAAATTTTGAAAAGAAATTAAGCCACAATAGGATATTGGAAATACAATTGTTATTCATAGAGGAGCTCTTGCTACCACTCTATTTAAGTAAGTAATATTTTAAATATACATTGTTATTTAGGAACATGTAATATTCTTCAAGAATTTTAATTGTGCTACTTCATGAGCAACAATTAAAGTATTGATGTTGTGGTATATGATTTTCAAATGAGAAGTTTTAGTTGTTCCAAGAACATTTAGAGTTAATTGTGCTACTTTGAGAGTAACAATTAGAATTATGGACATATAGCATTTGTCAAAATCAAGAGTTTGAATCATTCTTCAAGAACATGTAGTATTCTTCAGGAATACAAATTGTGCTACTTCAGGAGCAACAATTTTAATCTATATTAAACCACTTCAGGCGAAAGACTAATATTTTTTAGAAAGTCAATTGCTCTTTAGGAACATATAGTGTTCTTTGGGATATAAATTGTGATACTTCGGGAGCAACAACAATAACAATTCAAGAACCAAGATTCGTCCATCAATAAGACATAATATATAATCGCTCAAAAAAAATATATATAATATTCTTCAAGAATATTGAAGTAGCAGCAAATTAAGTTTGTATATATATATATATATATATATATATATATATATATATATATATATATATATATATAAATATTATACAGTGTGCAGGAAAAAAAATCTTAAGTATATAGTGAATACATAGATAATATTAATAACTCTTCAAGAGTGTGTAATATTCTATAGGAATATTAAATTGTGCTACTTCTGGAGCAACAATTAAATTGTTTCAATAAATAAGTTTGAATTACTCATTAAGAACATGTGATATTCTTCAAGAATATGGATTGTGCTACTTTATGAGCAACAATTGTGATTTAGCATAAAGTAAATAAACAAATAAATAAATAAGTAAAAGCGTATATATATGTAGAAATATCAATTGTAAATGCTCTTCAAGAGCATGTAATATTCTGCAGGAATATTGATTATGCTACTTTTGGAGCAACATGTTGAAAATATATTTTCCAATTGCTCTTCAAGAGCATGTAATATTTAAACCCGATGAATTGCTCTGTAAGAGCATATAATAATCTCTCATAAATTATTAATTGTGTTACTTCTGGAGCATCAATTTAACTTGGAAACATGTTTTTGAATTGCTCTTCAAGAGCATATAATATTCTTCAGGAATATTAATTGTGATTCTTCAAGAGCATTAATTTAAATGCTTATAAGAATTCAATAACCAAAACTATTGGAATTCAATTCAATTTTCCTATACAAGTTATTCTCAAGGGAACAAAATCAGAAGTAGAAAAATTAAAGGGGTCATGGTTTTCAATCAAAAACAATATAACAAATATTTAAATCAATACATGCCCTTCATAAATAATCTTGAAGTTGATGTCGATAGTTGGGGAACGGAGTAGACAATGGATTCCAAAGAAAAGCTTGGCCACATATTTGTTTAAAACATTCAACATGTCAAATAAATATAGAACAGTCGTGTTGATAACGTGTTATAAACTATATGAAATGAGAGAATAATAGAGAAGACGGAAAAATAGATGTATATTATTATGAGGGTGGAGACCTCTATTTATAGAGTACAAGATGGGATCATGAGCTTTTAGGGTTTACATGGTCATCATAATATATGGTAAGTATATATATAAAATATATTTACAACAAATATCAGGTTTTACTGGACAACTTAAAGGATGGTGGGATAATTATTTATCTCAAAATGATAGTGATAATATTTTAAATGCTATAAAAACATAAGGAAATAATTTAAAAGAAGATGTAGTTTATACATTGGTTATTAATATTGTAGAACATTTTACAGGAAGATATACAGAAAATAGTGAAAATATTAGAACTCTACTACAAAATCTTAGGTGTAAAACACTTACAGATTTCAGATGGTATAAAGATACCTTTCTAAGTAGAGTTATGGAACTTCCTGAGTGTAATAACACTCATTGGGAATCTAAATTAATAGATGGTCTTCCCAATTTATTTGCGGAAAGAGTAAGAAAAGTTTTAAGACAAAATTATAATAATATTCCATAAGAAAATTATTTGTATGGAAAATTAATAGGTACATGTGTTCAAGAAGGATTAAGTCTCTGTAACGAGATAAAATTAAATCAACAAATAAAACGACTATGAAAAGAAAGAAAGATACTATTTATCAATAATAACCTACTATCTATACAAATAGTAACCTACTAAAATGAAAATTTTACACATTTCTCTCTTCTGGAGAATTCCTTCATTATTGATGAGAAGGAGACAAATATTTTGTCTTCATGCTTCCTTTTTCTTCGAGGTAAAAGGAGTAAAAATATTTAGATTTAATATCTAGAATAATAGATCTTATGGAAAATATTCCTACTACTTCTCAAAATAATGAAAAAATTAAAAATAAACCTTTAAATTCAGACGGTCCTTATGATGTATGAAGTTTATAGACGAATTAAACAAAAGAAAGTCGAAAAGAATCCTACTTCTACAAATGATTTAATAATAGAAATTAATAATCTAAAGGAGGAAATAAAATATTTAAAAAATGAAACGACATAATCTAATAGGAAAGAAGCAATTAGGTCAATTTTGTGATCATTTTGCTATGGATAAAATCCATCTGTTAGTAAACCTAAAAAGGTATGGAAAGTTAATAAGAAGTATCATAAGAAAAAGAAAAAGAAAATTCTAAAAAGAAAATTGAAAAGAATAGAGAGAAAAAAGATGATAGAATAAGAAAAAGATGGGAAAAAAGAAAAACAATAATTTATAAAAAATGTGGAAAATATAGACATTATGCTAAAGAATGTTGGACTAAGAAAAAGATTAATAATCTTAATTTAGAAAATAATATGAAAGAAATACTTTCGAAAATATTATTAAATTCAGATACAAAATCAGAAGATACTAGTAATACTAGTACAAAGGAAATATCTGATAAAGAATTAGATGTTTTAGAAAATGAATCTATAATATCAGATTCAGATTCAGAATGTTTACCGTGTATCTTAGGGCAAGAATGCTCTAAAAAAGAAGTTAACAATACTGAAATTGAAGGTAAAGAATTTTATAATATTCTGTCACAATTTCAAGATTTAAATTTTAATTTTTTAACACATAATAATATTAAGGAATTATTAAAAATAATTAAAGATCCTTACCGTAGTACCATAGTACTGCCACCATTTGATAAACCATATAGGTATATCGAAGTTATAAACTTCTGAACAAATCTTTATAACCAAGAATGCTTTCTTTTTGGGTTTTCATATAAGAAAATATTATAAAAAACATTTTTATAATCCCAAAAATTATATTTAATGAGAGTTTTACTCTGTAAATAACAAAATATTAGGTGATATTCCCCATTCTTCCATGGATATGATCTTCTTTATGACAATTTTAGAGAAGTTATAAACTTCTTTTTGTCCAGTCGTAAAATGCTGGATCTCACACCCATTATTAATGCGTATATTTTCATCATATTCTCGGAACTTATAAGTCCTGGTTGGGTATGACGCATTTTCAAAATATATTTCCATGATATTCCATGGATTATTTTTCCACCTCAAATCATTTTCTTCTAACAGAAATATAATTTATGTTTTCTCATTTAAAGTATAAGAGATATTTTCTTCATCATTATCCTCAGAAACTATTGAGGAATAAGTAGGGATATGATCCTGCTTTTAGCTATTACCTTCTTTTTGTTTTTTGTATTCCAGAAATTCCTTCTGTCTTGTGATAAATCAGCAGCTATAAGCTTCTGTTTACCATGTTGAGCCAGAATTTCCGGCTGAAATCCTCTACCTCTTCCTCTATAAGAGGAAGTTCCTCTCCCTCTGGAGGACATTCTTGCAAAATTCATTGAATATATTCACGTGTTAATAAATCAAGGAGATTATTTTCTTCCCCTTTTTTATATATAATTTCAAAATCAAATGGGGCTAAATGAGTGTGCCACCTAGCAAACATTTGTTTAGAAACATCATGTTTAAAATATTTATTAAACATAAATTTTGCAGATTTACAATCACATTTTATAAGAAATTTTTGATTATATAAATCATCTTGAAATTTTAAAACACATTTGACTATAACTAAAATTTCTCCAGCTATAGTAGAATAATTCTTTTTTGAATTATTCCATTTCCCTGAATGAAATCGTACAAGATATTCTTGTTTTATTTGGGGATTTACATGTTTGAGGATACCTCCATAACTAATATCTGAAACATCTGTTTTGTCTAAAGATTTGGAGCTTTTTTCAATCTATCATAAAGTATAGCCATATCTTTGGCAATATCTTTATAATATGGAGAAATATAATTTAAGCTTCCTAAAAATCTTTGAAGCTGTGTTTTATCAGTAATTTCATTTGGAAATTTTTCAACAAATTCAATACTTCTATTAATCAGAATTATATTTTCTTTTTCTATATTATGTCCTAAAAATCTAATATTTACTTGAAATAAATTCATTTTTGGCTTAGATATAACTAATCCACTTTGAACAATAATATCTTTAAATATTCTTAAATGTTTAAAATGCATTTCTATATCTTTAGAAAATATTAATATATCATCTATGTAAACTATAATAAACTCACTATAAGGAGTAAATATATCATTCATAATTTTCTGAAATTGAGAAGGTGCATTTTTTAATCCAAATGGCATAACATTCCATTCAAATTGTCCGATTGGAACATTAAAAGCAGTTTTATATCTATCATATTTATCAATCTGAATCTGTCAATATCCTGACTTCAAATCAAATTTTGAAAATATAGCAGAATTATATAATCTATCTAATAAGTCTTTTTTATTAGGTATAGGATATCTAATCCATTTCAAAATTTTATTAAGAGGTTTATAATTTATTACTAATCTCGGTACTCCTCTTTCTTGTTCACTATGTTTATTAACATAGAAAGCCGTACAAGACCAAGGAGATTTTGAAGGATTTATTAATCCTTTTTTTAATAAAGAATCAATTTATTTTTTACACAATTCTAAGTATTCAGAAATCATCTAACAAGGTCTAGCCTTTGTCGGAATTCTTTTTTTATCAAAATCTTCCTCATAAGGAAGAGAAACAATATGTTTCTTTCTTTCCCAAAAAGCATTAGGATGATCATTACAGATTTCTAACGAAAATTAATTTTTAATGAACTCAATTTTATCCTTTAATTTAGGATTTTGAAGTCTAAAGTCATTTCTGATAAAAAATTTGTGTGTGATAAATTACATCTTCACCATATAACTATCCTTCCCCCACTAGCTCTGATACCACTACAAACAGGATCGGTGCATGAGAAGAGATGAGTACTGAATATTTTAGGAATAGAACAAGAACTTGTCCTGATTACATAATTGAAATAACCGTCATCATCTTAGAATTTTCTGATCAAAACATCACACTAACAATCCCTCAAACGACCTCCAACTTAAATGGCCAAACCCGGGGCAAAACGGTGTGGACAACAGATCTTACAAAGCTTAAGCATGCCAGTTATTATAATTAAAACATCAATTCGGTATCATTTCTTATCAAAACATCGGTTCTATTTTTCATAATATTCAACCAGTATTATAAGATAATTATATGGATCAGACATAATTTATCACACAATAGCTTAGCCTATAAGGCTAACCATGTATTTAATACAAAATTAAATTAGCAAACTTAATTAATAAACTGAAAAAAGAGAAAGAAGAAAACTTACAAGAAATAAACTTCTCGTACACTCTTCTGAAGAAACTTGAAAGAGAAAATTTTTAAAGAGAGAATTTTATTGATATGTTTTGACTCCCTCCTCCTTACATCACTCCTCCCTTAAATACACAAAGTGGGAGAATAAAATTACTATGAAAAGAAAGATACTATTTATCAATAATAACCTATATATATATATATATATATATATAGAAATAGTAACCTACTAAAATGAAAATTTTACACGTTTCTCAGAATTCCTTCATTGTTGATGAGAAGGAGACAAATATTTTGTCTTCATGCTTCCTTTTTCTCCGAGGTATAAAAGGAGTAAAAATATTATGCCTCATTTATCTTCATTTTCTTCCAAACACCTGTCTCGCCTTTTATCTTTATTTAGATCCAGAAGATTCTTCTCTGTGGCTGAGTCTCTCAACTATAACATCTTTCATTGTTTCAAAAATATCTTCAATAGAAACTTCCTCATTAGGATCTTGAGCTTCTTGAAAATCAACATCTGGATTTGCTGACGCCATTGACACATCTGATTTGCCAGATTTTTGAGACATTGTGTCTTCTTTAAATGTTATCAACAGATATTTATTGACTTCTTCCAAATATTTCGGGATCATCTTTTTTTTGGATATAACTCCATATTTCATTTTCGATTTCCTTGAAATTTGCTCAAACGGAGAAGGAGATTCCTTTCGTAATTTGAGTTTCATCTGCTCTTCATATTTTTTTAATACTAGTATCAATATGATACATTGTATCGAAACCATAAATATGACCAGATTCTGGATTTTGTCTTATCATTTTATCCCAGAATTTTGAATGTGAAACCCTTTTGATGCAGGGAATCATATCATCGGTATAACCAAACTCTGGGGTCCATTTCCAAATTCAAGGAATTGAAAATTCAGTAAATAAATATAAGGAAGATATTCTTTCAATACATAAACCTTTTTCTTGAATTTCCAGATTTTTTGGGGAAATTTCCACCAATTTTTCAAATTTTTCTTTGAAGCAATCTGGTAAGATCCTTATTTTGGGTTAATATTATTTTTGGAATTAAATAAATTTATTGAGGGTAAATTTGTCCGAATACTTGAGCTATAAAGTGTAGCTGAAGTAAGACAACTTAAACAACTTGTCTAAAATTTGTACGGAAATAAAGAAGCAACAACTTAACGTTAAGTTTTCAAACACAAAAAATATAGTTTTAGGCTATAAGTTGTTTCAAACACCCCTTAATAGTGGATCACATTACTTTAACATGCGTTTTCATTTGAAAAAGAAAAATAATTTATAAAAAAAAATAATCATAATAGTGGATCTTACAACTTTAACACACCTCCACATCATATATTTTTTTGTAATTTTCGAACGGCGTCTAAAATAAATTCGGTTTTAGTTGGGGAATATACGGGTTGGTTGATCCAGGCACAAGCAAAATTATGAATATGAGACCAAGTCAAGTATATGAATGTTTGGGCTTTCTTATGTAAACCATGAGCCCGCTGTCGATATTTTCCAGGCCGGATCGGGTAAGATCTTCGGTGGCACTATATTTTGAATAAATATCTTCTAGTCCCATAATGCGTTCTGTATTGGATTTTGATTTTATAATATTATGCTATCTTTTTCTTTTAGACGCTATTTAAAATAAAATAAAAATCCATTATAGAGATATATTTCTCGAAATTTTTTTCTTTGTTTAATTTATCAGTAATTTGTGCTATAGGTAACTTGGAAGCAATAGCATTATACCGGATATACGTACCATGATTTGAAATATGTAAAAAAAAAAAAAAACTTGAAAAAATAGGTGCATTAAGTACTCTCTCTCTATCGTAGTAAAAAATAAAGGTAAAAAAAAAAGCAAAATATTTTAACATGCTAGATTTTTCGCCAACGAAATCAACTCAACTCATTAAATAGAGTAGGATAAATATATTGGAAAATTTGCATATTGCACGTACGAATCGAAAAAAAATACAAAAAATACCAATTTTTTCAGGATATTATAAATTTTGATAAAGTAACAGTATGAATTTGCTCACTGCTATACACATACTGATCACATATGTCTTTTAAAAAACACATTAACACATTATTCTCAATACACTAGTGACACTTTTGCTGAAGTTTGATAAGGTAACTGAAAAAACAGCACTATAACGATATAGAGAAAAGCTCATAACAAAAATAATATATCAAAAGTAATGGTACGATAATAATATAATTTTTTCTATATCAAAACTTTTCAATACGAACGTATAAAACAAAAGTTCGATATATAATACTGAGCCACCCTACTCATAAATACTGCGTTCGATTTGATTCAATTTATACGAACAAAATAAAGTTTAGACCTGATTTTTTTGCTAGTTAAAGGAAAAATCTGATCCAAGCTGGCGGAACAGCTACCACTAACACCGTCGACTCGGCTCGAGCCACGACACACCACCCCTACCCACCCACCTACGCAACAACCTACCCATTGAAATCAGCCGGTTTACGTACATACCAGTTTGGGCTCTTCCAAAAACTTCTTCTCAAATCCCCTCTAATTATCTTCAACTCCTTCGATTAAGAAATCTTGGTTGTCTCGAATTCCCTAATTATGCAGAGCTCATCAATTGTATTCAACACAAACCCGATTATAGCCTCGATTCATGGCAACAGTAGCTGTAATCATAATAAAAGAAGCTCTAATCCTGCTCTTTTTACATCCAAATTTAATCGGATAAAATCGAAGAAGACCGTTACTTTGCTGCCGCCGCAAGATGGTTGTCGCAGCCGTATTTGTTCCGTTAGCAGTAAGGTATGCCGGCAAAAAAGTTCTGAATTTTTCCGATTTAACTCTTATTTTATCTGAAATTTGCAGATATTCATGTTAAATATGGGATTTTATGTTCGTAAATGATAATTGTGCTTAGTTTTAAGTGAGTTGTAGTCTACTTACACAGTTCTTATTGATTTATAAGTTTTATGGTGCAATACCTGCCGATAGCAGTAAAGTAGTTTTTTTTTTTTTTCATCTCGCTTCTATGGGTAGTATGGGAAAATAAAATTTGGAGGTTGAAGTTGAAAATTTAACTTTGGAATGGGGCTCATAATCCATTTTTCCAAGAGTTTAGTTTTGTTTATGCTAGTCAATTTAGTTTTGTACTTAATGTGATGATAGCTATTTAAATACTTACACTGCCTCACTTTCTTATTGTCACACCTTGTTAAGATTAAAAAGTGCATCATAAACATGTAGAACGCCCTTCCATTTTTTGTGAAAATTTTTTGTATCATTATTTTCGGACCGTGGAAGGATTTAAAATTGCTCAATGAAATGTGATTCTGGTTTGGTGTTGATTCCCATTAAAGGACAAACCTTGATAATTGATACTATATAAAGGTTGTTCATTTCAACCTTTAGGCGCTTCAAGCTTTACCAAGAATGTTTTTGCCTCTAGGATACGAATGTTAAAGTTTGAACCCCCCACTACTATGAAGAATGAAGTATTTGCACTAATAGGCATTTTTGTATTAAAGGTTAATGTTATTATTGCAATGATGTGTAAAGTTTCTTTGTGACATAAGATCTTTTTGTTAGTCTTAAAGCCAATTTCAGGTTTCAAAGAGGGTGGTGATATGATGATTTATATTGGGCATGTAAAGTTTTCTAGTTTTTATCTGAAGATTCTAGCATTACTTTTTATGGTTGTCACACAATTTAAACCGTATCCTTTTACGTTGAAGGAAATATATGTTCTTTCACCTGTTGAAATTTATTATCCAATGTCTTACTGTTGCTTCTTGTCACAGAGTACAAGTAGAAGACTTTCTTTGGAGTTCAATCAATCGATACCCCGTTCACGCCTGCCAGCTAATTCTCAACGACTATCTTGCTTCCATTCTTACAATAGAAAGCAAATTGGTGTAAAGAGATTCACCTCTGGATTCTTGGCTGACAAGTCAACCTTTTATGGAAAACACCTACTAGATAATGCTGAAGTAAGGCATCAGTAAAAGTAGTATTCATCTTTCAAAAGATTGTTTTGACTCTGAATATATGAAAACCTGGTCTTACTTAGCTTCAATTCACTACCATCTTATTCACTTGAGAATCCTGGTCTTACTTAGGTTAAATTTACTACCATCTTATTCATTAAGAATTGGGATTATTATACTTGCACACCATTTTCTTCTCTATAGTTTGGGCTGTGTTGAATGTCATTGTTTCTTGCTAGTGGTAGATTATATTCTGTATTTGATCATTATTCTCTGTCTCTTGGTTTTCTGCTGGTTTCTGCTGTGTTTTCCTTTTCAATATAAAGCAAATGTTACATTCTTGGGTGTTACTTTACGGAAGCTAATATTTATTTGAGGGGATAATATCTAGTTCAAAGATAATATATGCATGTTTATTGGGATGTGTGAATCGTTCTAATTATGTGATACCAACATTCCACAATTTATTTGAACGTCTATATTCAGTAGTTGCAGAGGCTTCCATTTCTTCCATTTTTTTGCTTGCAAAAAAGTTCATTTCTGGTATTTTGTTTCGTTGGCCAAATGTCTCAGTAGCTGTTGTACATGTCCCTAGAATACAGGATTACTTGTATGAGTATGATATGTCATAGTTACCTCTGGTTGATATGCAAGTTCAAGAAGTTCTCCTCTTTTCTGTTGTTTGTCCGAGTTGATATCTATCTAATTTTTCCTATCAATTTCATATTCAGGTAAGAAACGCTCAACTTCGACGTGCCTCTGTTGGTCCTGAAGAGCCTCATGCCGCAAGTACCACCTGGCCTGATGGTGTTACGGAGAAACCTGGTTTGGATTTATTAGATACTGAAGCAGAGAGAATAGAATTAGAGAATTTCTTGAGGTTTGAGATTCCTTCTCATCCAAAATTGCACAGAGGACAACTGAAAAATGGGCTCCACTATCTTATTCTTCCAAATAAAGTCCCTCCTAATCGGTACACTTCTTCAACAATTACTGTAATCAAAATGATGCATTTTTAGGTGCTTCAAGAATATGTATTCTCTCATTCAAGAAGCATGCTTGATAAATCTCATACAGAATCATGAAATTGTATAGTTTCAACTAAAGACTGAAAAATGACCAAAAGAAAACTCCCATAATATTTAATGGGACATCTGACTACTATGGACTAATTTTATGAAGGATATTTTTAGCCTTCTTTCTCCATGAAATATTAGAGTGTGTGTATTTAGAAAACCATAGGCAGATTCTAGTTTTTTATGACAAATGACAAATGTGATTATCTGCATATTGCACCAGATTAGTGAATGATTATTTATTTACTTAATGTTGCAAAACAGCAGTTAGATCAATATTGTCCACTTTAGGACCTGGATGAGTTAATAATTGTGCAGACTGGGAATATTACAGATCTCAAAGTGACAACTAATTTGAAGTTTTCTCTCTAACAGTTACAGTCAAATGGAATAGAGGGTACTGAAATAATTTGCAATATCAGAAACACGAAAACTGAAGAAGCTTATTTTGTTTTTTACTATTCCGCATACATTTTTTGATAATCATAGTTTTATCACTGGAATATAGGGAATATTCAATTTTAAAAATTATGTGATAAGCATGTGCTAGTCTAAAAGCATTTACTCATTCCTCAAGTGGAACTTATGAAATTGATCGAGAAACTCAAAAGAACAAATTAAACATGGTTATGTAGTAGGAGTTCGCGGTATAGGGAAAATGTTTAGCGTTGCTTATGACCAGTATGGTACTATCATCTGACCGAACAGCTCTTTCTTTTCACTCTTCTTCCCTGTAATATTTTTCTACCTTTGAATTATAGATTTGAAGCTCACATGGAAGTTCATGTTGGATCAATTGATGAAGAAGATGATGAGCAAGGAATTGCTCATATGATTGAACATGTTGCATTCCTTGGAAGTAAGAAGCGTGAGAAACTTCTTGGAACTGGGGCAAGATCTAATGCTTACACAGACTTCCATCACACTGTGTTTCATATCCATTCACCAACTAGTACAAAGGTTTGTGTGGGTTTTCATCCTTCCTTTATAGATTCTCCAAGACTTATGTTTTGTCGGGATCCTTTATTCCATTGGTGCCTGCTTTTAGTTTTCTCCACATACCTTGTTTTGCGGTAGATATGGAAAAATGTAACGAACTAAACGAAGTAGGAGAGAGCATTGAAACTGAAGTCGTTGTTTTCTTCCTTGATGAAAAAAGAAATTGAGGGTAAAAAGATAATAAGCAGGTTTTTAAACATGTGAAGATGATTGACTTGGTGACAAAATAATTATGCATCATCCATATATGGTAAATGTGTAGATGTTACCTACTCAATCTAATGGAAGTTTTAATCTCTAGGACTCTGAAGGTGATTTGCTGCCAGTTGTTCTTGATGCTCTTAATGAGGTATGCCAATTCTTTTTGGCTTTAATGCTTCTAACACTTTGTGTTCATCCTACTTTGGTCAATGGATTCATGATTTTCTAATGGTTGTTTGTAGTTCTCTGTGTTTTTCTCATTATATGTTGTTTGATATCAATACAATTTTGAATTCTATAGATTGCTTTTCACCCCAAGTTTCTTACTTCTCGAGTTGAGAAAGAAAGACGAGCTATTTTGTCAGAACTACAAATGATGAACACCATAGAGTATCGTGTTGATTGCCAGGTATTAAGAACAAGTGGACTGCTTTGATGAACATTTTTTTTTATGTCTCTTTATCTCATTTTTCTTACAAAAAATGTCCCCCAACCTTGTATCTCTTACACTGTTATTCTTCTTTTGTTGGTATAGTTGTTGCAGTACTTGCATTCTGAGAACAAGCTAAGCAAAAGGTTTCCCATTGGATTGGAAGAACAGATTAAGAAATGGGATGCTGATAAAATCAGGAAGTTCCACGAGCGTTGGTATTTCCCAGCAAATGCCACATTGTATATTGTCGGGGACATCGATGACATTCCAAGGACAGTTAACCATATTGAAGTATGTAACTGCTTAATGACCTAGAGATGACATTGACATACAACTTTAAGTTTATTCATTTTCCTTTGAGTTGGTTAAAGTTCATAGTTATCATTGAAGTAATAATTAATTTCCATAACTTGCAGGCAGTTTTTGGACAGAATGGCATGGAAAATGAGACACCTGTAGCACCTGCACCAAGTGCTTTTGGTGCAATGGCCAGTTTCCTTGTTCCTAAGCTGACAGGTGGGCTCTCTAGTGGTTTATCTCAAGAAAGGTCACCTGTTTCCCTGGAGCAATCAAAAAAGATCAGAAAGGAGAGGCATGCTGTTCGTCCTCCCGTTCAGCATAATTGGTCAATTCCTGGAAGCGATACAGAAGCTAAGCCTCCCCAAATATTTCAGCATGAATTGCTTCAGAATTTCTCGATCAATATGTTCTGCAAGGTAATTGTTACTCCCTCCGTCCCTTGAAAAGCGTCCTCCTTTCCTAATTTGGTTGTTCCATTAAAAGTGTCATCTTTCAAAAAAAAAAAAAAAAAAGCAAAGAATGAGACATAAATCAATTATCAAAAAAAAAAATATATATATATACCACATAACATAACTTTCTTGATCTCTGTGCCGGAAAGAAAGATGACGCTTTAAATGGGACGGGGGAGTACTTTTTAGTTTTATTTTTTTGGAACCTACTGCTTTATGTCTATGCTTTTATGGCAATACTTGGTGCAATTGGATAGGGTAGCCGTTGACTAACTGAATGGAGAGGCATATTTTCTCTAAATTTCCTTTGTATGAGAACATTTTTGGTTAAACATAAAGTGAACTCATGCAATGTATTAACTATTGTGTATATGGCCTGTTCACTAAGCTGGATAATTTGGCAGGTATTTAATTATCTACCTGTCTAACTATGATGCCAGCTACTTTGTTTACTCAATAATGGCTACTTACTCATAATTTGAAAAGTTGATGGAGAGGATTGTTATGGTGTACCTCCTTCATATTTATACCTTGTTTTTAAGAACATATTTTATCCAAGTGAAACAACTCAAAACATACAAGTCTAAGTAACGCAATATTTCAGCCTTATTTTTATTTCCTTTTTGGCTTATAGAATTCTTTCAATTTATCAGTCACGAAAGACATGAGGCTGATTTGCGGAATGTGCTTCTAGTCAACTGTTTTTCAATTGGAAGCATTTAAATTTGTACTTCCTTTTAGTATTAACATTTCTTGACATACAAATTGCTGTCTCTTATCAGGTCCCAGTTAACAAGGTCCGTACATTTGGTGATTTGCGGAATGTTCTGATGAAGAGGATATTTCTTTCGGCTTTGCATTTCCGCATCAATACAAGATACCAGGTATGTTGTCCGCTCCTATTTAAAATGCTTCTCTTAAGGAGTTATCTGTGAGTAATATCTGCCTGGATATATCATGGTGTACCATTCTGGGTACTGGCTCAAGCTAAAATTCCATCTGTTGCTTTTGGAATTATGAGGCATTCTTTATTTTAAGATTGTCAAAAGAAAGGGAAGTAAAATGAGACAGAATATTTTCTTATAATCTAAAAGCCTACAATTCCAGGATGGGACTGAATAAAGATTCAGGCAGTTCAGTGGAGTTCAAAAGTCATGTTCTCTCCTGTCTTCAGTGCAAAAAATGTGAAATTTTAGACCACTGTGATTTGTCTGCATCTTATAATGCTTTGGTTGAATTTTATCTACTTATGAGCTGTTAATTAAACATGCATATATTTAAGTGTTTTCCTGTGTCAACTTTGTTAAGAAATAAAAGGGGGAGGGGACTTTATATAGTTTCATGATCTTATTCATGGAACTTCCAATGCCAATTGCTTTAGTCTTGTTCTTTTGTTCTGCAATATTGTGACTGTGTTTATTGGCTTCATTAGATACATGTGTCATATATGGTAGCAATTACATGTTACAGTTCTATTAAGTAATGCGTATGATATTTTCAAAACAGTTTGATGTTGTTAGTTTCATCTTTACTACTGCATATGAGCTAATCTCAAGAATTTCCCAGAGTTCAAATCCTCCGTTTACCGCAGTTGAATTGGACCACAGCGACTCAGGAAGAGAAGGCTGTACCGTTACGACTCTTACAGTGACTGCAGATCCTCAGAATTGGCAAAATGCAATTAAAGTTGCTGTGCAAGAGGTTTGTTTTATCTGTATCATCTTTTATGCTCTGTGTGTGATTTGTATATATATATGCAATTACACAGATGAGTGTCGATGCATGTGACACTATAGTATATTTTTAAATGCCCAAATAGCAACCTTCCTGCAGTTTTTTGATTTAAATTCTATGAGAAGAATTGAATATCATTTATTGCCTTCATTTTTCATGAGCTATTTGTTATCTTCAAACAACTTAATTTTGGTGTGGTTTTCTAAGTTTTCTATTTCTGTGATGATTGTCATATTTCAGGTTAGAAGGCTTAAAGAATTTGGAGTGACAAATGGTGAATTAGCGCGGTACTTAGATGCGCTGTTAAAAGACAGTGAACAGTTGGCTGCTATGATTGACAATGTGTCATCGGTTGATAATTTGGATTTCATTATGGAAAGTGATGCACTTGGTCATACTGTGATGGATCAGTTACAAGGACATGAGAGTTTGGTTGCTATTGCTAGCACAGTTACCCTTGAGGAGGTAATTTTCTCCTTGGTGACAAAGCATAATCATTTTCCCATCAGATATGGCTTTACATATTTTATGTTCACATATATAGAGGTGTGTTGGGACATTACACAAACTTCTAAATTTGTCAGTTTCTGAATTTCTATATGCAAGTTATCTGCTGTGTTACGAAATTTTGAATATTCTCATGTCATGGTATTTGCAAGATTGAAGTTGACACATACCTTTTTGATGATCTTAGGTCAACTCCGTTGGTGCAGAGGTGCTGGAGTTCATATCTGATTTTGGTAAACCATCGGCACCGCCTCCAGCTGCAATTGTTGCATGTGTTCCAAAGAAAGTCCATGTTGATGGAGTTGGTGAAACGGAATTCAAGATAGAACCAGAGGAGATCTTGGCTGCTGTCGAGGCTGGTTTAAAGGAACCCATAGAGGCCGAGCCTGAGGTTCGTGTGCAAAAACTTTTCTATTTTATTAATTATAGGTGTAAGGGCTGTGGCATCATGCCTTTGTGCAATTGACTTCCATTTTGAATTTAGAAAATTATCTTTCAAGGACGAGGCCTCTGTGGTTTCAACCCTTATTAGAAGAATGCTGGAAATTGGTAGAATTTCATAGATTTGTAAATTGCCTGTTTTATCACTGCAGCTTGAGATACCAAAAGAGTTGATATCATCAGAACAGCTAGAGGAATTGCTGTTGCAGCGAAACCCATACTTTGTTTCTTTCGACCAAGAAAAAAATATGACAAAGGGTTATGATGAAGATACTGGAATAGTTCAGAGGCGTCTTTCGAATGGGATTCCTGTAAATTACAAGGTACGTTATTATGATATCCATGGTTGATTGTATTTTTACAGTGTATTGAAGTTCTTTGTGATGCTTGCTTTTTGGAGTATAATTTATTAAAAATATTCAAAATCAAAAACTTTACTTGCATAAAACAATCAGATCATAAGCTTGTTCTCCCGGTTCATTTCTATTGATTCTATGTACGTAGTACTTGTTTAGATTGATGTTTGAAACAATAATGGCACATATTTAACTGCATTCAAGCACGAAGGGGTAAAACTGAAAACTACGCACATTTGCAAGTTTCACATTTTTTGTCGTAGCTGGCCATTTATCCCTTGACTGGATCAGTTCCCGTGTTATTCCCTCTTATCTTTTGTCTTTATTTTGGGTACTAAAGGGAATCACGAGACTTATGGAGAAGAACATGAGAAAATCTGCAGGGTTGTTCGGATAGGGATTATTACTCATCTGTGTCTGGGAATGTGGTGCTCAGTACGATGTGCTTGGAGTTCTAAGTTTTAGTATCTGTTTGAGAAACAATGCTTTACAGAGTAGGTGATTGTGGAGGTTCAATTCTCTCTGGGGGCAGGGATCATAAGGAATGGTTGTCAAAGAGATGGTTTAGCTATTAGATTACTTTTAGAATCCTTGAAAAATTATTTCTAAGGTTACCAAGACTGTCTTCAGTCCAGCATAATAAAAGTAAGGGGTGGAGATAAGGTGAGGTTTGGTTAAGGACTTTTGGGTAAGAAATAGCTCCTACCAGCTATATATGCTTCCTTACTTGCATTTCTTATCTTATAATGCACCCATTGCTTCCTAAACTACTTTTCGGGTCCTATGATCAGTCGAAAGTTGGGATGTCTAGTTGTACCCATTACCCTTCTGTACTACATTTTCGGACAACATATTGCCTGTTTAATGACAAATGACTGCACTGCTCATTGTCCCTAAATCTTGCTTGTGTGTTTAGTTGAGACGATTTGTGGATTCCTTTAGTTGGAGAGAAAGCTGTTGTAGCAGTTGGTTGTGTAACCGCGCAAATTTGTTCATCATACTACACACTGGGGTTTTTTAGTGCAAGACCGGGATCAAATTTACAGGGATGAGTGAGATCATTTTTCTTTTAATGCTAGATCGGGATTTTGTCAGAGATGGCTGTTTATGACCTTAAATTTATCGTATTCGGAGGTTATCATACTGAGGTTTCCCAATTTATAAGGCTATGATTTTTTAGTCATATGCTGCAGTTTCAAGCTGCATGCTCCAGAGTTGTTTGTCGTATAAATAATACTGTTTCTTATCTTCTTATGCTCCTGAGATTTCGTCAGACAATCTTACCAACTATTCTTGTTATTGTACTGATAGATATCCAAAAATGAAGCCAATTGTGGTGTCATGCGCCTCATAGTTGGTGGTGGACGAGCAGCTGAAACTGCTGAAGCCAAGGGAGCAGTTATTGTGGGCGTTCGAACTCTTAGTGAAGGAGGTCGTGTGGGGAACTTCTCCCGTGAGCAGGTGATGTTGCAAAAATTTGATTATTCTCTTTTGATTTACTACAAAGTTGAAGTTCTCTCCAAGTCTGTTCATTCCTTCATCTAAGAAAAAATTGGCATGCTGAGTTTACTTCCACTACATTTATAACGATGTAAGAATCAACAAATCATAACTGACTGCAGTTCCACTGCTACTGCTTCTGATATTAGTACATAAGAAGCACCCTCTTTCTCACTTTTAACTTCTCAGCTGTTGGGGTTGTTGATGTGCCATTTCATTGATTTTCTGAATATGAGTATGATACACCAATATAATATTGTTGTATGTTTGTTACTTGATATTTTCTCTTGTATGTGGCATTAGTATGCTTTATGGTCTTTGACCTCCCTTGTGGTGCAAGATCTTCAATGTCATCTGCTCCTATAAAACACCATAAATACTAGCACACTGCATTGTTTCTTAGTTTTGTTAAAAGTATAATAACTGTCTACAGGTAGAACTTTTCTGCGTGAATCATCTGATCAATTGCTCCCTTGAGTCAACTGAGGAATTTATAAGCATGGAGTTCCGCTTTACCTTAAGAGATGATGGAATGCGTGCTGCTTTCCAGTTACTTCATATGGTTCTTGAGGTAATCTGAACCTTCTAGATTTGCACCTTGCTGAATTTGTCGTTCTACTGGATGATCATGTGTTATTTGTCAATTCATGCAGCTGCTATTTGTTTATGTTACGTCATTATCTACTTACTACCATACTACTACTTTTCCCCTTCTGTTGGGGAATAGGGCCTATTGAGGACAAAGTATGGTCGTTCCTTCTGCTAATTGCTTTGAGCTCTTTAATGTTGCTCAAGTTGATAAGTTGTTTTACAGCCTGGAGGCGCTTGACAAACTTTTGAGTTTTATATGCATGCCTGTTGCAGCAAAGTGTGTGGTTGGAGGACGCATTTGATAGAGCAAAGCAGTTGTACCTGTCCTATTACCGTTCTATACCAAAAAGTTTAGAGCGTTCTACTGCCCACAAGCTCATGATTGCCATGCTGGATGGAGATGAACGGTTTGTTGAGCCCACTCCAAACTCATTACAACAGTTGACACTAGAACAAGTGAAAGATGCAGTGATGAGTCAATTTGTTAATGACAACATGGAGGTCAGCATCTTTTCATTTTTATCTATTTTGTTGTTTAATATGATCCTGGGGTCTTTCTTATGATATCATGATCAAGTGCATCTTTGTTTTAACTTTTAGTGTTTTCCCCTTTCCTATTTGGCAGGTGAGTATTGTTGGAGACTTCTCGGAAGAGGATATCGAGTCTTGTATCTTGGAGTACTTAGGTACAGTTGGAGAAAGAAGGGATTCTGAGAGAGTACACAAATACAGCCCAATCATATTTCGACCACATACAGCTGATCTACAACATCAACAAGTAAGAAATGATCTTAACTGGTTGTGAATGTCTGGTGAAAGTTGACTATTACTATTAGTTCTTCAAACCTTATGTTACGGACAAGGTGTACCATAGGCGAAAGAAAAGGCGTAACAATTAAGGGATCAGAGGGTGGGCTCAATTTAATTATGTATGGGCCTGAATCTTGGGCCTGGGTTAATGAGTAGCAGTAGGCATCGGTATTTTAAGGGGAGGGAGACAATTAGGGTTATTATCTTCGGGCAATTGGCTTTGGGCAAGAGCGGCGCTCTTGAGTTCTTTCTTTCTTCGTCTCATTTATCACAATTGTAATTCCCTATTGACTTTTGGTTGGATTCTAGTAATATTCTATCTACGGTTCCTTCCTAATCTAACAAATTGGTGCTTTCATTGAGAGTTTTGTATGCCCACGACCCGTAATCAGCTGCGGGTACAAATGGAGAATCGAGTGGACACGTTAGAGAAGGGAACCGACGCGATCCGGGCGGAGTTGGAAGAGCTGCGTCCAATTGTAAACAAGTTAAATAATCTGGACGCTCTACAAGAGTCGATTAATAAATTGGAGCAACTGGTGCTAACGCGGATGAACGTGGCGGACGGCGAAGCAAATCGAACAGGAACAGCAGGGAGTACAGTTCGGGGGGGATCCGCCACTATCGCCACACCGACGGAGGTGGTGGGCGAACAGATAGGGGAGAATGCAGGGGGACTTGGGAGTGGAGTGAGGGCAACCATGGGAATAGGGGGAGGAATGCACACCCTACCCTTAGATCAGCGGATTCCGAATGTGTTGCAGCACGACTCCAACATAGTAAATTCGATAATGGGTCAGGGAGGATTCGCTGAAGGAGTGCAGTTAACTTTAGCGGGAGGGGGATCCCTAGGAGCACGACCAATTACGACGCCACGAGGAATCAATTCCTTCCAGAATACGAGAGTCGTCGATAATTCACTTCCCCCTTGGTCACAGTCGTTGACGTCCTTAGCGATGAACACACCATTGATGCGCGGAGGTATGAGCGGATATTCTCCACCGGGGTTTCAGAACGGCTCAGGAATCGGGCTATCAGTTGGGGGAATTGGGAATGCACATCAAGTAAATATTGGAGGAGGAATTCCAGGAAATATCGGGGGAGGGTTTCCAATGAATCTAGGAGGTGGCGGATATGGAGCAGTGGGAGGATTTTTGTTATGATGTGGGATATCCCACATCGACTTCACAAAGAAGTGTGGAGTGGTATATAAGTGAGTGTCAATCATTTCCCTATAACCATGGTTTTGGGGAGAGTTAGGGCTCCTTGCTTGTATCCCTAACAATAGTGCGGTGAACGTGGACCGTACGTCTGCGGGAAAGGGCTACCCGTTGATTGGCCCGGGAAACCGGGTGGGCCCGGGGAGTAGTCCCCGGGTGGGCCCAGGACTGGTGTTGCAGCGAATGGAGTCGTGAGTGGGCCAGCATCTTGGGTGGGCCCCACCGCGGACCCAGCCGTGGGTGGGGAGGACTTCTGGAGTAGGTCGTCCGTGGACGTACGGTTTCGAAGGGGAAGGCATTGTTATGAAGTGGGTTATCCCACATCGACTCCACAAAGAAGTGTGGAGTGGTATATAAGTGAGTGTCAATCATTTCCATATAACCATGGTTTTGGGGAGAGTTAGGGCTCCTTGCTTGTATCCCTAACAATGGTGCGGTGAACGTGGACCGTACGTCTGCGGGAAGGGGCGACCCGTTGTGGCCCGGGAAACCGGGTGGGCCCGGGGAGTAGTCCCCGGGTGGGCTCAGGATTGGTAGCGCAACGAATGGAGTCGTGAGTGGGCCAGCATCCTGGGTGGGCCCCACAGCGGACCCAGCTGTGGGTGGGGAGGACTTCCGGAGTAGGCCGTCTGTGGACGTACGGTTTCGAAGGGGAAGGCATTGTTATGATGTGGGATATCCCACATCGACTTCACAAAGAAGTGTGGAGTGGTATATAAGTGAGTATCAATCATTTCCCTATAACCATGGTTTTGGGGAGAGTTAGGGCTCCTTGCTTGTATTCCTAACAATTTTCAACTGGGGGAAATCCCTTAGGGGGGTGTGCGTACAGAGTAACGGGAGGATTATCGGTTGGAGAGACGCCTGGGGTGTTTTCATCAGGTCATGGAATAGGAGGTTTGAGTCAAGTGGGGAGTTATGGTCAGCCGACATGGGAGAGCAATTTAGAAGCGACAGTTAGGGTGACATTACCTATGTTCAACGGCGAAAACCCGGAAGGGTGGATAACGAGGGCTGAGCAGTACTTTCAGTTACAAGGCACGCCGGAGTTTCGGAAGGTGGAGATTGCCCTTGTTGCTATGGAAGGCGATGCTCTATTATGGTACAGTGGATTCGTTCAAAATACCCAAACATCTCGTGGAATCAGCTAAAGACGGAATTGATCAAGATGTACGGAGTCAACCCCATGGCCAACCCTTTTGAAGTATTAGTCAAGACGAGGCAGACAGGATCAGTCTCAGATTATGTCAATCAATTCATTGCGAGGTTGGTACATGTAGAAGGGCTACCAGATACACATTGCTTGGGACTCTTCCTTCAGGAGCTAAAGGAGGAAATACGAGTTAAAATTCGGTCACGGGACGCAGTGGATTTAGCAACTACAGTACACTTGGCAAGAGAAATAGAGCAGGAGGTTGAGTTACAGACCGGAAGGAAGGCGATGAACTTTAACTCAAAAGGGGGACTTCAATCAACCTCTTTCTCCTCTCGTAGTACAGCATCTTCGGCCCCAATGAACCTTAGTACGATGGTCAAATCCAGTTTAGCTGCTAAGCCTGGGACTCAATCTGCCACTAGTGTGACTCAAACCCGGAAACCTTTTCGACAGATGACTCTTCAAGAATACCGTTCCAAGCGAGCAGCCGGACTTTGTTTTAGGTGTGATGAAAGATACTCGCCAAATCATCGCTACGTCGATCGTTCTTTGAGAGTGCTTATCTGTGATGAGGAGGAAGAGGGAGATGGCAATGGAGGTAGACATGGAGGTGGATCAGACAGAGGATCTGGAACATAAGATGATGGAATTATCACACTTAGCTGCTCGAGGAATCGATGGACCTCGTACCATGAAGTTACGAGGTGAGTTGTTGTCCTCCCAGATGATGATTATGATAGACAGTGGAGCTAGCCACTGTTTCATTTCGCGCACCATAGTGGTTGAGCTCCGCTTAAAGATGGAGCCTGTACCAAATTCCGCGGTTAAGCTGGGGGATGGGCGGCGATCCCATGTGGACGGAATATGCAAGGACTTACCTGTTGTTTTGGATGGCAGGGAGTTCAAGATCGACTGTTTTGTTTTTGAGCTGAGAAGTGTTGATATCATATTGGGCGTCTCGTGGCTCCGCACCTTGGGTGATGTAATAGCCAATTGGGACACAATGACCATGTACTTCTTTTATCGTGGGGCACCTATGTTGTTGAAGGAGGAGGCCTCATTGGTTCGGCGAGAATTAACTAAGGCGAAGCTTTTACCTTCAGCCGAGACTGAGAACAGTTGGTTAGTATGGGTGCGCGGAGGATCGGAAGGATTTGAACAAGAGTTTGGGCAGCTGCATCAAATGGAATCTGCCCAAATTCTTAACAAATTTCAAGCGGCGATGGAGCAGCTGTTTCCGACTGTGATGCAGCCGCCACTCGGCCTTCCCCCACAACGATCAGTTGATCATCATATCAACCTTTTTTCGGGCACGGCTCCGATCTCTGTGCGCCCTTACCGATACATTCATTCGGCGAAGGACGAGATGGAGAGACGGGTGCACGAGATGCTGGAGGCTGGTATTATTCAAGCGAGCTCCAGTCCATATTCTAGCCCCGTACTTTTGGTTCGTAAGAAGGATGGAAGCTGGCGCTTCTGCGTAGATTATCGGGAACTCAACAAGAAAACAATTCCGGACAGGTATCCAATCCCAGTTATACAGGAGATGTTGGACGAGCTCCACGGGGCCCAATGGTTTAGCAAATTACATCTTCGTGCTGGATATCATCAGATCATAATTGCTCCCGAGGATGTGGCCAAAACTGCGTTTCGTACGCACTCTGGGCATTACGAATTTCTCGTAATGCCATTTGGGCTTACTAATGCCCCATCAACATTTCAGTCGGCCATGAATGAGCTGTTGCGACCACACTTGCGAAAATTTGTATTGGTATTTTTCGACGACATATTTATATACAGTTCTAGCGCTGAGGATCATCTTCGGCATCTCACCACCGTTATGGCATTGTTGAGGGATCATTCTTATGTGGTAAATCCAAAAAAATGCGCGTGGGGTCAAAAGGAGGTGGAGTACCTTGGACATCTCGTATCCGGGCAGGGGGTGCAAATGGACCCGAACAAAATTTCAGCAATTCTGCGGTGGCCTATTCCGAAGACAGCAAAGGGCGTTAGGGGCTTCCTTGGCCTGACAGGGTATTACAGACGCTTCATTAAGAATTATGGGCAGATGGCGAGGCCCTTGACCGAGTTGTTAAAAAAAGAGCGTGTGCAGAAATTAGAGTGGTCTGCGGAAGCCCAGACGGCCTTTGAACAGTTGCAGCGCGCTGTTACTTCTGCACCAGTACTGGCCACACCGGACTTCAGTCAACCCTTTATTATTGAATGTGATGCATCGGGCCAAGGAGTTGGAGCAGTGTTGATGCAATCTGGGCGCCCAATTGCTTACTTTAGTAAGGCTACCTCCAACAAAAGCCTTGCTAAGTCGGCTTATGAAGCTAAACTCATGGCCCTCGTGTTAGCCATCCAACATTGGAGGCCTTACTTGGTAGGCCGAAATTTCATTGTCCGGACGGACCAAAGGAGTCTGAAATTCCTGCTGCAACAATCTGTTTCGACTCCAGCCCAACAATTTTGGTTAGCTAAGCTCTTGGGGTATGAGTTCGAGATTGAGTATAAAGTTGGGGCATCTAATAAGGTGGCTGACGGGTTATCGCGAAGCTTTGGGGATAGTGAATTAACCGCTGTTTCTATGCCAATGTGGATGGGGTGGAATGTGGTTTGTGAAGAGACCAAGAAGGACCCGGATTTGGCTGTTATTCGGCAGCGCGTTAAGGACACGCCGGCTGAAGTACCACGGTATAAACTTATCAATGATGTCCTTTATTACCAAGGTCGTTTGGTGCTATCTCGGACGTCCAGTTTCATTGCTAAACTGTTGGCAGAATACCACACGACCCCACAAGGGGGACATGCTGGGGCGTTCCGGACATATTGTCGATTGGCTTTAAGTGTCTATTGGCCGGGTATGATGCGAGATATTACCAAATTTGTAGCTGAATGTCTTGTATACCAGCGCAATAAGTATGACACTCGAACACCAGCCGGGCTGCTCCAGCCACTGCCTATACCCGAGAAAATTTGGGAGGATATAAGCCTTGATTTTATTGAAGGGCTGCCTACATCTGGAGGAACAAATTGTGTGTTGGTCGTCGTGGATAGACTGTCTAAGTATGCCCACTTTCTTCCTCTTCGCCACCCATTTTCAGCACGCGATGTGGCCCGGATTTTTGCACGTGAAATTACAAGGCTTCATGGCATTCCCAAGTCCATATTGTCGGATCGGGATAAGATTTTTTTAAGTGATTTTTGGACAACCCTTTTCCAAGCTATGGGTACAAAATTACGAATGAGCACGGCCTATTATCCGGAGACGGACGGCCAGACCGAGGTGACCAACCATGGGTTGGAAGCTTACCTTCGTTGTTTTGCAGCGGAGCGGCCTCACCAATGGGTGAAATGGTTAGCTTGGGCCGAGTACTCATACAACACAAGCTTCCACTCGGCGGCGGGAATGACTCCATTTGAGGCTGTTTACGGGCGTCCTCCCCCGCGCCTTGAGACCTTCCTGCCGGCGGAGGTCCGATTACCAGCTGTGGCGGAGGAATTGATGGAACGGAATGAGATTCTGGAGCAACTCAAAAGCCACATCCAACGGGCTCAAGCGCGTATGGTGCGTTCTGCCAATCAACATCGTAGGGAGGTAGAATACACTGTTGGGCAAAAGGTTTTCCTTAAGCTGCGGCCGTACAGACAAAATTCCGTGATACGCCGGGCGGTGAGGAAATTGGCAGCCAAATACTACGGTCCGTTTGAGATTGAGCAACGTGTGGGTGCAGTTGCATATCGGCTCAAACTTCCGCCCAGCTCACGTATTCATCCGGTTTTTCACGTTTCTCAATTAAAGGTGGCTCGTGGTGATCATCTAGTGGAGTCCGAGTTGCCCCCAGATATTTGGATTACTGATGCCGAATATGTTCCTGAATGGATTATTCGCGACCGTTGGGTTTGGTGGGGAGAGGAGCGCATGCGCGAGGTGTTGGTTCAATGGAAGGGACGTGGACCGGAGGATGCAACGTGGGTACTAGCTGATGAATTCGCTGCGCAGTTTCCTGAATTCTGCCTTGAGGACAAGGCTTGTTGGAAGGGCGGAGGAGTTGTTACGGACAAGGTGTACTATAGGCGAAAGAAAAGGCGTAACAATTAAGGGATCAGAGGGTGGGCTCAATTTAATTATGTATGGGCCTGAATCTTGGGCCTGGGTTAATGAGTAGCAGTAGGCATCGGTATTTTAAGGGGAGGGAGACAATTAGGGTTATTATCTTTGGGCAATTGGCTTTGGGCAAGAGCGGCGCTCTTGAGTTCTTTCTTTCTTCGTCTCATTTATCACAATTGTAATTCCCTATTGACTTTTGGTTGGATTCTAGTAATATTCTATCTACGGTTCCTTCCTAATCTAACACCTTACTAGTTTATTAGTAACATTATGATCCTAATAGTTTGTTTCGGCTGATATTTTGCTCTGTCAATCACAATTTGTGCTTATCCTTGTTTTCTGTTTACTGGCTGTTTCGTAGGTGTTCTTGAAGGACACAGATGAGCGAGCATGTGCATATGTTGCAGGCCCTGCGCCAAATCGCTGGGGATTTACTTTTGAGGGAAAGAATCTTCTTGAGTCAATCATGAATGCCTCTGCATTTGGTATGTACTTTCGTATGCAGATGCTTCAATTAGCACCTTTCTTTTATACTTGTTGCTATTCACAATACCTAATGCATATGAGCAGACAGGGATGCGGATACTTGAGCTTCTTTAGAGCACTTAAGTTGACCCTAGATTATGTAAGAAAGGAAACTACTCGTGCATGTTCCTGCACTGGAAACTGCATATTGATATTGCATTGTTCTGTAACTGCTGTGTTTTACCGACATGTACATCCACATGCGTGGGCTTTGAAGAAACAACTTCTTTCTATTCTCTGCATAAAAGACCACAAGCAGCTAAATTATTATTTTTGTGGATAATTTTCTTGCTTTCAAGATTACAGAGTTGTTCACGTCTCAGTGTGAGTTGTAAATAGGGAAAAAGGAAAGAAGGAATTAATTGCTTGCATTATCGAAATAGTTGCACGTTTATCATTGATGTAATCCTAAAAATGGTACAGAGTTAAACTATGCTTTAAATTAATACGGATTATAGACCAATTATGTGGCTTGAATACTTACTGCAAGGTCAATATATACTGGGCTTACACCTTCTAGAGATTTGCTTTTGTAAGGTGTTTTTGGAAGAATACTACATTAATTAGAAGAAAGTAAGAAACTCAAATGTTTGTTAGCTCAATTCCGTACACTGTAAGACCTCTCCTGCAATTGTTTTATCACATTTTTTGCCAGCTTCAAATGCATGATTTACTTTACAGAACTTTTAGAGTTGAAGCACTTCTAAATTTTTGCAACAAATGCTACGGATCTCTTAATTGTTCTGTTAATATGATGCATGCAATTACAGATGTCTCTCGGGTGTTTGCTGTTGGTATCATGGTGATATATATAGCATGCCTGAAGAAATTGTTTATAAAGCTTCTTATTACTATTTTTTTAATATTTACCTTGTACATCTGTGCATATCTCAAGTTACAGTTATTATTCCCCAGGTGAAAATATAAAATCTGAAGAACCTAACAAGAACTTGCAAGAGAAGTTACGCTCTCACCCCCTATTTTTTGCCATTACAATGGGCTTGTTGCAAGAGATCATAAATTCCAGGTAGTTATCTGTCTGGGCAGAGATGCAGTGGGTGATTACTATATATATGCTATTTTGCAAATACAGCACCCTTTTTCTCGGAATAGTTTATCTATTCAGTGTGACATTCATATTTTTCAACAGCAAGATTTAACTTCATGAGGATAGTGTTACCTCAGAGAGGACGATATATATTATTCGCTGCAGCGTACATAATGTATTTGCTTACCTATGCACTATTCCTTATATTGGAACTGTAGGATTTTTAATGCATGATAATCCTGCTTCTATTCCTACATCACAGTCCTTATGAATTAGGTTTATGTGTAAACAGTATCAATCATTCTCCTATCTTTTGCTGTTTTCCCCTAGATTATGTTGCACGTACGTAAAATTAGGTTATCTCCATAAATTGATTTGAATTGCATAGGGCTACAGGAAACTTAAATAAAAGTTATAAGCATAGAGGGTAGGGAAATCCTAGGAAATAATATTCGTACTTCCATAGATTGTCAGAAGAAAACATTTTATTTTATTTTCTTCTGTTGCCAAAATATTTATTTGATTCAAATTGGATTTGTAATTTGCTTATGAATATTCAGAAGATCTTTAACTTTATTTCATTCAACCAATAGTGCTTAGTAATTCTCTACCCCCTCCTTTTTCTTTGGGTTTCTACGCATGCTTTTTAGGCATTTGCTGTATGATACTATTATTCTGCTGGAAGACCATAATTAATTGTATGATACTATTATTCTGCTGGAAGACCATAATCAATGATGAAATGATCATATGTATACAATCACACACATGAATTTGGTATTGTGAGCTGAACCACTCTTGATGCCTCGTCATTTGTTTATCCTTTATTTTCTTCATGGGGGTACAATTATCATCTCTTTCTAATTCCTTTCTTATTCAATCTTTTAGGCTCTTTACGACAGTCAGGGATTCTCTTGGATTGACGTATGATGTATCTTTTGAACTAAATTTGTTTGATCGGTTGAAACTCGGGTGGTATGTAATCTCAGTGACATCAACCCCTGAAAAGGTCCGTGTTTCCATTAATGTCATACCCTATGATGATCTTTCATGTCTACTGTAATTACCTTTTGACTCCGGTCTTAACAAAAAAAATATACAGGTACATAAAGCTGTAGACGCTTGCAAGAATGTCCTAAGAGGTCTTCACAGTAACCAGATTGCCCCAAGGGAGTTGGACAGGGTGAGTTCATTGTTAAATGATTAAATCTGATGATTGTTTCTTTAACTTTCTTTTTACCTTTTTATCCTACTGAGATAGAATATGTGCCTCTCAATTGGAAAGATCATTGGGCTAGCTGGTTCTCGGTATCTGTTTTGTGATGCTAATCCCAAAATAGTTGGCGCCCTTGAAAAGTGGATGAACTCCTTTATTTCCCATCCAGACAAATCCAAAAATCTCAAAATATATAGAGAGGATGAGACAACCACCTTTTGTTTTGCCATTAATCTAGAGTAAATGCAGTCTCAGATGTGGTTCTTTTGTTTTTGCATCCTTTTCACAGACTTGGTTCTTTTGTTTTTGCATCCTTTTCACAGACTTGGTTCTGGTAAATTACTCTTTTTTTTCTTCATATACAGGCGAGACGAACACTACTAATGCGTCATGAAGCCGAAATCAAGTCAAATGCATATTGGCTAGGGTTGATGGCACATTTGCAAGCAACATCTGTCCCAAGAAAGGTGGGACTGGAGATCTTCTCTTACTTCCACTTTCCTCTTTTACATAAACCTATCTTACCTTTTTTCACCTATTTTACCTCCCACTTCCAATGTGAGGGTGACAGTATATGTTTTTTCTTCTTCTTTTAATCAGGACATTTCTTGCATCAAAGATCTGACATCTCTTTACGAGGCTGCCACTATTGAAGATGTAAATGTTGCCTATGGGCAGTTGAGAATAGACGAAAACTCCCTATTCTCTTGCATCGGAATCGCTGGGACTCAGGCTGGAGAACCCGTCATAGGTGAAGTCTGATGCTTAATGCATATCAAGTTCTTCATAAACTGCTGCTTAATAAGCTACTGACTAACCTTACTAACCAATTCTCGTTACAGCTTCCACCGAAGAGGAAGAAAATTTGATTGAGGGCCTCCAAAATGTTATTCCGGTGGGACGGGGCTCATCAACAATGACACGCCCAACGACATGAAAGTCTACAACAAGCAAGGCCAAACTATACGGTATACTTTCACTAGAAGGGTTGGTTGCTCCATGTTCCTTGCATACACGACTGGAGTCAAGCCCGTCGGAGATACGAGGAAGTCGAAGAACTGTCTAAGAGAGAGCCATGTAGGCGTTGGGAGAATTACCTAGGGGAGCAGCTGGTGAGTCTTTGGCTCTAATTTACATAACATCTTAAAACCTCACTATTTAGCACGACAGTAGCTTTAATATTTTTATTCTTCCTTTAACTTGGTTGTATAGATGAGTGGTTCATTCTTATAAGCAGTGGTGTATTTTATGGTGTTGTACTATAGTAGTAACCAGTGTAAGGAATCACATTCATTCTTACAATTGGCAACATGCAACTGTAGTTTTCATGGAATAAGCCTAGATTTTTTATTTAATACTGTGCAGATATGACTGATGCAATAATTATTCATCTTTTTTTTTCCTCTGATATTAGTACTATTTTAAAGTTAATTATCCATTGAAGAAGTAAATAAATGGATGATAAATAATAAGAAACTTTCTGTTGAGAAAAACAATGATTAGTTGATTCAGAATATTACACTTCAAAAAAGCAGTTCACAATCCTTTTGCTACATGGAATAATCACGTGGGAAACATTATTTTACTTTATGCAGGAAAAAAACAACCCGTTATGTTAGCCCCTATCCGACTTTAGTCCGTTAAGTTGACTCAGTCTAATTTTAGTCTATTAAGTTGTCAAAAAGTTCAATTTTGGTCCGTAAATAATTGAGATAGTTTTTCTAATTTTGGTCCGTGCGCGTGTGCACAAGCGTTGAGAATTAAAAAATATATATTTTAATTTAAAGTTGAAAATTGATGATTTGCTATCTTTTCAATTTTGGTCCTTCATCTGCATCAATTTTCATCCGTTATGTTTACTCTTTCCAATTTGAACCCATAATATTGTAAAACTGCCAAATTTTGACCCATTTAAACTCATTAATAATATTTATATTTTAAAAATAGTTCGTACAATATTTGACATAAAAATATTAAAAATAATAAATAATAAAAAAATCAAATTTAAAATTATTAAAATTAATAGGTAATTCTTAGTCTTTAATTTTTGGAGTTGATATAATAGTTATCAAAAAAAATTCAATCTTCCTAGTCTCGTCCTCAATCTATATTATTTGCCACAAAATGGCTTTCATTGCTCTGCTAAAAAAATCTTACCATTTTTATATGCAGTAAGTCTATTAATATGGACAAGGTTACTCTACACAAGAGTGCATCTGCACAACCTGATTTGACACAATTGCAATCTCAGGAAATTAATGATTGTGAAGTGCACACAACCGAAACTTCTCATAGTGAGGAACTGGAATCACTTTCTAATGATGACTTGGGAGCAGAAACTCAGCATGAACTAGATGATGAGGCATATGTAGATTGGGGTTACAGTGAAGTAGATTGAGAAAATATTGAGGTTCAAGTACAAAATATTGAGAGAGCGCATAAGGTGCAGGGTAAAGATAAGAATACGGAGGCTCTTGAATCTGATTCGGGAATAGATGGAGGTCAGAATGGAGACAACAATGAGGATAGTTAAGAACTAATTATTCTGATTTTGAAGAAGAAGCGAGAGAGTTGCAGCCTTTGTTTAATGAGCTTGAGGATGTAAGTACTGGAAGTGTGGTATGTAATCTCAACTACACTTATGTGGGTGCATATTTATATTTTTGTGGATTTTTACATCTTGCATCTCCTTTGTGATGATATTCATATGCAAAGCTTGAGGAAAGGTGGCAATCAAAACAATGAAACATGTCACGTTTAATCAAAGAGGGCAACCTTACACACAACCACCAACCATGTTTCAACAAATACAAAATCAGTGTGCACCTAGAGACATGACACAAAATCTTACTATTCAAGTAAACACAATGCACGTTGGACAAGGGTCAGGAATAACCATATCAAGATCCCAACTTGAAGCACTACAAAGATCCAAGGAAAAAAATTGACTAGGTATTTGTCTATTGTATAATACTTTTGTTATTTGTAAATTTTTGTATGTTCCTTGCCTATTTATTTTCTGCTAAATTTAGTTATTGCTTTTAGCAACTGAATATGAAATTCAAGCTTATGTTTTTCAACTTAACCAAGGCAAGAATCTAAATAGCCAGAAATTCTTAATCCAACCCATTCACCAATTGATTTCATTGTATATAAAAAGTTTACATACAATTAAAGCATGATTGGAAACTTACTTGAGACTTGCGTCCAAACAAAGACTTGGTTTTCATATCACTATGTGAACAAATGGCAAACTAAACCGGTTGCTGATTTTGAAGCAGCACGCAGACAAGTATTTCCCCTCAATTCGTCTCGTCGCCAAATGAGAAGGCTTCGTTGCTCAATTTTGAGGATCATAATGCGAAGAGCGATAAATCAGCAAAGCTATGTGATGGCGAAAGGATTGAGCAGATTCGTCAAGGAGAAGAAGCTCGACGCTTGGCACAAAGAAAATATTTAGTACTGGAACAACAGATTGCAGATTCGTTAAGGAGAAGATTCATCAAGGAGAGATTGTCATCACCGAGAAGAGCGTAGGAAAGGATGCGAGGGTTTCTAATATTTTCAACTTAAAAATTCTAGTATTATATTCATTCATATTTAGATTAGTATTATTTTAACAAAAATAAAATAAAAAATAGGCGTGTGTTATTTCGCCATCACACGCGCACAGACCAAAATTGGAAAAACTACCTCAATTTTCTAAAACGGACCAAAATTGGACTTTTTAGCAACTTGAAGGACTAAAATTGGACTGAACGTACTTAACGAACTAAAGTCGGACATGGGCACATAATGGACGAAAATTGATTTTTTTCCACTTTATGCCAACATTCTAGAACATAATTTAGTTTTTCTTGTTTGAATTCTTAATTAAAATGTTAAAACGTTTTGTCAAATAATATCAAAATAGATTGTGCATTAGTATTTAATAAAATAAAAACATTTTTATAACATCTAGATAAACTAGAAATATATAGATAGTTTTGTGAAAAATATAACTAAATCTATATGTTTTTTTATAAAAATAAATATTTGTTATTTTTGAAAAAATATTATGAATTATTATAAAATATGTTCTTATTTTATAAGAAATTAAATATTCAGTTGTTTTTGTAAAAGAAATATTATAATATAATTGTAAAAATACCTCCATTTTAAAATCCAAAAATTTAATATTTTTTTAATAATAAAGACAATCTTATAGTTTTACCAACATAAAAAAAAATTAATATAAAAAACAGCTATTTTCCTTTTTATTAAATTATTTTCTGAAAATAGAACACTCACAAATTTAAAGGTGACTTTTCCTAAAGAACAATCTAATATAAAAATAAAAGGATGAGATCACCACCTATCCAATTAGTTTTCGATTCAAAACTATGTAGTTTTAAATTAAAAAAAATCTATTCTGTTTAATTATTTATTTTACTCTCCGTCTTTACGGCTTTACAATTAGTAAATCAAACAAATAAAAACGAATCATTTTTTCAATCTTCTCCTTTCAATCTATAATTTTTAATTAGAAACTACGTATTTTTAAATCGAACACTAATTGAATAAGAATTTATTAGATAGGTAATCTTATCCAAAAAATAAAAGGGTAGTAATATTTCAGGAGTTATATTTTGGTAAATAATATTTTCAGAATTCATACTCTATTAAAATAAATAATAAGAAAATTGAGACATTAATGAGCGGAATCTCCCTAACGCTGTCGAAACGCTGGGGATGCCCACTCACCAAGTCATTTTTCAAGAAACAAAAAATTACTCCATGATAAACCTATTAGAGAAGAAAATTAATATATAAGTATCAATATTCACCTATCATTAATAGATTACTGAAAATAATATTCAATGCAGGAATGCCAAATCATTGAAACCAACAACACCTACATAGGCTGCGTTTATTAGAAAAAGTACTTATACACCTTATTACAAATCTCCCTCCAGTAGAGGCTTCGGATTTTCGTCAATCTACTCATATATTTCTACGCCTTCCAAAGGATAGTGGTCTCCGCGATCAACGACGTCACCACATACGGATCCATGTTGGAAGCTGGCCTCCGATCCTCGAAGTAGCCCTTCCCCGCCTGCTCCGTATCACGCCCCACCCTAATCGAGGCTCCCCGATTCGCCACACCCTACCAAACACACCAACAACGATATGATACGAAACACGACACGATTACACAACCACACAAAGACTAGTAATAGAAATATTACCCATTTGAAGGTGTTTATGTCGGCTGTTTCGTGCCTTCCCGTTAGACGGCGCTCGTTGCCCTCTCCATACGCAGCAATATGGTGGCTGTGCCTCAAACCTAGTTTCTCTATCGCCTTCTTGATCACTTCATAACCTCCATCTTTCCTCATCGACTTAGTGCTGCACCAATTACCATTCGGATTACAGTTTATATTATCCGAACAACAACAACAACAACAACATGAAAAAGAATAGAGATTAACCTGTAGTTTGTATGAGCACCAGCACCATTCCAATCACCCTAACAAACAAACAAAACATATTATCGCTGCATCCATAACTTGAGCATTGCAAATCAACAAGGCCTTACCCTGATAGGCTTAGGGTCCAAAGAGAGGACTACACCGGCCATCTCTGTTATCCTCTGTCACGACATGAATATCCGATCAAAAACAACGTATAACCACACACGGGAAGAGCTCAAGCGATGTTCAAGATTATGCTTAATACCTCAAGAATGTAACGAGCCACCCACACCTGATCAGCTGCAGAGATTCCAACAGACGGCCCAACTTGGAATTCCCACTAAGGAATGAAGCACTTAGTTCAGACACAGAATATGATACTTATTCCTCTTAACCGTTTCTACCAAAACAATGTTTATACCTGTCCCGGCATCACCTCGCCGTTGATGCCGCTGATGTTTATACCAGCATACAGACAAGCTTTGTAGTGAGCATCGACTATGTCGCGCCCAAAGGCCTTATCAGCACCAACACCACAGTAGTATGGCCCCTGCAGTAAAACCAATTTAATGTAACTACACAAATCCATCCAAGAATCATATCATTTCTACATGTATAAATTCCCTTAAGGAATTCAACAAAGATATCACTGCATTACCTGAGGTCCGGGGAAGCCCCCAACCGGCCACCCGACCGGCCAATTCACATCCTTCTGAAGCAAGGTGTACTCTTGCTCTATTCCCCACCTGAATTTTGATGACAAAATAAAAAACCCCGAATTATATTCCTTTTATCTAAAACTCAGATAGCGTTGTGAAATAGGAGAGAGTTTATTATTTTATACCATGTCTCCTCTTCCACAACCTTGGGATGGTTAAAAACCTTTGCAGCAGCATGCCTCTTGTTAGTCGGAATAGGCTCCCCAGCCGGAGTGTAGCAATCACACATCACCTACAAACAACAACAAAAAAAACGTTTTCCATCGATTTATATCTATACACCAACAAGAAGTTAAGAATACATATTAAGTTTTTTTGGAAGGTCTTACAAGTATGTGGTTTCCTCTCCTAAATGGATCAGGGAAAATTGCCTGAGGGCTAACAGACACCAGAAAAGACATTGAAGTTCAGTAGAAATAGTCTTGACATAACGTTAAACATAAAAAATATAGCTAGAGCTTACTAGATGATGACTTCGGAGTCTTCACCTGGGGCTTGACCGGTGCTTGACCCGTCGTAGTTCCACTTTGGCAGCTGAGATGGATCGGTAACTGGACCGGAGAGAGTCTGAATCGCAACACAAGGAAATCATAGAACAAAAACGTTAGAATACATCCTAAAAGCACGGTTAAACGATTATTCTTCTTGTTTGAGAGGGTGACGAAATCTTACACGAGCCTTGCTCCGTAGATCTAGGCCGGATCCACCAATCCTGAGCGATGATCAAAACATATATATCAACATCAAATATATATATAGCAATATTGTACGTTCAGTTGGTATGTAGGAAGTGAACTCAAAAAATGATTCTGTTCAAAATCAACACAACACAGAAAAAAGGAATTCCTAACTTCTCGGAAATCACATGATACGAGATTGCAAATTTATCACAGATCATCAACAACTACAGAAAAACAAACAAAACTTAAGTCTTAACAGCTGAAATTTGACGAAACGAACCGACATGGCGACATACATACAGAACACGAACAATAACGAAATCCAAAACCACAAAAATCGCAGCAAAATTGGGGGGGAAAGAAGAAAAACTGACCATATATACTCGGCGATGACTTTCTCAGTAACATCGGAGAGATTCAAGTTGATGAGATCGTTGAGAAGCGCCATTTTTTGTTACGCAAAATAACAAGGAATATGAAAAGTTGCGGTGATTTATTTGTGGATATGAAGGGTATTTATTGGCCATTATGGGTGTTGGAATTAAGGGAAAAATTAACATTTATTTTACATTCTTTTTTGGAAAATATTTCTATATAATATGGATAAGAATATTCACGTGCTTCTAGTTGCACCAACTCTTAAGGAATGACGTCACTGCTCTGACGTGAATCACATTTCATTTGTAATTTTAGGTAAGCATTAGTGGTAGTGGGTAAACTTCATCATATATAATCGAAATTCGATCATAATGCAATCACTTCAAATATTAATAGGAGCACTTGTATGTATCATCTTCGTAAATATTTTTGTGTACCATATTATAAAAGTATTGGCGTTCATAATTTTCATTCTAAAAAAAAAAGATTACGTTTACTGCATGTCAATATTTTTATAGTGCGTATAAAAATATATAAAGGTGATATATACAAATCTTTATGAATATTAAGTCACTTCGAATAAAACATAACCTTTAGTGAAAAGTGTTGACACATAAAAAAATAAAATAAAATGAATAGACGTCTTTATTATTCATTTTAATAAAATTATTGAACGTACTTACTTTTATTTATTTATTGAAACTTTTTCTTTAGAAATATTAAATTTGATAATTACACAAAAATGTATTGCAGTATGAGTTGACTTTTCTTATCTAAAAGACGAATCTTTTAATTTTTCGAATTCATTCGATCTCATTTTTCCTTTTTCCATAATGTTATATTTAGTTATTTCGACGTAATTTAATTGGATTTCATTTTTAAAATAGAAATCTTGATTTCGTGAGTGATTTGATGATCTCGTCATGTAACCCTGCTCACATACTATATTTGCACAACAAAACATTCTAGTTAATTGGGATAAAATAAGATTTCATTCAGAAAATCATTTAAATTAAATTAAAGAATATATTCGTTTATTCGAGATGACGCGAGGAGTCCCCAAAAGAAAATGTTCGCACCTATTAGGGCATTACTGTTTTTTGTTGTCGTAATTTTTTAATATTTTTAAAAAATGTGAAGTGGAGAAGAAGAAGGAAAAGATTCCAAATTATAGTGAGAGAATCTTTGAATCTTAGGTTTATGGAAACTTGAGTCATTCCAATTAATCCGAGTAGGATTCATAATGGAAAAAGAGATATTTAAAATCTCTACTTCAGGTAAGCAATCTTTATTTTTTCCACGAGTCAATTTGACTATGCATTAATTGTACTCCCTTGATTATTTTTCCTTATATATTAAAAAATAATTTATATTTGATTCATCATGATACCAATTTGTACGTTAAATATAATTAATGATGGAACATAAGATACTATATTAAATAAAAAAATGATACTGCTGAAATATGATAGGATAAATATTAAATAATCCATATAAAAACTTCGATATTCGATTATGGCTTTGACATAGTAATATTTTTAAATCGAGTTTATTGTATATGGTGTGGTCGTATAAAGAAAAGTTTTTCATAGTATTACAGAATGCTGGCACTCTTGTTGGTAGATATATCTTAGTATTTATTTCCTTGGGTTGTTCTTAGAAGCGGCAAACAATGTTGGACCATCTCATTCCTCCATCAACCGACCAATCTTTGTTGGTGTCGTAGATTATATATATATATATATAAATACACTTTAGGAAGAAAAAAGGCCCACCCTTTTATTCTCAATTAGTGTGGATAGAGAATAGACAATCCGATTCTTATAAAAAGAATGCTTGTTGATAATAAAGAGACATTTTGATAACAACTACACAAATGCAATAATGCAAAAAAGGAATTTAGTAATTGATTGAGTTTTGTCTATGCTATTTTATTTATGTCGATGCCATTTACCCATAGAATACCTTTTGAATTTAGTGAGATAAGAGGGTCGATTTAGATTGGGAAAATGTTAGAAATGCCCACTTGTAATGCAATATTACACCAACTATCATAAGTATTTAGTAAATGCATGTATACCCACCAGGACATTTATGTCCCTACAACCACTTGACCTGCAGCAAAAGGACGAAAGCAGAGAAAAGGCTGCTGCCTTTGCTGAGGTGGCCAACACACCTACTCCCTATTCCCCTTCTTTCCATGCAGTCCAACATGTATTAATTGCAGAGCAGAAATTGAGGGTTTTGTCTTTTAGTAATATTTGTTTTTTTCCTATTTTGTTCAAGAAGTTCATCCAATTTCTCTCCAATTTTTTTTCCCATTTTTTTTCGGCCAGCTCACAAATTTTATTTTGCCCAATTATTCTGCCGTTGAGATTCCCTTTTTTTCGGCCAGCTCATCCATTTTATTTTTTCGATTTTGCCCAATTATTTCACGGATCTAAATATATGGAAAAAAATGTATTAAATAGGGAAATAATGACTGAATCCCTATTTTCTCTCCAATTTCTCTCCAATTTCATTGATAATCAGGAATCCCTAATTTCTCTCCAATTCCATTTTAATTAGGATATTGTTAGTTTTTATCCATTTAAAAAGTACGATTTATGGATACGATTAATTAGGAAATAAATAGAAAATAAATACGATTATGGATACGATTAATTATGGAAATAAATAGGAAATAAATAGACTCGACAAAATGAATCCCATAAAAATAGGGATTTCAACCGGCCATGAACATATTTCATTCGCTTTGAGAAAGCTTCGACCATGAAAATATTTTTTACAAGCTTTTGGCATCGGTTAAATCGGTAGGGTGATGGGTAGGTTCTTCGGCAACGATCTCGTGAGCTTTTGGCATGGAGTGACCTCCCTGGTCAAGATTCCCACGCCTGCCCTACCCCCTAGCCTCTGCGTGAACTGACGGAAATTAATCTGCGTGAACATGATGGGCAGATTCCCACGAAAATTTGGGAAGAAAAAAATGTTGTTGAGGGAAATTAGGGTTAGTATTTATAAGCATTTATTCCTCACGAAAAATTTGATGTTGACGGAAATTAGGGGTTTTAAATGATATTTGTAATTGGGTGTTTTGTCCGAAACATGTAATTTTGTCCGAAACATGATATTTGCAAAAAAATTGGAGAGACGGAAATTATGGTTTCTATGATATTTGTAATTTTGTCGAAAATTTGATGTTGACGGAAATTAGGGTTTCTATGTATAAGCATGTTATATTCAATAATATTTTATGTATAAAATAGGGAAATAAATATGGATTATTATAAAAATTAAAAATGTCCTCATATTTATTTTCCCAGAAAATCATTTGTGTATTATTTTAGAATTTATAATGCAATATCTATAAATTTTAGAATAAAATGAATCCCTTAAAATAAGGGATTCAACCGCACACTATCAAACATTTAATCCTCACCACTCTCACACGTTATTTCACCTCCACTCTTCAAACATTTAATTTTTTCCCTCACTACTCTCACACATTTATTTTCTTCCTTCCCCACTAACACTCACTCTTCTCACGCTCAAACTCTCTATATCACGCTCAAAATTAACTTCGAAACTCTCTATAATTTTCAGAATTTTCAGAAGTTGATAACTTTTCACGCTCAGAGTTTCTCACGCTCCTTTCCCTCACAATTAATTTTCAGAGCTTCTGAAAAGAACCGACCACCAAGTCGAAATCTCTCTATCTTGTGAAGATATTCTGAAGCTTGATCGAAATGGCTGACAATAATGCAAGCGAGCAGGTTAGTTGACGTAGAATACATCTTTTTGTAAATGAAAACTAGTGTATTATCGTGTAGTAATGATCGGTGTTCTTAGATAGGCTTATCGCAAAGTTCTGTAGTTTATATTTAGGGTTTATAATTATTATAGAGAAGTTTTTAAAATTAGGGTTTTGTACTTATTGTAGAGATGTTTAAAAAATTAGGGTTTGTAATTATTGTAAATATTGTAAGTGATAATTCAAATTTTATGAAACAAATCGATTATAATCGCCGTATTTGAGTCTTTAAAAGTTTTAGATCCCCAAATAAAATGTCTGGTAAAGAATATAAAAAAAACACAGAGATATACTACATTTAAACGGAGAACGAAAAAATTATTTTAATCTAGTAGTATAATTAATATTTATTGTATTAATATATTTTTATAAATTATTTTTATATATTTAAAAAAATAATATTTTTTATGTTTTTATATATTAAATTATTAAATATTTAATATATAATATTAAATATATAATATATGTCAATTTTAAATATATCACTAGGGATTTTACATATTTATATAAATATTTTGCATATTTTAATATATTTTAATTAAATTTTAATATATATAATACGGAATTTATTGATTTTTTTAAATATATAATATATTTTAATGTATTAATGTATTATTTAACATTGAAATATTTTATGTATTTTAACATATTTTAATGCGGAATTTAATTTACGAATATATAATGTATAAATTATTAATATATAATACGAATTATTAATATATAATACGAATTTTAATATATTTTAATTAAATAATATATAATTTTACGTATAATTATTTATATAATTTACGTATAATTTTACGTATAAATATTATATAATTTATTATTTATATAAATATTTTATGTATTTTAATATATTTTAATTAAATAATATATATAATACGAATTTTATTTTACGTATTTTAAAATATTTTAATGCGGAATATATACATATATATAATACGGAATTTATAATACGGAATTTATAATACATAATTTATAATATGGAATTTATTTTATATATAATACGGAATTTATATATTAATATATTTTATCGAAGATTATATTACGGAATTTATAATGCACTTTGTCTAAATTGTTATATTTTAATTAAATACGAATTTGCTATATGCATCATGTCCAAATTGCTATATTTTAAAATATTTTAATGCGGAATATATACATATATATATATATATATATATATATATATATATATATATATACGGAATTTATAATACGGAATTTATCGAAGATTATATTACGGAATTATATTTAACGTATATTTTGTCTCGTATATATACATATTTATTTGTTATATATTGCGGTGAAATATGTCTTTTAAACGAAGATATTGGAATTATTATGAATAAATATAATTTATTTAGATGTTTTAATTAGTATATGTCTCTGAGAGCATTATTATTCGCCGTTAAATATTTGTTTACGTGAATTACAGAGATATACTACTAAATTATGGTGAACTAATTTGTTATTTTTCGTTCATGCAGAGTCAATGGTATTTTCTGAGGTACGTAGCCAGGTCGGCTAAACCTCAAATAATGATTCATTACAAGTGGGATGTGATCCCACTTATCCGAGACACACTGACGGCCGTCGGCGGTGACACCCTGTATGCACAATTCTGTGAGACTAGCCCTTTCGGCCATTTGATGGAATGGGAGGGGAGTGTAAGTGCGAGCAAAGCTTTCCACCAGCTCATGTGCCGTGAAATTTCCTTGGGCGACGTTGTATCCAACAACATTTGGTTTCTAATAACGGATCGTCAATTGAAGTTTGGTCCGCTGGAATTCGCCCTGGTCTCGGGGTTGATGTTCGGGTCATCCACATTTGACCCAACAATGGAGCATGATGCTTCCACGGTTCGTGCAAGGGCCGTATTTTGTGGCAATAGGAGATTGAAAATATCCGAGTTGGATGATATTTTTAGAGAACATGCGGTGAACGGCGCATCGGCAGCCGACTACGTGAAAGCGGCAAATGTGTTGATGCTGCACCTACTAATCTTGGGTGTTCCGAGGCCGAGACTAATCGATGACTTCGTTTGGGTGTTAGTGGACAACCTGAACGTATGGAAGGAATTCCCGTGGGGAGCGTATGCATACCGAGCATTGCTTCACTACAAGCAATTCATCCCCAACACTCTTGCAGGATGTAAAATGTCTTATGTGTTCAGCGGGCCCGTTTGGGCCTTACAAGCATGGGTTTACGATTGCATCCCCGAATTCGGGAGGGCTTGTGCGAACTTGGTGGATCGACATGCGCTTCCACGTCTGTTGAGGTGGAATTTCCCGAGAGTGAGAGGGACCTTCGCTGGATTCTTCGACGATGAGGTAAAGAACTATGTTTGTTCACTCCAAACAGAAATATGGTAAAATATATTTATACTGTGGAGAACTATAATCTTATAAATATTTATAGGTCATAATAAACCATATAAAATAATATATCTCTATTTAAATTATATATTTCGCTGTTTTATATTCTGATTATGTAACATTGATTTTTTTATATATAGTTGGAATGCGTTACGATGGTTGAGGAGGAAGCAGAGCTCTTCACTGATTATTATGCGAGCACGATGTCCGGCGAGGCACTTGGCGTGCCGTATAGAGAGCCGGTTGTTGTCCAGTTTGGATCTGAGCGAGCCAGAGCGATGGGCATTCCTCGTCCACGCGGCCTTGCAGCACCCCACTCTCCGCCTGCATCCCCACCGGGCATGCAAAGACGATCCGAACGAAATCGGGCTCCGGTGAGTTCGGAGGGGTCTAGCAGTCTTGATACTCAAGACATGACTCCTCGAGAGAAAAAGTTTTGGAAGAAGATCAAAAACTTTTTCTCCAAAAATAAGTCGGAGCGGAAGTCAGCGGATGAGGGAGGACGATTTTACCGCCCGGATAGTCATGTCGAGGAGGGTCGTCGACACTCAGTTTCACATAGTCGCGGCATCTCCAATAGTCACGGCATCTCCGGTCGACATTCCGAGAGTCGCGGCATCTCCGGACGACATTCCGAGAGTCGCGGTATCTCCGATCAACATTTAATTTCTTGTACTCACGGAGCAACTCTGCATGCATCATCTGGTCGGATCGACCCAATTGTTGATGCCGTGACTGACAGCAGCGACTCGTCCGTCGCATCCGAGGCACGCACGAAGAAGTTTCATGATCGACCCCTGTCCACCCAACCGTTGCTGCTTCCATACCATGAGCCCGCGCAGCCTTCTGCTTCTCCCAGTCCGGTGTCAGAGGTAGGCTATTACTAGTTTTATTGAGACTTTTGTACTTTTTACGAAGATATATACATAAATTTAACGTAAACGTTTCTTATATAGGAACCCGATGAAGATCACTCCTTATACGGTGATGATTTCTCCGCATCATGGGCACTTATTGTGTCCCCGATACAAGTTGAACCGTTGACAGTGGTGCCGGCAGAAGATGCCGGTATCAGCCGGAGAGGAGGAAAGAGAAAAGAGAAGGCCCCCGTGGAAGAAGATCCGAGTAGCCCACGTGGACGTGGAATGCGCACGAAAAGACCCTCTCGTGCAATTACGTCGCCGTATGTTGCCCCGAAGAGGAATCCCGCCCGTTACCTCGGCGATTGGTCTGTCCTTGGCTTCAAGGAATATCGGGCGTAGCGTCGCGCACACAATGAATTTGGTGACCACGTCTACACAGCCACGAGATATCATTTGACGCACTCGTGGTTTGATATCCTCGAAGATGTTTCCAAGATGCTTACCCATGACATGATCGAATGCTATTTAACATTGCACATTTTCCATATATAGAAGGTAACGAATATAGAGTACTATAAATCCATTTGGAGAGAGTACTATTAAAACAACTTTCAGTCAATTTAAACTGAAAGAGTACTATTAAAACAACTTTCAGTCAATTTAAACTGAAAGAGTACTATTTAAACTGACGAAGATAGTGTTTCTCTCAATTTCTCTCAATTTTATCAATTTAAATTGAGAGACTACTATAAATCTATATATATCTCAATATTTCTCTAAATTTTTTCTCAACTTTCATAAAACAACGTAAAATAAATGCAACTTTCACTCCCTGTTGCATAAAACAATGTAAAACAACTTTCTCTCAATTTTTGAATCTTTCTCTCAATTTTTTTAATCTTTCTCTCAATTTCTCGCAATTTTTGAATCTTTCTCTCAATTTCTCTCAATTTCTCGCAATTTTTGAATCTCTCTTGTTGGTCCGGAGACGAAAAGTCAGGTGTAGAGGGGGGGGGGGTGAATACACCTGAGCTCTGTTTCTTTTTCTCAGTGAAGGTCAGTAAGGCGATGTTTGCAATCGATGAACAGTGCCAAGTAAGCCTTCGATCACTGGGGTCAAAGTGAGTCAGCTTCTGAGCTCTTCTACTGACTGATGTCAGTATTACGAAACTCAGTCGGAGACTGTAGTGCGGATAAGTGTTAGGCCCGGATTCGTCTCTTTTGAAAACGCGTTTTAGCAAGTTAAATCTTTTGGCTGTGCACTTTATAAAATACGTTTTATGCAAGCTTATGATTTTCAAGTCAGTTGAATGCTATGCAATAAAACAGTAAAAGAACACAAGCGATTTAACGTGGTTCGGATACGCAAGATCCTACGTCCACGGTCCCCGAACAAGGCGGGAGAACTTGTTGATTATTCCGAGCAAGCCTCGAGCGGGGATATCGTGTGACCGGACGGTTCCCTCTAAGTTATAGTCCTTAGCGACTTTACAATCCAAACCTAAGTTTAGAAGGGAGGGAATATTCTCCAACCGAGAAGGAGTTCTTACAACAAGAACAATTCACTAAATGTGAACTCCTTCGGATCTAAGCTATGAATCTAGCAATGAGCTTAGTCTAGAGAAGAAAGGGATCAAAGAGCTCTAGAGAGATGAACTACAAGAAGTGTTCTATGAAAACTAGTTCGTCTCTCGGATAAGCTTGAAGGTTCTAGAGCGTTGTGAGCTTGAATGATTTCCCTTGATTTCGCGTATATTCCTTTCTCTCGTGTGAAATCTTCAAATCCTTCTCTATTTATAGTTGTGAGTTGTGGCATATGTCCGTTGGAGACGACGATGCCACGTGTCACAAGCGTCCAAAGAAAACGGCCACTATTCAACTTTGTTGCAGCAGGGTAGTTAATGCACTGTTCATGAGAGCAAACTTTTACCGTGTAGAGTAGGTAAGCGTTGTCGGCTTCTCATTGGTCGAGGTTTGTAGTTGGTGAGTGTCGAGTTGACCGTTCAAACTACCTCGTATGTCTTCTCGCTGAACATTTGAAGGGACTTTAAGTGCTTTGGGTCGCTTTACGTCGGATACGATGACTGGAAAGTCTGTCTTCTTCGGTTGAGTCGTCTGACTGATAAAGTGAGCTTCTGATAGTCAGTTGGTCGACTGCGAAGGTATACTGCTTGCACTGGTTCTTCTACTGATGACCATCAGCTTGTAGAGAATGCTTCTATTGAGGTCCAGTCAGCTGATGCGGAATCTTTAACGCGAGTTTGATATCAGCGCCGACGAAGAATGCAAGCGATTACACTGATGACGTGGGGTTCTGAAAAGTATCTTCATCAGAAGATCAGTTCAACAACTACCCCGTACAGGACTTAGACAAAATAATAAGCATTACATCAAGTCTAACCTATACATCAGCTAATCCTATCGACACACTAATCTACTGATATCAGCTCGGTTTTGGGATCTTCAATTCCATAGTACTACTATGATTTCCCCCAATTTCTTTTAACCCTAGAACAGCTGAGTATCAATCTACTGACTCATATCCAACAATTTCCCCCAAATTGATGATGCCAAAACCTCTATACTCTAACATCTACCAAAGATATTGTCCTACTGACAACAATTTCCCCCTTCAAACGTCTGAGGAAAAACTGATAATCATAAACGAACTTCAGCAGGCGAGAGAATGGCAAGATCAGAGAAACTGATGTGAGTGTGTGTCAGATCACTTAGTGATCAAGTGTGTAAACATAAAGTAAAAGGCTGAAAGACAATGAGTAATTGTCTAGCAAGCAGAGGAACTGATATATATATCAAGAATTACAGAGTTCCTAATGCTATTACAAAAGATGAGAAAGAGAAAATCACTGCTGCTGCTTCTTGAACTTCTGCGTCTTCTTCTTGAAGTCAGTGGATTTCTCCTCGGGAGGATCCAGGTAATAGTATTTATACACTCTAGCTCGAATCTCCTGGATCTCCAAGTTATCATCTGGCCTTTCGGGAGAGCGAGCTCGGCATCGTAGGCGGCTTCCTCCACTTCTCTTTCTATGTCCTTAGTGCTCAGCAGTCCATTAGCAAGTCTCGGCGGTGGAATACGTCGGAAAGCTGGGGCACGGAAGGTTATATTTTGTGATTCCATGACTTGCTTCAGCCGTTCACTGAATTCAACATCAAATCTCGTAACCAACTCCTCAAAGAGCTGATCGGCTGAGCAGTCGAGTGGGTAAATGCGCCATACGTAGTAGCCTTTGATAAAAACTTCTTTCAATCTCTCCCAATGTTCATTCATATCAGCCGGCACCCACTTATCCACATGCTGAATCGGTTGTTGCTTGATGTGGGGGCCCCTGATGAACTTAGATCCTCTCGGGATCTGCCTTCTCGGATCATTCTTCGGTTTAAAGGATAATCTTCGCACTTTCTCCAGATCAGCCATCCTTTTCTTTTCTCGGAGCGCGGCTGCTCTCTTGTCTCCATGTCTGCTAGATAGTCCAGCGAGCACCACCTCCCACGTTGCTTGATCTTCTGCTATCTGCGCAGGTGTATGAGTCGTAGAGGGTTGACTCTGCGCAGTAGCTGGGGTATCAGTTTTTGAAGAAGCCTTGGCGTATTCTTCTTGAGCTTTCTTCTTCTGCTCTTCAACTGTCCCGATTACCTTCTTCTTACCTCTGCCTCTTACAGCCTTGCCCTTAGGCTTTTTGGCTGCCTCAGCTGCTTCTTCTAATCTCTGCTCATGATCAAGTTTGTCCTGCAGCTGTTGGGCGACTCTGAGGTCGAAGGCCTCCTGCTCCGCTTTTGATTTAAATTTTCGGACCGGGGAGGAAGGAGGAGATTCAGTAGCAGTCTCCTTCCCCGGCCTCTGCGGCAGCTGTTGTGACTCTTCTTCTTCTGCTGGCTCGTCTAAGAACTGAGCGATCTCTTGTATATGTGCAGCAGAAGAGGAGATGGGGGTGGCTTGTAATGGAAATTCAAGGAGAAGTACCTCGTCAGTATTGTCTTTTGCCCGAGCGGGCCGAGACTTCTTCGGTTCGAGTAGAGGGTCCTTCCTCCGTGCCTTTTCCCTTTGAGTCCGTGAGGGTCCTTCACCGTGTGGAGGGTCCTTCCTCCCGTACCTTTCGCTAAGAAGCGGTACATCACCGTCCCCATCACTCCTTCATCCATTCTCTCACTTCCTTCTCCCTTACTACCTTCCCCCTTACTACCTTCCCCCTTTTTGGCATCAGCAATAAGTCCAAGGGAGGTACGGAGTTCTTTCACTTCTTCAGCCACTTTGGCAATAGAAACTTTGACTTCATCAACAGTCGTATCGAAGTCAGATACCACACTGGTGTAGCCATGCCAGTCCAGTTCTTGCTCTTGCACGAATTTCGATGGGCGAGCGGCCGATTCTTTGCGAAGGTGCGGCAGAGCCGCATCATGGGATTCGCTCATCTCTTTCGAATCGTCTTGAGAGCCTCGGCTTGTTGTTTAATGGCTGTTTGGAGAGAGGTGGTAGCCAGCTTATTACGCTCATCCATCTCGAGCTTGAATGCTTTCGAGGGCCGTAGTCGGCTCTTGTGAGAAAGATAGGCGGCGAGCTTCAAGAAGGCGCCGACTCGAGCTTGCGATCAATCTTACCGGGCGGCTAGAGCCTGCTCGATCATCTTCTTCCGATCAGGCGAGAAGGAGCCTCTTGTGGTTTGAAGACGTCGGCGAAAGTTTGTTCGGGCGTTCGGTCCTGCGCCTTTGTATACTTCTCCCATTTAATGTGTACATCTTTGGCGAGAAGGCGATTTTTCTCTCCTTGGCGTCTGATCGTCTTGTTGACTGCCTTTGAGGACACGGAACCTATTGGTTGTATCTGATAGGAGCTTGTTCCGAGCCTCTTTTCGGAGAACGTGAGAAGCTGCTCCCTTGAGTACTTAGGGGCATTAGGAGCCTCACCAGATGTAGCAGGTGGTGGTGATGAGCTCTTCTCACGGGGAGTTTGTCCCTCAGCAGAATCTCCTATTTCTGCATCCTTGGGTGCCTCGTCCTTCTCCTTATCATCATCTCCCTTATCAGCAGGAGGAGAAGGGGGCGGGGGAGTGTTGCCTGGAGCGGATTCCCTCTGGCTTAGCAAGTAGAGCATAGCAGCTCGTAAATCTTCAAAACAACCCAGATCAGCGGGCTCGCCAAAGCCTATGGCATTCTGCAGCTCTTGCTCCTCGGCCAACAACTCAGTCCCTGACTGATTCTTTGAAAAGTCTATGAGAATGTCCCAGTGCAGGAATCTCAATAGCATATGAGCGCGTGCCCTGATGGTAATCTCTATCAAGTCCGTGTGCCCAGCGATTTCGGGTATCAGCTCGTGAATTTCAGCTGTAGCACGGGCACGAGTGGAATCAGTGGTGTTCCACTCAGCAGATGGCTCCTCAGTCGGTATTCTGCTGTCCGACTGGGTTTCCTCGGAGCTGATTATCTGAACCTTATCCTTCAGAGTAGCTCCTTCTATTCCAAAGATTCCGAATCCCGGATCCGCTCGGGAGGAGGTGAAGCGGAGTTGACGCTAGTATGGCCGGCGGGCCGAGCAACAGTGACCTCAGCAGGTCGAGTCTTGGCCAATCTCCTCTTCTTTGGCACTTGTACTGATGGGGGCAGAGCTGACGCTGCTCTCTTAGGCTCAGGCGGCCCCTTGCCTATGGATTTCTCAGCTCCAGCCTTCGTCTGGAATTTGATAGATTTCTTGTCAAAGTACTTGGAGTCCTCAAAAGCTGAGTTCTCAAAAGCTGAGTTCCTCTGAACCATGCTTTCTATCAGAACAGACATCTTTGTTCCGAATAGAAGTTTACCCACACTGGCTATCCTCCTCTCGCCAGTGGGTAATGTGGTGAACTTCTGAGCCTGTGCCTTCATCTGAGTAGTATAATACTCGACCCAGTTCACTTCAATCCCATCGTCTATTGCCATCATCACCGAATCCTTGGTTTGGACAGTTGATCATACGATCCAATCGAACTTGTCGAATGTGCGATACCACGTAAGCTAGACCTCTGCATGCGAGGTAGCAACAGATTCCTCGGGAGAGGCTGTTTTGAACGCCACATCCTTGCGTCCACGTAATTTACGCACATATGCGTTGATCTCCTTCTCCTTGTATCCAATCGGAGAAATGCCGGAGTTGGGAAGATCGAAAGAAAGACCTAGAGCATCTTGAATACTGAAGGTATGAACAGCTGACTCCCACTCATCTTGGTCGACTTCCTTCTGATAAGAGAAAGACGATTCCTCTCCTCCCGACGCTAGAGATTTCCGGTTGAAATAAACTTCGGCGACTGCTTGAGGGAGATAAGCACGGGGGTGCTTCAAACCAAGCATCTCCAACCCCCGAACGCTCCAAAGCGTCAAACACGGGTTCAAGGAAAGAGGTCTCCACTTGGCGGAAGGCCAAAGTAGGCTCAAACAAAATCCTGGAAGCCACAATCTCCTCAATGTTATCTGGTGTTTGAACGTTCGCCATTGAAATCTGCAAAACAACATATTAGCACTTGAAAATAGAGTAAGTTAGTAGTTGCTAGCAGATATCTGATACATTACCGTGTATAAGAGCTTTAAGAGATGCGAAAGCAAAGTTGTTTAAGAGATTTGGATAAGAAAACAGATTTGCGAGATAAGCTCTTGAGATTATGAAAAAAGGCGAAAAGTGAGGAGTTGATGGAAGATGAAAGATTTTGTATATTAAGCTTGATCTTTAGTTTGAATCGCACGGTTCAAATTTAATCTTTCAAAATCAAGGGGCGGCTAAGATTAAATGTTATAAATAGGAATGATTACAATAGCCGCCAATATTATAGATATACGTAATAAAGGTAATGGAGAAGACATGCATTAAATGCGCGACAGAGAGCATTAATTACGCAGCGAGGGGTCCCGCCGACCTTTCCTTGAACCTTAAACATAATAAATGGCAAGGAATAAATGCTCCTTAACAACTGAATGTAAGCGACTGATGCATTAAATGCGGCATGCTTCTGAACAAATTAAGTAACGATACTACGCAAACCTCTTCAGCTGAACTTATCAGCTGGTTACCATCATTTATCAGGAGGATGGTTGTGTTGATGACCATGTTCCCCCTTGCTGTGTACAGTGTGTCTCTCCCAACTGAGTCACTGTACTAAGTTTTCTGACCTGTCGTGCTGATTCCATACTGATACCAATTGTTGCTAAGTATATCATTATCAGTAGTCGGCTTCTACTGACTTGTCTCAGTAGGATCTAGCAGACCTAGCTCAACCGATAGTTCTCTCGAACCTCGTTCTCGGCTAGTGGTTTGGTCGGTATATCTGCCCTTTTGCTTGTCGGGATGGATTTTCTCCATCCCGATGTCCTTCTTTTCGACATGGTCTCCGATGAAGTGGTGTCGGATATCCACGTGCTTGCATCCGGTATGTAGAACCGGGTTCCGAGTTATAGCTATTGACCTTTGGTGGAGTCACGGTAGATGGGCACTTCATCCCGAGTTATACCATAATCTCTCAATTGTTGTCGAAGCCAAAGGATCCGGGCACAAAGAACTTCCTGCAGCCATGTACTCGGCTTCGGTAGTGGACGTAGCTACCGAGTGCTTGTTTCTTTGAAAACCACGATATCGCTCTTTGCCGCCTAGGAACCGACATGTTCGGAAGTTGATTTTTGATCTATCCCGCATCCCGCATAATCGGCATCGAATAACCTTGTCGGTATTAGATTATCATCGCGAGGATACCATAACCCAAAGATCGTGTGTTCCTTTTAGATATCACGAGAATCTTCTTGGCCGAGTCTAGATGACTTCGCTTGGGATTCGCCCGAAATCTTGCGCATACACCTACAAAATAAGTTATGTCGGTCGGCTAGGCTGTTAAATAAAGTAAAGAACCAATAATAGCTCTATAATCAGTAGAGTTAACAGAAGCTCCCTCTTTGTCTAGATCGATTTTAAAGTTCGTGTTCATGGGGATCTTGACTGGCTTGCTGGAATCACAACCGAATCTTTTGAGAAGATCTCGAGTGTATTTGGCTTGATTGATGAAGATTCCTTCACCGATTGTTTTACTTGAAATCCAAGGAAATAATTCATCTCTCCCATCATGGACATCTCGAATTTCTCCTTCATCATCTTCTCGAACTGCTGACATATGACTTCGTTTCTGCAGCCGAAAATGATGTCGTCCACGTAGATTTGCACCAGTAGAATGTCATCTTCTGACTTTATGCTGAATAGGGTGCGATCTACTCGTCCCTTTTGAAAACCTTTTCGAAGTAGAAAGTCCGATAGGGTATCATACCAAGCCCCGGGTGCTTGTTTTAACCCATACTGAGCTTTCCTAAGTCTCGTACACTCGATGTCCCTGCTTGAAAGCCGGGCGGTTGTTCCACGTAGACTTCTTCCTTCGATGCGCCGTTCGGAAAAGCCGACTTCACATCCATCCGATATACCTTAAATCCCTGATGTGTTGCATAAGCTAGGAAAAGACGAATGGCTTCCAATCTGGCGACCGGAGCAAATGTTTCATCAAAGTCAATTCCCTCTCGCTTTGATCGTATCCTTTAGCAACTAGTCGAGCTTTATTTCCGACAATGACGTTGTTTTCATCTCGCTTGTTCTTGAAGACCCACTTAGTTCCAATCACGTGCCGATGTACTAGGTCCGTCGACAAGCTCCCAAACTTCATTTCGACGAACCGGTTCAGCTCTTCTTGCATAGCAATGACCCGGTCAAGATCTTTAAGTGCGTCCTCTATCGACTGAGGTTCTTCTGTAGATAGAAAACAAGAGTAAAGTGAGCTTTCTCCTTGACTTAATCTTGATCTCGTCCTTATAGTTGCTGATGGATCTTTAATGATAAGATCTGAAGAATGAACATCGAGCCACGAACGCCTGAGTCGGGCTTCTTCTTCTTCTGATACTACTTCTGCACAGTCAGTAGGTGTATTAGGCATTTCGAGTAGTAACGTTACGTGGCCGTAGTAATTCGGTAAGAAGGTTAGGATCTACCGAGTTTCCGTGTTCGGGGCATTTAGCTCAGGAACATTAATCGTTCCCCCTGAGTTTATATTCTCAGTAGAGGTCTCAATTACCACAGGGGCTTCCTCATCGACCGAAGTTACCTGTTGTTGATTCTGTTTGATAGAATTAACTAGGTTAGCTACATTGCTTGTTGGCTGAGTCTGAATTTCTTCATCTTCTGACTCATCATCCCAACAACGCTGGATCTTTTCAGCTTTGTCATTTAGTCCGAGATCCTGTAGCTTGCTGCTGACATCCTCAGTGTTTGACTTTGTAACTTTCCTGTTCTCAGTAACAAATTCATCAAAAACAACATGAGGGCTTTCCTCCACGCAAAGAGTTCGATAGTTAAAAACTCTGAAGGCTTTATCGACTCGGGAGTATCCTAAGAATACTCCTTGATCAGATTTGCTATCAAAGACCTTCAACTGATCTTTCCCATTGTTGTGGATAAAGCAAGGACAGCCGAAAACATGAAAATGAGAAATAGAAGGAATTCTCCCTTTCCACAGTTCGTAAGGCGTCTTCATGTGTTGCTGTGTCAGTAGTGAGCGATTCTGAGTGTAACAGGCGGTGTCAGTAGCATCAGCCCAAAACTTTGAGGGTAGTCTAGAATCTGCGAGGAGCGTTCTTGCTGCTTCTTTGAGTGTTCTTCTCTTACGTTCAGGCAAGTCCGTTCTGGCGAGGGGTGCGCGCGACTGATGTCTCGTGCTGAATTCCCTCTTTATCGCAGTATGTCTTAACTACTGAGTTTAGAAACTCTGTTCCTCTGTCTGAGCGTATCTTCTTAATCTTGATGTTCTTTTCCACACTGAGTTTCTTCAGTAGATTAGGTAACTCAGTCTGAAACATCGATTTGTTGGCGATGAAGATGACCCAAGTATATCTCGAGTAGTCGTCTATGACGACGAGGGCATACTTCTTGCCTCTTATAGTCACTGGAGAGACTGGCCCGAATAAGTCCATGTGAAGCAGCTGAAGGATTCCATCAGTGGAAGGTGACGGAATAGGTGGATTGCTCCTCTTTGTTTGCTTTCCCTTCAGGCACGCTTCACAATTTCTGTCTTTGATAAACGATTCGTTGGGCAGTCCTCTGACTTTAGAGTTCTTGACTAGCTTGTTCATGGTCTTGAAGTTCAGGTGGCTGAGTCTCTTGTGCCATAGCCAACCTGACTTGTCACCTGATTTGGTCTGTGCGAGCAAGCAAGCCTCAGGTTCTGCGGTTTTCCAATTTGCAACATAGATGTTCTTCTTCCGCGATCCTGACAACACTGTTTTCCCTGTATATTTGTCAACAATATCACGTAAACCGGCGTCAAAGATTACTCGTTAAGATTATCACGGAATTGATCGATCGAAAGGAGATTATGTTGAAGTCCTTCAACATATGTTACTCTTGGAACTGTGGCAGTCCCAATGTTCAGCGTTCCGTGTCCCCTTGTGTAGCCTTTAGAGTTGTCACCGAATTCAATTTTGGGACCATCTTCTTGTACGTAGTTGGTCGGCGAGCTCTTCCGGTAAGTCATGTGTCTCGAGCGGCCGTCCACTATCCACGGGTCCTTATGCACTCCGCAAAACGAGGCATTTTTAGGTACCCTTTGGTTCGATTGGGTCCTTACAAAGTTAGTGGGTGATTTCGGAACCCAGATCTGGCTCGGGACCTTAGAAGTTCTAGACTTCTTCTTCTGAACCTTATCAGATTTCTTCTCCACAGGACTTGGAGATACTGACTTTCTGCTGATAATTTTGGGTTCAGGCGCTTTCTTCTTCTGAGTCTTAGCGCTTCTCCTGACCCTGGGCTCATAGTAGTACGAGCCATACTGAGCTGGGTGCTCATACAGTGGCTCCTTGTACTGTTATGCCCATCTGACCTTCTTGGTTCCCCCTGAATTTGATCGCGGTGTCCTGGGGCTGGAACCTTTGGTCAGCTGCTTGTTGCTACTCGGCTGAGGTGTAGTCATTTTCTGTTTGTTTTTCGCCTGAGGTGTGGTGTCAGTAGCTTGCACCTTTCCTCTGACGAACCTATCAGCTAGGGTTGCTGAGCTTTTGGAGGTAGAAGCTTCGTGGATATAGCCAAGGCCTTCTTTCACAGAATTTGGCCGTTGTGCTCTAAGCATGCTTTCAAGCTTCTCCTTCGCTCCCAGGTATTGTTCAGTCATCAAACCTCTCCAGACCTCGTCACTCTTTCTGAGTGAGTCATAGTCATTCTGCACGTCTGTGAGCTTCTGACTGAGCTTGGCTATTTCAGTCTCTTTCTCAGAATTGTCCTTGGTCAGAACTGAGATCTGAGTCTCTTGAAGCTGAGACTTAGTCATAAGAGATTCAATCTCTTCCTTGAGTCTCGCAACTAGATCCACTGACTCAGTAGAGACCCGACAATCGAAGAAAGTCTCGATTCTCGGCCTTTATCTCGTTCAAGTTCCCCGGATGGTTCTGCTTGAACTCTCTCGCTCGGTGAATCTGTTCCTCTAGCAGATCGTCGTAGGCTTGTACCACATCTAGAGGATCATCTATGACCGAGCACGTATCTTGTGTCTTTGTGTGAAGAAGAGGTAATAATGCGTTTAGAATTTACCTCGGCCTCTTCTCTCCGCTATCGACGCATTCGACCGACTCATCGAGAACTGTCTTTGCGACCTCAACTGCGACGAACGCGGCTTCGTCTTCGAAGAATACATGAATGTATCCTCCTCAATTGAGTTGTCGGATATCTCTCCGGCTATATAGGCTCGCCGTCTCTCGGCGAATTTCTTTCTCCTGGCTCGCCGTTCGCTCTTTGAGCGGTCGAGAGTTCGGGACAATCGTGCCGATAGTGTCCCTCCTTCTTGCGGTTGTAGCGGTAGATGTTCTGCTTTGCTCTTACCACCGAGTCTTTAGACGGACCGGCAAAAAACTCCGATTTCCCGCATTCGGTAGAAGGATTAGATTCTTCTTTCTTATGATAGTCTTTCTTACCCGAGGAAGAATCTCGGTTGTATTTCCTCAAGTTTTCTGACTCTCTCCTTTTCCCTCCGATATTTGAGAGCCATCGGTTGGCTAGGGTCGTGGCTTGAAGTCTCGAGAAGACTTTGCTACCGATGTGGCCACAACTTTGCTTGAGGAAATAGGCTTGGCTCCGGTATTCTTGATTGTTGCCTTGAAGGCGTGGTCGAACCGTGTGTCACTTGGAGCGCTTAAGCACTTTTGGGGTAGGCTATGCTCGAATTCCTCCGATTTTAATTACGAAAATATAACATCGGGAGTTAGAGCATTTAGATCGAGCAACGTAAATAAGTAGCAAATGGAAGCCACTTCGTCGGGGCAACGCTCTCAAGATCTTGGTGTTCATCTCCTTGTTGGTGAACGACCTCCCGGCCCATTGATGACATTGACTTGATTGGTGAATCGACACTCGGCTCGTCAATGGTTTCGGTAGGCTCCATTGCAAAGGCGTCGAACTTCCGAAGCTCTAGCTCGAGCTTGTTTTCTTTGATCCGAGGGGTTCCATGGCTCAAGATGCGCCCAAGGCGTCCCATAGCTCTTTCGCCGTTTTGCAATCTTGTACCCTTCCGAGATGTGAGTCACCGAGCGTAGTCGGTATGACATTACGTGCAACTCGGTCAAGGTTGTGCAACTTCTTTTCTTCGGGCGTGAAGGCGATTTGTCTTTGGGAACCTTAGCACCAATTTGTGCTCCCACGCCTCCTCCAAAGCAGAAATACTACGCCGTCGATCATGGGAATGATCGGTCCCGACTCTAGGACATCCGACATGCTGTCGTGGAGTGACGTTAGGTGTGCCTCCATACGTACGCGCCATACCGTGTAGTTCTCTATTGAGAACATCGGTACCATCCTAATACCCGACATATCGAGCATTGTAAGAGTAAGAGTATAAGGATGCTGAAAAGATGCTTATGCGGTGAAAACGGTTTTCGGGATCGGTTCGAGAGGACCAAGATTTCGAACCGGCGATCAGTTGAACACCGTGTGCTCTGATACCAATTGTTGGTCCGAAGATGAAAAGTCAGGTGTAGAGGGGGGGGGGGTGAATACACCTGAGCTATGTTTCTTTTTCTCAGTGAAGGTCAGCTGAAGCTGATGTTTGCAACTGATGAACAGTGCCAAGTAAGCCTTCGATCACTGGGGTCAAAGTGAGTCAGCTTCTGAGCTCTTCTACTGATTGATGTCAGTATTACGAAACTCAGTCGGAGACTGTAGTGCGGATAAGTGTTAGGCCCGGATTCGTCTCTTTTGAAAACGCGTTTTAGCAAGTTAAATCTTTTGGCTGTGCACTTTATAAAATACGTTTTATGCAAGCTTATGATTTTCAAGTCAGTTGAATGCTATGCAATAAAACAGTAAAAGAACACAAGCGATTTAACGTGGTTCGGATACGCAAGATCCTACGTCCACGGTCCTGAACAAGGCAGGAGAACTTGTTGATTATTCTGAGCAAGCCTCAGCAGGGATACTGTGCACTGGACAGTTCCCTCTAAGTTATAGTCCTTAGCGACTTTACAATCCAAACCTAAGTTTAGAAGGGAGGGAATATTCTCCAACTGAGAAGGAGTTCTTACAACAAGAACAATTCACTAAATGTGAACTCCTTCGGATCTAAGCTATGAATCTAGCAATGAGCTTAGTCTAGAGAAGAAAGGGATCAAAGAGCTCTAGAGAGATGAACTACAAGAAGTGTTCTATGAAAACTAGTTCGTCTCTGGATAAGCTTGAAGGTTCTAGAGCGTTGTGAGCTTGAATGATTTCCCTTGATTTCGCGTATATTCCTTTCTGTGTGAAATCTTCAAATCCTTCTCTATTTATAGTTGTGAGTTGTGGCATATGTCCGTTGGAGACGACGATGCCACGTGTCACAAGCGTCCAAAGAAAACGGCCACTATTCAACTTTGTTGCAGCAGGGTAGTTAATGCACTGTTCATGAGAGCAGCTTTACTGTGTAGAGTAGGTAAGCGTTGTCGGCTTCTCATTGGTCGAGGTTTGTAGTTGGTGAGTGTCAGAGTTGACCGTTCAAACTACCTCGTATGTCTTCTCCTGAACATTTGAAGGGACTTTAAGTCTTTGGGTCGCTTTTACGTCGGATACTGATGACTGGAAAGTCTGTCTTCTTTGGGCCGAGTCGTCCGACCGATAAAGTGAGCTTCGATAGTCGGTTGGTCGATCTGCGAAGGTATACTTGCTTGCACCGGTTCTTCTACCGATGACCATCGGCTTGTAGAGAATGCTTCTACCGAGGTCCGGTCGGTGATGCGGGATCTTTAACTGAGTTTGATATCAGCTGCTGACGAAGAATGCAAGCGATTACACTGATGACGTGGGGTTCTGAAAAGTATCTTCATCAGAAGATCAGTTCAACAACTACCCCGTACAGGACTTAGACAAAATAATAAGCATTACATCAAGTCTAACCTATACATCAGCTAATCCTATCGACACACTAATCTACTGATATCAGCTCGGTTTTGGGATCTTCAATTCCATAGTACTACTATGATTTCCCCCAATTTCTTTTAACCCTAGAACAGCTGAGTATCAATCTACTGACTCATATCCAACATCTCTCGCAATTTCTCTCAATTTCTCTCAATTTTCTCAAATATTTGTATAACGGTTTACGGGAATATACTTTATGACGTAATATACTTTAGACGTAATATACTCTATGATGTAATATACTTTAGACGTTAATTGAAAAACGTTTAAGAGCATAATTCTCCATACATATTGTATATTTAATATTATAATGCATAAATTATCTGAATATTATTTTTATTGAGATATATAAATATTTTACGGAGAACTATTAATTTTTTATCTTTAATTGTCATTATACAATATAATAAACCAACGTTCTTCGCATAAACGTCATATGTTGCGGATACTTAAACATCAAACTTATATAGAGAAACATCGAAAATATATAGAGAAATAAGATCACAGTCTGGTAGGACAGGTCCTCCTTGTATGCCCATGCTCTTTGCAGAGGCCACACTTCCTAGATCCTCTAGTTCTTGTACTGGCGCTTGCCTCTAAGCCAGATCTATATCGTCATGACCTCGGCCGATCGGCGGATCTTCTCGTCAAGGGAGGGAGCACTGTTGACACATTTGATATTTCTTCGGGCACGGTCCAGAGCTGATGTGGAGGTAACGCATGAAACTGGTGATCATATAAATCTCTATGAACTTCCGTACTGTAGAGCGCCGATATGAATTCATACATATCGTTGTCGCTGTGACTGTCGGTAACTTTTTGTTAGTGTACTTATAACAGAAATAGTCTGTAAGGGAATATGTTAAAAGTAATGAACACTTACATAATAGCGGCTGCAGCATGCTTGCATGGAATAAGATCCAGATCAAATTTACGACACTGGCAGCTTCGTCTTGCTCCTAACCGGACCTTAAAATCTCGTTCCCCATCGTTCACTGTGAAAACGTCCTCGCCAACGATCGTCACTGGATACGTGCGTCCTCTTTCAACCTGCTCGTGCAACTTCATTTTAGCAACCTCGACTAGGCTATGGTCGTGAGCATGCATGTTCGCCCACCGCTCGTTGAACCAACTCTCCATGATGAACCGCACGGTATCAATTAGGGAACATATCGGCAGACATCGGGCCCACAATAGCCTCGGTTGAATGACTCGACGCAATTTGACGTCAAAAAATAGTAACGCCGAGAAGTGCAATGCGAGAGGGCCCACCGTTCCGGACCAATGTCCATGACTTTATCGTGTGCCTCCTGACTCTTCACCTTTAGTGAAACCATTTTTCTCCGGAACTCTGATTTTGTGTATGCTTTGGCGGCCCTACGGAATATCCTTACTGCTGCGCGACCGTAAGGAGAGAGGTTGTTGCTCAGATGGACGCAACACAGACAATGAGTTGCCTCAGGATACACCTCTTCAACGACATGCTTAATACTCACGTGTTGGTCAGACATGATGACTAGGCCCTCGGTCGGCGGGTACACTATCCTTAATTTGGTCATAAACCATGTCCACGAATCATTATTCTCTATCGGGCTAATGCCTATCGCAAGCGGCAGGACTTGCTCGTTGCAGTCTTTCGTCACTGCTACGAATAGCATGCCGGTATTCTTCCCTTTCAGATGTGTGCCATCAACTACGATGACCTGCCTCAAGTTAAACATAAACGCATTTATACACGGGCCCCACGCGACAAAAATGTACTCGAACCGATTGTCTTTCCCAGTGCTGTAATGGATTATCATTCCGGGGTTTAACTGCTTGAGCATATGGAGGTACTTGGGTAGCAGCTTATAAGAATCGTCGTGGTCGCCGTAGATCATCGTGATGGCCATGTTCCGACCACGAAGTACCTTGTAGTACTTAACTTCGACACCGAATCTACGACGCAACTCGTCAATTATGTCGTGAGGCCTTATCATGGACCCCTCTCTCCGCATTTGTCGGCTAAAATATACACCGATAGTCTTCGCACTCACAGTTCTTGGCACCAATCGTTCGAAGTCGAACTCACATGTGTGCTTCTTGTCTACCTTGTATATTTCCCAACCATCTGCATCCTTTTTCGCACACAACATAAAAGGACACGACTTCCCGTGCAAACACCCGAACCACGTATATTTCATGTCAACTTTTAACACCATAAAAGATCGCCGATGCTCTAAGTGCCACACTCCCACGACACCCGTAAGCTCGTCTCTACTCCAGAAGATCGAATCCACCTCAAGAACGCCGTCGTTAACCGCATCCAAATCAGGACATCCAATGATGCCGGTTTGAGCGAGGGAAGGACGGAACTAGCCAGTTTGCTATATCCGGAATCGAGTCGCCATCTTTCTCCTCCAACGACGAAAAGGTGATGGGTAGGTTACTCGGTTGTTCGAGTAATGTCATTAAGCGATTGTAACCGCCCTCGTTTCGCATCCACGTTGCAAACTCCAACATGGTACCGTAGATGCTTTGATGTTCGCCGTGCTCGTCTTCATCGGACTCCTCTTCGGCAGTGTAATCCGGATCATCCGAATCCATCGAATCTTTGTTATGTGGTTCTTGTTCTACATCCTCCTCCGCTTCCGCCTCCTCCTCCTCCTCGTTTTCCTCCTCCTCTTACTCTACCTCCTCGTATTCCTCCTCCTCTCGTCCGTCACCGAAGAACTTATGTCTGTCGAAATCCCTAATGGATTGCTCAACTAGGTCCCGATCATCAGAATAAGGGACATGTGATCGGGTTTGCCACATACTTGTTCCAGCACGATCACTCGGACTCATCGTCACAACACAGACAGTGGGATCTGCCTCGAAGCCGATGAGTCGATTTAAATCTTCATCACTCGTCATTAGTGACTTTACTAGCCGACCGACGCGATTTCTCTCGAGGGAATACAATAGATACGGGGTACGCATCGAATTAGTTTGCGTGATTGAATCAATAGTAGCTCTTAGAGATGACAACGAAAGTAGACAGTGCGGAATTGCTGCAAGTTGTTCATCCCCATATTTGTATTCGGAACCCTCGAATATTCCTCCGTACTTGACTATTATTCGTGTCCATTCTGCCATCTAACCATATTTGGAAATATAAAACATCTTAGTTCTCATGAAAATTACTGTATATCTACGTAATAATGTAAATATATTTGAAATATAAAGAACTAAAATACATTTTTGTCCTGTAAATGTGGTAATTCATGAAATACAATTTTAAACGAAGAAATATGTTTTACATCTCAGTATAAACGTCGTATATCATGAAATTATAAAAAAATCAATATAGCAAACAGAGAACTATATCAAATTTTACGTAGTAAAATCCATGCTAGTTGATTAAATGCAATATTAACTATATTTACAATGTCACGTTTTAAAAATATATGCAGTGTAACCCTATTTACAATGTAACACTATTTAAATCCATAGACTTTAAATATATATAAAATTATAGAAAATGCTTTAAAGTATATACAACATACCTTCGGCGAATATGATGATAATGTATATCGAGATCCAATTTTGCGCAAAATACGAATACAATTTTTTTTTCTTTCTCTAAATATTTCTCTCTCTAAACTGATAAAGAATTGTATGAATACATGCATGACTACTTCTTTATATATAATTTTTGGATGGCTCACGTGATATTAATAATTAAATAATCTATAAAAAAAAATTAATAAAACTGACTACATGACAAAACACGAAATTCTATACATTTATTTTACAGTTGCATGGCTCACGTGATATCTCAAAATCATCAATTAATTAAGTATGACGAAATTGACTACTTTAAATATTGTTTGACTCCTTTTTTTGTGCACTCTTGTGACTGCTGACGCTGACAGCCGACGCTGACATGGACTGCTGCGCTGACATCCATGACTGCTCCGCTGACGCCGCTGACGAAATGGGTGCAGGGGGGGACCGCATAGGACTGCAAGCTGCAGTCTATGATATAGATGTCCTTTTTTAGGGTAAAAAAGAGAGAATGAACATTATTGCATTTTTAGTATAAAGTGAGTTTCCTTGCATTTATGAATTTTGGAATGGGTATTTTTGCACTTAACCCATTTAGATTTTTGGGGAGTGGAAATTAGAATTTATAATTTCATAGGCGTGGGTATGCAATTTCAAGAGAGGAAACAATAATTTAAAAGAAATTTGCAGGTGAACTCTAATAATTTTTTTGGTTTGAAATTTGATAGTGCGGCGGCCCTAACATGCATCTTTACTTTTGTCTATTGCTATAGCATAATTTCAAGGCCTGAGTGAGATTATTACTTGTTAATTATAGATGTGTACGAATTACAATTTTTCTAATATTTACATATGAATAAACATGTATATGCATCAATTCGTGTGTATAATTTGCACAATTGCATGTTTCAATAATCAAGTCTGTTTTTTGGGCGAGTTGATGGATTTGAATATACGAAACTAGACAGTTTCTCATCATCTCAACCCCAAGAGTCCTAGGGGTGTTACGGTCAGGGGCGGATGCACGTTGAGGCATGGGGTGGCAAATGCCACCCCTTTCTTTTTTACATTAAATCATTATAATGTTTTTATGTATATTAATTAAATAAAATTCATCACATCTTATAATAGAAATTGATGAAAAAGTTGAAATTATGCTTGAGTATTATTGAAAATTTATGTTAGAAACACTCAAATTTATGTATATATAATTATGCAAAATTTCTTCGCTTAGCAATTTTTATAGCTTGATCATAATATATTTTAACATTTTATAATTTTGCCCCCCCTTAGTTAAAATCCTGCATACGTCCCTGGTTACGGTATACCGAAAAATCGGTATACCGCGCATACCGTACTGAAATAATATCGAAGATACCGGATTTTTGGTATACCATAATTTTCGATACGATATCATACCGTACCGAAGTTTTTTCGGTACGATAACGGTATGAGATTTTCCATACCGAGGTATACCGCATACCGAAGTTCATACCACATATATCTTGTAGAAAAGAGTGCAAAAATGTTGGTTACAAGTTTTGAACACGGGTTGTTACAAATATGTCACTCATATCAAACAATCTTAGTATTATTTCATAAATTCACTTAAATGACATAACTTTATTTGACATAATGTCACATTATTTATCTATTAAATAATGAAATGTATAAACAAATTATATTTTTAACTTTATAAACATTAACCCGTAATATTAACAAATTCATACAAAATAGATAGATTAATTAATTTTATTAGAAAATAATATTAATAACTTTCTTGGCTTTTATAAAAAACATAGATTAAATTTACGTTATACCGTTAAATATTCGGTAGACCTTGATTTTTCGGTGTATATCGAAGTGCGGTACGGTATACTGAAAGAGCGGTATGACAACGGTATGAATATTTGCTATACCGAATTTTCGGTATACCGAACTACGGTATATCGAAATAATCGATACGGTAACAGTATATTTTTTTCCATACCGATCCTTATCGATACGGTATGCGGTATGAGAAAAATTATACGGTATACCGTACCGAACACCCCTATCCAAGACATCTAACCCCCCAATCTGATTTTGTGATAATAAACTCGATCTATTTAATTCGTTATTAAAATGACTTTTTGAATATTAATTTTGATTTAGTTTCTTTTAAAAAGGGTAATAGCATTATTGAATGAAAAGTTCGTTTGAAAATTGAAAAACATAAACTGATCCCAGATAGAATCTTTCCTCAGTTGTTAAAGATTATAGCTGAATCGCTATCCAGTTCATGAATACCCAAAACCCATCTCTCTCTCGCACACTAAAACACATATTTTCCGCCACCGCGCCGCAATGCGAGTCCCTCTTACACCGCTGCGCCACCACCGCCAAATCCCTGCCGACAACCAAGAAGTTGCACGCCCACATCATCACCTCCGGCCTCCTCTCGAACCATTACCTATCTCTACTGACTGCTGCGTACGGCCTATGCGGCCAATTTGGGTATGCCTCCAAGCTGTTCGACGAATTGCCTAGACCAACTAGGTTTGCCTACACGGGCATCATAAGAATGTATACCGAGAGCGGATACCCGCGGCAAGCCCTTCAGGTGTTCGCTCAAATGCACAGGTCGAGTCGTTGCTCGGCGGATGAGTACACGTACCCATTTGTGATTAGGGCTTGTTGGGACTTAGTATTGCTTGAATTGGGGAAGATGATTCATGGGCTAACCATTAAGAGCGGGTTTGTATCGGACGGTTTTGTTGGGAACTCTTTGCTGGCAATGTACATGAAGTGTGGGGATAGAGATGGAGCTGCAAGTGTATTTGATGAAATGCAGTTAAGAACGTCGGTTTCATGGAATACGATGATTAGTGGCTACTTTCGCAATGGCAGCGCGAATGAAGCTTTGGTGGTGTTTTGGAGAATGGTTGGTAGCGACGTGGAGATTGATTCTGCTACGGTTCTATCAGCTTTGCCTGCTTGCGGCTCGCTCAAGGACTTAGAACAGGGGAGGGAGATTCATCTACTGATAAAAGACAAGGATATTGGGAAAAGATTGGCTGTTCAAAATGCTTTAGTTGATATGTATGTCAAGTGTGGGAGTATAAACGAAGCACACTGTGCTTTCGATGGGATGGTGGAGAGGGATGTTGTGACGTGGACTACTCTCATCAACGGATATGTTTTGAACGAAGATGTCGATCGTGCATTGGAATTGTGCAGATTGATGCAGCTTGAAGGTGTTAGACCTAATGAAGTGACTTTAGCTTCGCTTCTAGCAATGAGTGCAAGTTTACACAGTTTGAAGCTTGGGAAATGCTTGCATGGATGGGCAATCCGGCAATCTTTCGATAGTGAAGTTAGCGTAGAAACTGCTTTAATCGATCTTTATGCAAAGTGTTGTTCTTTTGGGCTAAGCTTAAAGGTGTTTTCTAAAACTTCTCAGAAAAGGACTGTCCCTTGGAATGCACTTCTCTCTGGTAGCTGTCATAATAAGTTGTTTGGAGACGCGATAAAGCTCTTCAAACGAATGCTACTCGAGGCAGTGAAACTCAACGACGCAACATGGATGAGCCTCCTCCCTGCATACGCTGTTGAAGCAGATATGAGGCAAGCAAGTAACATACATGGTTACTTGATGAAATCGGGTTTTCTTGGAAAACCCGATATACTCACCGGATTGATTGATATATACTCAAAGTGTGGAAGCTTAGAACATGCTTATAAGCTATTCGATGGTCTTAGGAATAGGGACATTGTTTCGTGGAGTGCTATAATAGCTGGTTATGGGAAGCATGGGAATGGGAAGATTGCTATTTCCCTTTTCAATGAGATGGTGCAGTCTGGAATTAGACCTAATGAAATCACATTCACTTCTGTACTGCATGCTTGCAGCCATGCAGGATTGGTTGATGATGGATTGAAGGTGTTCAACTTCATGCAGAAGAATCACCATGAAAGTCTAAGAACAGATCATTATACTTGCATCATTGATCTTCTTGGCCGTGCTGCTCGGCTTGAGGAAGCATATCGACTGATCAACGCGGTGCCTTGTGAAGCAAGCCCTGCTGTTTGGGGTGCATTGCTTGGTGCATGTGTGATACATGAGAATGTTCAGCTGGGAGAGATTGCTGCGAAGAAGTTGTTTGTGTTGGAACCGGAGAATACTGGGAATTATGTGTTGTTGGGGAATATTTACTCTGCAGTTGGGAGGTTTGATGATGCTGAGAGAGTGAGAGAGATGATGAATAACGTTGGGTTAGTGAAAGCACCGGCAAACAGTATGGTCGAAGCAATGAGTCTATGATCAAGGGCGGATGTACCAGTGAGGCATCCCAAAATCGTGTAGAATCTTAGTCCTGATAGGTTTATAATTGATGTATAATTCACTTATTTTCATCAATTTTTATTTTTATTATGACAAAGGTAAAAATTTGGTTCTATGATCAATTGAACACAACATTATTTTTATTATTATTATTAACTAATCACTCATATTAACATGTGTAACCTTTATTACATAATACTTCCGTTTGATTATTTCTCTCATATTTTATCATCTACAATATCTCTCTTACTTTAACTTTCTTAATTCTCGTACCGAAAAAAGTAATTAGGGACGTAAGTAGTTTCACTTCAAAACCGAACTGTAATACGTGGTTTTATTTTGGCCCTGTTTAGAATAGCTTATCTATATTTTGTTTCAACTTATTCTAAAAAATAAGCGTTTTTGCCCGTGTTTGGGAGAGCTTATGAAGTGGGTGTTTGAAGTAGCTGAAGCTTATTGATAAGTGATAAAAACTGCTCATTTGAGAGTTTGTAGGTGTTTGGAAAGAAGTGCCGAAAGTGGAAAAAATAGTGTTTAAAAAGCTGCTGATATTAGTACCTTATTTTAACTTTTTAAATCTCGTCTTACTCTCATTGTTATTAAACAATTATAATTTAAAATAAATAAATAAAATTAAGAAATTTTATTACATTATAATTTCAATTTCAGTATTATAAAATATTAAATTACATTAATTCTTATAAATTTATAGTATAATAAATTAGCATAAACATATGATACTATTGTATTTTAAATATTACTTCTTTGCATAAATTCATAGTAATAATATTTTTATTTAATTTTAATGATTATGTAGCTAAGAAATAATTATCATAAATGAAAACTGAAAAATATTAATTTAAAAGTCAAAATTCTCAAAATCCACTATTTTAATTACTAATATATTTAACTATATTTAATTCTAATAATAATTATTTCATTAAACTTGAAGAATTTATAAATAATAAATACAAAATAATTTTTATTAAATTACTAACTAATATATTAAATATAATTATAATTAAATTTGTAACTAATAAAAATATTAATTTTAAAAAATTAATAATTTTTTAGAATTATAAAAATATTTAAAGGATAAAATAGTCCAATAAATTAGATAAACTGTAATCTGCAGTTGAAAGCTCGGTCATAACAACTTAAATAACTTCTCTATCTTGACTACATTTAGTCGGGAATTTCTGTTAAAAGTTGAGTGTTCCAAACACTCCAACTACAGCTGAAAGCTATAAGTTGCAATTGAAAGCTGTTCCAAATACCACCAAAAATTTAAAAAATAAACTTTAAAAATAACTTATGAAAATAAACTAAAAATAACTTATGAAAAATAAGTCATATCAAATCCTACAACAATTTTTTTTTGAATTATACTCCCTCTGCCCAATTATAATGTCCAGTTTTCTATTTCGGGCTGTCCTAAATATAATGTCCAGTTTTCCTATTTGGCAAATTATTACACACAACTTTTTTGTAGGACCCATACCTTTACACATCTCTACTCACAACTAACAACTCTCCTTAAAAATCGTTCAAAAAGCAAAGTGGACAATATAATTGGGACGGAGTATATTTTTTTCTAATTATGTGTGGATATATAAATGTATCAAACGTACTATTTGATGAATTCATAGCTTAGATTTCTTTCTGCCGCCGCTATGAGATATGCTGCGGGAAAGCTCCGCTTCTTCCACCGGAAGCTATACCTAAATTTGTTATCTCCTCCATTGGCAACTCGACAATTGAAGAACCATTTAACAACAGCCACCGGCCCCGGAACCACAAACACCGGCGCCGCCCTAACGGAGGAAGAAGTAAACCAAATCAACGGCGTAATCCCCCGCTTATGCGACTCGGACCATCTCAAAGAGGCTGTTAGCCTCATCTCCGCCGCGCTCTCCACCGCCAATCCTCCGCTCACTTCACTACCTGTCTCCTCTCTCATCAACCGGCTAGCTTCTGAACCGGACCTCACCCACCACATGCACCTACTCAACAACCTCAAATACAACCCTAACGCATCCAATCCGGTGATTCTAATCCCCATCTCGAAAATGTTCCTCTCTTCATGCTTCAAAAACGGACAGCCGAAGAGGGCCGTCAAAATTTTCCAGTGGCTGACGCGGCCGGATTTTCCCGGTGGTCCGGTGTCGGACTTGGATCTGTACTTTTGTTTGGTCGATGGGTTCTGCAAGAATGGGATGACAGTTGAGAGTCTTCGTGTTTTGAGAGTGATGGCGAGTGAGAATATGGTGATTGGGGATGAAATTAGGGTTTGTGTTTACAGAGCTTTGTTGAGAGAGGCTAGGGTTAGGGAAGCATTGGAGTTGAACGCTGCATTGGGCCGTTGTACTATGGGCAGTGATATAGGGACTCCTGGTTGGGACGAGGTTTTGAATTTGCTGGACCAGATGATTGCAATTTGGGTAGAGTAAACAACTACTGGTAGCTTGCTAGTGGTGGAATTTGGAGGGTTTGTAGAATTGGCATTCAATTAAGTTTAGCTTTTTTATGATAAAGTTGTAAGTATCTTGAAATTAGTCTTTTATTTGACAGAATTTGAAAGTGGATTGTTCTATTCAATTCCTTCTCCTTATTGGAAATGTGAAAATGCTGAAACAAGTATGAACATAACTATAAATATGTCATTGGATTTGAGTTTTGATTTGAATCTTGATGGTCTTGAACAAGTATTGTGTTATTTTAACTGAGCTTTTTATAATGAGTTTGACTGGTTTCCAGTGTGATTATGAAAATAATTGTTATAGAAATAGGTTGAAGTTTGATCAACTTGGCAAAGGGGCCCAGATAATCCAAGTTGATGACATGTAACAACCAATATTTTTGGATAGTGTTTGAAGCTGATAAGAGTATGAATATTCACCACTCAATTCTTTACCTTCTTGTTATTACAGCTCACTAGTAGTAGTGAACTTCAAACTAAACTTCCAGATTCTAGTTGCTTGACTGAGCTGAAGGAATTTTTGGGAAACTATGGCTTCTCTTGCAGCTACTTCTCTATTCTCAAGAACATCAGTTCGGTTGCCCGTTAGGATCGATAACCAGGTGAAAAATCCTTCATTTTCTTCTTAAGTTTTCTCCTTTTTATCTGCTTCTTTGGTGAAATTTGAATCCCTTAAGTAGAATTTTTTAATGTGAGCTGTTCGAATCCATTTGCATGCTGAATTCTATTATGAAAAAAGTGAAGAAAAAAAAGAAGAGAAATTGAAAAACTGAAACACAACTAAAATGCAGCTTAGTTACTCCATTGATTCCCACCAGGTATAAAACAAGCTGTTCATGCATTCCTCTGCATTTGTTCATGCATTCTTGTTGCGACATGCTATTATATCTCAAATCTTGGCCAAGCAGATGATGGGCAAGGGTTTAAGATTGGTGACAGTGGGATTTGGGATGAAAGGTGGTTTTTCTCGTAGCAGAACTTCGCGCCTCCAAATTTCTTGTGCTGTAAGCTCTGTTTCTATCTTTCTGTCATGTTGGAAGATGCATGAATTGAATTGTGTGAATGTGGGGTGCAGGCAAAGCAAGAAACAATGGAGAAAGTGTGTGAGGTAGTGAGGAAGCAGCTGGCACTGCCTGCGGAGAAAGAACTCACTCCTCAGACTACATTCGCAGATCTTGGAGCCGATTCCCTCGACACTGTAATAACCCTCCATCCCTCAACCTTAAATCCATCATACTATCATCTAACTATTAGTTGAAGTGATGAGATTGTTGTGGTGATGTGATGTGCAGGTGGAGATAGTGATGGGGCTGGAAGAGGAGTTCGACATCACCGTGCAGGAGGACAACCAGGACAACATTACTTGTATTCAAGACGCTGCTGATCTCATCGAACAACTTGTTGCCAAGAAACCTTGAAACTCTTTTTCTTCACTTAGGATTATGAGATTTATGATTATTTGATTTGACGTGGTTTTTTTTTTTTATTATGCTTTATTGGTTATTGGAGTTAAGTAATTTTGCATCATCAGTAGTTTGTTTCATCTTTATGCATTTGATCTTCTCTACCATCACAACTTTTTGAACTTACTTAATATTTATTTATTTTGATTTTAATTTTCAGATGGTGAAATGAAACCTAAACAACAAAATTTTAAAATCATGAACGCCGTTGCCGGGGATCAAACCCGGGTCACTCGCACAATGACTTCGTGAATTTCAGTGAAATCATTTACTTATTACATCAAATCTCGTTCAAAAACACCGTGACACAGATTATAAGGGGTAGAGATTTTCTATCCCACTCCCTAATCCTAGTACATGTCCCACCATTAAGGTGATGACATGTGCTATTTTAACTTAACTAAATCTAATCCACTACATGACACATGTCCTCACTTTGTGGTGGGACATGTAGTGGGGTTAGAGAGTGGAATAGAAAATCCTTCCCGATTATAAAACGGACCCAAAACAGGAAAAAGAGAAGAAAAAATTAAGACTTCAGAAAAGTGTTTTGTCGGCAATGGAGTGCTTGAAGTAGAGAATGATTTGATGACTAAATAAATTGTGATTTTATATTCATCTAGAATGCTTTTTTTTTTTTTTTTTAATTTTAAAATTGTATTTTGAGAAAGTTCCGCACTAAACATATAAATCCTCTCTATTATTTGAGAAATTAATAATTGTTATTTGATGTGCATGTTGAATAAATTATATTTTCATATAAATTTTGGTCATGTAATGTTGTTATAAATCACTTTCGGTCATTTAATAATGTCTCAATCAATTTTGATCTTGTAATAATATAAAATATTTATTGTTGCTCCACCTATCAAAGAGTGAGATACCCTCAGGCCCGTTTGGTTGGCAAGGATTCTGCCTCAGGAAAGTAATCTGATTCCAAATTGTTAAAATCCTTTGTTTGGTCGTATACGGAAAATAATTTAATTCCAAGATTTTAAAATTCTGTGTTTGGTTCAATTTTAGCAAAATACCAGGAAAGTAATGAGAATCCTAGAAATAAGAAAAATAGTGTAATAATTGTGGATTATTTTTCCTTGTTTAGAATAGGTATTCTTTTTCCTTGTTACAAGGAAAGTAATTTATTATTATTATTATTATTATTATTATTATTATTATTATTATTATTATTATTATTAAAAAAATAGAATAATAATTAGTTATTATTGAATAATAATATTATTAATTTATAGTTAATATATTTTTATAAATTAATTAAATAATTTAATTTGTTTATATTTTCATTATTTTTTATTTATGAACAATAATAACAATATAATAATAACAATTTTTCTTAAATAATTTTTTATTATTTTGAAAAATATTATCATTAAAATAAGTGAGTCCTTTAATAAGTTTATTATTATTAAAGATGTTATTAATCTTAAAAAAAACTGATATTTATTATTATATTATTAAAAAAGATGTTATTGATATTAAAAAATATATTTTTAACTAAATATTTTGAATATTTTATTATAAATTATATAATAAAAAATTATCAATAATAATATTTTTGGTGATTTTATATATTTATGAAATAATAATATGACATTAACAAATAATTAATGATAAATATATTTTATTCATATTGTTAATAACATGATTTTACAATTCATAGTATCAACCAAACAAGTGCAAGTAATCTGCTTTTTTTAGAATCATATTCCACGGAATCAAATTCCCCAGTAATTTTATTTTCCTTAATCATTTTCCTCGCAATTATATTCCATAGAATCATATTCTCTGACAACATTACTTTCCTGACAACCAAACGGGGCCTCAATGTTTTTGGTCACCGGAAGCATTTCCGACCACTTGCACGTGTGAAGAAAAATCTCATAAATTCATTTTTGGTCATATAATATTGGTTAGTAAAGAATTTTGGTCTGTAATGTGCCTCACACCTTGGTCCCACAGTCTCTCACATATCCATATTTTGGTCTTGGAATCGGACCCACCCCACCCTATAGACATCACCAATTTTATTATTATTATTTTTCAGACAATTCAGGAAAATAGCAAGATTAGTACTACTACTACGTGCACAAAATCCAATTGTGAAGATTCATTTCAATATTTATAGAAATCAATATTACCAAATTGCAAAATGAACTTCCAATATCTCAAAACACTCTTCGAGGGGAAAGGGATGAATTAATAAGATAATTAGAATCCTATTTACTAACAATTTCAAGAGGTCTGTGTTAATTTTAATTTGTTTGTTTGAATTATTTATGATATTTTATTAGGTTTAAGTAGTTATACAAGTTTGATTATAATTTAAAATTTACAAGTATCATATTTATATTTTAAAAAGTTATAATTTATACTTTATAATCTATTTTTTTAGATGTATTAATAAATTTTTATTTAATGAGTCATAGTCATAGATCAATATTATGTAATATGTAAAATAATAACAAAATAAGAACATTGGATCAAGTCATATAAATATTTGTAAAAGGTTATAAATGCGGGTTCTTGTGTGGGTCGGATAATACCCGTTCCATCATTGGCGGGCGAGTCTTGCGGGATGAGTACAAATGCTAGCCTATGTTTAGCCTCAAATTTCTTATTTGAGGCTAAATGTGTATTTATTTTTAAGAAATTATGCTTCTTTAATTGTGGTATGAAGGGTTAGATTTGTCAATCATTAGGAATTAAATGGTTTTAGCGGTATAAGAAAAATCAAGAAAACAATATGCTAAAACTTTTATGAGAAACAAGAGAGCATATGTTTTCAATGGAGAACATGAAATGTCTTCATTATTCTAAAGGCTTTTGACATACATTATTGAAATCAAATCCTTGATAATCACAACTTCTAGGCTTTCCCAATACACAGACAAACGAGGTCTTTTTTCCCAGGTACAATTTCAACACACTTCCCCCCATATTGTGCATATCCACTTTTAACACAATGATCGTTGCAGTTTGGAAAGCTTGAGCATGGCCCTTGAAGAATCCACGTTTCAACATCTCTTCCAACAGCTGAAATTCACAACAAAATAATTAACTAGTTGAACACATACATGTACTTACATATGTTCGTAATAAGTCAAAAAGAGTTTCGGGTGGGATTAGAAAAAAAAAGAGCAAGTGAGGTGAGAAATATTTCTAGTAGTGTCAGTTGATGTTGGTCCGGAGACGAGTGTCAGGTGGGGGGGGGGAGGGGTGTGAATACACCTGGGTACAAGTTTTTCCTCAAACGCGAAGGTCAGCTGAGCTGTTAAGTGCGACTGATGAACAGTGCCAAATAATAACCTTCTAATCGCGGGTCAGAGTGTCTCAACTACTGAGTCTGTTCTACTGACTTCTGTTAGTATAGAGAGTTCAGTCGGAGAGTTTTAGTGCGGATAAGTGTTTTTGCAAACCAAACTTGTTTTGGTTGGTGCACTTTTAAATACGTTTTATGCAAAGTATGAGTTTGTAAATCGGTTTGAGAAAAATGCAATAAAATAGTAAATAACACAAGCAGTTTTTAACGTGGTTCGGATACGCAAGATCCTACGTCCAAGGTCCTGCAGAACAGGAGTTCTTGTTGATTAATCTGAGCAAGCCTCAGCAAGGAATATGTATACTGGACAAACCCTTCTAAGTAATAGTCCTTAACGACTTTACAAATCAAACCAAAGTTTGAAGGAGAGGGGATTTTCTCCAACAATGAAGGAGTTCTTACAATAAGAACAATTCACAAAAAAGTGAACTCCTTCGAAGGTTCTAAGCTATGGATATAACAATGAAGCTTAGATAGAGAAGAGGGAACTAAAGAATCTCTAGAGAGAAGAACTACGGATATTCAACTAAGCAAGTTCTTCGCTGGATTGGCTTGAATGTTCGAGAGAGTTTGTATGTAATGAGCTTGTATTCCCTTTGATGTCCCGTGTGTTGAGCTTGGAAACTCTTCTCTATTTATAGTTATGACCCAGGCATATATCCGTTGGAGAGGACGATGCCACGTGTCACAAACTTCCAAGGAAAACGACCATAAGTTTCCGAACGAGCGCCGCAGAGTGGTTGACTTCTGTACATGAGAGTAGCTTTATCGTCAGAGCAGGTAAGACTTTGGTTGCTTCTCATTGGTCGAGGTTTGTGGTAGGTGAGACTTGTCAAACATCAGTCTTCATCTGAGTTGACTCTCACTGATCCTCGTATAAATAGACTCAGCTGACTTCGAAAGATAATAGTTGGGCAGTTATTTCCATGTCGAATCTGCAATTGAGTTGCATGAGTTCAGTAGATCTGGACCGATCGTATTGACTTCTTCATCTGAGTCTGCTGATAAGAATCTTCTACTGAGAGTAGTCAGCTGGTGACTCTGAAGGTACTGAGCTCTTCACACATTCAGTAGATAAGGATCGTAGTGAGTCATCAATGGAGGTTTGCTGATAAGAATCTTCTACTGAGAATAGTCAGCTGGAGGACCTGAAGACATGAGCTCTACAAACTGATGACATAGGGTTCTGGAATTTAACTTCTCTACTGAAGTTCAGACCAACAACACCCCTTACAGAACTTAGACAAAATAAACAATGAATGTAAGAACATGTCTAGCCTATTACATCATCAAGTTCAAACTACACATTGGGTACATGACAAGTTTTGAGATCTTCAATTTTATAGTAATGAAAATCACTACAATTTTCCCCATTACCGAAATATTACAATTATGTCCTAAGCACATGAAATGATGACGTCAGTTCTAAGTACCCCTATCAATGATCTAAACGACCACTGACTCATAACCCAACAGTTGACATTAATCAATTCGTGACAGAGAAAATGAATTTACCGGCGGCAGAGGCTGAGAATATAACTACGCAAATGAGTCCAACTAAAAGAGCGAGCGTAATCGGAGAAACTTTCTTCGACTCCATTTGATGAAAATTGTGAGTGAGATGAATTAGATGGTACTAATGTTGCATTTTTAAAGCACCATTTTACTTGATTCATGGAATATTGCAATGAATGTGATTCGTAGAAATTGAATAAACATTACCAGGTGAAAGAAATTGTTAAGGTAATTGGCTCTTGATATTATAATAATAATAATAGATTAATTTTTTATGGCGGGGATTTTCTTTCCTATTTTTTCTATCCTATGTAATATTCTATTTTTTGTGTTTCATTACATATCCAATGAATGGAATGATATAAATCCTATATATCCAAATTATCTTAGAATGAATTTCTAAAATAACGCTCTTCCAAAAATTAATTCTGAAAATAAAAAAATTAGTTCCCTATCTAGTCTTAATTTTGCCACTTAATCATTTTTTTGCTACATAAGGTGGCATATATGGATTTTTTTTCTTCCGGATTTCATTTATTGTAGTTATAAAACAAGGATTTTATTTATTTTAGTTATAAAATAAATAATATAGTAATTTAAATTCCTAGAAAAAATTTGTGACCAATTTAATTATGATTATTTATTACTATCATTTGTAAATTTTTCAAAGGGATAAATACAATAAACCCCCTCAACTATTCAAGTTTTTCATTTTGCCCCCTGAACTATGAAAAGTTACATTTTGCTCCTTCAACTATTGAATACGTTGCGGAGAGCAACATTCCGGCCATACATACAAATTCAAGTATTTAAGGGGAAAATCTCTAAGGGTGAAATTCAAGAAATACGACGACTTGTATACAACAAATATTACATGCACACTTTGAATTCGGTGGTAAAGGAGGAAGCAAAATAGGAGCCTTAGCCCCTAACGACCTGTTGGGGATCACCTGTCCCAATTATGGTGGACCACTTGGTAGCCCACCAATCATGCGGCGCCACGCGTGCATTGGTGGACCACCTTTTTACAACTCAAATATTTATTTATTGGTAACATAACCCACCAATGCACGCGTGTCACCGCGTGATTGGTGGGCCACTGAGTGGTCCACCATTTCTGGGCCAGAAGATCCGGATTGCTAACGACCATGGCGATGATCACACTAGCTGTTGTATTACTTTTATCTCTTAGCTACATATACTCGGGAAAAGAACGAGAGGAGAGACATAGAAGAGGGAGAGAGAAAGCCATAGCCGTGATATATACTATAAATTCTTGAAATATAGTTTATGGTTTTTTCATGAGATTATTCTTAAATTTGTTTGTGCTCGGAATGTTGTGCTCTACAACGAATTTAATAATTGAGGGGGCAAAGTGCAACGAATTCAACAATTAAGGGGGCAAAATGCAACTTTTAATAATTTAGGGGGCAAAGTGAAAAACTTCGATAGTTGAGGGGGTTTAGTGTATTTATCCCCTTTTCAAACTTGATAAGAGGGTGTTTGCAATTCTTTTAAGCAATTATTAGCTTTTTTATCTGTTTAAGTATTTTTACAATGTTTGCAAAATAAAAATGTGGTCAGTTATGTAATAGCACTTGTCCCGACCACAATGACAATTCACAACTTTATTTGGAAGATTGATGCATTAGATGAAAAGCTTTTAGAATATGAGCGTGATCCAAATTATGTACCTAAAGATTTAACTCAGGTGCACCCTAATGCCACTAGACACAAACTAGAAATAACCGTAGATCATGGTGTAGTGGATACAATACACGATGAGATAAGTGCTTCAATATAACTTTCTAGAATTAGTTACCAAAGTTAATGTTTCGAATTTTCAGTTCATATTAGTCAGTTATAACCTTTTGAACTCCGGCTAATGTTAGAAACATACTTTTATTATCCATACATTTGATGTTGAATCATTTAAATAGAGTTTTTAAGTCAATTATTTGTCTAATCTTTCGAATACTTTTAAATTTATTTTTTATGATTTGTACATTTGTTGTTGAATGATTTAAAAGTAGCTCTACCAATTATTTACCCGCTATTATTATGATGCAATAGGAAATATTTGTTGTTTAATAGGTAAGTTAATAATATAAATTAGTTAAAATAATAAAAAGGCAAATTTAAGATTTGATTTTATAGAAGTGTTTTTACTGTTATTTAACCAAATACCAAAAAAATCAAATTCTTCTACCTAAAGTTGCTTTTTAATATTAAAATAAAAAATCTACCTTTTTTGCTTAAAAATATGTTTTTTCCAACTTCATATAAATGTAATTAAGAAATACTTATAATAAATATTTGCAAACACTCCATAAATGCTAAATGAAAGTACTTTCATTAAAATTTAAAATAATGAAATCTAAAAATTAATTAAAGTGATGGGTTTTGGGAATTTGGTTTTTAAATTAATGTTTTTCCGTTTCAAGTTATGATAATTATTAATTTTGTCAGCAACATAATCTATAAAATATATACAAGTATTATTAGTTCACATAATATATCCTATAAATTTATAGATCGTTTTTTTTATGACAAAGAATAAGAGATCAGATGTGTTGGTCCCGAGAGCACGTTTTGGTGTAGAGGGGGGAGTGAATACACCTAAAACCTATTTCTCAACTTGTAACACGAACAGTCCCGTTTAGGAGTGTGCCGTACTGAAAGAGTTCAGCAGACCAAATAGCTGTTCTGAATCGTGTTAAGGCAAAGAGGTATTGACTCTTTTGAGATCTGCTAGCTGACTAAGTCAGAATTCAGTATCTTCAGATGGAGTTCAGTGGTGCGGAAATGTGTAGGCCCAAATCAGTTGAGTGGAAAAAACGTTTTCTTAAAAACAGTTTCAGTTCAGAAGAGTGAATCAGATAAGTATGCTGAAACTTAGTTGAATGATTTTAAAGATATGATATTCAGTATGAACAGTTAAAATCAATGCAACAGTAAATAAAAGACACAGAGATTTTTAAAGTGGTTCGGATGCACAGGATCCTACGCCCACTGTCCCGAAAGGTCAGGAGGCTATTTATTATCCTGAGTTAGTCTCAGTCAGCTTGTACACAGGACAAAGCCGCATCTTGGAATTTATACTGAGCAAGTCTCAGTTTACAACGGGTATCAAACTAAAGTGTTTGACAAACTTCTCCAACTATGAATGGGTCCTTTTACAATAAGGATAAGGTTCAAAGGTGAACCCCTTCGTCTAAGCTATGGATAAATTCAGTTGAGCTTAGGGTTAGAGGGATAGGGAACGAGAAAGTGGCTTCTAGATCGACGAACAGCTGAGTTGTAGCTTTGAGTTCATGTATCGTCGATTTGGATAGTAGAGGCTTTTATATCTTGTTTAGCTTGGTTCCCTAAGAGCTAGAAGGTAGTCTTTCGCCGGAGAATGTTCTTTAAGTTCTTGCGGAAGACTTATGCGATATTCTATTTTTGCTCGTTTTTCCGTTTTCTTGCTCGAGAGTGTGTTGGCTCGTTCGTTGCTTTTTGGCTCTCTGCTTTCTTGAAAAAACTTGAATCATCCCTCTATTTATAGAGAAGAGATTAGGAAAGATCCGTTGGAGACGATGATCCCTTTATCTCACTCTTTTGGTAGCTAACGGCTCTTTTGAAAAAGGTGACAGTGTCCTTTCCCTCCTTTTCCGGAAAGTTGTTGACTTGCAGCTTTAGCAGGTAAGGACAGGTGTTGGCTTGTCATTTGCCGAGGTTTTGCAGAGTAGTTAAGACAGAACAGACTTCGAGGCATGATGAAGCTGACTTCTCTCTTCCTCGTATTTGACTATGCTAATTGTTGTTCAAAAGATCGACGAGTTCGTAAGACCGTGCGCCGTTACGAGTCCGATCCCGTAGAGAGTACCGAATTTACTCGCCGAAGGTCAGCTCTTAGTTCGATGAACTACTCCTGCCGAGTTCGGTTCCACCGAGTCTTTCGATATCTTGCTCCCGATGCGAGACATACCGAGTCTTCTACATCCGGTGCTGAGGCTGATAATCTACTGACCGCCTGAACCAGTGCAGAGTGTCTACTGAGTCTGAATCCTCAGAGACAAAAACAATTACAAAGGAATGGTTCACCAATCAGATAGGGTTTTGGGATCTTCAAATCTTCATGGGATCACTCAGGGTATAAGCCTACTGAGTGCATTTCAGTACGGAAGATAGAATCATTTCCCACTATGTAAAACCGTGCTGAGGACTGAATCATCACCCAACAAGATGTTTATATTTCTTGTGTATGATACACATTAACGGATTAGATGACATTTATAGCAGGGGCGGATCCAGAATTTCGAGTTGAGTTTGGGGGGAGAATTTATAAAGGAATGAATGGGTTTGTACGGGAGTTCAAGGGCGGAGTCCCCGAGAAAAAGTGATATTTAGGGATGTTATGTTATTCATCTACTATATTCTTTATAATTTATTCAAAAAATATTGTAATATAACACCCTATTTTGATGACGTCTGTATGTGATTGGAGGAGATTCAAGAATTCATTCAAATGACAAGTATTGAAAAAAACAAACATAATTTATCAATGGCATAAAATTTTAACATATATTAAATTGCATGTGCAACCTAAAAATATTACTCCCTCCGTCCCGCCACTTGTCTTGTATTCCTTTCCGGGCTATCCCACCCGACTTGTCTTGTTCCCTAAAAAGAAAAATAACTACTACACGAACTCCCACTATCTACACACAATCACCTACTCCTCTACATACAACCACCTACTCCTTTACACATAACCACCCACTTACCAAAATATCCGTGTCGAAACCAAACAAGACAAATGTTGGAAAATCGTGTATATGTATATGTGATATATATATATATATATATATATATATATATATATATATATATATATGAGAGAGAGAGAGAGAGAGAGAGAGAGAGAGAGAGAGAGAGTGGATCAATTGAGAACACACCTTTAATGAGAGAAATGAGAACAAATCTGCCTCATTAATTTTCATGATTTGTAGTCTAGATTTAGTGATGACTCATCAATTTTTGAAGGGGAAAAATAGTCATTAAGGGTATTTTCATACTTATTCTTCTTATGTTTCAACAATATTAAAAAAATAAGGTTAATTTCTTCTCTTTTGGGCGCTAGAATTGCTGTCTCAGCACTTTGGTCTTTTGGGCGACGAAATTGTTTCGATCGTGGATTCGTTGTCTTTGATCGTTAATTGGCTCCCCTTATCGACTCCGTGACGATTTTGCATTCTCAATTCAAGCTATCTCTGCACTCTTCGATTGGCATTGTTTGGTTCTTCGATTTCGCAGTTGCAAAAATTGTTCACTTGCATTCCTTTTCTTGTCCGCTGATAACATTGCAAAAGAATATGAGTATTTTCCTCTTTCAATAATCATATTGCATTACTAAAAATTGCCTGTTTTATTTTTAATTGTGTATTGATTTTGTGCAATGAAGAAATTTGGTTGTGTTGTTAGAATACGACTTTTTAATTGGTTTCATCCATAGGCGCTTCATGCGTTTAGTGTTATCTGTACAGAATATGCATTGAGTTTCATAAATGGTGCATAGGTTTTAAAAGCGAACCATCAATTTTGTCACATATTACGTTTAGCACATTTATGGCCTGCATTTATGCTTATTCTGATTATGTTTCATACAAATTCTGCGGATTATATTAATATAGTGTTTTGTGTTATTTACCAGCTGATTCAACTTCTGTCGATGAGTGTATTATGGATAGCACCGAAATGTGTTATAGGCCTGTGTGTCCCGTAGAGCTTAAACCTTTTGTAGGTAAAAAATTCACCCCTTTGGATGATGGTGTTCGTTTTTACAAAGTATATGATGGTTTGTGCGGATTTGATGTTCGCTTGAGCACATCTCGTGTTACCGATTTGATTATCAAGCATCGGTATGTGTTATGTAACCGTGAGGGTCATGGAACTTCCCATTCCTCCAATACCGTTGAAGTAAGGCTTCTAGTAGTAAGAAAAAAAAGAAAAACAAGGAGTTCTAAAGCTGGATGTAAAGCACGAGTTGTTTTTAAACTTTGTGGATCCGAAGGTTATGAAATAACAACCTTTATTGAGCCACACTCTCACCCTCTGTTCCAAGAAGGGCAAAAACAGTTTTTGAAACTGAATAGACAGATGGATTACAACCATCAGAGTTCTGTTTTGAATTGTCGTCGAGCTAATATTGGACCACTTCGATCTTTCAAATTATTTAAGGAGTTAGTCGGTAGTTTTGACAAGATTGGTTGTAGTGGCAATGATTTAAAGATTTCTCACGTGATGTGCGGGAATCTGTCGTCAGATTGGATACTCAAGTTGTTTTGGATGACTTGCTAAGCCGTCATGAATTATCACCTGGATTCACCTTTTATTACGCTGTAAATGATAAAAAAAAATTGATTCGGTTATTTTGGGCTGATGTAGTTTCCATTAATAACTACAAGCGTTTTGGTGAAGCCGTATCATTTGATGCTACTTACACAACTAACATGTAAGTCTTTTGGTCTTGTTTTTTTATTAGCTCACGTATTAATTTTTTTATTTTTTTATGATTTGTTACAAGGTATAATATGATATTTGCTCCTTTTACGGGAAAGGACAACCATGGGAAATGCATTACTTTTGGTGCTGGTTTGTTGTCTGGTGAGGGTGAAGAAGCATATGGTTGGCTTCTTCAAAAGTTTCTCTTTTGTATGGATGATAAGCATCCCAAATTGTTGATAACTGACCAAGATCCAGTTTTGATAAAGGCTGTTGCAGCAGTATTACCTCACACACGTCACAGATTTTTCATGTGGCATATCATGTGCAAAGTTGCCGATAAGATTTCCGTGTCTTTGAGGGGTGATGAAGATTTCAAGCACAAATTCAATGAATTGGTATGGTCTGAATCGATTGAGCCGAAAGAATTCGATCAAAGGTGGTGTGCCATCATGTTTGCATATGATTTGAATGGCCACAAGTGGTTCGAGACTATGTTTGAACTTAGAGAACGCTGGATTCCATCATATTTCAAACATTTACCAATGAGTGGCTTATTCAAGACCACCTCAATGTCAGAATCGGAGAACAATTTCTTCCAAAGATTTCTAAATGGCCATGATAATCTTATTGAGTTTTTCATGCATTTTGGGAGTGCAATTGATGCTTAGAGACACACACAACCTAGAGACGTGCAATGATTTGAAGAGTTTTCCTGAACTAGTTACCAACCTCCAGATTGAGAAGCATGCCGCTTCATTCTATACATTTTCAAAGTTTAAGGAAGTCCAAGCTGAAATTGTGGCAGCCATCCATTCGTGTTGCGTTTTGAAGATGACTGATGTTGGTACGACTACTGTATATGAGGTAGACTCTGGAGATGGTACCTTCACCTTAGTGTTTGCTAGCAAGGATAATAACATAGTATGTGGTTGCAACCTATTCTTAAGAAAGGGTTTGTTGTGCAAACACGTATTCTTTGTTCTAAAGAATAAGAGAGTGGATTGTATCTCAAATCAGTATCTTCTACTTCATTGGTCTAAAATTATATCTTTCCAAGATTCTTATTTGAGGTTTGGTGAAGGATCAAATCGAAAGGACAACTGGGAAGTGTTATATGAGAGTTATAGATGTATTGGACTTGTTGAGTGTAGTGAAGAGCTACGGCGGGATTGTTGTTGGCTCTAAAACAATTGACGGAGAAGTATTCAGATCTTATAGCCGGAACGAAGACATATAAGTACGTGATCTATATAATTATATTTGATTTATTTCATTAATTTACCCTGTACTTTACCAACCAGAAACTTACATTCTTATTTTTTTTCAAGTTATGGTAATGCTAAGAGGAAGATCATTGAGGATTTCTATGGTTGTTCGGTTCCAGAGAGTGTATCAGTGTTGTCTCCTAGTCCAGTTAAGACAAAGGATAGTGGAAGTCGTATTCAATCGAGGAAAGAAGCTGCTATTCGGAAAGCAAACAAACCAAAGAGGAAATGCAGCAAATGCAAACAATTGAAGATGAATGAACAATTCTATCTCTGAACTATGACATAATTACATGTTTTTGTTTCATGATGTATCACATTTGAAATTATTGGACTTGGATCCTTGTTTAATTATTTGTTGTTGTTTAGACGTCCAACTAAGAACCTTTGGATCTCCCCATTTCAGTAACTCTGAACTTTGACCTAATTACATGCTTTTGTTTCATGGTGAAACCATCTTGGCTGTAACAGATAATATTGTTCGTGGATGAATCTGCATAACAAATTCCGCAAATGTGCATAACAAATACCTTCAATGTGCATAACAAATGCATTAAATGTTCTTGCCTGAAACATCTGAAATATTATTGTTTCATGCTGAAACGATCTTATGAGTCTTTGCTTAAACAATATTTTCGTAAATACAAAAATCGTGCCTATCTAATCAAAATAAAGGTAGGTAAAGGTTAAAAAAAATTCATAAAGTGACTAAGAGAATTCAAATATTGAAATGTGCATATAATATGTCTTCAGTGTGCAACCAAAAAACATTGAAATTTGCATATGTCCTAACTTCTACTTCTGCTAATATGGACTGAATTTCAAAATAACATAAGCAACCACCATCACAAAAGTAGTCTGAAATTTAAAAACATAAACCAAATAATTTTTTCACCACGTCTATATTTCTTCCTTGGATCATCTTCTCATAGTGTTCTTCTGCGGCTTGAACTGTCTGCTCACTTATCCGGTTATGCGGCCATGTCAAGAGTGCAGTGTAGTACCTGACCCTTAGGATTGCAATTTGATTCTTTGAATTTTTTGTCAGGCCACATCGCCAAGTCCCCGAGTCGCCCATGAATGTTTACATATGTCTCATGGTAAAATCCATGTGTCCTTCACATTCTTCGGATCTCCCCATTTCACGAGCACAACGTTCATGGGTGAACCTTGCCCAACTACAACCTTCATCTCTAGCTCATGATCCAGCAGAAACACCTTAGTGATTCTCTCTACACATTGTAATTAAATTTATCAGTTGACAATTATAGAACTACAAAACATTTTCGTATCACAATGGATAGAATATCGTACCAATTTGTTTGTCCAGTCCAAGTACTATGCTTCCGAACATCTGGATTTTTCATCGTTCAAGCTATCGATTACATGGACCTTAGGCTTGTTCGTCTCAAACATTACCATAATGTACACCGAAAACACAAACTGTGTGTTGTACATATCAATCACTAACGGTTCTATCAAGTAAAACTGTGTACTGAAACAATAAACTTTGATTGTCCTTACCTGGTCAAGCAAAGCAATCTCTTTTTCTTGATGACAAATGATCTCCCCCAATAATTGCTCACAAAATTTGATATAGTTGCGATTCATGGCGTAGTTCTATAAAATCCATAAATAATCATTCAGAAATACTTGCATACAAAGTTGCATAGATGTGCATAATAATTCAGAAATGTATGCATATACAATTTGATCGATGTGCATAATCCTTAAGAAATGTTTGTATAAATTATACTTACCGTGACTTTTGGACTGGCAAAGAAACGTCGTTCTGAGGATTCTGATTTCAAGTTTTCTTTTGAATTTAGCCATCTGCTCCATAGCTGCATGATAATAATGTTTACGGTGATTCCCTCGTGCTAAGCTCAGAAATATTTCCTTTCCAAGTTCCAAATCAGCCGGATTGTCAAAGAGTATGTTATCCCTACATAGATCTATTTATAGTATTTAGATTTATCAATACAAATTGAAACTCAAGACTAATAAATCATTAAACATTCAGACTTACTGTGAATCCTTATTGTAAAAAGTGTACATTCCTATAACCTTCTCAGATTTAACTAATCGCTTTGTCAGTTCAACGGTTCTTCTCACATATGGGGATATACAAGCAGCTGGTTTTCGCTTTTGTAGTCTCTTGTTACGCATCTCCCCATCACGAGAAGTTTCCTACCAGTAGTCACATTATATGTAAGGAAGTTTTTCGTGGAATATTGTGAAATAGTTAACTAATTCTTACAGCCATGTCTGTCCCAACTTTATCTCCGGTCCCTTCATTGTTGTCTGCTTCATTGTCACCATCCTCAGTCCCTTCTGATTCTGTGGCCTGTTCACATTCCTCAACCCTCTCCTTTGTAGTATCCTCATTTGCATTTCCATTACCAGTCAGAACATCAACACCCTGCAACTTGTGCATATAACAAACAATTAGTAGAATTCTATGGTTTTGTATCTAACTGTAGACATATTATGTTTGCTTGTACATGCCGTGGATATGAAATATGTATAGAAATCAATTTAATTTTACCTTTTGTGCTTCTACTTCAGTTTCTTGTTCACCTCCCTCAACCACTTTGTCTCTTTCACCTTTCTCTCTTTCACCTCCTGGTATGTGCTCCTCATTTCCATTTACATTATCATTAAGATAATCATCAACCTACAAGTTGTGCACATAAAGAAACACTGACTGTGCATATAAATGTAATCACATGTGCATATGAATGTACTGAAATGTGCTAGGGCAATTTAATTTTACCTTTTGTGCTTCTGATTCAGTTTCTTGTTCACCTCCCTCAACCACTTTCTCTCTTTCACCTTCCTCTCTTTCACCTCCTGGTATGTGCTCCTCGTTTCCATTTCCATTATCATTAAGATAATCATCAACCTGCAAGTTGTGCACATAAAGAAACATTGACCGTGCATATAAATGTAATCACATGTGCATATGAATGTACTGAAATGTGCTGCAAAATGTTGTTAATTTTGACCTGGAAATTATCTATTGCCTGCTTATACAGCTCATCATCACTGCCATTTGTCCATACACTTTCTTCCTAAAATATAAAAACATTAAAAAGTGGTGCCAAAACATAGATATTCAAACTGAATTGTATATATTTACCTCTGGTCCTTTCCCTTGCTTCGGGGACTGTCTGGAAACTAGTGTATGTACATTCTTTGTAGGTGTTTTCTCCCTTTCTGAGTCATTTGAGATAATCCAAGACTAAAACTTGGTGCAGACAACAAGTTATTTAGGAACTCTTCTTTTTTATGAACGGCTTCTTCTATCTCTATGATAGAATTAATGACTCGTTCATCTCTCCAGTAGCTTTCATCTTCAAACTCATTATTCACCTCTGTGCTTTCATTGCTCACATGACAACCGATGAGTCTTTTTGTTGTAGTTACTGCTCTTCGAAAAATAGGGGCTGCTGCATTCACATCCACAGTAGTGGTCTCTATCTCTTTGAATAGATCAACCATGTGCTTTGCTACCAAGTTGGCCTTCAATATTAGCCTCTCCAGTTGGTTTTATGGGGCTGTCTGTTCTTTGTCATTATCCTTGTCCACCTTTTCTTCTACTGTTATTTCAACCGCATCTAAAATGACTCCACCCCCCAAATCCTCCTCCCTTGATTTCCATTTTCTATGTTTTCTTCAATGATTCATCATCTCAATTCACAAACACGGGCATACATCTAGGATATGTCTCATTAAAAACCTTTACCCTGTCTACATATATAAGCTACAACATAAAAAAGAAAAGTCAGATTTATTGTTGTCAAGAAAGTAATGTATTTAACAATAAAAAATAATTACTGTCAGAAAGAGTGATGGGCCTCCAAATGGCTTATCTGTATCCCATTTAAGCCTATTTCGAACCAAGCTCTTCAAAAGATATTCCCCCAGTTCCATTCTTTCACTTGTTGAAGATACTTTAAACAACCAATAATTGATGGATACACATAACCATTTTGTGTATTCTCAATTAGACAGGCCTCTACCAGAACAAGGAAATGGCGTCTAAACCATGTACTCCCTTCAGTATGTTGGAGCATTTCTTCCATTAACTTCAAAATAACTTCTCCACTCCTCCAACAGCTCCCTAGATTCTGATCCAGGTAATTGCCCTATAGTTTTCCTTCCCATGGGCAAGCCCAAAACTTTATGCACATCCTCATTAACTATAGGTAGTAACCCTCTGTCTAATAGTCTTAGACCACACGTTCTTGCATCAAATCTACTAACTAACCAATGTGCCATTTTCAAGGGAACCTCGGTTATTTTTAGCTTCATTCTTCAACCGCTCGTCTCTGATGTGGATTCATTCTTTCAATCGATCTATATAGGCAAGATGGGGTTGCACGACAGATTAAATACGGGTACTGGTTGATTCTACTATGGGATCGGCCTACAGTCGGCGGTGTACTTTGTTGGGCAGCAGCTTCTCTTTTTATTCGTTTACTTCTTTTTGTAGGTGTTCCTTCACTTACATCATCAATCACCTTACCCTTCATTTTTCTATCCTTTTGAACTTCTACAGCTTCAACCTTACTCTTTTTTATTAACCTTAGTCTACCACTGCCTCTACCCCCTCCTATCAATGCTCATCCCTTTCTCTTGCCACCCATTGCAATCCTATACACAAATTTTTCAACAAGAAATTATATTAGACAGCCTGTGCACATAAATAAAACATAATTTGCATACATTTTAAAGAAATGTGCATATCATACATTTTTACGTGAAATGAGCATACTCTTTCAACGGGCATGTGCTTTCTTAAAAACTGTTCAGATATTGAAATGTGCATATACCTTAGATTACACTCTGTTCAGGCAATTATATTACACATCATGTGCACATAAATAAATTATAATTCGCATACATTTTACATGAAATCTGCATAATCTTTCAACGGGCATGTGCATTCCTAAAAACTGTTCAGATATTGAAATGTGCATAATCTTTCAACACCTTACCGAACTGAACTAAAAAGCCCTAATCCACAAAAAGCCCCAATTCGATTTCGCAGTCGCAATTTACAATCCACAAAAAAGCCCTAGATAACGTTTTCGAAAAATGTATGCAAAACAATCACAAATGTGCGTCCAACCAGAAAACCTAGATCGTATTCACAAAAAAATTCGATTTCGCAGTCGCAATTCGAGGCACATACCTTAGATCGACATAATACCGCTTCCCTTTGGTATTGAAGGGACAAAATCCCAATGCTTTGGAACTGACTTCGTGTTCAATTCGAAACCTTCTTTACGCGTCGCCTCCGAAACCTTCGTCAAGAGTCGCCTCCGAAACCTTCTTCACGCGTCGCCTCCGAAACCTTCTTCAAGCGTCGCTTTCAATTCGAACTGACTTCGTGTTCAATTCGAAACCTTCTTCAAGCATCGCCTCCTTCCCCTTCTTTAAGCGTCGCTTTCGCCATTTTTTAGCGGGTAGAGAACGGTATGGTAAATGTTTGAATTAGAAACGTGAAAATGTAAAACCTTAGCCAATTTTGATTGTTTACCAAAGGAATATTATGCACATTTCTTACCCATTTTACCCTTAATTAGTTTTTTTTTGTTTAAAAAAATGATAAATTAAATGCATTTTCAATTCCATCTACACCATCTATTACTCTAGATCAAGGGTGGGGGATTGTTCTTATTTCTCTATATAAGGGGTGTTCTTCATAGAACTCCCCCCAATATATATATATATATATATAATTATGATACTATGGATATTATTTTAGCATTTAATGCTATTTTGACATGGGAGAATTCAGGCCGTTTGATCGTCGTTTCGAGCCCCGATTTATATCCGTTTTTGAATTAAGATATATAACGTCGATCTATGTTTTGAGTAGATAATTATCGTGTGCTTAATTTTTCGATTTCGATTTTCGGTGAGTGATAAATAGTGGCTCGAAGTTTTCGGGGAAAAAACTAATACGTTACCTAAATTGGAGAAACTTACCTTATTCGGGTTTTGGATATTTATTACATTAATCAATGTCCCACATTGATTATTGTGTAAAGTTTGTTATGATATTTAAGTCTCTACCACCTTGAAGGAGATAACAAAGTGACATGTGGTGGGCTTGGGCCACACATGCTCATGCGCGCGAGCCTTTTCACCGACCGCATCACACGCGGCGCGGCATGCCACACTGGGCCCGTGCCCAGCCCCGGCCTCGGCTCAGGCTCCGGCTCCAGTCCGTGTCCTTGGACTTGTATCTTGGATCTTGGTCCTTTGGATGGTCCATGGACTTGTCCGTTGGGCCTTGGTAGTTGGGCTTTGACAATTGGGTTTGCTGGGCTACTTGTGGATTGACCCAACTCGTGGTGTAGTGCTCCTGCTACACTTGGTTATACGTTTATGGAAGGTGCTGGAAGAAGTCTCTTCAACAACCAACCTTCCATCTTTCCACCACTTCACTCCCCTGAACATGATCTGTCTGCCTTAATTGGCTTTAGTTATTACAACAACTTTTCACCTAGGCGGAAGATGCCTATAAATAGGCAGTCTTCACTTGCATTTCAACAGACATGCATCAATTCTCTCTGCATTACCATTTTAGTTCTAAGCTGTCCAAAAGCTCTAGTCCTCGTCGGAACTCCAGTTCGCCGAATCTCGTAGTTCTGTGGTGCTGCTTACTTCGAGCCATTCGTTGCTTTATCTTTGGGGATGATACACCGAAAACCGAGAGCACTAACGGGGCGTGTTTCGTCTTGCGGAAAGAGGCATTTCCTCGACTCGATGAAATTTCTTTTTCTATTTTATTTTCTTTTTTTTACTTACCGGTTTGGTTGTAATAGCAGCTTTTGTATTCAACAATCGCAAGTTGAAATACGAACCTTACCTCAGCTGCTTGGAGTCAAACCGGAATACGAAATTGAACCATATCGTCTTCAAGTGCTGCCATCTCCGATACTGCCGCCACCGCTGCTTCTGATGCCTCCACCGTTGATGTTTCCAATGTTATTGCCTCCTACGACAATGTCATCCCGCCGATGTCTGTCCCGACTCCAACTCCAACTTTCCAAAATCGAACTCTAGCTGCTATGTTAGCCGCTACTGACGCCCGAATCGCACTTAACCGTGCCAATGACACTAACTCGGCATATAACTTCACTGCTATGTCTTCTGCCTTGCAAAATAATGTCCCTTTTGGGAATGTGAGACACCTTGGTATGGTGGGGTGCTCGACCCCGACGATGACGACACCACTACACTCTTCTATATTGTTTCCTACAGCTGAAAAGCCACCAAATTTTGGAGGTACCGACTTCAAAAGGTGGCAACAAAAGATGTTGTTCTACTTGTCAACATTATGGTTCACTACTATTTTGAGGGAGAACGTACCTGCACCTCCAAGTGAATCTGAGCCGAATCCTTGAAGTCCGCATTGCTTATGAGAATTGGTTTACCTATGATTATTAGTGTAAAAATATTTCTTGTTAAGTGGACTAGAGGATAGCTTGTATATCGTGTACTCAAATGTAAAGATCTCCAAGGAAATTTGGGAGGCACTTGAAAAGAAATATTATACTGATGATGCAGGTACCAAGAAGTTTGTAGTGGCCAAGTTTTTGGACTACAAAATGGTATACTCTCGGCCGGTCATGGAGCAACTGCAAGAGTTTCAACTTATTGTCCATGACGTCCACGCCGAAGGAATCCTTTTGCCATATGCTTTCACTATGGCAACCGTAATAGAGAAACTTCCTCCGAGCTGGAAGGACTTCAAGAGCTACTTGAAGCACAAGCTAAAGGGATGACGCTTGAAGACCTTGTTGTTAAGCTCCGCATCGAGACTGATATGAGGACTCGAGATGGGAAGGGGAAAGTACCTATGGAACCGAGAGTCAACCTCGCAGATAAAGGCAGAAAATCCAACACTGTCAAGAGAGGGCGTCCGACTAGCAATCCCAAAGGAAAGGGCAAGGTGCAAGCCTAAAAGTTTGAAGGGGATTGCTACAACTGTGGCAAGTTCGGCCACATGTCTAAGGACTGCCTTAAGCTGAAGAAGAAGAGGGCTCGACAAGCCAACATGTTGGAGTTAGACCTCACAAAAGCCGACCTTGCGACCGTCGTCACTGAAGAGGCAAATGTCGAGGAGAATGAAGGGAAATGGTATATTGATACCGCAACTATGACACATGGTGTGGTGACCGAAGCTGCTTCACTCAGTACAAGAGTTGCCAAGGGAGGAAGCTTAATATGGGAAATCAAGCCTCATATGAGGTAGTTGACTATGGTACTGTGGTGCTAAGGTTGAGTTTCGGGAAGAACCTTACTCTTGGAGAGGTGCTGCATGTTCCCGATATTCGTAAAAATTTAGTGTTCGGCTCTATACTAGTTAAGTGAGGCTTTAAACTAGTGTTTGAGTCTGACAAGTTTATTCTGTCTAAGTTTGGTGCGTTTCTAGGAAAATGTTACCTCTTTAAGGGCCTTTTCAAGCTATCTGTAATGGCTATTCGCTAGGAGCCCCGAGAGGGCAAGAATAATGAAAATGAAGCTACTTCCTCCTATTTGATTGAGTGTTCTGATTTATGGCATTGTAGATTAGGACATGTTAATCTAAATGCGATAAAAAGATTAGTTAATCTTGATTTACTTAAAGTAAATGAGTTTAACAAAAATAAGTGTGAAGTTTGCATTGAAGCAAAGTTGACTAAGTCTCCCTTTCATTCCGTAGAAAGAAATACCAATACTTTAGAACTTATTCACACTGATGTGTGTGACTTAAAGTTTGTGCAAACTAGAGGAGGTAAAAAGTACTTTATAACATTTATTGATGATTGCACGAGATATAATACTCTTTATCTTTTAAGGAGTAAATATGGGGCGATTGAAGCTTTTATTAACTTTAAAGGTGAAGCTGAAAACCAACTTGATTGTAAAATCAAAATGGTGCGAAGTGATAGAGATGTGGAGTATGTAGCTCCGTTTGAAGAGTTGTGTAAGACAAGTGGTATTATTCATCAAATCACCGCCCCCTATTCGCCTCAATCAAATGGTGTTGCTGAAAGGAAGAACTGAACTTTAAAGGAGATGATGAAAGCATTGTTAATAAGTTCTGGATTGCCCCAAAACATGTGGGGGAAGCCATTTTGACGACTAACTACTTATTGAACAAAATACCTCTAAAAGGTAGGGATGTTACTCCTTACGAGTTGTGGAAAGGAAGGAAACCTTCCTATAAATACCTCAAAGTGTGCGAGTGTTTGGCTAAGGTAGATGTCTTTGCCTAAGAAAGTTGCAATCGGACCTAAGACCGTCGATTGTATCTTTATAGTTTATGCACGGAATAGTAGTACATATCGATTTGTCATTCATAAGTCGGCCGTGCCCGATATGAATGTTGGAACTACTATTGAGTCAAGGAATGCTATATTCTTTGAACATATCGATCCACGTAAAAAAGATGATAAAGTTGAATCGAGCTCTAGTGGTGAAACGAGAGAAGTTGCTAGAAGTTCTGGAAATGTGGGGGTAGAACCTGCTATGCGTAAGCGGTATGCTGCTGATCTTGAATCTTTAGAACTTAAACGTAGCACTAGAGAAAGAGTTGCTAAGGACTTCGGTCCTGATTATGTAGTTTTTCTTTTGGATGAAGAACCGCTGTTTATAAAAGAAGCTCTTTCTAGACCCGATGACCCACTTTGACAAGAAGCTGTCAAAGTGAGAATGACTCAATCATGCAAAATCACACTTGGGTCTTAGCTGACTTACCTGAAGGTTGTAAGCCCTTAGGATGCAAGTGGATCCTAAAAAGAAAGTATAATGCCGATGGGTTAATTGATAAATATAAAGCTCGTTTAGTGATTAAAGGTTTTAAGTAAATTGAAGGATACGATTTCTTCGATACTTATTCGCCTGTAACGGGAATTACTTCAATCCTTGTGCTTCTCGCAATTGCTACTCTGTAGAATCTTGAGATTCACCAAATGGATGTGAAAACCGTATTTTCTAAATGGAGATTTAGAAGAGGAAATTTATACGGAACAACCTGAAGGATTTAGTACCTGGCCAAGAACGAATGGTATGTAAGTTGGTGAAATCCCTATATGGGTTGAAGCAAGGACCATTACAATGACACTTGAAATTCGACGAGGCTATGTTGTCGAATGGTTTTAAGATAAATGAACGTGACAAGTGTGTTTACATAAAGATTACGAAGAATGTGTTTGTAATTGTTTGTCTTTATGTAGATGACATGCTAATTATGAGGCAAAACATTCAAGTCATAAATGACACCAAGCGTATGCTTAAGAGAACTTTCGATATGAAAGATATGGGAGTTGCTGACGTTATTCTTGGAGTAAAGATTCAAAGAACTCCCAAAGGGATTATTTTCTCTCAATCTCATTATATTGAGAAAGTACTTAAGAGGTTTAATGCCTTTGATAGTGCGCCGACTGATACTCCTCTAGAAGTTAATATTCCCTTGAACAAGAATAGGGGTGATCCTGTTCCTCAAGAGGATTGTGCTAGAGTTATTGGTTGTCTTATGTATATCACGAATTGTACGAGGCCCGATCTAGCTTGTTCGGTGAACAAACTGAGTCGCTATACTAGTAGTTCTAGTAGAGAGCATTGGAAATCTCTTGTGAGAGTTCTAAGGTACTTGAAATACACTCTTAACTTTGTGCTGCACTACTCTAGACATCCCCCGGTACTTGAAGGGTACTGTGATGCGAATTGAATATCCGACACTAAAGACTCGTTGTCTACTAGTGGTTATGTTTTCACTATAGGGGGAGGAGCTGCGTCATGGAGATCCACGAAACATACATGTATAGCCCGATCCACCATGGAATCCGAATTTATTGCTTTGGATAAGGCCGGTGAGGAGGCCGAATGACTTCGTAATTTTCTTGAAGATAATCCATGTTGGACGAACCCCATGTCACCTGTGATGATTCACTGTGATAGCCAAGCGGCTATTGGTAGGGCCAAGAGTGGATTGTATAATGGTAAGTCGAGACATATTCATCGTCGACATAATACCGTAAGACATTTGATCCCCAGTGGGGTTATCTCTGTAGAATATGTTAAGTCTATAGATAACTTAGCGAATCTGTTTACTAAGAGTTTGCAACGAGATCAAATGTATAAGCTCATAGAGGGAATGTGAGTTAAATCCAAAATTTAAAGACGATTGTAGTGGATACCCAACCTCGTAGATTGGAGATCCCATGAATTTGGTTCAATGGGAAAACTAAGCTATACGCGTCTGTTGATACCACACTTAAATAGTCTATTCCCTAAAGAGCCTGTCAAGTACTAAGGTTAAGTCATTGACTTTTAATGGTTCTTGGATACCATATGAAGGTGGAGTATGACAGGATACTCGAGTAACAATTACCTATGTAAGTGAGAAGTGAGGGCCGCTTCTATGTAACACTTATGAATCCAAAGAGGTTGTCCATGGCCTGTAAAGGACACAAACGTGAGAATGGACGAGGTTGAGACTTTATAGCGTTAGTGCTATTGCCTAAGTATGTACCATGGAGGAATAGTTCAAGGCCACGTGTCCACTAGTATGCCGGTATGCTCAAGAATACTGACTAAGGAAGGTTTAAGGTCACAAGCCACCTACCCTGATGCTTTATTGTCTCTTGAGGACATAGCTGTGTGTCTGCAAGCACGCATTTGACTATTTTCACTCATGTGGGGGATTGTCTGAAAATCGTGTATATGTAATATATATAATTATGATATTATGGAAATTATGTTAGCATTTAATGCTATTTTGACAGGGGCAAAATTCAGCCCGTTTGATCCCGTTTCGAGCCTCGATATATATCCAATTTTTGAATTAAGATGTATAGCGTCGATCTATGTTTTGAGTAGATAATTGTAGTGTGCTTAATTTTTCGATTCTGATTTTCGGTGAGTGAGAAATAGTGGCTCGAAGTTTTGGGGGACAAAACTAATACGTTACCTAAAGTGGAGAAACTTACCTTATTCGGGTTTTGGATATTTATTACATTAATCATGTCCCACATTGATTAATGTGTAAAGTCTGTTGTGGTATTTAAGTCTCTACCACCTTGAAGGAGATAACAAAGTGACATGTGGTAGGCTTGGGCCACACATGCTCATGCGCGCGAGCCTTTTCGCCTGCGCCGCACCAAGCCCGTGCCCGGCCCTGGCACCGGCTGCGGCTCCAGCGCTGGTTCCGATTTCGGTTCCGGTCCTTGTCCTTGGACTTGGACTTGGTCTTGGACTCGGACTTGGATCTTGGCAATTGGTCCTTTGTATGGTCCGTGGGCTTGTCCGTTGGGCCTTAGCAGTTGGGCTTTGACAATTAGGCTTGGTGGGCGACTTGTGGACTGACCCCGCTTGTATTTGTGGACTGGCCCAGCTCGTGGTGTAGTGCTCCTGCTACACTTGATTATAGGTTTATGGAAGGTGCTCGAAGAAGTCTCTTCAGCAACCAACCTTCCATCTTTCCACCACTCCACTCCCCTGAACATGATCTATCTGCCTTAATTGGCAGTAGTTATTCCAACAACTTTTCACCTGGGCGGAAGATGCCTATAAATAGGCAGTCTTCACTTGCATTTTAACACACCTCCATCAATCCTCTCTGTATTAGCATTTTAGTTCTAAGTTGTCCAGAAGCTCTAGTCCTCACCGGAAGTCCAGTTCGCCGGAGCTCGTAGTTCTGCGTTGCTGCTTACTTCGAGACATTCGTCATTTTATCTTTGGGGACGATACGCCAGAAATCGAGAGCACTACCGGGACGTATTTCGTCTTGCGGAAAGAGACTATTCCTCGACTTGCCGAAGTTTCTATTTCTGTTTGTTTTTATTTTTCCGACTTACTGGTTTGGTTGTAATAGCAGCTTTTGTATTCAACAACAAGTCGGTTGGGACGTAGCCACGTAGGGAGTATATAACACCGATCTGCATATGATTTATAGTACCAGACGTATTAGTAGATTAAATGGTGATTAACCGTATGATCTATTATGAATCTATGAGATTGACTCTGGAATACATATATGTCAATAAAATATTTCCCACTTAGAGGTGTCGATCAACTATAAAAAGCATAATTGTCGTTGGCCGGGATCGAACACGGGTGACAGGCGAGAATACTTACCACTATACTACAATGATTTGCTTACCAAGTTAGACAATTAACGTTTCTAACTACTCCCTCTGTCCCATAATTCGTGTTCCAAAACTTTTAGACACAATTTTTTAGGAAAATTGTTGGTTGGGTGTAAAGATGTGGAACCTTCAAATAAAGTGTTTGAAATAATTTACTTTTTTTGAAAATGGAGCAACAATCGTGGGACACTGCGAAAAGAAAAGTGCAACAACAATTATGGGATCGAGGGAGTATATCTGAAACTACTATATAATTTTCACATCGTCACATCTGCACCAACATGAAAGGTTAAATTCTAGCTCTACAAGTTGAATGGATCTCCTATAAATAAAGATGAATGCAAAAAATAATACTCCCTCCGTACCGTTTGAAGCGACACAGTAATTAAGAAAGTAGATGATAAAGTGTGAAAGAGAAGTAGATGATAAATTAAGATAGAGAAATGTATGACATAATGAGAGAGTAGATGATAAAACATGAGAGCAAAATGATAAAGTTGGGATAAAAAAAAAACTAAAATAGAAGAGCATTTGTAATTTTTTTTTGAAAACCTATTTCCTTTTTGGAAAAGTTAGTTTGTAACCCCAATCAAGTAGTAAATTCTTCTGACATGAAAGAAGAGTGAGTTTGCAATCCCTCAGTAGTAGAGCTAGTTCCGTTCTCTTCGATATTACTATTTGTTTCATCTAGAAAGAATTTACTTTTTGCTTCTTTTTTACCTCGAAAAGGAAAACTCGTTGCTTCAAAAGGAAAACAACAAAATTTTAAAATCATTAACGCTGCTGCAGGGGATCGAACCCGAGTCACCAGCTTGACAAGTGGGAGTACTTACCACTAGAGTACAACGACTTCGTAATTTTCATTGGAATCATTTAACTTATAACATCAAATCTCGTTCAAAAACATCGTGACAAATATTGAATAAATTATATTTTCATATAAATTTTGGTCATGTAATGTTGTTATAAATCACTTTCGGTCATTTAATAATGTCTGCACCAATTTGATCTTGTAATAATATAAAATATTTATTGTTGCTCCTATCAAAGAGTGAGATACACTCAATGTTTTTGGTCGCCGGAAATATTTCCGACCACTTGCACGTGTTAAGAAAAATCTCATAAATTCATTTTTGGTCATATAATATTGACTAGTAAAGAATTTTGGTCCGTAATGTGCCTCACACCTTGGTCCCACAGACTCTCACATATCCATATTTTGGTCTTGGAATCGGACCCACCCCACCCTATAGACATCACCAATTTTATTATTATTATTTTTTCGGACAATTCAGGAAAATAGCAAGATTAGTACTACTACGTGCACAAAATCCAATTATGAAGATTCATTTCAATATTTGTAGAAATCAAGATTACCAAATTGCAAAATGAACTTCCCAATATCTCAAAACACTCTTCGAGGGGAAAGGGATGAAATAGATAAGATAATTAGAATCCTATTTAGTAAGAATTTGAAGAGGTTTGTGTTAATTTTAATTTTTTTATTTGAATTATTTTATGATATTTTATTAGGTTTAAGTAGTTATACAGGTTTGGTTATAATTTATAATTTAAAATTTACAAGTATCATATTTAAATTTAAACAAGTTATAATTAATATATTTTCTTAGATGTATTAATATATTTTTATGTGGTGAGTTATAGTCATATATAGATCAATATTATGTAATATATGTAAAATAATGACAAATAGGAACATTGGATCAAGTGATATAAATATTTGTAAAAGATTATAAATGCGGGTTCTTGTGTGGGTCGAATAATACCCGTCCCATCATTGGCGGGCGAGTCTTGCGGGACGGGTACAAAATGCCAGTTTATGTTTAGCCTCAAATTTCTTATTTGAGGCTAAATGTGTATTTATTTTTAAGAAATTATGCTTCTTTAATTGTGGTATGAAGGGTTAGATTTGTCTATCATTAGGATTTAAATGGTTTTAACTGTGTAAGAAAAATAAAGAAAAACATTATGCTAAAACTTTTATGAGAAACAAGAGAGCATAGGTTTTCAATGGAGAACATGAAATGTCTTCATTATTCTAAAGGGTTTTGACATACATTATTGAGATCAAATCCTTGATAATCACAACTTCTAGTTTTTCGCAATACACACACATGCGAGGTCTTTTTTCCCAGGTACAAGTTCAACACACTTCCCCCCTTCTTGTGCATATCCACTTTTAACACAATGATCGTTGCAGTTTGGAAAGCTTGAGCATGGCCCTTGAAGAATCCACGTTTCAGGATCTCTTCCAGCCGCTGAAATTCACAACAAAATAATTAACTAGTTGAACACATACATGTACTTACATATGTTCGTAATAATTCAAAAAGAGTTTAGGGTGGGATTAGGAAAAAAAGAGCAAGAGAGGTGTATATATATAATAGTAAAGAAATATTTCTAGTAGTGTTAGTTGACATTAATCAATTTGTGACGGAGAGAATGAATTTACCGGCAGCACAGGTTGAGAATACAACTACGCAAATGAGTCCAACTAAAAGAGCGAGCGTAATCGGAGAAACTTTCTTCGACTCCATTGATGAAAATTGTGAGTGAGATGAATTAGATGGTACTAATGATTCATTTTTATAGCACCATTTTGCTTGATTCTTGTAATATTGCACTGAATGTGATTCGTAATTACTCCCTCCGTCCCAAATATATATGCCTACTTTCCTTTTTCGTCTGTTCCAAATTTATATGCCTATTAGCAATTATTTTATATCTAACTAAATCTTTCACGAATTTTAATAGATCTAATTAGTATGATAACATAGAAAAAGACTATTTTATCCAACTTTTATAATAGCACAATTATGACATTAACTTTTTAGTAATTTACTTTAATTTACTTAAATTCCAATACCAACATTTATCTAACTTTCATATCATTAAATTTTTTCTTAATCTATGTGAAAAGACAAATGGGCATATAAAATAGGGACGGAGGGAGTATATTAAAAGAAATTGAATAAACATTACCAGGTGAAAGAAATAGTTAATGTAATTGGTTCTTGATATTATAATAATAGTAATAGACTAATTTTTTTTATGGCGGGGATTTTCTTTCCTATTTTTTCTATCCTATGTACTATTCTATTTTTTTTGTTTCATTACATATCCAATGAATGGAATGATATAAATCCTATTTGAATTATATATCCAAATTATCTTATAATGAATTTCTAAAATAACGCTCTTCCAAAAATTAATTCCGAAAATGAAAAAATTATTTCCCTATCTAGTCTTAATTTTGCCACTTAATCAATTTTTTGCTACATAAGGTTGCATATATGGATTTTTTTTTCTTCCGGATTTTGTTTATTTTAGTTATAAAACAAGGATTTTGTTTATTTTAGTTATAAAACAAATAATATAGTAATTTAAATTCCCAGAAAAAATTAGTGACCAATTTAATTATGATTATTTATTACTATCATTTGTAAATTCTTCAAACTTGATAAGAGGGTGTTTGCGATTCTTTTAAGCAATCATTAGCTTTTTTATCTGTTTAAGTATTTTTACAATGTTTGCAAAATAAAATTATGTGGTCAGTTATGTAATAGCACTTATCCCGGCCACAATGGCAATTCACAACTTTATTTGGAAGATTGATGCATTAGATGAAAAGCTTTTAGAATATGAGCATGATCCAAATTATATACCTAAAGATTTAACTAAGGCGGACGCTAATGTCAGTAGACACAAACTAGAAATAGCCGTATATGATGGTGTAGTGGATAGAATACGCGATGAGATAAGTGATTCAATATAACTCTCTAGAATTAGTTACCAGAGTTAATGTTTCGAATTTTCAGTTCATATTAGTTAATTACAACCTTTTGAACTCCGACTAATGTTAGAAACATACTTTTACGATCCATAAATTTGATGTTGAATCAGTTAAATAGAGTTTTAAGTCAATTATTTGTCTAATCTTTCGAATACTTTTAAATTTATTTTTTATGATTTATAAATTTGTTGTTGAATGATTTAAAAGTAGCTGTACCAATTATTTGCCCGCTATTATTATTATGATGCAATAGGAAATATTTGTTGTTTAATAGGTAAGTTAATAATATAAATTAGTTAAAATAATGAAAAGACAAATTTAAGATTTGATTTTATAGAAGTGTTTTTACTGTTATTTAACCAAATACTAAAAAATCAAATTCTACTACCTAAAGTTGCTTTTTAATATTAAAATAAAAAATCTACCTTTTTTGCTTAAAAATATTTATTTTCCAACTTCAAGTAAAAGTAATTAAGAAATGCTTATAATAAATATTTACAAACACTCCATAAATGCTAAATGAAAGTACTTTCATTAAAATTTAAAATAATGAAATATAAAAGTTAATTGAAGTGATGGGTTTTGGGAATTTGGTTTTTAAATTAATGTTTTTCCGTTTCAAGTTATGATAATTATTAATTTTGTCAGCAACGTAAACAATAAAATTATATACAATAATACAAGTATTATTATTTCACATAATATATCCTATAAATTCATAGATCGTTTTTTCTGATGAAGAAGAATAATAGATCAGACGTTTTACATTTCTTGTGTATGATACACATTAAGAAATTAAATGGTATTTATAGTAGGGGCGGATCCAAGATTTTGAGTTGGGCTTGGGGGAGAATTTATAAAGGAATGAATAAGTTTGTACGCGGATTTAAGGGCGGAGTCCCCGAGAAAAAGTGATATTTATGAATATTATGTTATTCATCTACTATATTCTTTGTAATTATTTTAAAAAATATTACAATATAACACTCTATTTTGATGATGTCTGTATGTGATTGGAGGAGATTCAAGAATTCATTCACATGATCAATAAAATTATAATATATATTAAATTGCATGTGCAACCTAAAAATATTACTCCCTCAGTCCTGCCCGACTTGTCTTGTATTATTTTTCCGGCCGTCCCACCCGACTTGTCTAGTTTCCTAAAAAAAAAATTACTACACAAACTCCCACTTTCTACACGATTGGAACAGAGGGAGTATTTGTAGATTAAATGGTGATTAACCGTATGATCTGTTATGAATCTATGAGATTGACTCTGGAATACATATATGTCAATAAAATATTTCCCACTTTGAGGTGTTGATCAACTATAAAAAGCATAATTGCCGTTGGCCGGGATCGAACACTGGTGACAGGCGAGAATACTTACCACTATAATACAACGATTTGCTTACCAAGTTAGCCAATTAACGTTTCTAACTACTCCCTCCGTCCCATAATTCGTGTTCCAAAACTTTTACACAATTTTCAAGAAAAATTGTTGGTTTTTGTAAAGATGTGGAACCCTCAAACAAAGTGTTTGAAATAATTTACTATTTTTGAAAATGGAGCAACAATCGTGGGACACTCTGAAAAGAAAAGTGCATCAACAATTATGGGATCGAGAGAGTATATCTGAAACTACTATATAATTTTCACAACGTCACATCCGCACCAACATGAAAGGTTAAATTCCAGCTCTACAACTTGAATTGATCTCCTATAAATAAAGATGAATTCAAAAAATAATACTCCCTCCGTACCGTTTGAAGCGACGCAATAATTAAGAAAGTAGATGATAAAGTATGAAAGAGAAGTAGATGATAAATTAAGATAGAGAAATGTATGAGATAGTGAGAGAAAAATGATAAAGTTGGAAAAAAAAAATACTAAAATAGAATAGCATTTGTAATTTTTTTTTTGAAAAGTTATTTCCTTTTTGAAAAAGTCAGTTTGTAACCCAAAGTCAATCAAGTAGTAAATTTTTTCTGACATGAAAGAAGAGTGAGTTTGCAATCCCTCAATAGTAGAGCTAGTTCCGTTCTCTTCGATATTAGTATTAGTTTCATCTAGAAATAATTTGCTTTTTGCTTCTTTTTTACCCCGAAGAGGAAAACTCGTCGCTTCAAATGAGACATCAAATGGGACAGAGGAAGTATAAAACTACAAGCTTAAAACATGAACGTCGAAACCGTAACATAATAGGTTAAAGTTGGACATTTATAATATAAAAGATGAAAATTGATATTACAAATATATTATAATTTTAAAAATAAGATTTTTATTTTTTTTTATTTACCTAACGGACCAAAATTGAACAAATTTGGTCAATTTTGTGAAACGAACTAAAAATGGGTAATTTGTCAAATTAACGGACTAAAATTGGATTCAACTAAAATAATGAGTCAAAGTGAATTGGGCGCCAAGATAATGGGCCAAAAATGAATTTTTCCCTAAATGTTTCCAAACACAATAACTTATTCAATTTAAACGGTGAAATTCGTTTTCTTCACGTAGGATTATGAGATTTATGGTTATTTGATTTGATGTGGATTTTTGTAACGAGATTTTATAATGATTTCTTGGTTATTGGATTTTGCTTATTTGGAGGAAACCTAAGTAATTTTGCATCATCAGTAGTTTGTTCCACCTTCATGCATTTGATCTTCAAGTTTTTGAACTTACTTAATATTTATTTATTTTGATTTTAATTTTCAGATGGTGAAATGAAACCAAAACAACAAAATTTTTAAATCATGAATGTCGTTGCCGGGGATCGAACCTGTGTCACCTGCGTGACAAGTAGGAATACTTATTACTATACTACAACGACTTCGTAATTTTTGTTGGATTCATTTAGTTATAACATTAAATCTCGTTTAAAAAAACATCGTGACACAGATAATAAGATGGGCCCAAAACAGGAAAAAGAGAATAAAAAATTATGACTTCAGAAAAGTGTTTTGTCGGCGATGGAGAGCTTGAAGTAGAGATTGATTTAATGACTAGAAATTGTGATTCTCACATATCCATAACTGGACCCACCCCACCCTATAGACACGACCAATTTTATTATTATTATTATTATTTGGACAATTCAAGAAAATAGCAAGATTAGTACTACTACGTGCACAAAATCCAATTGTGAAGATTCATTCAATATTTATAGAAATCAAGATTACCAAATTGCAAAATGAACTTACCAATATCTCAAAACACTCTTTGACGGGAAAGGGATGAAATAGATAAGATAATTAGAATCCTATTTGTTGGTCCCAAGTCAAACGTTCAGGTGTAGAGAGGAGGGGGGGGGGGGGGAATACACCCAAAAACATTTTTCTCAAACTTAAAACGCGATCATCCCGTTTCACTAAGATGTCTCGCCGAATAGATTCAGTAGACCAAGCAAGCTGATCTTGATCGCGCGGAAAGAGTGACTGACAGTACTGAGGTCTGCTAGCTGACTGATGTCAAAATTCAGAAACCGTTCAGCAGAGGTTCAGTAGCATGCGGAATTGTGTAGGCCCGATTCAGTTTGATTGAAAACGTTTGTTTACGAAAGTTGTTTAGTAGATTAGAGCGATGTTTTATCTTTGTACTGAAAACAACAGTTGAATGATTTTTAAGATGGTTTTCGGTATGAACAGTAATATCATGCAACAAGTAAACAACACAGTAGTTTTTAAAGTGGTTCGGATACGCAAGATCCTACATCCACTCGTCCTTATCAACACAGGATCCTATTTTACTATACTGAGTTAGTCTCAGTTAGTTTGTACGCAGGACAAACTTTAACTTGTGATTATACTGAACAAGTCTCAGTTTATAGGGTCAAACAAAGATGTTTGAATGTATCTCCAACTAAGAAGGAGTTCTTAACAGTAAGAACAATTCAATAAATGAACTCCTTCGGTTTAAGCTAAGAATATTACAATGAGCTTAAGAGTTAGAGGGTGAGAACTAGAAGGGCTTCTAGAGTGAAGAACAAGAGGATATATCAACTTTGATTTCGTGAACTTCACTTGAATAAACGATAAGTGTTTTAGAACTTGTTGCTTGAAAGCTTGAGTTCTCATATGGTCGTGTATGTGATCGTGTAGTGCGACTATGAAGATCACGACGTTCCCTCTTATTTATAGCAGCGAACATGGATAGATCCGTTAGAGACAAATCAGTCCACGTGTCACTCTATATAGGTGGCAAACGACTTTAATTCGAATTCTGTAGAGTCCCCTTACTTTTTTGGAAAATGGGTTGACTTACAACTTTATGTCAGAAACTTGCCAACTGTCTGCTTGTCATTGGTCAAGGTACAGAAAGTGGTTGAGACACTTGCAGACTTCAAGGATGATACTGAAGCTGACTTTTCTCAGTTGTACAACCTCAGACAACTCTACATGAATGACATTGAAGACCACTAACAGTTAAAACAACTGTTGGACGGTTGCTGAGTCTAACCAGGGGTTAAGTAGTACAATCCTGCTCAGAGTTCAAATCTACTGAAGGTCAAGACTCTGAGTTCAGTAAATTGCTCTTGCTGAGTCCAGTTCTACTGACTTTTGAACACCTTTCAGTATGCTGCTCCTGCTGAGTCCAGCCATACTGAATCTTCACTCCATGGCACTACGGCGGATAGTCTACTGAAGGAAAGCAGATGAAATTACTGAGTCGGAACCATGCTGAAGGCGAGTCTACGGAGTCTGAAAAACTCAAAGACAAAGGTGTTACAAATACAAAGGAATGGTTCATCAATCAACATAGGGTTTCGGGATCAACCAAATCTCTAATTACTAAACAATTCATCTTCTGCTGAATCATCTCCCAACAATTTTCCCTATTTGATGATGCCAAAACCCATCACTATCAACTATCTAACACTATCTAAGAGTCTAAAGAATTGTCAGATACAAACTCCTTACAAGTATTACAAAGAGAAACAATGGAGAGTATCTTTAAGTCTTCTAAACAAAATAGAATACTGAATGCACAGATAATCATTGAGTGTGTGACTCATTAATCACTTAGGTGATTCTGAGTGTTAAGGTAAAAACAAAGCAGGCCATGGAGACAATAAGAAATTGTCAGGGCAAGTAACAATTGATGTATTGATATATATGAGAAATTCAATACATTTACATCAAATGCTACACTAGGAACTACAGACATACCTATCAAGACTACTTCCTAACAGATTTGAAACGCTGAATCCTTGCCTTGAAATCATTCGATTTATCTTCAGGCAGAAGAAGTCCATACATCTTGAAGGTGTCTCGTCTCAGCTTCTGAATCTTCGGTATATCTTTTGGATCAGTAGGTTCAAGATCAAGAGCTGAAGCTGCGTTTCTAACTTCCTTTTCTATCACGGCTGTGTAAGGAGATCCATCAAGCTTCTGTGGTGGAGGCAGAGTTCTGAAAGCTGGAGTCCTTACATCAATATCAGCTTCAAGGGCTTTCTGAACTATCTCGTAGATCTCATTATCACACTCATGAATCCATTCAACGAACATCTCATTTTTCGTAGAGTCAGGCCAAAACCGCCAAACACAATATCTTTGATGAACTCAGCTTTGATCGTCTCCCACGCATGAGTCCTTCCCCAGGGCATCCACTGATCTATACGAGGCCATCTATGAATTTTTTGATTATTAGGTCTGCGGCCTCGTCTGAAGAATTTAGAAGTGGTTGGGATGTCCCTGTTCTTAGGTGGAGGGGTCCTAGGCTTTAATCTTTCAGCTTCTCTTGCCTCTTCAGCCGCCTTCTCCTTAGCTAGAGCCTCTTACCTTCTGATCTCTTCCAATTGATGCCATTCAGCTCTTCTGTTGAGAGCTCGAATGCTGAAGTTGATCATCTCATCGATTGTAGGCTCAACTGGCTTCTTCTTCGTTTGCTGGGATTCTTCAGCCTTTTTCTGTTCAGCTTCCCTCTCCTTCTACTGTTCTCTATCAGTATCATCACAAAGGGTAAGCTTTCTAGCAACCGGCATCTGAGTTGGCTTCCTTACAGGAACCTTAGTCCTGGCTTTGATCGGTGCCTTCTTCGGCTTATTTTCTGCCTCAGCCTCAGCAATCTCCCGAGCAAGATTTTCATCAGCATTAATTTGTGCTTGCTCTGCTGGGCTGATGTATCTCTTGGGACGGGGTGGAATTTTTATGATAGATTTCCCTTCCCAGATACAAGTGGAGGCAGAGGAGAGTCTTCAGCATCAGACTCCTCTAGAAACCTGGTCACTTCCTCAATGTGCTTCTGAGGAGGTTCAGAAGTGCCGGTTTCTGCTTCTTTGGGTTCTATGCCACTTGGGCCTATCTCAGCTGCTACATCCCCTGTTGAGACACCCTGAGCCATAACCAGAGTTACTTCCTTCCCTTTAGACTCGCTCTGAATAAGTTCAGTTTTGATTTCCTGAGCCTGAGTCTTTTCAATCTTAATCTTTACAGCTTTTGACCTTTCTCGCTTGGTCATAAACTTTTCAATCTTTTCCCCCTTTTTGGCATCATCTAATGGGGCTGGGGTGGGAAGTGTAACTGCATTGGTGCTGAGCGTTAGATAAGAAGCGGAGAGCTCATCCAAGGTCTTCTGAAGACTTTCGAACTTTAGGTGTAGATTGTTCCTCCCAGTAATCAGTTCCTCAATATACTTACGCTGAGAGCGATATACCAGTTCTTCAATCTTCTTCAGTTGAGCATCGATCTTCAGTTCACACTCATTCTGAAGCTTTGAGATTCGCTGTTCGTGGGCTAGAGTGTGCTGAGTGATCTGATTCTTGAGTTCAGACTTAACTGCCTTGAAAGATTCAAGAAGTGAGGTATTGGCAGTCTTCAATTGATCCTGAATCGATGCTTGCTGTTTGTCGAACTTGGCTTGCTGTGCGGTAAGAGCATTTGTGAGAATGGAGTTGAAGTCAGGGATGGGAGTAGAAGTAAGTTTCTGAACTGAAGTCTACAGCTCCCTGACTTCCTCGCACTGAGACTCAGTGGCCTGGCGCCATAGTTTGTGAACGTTCCTGGCAAGGAGACGATTCTGAATCCCCTACTTCAGGAGTGCCTGAGCCACTGCTTTCGATTTTCGGCGCTTTGCAACAAAAGCAACCTCGTAGGTTGACCCCAGCAATAGTTGTATCGGGTCAGTAGAATGAGAGGCGCCAGCTGCGGCCGAACCAGGAGGAGGAGGAGATACCAGTTGTTGATCGATTAAGGCGTGATCTCCATCCTCGTTCTCGTTGAGAACCCTCGCAGGGTTTCTCATATCTCGCATCATCTGGGCGATTCCGGGGTCATCCCGACTGCGCCGAACCTTCTATAGGGTTGACTGCTGAAGTATGAGATCGGTCTTCAAGCAGAGCCAACATTGCTGCCCTATGGTCGTCGATTGAGCTTATGTCAGCAGGCTCTTCGTAGCCTATTTGTTGACATAGCTGAAGCTCATCGGCGTTCAGAAATTCCAGGGACTTGTATCTAATAAGCTAAGTAAGAGTAATCTAGTCCCGGAATCTGAAGAGCGTCTGAAGTCGTGCCCTGATGGAAATATCGACCAAGTCTGAGTGACTGACGATTTCAGGTATGTGCTCAGAAACATCTTGGGCTGCTCTGGTTTGAAGCAAAGAAAGCTCAAACCCAAGATAATCGACTTCAGTGTCAGTCTCCAACTCCTCTATATCAGTAGGAGACTAAATCTTCTCAGCAGAAGGCAAACTGCTGAGTGGAGGGACATCCAGTGGAGACAGGGGAGGTGGGGTTGGGACATAAGGTGGAGTCCCCAGTTCTACTAAAACTCCTTGTTCAGTTGTAGCATCTTGCTGAGCTGAATCTGCCTTCTCTTCTGAATCAACCTTAGCTGACTCTGTGTCCTCATCAACTAAATGGGGAACAATGGATCAACTACCAAGGCCTTCTCTGCTGAAGCCTTCCTCTTCTTTTGAGGGGTAGTTCCCTTCTTCTGAGGGGTCAGGGCCTTCCTCTTGCCCTTGCCTTCACCAGAACTAATGCCAATTTGCTGCAATGAGCTGGCTTGGTTGTGGAATCTGATCTTCTTAGTGTTGAAATACTCTTTGTCAGCATAAGTGACAAGATCAGATCCACAGAAGTCTTCGATCATTATGGACAGCTTCATGCCATATAATAATTTACCCTTGGCACTCAGTCGGCGAGCTGACCGATCGAACTTTGTTGCCTGCGCCTGAAACTCCTTGATGAACACATCGGCCCAGTTGATTTATGCTCTATCATATATGGCCATCATCATCTGAAGTTTAGGCCTAGAAACCTGATCGAATGAGCCGGCCTGGCTTGTTAAGGTTTGTGTTACGATGTAGGCCAAGGCTCTGAATTGTGGAAGCATGCTGCTCTTGGGGAATGCAGCTCTGAACATAGTAGGTTTCCCATAAAACATCGTCAAGTAATCATCTAAAATGTCGTCCTTGTATCCGGCAGGACTGATGCCGTTTGAAGGAAGTCTGAAGCTGCTGATAAGAGATTGCTTCAGAGAGATCTTCTTCAGAAAAGGAGCTGCTTTGGTTAGATTTTGAATGTCATGAACCTTGAATGTTCCAACCACGTCCCCATTTTCCTCCTCCAAGTTGAGATATAGCTCGACAATCTGATGAGGCAGGAAGAAAGAGGGTTTCTTCGACGGAAACAACTCCAGGCCAGATGCCCGCAGGGCATCATATATCTCCTCCAGAAAGTCCAAGCCACTGGAGTCAAACTCCATCACGGGCTCAAACCAAACCCTATCCTTGTACAGGATCTCGACTATATCAGCCGGAGAAACGGCATGTAGGTTCGTCATGACTATATGCAAAAAAGATAATTAGCACTTGAAACTAGAGTTAGTTAGTAAGTGCTTTAGAGAATAAGTGTTACCGTAAGATGAACTCTGAATTATGTGAAAGCAAGTAGATATGATGAATGATTGCAGAGAACTCTTAAGGGATTTGCAGAAATGGTAATGGCGAAAATGGCGGGTTGAAAAAGATAACGTCGATATATAGTTATATTTGAATGTGAAACATTTTTTTTAATCGACGGTTGGGATTAAATCCCGCTTTTTCAGTGGACGGTCACGATTTTATGAAATAAAAAGAGTAATGATGACCATGCCACTCTGTCAAATCTCAGACGTATATAGCTGTTTATGAGTAAGATGATACGACTCGCATTAAATGCAAAGCAGAGTTCAACAATTTGAGCATAGAATGTCGTGTAATAAATGAAAACGATTTTAATTAATGACATTCTTTTAAAGCATTAAGTGCGATGCTGAACTTCTTTATGACAAAACACCTTTTAAAAGTATGCTGAGTTGACTACTTAAAGAGATACGCAAACCTATCAGCTGAACATTATAGTCAGCTGAAACCTCGTTTAATTGGTTGCTCAATCTCGAAATAAAACGAATTCAGTGTAGGATGAGTATTCCCCTTTACTAAGGTTACTCTATCTGAAACTCTCACTGAGTAAAGTCAGTAGGTTCCAGGAGACCGAACTCTACTGAAAGATCTCTGAATCTAGCTTCAGCTAGAGGCTTGGTTAGTATGTCTGCCCTCTGAATGTCAGTGTGGATTTTCTCCAATCTGACGTCCTTCTTCTCGACATGATCGCGAATGAAGTGTTGTCGAATGTCCATGTGCTTGCATCTTGTATGTAGAACATGATTCTGCAAGATGGCAATAGCACTGGTACTGTCACAGTAGATCGACACTTCATTCTGAAATACACCGTAGTCGCGCAATTGCTGTCGAAGCCAAAGGATCTGGGCGCAACAACTTCCGACAGCAATATATTCAGCTTCAGTAGTGGATGTGGCTAATGAATGCTGCTTCTTGGAAAACCATGAAATCAGCTTGCTACCGAGTAACTGACACGTTCCTGAAGTTGATTTTCGGTCGAGCCTGGAACCTACACAATCTGTGTCAGTATAGCCAGTTAATTCAAAATTATCATCTACTAGATACCATAACCCTCTGTTAGGTGTGCCTTTGAGATAGTGGAGAATCTTCTTTGCTAACTCCATATGGTTCAGCTTAGGATTCGCCTGAAATCGAGCACAGACACCTACAACATAAGTTATATCAGGTCGACTAGTAGTTAGATATAATAATGAACTAATTAAAGCACGATAATCAGTAGAGGCTACTGATACTCCCTCTTTGTCTAGATCAATCTGAAAGTTTGTGTTTATAGGGATTCTGACTGGTTTGCTGAACCCGCATCCGAATTTCTTGATAAGTTCCTTCGTATATTTGGCTTGATTGATGAAGATTGCTCTCTCAGTTTGTTTGACTTGAAGTCCAAGAAAGAAATTCATCTCGCCCATCATTGACATCTCAAACTTATCCTTCATCGTCTTTTCAAATCTTTGACACATGGTATCTTTGACACATGGTCACATTGTGCGAACATCCACGTAGACTTGCACTAAGAGTATATCTTCGTTCAGTCGAATGCTGAATAGTGTTCGGTCTACGGTGCCTTTACGAAAACCTTTCTGAAGGAGGGAATCTGATAGGGTATCGTACCAAGCTCTGGGTGCTTGTTTTAACCCGTACAATGCTTTCATGAGTCAGTATACTTGATGTCCCTGTTGAAAGCCGGAAGGCTGCTCCACGTATACGTCTTCCTTTAGTACGCCATTCAGAAACGCACACTTCACATCCATCTGATAGACTTTGAATCTCTGAAGTGAGGCGTATGCGAGGAAACGACGAATAGCTTCCAGTTTAGCAACTGAGACAAACAAACAAACCAAAGAGGAAATGCAGCAAATGCAAACAATTGAAGATGAATGAACAATTCTATCTCTGAACTATAACATAATTACATGTTTTTGTTTCATGATGTATCACATTTGAAATTATTGGACTTGGATCCTTGTTTAATTATTTGTTGTTGTTTAGACGTCCAACTAAGAACCTTTGGATCTCCCCATTTCAGTAACTCTGAACTTTGACCTAATTACATGCTTTTGTTTCATGGTGAAACCATCTTGGCTGTAACAGATAATATTGTTCGTAGATGAATCTGCATAACAAATTCCGCAAATGTGCATAACAAATACCTTCAATGTGCATAACAAATGCATTAAATGTTCTTGCCTGAAACATCTGAAATATTATTGTTTCATGCTGAAACGATCTTATGAGTCTTTGCTTAAACAATATTTTCGTAAATACAAAAATCGTGCCTATCTAATCAAAATAAAGGTAGGTAACAGTTAAAAAAAATTCATAAAGTGACTAAGAGAATTCAAATATTGAAATGTGCATATAATATGTCTTCAGTGTGCAACCAAAAAACATTGAAATTTGCATATGTCCTAACTTCTACTTCTGCTAATATGGACTGAATTTCAAAATAACATAAGCAACCACCATCACAAAAGTAGTCTGAAATTTAAAAACATAAACCAAATAATTTTTTCACCACGTCTATATTTCTTCCTTGGATCATCTTCTCATAGTGTTCTTCTGCGGCTTGAACTGTCTGCTCACTTATCCGGTTATGCGGCCATGTCAAGAGAGCAGTGCAGTACCTGACCCTTAGGATTGCAATTTGATTCTTTGAATTTTTTGTCAGGCCACATCGCCAAGTCCCCGAGTCGCCCATGAATGTTTACATATGTCTCATGGTAAAATCCATGTGTCCTTCACATTCTTCGGATCTCCCCATTTCACGAGCACAACGCTCATGGGTGAACCTTGCACAACTACAACCTTCATCTCTAGCTCATGATCCAGCAGAAACACCTTAGTGATTCTCTCTGCACATTGTAATTAAATTTATCAGTTGACAATTATAGAACTACAAAACATTTTGGTATCACAATGGATAGAATATCGTACCAATTTGTTTGTCCAGTCCAAGTACTATGCTTCCGAACATCTGGATTTTTCATCGTTCAAGCTATCGATTACATGGACCTTAGGCTTGTTCGTCTCAAACATTACCATAATGTACACCGGAAACACAAACTGTGTGTTGTACATATCAATCACTAACGGTTCTATCAAGTAAAACTGTGTACTGAAACAATAAACTTTGATTGTCCTTACCTGGTCAAGCAAAGCAATCTCTTTTTCTTGATGACAAATGATCTCCCCCAATAATTGCTCACAAAATTTGATATAGTTGCGATTCATGGTGTAGTTCTATAAAATCCATAAATAATCATTCAGAAATACTTGCATACAAAGTTGCATAGATGTGCATAATAATTCAGAAATGTATGCATATACAATTTGATCGATGTGCATAATCCTTATGAAATGTTTGTATAAATTATACTTACCGTGACTTTTGGACTGGCAAAGAAACGTCGTTCTGAGGATTCTGATTTTAAGTTTTCTTTTGAATTTAGCCATCTGCTCCATAGCTGCATGATAATAATGTTTACGTGCTTCCCTCGTGCTAAGCTCAGAAATATTTCCTTTCCAAGTTCCAAATCAGCCGGATTGTCAAAGAGTATGTTATCCCTACATAGATCCATTTATAGTATTTAGATTTATCAATACAAATTGAAACTCAAGACTAATAAATCATTAAACATTCAGACTTACTGTGAATCCTTATTGTAAAAAGTGTACATTCCTATAACCTTCTCAGATTTAACTAATCGCTTTGTCAGTTCAACGGTTCTTCTCACATATGGGGATATACAAGCAGCTGGTTTTCGCTTTTGTAGTCTCTTGTTACGCATCTCCCCATCACGAGAAGTTTCCTACCAGTAGTCACATTATATGTAAGGAAGTTTATCGTGGAATATTGTGAAATAGTTAACTAATTCTTACAGCCATGTCTGTCCCAACTTTATCTCCGGTCCCTTCATTGTTGTCTGCTTCATTGTCACCATCCTCAGTCCCTTCTGATTCTGTGGCCTGTTCACATTCCTCAACCCTCTCCTTAGTAGTATCCTCATTTGGATTTCCATTACCAGTCAGAACATCAACACCCTGCAACTTGTAAATATAACAAACAATTAGTAGAATTCTATGATTTTGTATCTAACTGTAGACATATTATGTTTGCTTGTACATGCCGTGGATATAAAATATGTATAGAAATCAATTTAATTTTACCTTTTGTGCTTCTACTTCAGTTTCTTGTTCACCTCCCTCAACCACTTTGTCTCTTTCACCTTTCTCTCTTTCACCTCCTGGTATGTGCTCCTCATTTCCATTTACATTATCATTAAGATAATCATCAACCTACAAGTTGTGCACATAAAGAAACACTGACTGTGCATATAAATGTAATCACATGTGCATATGAATGTACTGAAATGTTCTAGGGCAATTTAATTTTACCTTTTGTGCTTCTGATTCAGTTTCTTGTTCACCTCCCTCAACCACTTTCTCTCTTTCACCTTCCTCTCTTTCACCTCCTGGTATGTGCTCCTCGTTTCCATTTCCATTATCATTAAGATAATCATCAACCTGCAAGTTGTGCACATAAAGAAACATTGACCGTGCATATAAATGTAATCATATGTGCATATGAATGTACTGAAATGTGCTGCAAAATGTTGTTAATTTTGACCTGGAAATTATCTATTGCCTGCTTATACAGCTCATCATCACTGCCATTTGTCCATACACTTTCTTCCTAAAATATAAAAAGCATTAAAAAGTGGTGCCAAAACATAGATATTCAAACTGAATTGTATACATTTACCTCTGGTCCTTTCCCTTGCTTCGGGGACTGTCTGGAAACTAGTTTACGTACATTCTTTGTAGGTGTTTTCTCCCTTTCTGAGTCATTTGAGATAATCCAAGACTAAAACTTGGTGCAGGCAACAAGTTATTTAGGTGCACCAAGTTATTTAGGAACTCTTCTTTTTCTGAACGGCTTCTTCTATCTCTATGATAGAATTAATGACTCGTTCATCTCTCCAGTAGCTTTCATCTTCAAACTCATTATTCACCTCTGTGCTTTCATTGCTCACATGACAACCGATGAGTCTTTTTGTTGTAGTTACTGCTCTTCGAAAAATAGGGGCTGCTGCATTCACATCCACAGGAGTGGTCTCTATCTCTTTGAATAGATCAACCATGTGCTTTGCTACCAAGTTGGCCTTCAATATTAGCCTCTCCAGTTGGTTTTATGGGGCTGTCTGTTCTTTGTCATTATCCTTGTCCACCTTTTCTTCTACTGTTATTTCAACCGCATCTAAAATGACTCCACCCCCAAATCCTCCTCCCTTGATTTCCTTTTTCTATGTTTTCTTCAATGATTCATCATCTCAATTCACAAACACGGGCAGACATCTAGGATATGTCTCATTAAAAACCTTTACCCTGTCTACATATATAAGTTACAACATAAAAAAGAAAAGTCAGATTTATTGTTGCCAAGAAAGTAATGTATTTAACAATAAAAAATAATTACTGTCAGAAAGAGTGATGGGCCTCCAAATGGCTTATCTGTATCCCATTTAAGCCTATTTCGAACCAAGCTCTTCGAAAGATATTCCCCCAGTTCCATTCTTTCACTTGTTGAAGATCCTTTAAACAACCAATAATTGATGGATACACATAACCATTTTGTGTATTGTCAATTAGACAGGCCTCTACCATAACAAGGAAATGGCGTCTAAACCATGTACTCCCTTCAGTATGTTGGAGCATTTCTTCCATTAACTTCAAAATAACTTCTCCACTCCTCCAACAACTCCCTAGATTCTGATCCAGGTAATTGCCCTATAGTTTTCCTTCCCATGGGCAAGCCCAAAACTTTATGCACATCCTCATTAACTATAGGTAGTAACCCTCTTTCTAATAGTCTTAGACCACACTTTCTTGCATCAAATCTGCTAACTAACCAATGTGCCATTTTCAAGGGAACCTCGGTTATTTTTAGCTTCATTAATGACCCAAATCCTAATTCTTCAACCGCTCGTCTCTGATGTGGATTCATTCTTTCAATCGATCTATATAGGCAAGATGGGGTTGCACGACAGATTAAATACGGGTACTGGTTGATTCTACTATGGGATCGGCCTACAGTCGGCGGTGTACTTTGTTGGGCAGCAGCTTCTCTTTTTATTTGTTTACTTCTTTTTGTAGGTGTTCCTTCACTTGCATCATCAATCACCTTACCCTTCATTTTTCTATCCTTTTGAACTTCTACAGCTTCAACCTTACTCTTTTTTATTAACCTTAGTCTACCACTGCCTCTACCCCCTCCTATCAATGCTCATCCTTTTCTCTTGCCACCCATTGCAATCCTATACACAAATTTTTCAACAAGAAATTATATTAGACAGCCTGTGCACATAAATAAAACATAATTTGCATACATTTTAAAGAAATGTGCATATCATACATTTTTACGTGAAATGAGCATACTCTTTCAACGGGCATGTGCTTTCTTAAAAACTGTTCAGATATTGAAATGTGCATATACCTTAGATTACACTCTGTTCAGGCAATTATATTACACATCATGTGCACATAAATAAATTATAATTAGCATACATTTTACATGAAATGTGCATAATCTTTCAACGAGCATGTGCATTCCTAAAAACTGTTCAGATATTGAAATGTGCATATTCTTTCAACACCTTACCGAACTGAACTAAAAAGCCCTAATCCACAAAAAGCCCCAATTCGATTTCGCAGTCGCAATTTACAATCCACAAAAAAGCCCTAGATAACGTTTTCGAAAAATGTATGCAAAACAATCACAAATGTGCATCCAACCAGAAAACCTAGATCGTATTCACAAAAAAATTCGATTTCGCAGTCGCAATTCGAGGCACATACCTTAGATCGACAGAATACCGCTTCCCTTTGGTATTGAAGGGACAAAATCCCAATGCTTTGGAACTGACTTCGTGTTCAATTCGAAACCTTCTTGACGCGTCGCCTCCGAAACCTTCGTCAAGCGTCGCCTCCGAAACCTTATTCACGCGTCGCCTCCGAAACCTTCTTCAAGCGTCGCTTTCAATTCGAACTGACTTCGTGTTCAATTCGAAACCTTCTTCAAGCATCGCCTCCTTCCCCTTCTTTAAGCGTCGCTTTCGCCATTTTTTAGCGGGTAGAGAACGGTATGGTAAATGTTTGAATTAGAAACGTGAAAATGTAAAACCCTAGCCAATTTTGATTGTTTACCAAAGGAATATTATGCACATTTCTTACCCATTTTACCCTTAATGAGTTTTTTTTGTTTAAAAAAATGATAAATTAAATGCATTTTCAATTCCATCTACACCATCTATTACTCTAGATCAAGGGTGGGGGATTGTTCTTATTTCTCTATATAAGGGGTGTTCTTCATAGAACTCCCCCCAATATATATATATATATATATATATATATATATATATATATATATATATAATTATGATACTATGGATATTATTTTAGCATTTAATGCTATTTTGACATGGGAGAATTCAGGCCGTTTGATCGTCGTTTCGAGCCCCGATTTATATCCGTTTTTGAATTAAGATATATAACGTCGATCTATGTTTTGAGTAGATAATTATCGTGTGCTTAATTTTTCGATTTCGATTTTCGGTGAGTGATAAATAGTGACTCGAAGTTTTCGGGGACAAAACTAATATGTTACCTAAATTGGAGAAACTTACCTTATTCGGGTTTTGGATATTTATTACATTAATCAATGTCCCACATTGATTAATGTGTAAAGTTTGTTATGATATTTAAGTCTCTACCACCTTGAAGGAGATAACAAAGTGACATGTGGTGGGCTTGGGCCACACATGCTCATGCGCGCGAGCCTTTTCACCGACCGCATCACACGCGGCGCGGCATGCCACACTGGGCCCATGCCCAGCCCCGGCCTCGGCTCAGGCTCCGGCTCCAGTCCGTGTCCTTGGACTTGTATCTTGGATCTTGGTCCTTTAGGTGGTCCATGGACTTGTCCGTTGGGCCTTGGTAGTTGGGCTTTGACAATTGGTTTTGCTAGGCTACTTGTGGACTGACCCAACTCGTGGTGTAGTGCTCCTGCTACACTTGGTTATACGTTTATGGAAGGTGCTGGAAGAAGTCTCTTCAACAACCAACCTTCCATCTTTCCACCACTTCACTCCCCTGAACATGATCTGTCTGCCTTAATTGGCATTAGTTATTACAACAACTTTTCACCTAGGCGGAAGATGCCTATAAATACGCAGTCTTCACTTGCATTTCAATAGACATGCATCAATTCTCTCTGCATTACCATTTTAGTTCTAAGCTGTCCAAAAGCTCTAGTCCTCGTCGGAACTCCAGTTCAACGAATCTCGTAGTTCTGCGGTGCTGCTTACTTCGAGCCATTCGTTGCTTTATCTTTGGGGATGATACACCAAAGACCGAGAGCACTAACGGGGCGTGTTTCGTCTTGCGGAAAGAGGCATTTCCTCGACTCGACAAAATTTCTTTTTCGATTTTATTTTCTTTTTTTGACTTACCGGTTTGGTTGTAATAGCAGCTTTTGTATTCAACAATCGCAATTTGAAATACGAACCTTACCTCAGCTGCTTGGAGTCAAACCGGAATACGAAATTGAACCATATCGTCTTCAAGTGCTGCCATCTCCGATACTGCCGCCACCGCTGCTTCTGATGCCTCCACCGTTGATGTTTCCAATGTCATTGCCTCCTACGACAATGTCATCCCGCCGATGTCTGTCCCGACTCCAACTCCAACTTTCCAAAATCAAACTCTAGCTGCTATGTTAGCCGCTACTGACGCCCGAATCGCACTTAACCGTGCCAATGACACTAACTCGGCATATAACTTCACTGCTATGTCTTCTGCCATGCAAAATAATGTCCCTTTTGGGAATGTGAGACACCTTGGTATGGTGGGGTGCTCGACCCCGACGATGACGACACCACTACACTCTTCTAGATTGTTTCCTACAGCTGAAAAGCCACCAAATTTTGGAGGTACCGACTTCAAAAGGTGGCAACAAAAGATGTTGTTCTACTTGTCAACATTATGGTTCACTACTATTTTGAGGGAGAACGTACCTGCACCTCCAAGTGAATCTGAGCCGAATCCTGAAGTCCGCATTGCTTATGAGAATTGGTTTACCTATGATTATTAGTGTATAAATATTTCTTGTTAAGTGGACTAGAGGATAGCTTGTATATTGTGTAGTCAAATGTAAAGATCTCCAAGGAAATTTGGGAGGCACTTGAAAAGAAATATTGTACTCATGATGCAGGTACCAAGAAGTTTGTAGTGGCCAAGTTTTTGGACTACAAAATGGTATACTCTCGGCCGGTCATGGAGCAACTGCAAGAGTTTCAACTTATTGTCCATGACGTCCACGCCGAAGGAATCCTTTTGCCATATGCTTTCACTATGGCAACCGTAATAGAGAAACTTCCTCCGAGCTGGAAGGACTTCAAGAGCTACTTGAAGCACAAGCTAAAGGGATGACGCTTGAAGACCTTGTTGTTAAGCTCCGCATCGAGACTGATATGAGGACTCGAGATGGGAAGGGGAAAGCACCTATGGAACCGAGAGTCAACCTCGCAGATAAAAGCAGAAAATCCAACCTTGTCAAGAGAGGGCGTCCGACTAGCAATCCCAAAGGAAAGGGCAAGGTGCAAGCCTGAAAGTTTGAAAGGGATTGCTACAACTGTGGCAAGTCCGGCCACATGTCTAAGGACTGCCTTAAGCTGAAGAAGAAGAGGGCTCGACAAGCCAACATGTTGGAGTTAGACCTCACAAAAGCCGACCTTGCGACCGTCGTCACTGAAGAGGCAAATGTCGAGGAGAATGAAGGGAAATGGTCTATTGATACCGCAGCCATGACACATGGTGTGGTGACCGAAGCTGCTTCACTCAGTACAAGAGTTGCCAAGGGAGGAAGCTTAATATGGGAAATCAAGCCTCATATGAGGTAGTTGACTATGGTACTGTGGTGCTAAGGTTGAGTTTCGGGAAGAACCTTACTCTTGGAGAGGTGCTCCATGTTCCCGATATTCGTAAAAATTTAGTGTTCGGCTCTATAATAGTTAAGTGAGGCTTTAAACTAGTGTTTGAGTCTGACAAGTTTATTCTGTCTAAGTTTGGTGCGTTTCTAGGAAAATGTTACCTCTTTAAGGGCCTTTTCAAGCTATCGCTAATGGCTATTCGCCAGGAGCCCCGAGAGGGCAAGAATAATGAAAATGAAGCTACTTCCTCCTATTTGATTGAGTGTTCTGATTTATGGCATTGTAGATTAGGACATGTTAATCTAAATGCGATAAAAAGATTAGTTAATCTTGATTTACTTAAAGTAAATGAGTTTAACAAAAATAAGTGTGAAGTTTACATTGAAGCAAAGTTGACTAAGTCTCCCTTTCATTCCGTAGAAAGAAATACCAAGACTTTAGAACTTATTCACACTGACGTGTGTGACTTAAAGTTTGTACAAACTAGAGGAGGTAAAAAGTACTTTATAACATTTATTGATGATTGCACGAGATATAATACTCTTTATCTTTTAAGGAGTAAATATGGGGCGATTGAAGCTTTTATTAACTTTAAAGGTGAAGCTGAAAACCAACTTGATTGTAAAATCAAAATGGTGCGAAGTGATAGAGATGTGGAGTATGTAGCTCCGTTTGAAGAGTTGTGTAAGACAAGTGGTATTATTCATCAAATCACCGCCCCCTATTCACCTCAATCAAATGGTGTTGCTGAAAGGAAGAGCTGAACTTTAAAGGAGATGATGAAAGCATTGTTAATAAGTTCTGGATTGCCCCAAAACATGTGGGGGAAGCCATTTTGACGGCTAACTACTTATTGAACAAAATACCTCTAAAAGGTAGGGATGTTACTCCTTACGAGTTGTGGAAAGGAAGGAAACCTTCCTATAAATACCTCAAAGTGTGCGAGTGTTTGGCTAAGGTAGATGCCTTTGCCTAAGAAAGTTGCAATCGGACCTAAGACCGTCGATTGTATCTTTATAGTTTATGCACTGAATAGTAGTACATATCGATTTGTCATTCATAAGTCGGCCGTGCCCGATATGAATGTTGGAACTACTATTGAGTCAAGGAATGCTATATTCTTTGAACATATCGATCCACGTAAAAAAGATGATAAAGTTGAATCGAGCGCTAGTGGTGAAACGAGAGAAGTTGCTAGTAGTTCTGGAAATGTGGGGGTAGAACCTGCTATGCGTAAGCGGCATGCTGCTGATCTTGAATCTTTAGAACATTAAACGTAGCACTAGAGCAAGAGTTGCTAAGGACTTCGGTCCTGATTATGTAGTTTTTCTTTTGGATGAAGAATCGTTGTTTATAAAAGAAGCTCTTTCTAGACCCGATGACCCACTTTGACAAGAAGCTGTCAAAGTGAGAATGACTCAATCATGCAAAATCACACTTGGGTCTTAGCTGACTTACCTGAAGGTTGTAAGCCCTTAGGATGCAAGTGGATCCTAAAAAGAAAGTATAATGCCGATGGGTTACTTGATAAATATAAAGCTCGTTTAGTGATTAAAGGTTTTAAGTAAATTGAAGGATACAATTTCTTCGATACTTATTCGCCTGTAACGAGAATTACTTCAATCCTTGTGCTTCTCGCAATTGCTACTCTGTAGAATCTTGAGATTCACCAAATGGATGTGAAAACCGTATTTTCTAAATGGAGATTTAGAAGAGGAAATTTATACGGAACAACCTGAAGGATTTGTAGTACCTGGCCAAGAACGAATGGTATGTAAGTTGGTGAAATCCCTATATGGGTTGAAGCAAGGACCATTACAATGACACTTGAAATTCGACGAGGCTATGTTGTCGAATGGTTTTAAGATAAATGAACGTGACAAGTGTGTTTACATAAAGATTACGAAGAATGTGTTTGTAATTGTTTGTCTTTATGTAGATGACATGCTAATTATGAGGCAAAACATTCAAGTCATAAATGACACCAAGCGTATGCTTAAGAGAACTTTCGATATGAAAGATATGGGAGTTGCTGACGTTATTCTTGGAGTAAAGATTCAAAGAACTCCCAAAGGGATTATTTTCTCTCAATCTCATTATATTGAGAAAGTACTTAGGAGGTTTAATGCCTTTGATAGTGCGCCGGCTGATACTCCTCTAGAAGTTAATATTCCCTTGAACAAGAATAGGGGTGATCCTGTTCCTCAAGAGGATTGTGCTAGAGTTATTGGTTGTCTTATGTATATCACGAATTGTACGAGGCCCGATCTAGCTTGTTCGGTGAACAAACTGAGTCGCTATACTAGTAGTTCTAGTAGAGAGCATTGGAAATCTCTTGTGAGAGTTCTAAGGTACTTGAAATACACTCTTAACTTTGTGCTGCACTACTCTAGACATCCCCCGGTACTTGAAGGGTACTGTGATGTGAATTGAATATCCGACACTAAAGACTCGTTGTCTACTAGTGGTTATGTGTTCACTATAGGGGGAGGAGCTGCGTCGTGGAGATCCACGAAACATACATGTATAGCCCGATCCACCATGGAATCCGAATTTATTGCTTTGGATAAGGCCGGTGAGGAGGCCGAATGACTTCGTAATTTTCTTGAAGATATTCCATGTTGGACGAACCCCATGTCACCTGTGATGATTCACTGTGATAGCCAAGCGGCTATTGGTAGGGCCAAGAGTGGATTGTATAATGGTAAGTCGAGACATATTCATCGTCAACATAATACCGTAAGACATTTGATCCCCAGTGGGGTTATCTCTGTAGAATATGTTAAGTCTATAGATAACTTAGCGAATCTGTTTACTAAGAGTTTGCAACGAGATCAAATGTATAAGCTCATAGAGGGAATGTGAGTTAAATCCAAAATTTAAAGACGATTGTAGTGGATACCCAACCTTGTAGATTGGAGATCCCATGAATTTGGTTCAATGAGAAAACTAAGCTATACGCGTCTGTTGATACCACACTTAAATAGTCTATTCCCTAAAGAGCTCGAGAGTGTTGGTTACCTGTCAAGTACTAAGGTTAAGTCATTGACTTTTAATGGTTCTTGGATACCATATGAAGGTGGAGTATGACAGGATACTCGAGTAACAATTACCTATGTAAGTGAGAAGTGAGGGCCGCTTCTATGTAACACTTATGAATCCAAAGAGGTTGTCCATGGCCTGTAAAGGACACAAACGTGAGAATGGACGAGGTTGAGACTTTATAGCGTTAGTGCTATTGTCTAAGTATGTACCATGGAGGAATAGTTTAAGGCCACGTGTCCACTAGTATGCCGGTATGCTCAAGAATACTGACTAAGGAAGGTTTAAGGTCACAAGCCACCTACCCTGATGCTTTATTGTCTCTTGAGGACATAGCTGTGTGTCTGCAAGCATGCATTTGACTATTTTCACTCATGTGGGGGATTGTCTGAAAATCATGTATATGTAATATATATATATATATATATATATATATATATATATATATATATAAAATTATGATATTATGGAAATTATGTTAGCATTTAATGCTATTTTGACATGGGCAAAATTCAGCCCGTTTGATCCCGTTTCGAGCCTCGATATATATCCAATTTTTGAATTAAGATGTATAGCGTCGATCTATGTTTTGAGTAGATAATTGTAGTGTGCTTAATTTTTCGATTCTGATTTTCGGTGAGTGAGAAATAGTGGCTCGAAGTTTTGGGGGACAAAACTAATACGTTACCTAAAGTGGAGAAACTTACCTTATTCGGGTTTTGGATATTTATTACATTAATCATGTCCCACATTGATTAATGTGTAAAGTCTGTTGTGGTATTTAAGTCTCTACCACCTTGAAGGAGATAACAAAGTGACATGTGGTAGGCTTGGGCCACACATGCTCATGCGCGCGAGCCTTTTCGCCTGCGCCGCACCAAGCCCGTGCCCGGCCCTGGCACCGGCTGCGGCTCCAGCCACCGGTTCCGATTTCGGTTCCGGTCCTTGTCCTTGGACTTGGACTTGGTCTTGGACTCGGACTTGGATCTTGGCAATTGGTCCTTTGTATGGTCCGTGGGCTTGTCCGTTGGGCCTTAGCAGTTGGGCTTTGACAATTAGGCTTGGTGGGCGACTTGTGGACTGACCCCGCTTGTATTTGTGGACTGGCCCAGCTCGTGGTGTAGTGCTCCTGCTACACTTGATTATAGGTTTATGGAAGGTGCTCGAAGAAGTCTCTTCAGCAACCAACCTTCCATCTTTCCACCACTCCACTCCCCTGAACATGATCTATCTGCCTTAATTGGCAGTAGTTATTCCAACAACTTTTCACCTGGGCGGAAGATGCCTATAAATAGGCAGTCTTCACTTGCATTTTAACACACCTCCATCAATCCTCTCTGTATTAGCATTTTAGTTCTAAGTTGTCCAGAAGCTCTAGTCCTCACCGGAAGTCCAGTTCGCCGGAGCTCGTAGTTCTGCGTTGCTGCTTACTCCGAGACATTCGTCATTTTATCTTTGGGGACGATACGCCAGAAATCGAGAGCACTACCGGGACGTATTTCGTCTTGCGGAAAGAGACCATTCCTCGACTTGCCGAAGTTTTTATTTCTGTTTGTTTTTATTTTTTCGACTTACTGGTTTGGTTGTAATAGCAGCTTTTGTATTCAACAACAAGTCGGTTGGGACGTAGGCAGTGGCGGAGCCACCTTTGTGCTAAGTGGTGCTATAGCACCTCTGCAATTTTAGAATATGTACAACTTAGTAGTGTGAAAGTCATATAACTTGAGATGACCTAGTGGTTTAGCACCTCCTTTTTAAGTATTATCTAGCTTAGAGGTCCACTGTTCGAAGCCGTGTTGTATTTTTTAATTTGTGTTCCATTTAGCACCCCTCACTTTGAAATCCTGGCTCCGCTACTGGACGTAGAGAGTATATAACACCGATCTGCATATGATTTATAGTATCAGACGTATTAGTAGATTATATGGTGATTAACCGTATGATCTGTTATGAATCTATGAGATTGACTCTGGAATACATATATGTCAATAAAATATTTCCCACTTAGAGGTGTCGATCAACTATAAAAAGCATAATTGTCGTTGGCCGGGATCGAACACGGGTGACAGGCGAGAATACTTACCACTATACTACAACGGTTTGCTTACCAAGTTAGACAATTAACGTTTCTAACTACTCCCTCGTCCCATAATTCGTGTTCCAAAACTTTTAGACACAATTTTTTAGGAAAATTGTTGGTTGGGTGTAAAGATGTGGAACCTTCAAATAAAGTGTTTGAAATAATTTACTTTTTTTGAAAATGGAGCAACAATCGTGGGACACTGCGAAAAGAAAAGTACAACAACAATTATGGGATCGAGGGAGTATATCTGAAACTACTATATAATTTTCACATCGTCACATCTGCACCAACATGAAAGGTTAAATTCCAGCTCTACAAGTTGAATGGATCTCCTATAAATAAAGATGAATGCAAAAAATAATACTCCCTCCGTACCGTTTGAAGCGACACAGTAATTAAGAAAGTAGATGATAAAGTGTGAAAGAGAAGTAGATGATAAATTAAGATAGAGAAATGTATGACATAATGAGAGAGTAGATGATAAAACATGAGAGCAAAATGATAAAGTTGGGATAAAAAAAAAACTAAAATAGAAGAGCATTTGTAATTTTTTTTGAAAAGCTATTTCCTTTTTGGAAAAGTTAGTTTGTAACCCAAAGTCAATCAAGTAGTAAATTCTTCTGACATGAAAGAAGAGTGAGTTTGCAATCCCTCAGTAGTAGAGCTAGTTCCGTTCTCTTCGATATTACTATTTGTTTCATCTAGAAAGAATTTGCTTTTTGCTTCTTTTTTACCTCGAAAAGGAAAACTCGTTGCTTCAAAAGGAAAACAACAAAATTTTAAAATCATTAACGCTGCTGCAGGGGATCGAACCCGAGTCACCAGCTTGACAAGTGGGAGTACTTACCACTAGAGTACAACGACTTCGTAATTTTCATTGGAATCATTTACTTATAACATCAAATCTCGTTCAAAAACATCGTGACAAATATTGAATAAATTATATTTTCATATAAATTTTGGTCATGTAATGTTGTTATAAATCACTTTCGGTCATTTAATAATGTCTGCACCAATTTGATCTTGTAATAATATAAAATATTTATTGTTGCTCCTATCAAAGAGTGAGATACACTCAATGTTTTTGGTCGCCGGAAATATTTCCGACCACTTGCACGTGTTAAGAAAAATCTCATAAATTCATTTTTGGTCATATAATATTGACTAGTAAAGAATTTTGGTCCGTAATGTGCCTCACACCTTGGTCCCACAGACTCTCACATATCCATATTTTGGTCTTGGAATCGGACCCACCCCACCCTATAGACATCACCAATTTTATTATTATTATTTTTTCGGACAATTCAGGAAAATAGCAAGATTAGTACTACTACGTGCACAAAATCCAATTATGAAGATTCATTTCAATATTTGTAGAAATCAAGATTACCAAATTGCAAAATGAACTTCCCAATATCTCAAAACACTCTTCGAGGGGAAAGGGATGAAATAGATAAGATAATTAGAATCCTATTTAGTAAGAATTTGAAGAGGTTTGTGTTAATTTTAATTTTTTTATTTGAATTATTTTATGATATTTTATTAGGTTTAAGTAGTTATACAGGTTTGGTTATAATTTATAATTTAAAATTTACAAGTATCATATTTAAATTTAAACAAGTTATAATTAATATATTTTCTTAGATGTATTAATATATTTTTATGTGGTGAGTTATAGTCATATATAGATCAATATTATGTAATATATGTAAAATAATGACAAATAAGAACATTGGATCAAGTGATATAAATATTTGTAAAAGATTATAAATGCGGGTTCTTGTGTGGGTCGAATAATACCCGTCCCATCATTGGCGGGCGAGTCTTGCGGGACGGGTACAAAATGCCAGTTTATGTTTAGCCTCAAATTTCTTATTTGAGGCTAAATGTGTATTTATTTTTAAGAAATTATGCTTCTTTAATTGTGGTATGAAGGGTTAGATTTGTCTATCATTAGGATTTAAATGGTTTTAACTGTGTAAGAAAAATAAAGAAAAACATTATGCTAAAACTTTTATGAGAAACAAGAGAGCATAGGTTTTCAATGGAGAACATGAAATGTCTTCATTATTCTAAAGGGTTTTGACATACATTATTGAGATCAAATCCTTGATAATCACAACTTCTAGTTTTTCGCAATACACACACATGCGAGGTCTTTTTTCCCAGGTACAAGTTCAACACACTTCCCCCCTTCTTGTGCATATCCACTTTTAACACAATGATCGTTGCAGTTTGGAAAGCTTGAGCATGGCCCTTGAAGAATCCACGTTTCAGGATCTCTTCCAGCCGCTGAAATTCACAACAAAATAATTAACTAGTTGAACACATACATGTACTTACATATGTTCGTAATAATTCAAAAAGAGTTTAGGGTGGGATTAGGAAAAAAAGAGCAAGAGAGGTGTATATATATAATAGTAAAGAAATATTTCTAGTAGTGTTAGTTGACATTAATCAATTTGTGACGGAGAGAATGAATTTACCGGCAGCACAGGTTGAGAATACAACTACGCAAATGAGTCCAACTAAAAGAGCGAGCGTAATCGGAGAAACTTTCTTCGACTCCATTGATGAAAATTGTGAGTGAGATGAATTAGATGGTACTAATGATTCATTTTTATAGCACCATTTTGCTTGATTCTTGGAATATTGCACTGAATGTGATTCGTAATTACTCCCTCCGTCCCAAATATATATGCCTACTTTCCTTTTTCGTCTGTTCCAAATTTATATGCCTATTAGCAATTATTTTATATCTAACTAAATCTTTCACGAATTTTAATAGATCTAATTAATATGATAACATAGAAAAAGACTATTTTATCCAACTTTTATAATAGCACAATTATGACATTAACTTTTTAGTAATTTACTTTAATTTACTTAAATTCCAATACCAACATTTATCTAACTTTCATATCATTAAATTTTTTCTTAATCTATGTGAAAAGACAAATGGGCATATAAAATAGGGACGGAGGGAGTATATTAAAAGAAATTGAATAAACATTACCAGGTGAAAGAAATAGTTAATGTAATTGGTTCTTGATATTATAATAATAGTAATAGACTAATTTTTTTTATGGCGGGGATTTTCTTTCCTATTTTTTCTATCCTATGTACTATTCTATTTTTTGTGTTTCATTACATATCCAATGAATGGAATGATATAAATCCTATTTGAATTATATATCCAAATTATCTTATAATGAATTTCTAAAATAACGCTCTTCCAAAAATTAATTCCGAAAATGAAAAAAATATTTCCCTATCTAGTCTTAATTTTGCCACTTAATCAATTTTTTGCTACATAAGGTTGCATATATGGATTTTTTCCGGATTTTGTTTATTTTAGTTATAAAACAAGGATTTTGTTTATTTTAGTTATAAAACAAATAATATAGTAATTTAAATTCCCAGAAAAAATTAGTGACCAATTTAATTATGATTATTTATTACTATCATTTGTAAATTCTTCAAACTTGATAAGAGGGTGTTTGCGATTCTTTTAAGCAATCATTAGCTTTTTTATCTGTTTAAGTATTTTTACAATGTTTGCAAAATAAAATTATGTGGTCAGTTATGTAATAGCACTTATCCCGGCCACAATGGCAATTCACAACTTTATTTGGAAGATTGATGCATTAGATGAAAAGCTTTTAGAATATGAGCATGATCCAAATTATATACCTAAAGATTTAACTAAGGCGGACGCTAATGTCAGTAGACACAAACTAGAAATAGCCGTAGAAGATGGTGTAGTGGATAGAATACGCGATGAGATAAGTGATTCAATATAACTCTCTAGAATTAGTTACCAGAGTTAATGTTTCGAATTTTCAGTTCATATTAGTTAATTACAACCTTTTGAACTCCGACTAATGTTAGAAACATACTTTTACGATCCATAAATTTGATGTTGAATCAGTTAAATAGAGTTTTAAGTCAATTATTTGTCTAATCTTTCGAATACTTTTAAATTTATTTTTTATGATTTATAAATTTGTTGTTGAATGATTTAAAAGTAGCTCTACCAATTATTTGCCCGCTATTATTATTATTATGATGCAATAGGAAATATTTGTTGTTTAATAGGTAAGTTAATAATATAAATTAGTTAAAATAATGAAAAGACAAATTTAAGATTTGATTTTATAGAAGTGTTTTTACTGTTATTTAACCAAATACTAAAAAATCAAATTCTACTACCTAAAGTTGCTTTTTAATATTAAAATAAAAAATCTACCTTTTTTGCTTAAAAATATTTATTTTCCAACTTCAAGTAAAAGTAATTAAGAAATGCTTATAATAAATATTTACAAACACTCCATAAATGCTAAATGAAAGTACTTTCATTAAAATTTAAAATAATGAAATATAAAAGTTAATTGAAGTGATGGGTTTTGGGAATTTGGTTTTTAAATTAATGTTTTTCCGTTTCAAGTTATGATAATTATTAATTTTGTCAGCAACGTAAACAATAAAATTATATACAATAATACAAGTATTATTATTTCACATAATATATCCTATAAATTCATAGATCGTTTTTTCTGATGAAGAAGAATAATAGATCAGACGTTTTACATTTCTTGTGTATGATACACATTAAGAAATTAAATGGTATTTATAGTAGGGGCGGATCCAAGATTTTGAGTTGGGCTTGGGGGGAGAATTTATAAAGGAATGAATAAGTTTGTACGCGGATTTAAGGGCGGAGTCCCCGAGAAAAAGTGATATTTATGAATATTATGTTATTCATCTACTATATTCTTTGTAATTATTTTAAAAAATATTACAATATAACACTCTATTTTGATGATGTCTGTATGTGATTGGAGGAGATTCAAGAATTCATTCACATGATCAATAAAATTATAATATATATTAAATTGCATGTGCAACCTAAAAATATTACTCCCTCAGTCCTGCCCGACTTGTCTTGTATTATTTTTCCGGCCGTCCCACCCGACTTGTCTAGTTTCCTAAAAAAAAAATTACTACACAAACTCCCACTTTCTACACGATTGGAACAGAGGGAGTATTTGTAGATTAAATGGTGATTAACCGTATGATCTGTTATGAATCTATGAGATTGACTCTGGAATACATATATGTCAATAAAATATTTCCCACTTTGAGGTGTTGATCAACTATAAAAAGCATAATTGCCGTTGGCCGGGATCGAACACTGGTGACAGGCGAGAATACTTACCACTATAATACAACGATTTGCTTACCAAGTTAGACAATTAACGTTTCTAACTACTCCCTCCGTCCCATAATTCGTGTTCCAAAACTTTTACACAATTTTTAAGAAAAATTGTTGGTTTTTGTAAAGATGTGGAACCCTCAAACAAAGTGTTTGAAATAATTTACTATTTTTGAAAATGGAGCAACAATCGTGGGACACTCCGAAAAGAAAAGTGCATCAACAATTATGGGATCGAGAGAGTATATCTGAAACTACTATATAATTTTCACATCGTCACATCCGCACCAACATGAAAGGTTAAATTCCAGCTCTACAACTTGAATTGATCTCCTATAAATAAAGATGAATGCAAAAAATAATACTCCCTCCGTACCGTTTGAAGCGACGCAGTAATTAAGAAAGTAGATGATAAAGTATGAACGAGAAGTAGATGATAAATTAAGATAGAGAAATGTATGAGATAGTGAGAGAATAGATGATAAAACATGAGAGAAAAATGATAAAGTTGGAAAAAAAAATACTAAAATAGAATAGCATTTGTAATTTTTTTTTGAAAAGTTATTTCCTTTTTGAAAAAGTCAGTTTGTAACCCAAAGTCAATCAAGTAGTAAATTTTTTCTGACATGAAAGAAGAGTGAGTTTGCAATCCCTCAATAGTAGAGCTAGTTCCGTTCTCTTCGATATTAGTATTAGTTTCATCTAGAAATAATTTGCTTTTTGCTTCTTTTTTACCCCGAAGAGGAAAACTCGTCGCTTCAAATGAGACAACAAATGGGACAGAGGAAGTATAAAACTACAAGCTTAAAACATGAACGTCGAAACCGTAACATAATAGGTTAAAGTTGGACATTTATAATATAAAAGATGAAAATTGATATTACAAATATATTATAATTTTAAAAATAAGATTTTTATTTTTTTTTATTTACCTAACGGACCAAAATTGAACAAATTTGGTCAATTTTGTGAAACGAACTAAAAATGGGTAATTTGTCAAATTAACGGACTAAAATTGGATTCAACTAAAATAATGAGTCAAAGTGAATTGGGCGCCAAGATAATGGGCCAAAAATGAATTTTTCCCTAAATGTTTCCAAACACAATAACTTATTCAATTTAAACGGTGAAATTCGTTTTCTTCACGTAGGATTATGAGATTTATGATTATTTGATTTGATGTGGATTTTTGTAACGAGATTTTATAATGATTTCTTGGTTATTGGATTTTGCTTATTTGGAGGAAACCTAAGTAATTTTGCATCATCAGTAGTTTGTTCCACCTTCATGCATTTGATCTTCAAGTTTTTGAACTTACTTAATATTTATTTCTTTTGATTTTAATTTTCAGATGGTGAAATGAAACCAAAACAACAAAGTTTTTAAATCATGAATGTCGTTGCCGGGGATCGAACCTGTGTAACCTGCGTGACAAGTAGGAATACTTATTACTATACTACAACGACTTCGTAATTTTTGTTGGATTCATTTAGTTATAACATTAAATCTCGTTTAAAAAAACATCGTGACACAGATAATAAGATGGGCCCAAAACAGGAAAAAGAGAATAAAAAATTATGACTTCAGAAAAGTTTTTTGTCGGGGATGGAGAGCTTGAAGTAGAAAATGATTTAATGACTAGAAATTGTGATTCTATATTCATGTAAAGTGTTTTTTTTTTTAATTTAGATTTTGAGAAAGTTCCACACTAAACATATAAATTCACTCTATTATTTGTATCAGAAATTAATAATTGCTATTTGATGTGCACATTGAATAAAATATATTCTCATATAATTAATTTTGGTCATGTAATGTTGTTATAAATCACTTTCGGTCATTCAATAATGTCTCAACCAATTTTGATCTTGTAATAATATAAAATACTTATTGTTGCTCCTCCTATCAAAGAGTGAGATACACTCAACGTTTTTGGTCGCCGGAAATATTTCCGACCACTTGCACGTGTGAAGAAAAATCTCATAAATTCATTTTTGGTCATATAATATTGGCTAGTAATTGATTTTGGTCTGTAATGTGCCTCGCACCGTGGCCCCACAGACTCTCACATATCCATATTTTGACCTTGGAACTGGACCCACCCCACCCTATAGACACGACCAATTTTATTATTATTATTATTTTTTGGACAATTCAAGAAAATAGCAAGATTAGTACTACTACGTGCACAAAATCCAATTGTGAAGATTTATTCAATATTTATAGAAATCAAGATTACCAAATTGCAAAATGAACTTAACAATATCTCAAAACACTCTTTGACGGGAAAGGGATGAAATAGATAAGATAATTAGAATCCTATTTGTTGGTCCCAAGTCAAACGTTCAGGTGTAGAGAGAGAGAGGGGGGGGGGGGGGGGGGGGGGAATACACCTGAAAACATTTTTCTCAAACTTAAAACGCGATCAGTCCGTTTCACGGAAGATGTCTGCTGAATAGATTCAGTAGACCAAGCAAGCTGATCTTGATCGCGCGGAAAGAGTGACTGACAGTACTGAGGTCTGCTAGCTGACTGATGTCAAAATTCAGAAACCGTTCAGCAGAGGTTCAGTAGCATGCGGAATTGTGTAGGCCCGATTCAGTTTGATTGAAAACGTTTGTTTACGAAAGTTGTTCAGTAGATTAGAGCGATGTTTTATCTTTGTACTGAAAACAACAGTTGAATGATTTTTAAGATGGTTTTCGGTATGAACAGTAATATCATGCAACAAGTAAACAACACAGTAGTTTTTAAAGTGGTTCGGATACGCAAGATCCTACGTCCACTCGTCCTTATCAACACAGGACCCTATTTTACTATACTGAGTTAGTCTCAGTTAGTTTGTACGCAGGACAAACTTTAACTTGTGATTATACTGAACAAGTCTCAGTTTATAGGGTCAAACAAAGATGTTTGAATGTATCTCCAACTAAGAAGGAGTTCTTAACAGTAAGAACAATTCAATAAATGAACTCCTTCGGTTTAAGCTAAGAATATTACAATGAGCTTAAGAGTTAGAGGGTGAGAACTAGAAGGGCTTCTAGAGTGAAGAACAAGAGGATATATCAACTTTGATTTCGTGAACTTCACTTGAATAAACGATAAGTGTTCTAGAACTTGTTGCTTGAAAGCTTAAGTTCTCATATGGTCGTGTATGTGATCGTGTAGTGCGACTATGAAGATCACGACGTTCCCTCTTATTTATAGCAGCGAACATGGATAGATCCGTTAGAGACAAATCAGTCCACGTGTCACTCTATATAGGTGGCAAACGACTTTAATTCGAATTCTGTAGAGTCCCCTTACTTTTTTGGAAAATGGGTTGACTTACAGCTTTATGTCAGAAACTTGCCAACTGTCTGCTTGTCAATGGTCGAGGTACAGAAAGTGGTTGAGACACTTGCAGACTTCAAGGATGATACTGAAGCTGACTTTTCTCAGTTGTACGACCTCAGACAACTCTACATGAATGACATTGAAGACCACTAACAGTTAAAACAACTGTTGGACGGTTGCTGAGTCTAACCAGGGGTTAAGTAGTACAATCCTGCTCAGAGTTCAAATCTACTGAAGGTCAAGACTCTGAGTTCAGCAAATTGCTCTTGCTGAGTCCAGTTCTACTGACTTTTGAACACCTTTCAGTATGCTGCTCCTGCTGAGTCCAGCCATACTGAATCTTCACTCCATGGCACTGCGGCGGATAGTCTACTGAAGGAAAGCATATGAAATTACTGAGTCGGAACCATGCTGAAGGCGAGTCTACGGAGTCTGAAAAACTCAAAGACAAAGGTGTTACAAATACAAAGGAATGGTTCATCAATCAACATAGGGTTTCGGGATCAGCCAAATGTCTAATTACTAAACAATTCATCTTCTGCTGAATCATCTCCCAACAATTTTCCCTATTTGATGATGCCAAAACCCATCACTATCAACTATCTAACACTATCTAAGAGTCTAAAGAATTGTCAGATACAAACTCCTTACAAGTATTACAAAGAGAAACAATGGAGAGTATCTTTAAGTCTTCTAAACAAAATAGAATACTGAATGCACAGATAATCATTGAGTGTGTGACTCATTAATCACTTAGGTGATTCTGAGTGTTAAGGTAAAAACAAAGCAGGCCATGGAGACAATAAGAAATTGTCAGGACAAGTAACAATTGATGTATTGATATATATGAGAAATTCAATACATTTACATCAAATGCTACACTAGGAACTACATACATACCTATCAAGACTACTTCCTAACAGATTTGAAATGCTGAATCCTTGCCTTGAAATCATTCGATTTATCTTCAGGCAGAAGAAGTCCATACATCTTGAAGGTGTCTCGTCTCAGCTTCTGAATCTTCGGTATATCTTTTGGATCAGTAGGTTCAAGATCAAGAGCTGAAGCTGCGTTTCTAAATTCCTTTTCTATCACGGCTGTGTAAGGAGATCCATCAAGCTTCTGTGGTGGAGGCAGAGTTCTGAAAGCTGGAGTCCTTACATCAATATCAGCTTCAAGGGCTTTCTGAACTATCTCGTAGATCTCATTATCACACTCATGAATCCATTCAACAAACATCTCATTTTTCGTAGAGTCAGGCCAAAATCGCCAAACACAATATCTTTGATGAACTCAGCTTTGATCGTCTCCCACGCATGAGTCCTTCCCCAGGGCATCCACTGATCTATACGAGGCCATCTATGAATTTTTTGATTATTAGGTCTGCGGCCTCGTCTGAAGAATTTAGAAGTGGTTGGGATGTCCCTGTTCTTAGGTGGAGGTGTCCTAGGCTTTAATCTTTCAGCTTCTCTTGCCTCTTCAGCCGCCTTCTCCTTAGCTAGAGCCTCTTACCTTCTGATCTCCTCCAATTGATGCCATTCAGCTCTTCTGTTGAGAGCTCGAATGCTGAAGTTGATCATCTCATCGATTGTAGGCTCAACTGGCTTCTTCTTCGTTTGCTGGTATTCTTCAGCCTTCTTCTGTTCAGCTTCCCTCTCCTTCTACTGTTCTCTATCAGTATCATCACAAAGGGTAAGCTTTCTAGCAACCGGCATCTGAGTTGGCTTCCTTACAGGAACCTTAGTCCTGGCTTTGATCGGTGCCTTCTTCGGCTTATTTTCCGCCTCAGCCTCAGCAATCTCCCGAGCAAGATTTTCATCAGCATTAATTTGTGCTTGCTCTGCTGGGCTGATGTATCTCTTGGGACGGGGTGGAATTTTTATGATAGATTTCCCTTCCCAGATACAAGTGGAGGCAGAGGAGAGTCTTTAGCATCAGACTCCTCTAGAAACCTGGTCACTTCCTCAATGTGCTTCTGAGGAGGTTCAGAAGTGCCGGTTTCTGCTTCTTTGGGTTCTATGCCACTTGGGCCTATCTCAGCTGCTACATCCCCTGTTGAGACACCCTGAGCCATAACCAGAGTTACTTCCTTCCCTTTAGACTCGCTCTGAATAAGTTCAGTTTTGATTTCCTGAGCCTGAGTCTTTTCAATCTTAATCTTTACAGCTTTTGACCTTTCTTGCTTGGTCATAATCTTTTCAATCTTTTCCCCTTTTTTGGCATCATCTAATGGGGCTGGGGTGGGAAGTGTAACTGCATTGGTGCTGAGCGTTAGATAAGAAGTGGAGAGCTCATCCAAGGTCTTCTGAAGACTTTCGAACTTTAGGTGTAGATTGTTCCTCTCGTAATCGGTTCCTCAATATACTTACGCCGAGAGCGATATACCGCTTCTTCAATCTTCTTCGATTGAGCATCGATCTTCAGTTCACACTCATTCTGAAGCTTTGAGATTCGCTGTTCGTGGGCTAGAGTGTGCTGAGTGATCTGATTCTTGAGTTCAGACTTAACTGCCTTGAAAGATTCAAGAAGTGAGGTATTGGCAGTCTTCAACTGATCCTGAATCGATGCTTGCTGTTTGTCGAACTTGGCTTGCTGTGCGGTAAGAGCATTTGTGAGAATGGAGTTGAAGTCAGGGATGGGAGTAGAAGTAAGTTTCTGAACTGAAGTCTTCAGCTCCCTGACTTCCTCGCACTGAGACTCAGTGGCCTGGCGCCATAGTTTGTGAACGTTCCTGGCAAGGAGACGATTCTGAATCCCCTACTTCAGGAGTGCCTGAGCCACTGCTTTCGATTTTCGACGCTTCGCAACAAAAGCAACCTCGTAGGTTGACCCCAGAAATAGCTATATCGGGTCAGTAGAATGAGAGGTGCCAGCTGCGGCCGAACCAGGAGGAGGAGGAGATACCAGTTGTTGATCGATTAAGGCGTGATCTCCATCCTGTTCCTGTTGAGAACCCTCAGCAGGTTTCTCATATCCTGCATCACTGGGCGATTCTGGGTCATCCTGACCTGCTGAACCTTCTATAGGGTTGACTGCTGAAGTATGAGATCGGTCTTCAAGCAGAGCCAACATTGCTGCCCTATGGTCGTCGATTGAGCTTATGTCAGCAGGCTCTTCGTAGCCTATTTGTTGACATAGCTGAAGCTCATCGGCGTTCAGAAATTCCAGGGACTTGTATCTAATAAGCTAAGTAAGAGTAATCTAGTCCCGGAATCTGAAGAGCGTCTGAAGTCGTGCCCTGATGGCAATATCGACCAAGTCTGAGTGACTGACGATTTCAGGTATGTGCTCAGAAACATCTTGGGCTGCTCTGGTTTCAAGCAAAGAAAGCTCAAACCCAAGATGATCGACTTCAGTGTCAGTCTCCAACTCCTCTATATCAGTAGGAGACTAAATCTTCTCAGCAGAAGGCAAACTGCTGAGTGGAGGGACGTCCAGTGAAGACAGGGGAGGTGGGGTTGGGACATAAGGTGGAGTCCCCAGTTCTACTAAAACTCATTGTTCAGTTGTAGCATCTTGCTGAGCTGAATCTGCCTTCTCTTCTGAATCAACCTTAGCTGACTCTGTGTCCTCATCAACTAAATGGGGAACAATGGATCAACTATCAAGGCCTTCTCTGCTGAAGCCTTCCTCTTCTTTTGAGGGGTAGTTCCCTTCTTCTGAGGGGTCAGGGCCTTCCTCTTGCCCTTGCCTTCACCAGAACTAATGCCAATTTGCTGCAATGAGCTGGCTTGGTTGTGGAATCTGATCTTCTTAGTGTTGAAATTCTCCTTGTCAGCATAAGTGACAGGATCAGATCCATAGAAGTCTTCGATCATTATGGACAGCTTCATGCCATATAATAATTTACCCTTGGCACTCAGTCGGCGAGCTGACCGATCGAACTTTGCTGCCTGCGCCTGAAACTCCTTGATGAACACATCGGCCCAGTTGATTTGTGCTCTATCATATATGGCCATCATCATCTGAAGTTTAGGCCTAGAAACCTGATCGAATGAGCCGGCCTGGCTTGTTAAGATTTGTGTTACGATGTAGGCCAATGCTCTGAATTGTGGAAGCATGCTGCTCTTGGGGAATGCAGCTTTGAACATAGTAGGTTTCCCATAAAACATCGTTAAGTAATCATCTAAAACGTCGTCCTTGTATCCGGCAGGACTGATGCCGTTTGAAGGAAGTCTGAAGCTGCTGATAAGAGATTGCTTCAGAGAGATCTTCTTCAGAAAAGGAGCTGCTTTGGTTGGATTTTGAATGTCATGAACCTTGAATGTTCCAACCACGTCCCCATCTTCCTCCTCCAAGTTGAGATATAGCTCGACAATCTGATGAGGCAGGAAGAAAGAGGGTTTCTTCGACGGAAACAACTCCAGGCCAGATGCCCGCAGGGCATCATATATCTCCTCCAGAAAGTCCAAGCCACTGGAGTCATACTCCATCACGGGCTCAAACCAAACCCTATCCTTCTACAGGATCTCGACTATATCAGCCGGAGAAACGGCATGTAGGTTCGTCATGACTATATGCAAAAAAGATAATTAGCACTTGAAACTAGAGTTAGTTAGTAAGTGCTTTAGAGAATAAGTGTTACCGTAAGATGAACTCTGAATTATGTGAAAGCAAGTAGATATGATGAATGATTGCAGAGAACTCTTAAGGGATTTGCAGAAACGGTAATGGCGAAAATGGCGGGTTGAAAAAGATAACGTCGATATATAGTTATATTTGAATGTGAAATATTTTTTTTAATCGACGGTTGGGATTAAATCCCGCTTTTTCAGTGGACGGTCACGATTTTATGAAATAAAAAGAGTAATGATGACCATGCCACTCTGTCAAATCTCAGACGTATATAGCTGTTTATGAGTAAGGTGATACGATTCGCATTAAATGCAAAGCAGAGTTCAACAATTTGAGCATAGAATGTCGTGTAATAAATGAAAACGATTTTAATTAATGACATTCTTTTAAAGCATTAAGTGCGATGCTGAACTTCTTTATGACAAAACACCTTTTAAAAGTATGCTGAGTTGACTACTGAAAGAGATACGCAAACCTATCAGCTGAACATTATAGTCAGTTGAAACCTCGTTTAATTGGTTGCTCAATCTCGAAATAAAACGAATTCAGTGTAGGATGAGTATTCCCCTTTACTAAGGTTACTCTATCTGAAACTCTCACTGAGTAAAGTCAGTAGGTTCCAGGAGACCGAACTCTACTGAAAGATCTCTGAATCTAGCTTCAGCTAGAGGCTTGGTTAGTATGTCTGCCCTCTGAATGTCAGTGTGGATTTTATCCAATCTGACATCCTTCTTCTCGACATGATCGCGAATGAAGTGTTGTCGAATGTCCATGTGCTTGCATCTTGTATATAGAACATGATTCTGCAAGATGGCAATAGCACTGGTACTGTCACAGTAGATCGACACTTCATTCTGAAATACACCGTAGTCGCGCAATTGCTGTCGAAGCCAAAGGATCTGGGCGCAACAACTTCCGACAGCAATATATTCAGCTTCAGTAGTGGATGTGGCTAATGAATGCTTCTTCTTGGAAAACCATGAAATCAGCTTGCTACCGAGTAACTGACACGTTCCTGAAGTTGATTTTCGGTCGAGCCTGGAACCTACACAATCTGTGTCAGTATAGCCAGTTAATTCAAAATTATCATCTACTAGATACCATAACCCTCTGTTAGGTGTGCCTTTGAGATAGTGGAGAATCTTCTTTGCTAACTCCATATGGTTCAGCTTAGGATTCGCCTGAAATCGAGCACAGACACCTACAACATAAGTTATATCAGGTCGACTAGTAGTTAGATATAATAATGAACTAATTAAAGCACGATAATCAGTAGAGGCTACTGATACTCCCTCTTTGTCTAGATCAATCTGAAAGTTTGTGTTTATAGGGATTCTGACTGGTTTGCTGAACCCGCATCCGAATTTCTTGATAAGTTCCTTCGTATATTTGGCTTGATTGATGAAGATTGCTCTCTCAGTTTGTTTGACTTGAAGTCCAAGAAAGAAATTCATCTCGCCCATCATTGACATCTCAAACTTATCCTTCATCGTCTTTTCAAATCTTTGACACATGGTATCTTTGACACATGGTCACATTGTGCGAACATCCACGTAGACTTGCACTAAGAGTATATCTTCCTTCAGTCGAATGCTGAATAGTGTTCGGTCTACGGTGCCTTTACGAAAACCTTTCTGAAGGAGGGAATCTGATAGGGTATCGTACCAAGCTCTGGGTGCTTGTTTTAACCCATACAGTGCTTTCATGAGTCAGTATACTTGATGTCCCTGTTGAAAGCCGGGAGGCTGCTCCACGTATACGTCTTCCTTCAGTACGCCATTCAGAAATGCACACTTCACATCCATCTGATAGACTTTGAATCTTTGAAGTGAGGCGTATGTGAGGAAACGACGAATAGCTTCCAGTTTAACAACTGGGGCAAATGTTTCATCAAAGTCTATTCCCTCATCTTGACATAGCCTTTCGCGACTAATCGAGCTTTGTTTTTTACTATAACGTTGTTTTTGTCTCGCTTGTTCTTGAAGACCCATTTGATTCCTAATAAGCTGTATTTAATAAGCTGAGCAAGAGTGATCCAGACCCGGAATCTGAAGGGCATCTGAAGTCGTGCCCTGATGGCAATATCGACCAAGTCTAAGTGACTGGCGATTTCAGGTATGTGCTCAGAAACATCTTGGGCTGCTCTGGTTTGAAGCAAATAAAGCTCAAACCCAAGATGATCGACTTCAGTGCTAGTCTCCAACTCCTCTATATCAATAGGAGATTGAATCTTCTCAGCAGAAGGCAAACTGTTGAGTGGAGGGACGTCCAGTGGAGACAAGGGAGGTGGGGTCGAGACATGAGGTGGAGTCCCCTGTTCTATTGAAACTCCTTGTTCAAATGTAGCATTTGATGTCCCACATTGATTAATGTGTAAAGTTTTTGTGGTATTTAAGTCTCTACCACCTTGAAGGAGATAACAAAGTGACATGTGGTGGGCTAGGGCCACAAATGCTAATGCGCGCGAGCCTTTTTCACCGATCGCCTCACACGCGGCGCGACGCGCCGCACCGTGCCTGTGCCCGGCCCCGGCCCCGGCTCCGGCTCCAGTCTGTGTCCTTAGACTTGGATCTTTGATCTTGATCCTTTGGGTGGTCCATGAGCTTGTTCGTTAGGCTTTAGCAGTTGGGCTTTGACAATTGGGCTTGGTGGACTACTTGTGGACTAGCCCGTTTATATTTATGGACTGGCCCAGCTCGTGGTGTAGCGCTCCTGCTACACTTGATTATATGTTTATGGAAGGTGCTGGAAGAAGTCTCTTCAGCTACCAACCTTCCATCTTTCCACCACTCTACTCCCCTGAACATGATCTGTCTGCCTTAATTGGCAGTAGTTATTCCAACAACTTTTCACCTGGGCGGAAGATGCCTATAAATAGGCAGTCTTCACTTGCAATTCAACACACATGCATCAATTCTCTCTGCATTAGCATTTTAGTTCTACGATGTCCTGAAGCTCTAATCCTCATCGAAAGTCCAGTTTGCCGGAGCTCGTAGTTTTGCGGTGCTACTTACTTCGAGACATTCGTTGTTTTATCTTTGGGGACGATACGCCAGAAATCGAGAGCACTACTGGGGCGTATTTCATCTTGTGAAAAGAGGTCTTTCCTCGACTCGACGAAGTTTCTATTTCTGTTTTGTTTTTGTTTTTCTGACTTACCGATTTGGTTGTAATAGCAGCTTTTGCATTCAACAATCACAAGACAAAATACGAACCTTACCTGAGTTGCTTGGAGTTAAACCGGAATACGAACAAAACTGAACCATGTCGTCTTCAAGTGCTGCCATCTCTGATACTACCGCCACCGCTGCTTCTGATGCCGCCACCGTCGATGTTTCCAACGTCATTGCCTCTTTCGACAATGTCACCCCGCCGATGTCTGTCCCGACTCCAACTCCAACTTTTCAAAATCCAACTCTAGCTGCTATCTCAGCCACTACTAACGCCTGAATCGCACTTAACGGTGCCAATGCCACTAACTTGGCATATAACTTCACTACTATGTCTTCTGCCTTGTAGAATAATGTCCCTTTTGGGAATGTGAGCCACCTTGGTATGGTGGGGGGCTCGACCCCGACGATGACGACACCGCTGCACTTGTCTAGAGTGCTTCCTGCAGCTGAGAAGCCACCAAAGTTTGGAGGTGCCGACTTCAAAAGGTGGCAATAAAAGATGTTCTATTTATCAGCATTAGGGTTCACTACTATTTTTAAGCATAACGTACTTGCACTGAGAATTGGCTTACCTCTGAATATTATTTTAAAATTTTCTTTTTAAGTGGACTAGAGGATAGCTTGTATAGCATGTACTCAAATGTAAAGGCCTCCAAGGAAATTTCGGAGGCACTTGAAAAGAAATATTGTACTGATGATGCAGGTACAAAGAAGTTTGTAGTGGCCAAGTTTTTGGACTGCAAAATGGTGGACTCTCGGCCGATCATTGAGCAACTGGAAGAGTTTCAACTCATTGTCCATGACGTCCACGCCGAAGGAATGCTTTTTGCAGATGCTTTCACTATGACAACCGTAATAGAGAAACTTCCTCCAAGGTGGAAGGACTTCAAGAGCTACTTGAAGACCTTGTTGTTTTGCTCCGCATCGAGACCGATATGAGGACTCAAGATGGGAAGGGGAAAGAACCTATGGAACCGAGAGTCAACCTCGCAGAGAAAGGCAGAAACTCCAACACTGTCAAGAGAGGGCGTCCGACTAGTAATCCCAAAAGGAAAGGGCAAGGTGCAAGCCTAAAAGTTTGAAGCGATTGCTACAACTGTGGCAAGTCCGGCCAGATGTCCAAGGACTGTCGTAAGCCAAAGAAGAAGAGAGTTCGACAAGCCAACACGTTGGAGGTAGACCTCACAGAAGCCGACCTTGGGTCTGTCGTCACTGAAGAGGCAAATGTCGTGGAGAATGAAGGAAAATGGTATATTGATACCGCTGCCACGACATATGTGTGTGGTGAACGAAATTGCTTCACTCAATACAAGAGTTTCCAAGGGAGGAAGCTTAATATGGGAAATCAAGCCTCATTTGAGGTAGTTGACTATGGTATTGTGGTGCTAAGGTTGAGCTCCAGGAAGAACCTTACTCTTGGAGAGGTGCTGCATGTTCCCGATATCTGCAAAAATTTAGTGTCCGGCTCTATACTAGTTAAGTGAGGGTTTAGACTAGTGTTTGAGTCTGACAAATTTATTCTGTCAAAGTTTGGTGCGTTTCTTGGAAAAGGTTACCTCTCTGAGGGCCTGTTGGGAATTAGGTTCACTACGATAGATTTGAAGATCCCAAAACCCTAGCTGGATGATGAGCTTTCGATATTGTTATAGCTTAACTGAGTTGACCGTGTTAGGAACTCAGTAGACTAGCTAAAGTTCAACAGCTGTGCATTCAGTAGAAGACTCAGTAAATAGAAGACTCAGTAGGAGCAGTATACTGAAAGGAGTCAGTCGAACTGAACTCAGCATGAGTAGTTCACTGTACTCATAGTTGATCTTCAGTAAAGAAGACTCAGCAGAAGTTATCTACTGAATCAAGATCAGACTCAGCAACGGTCGGTCAGTTACTTTAACTGACCATGGACTTCTAAAGAACAAATTCAGTAGAGTTGTCTGAGGTCGTACATCTGAGAAGTCAGCTTCAGTATCACCTTGAAGTCTGAATAGGTCTCAACCACTCTCTGTACCTCGACCAATGACAAGCAGCCAGCTGGCAGAGTCTCCGACATAAAGCTGCAAGTCAACCACTTTCATTAAAGTTAGTGGACTCTACAGAATTCAAATAAAGCCATTTGGTACGCCATAGAGTGACACTTGGCATCGTCCTCTCCAACGGACATATGCCTAGGTCACCTCTATAAATAGAGAAGAGTCTTCACACAGAGCAGAAGAAGTGAGGTCAATCATGACGATGATGGACACATCCAAGGAACCGAGCTCAACCGAACAAACACTCTAGAAGACTCAAGCCATATCCAGAGAAGAACTTAATCTTTCATAGATATATTCTTATAGTTCTTCTCTCTAGAGTTCTATCTCGTTCCTTATCTAATCTAAGCTGATCTTATTGTAATATCCATAGCTTAGACGAAGGAGTTCATATTTGAACTTGTTCCTTATTGTAAAAGGACTCCTTCATAGTTGGAGAGTTTGTCAAACACTTTAGTTTGATAACTATGTAAACTGGGACTTGCTCAGTATAATCCCCAAGCCGCAGTTTGTCCTGTGTACAAGCTGATTGAGACTATCTCAGTATAATAAATAGCCTCCTGATCTTTTCAGGACAGTGGACGTAGGATCGTTTGATATCCGAACAACTTTAAAAACTGTGTTGATTTATTGTCGCTCTGCTTAATTGTTCACTTGCATAAAACTGACTTTAAATCAAATAGCATAAAAACGGTGTTTTCAGACTTAGACGAATATTTTTTTGGGCCTACTCTTCCGCACTCGAAACCTGATACTGAACTACTGTTCTACTGACTGAATTCAGTAGACCGTACTCAGTAGAAGGATTCTCTGCCCACGCGTTCAGCAGTACTGATTCAGCAGTACTGACTGTCGCGCTCGTTGCTGAACTTTGACTCAGGTGTATTCCACACCTGAAGACTCGTCTACTCTCGGGACCAACAGGGCCTTTTCAAGCTATCTGTAATAGCTATTCGCCAAGAGCCCCGAGAGGGCAAGAATAATGAAAATGAAGCTACTTCCTCCTACTTGATTGAGTGTTCTGATTTATGGCATTGTAGTTTAGGACATGTTAATCTAAATGCGATAAAAAGATTAGTTAATTTTGATTTACTTAAAGTAAATAATTTTAACAAAAATAAGTGTGAAGTTTAAAGTTGACTAAGTCTCCCTTTCATTCTGTAGAAAGAAATACCAAGCCTCTAGAACTTATTCACACTGACATGTGTGACTTAATGTTTGTGCAAACTAGAAGAGGTAAAAAATACTTTATAACATTTATTGATGATTGCACGAGATATAGTACTCTTTATCTTTTAAGGAGTAAAGATGAAGCGATTGAAGCTTTTATTAACTTTAAAGCTGAAGCTGAAAACCAACTTGATTGAACAATCAAAATGGTACGAAGTGATAGAGGTGGGGAGTATGTAGCTCCGTTTGAAGAGTTGTGTACGACAAGTGGTATTATTCATCAAACCACCGCCCCCTATTCGCCTCAATCAAATGGTGTTGCTGAAAGGAAGAACCGAACTTTAAAGAAGATGATGAAACCACTTTTCTAAATGGAGAATTAGAAGAGGAAATTTATATGGAACAACTTGAAGGATTTGTAGTACCTGGCCAAGAACGAAAGGTATGTATGTTAGTGAAATCCCTATATAGGTTGAAACAAACACCATTACAATGGCACTTGAAATTCGACGGGGCTATGTTGTCGAATGGTTTTAAGATAAATGAATGTGACAAGTGTGTTTATATAAAGAATACGAAGAATGGGTTTGTAATTGTTAGTATTTATGTAGATGACATGCTAATTGTGAGACAAAACATTCAAGTCATAAATGACACCAAGCGTATGCTTAAGAGAACTTTTGATATGAAAGATATGGGAGTTGCTGACGTTATTCTTGGAGTGAAGATTCAAAGAACTCCCAAAGGGATTATTTTGTCTCAATGTCATTATATTGAGAAAGTATTTAAGAGGTTTAATACCTTTGATAGTGCGCCGGCTGAGACTCCTCTAGAAGTTAATGTTCACTTGAACAAGAATAGGGGTGATCCTATTGCTCAAGAGAATTATGCTAGAGTCATTGGTTGTCTTATTACTGGGAGATGATTCAGCAGTAGATTATTTAGAAGATTTGGCTGATCCCAAAACCCTAATTTGGTTGGTGAACAATCCATTGTAATTGTAACGCCTTTGTCTCAAGAGAGTTTCAGACTCAGTAGACTTACCTTCAGCATGGTCCAAGCTCAGAGTTCTGTTTGCTAAACCTCAGTAGACTATCAGCTTCAGTACCATGGAGTGAAGACTCAGTAGTGGTGGACTCAGCAGGAGCAGCATACTGACAGGGTCAGTAGGACTTGAATCAGCAACAGTTTACTGAACTCAGAGTTGACCTTCAGTAGAGTTGGACTCAACAGGATTATACTACTGAACCCCTGGTCAGACTCAACAACGGCCTGACAGTCTCCTTGATTGTCAGAAGGTTTCAATGTTAAATCAGTAGAGTTGTCCGAGGTTGTACACGTCAGAGAAGTCAACTTCATTATCTGCCTTGAAGTTTGAATGTCTCAGCAACTTTCTACACCTCGACCAATGACAAGCAGCCAGCTGTCAAAGTTCAGGTATAAAGCTGCAAGTCAACTACTTTCCTGAAAAAGAGGGTATACTCTGCACAATTTCAAAAGAGCCGTTAGCTACACAAAGAGAGTGACACATGGACAGTTCGTCTCCATCGCATCTATCCATAGCTCACCTATATAAATAGAGGGAAAATCAAATCGAAGAACACACAGAGCGATGTAGAGAAATACGAGCATTGAACGAACAAGACACAAGCTTTCCGCAAGAAATTCAGAGAAATACTCAACGCGAAAGGCAATTACACTGCTCTAGGAACCAAGCTTCATAGAATTAAAGCCTCTAGCATCCAAGTGATAGAACACGAACCCAAAGAGATTATTCCTCAATGTTCGTCACTCTAGAAGCCCCTTCATTTTTCCATTTCCCTCTAACCTAAGCTCCACTGAAATATCCATAGCTTAGAACTGAAGGAGCTCATATCTTGAACTGTTCTTATTGTAAAGAACTCCTTCACTGTTGGAGAATCTTTCAAACATCTTTGTTTGAACCTTGTAAATTGGGACTTGCTCATTATAATCTTTAAGGCCGTGTTTGTCCAGTGTACAAACCAACTGAGACTAACTCAGTGTAAGAAAATAGTCTCCTAATCTTTTCGGGACAGTGGACGTAGGATTTACTGTTGTCTTTTACTGTTGCATTGATTTACTGTTCATTCTGTTGCATTGATTTACTGTTCATTCTGTTGCATTGATTTTCGAACCACTTTAAAAATCGATGTCTTTTACTATTGCATTGATTTACTGTTCATTCTGAAAATCCGTTTACAGAATCATACAACAGAGTTTCAGTAAAAAGCTTAATTGAGTGCACTAATCTACTGAACCAGTTTTACTAAAAATATTTTCAACTCAACTAAATTGGGCCTACACTATTCCGCATCTACTGAACTCTTACTGAACGGTACTGAATTTTGACACCAGTCAGCTAGCAGGCCTCAGTATAGTCAGTCACTCTGTCCACGCGATCCAAAACAGCTTGCCTAGTCTACTAAATTTATTCAGCAGACAATCTCCGAAATAGGACTGTTCGCGTTCAAGTTTGAGAAAAGTTTTCAGGTGTATTCACCCCCCCCCCCCACACCTGAACGTTTGACTCGAGACCAACAATTGGTATCAGAGAAGGAGTTCTTTAAGACTCTTGCTATCTGAAACTGGTCTACTCGAACGGATCCTAAAAACGTTTTCACTGCATATCATTCTTCATTCATATTATTACCTAACATGACTGATATGCCAAGAATCATGATGGTACCCATGTTCTCAGTATAGAACTACGGGGTATGGCGAGTCAGAATGGAAGCACATCTAACTTCCCTCCACGACAGTCTGACAGAGGTCTTAGAAGACGGACCTATCGTACCTATGGTCGATAGTGTTGACTTTCAGGAACCCGCTCAAGGAGGAGGAGCGGTTACCAGGAAGAAGGTTCCAAAGGACAGAAGCCTTTTCACTCTAGAAGAGAAGAAACTTCACAACCTTGACCGGGTAGCCAGAAATGCCATTTTAACCACACTGAGCGACTCATACCTCGGCAGAGTTCAGGACTGTAAGTCAGGAAAGGAACTCTGGGATGCTCTAGCGCTACTGAGTCGGTGGACTCAGAAGATCAAAGCTAATAAGTTAGCGTTAGAACTTCAGAAGCTGGAGAGACTGTCACTCATGCCCGGCGATAAGATTGAAGATCTCAATGTCAGATTTACGGATCTGATGAACACAATCAATGGGCTGGGAAAGACGTTCTCCAACCGAGAGATGAATCTTAAGATTTTGAGAGCACTGTCAGACGGACATTGGAATCCCTTTGCTACATTGCTTAGACATTCTGATCTTGATATTGTTTCTCCGGATCACATATTTTCATAATTGAAAGCTGAGGAGTTCGAGCTCGGTCTACCGCAGAGGAAGCAATGAGATGAAGCTGACACCCAAATAGATCATGCCTTTAAAGCATCAGTCAGCACAACAACTCAAACGTCGAGCAAAGCTGAGCCTTCAACAAGTGACTTACAAGAAGGAAGCCTCACTAAACGATATGCACTGCTTGCAATCAAATATAAGAAGGAAAAGGAGCGGTGCACAAAACTGTCATGAGTCGTCAGAGATTCAAAGAGTAAGTCTGATTACTCACCTAAACGCACTCCTGAACCATAAACTTCTGAATGTAGGAAACATGAGGATTCTGCACAGTCGAAAGACAGTGAGAGTAGAGAAGGCAGAGTCACCTCCTACTACAACTGCAAGAAGTCAGAACACTATCAGTATGACTATCCTGAGCTCTGTACAACTGAAAGAGCTGCAAGAGAAGCTCGAAGGGAGAAGTTCATGAAGAAGCGACAATCCTACATTGCTGGTGAACTCTCAAACGACTCAGAAGAAATCGACTCCTTCATGGATTCATCAGAAGATAAAGCTGCCTTTATGGCCCAAGAGCTTGAAGAAGATACTGAAAAATGTCTAATGGCAAGAGAAGAGGATGAGGTAAACTCTCACAAAAGATCTGATCTCAGTACTGACCAAAGAATTGACTCAGAAAGATACTGAATTGAGTCTGCTGAAGCAAAAGTTCTTAAGACTTTAGACCGAGCACGACACTCTGAAAAGAATTGATGATGTCTTGAGAAACCTGATGACAGAGCGTTACATGGGAGCTGAGAAAAAGCTTTAGGCGATGCTAGCCAACAACAAGCCCAAACACTGTAAGGAGGGACTCGGGTTCAGCCATGGAGTCTCCACATCTGCCCCCACACGCTTAGAAAATCGGCTAACTGATAGGTTTGTTCAAGGGGAGACAATTAATGTTGAATCACTAAACCCCTCAGCAAAGAACAAACAGAAGATGAAAGCACCTCATCCTAGCTATCAGAAGTATGACCAAAAGTTCAGCTCAAAATCACCCCAGCACAGTCAGGGGGGAACCAGCAGAGTCAAGTGGGCTGATCAGTATGGACCGCCATAGTTGACACGTCCAGCTCAGCATGTGTCATATTACTATGATCCTATTGTTAGAAGGGGTTCCAAGAGTCAGAAGAAGAAAAAGGCCATTCAGAAGGCTAAGGTCAACAGTCCACCAACTAAGAAGAAGATCAGGACTCCTGAACCGACAAAGCTTCAGAAGTCAACTTCACCCAACCCAGCGGTGAAATATGTTGATAAAAGTGGAAAGAAAATGTCTGAGACCACCAGGGTCGTAAGACAGATTTGGGTTTCCAAAACTAACGCTTAAGGACCCAAAATCAAAAATAAAGGGTACCTGAATATAATTCTGTTTTGCAGGTGCACAGGGACCCATTGTACATGGATAGCGGATGCTCAAGATATATGACGTACCAAAGGAGTTTAGTGAAGAATTATATCACAGAAGAAGGACCCATAATCGAGTTTGGAGACAACACAAAAGGCTATACCAGAGGCTACAGAACACTCAGCATTGGAACCACCACAGTTCCAAGAGTATCATATGTTGAAGGACTTCAACATAGTCTTCTCTCTGTTAGTCAATTTTGTGATAACTCGAATAGAGTGATTTTTTACACTGGTTTCTAAGATGTCATTGATAAATCTACATGGAAAATAGTGTTATCAGGTTAGCGCAAAAAGAACATATACATTGATGACTGGAATTCAGCATAACCTGAAGCATGCTTGCTGGCGAAGAACGACAACAAAATGGGGTGGCTCTGGCACAGAAGACTCAGTCATCTCAACTTCAAGACGCTCAACAAGCTTACTAGAAACGCTCTTGTGAGAGGACTGCCGAATAAAGTGTTCAGCAAGGACACTCAGTGCGAGGCATGCTGAAGGGAAAGCAAACAAAGAAACAAAATCCACCAGTTCCATCACCTTCCACGAATGGAATCCTTTAGCTCCTGCACATGGACTTGTTCGGTCCAGTCTCTCCTGTGACGATCAGACGCAAGAAGTATGCATTAGTGGTTATTGATGACTATTCGCGCTACACATGGGTCATATTTATTGCCAACAAGTCTAACGTCAAAACAGAGTTTCCTACGCTTCTGAAAAGACTCAGTGTCGAGAAGAACACCAAAATCAGAAAGATTCGTTCAGACAGAGGAACTGAGTTCCTGAATGCGATGGTTAAAGAGCATGAGATGTCTGATGCACGCACGCCTCTACAGAATAGGATTGTTGAAAGAAAGAATATAACACTCAAAGAAGTAGCAAGAACCATACTCGCAGACTCAGGACTCCCATCAAAATTCTGGGCAGAAGCTACTGATACTGCATGTTACACTCAGAACAGATCACTACTGACAAAGCAACATCATAAGACACCATATGAACTATGGAACGACAAGAAGCCTCTCTTATCTCATTTCCATATTTTTGAGTGTTCGTGCTTTATCCATAATAACGGAAATGATCAGTTAAAGACTTTTGATAGCAAGTCAGACCAGGGAGTCTTCTTAGGATACTCCCGGGTCAGCAAAGCCTTCAGAGTTTTTAACTACCGGACCCTTTGCATGGAGGAAAGCCCTCTTGTTGTCTCTAGAAGATTTGGCTGATCCCAAAAACCCTAATTTGGTTGGTGAACCATTCCATTGTAATTGTAACGCCTTTGTTTCTGAGAGTTTCAGACTCAGTAGACTTACCTTCAGCATGGTCTATACTCAGAGTTCTGTTTGCTGAACCTCAGTAGACTATCAGCCTCAGTACCATGGAGTGAACACTCAGTAGTACTGGACTCAGCAGGAGCAGCATACTGAGAGGTGTTCAGACTCAGTGGTGCTTGGACTCGCAGAGCGAGCAAGATATCGAAAGAGTCGCAGAACCGGACTCAACAGAGCAGCATTTCGAACTCAAAGTTGACCTTCAGTAGAGTTGGACTCAACAGGAGTATACTACTGAACCCAGTCAGACTCAGCAACGGCCTGACAGTCTCCTTGATTGTCTCCCCTTGAACAAACCTACCAGTCAGTCGATTCTCTGAGTGTATGGGGGCAGATGAGGAGGCTCCATGGCTGAACCCGAGTCCCTCCTTGCAATGTTTAGGCTTGTTGTTGGCTAGCATCGCCTCAAGCTTTTTCTCAGCTCCCATGTACCGCTCTGTCATCAAGTTCCTCAAGACATCGTCACTCTTCTTCAGAGTTTCATGCTCGGTCTGAAGTCCCGACTACTTCTGCTTTAGTAGACGCAGTTCAGTATCCTTCTGAGTCAAGTCATTGGTCAATACTGAGATCAGCTCTTCTTGATGCTGAGACTTGGCCATCAGAGAGTCAATCTCCTCCCTGAGTCTCAACACAAGTCCTTCTGACTCAGTAGCAACCTGACTCTCCTGAGAAAGTCTATGATTCTCCACTTTCAGGGTATCCAACTCCTGAAGACTCTTACTAGCTGCAGGCTCATCTGAATCTGCTCGTATAATAATTCTTCGTAGGCGATCGAGACGTCCAGATTCTCATCAGCACCTAAACAGTGTCGTGTGTGCAGTGTGAATAGGAGTTAAGTGGTGCATGAGAGTTTACCTCATCCTCTTCTCCTGCCATAAGACACTTTTCAGTATCTTCTTCAAGCTTTAGGGCCATGAATGTCGCTTCATCGTCTGATGAATCCATGAAGGAGTTGACTTCATCTGATTTGTCTGAGAGTTCACCGGCAATGTATGCTTGACGTTTCTTGATGAACTTCTCCCTTCGAGCTTTTCGTGCTGCTCTTTCAGCTGTACTGAGGTCAGGACAATCGTACTGGTAGTGTCCTGGCTTCTTGCAGTTGTAGCAGGAGGTGATTCTGCCTTCTTTTCTCTCACTGTCTTTCGACTGTGCAGAATCTTCCTGTTTCCTGCAATCAGAAGTATGCGGTTCAGGAGTGCGCTTAGTTGTATATTCAGACTTACTCTTTGAGTCTCTAACGGCTCTAGAAAGCTATCTGCGTTGCTCCTTCTCCTTCTGATACTTGACAGCAAGCAGTGCATATCTCTGAGCTAAGCTTCCTTCTTGTAGATCGCTGGTTGAAGGCTCAACTTTGCTAGATGCGGGAGCTGCTGTGCTGACTGATGCTTTGAAAGCATGGTCGATCTGAGTGTCAGCTTCAGCTTGCTGCTTCCTTTGTGGTAGACTGAACTCGAACTCCTCAGCTTTTAATTATGAAAATATATGATCAGGAGAAACAATGTCAAGATCAGAATGTCTAAGCAAAGTAGCAAATGGAGTCCAATGTCCGTCTGGCAGTACTCTCAAGATTTTGAGATTCTTCTCTCGGTTGGAGAACGTCTTTCCCAGCCCGTTGATGGTGTTCATTAGATCCGTAAATCTGACGTTGAGATCTTCAATCGTGTCGCCAGGCATGAGAAACAGTCTCTCCAGCTTCTGAAGTTCCAACGCTAATTTGTTAGCTTTGATCTTCTGAGTCCCCCGACTCAGTAGCGCTAAAGCATCCCAGAGTTCCTTGGCGGACTTGCAGTCCTGTGCTCTTCCGAGATAAGAGTCACTCAGAGTGGTCAGTTTGGCATTTCTGGCAACCCGGTCTAGATTGTGAAGTTTCTTCTCTTCTGGGGTGAAAATGCTTCTATCTTTAGGGATCTTCTTCCCGGTCACCATTCCTTTTCCTTGTACTGGATCCTGGGTTTCGACGCTATCGATCATGGGAACGATAGGTCCGTCTTCCAAGACCTCTATCATGCTGTCACGGAGGGAAGTCAGAGGAGCTTCTATTCTGACTCGCCATACCCCGTAGTTCTCTACTGAGAACATGGGTACCATCCTGATCCCTGACATATCAGGCATTTTAAATAGTGATATGAATGAAGAATGATATGCAGTGAAAACGTTTTCAGGATCCGTTCATGTAGACCAGTTTCAGATAACAAGAGTCTTAGAGAACTCCTGCTCTGATACCAATTGTTGGTCCCGAGATAATCGTTCAAGTGTAGAGGGGGGGTGTGAATACACCTGAAAACCTTCTCAGCTTAAAATGTGAACAGTCCTATTCAGGAGAGTGCCTTGCTGAATAAGTTCAGTAGACCAAGCAAGTTGTTCTGAATCGCGTGGATAGAGTGACTGACTATACTGAGGCCTGCTAGCTGACTGATGTCAGAATTCAGTAGCATTCAGTAAGAGTTCAGTAGAATGCGGAAATGTGTAGGCCCAATTCAGTTAAGTTTGAAAACATTTTTATTAAAACAGTTTCAGTATATTAGTGTAATCTGTTAAGCTTTGCTGAACCTCACTTGAATGATTTGTAAAATGGTTTTCAGTATGAACAGAAATCAATGCAACAGTAAAATAGAACACAGCGATTTTAAAGTGGTTCGGATATCAACAATCCTACGTCCACTGTCCCGAAAAGATTAGGAGGCCATTTTATTTTACTGAGTTAGTCTGAGTCCCTTTGTGCACTGGACAAACACTGGTCTTGAGGATTATACTGAGCAAGTCTCAGTTTACAAGTATCAAACTGAAGTGTTTGACAAACTCTCCAACTATGAAGGAGTTCTTAACAATAAGAACAGTTCAGGAATGAACTCCTTCGGTCTAAGCTATGGATATATTCAGTTGAGCTTAGGTTAGAGGGAAGGGAACAAGAAGGTGGCTTCTAGAGTGACGAACAGTGAGGAATAAGCTCTCTGTGTTCGTGTTCAATCACTTGGATACTAGAGGCTATTGATTCTAATTCAGCTTGGTTCCCTTGAGCAAGTATGCCGCCTTTCGCTTGAAGTGTTTCACTGAAGTTCTTGCGGAAAGCTTAAGTCTGTAAGTGTTTGCTCAATGGCTCGTGTGTTCTTGTATTTTCTAGGTGTGCTTCTTCGGTTTGATTTCCCTCTATTTATAGAGGTGAGCCATGGAAAGATCCGTTGGAGACGTCGATCCACGTGTCACTCTCTTTTGGGTAGCTAACGGCTCTTTCAAAGAATCTGGCAGAGTCTTTCTCCTCCATTTCTAGAAAGTGCTTGACTTGCAGCTTTAATCAGAACTTTGACAGCTGGCTGTTCGTCATTGGTCGAGGCGTAGAAAGTAGTTGAGACAAACAGAATTCTATGCAGATCTGAAGCTGACTTCTCTGATTACCTCGTATGACTCTACTGATTTAACATGGAAGATCATCTGACAGTTAATGAGACTGTCAGGCCGTTGCTGAATCTGACTGGGTTCAGTAGTATACTCCTGCTGAGTCCAACTGTACTGAAGGTCAACTCTAAGTTTGGTGAACTGCTCCTGCTGAGTCCTGTTCTACTGACTCCTTTCAGTATGCTGCTCCTGCTGAGTCCAGCACTACTGAGTATAAACACCTCTCAGTATGCTGCTCTTGCTGAGTCCAGCACTGCTGAGTCTTCACTCCATGGTATTGAGGCAGATAGTCTACTGAAGGGTCAGCACACAGAACTCTATGCCTGAACCATGTAGAAGGATTGTCTACTGAGTCTGAAACCCTCAGAGACAAAGGCATTACTATTACAACTCAATGGTTCACCAATCAAATTAGAGTTTTGGGATCATTCAAGTCTTCTAAACGCTATACTACTGAATTATCTCCCAACAATTTCCCCCTATTTGATGATGCTAAAACCTAACACTACAAACTATCAGATACAAGCTCCTTACAAATATTACAAGTAGAATCAGTGGAGTTGTACATCAAGTTCTAATGTACTGAGGGATACAGGAAAGAAGTATCAGAACCTATTAAAAAATTCTAACAACAATTTCCTCCAACTAACAATTTCCCCCATGCTCAAACAAATAGAGTCTATCAATCTAAACTTACAAATATAGATATAAGCAGTGAGTGTGTGAGTCAGTAATCACTTAGGTGATTCTGAGTGTTAAGCTTAAATAAACAGACAGGCCATGAAGATAATAAGATATTGTCGGGCCAAACAACAAATATGTTTTATATATGAATGAAGTTAAGTACATTACATCACTTGCTATTCTAAAAACAAAAATAAAGGCTAGAAGCTATCTCCTGAATCTTTGGATCCTTGCCTTAAAATCTCTTGACTTTTCTTCTGGAAAAGGTAGTCCATACATCTGAAATGTGTCCTTCCGGAGCTTCTGAATCTTCAGCACATCAGTACGATCAGTCTCATCAAGTTTTAAAGCTTAGATAGCTTTTCTGACTTCTCCTTCAATAACTCCAGTGTATAGTGAGCCATCAAGCTTCTGAGGAGGTGGCAGAGGTCTGGGAACAGGGACGTAAACATCTTCCTTGTCATTTATGGCCTTCTGTACTATGTCATATATCTCTGGTTCGCTTATGAGTAGCCATTCAGCAAAGGCTTGGTTCTTGTGCATATCAGGCCAATATCTCCACACATAGTACCTCTTGAAAAATTCGGTCTTCACTTGCTCCCACTTCTGAGTCCTTTTCCACGACATCCATTTATCCACCCTTGGCCATCTGTGCATCTTCTAATCAGTGGGCTTCCTGCCTCGCCTGTACTTGTACGGGATCTCAGTGTCCTTCGGCGGTTGTGTCCTGGGCTTCAATCTCTTTACTTCCCTGGCTGCCTCAGCAGCCTTTTCCTTTGCAAGAGCCTCTTGACGCCTGTACTCCTCTAGATGATAGTAGCTAGCTTTCTTATACAAAGCAATCATGCTGAAGTTCAGCATTTCTTCTATTGTGGGCTCTGCTCTTGGCCTTTCCTGCTGCTGCTGCTGTTCAGATTGTTGTTGTTATGAATCAGATGCAGTCTTCTTTGATTGTTCAACCTCTTTCTCTTTTTCTTGATCGGCCTCATCGCCAATTTTCAGTTTTCTGGGAGGAGGCCTAGTACCAGGCTTCCTTCCTGCTGAGACTTTGGTCTTTGCTTTTGTCGGAGCTTTCTTGGGTTTGTTTGCTGATTCAGCTTCAACGATCTCCCTGGCAAGCTTTTCATCAGCCTCAATCTGAGCTTGTTCTTCAGGGCTGATATATCTCTTAGCCCCTTTCTTCAGTGGTGTAGGAAGTTTCAGCTTTTTCTTTCCTTTTCCCGGCACTGGAGGAGGCAGAGGAGTCTCCTCCTCATCTGAGTCCTCCTCAAGGAAGTCAGCAACCTCCTTAATATGTTCTGCGGGAGTCTGAGTTGCTGAATCCTTAGGCTCCTTCGGTCCTTAGCCACTTGGCCCAGTCTCAGCGCACTCTACATCTCCAGCGCTTGAGAAACCCTGGGCCTGACCTTGTGCTGTTCCTGAGGGGTCAGTAGGAGTTGATCGACTTCCAGCTGCTCCTAGTACTGATCTCTTCCCCTTGGGTGTCCTTTCCCCCTTTTTGGCATCATCAACTGAGCCAGGGGTTTGGACCGGAACAACCTTGTTGTTCAATCCAGTTAATGCAGTAGCCAGCCTGTCCAAGGCCGTCTGCATGGTTTCAAACTTCTGGTGAAGGTCGTTCCTCTCTATCATAAGATCTTCACTGTACTTCTTGTGAGAGGACTCAACCACTTCCTGATTGACTTCAGTCGGGCATCTATTTTCTCTTCACAAGTCTTCTGAATAGACTAGATTCTGAGTTATGTGGCCTGACTCAGTGAAGAGCTGTGTTTTGAAACCCGGCCCGGACCGGCCGGTTCAACCAGTTTAACCCGGAACCGGTCAAAAATCTGGGCCGAGTGACATATTAACTCATTTTCTCAATCGACCCGGTGCGACCCGGCCGATTCGGCCGGTTGAACTTGTACCCGCTAACCGGGTCAACTCCGTTTGACTATTAAAATAAAAAAAATAGAAATAGTCTTAAAATTGAATCAGTGAAGCGCAACCTACCTAGTTTTATTCTTCTCTCTGTTGTTCGACATTTTCTCTGTGTAAAGCAGCTGCTCGTCGGCCGCCGCTCGGTCGATTTGAGAATTAGAAACGCCGCAGCGCTGCTCGAGGCTCGATCCATTGTCAGTAGTGCTCGCCTCGGTCGATTGTCAGCTGGGAGTCCGGGATTTGAGAGTTGTGGGTAAGATTGTTTGACCTTCCCCCAACCACACCCCTCTCTCGGTCTCTCCCTCTCTGTGGCGTATGTGTATGTGTCTAAGGAGTAAAGACTCGCAGATTTATAGATTTGTATGGCATTGCTGATTGTATGGCACTACGAGAGTCAGTAGACTACTTTATGTGATTCTCTGGCTGTGTTATTTTATATGTGTGCCCTCTCGTGTTTGTCTCATATATGTGTCGATTCAATTTGTGTTCTTTTCATCGCAAATCAAAAATTGATCCGAGATCGACTTATTACCGCACCAGAATTTGGGTCTAGTCCGAGTTCAAAGTGAAGTTCTATGAGTCTAATTTTAGTTTGTCTCAACACTTTGGGAATTGATTTTTAACATAATCTCGGGGGAGATTTTTAGTTGTAACAAGTAGTGCTTTTGCCAAAGGTGGTCTTACGTATCTATTCCGGAAACATGGTGTCAAAAGGAGTGAAGGTGTTTTGAATTTATGATATTTAAAATGTGAGTAAATTTTTATATGATCTGCATGGGTGTGATTGTTGGGATTTTGTATACAGGAAACACTTTTTATGCGTGTATACAATGTGTTTTTGTCCTTACCACTATTTTATTCTCCTATCTGATAAATATATATATTTGCACATGCTATCCTTTATCTTGTATAAAAGTTAGATTTGTGTGGTGTGTCGGGTATCACAGAAGACAACACAAATTGGTTGAACTGACAAGATATAAACAGTTATCACAGCTGAGACAACTTAAGGATAAGTTGTCAGTTTAAGCTGCAGTTTAGATAAGAAGTGGCTTGTCTTAGCTGGTTGTCTTTACTGCTACACTTAAGGTGGTGTATTGATGGATCACAATGAGATGTGTTCTCCTAACTGACCTTAGTGGAGAACCTAGATCTCAGTGACTTAGCTGGTCTTAAGCTTGGTAAGACTTAAGCTGAGCGCATTTGGTTATCTATCACTTTGACCTACTATGGTGAACGTCATCGCGACCGGATCTACGTATCTTAGGTGTTAGTAGTTATTTGTAGCTCAGGCTGGTTGTCTGTATCTTGCAGCCGTATCATAGTAAAATGGGTTGATAATATCCCCTGATGAACTCGAAAGGATTAGCACACTAAACCCGGCCGGTTGATTAAGTTCAGGTGTGTTATAATAAGGTCGAGCGGTACTACTCAGAATATAAGATGTTAATTAATTTAAGCATTCAGTGAGATTAATTAATTAACAGATATTTCTATCTTAAATATGGAGATCGATTAAGTCTAAAATACAAACCCTTGCTCAATTTGGGATAAAGGGTTAAGTCAGCACGGATTCTCAAGTGGAATGAATCTGTGTTTATTAATTAATTTTGCTCTGGGGTGAGCATGGATAATTAATTAATTTGAGGCCCAGCATTATTTCTTGTATTGGATCCCTGATCTGGCCCAATTAGTTGACTGGTTATTTATTGTCTCTCAGAAATCATTATTAATAGATTAATGTATTTTTACATTATTTAATAATGTTATTTATCTGGAATTAATTGGCTTGGCCAATTAATTGATAAATATTAGTAGCCCAGTAAATTAATTAATTATATTATGGGCTGGTTATGTGGAAGCCCATTAGAAATATAATTAAATTAATAAGCTACAAATATATTAATATTATATTGGCTTTTGAAGCCTTTATATATATATTAGTATTATGTTCAGAAACAGATAACACACATATACACGCACACATAACAGACGCCAACGTTGATGTTGTGGGGGAGACATAAATCTTATTTTCTCCAGTTCTCTGACCACCTAGAGGGAGAAAAAGGTCGGGACACACATATCAGAAGATCTAACACAGGAGCAACAATCAAAGCCGCGACAACATACGATGGAGGACGGTAGCGTTTCTAGCCCTCAATTTTCCTGCAATTGGTATCCGAGCCTGGTTTAGGCTCTGATTGTTGCTGTTAGATGTATGATTAGGGTTTATTTCCGTCATTATCGGGTTTCTTTTCGTGTTCAGGGCGGCATGTGAGCCACTGTTTTGACCCCGTTGTAACATTTTTCTCGTGAGAAAATCCACGAGTAGTTGATAGGACCAATGTGTTATGTGATTGTACTTTTGTTGTACTGTAATTGGTCCGGGAGGCACGAAAATCGAGGCACGACGGCGCAGAAAGACGAAAGAGGCGAAACCCTAGAAACTGGCAAAACACGACCGCCGACTTGCGATGGCGCGTGGGGGCACGTGTAAACTAGTTTTTCCTATCCATTCTAATAGTTTTTGTTCGGTTTTTCATTAGCTTCGTCTGAATAGGTCGCACGACCCATTCCGATTTCTGGTTTGTCCGGAATAGCGTCGGAAAGGAGAAGTGGTCGTGTTGTCCAGAAAAGCCCCAAATTGGAAGAAAACCCTAATTCGGCTAGGGTTCCGCAGCATCTTGCGGCGGCAATTCCCGGCGGGTCCGGGGTCCGATTTCCAATCGGCTTGAACCGCTGGATTCCTCGTTACACAGGCTTCGTGGTGATATATCGTATGGGATCATCCGATCCCGGATGCGACCGAAATCGACGTCTAAAATTGGCTGCTCGTTATGAATTCATTCCGGCGAATCGTTTGAAATTCGGGAAATTAAGGAACTAATCACGGCCGGAATCCGTTACCCGGTGGTCGTGAGTGTTCCAATTACGTTTCCTCTCTTTCAATTGATTGAATCGCGGCTCGGAAAGGGGAGAATTCAGGCGGCGAAGGCGGCGGCGGTGGGGGCGCGATTCATCGCGCAGAACTCTCGTAACGTCGGCAATTGGCGGCTATTTTACACAGCCCAGACGTCCGTGAGACGTCTAGAAGGGATGCGACCATCGTGGACGGCTGGACGTGCCGGCGGGAGGCGACGCGAAGCCACGCGCAGCGGAGGCGCAGACGCGGTGCGCTGCTTCGTCTCCAGCGCCGAACGACGCCCTTTCAGGCGGAGGAGGCCGGAGGTTCCTGGCTCACCTTGGCCGGGCGACAACCATCACGTCGGCGGCCGGCCGAGAACCGGCCTACAGCGGCGGCGGGAAGAAAACCAGCGGCGGCGGCGGTCTTTTGTGTTGTTGAAGATGATGCTGACGTGGCGCTGACGTGGCGCGCCACGTCAGCCTTTTGCTGACCAGGGTACACGTGTCTTCCACGTGTCTGCCACGTGGCAGACCCCCCTGATGATGTGGCGACGACCATTTTCGGTGCAGCTTTCGATGCAGTTTTCAAATTCGAAGATTTTGAAGATCGAAGAGCTGTATTTTGATCGGGCTATGTAATAGTTAGGAATTACGTGTTTTAAAGCCCGATAACGACGTTTTAAATTTCCTATTGCATTAATTTATTATTATGCTTTAGCATGCGATTATGTGATTAATTGCGATTAGAAAAGCATGTAAATAGGATTTATGTCGTTATTAACCTTGCTTTAATTTTCGCGAGCACGTTTTATTATGTGCGTTTAGAAATTGCATGCTTTAGGAATTATGTGATGATGCATGATTCGTAACAAACCTTTTGAATAAAAAGACTAAGCAATTTTAAATTAAAATGTTTAATTAGATTCAATTAATTTGGATATTAAACACTTAATCGCACCTCCATTAATTGGACTCTGCACGAAAGTAGTAAGATTATGTGAGTAAACATCCACCTGCGTGGCTTGCTTGCATTTTTGAGCTACCAGTTTTGTGAGATGAGTTTTCCAAAACAATATTTGATTATTATTGAGTAGTGGGAGCGAATCCGTAAACGCCCACCTGCGTGGCTTGCGTGCCTAGTAAACACGAGTACTCTAGAAGATATTAATTAAATAGGATGGCTAATTAGATCAAATTGAATGCGGCATGGTTCGAGTAAGTATGTCAATTTCGAGAATTTGATTCTATTTTGGTCAAATTAATGGTCAATGCTTAGATGTCACCGCAGGTACAATTCACTTCCCTCGAAGTCCATTCCCGCGTTTTAATAGTGACATGGTCCAGAATATTGAACTATTAATTCCATTCGTATTAAGAACCTAGACATGGATTGGAATTAAAGAGCTAGGTAAATAGCTTGGTTTAGGGTTACGCTAGTAAACGTCCACCTACGTGGCTTGCTAGTGGAATTCCTAGAGCCGTTCGAGGTTTTTAATATCAATGTTTTTACAAAATGTTACAATGATTATTAATTACGAATTATGTGTAAATATTAATTTCATACATGCTCTTAAATTATATTTTTCAGATATGTCTGTTCAAATATTTTATTTTTCGAGTTCCTAAACAGTCTCACCAACCAAACCCTAACGGGTTTAACAATTTTAAATAATTTCATAGAGTGGAAGAGATATCTTACCACTCCCAATAAAAGCTTTGCAAAGGTCCTATAAGAACTTCTGTTTTAGGACCGCTATTTCTAAGAACGAGTTTACTATGAGTATGTTACTCAAATCTTTGGTAGCGGTGAAAGAGGTTATAGGAAAGGGCAAGAGTGCTCAAGTCTTGAATATCCCTAGTAGTTCAAGAAATCCTCCGAAAGGCAAAACAGAAAGGGACGCGAGTCGCTCTTGTAACTGAAACTGTTCTAGTTTCCTCCTCTACCCATGAATGGGTAGTGGATTTGGGGGCAACTGATCATGTTTGTTACACCTTGCAAGGTTTCTTGCAGAACAGGTAATTGAGCAATGGCGATGTGGTAGTCTCAATGGGCAATGAATCGAAAGTTCCTGCAATTGCCATTGGAGATTTAAATCTATCTTTTGATAGTTCTATTTTAGTATTTAAAGAAGTTTAATATGTGCCTGAGTTTAGGTGAAACATTATTTATGTTTCAAAACTCTGCACCATGGATGGTTATAAATCAAGTTTTGATAGTGAAGTTTCTATCATGAAAGACGATGATTTTATCTGTGGTGGACCATTAAACGGATCTTTATATACTATTACTTGTAAACCGCGTAGTTCTGTTAATATTGCTTCCTCGTCATCAAATCCTAAGAAGAGGAAAGAGTCTTCTAAGGTAAACCATACTTATATGTGGCTCTTAAGACTAGGTCACATCAATCTTAATAGGACTCAAAGGTTGGTGGAATATGGATCATTGGAGTCTCTCCAAGTTGAACCATTTCCAACTTGCGAAACCTGTTTGGAAGGAAAGATGATGACTAGGCCTTTGAAGATTAAGTTTGATACATTCTGACTTGTGTGGGTCTATGTCTAGACAAGCTCGTGGAGGGTATGAGTACTTCGTCACATTTACTGACGATTACTCGAGGTATGGATATGTTTACCTTCTTCGCCACAAGTTGGATTGCTTTGAAACCTTTAAGGAATTCAAGGCAGAAGTGGAGAAGAAGCTCGGTAAAGAAATCAAAACACTACGATCTGATCATGGTAGGGTATACCTATCCAACGAGTTCAAGGACTACTTGACATAATGTGGGATTACATCCCAGCTGACAGCACCGGGCACGCCTCAGCAGAGTGGTGTGTCAGAGAGAAGGAACCGAAGTCTCTTAGAGATGGTTCGGTCGATGATGAGTTATGCAACTTTGTCAGTTTCCTTTTGGGGATATGCCCTAGAGACTGTAGCATACTTGCTGAACCGTGTGCCTTCCAAGTCGGTACAAAAGATCCCTTTTGAGTTGTGGAGCGGGCACAAACCCAGTATGCACCACTTAAGGATTGGGGTTATCCTGCTTATATGCTCAATAGGCAGACCGACAAATTGGAATCACGTTCAGAAGTGATGTTGTTCATAGGGTATCCGAAGGAAACGAAGGGTGGATAGTTTTATGATCCTAAAGAACAGAACATCGTTGTTAGCCCTAACGCTCGGTTCTTAGAAGAGGATTACATTAGTAACCATAAATCTCGAGTCGACATCATCTTTGAGGAATTACAAGGTGGTCGAGTTCCACTTGAACAGCCAGTTGTGCAAGATAGTACTCCACGAGTAACTGCACAATCTGTTAACACATCGTCTGACACTCTTTGACGTAGTGGGAGGATGATATTTACACCTGATCGGTATATGTTCACTGGGGAGACGTTTGATCATCTCCGGGCAGATGAACAAGATACCGTGGATCCCTGGACTTACAACGAAGCAGTGGGAGATGTAGATGCAGATTCCTAGCGAATCGTCATGGACTCAGAATTTAAGTCCATAATTGATATGGATGTATACGAGATCACTGAAATACCTGAGGCCTGCAAGGCTATTGGTAGTAAGTGGGTATACAAGAGAAAGAGAGATGACCGAATGGAGAGATCATGGCGTTTAAGGCCAGGCTAGTGGCGAAGGGTTGTACCCAGAAAGAAGGCATCGATTACGAAGAGACCTTCTCGCCTGCAGCAATGATCAAGTCCATTTGGATTCTCCTTGCCATAGAAGATCACATGAACCTAGAGATCTGGCAAATAGATGTCAAAACCGTATTCCTAAACGGTCACCTTTAAAAAGGTAGGGACATCTACACGAAACAGCGAGATGGTTATGTGAAGGAGGGCGAAGAACATCTAGTTTCGAAGCTTAAGAAGTCTATTCATGGACTTAAGCAAGCTTTCCGGTTATGGCACCAGCGTTTTCGACGAGGTAGTCAAATCCTATGTATTTGTATCCTATCCTAACGAGGTGTGTATACCGTATTTGTGTTAACGGATCAGTGGTGTTTCTTGCATTTTACGTAGATGACATCCTTCTCATTGGCAACAATGTTGAAGTGTTATCAGACGTAAAGACATGGTTATCCGAGCAGTTTCAAATGAAGGACTTAGGTGAAGCTGCTTACATCCTTGGGATCAAGGTTATCCGAGATCGCCAGAAAAGGATGTTAAGCTTGTCACAAGTGTCCTACATTGACACTGTTATTGCTCGTTTTAGCATGCAAAAAGCCAAGAGAGGCTCAGTACCTTTCAGACATGGCATTTTTCTATCCAAGAATCAGTGCCCTAAAACGCTTGAAGAGATAGAAAGTATGAGGCTAGTACCATATGCTTCCGCTATCGGTAGCCTCATGTATGCGATGCTTTGTACGAGAGCAGATATCTCATATGCTGTAGGCATGGTCTCAAGATATCAGTCTAACCCTGGAAAGGAACACTGGACTGCGGTCAAGCATATTCTCAAGTACCTTAAACGGACTAGAGATTATAGGCTTGTTTACCAGTCTGACAGTCTAGTATCTTTGGGTTATACAGAATCGGATTCCCAGGCTGACAGAGACGAGAAGAAGTCTACCTCGGGTTATGTGATTACCTTGGGAGGTGGAGTCATTTCATGGAGGAGTGCAAAGCAGAAATGCATTGTGGACTCAACCATGGAAGCAGAGTATGTGGCTGCTTTAGAAGCTTCGAAAGAGGCAGTTTGGCTCAAGAGTTTCCTCCAGGATCTTGATATTGTTCGGAATTTGCCTAAGGCGATCACGATTTATTGTGATAATGCGGGTGCAGTGACAAATTCTAAGGAACCTAGATCTCACAAGGCGTTTAAACACATAGATAGGAAATACCACATTATCGAGGTGACATGGTGATTGACAAATTGGAACTAAAGTCAACCTAGCTAATCCTTTCACGAAGAGCTTACCACTCCCGACTTACGAGAAGCATGTTCGTGGCTTAGGAGTTGTAGAGATGCCCCCACTTAGGACTACAGAAACTTTTGTATAAGTGGGAGAAGATGCAGTGATAGATAGGATAGATAGCTGAGATATAGCTGGGTATTAGTTTGTACCTAGATAGCTGAGATATAGCTAAGTACTAGTTTGAACCTAGAACTGACACATTCTATACTAAAAATTTACTTTAGTATAAGTGGGAGAATTGTTGGGATTTTGTATACTGGAAGTACTTTTTATGCTTGTATACAATGTGTTTTTGTCCTTACCACTATTTTATTCTCCTATCTGATAAATATATATATTTGCACATGTTATCCTTTATCTTGTATAAAAGTTAGATTTGTGTGGTGTGTCGGGTATCACAGAAGACAACACAAATTGGTTGAACTGACAAGATATAAACAGTTATCATAGCTGAGACAACTTAAGGATAAGTTGTCGGTTTAAGCTGCAGTTTAGATAAGAAGTGGCTTGTCTTAGCTGCTTGTCTTTACTGCTACACTTAAGGTGGTGTATTGATGGATCACAGTGAGATGTGTTCTCCTAACTGACCTTAGTGGAGAACCAAGATCTCGGTGACTTAGCTGGTCTTAAGCTTGGTAAGACTTCAGCTGAGCGCATTTGGTTATCTATCACATTGACCTACTATGGTGAAGGTCATCGCGACCGGATCTACGTATCTTGGGTGTTAGTAGTTATTTGTGGCTTAGGCTGGTTGTCAGCCGTATTCTAGTAAAATGGGTTGATAATATCCCCTGAGGAACTCGAAAGGATTAGCATACTAAACCCGGCCGGTTGATTAAGTTCAGGTGTGTTAATAAGGTCGAGTGGTACTACTCAGGAATATAAGATGTTAATTAATTTAAGCTGTCAGTGAGCTTAATTAATTAACGGATATTTCTATCTTAAATACGGAGATCGATTAAGTCTAAAATACAAGCCCTTGCTCAATTTGGGATAAAGGGGTAAGTGAGCACGGATTCTCTAGTGGAATGAATCTGTGTTTATTAATTAATTTTGCTCTGGGCTAAGCATGTATAATTAATTAATTTGAGGCCCAGCTTTATTTCTTGTATTGGATCCCTGATCTGGCCCAATTAGTTGACTGGTTATTTATTGTCTCTCAGAAATCATTATTAATAGATTAATGTATTTTTACATTATTTAATAATATTATTTATCTGAAATTAATTGGCTGGGCCAATTAATTGATAAATATTAGTAGCCCAGTAAATTAATTAATTATATTATGGGCTGGTTTTGTGGAAGCCCATTAGAAATATAATTAAATTAATGAGCTACAAATATATTAATATTATATTGGCTTTTGAAGCCTATATATATATTAGTATTCTGTTCAGAAACAGATAACACACATACACACACACACATAACAGACGCCAACGTTGATGTTGTGGGAGAGACATAAATCTTATTTTCTCAAGTTCTCTGACCACCCAGAGGGAGAAAAAGGCCGGGACACAGATCAGAAGATCTAACACAGGAGCAACAATCAAAGCCGCGACAACATACGAGGGAGGAAGGTAGCGTTTCTAACCCTCAATTTTCCTTCAGTGATGGATTTTCACACCTGGGTAATTACTAATTACTAATTACCACGGCATTGCTGATTGTATGGCACTACGAGAGTTAGTAGACTACTTTATGTGATTCTCTGGTTGTGTTATTTGTATGTTCTCTGGCTGTACAAAGTGCTTAAATATTGGGAATTCTCAATTGCTAATTTTATGATAATGCGAGTATTTGGATTAGCCGATAGGTGTAATCTTTGTAGTTATTTTGGTGTTTAATATTTACTAAGTAATAAATTCTTACTTTTTTCTGTTTGTTACTTTATTCAGCAAATTTAACATATGGAGAAGGATACACCTACTGATGAAGGTTCTAAGGGATCGTCGTGTGCTTCGGTTATAAGTGCTTGTCGAAAGGCTGATTTTGCATGGGATCACTGCACTAAAATACCATCTAGTGGCAAGAAGAATATCATTAAGTGTAACTTCTGCAACCATGAGGTACATGGTGGTGGAATCAACCGCATGAAACAACATCTACCTAAAATAAAAGGTCATCTTCTTCTGGATGTGAACGGAATTGGAGTGTCTTTGAGCGCATTCATACGAAAAAAGGAATATATTGGAGCATCAAAGGCTAAATGATCTAGTGTTTGTTCATTATAATTTGCGTCTACAACACCGGTAAACACTAGTTCATTCTATTTCTTTGGTATCGAATCATTTATGCAAGAAAATTGTTTTACTTACTAATCTTTTGTGCGTTGTAGTGGGAAGAAATCTACTAGATCTTATGACCCAATCAATTATGAATGCATAGATCTTGTTGAGTTTTGGGTTGTGGATGAAGAGCCAAGTGGAGAACTTGATGCCGATGAGCTTGATGCTCTAATTGAGGAAAATCTTACTAATGCAGAATGTTCACAACCACTTATAGGTTCACTTTTCATATGTATAGTATTATTGTTTATCATGTGTTATAATGTTTCTTATATCTTGTTTTACATAAATGTTTAGGTAATGAAGATGTTGATGCAGAGGTGATTGATGAACAAATTGATTTGAATCAATTGGATGGTGCCCAATTTCAACGTGAAAGATATCCAGATACTTATGGATTTGATGATTGAAGAGTGAACTTTAAATCATTTTCCCATAAATTTTTTGTTTCTAGATTTATATGAAGTATGAAGTTGCGTGTGGTAAGAGGTGTTGCACCGTGCTCTCTCACGGTCTTAAGACATTTTCTGATGATTTCTTTGGCGGTTTTTGTTATTATGACTGTTGTTTTGATGAATTTGGAGTAAGTTTAAGAATGATTCCCAGTCTATGAGACTATGAAAAATTGACAATCTTGTATATTTGCTTCTATTGTAAGAATTTGGTTATGTTGATTGTTGAGGAAAATCAAAACTTATGTTAATGTGCTGAGATTGAAGTGCAGGAAGGAATAAGATGAATATCTGTCATCTCCTCTTCTTATTTTCGGTTTTCTTATTCTTTCCACAAAATTTAATCATATATTTATGACGTCACACCGGGTCGATCCACCAGTTGAACCGGTTCGACCGGTTGAATCGGTAAAAATTATTTTTCCGGGTCAATGACCGGGCCGATTTTAAGAACAAAAGTGAAGAGATTGTAGATGTGTGTGCTGAGTGGGCTGCCTTATATTCTTCCAGTAGTGATTTCTGGGTAGCCACCAGCGATGCCTGTTGGTTCTCGAATTCTGCTCTCTGAGTGGCTAAAGAGTAGGTGAGGATGGCTGTGAAATCAGGAGCGGCTGAAATTTGAATAGAGATCCTCAACTCCTTGATTTCCTCACTCTGAGCAGTTGTTGTTTTCTTCCAACTTCTGTGGACAACTTTGGCCAAGAGCCTATTCTATACTCCTTGTCCCTTCAGTGCCTTGGCCACTGTCCTGGACCGTCGGCCTTTGGAGTTGGGCGCAACCTTAAACGCAGACCCCAGCAACAGTTGTTCTGGGTGCTGATAGGTAATTCAACAGAGGGTTGAGCACCCTCCTCCTGTTGAGTTCCCTCAACAGGCTTCTCAGGGCCTGCATCACTGGGCGGGTCCTAATAATCGGGATCAGAACCCTCGGAAGGCGCGGCTGTTGATGGGATGCGGTCATTAAGAATTGCCAGCATCGCCGCCCTTAGGTCTTCTAAGGAGCTGATGTCCACAGGCGCTGAGTAGCCTATCTGCTCGCGGAGCACCAACTCTTCTGAGTTAAGTTGTTCACAGGATTGATGTTGGATGAGTCTGTTCAGAGTGAACCAATCCTGGAACCGAATCAGCATATGAAGCCTGGCCTTCTGAGCCATAGACACCAAGTCTGAGTGACTTGTGATCTCAGGAATGGCCTCGGAGATTTCTCGGGTGGCTTTGTTATGAAGAGCTTCAGCCTCTAGCCCGATAGTCTCTGCTTCTATGTTGGTCTCCATATCGTCCAAGTCTATTGGAGACGTAGCCTTCTCAGTAGAAAGGATACTGCTAAGAGGTGGAACGTCCAGCGGGGTCTAAGAGATAGGCGTTGTCGGTTCAGCTTTTGACCCCTGTTCCATTGAGGCTTCTCTTTCAGCGGAGACTGTCTTCTCCACTGAGATTGTCTTCTCAAAAGATTCTGAGTCGTCTCGCAGTCTGAAAGGAGGGATAATGACTGCTTGTTTAGAAGACTTTTTCTGCTTCTTCGATGGAGTCTTCTGAGCAGTCTTCTGAGGTGGAGACCTCTTTTTAGTGGGAGTGGAAGTCTTCTTCTTCCCTTTCCCAGCTTTAGAAGGCCCTGCTCTAATCTGTTGGAGGGCCGCTGCCTTGCTATGGAAGCGTACTTTCTTCGGATAGAAATACGCCTTGTCTGCGTAGGTAATGTGGTCAGCACCACAGAAATCCTCAATCATTATTGTCAGCTTCATCCCATACAGAAGCTTCCCTTTGACAGTCAGGCTGTATGTGGACTTGTCAAACTTAGCAGCTTGAGTCTGGATTTCTCTAAGAAAGAACTCCGTCCAGTTCACCTGAGCTCTGTCGTCTATGGCCATCATCATTTGGAGCTTAGGCCTGGATACTTGGTCGAACGAGCCAGCTTGGCTAGTCAATATCTGCGTCACAATGTATATCAAGGCTCGATACTGTGGCAACATGCAGTTCTTGGGAAACGCCGCCCTGAACGATGTCGGCTCTCCGCAGAATATCTCAAGATATTCATCTATTAAATCATCTTTATAACCGGCTATGCTTATCCCAGAGCTGGGTAGCTGAAAGCTCTTCTGAAGAGCTTGCTTGATTGACATCTGTTTAATCTCTTGGTCAGCACGGGTGGGGTCAGCAACATGATGAATGATGAAACACCCTACGATGTCTCCGTCTACTACTTCTGAGTTCAGATATAACTCAAAAATTTGTCAAGGAAGGAAGAACGCCGGCTTCCTTGACAAGAAGGCTTCAAGGCCTGATGCCCTCAGCGCCTCGAAAATCTCCATTATGATTTTGAGCTCGCAGGTGTCGAACTCCATGATCGGTTCACACCGTACCAGGTCCTTCTCAAGGATTTCTATCATGTTGGTCGGAGAAGAGACAGCGACGTTGGATAGCGCCATATCTAGAATCTGCAAAACTTAGTATCAGTATCACAACATTTATAATATGTAAGTATAACTACTGAATAAGCGATGAAATCTACCGTAATAATCTCTGAGAAACAGTGAATGCAGTTTGCAAGTAAAGGATTTTAGTTTAGGGTTTAAGTTGCAGAGGATAAAATGGCGGTTTTAGAACTTTGAACGTGATATATATGAAGATGAAGATTAACAGTTTACTATCAACGGTTCAGTTTAAATCTTGTTTTATGAGATGGACGGTCAGGATTTGATGTTATAAAATAGGCAATGATCATCGTAGCCGCCTAAGTCAAATTACAGTTATAAATAGCCAAAGAAGTAACTTGATATGACATGCATTTAATGCGCGGCAGAATTCAACAAACATAGCATAGAATGTCGTGCATTTAATGAAACCGTTTATATTAAATGACATTCTCTAAGGCAATGAATACGATGTTGAATCAGAATCATAAATGCATTAAATATTATGTTGGCTACTGAAAACAGATACGCAAACCTGTTAGCTGAACATCGTAGTCAGCTGATACCTCGTGCAGATGGTTTCTGAATCTCTGTGAACTGAATGAGTTCAGTACTGAGAGTGAATATTCCCCCTTGTTGAGTGCTCCCCTCCCGAACCCTCTCACTGACTTAAGTCAGAAGGGTCCAGCAGACCTAGCTCTACTGAAAGTTCTCTTAATCTGGCTTCAGCTAGAGGCTTGGTCATAATATCGGCCCTTTGATGGTCAGTATGGATCTTCTCCATTATGATATCCTTCTTTTCGACATGGTCACGAATGAAGTGGTGTATGATGTCCACGTGCTTGCATCTAGTATGAAGAATAGGATTCTGAGATTGCAATGGCACTGGAACTGTCGCAGAAGATCGGCACTTCATTCTGAATGACATTAGAGTCGCGTAGCTACTGTCTTAGCCAAAGGATTTGGGCGCAAAAACTTTCGGTAGCCATGTATTAAGCTTCAGTAGTTGACGTCTCTACTGAATGTTGTTTCTTCGAAAACCATGAGATTAGCTTACTGCCGAAGAACTGACAAGTTCCCGAAATTGATTTTCGGTCAATCCTGCAACCTGCATAGTCAGCATCAAAATAACCAGTTAGTTCAATATTATCATCTGCTGGATACCATAAACCCATGCCAGGTGTTCCTCTGAGATAGCGGAGAATCTTCTTTGATGAGTCCATGTGGCTCTGCTTAGGATTCGCCTGAAATCGACCGTAGACACCTACAACATAAGTTATGTCTGGTCTAGTAGCAGTTAGATATTATAAAGAACTAATAATTGCGCGAAATTCAGTATGGTCTACTAATACTCCCTCTTTGTCAAGATCGATTTTCATGTTCGTGTTCAACGGGATCTTGATTGGTTTGCCAGATGTGCAACCGAATTTCTTGATGAGGTTTCGAGTGTATTTGCCTTGATTGTTGAACGTTCCCTTCTCTGATTGTTTGACTTGAAATCCGAGGAAATAATTCATCTCTCCCATCATTGACATCTCGAATTTATCCTTCATCACCTTCTCAAATTGTTGACACATGATGACATTCTTTGATCCGAATATGATGTCATCTACGTAGATCTGCACAAGTAATATGTTGTCTTCTAGACGAATGCTGAACAGTGTGCGGTCTACTGTGCCATTCTGAAAACCCTTCTGAAGAAGAAACTCAGACAGGGTATCGTACCAATCCCTGGGTGCTTGTTTTAAACCGTACAGAGCCTTTCTGAGTCTATAAACTTGATGTTCCTGCTGAAACCCAGGAGACTGTTCTACATAGACTTCTTCTTTCAGCACGCCGTTCAGGAACGCAGACTTCACATCCATCTGATATACTCTGAAGCGTTGATGTGTTGCGTAGGCTAGGAATAGTCTGATTGCCTCCAATCTTGCAAAGCGAACGTTTCGTCGAAATCTATCCCTTCGGCTTGACAGTAGCCTTTTGCCACGAGTCTTGCTTTGTTCCTTAATATGACGTTGTTTTCATCTCGCTTGTTCTTGAAGACCCATTTAGTTCCGATCACATGTTGATGCCGGGGTCTATCAAAAAGCTCCCATACTTCGTTTCTCGTGAACTGATTCAGCTCCTCCTGCATAGCTATGATCCAATCAGCATCCTTGAGTGCGTCATCAACTGACTGAGATTCTTCAGTAGACAAGAAGCAGGAATATAATGCGCTTTCTCCCCGACAGAATCTAGATCTTGTCTTTACGCTTGCTTGAAGGATCTCCAATAATCAGGTCAGAAGTGTGAGCGTCCATCCACGATCTACGATGTTTCAACTCTTCATCTGAGATTTGTTCAACACAGATAGTAGGTGAGTTAGGCATTTCAGTTGTACTATTCTGAGATTGAGGCAATTCAGTTACTAGAGTTGGGTCTACTGAGTCACCAGGTTCAGGGGCATTTAGCTCAGGAACTTCATTTGTTCCCCCTGAATTATTATTCTCAGTAGAGGTCTCAGTTACCACTAGGGTTTCTTCATCGACCTGAGTTACCTTGGATTGACTCTGTTTAGTAGAGTCAATCTGTTCAGCTATGTTTGTTGTTGGCTGAGATTCAGTAGTCTTGTCTTCAGTTACCTCTTCTGAATCATCATCCCAACACAGCTGGATCTTTTCAACATTATCTTTTAAGCTCAGATCATGTAGTTGTTTACTGATATCCTCATATTCCGAATTTGAGTTTCTGCTCCTGTCTTCAGTAGCAAACTCATTAAAAACAACATGAGGGTTTTCCTCCACGCAAAGGGTCCGGTAGTTAAAAACTCTGAAGGTTTTGCTGACTCGTGAGTATCCTAAGAAGACTCCCTAGTCTGACTTGCTATCAAAAGTCTTTAATTGATCCTTTCCATTATTGTGGAAAAAGCACGAACACCCAAAAATATGGAAATATGATAAGAAAGGCTTCCTGCCGTTCCATAATTCATATGGTGTCTTCTGATGTTGCTTTGTCAGTAGAGATCAGTTCTGAGTATAACACGTACTATCAATTGCTTCCACCCAAAATTTAGATGGGAGTCGTGAGTCTGCGAGTAGGGTTCTTGTTGCTTCTTTGAGTGTTCTGTTCTTTCTCTCAGCAATCCCATTTTGTTGAGGCGTGCGTGCAGCAGGCGTCTCATTCTCTATGCCTTCAGCTTTGCAGAACTCTTCCACCATTGAATTCAGGAACTCAGTTCCTCTGTCTGAACGAATCTTTCTGATTTCGGTGTTCTTCTCGATACTGAGCCTTTTCAGAAGTGCAGGCAACTCTGTTTTGACGTCAGATTTATTGGCAATAAATATGACAATGTGTAGCGCGAGTAGTCATCAATGACCACTAAAGCATACTTCTTGCCTCTGATCGTCACATGAGAGACTAGTCCGAACAAATCCATGTGCAGCAGTTGAAGGATTCCATCCGTGGAAGGAGATGGAACTAGCGGATTTTACTTCTTTGCTTGTTTTCCCTTCAGACATGCTTCGCACTGAGTGTCTTTGCTGAACACTTCATTCGGCAGTCCTCTCACCAGAGCATTTCTAGCTAGCTTGTTGAGTGTCTTAAAGTTGAGATGGCTGAGTCTTCTGTGCCAAAGCCACCCCGTTCTATTGTCGTTCTTCGCCAGGAAGCATGCTTCAGGTTCTGCTGATTTTCAGTCAGCTACGTATATATTCTTTTTGCGCGAACCTGATAACACTGTTTTCCCGGTAGATTTATCAATAACATCACAGAAACCAGCGTAAAAAATCACTCTATTCGAGTTATCACAGAGAAGATTATGTTGAATTCCTTCAACATATGATACTCTTGGAACTGTGGCGATTCCAATGTTGAGTGTTCCATAGCCTCTGGTATAGTCTTTTGCATTATCTCTGAACTCGATCTGGGTCCTTCTTTAGTAGTATAATTCATCAGTAGGTTCCTCTGGTACGTCATGTGTCTTGAGCATCTGCTGTCCACGTACCACGGGTCCCTGTGCACCTGCAAAACAGAATTATATTCAGGTACCCTTTATTTTTGATTTTGGGTCCTTAGATGTTAGTTTTGGAAACATCCTAGTGGTCTCAGACAGTTTCTTCCCACTTTGATCAACATACTTGACCACTGGACTGGTTGATGTTGACTTCTTAGGCTTTACTGGTTCAGGAGTCCTGATCTTCAGAGGTGGTGGACTGTTGACCTTAGCCTTCTGAACGGATTTCTTCTTCTTCTTCTTCTGACTCTTGGATCCTCTTCTGACTATAGGATCATAATAACATGACCCATACTGAGCTGGATGTCTGCTGCGGAGGTCCATACTGATTAGCCCATTTTACTTAGTTGGTTCCCCCTTGACTGAACTGGGGTGATCTTGAGCTAATCTTCTTGTCAGATTTCTGATAGCTAGGATGAAGTGCCTTCATCTTCTGTTTGTTCTTTGCTATGAGGTCCATACTAGCATCGCCTCAAGCTTTTTCTCAGCTCCCATGTACCGCTCTGTCATCAAGTTCCTCAAGACATCGTCACTCTTCTTCAGAGTTTCATGCTCGGTCTGAAGTCCTGACTACTTCTGCTTCAGTAGACGCAGTTCAGTATCCTTCTGAGTCAAGTCATTGGTAAGTACTGAGATCAGCTCTTCTTGATGTTGAGACTTGACCATCAAGGAGTTAATCTCCTCTCTGAGTCCCAACACAAGTCCTTCCGACTCAGTAGCAACCTGACTCTCCTAAGAAAGTCTCTGATTCTCCACTTTCAGGGTATCCAACTCCTGAAGAGTCTTACTGAGCTGCAGGCCCATCTGAATCTGCTCGTCTAATAATTCTTCGTAGGCGATCGAGACGTCCAGATTCTCATCTGCACCTGAAATAGTGTCGTGTGTGCAATGTGAAGAGGAGTTAAGTGGTGCGTGAGAGTTTACCTCATCCTCTTCTCCTGCCATAAGACACTTTTCAGTATCTTCTTCAAGCTCTAGGGCCATGAATGGCGCTTCATCGTCTGATGAATCCTTGAAGGAGTCGACTTCATCTGAGTCATTTGAGAGTTCACCGACAATGTATGCTTGAGGTTTCTTAATGAACTTCTCCCTTTGAGCTTTTCGTGCTGCTCTTTCAGCTGTGCTGAGCTCAGGACAGTCGTACTGGTAGTGTCCTGGCCTCTTGCAATTGTAGCAGGAGGTGATTCTGCCTTCTTTGCTCTCACTGTCTTTCCCTTAGGTTCGTCTTCCAAGACCTCTATCATGCTGTCGTGGAGGGAAGTCAGATGAGCTTTCATTCTGACTCGCCATACCCCGTAGTTCTCTACTGAGAACATGGGTACCATCCTGATCCCTGACATATCAGACATTTTAAATAGTGATATGAATGAAGAAGATATGCAGTGAAAACGTTTTCAGGATCCGTTCAAGTAGACCAGTTTCAGATAACAAGAGTTTTAGAGAACTCCTGCTCTGATACCAATTGTTGGTCCCGAGATAATCGTTCAAGTGTAGAGGGGGAGGGGGGTGAATACACCTGAAAACTTTCTCAGCTTAAAACGCGAACAGTCCTATTCAGGAGAGTGTCTTGCTGAACAAGTTCAGTAGACCAAGCAAGTTGTTCTGAATCACGTGGACAGAGTGACTGACTATACTGAGGCCTGCTAGCTGACTGATGTTAGAATTCAGTAGGGTTCAGTAAGAGTTCAGTAGAGTGCGGAAATGTGTAGGCCCAATTCAGTTAAGCTTGAAAACGTTTTTATTAAAACAGTTTCAGTATATTAGTGCAATCGGTTAAGCTTTGCTGAACCTCAGTTGAATGATTTGTAAAATGGTTTTCAGTATGAACAGAAATCAATGCAACAGTAAAAATAGAACATAGCGATTTTAAAGTTGTTCGGATATCAACAATCTTACGTCCACTGTCCCGAAAAGATTAGGAGGCTATTTTATTATACTGAGTTAGTATCAGTCCATTTGTGCACTGGACAAACACTGGTCTTGAGGATTATACTGAGCAAGTCTCAGTTTACAAGTTTCAAATTGAAGTGTTTGACAAACTCTCCAACTATGAAGGAGTTCGTAACAATAAGAACAGTTCAGGAATGAACTTCTTCGGTCTAAGCTATGGATATATTCAGTTGAGCTTAGGTTAGAGGGAAGGGAACAAGAAGGTGGCTTCTAAAGTGACGAACAGTGAGGAATAAGCTCTCTGGGTTCGTGTTCAATCACTTGGATACTAGAGGCTATTGATTCTAATTCAGCTTGGTTCCCTTGAGCAAGTATGTCACCTTTCGCTTGAAGTGTTTCACTGAAGTTCTTGCGGAAAGCTTAAGTCTGTAAGTGTTTGCTCAATGGCTCATGTGTTCTTGTATTTTCTAGGTGTGCTTCTTCGATTTGATTTCCCTCTATTTATAGAGGTGAGCCATGGAAAGATCCGTTGGAGACGTTATTCTCTTTTGGGTAGCTAACGGCTCTTTTAAGGAATCTTGCAGAGTCTTTTCCTCCATTTTTGGAAATAGGTTGACTTGCAGCTTTTATCAAAACTTTGACAGCTGACTGCTCGTTATTGGTCGAGGTGTGGAAAGTAGTTGAGACATGCAGACTTCTACGCAGATATTGAAGCTGACTTCTCTGATTACTTCGTATGACTCTAGTGATTTAACATATAAGATCATCTGACAATCAATGAGACTGTCAGGCCGTTGCTGAGTCTTACTTGGGTTCAGTAGTATACTCTTGCTGAGTCCAACTCTACTAAAGGTCAACTCTGAGTTCAGTGAACAGCTCCTGCTGAGTATTATCAGTAGTTCTTGTAATAGGACCTATCTGTTTATCAGTAATGGGGGAAATCATAGTGTTTCATTACTATGGAATTGAAGATCCCAAAACCCATCTTGTGTCCTTTGTATAGTGTCGATAGGACTAGATGATGTAATAGGCTAGACGGATTATATTTTTCATTATCGTTTTTGTCTAAGTCCTGTACGGGGTAAATGTTGGATTGATCTTCAGTAGGAAGTTACTTTCCAGAACCCCACGTCATCAGTGTAAGAGCTTGTGTTCTCAAGTCATCAGCTGACCTCGCTCAGTAGAAGACATCTTATCAGGTGACCTACATCAGTTGAAGAACACTGTATTCAAGCTCAGTACCTTCAAGAGTCATCAGATGATCCCGCTCAGTAGAATTTTTGCTATCAGCAGACTCAGACGAAGAAGATAGAGATCTTATCAGGTCTACTGTATCCGATAAGAAATGACCCGAGTCTAACTTCATTCGAAAGTCAGCAGAAGATCATACGAGGATGAGTGAGAGTCAACTCCAATGAAGACCGATGTCTGACAAGTCTCACCTACCACAAACCTCGACCAATGAGAAGCAGTCTAAGCTCTACCTACTCTGACCAACTAAAGCTGCTCTAATGCACAGTAACCAACTACTCTGCTACAACATTTCAAACTTGAGGCCGTTTTCCTTGGACGTTTGTGACACGTGGCATCGTCCTCTCCAACGGACAAATGCCTGGGTCACAACTATAAATAGAGAAGCATTTCTGAGCTCCACGCACGGGATATCAAAGGGACTACACGCTCAAGCTTTCGCAACACTCTAGCGCCTTTCACGAAGATCCAGCGAAGAACTTGCTTATTAGAATATTTTTAGTTCTTCTCTCTAGAGTTATTTCTTTATATCCCTCTTCTCTATCTAAGCTCAATCATTCATATCCATAGCTTAGAACCTTCGAAGGAGTTCACATTTCGTGACTGTTCTTATTGTAAGAACTCCTTCACTGTTGGAGAAAATCCCCTCCCCTTCAAACTTAGGTTTGGATTGTAAAGTCGCAAAGGACTATAACTTAGAAGGGTCTGTCCAGTGCAAAGATACCTTGTTGAGGCTTGCTCAGATAAATTAACAAGACCTCCTGTTCAGCAATACCGTGGAGGTAGGATCTTGCGTATCCGAACCACGTTAAAAATCGCTTGTGTCATTTACTGTTTTATTGCACTGCTTTCAAAATCATCTTACAAACTCATACTTTGCATAAACCGTATTTGAAAAGTGCACTAGCCAAAATTATTTAACTTGTGAAAAACACGTTTTCAAACTGAGACGAAGTCTACCGGGCCCTTCACACTTATCCGCACTAAGTCTTCGACTAAGAATCAAATACTGACAAAAGTCATTAGGAGAAACTCAGTAGTTGACTCACTCTGACCCGCGATTAGAAGGTTACTATTTAGCACTGTTCATCATTTGCATTCTACAGCTCAGCTGTCCTTCGCGTTTGGGAAAAAGAACTTGTACTCAGGGGTATTCACCCCCCCTCTACACCTGACACTCGTCACCAGACCAACAATTGGTATCAGAGCCTCAGTGTTCTTCTGATCATCAGTTTTGAAACTACTGGTCTTCTCGAATAGATCCTGAAAACATTTTCACTGCACAAGCATCTCTTCATACATCCTTATACTCTTACCCATAATGTCTGATATGTCAGGTATTCGGATGGTACCGATGTTCTCTGTGGAGAACTACACGGTATGGCGCGTTAGAATGGTGGCGCACCTTACATCGCTGCACGACAGCATGACTGATGTCCTAGAGATAGGACCTATCATTTCCATGATCGACAGTGTTCAGTTTGTCACTACAGGAGGTGTAGGAGAACATACTGGTGCTAAAGTTGCCAAAGACAAATCAGCCTTCACGCCTGAAGAGAAAAAGCTGCACAACCTCGACCGAGTTGCGCGGAATGCAATCCTGACTACGCTCAGTGATTCACACCTCGGGAGGGTGCAAGACTGCAAAACGGCAAGGGAACTTTGGGATGCCCTGGTTTTACTGAGCCAAGGAACCCCGCAGATCAAGGAAAACAAGCTCGAGCAAGAGCTATAAAAAATTCGACACTTTTGCCATGGAACCCAACGAAACCATTGACGAGCTAAGCGTTAGATTTACAAACCAGATCAATGTGATCAACGGGCTGGAGAGGACGTTCACCAACAAAGAGATGAACACGAAGACCTTAAGAGAGCTACCTCGACTGAAGTGGCTTCCTTTTGCTACTTATTTACGACGCTCAGATCTAAATGCTCTAACTCCTGATGTTATATTTTCAAAATGAAAGACAGAGGAATTCGAGCATAGCCTACCTCAACGATGTTCCAGTGCTCCAGCTGACACACAGATAGATCATGCCTACAAAGCAACAGTCAGCAACACTGGAGCCAATCCTATTTCTTCCAGCAAAACAGCAGTTGCGTCAGATGCTAAGTCTTCAGAGACTCCCGTCACTGATCAGCTTGCACTCATGGCTTTCAAATATCAAAGAGAAAAGGAAAGAGTCAGGAAGCTGAAGAAATATCACAGAGATTCTCCCTCGGGTAAAAAGGATTATCGAAAAAGGGAAGAATCTAAACCATCTACTGATTGCAGGAATGCAGAACCTGCTGCTAGTCCATCCAACGACTAAGCTAGAAAAGGCGGCAGAGCTTCTGTATGTTACAACTGCAAGAAGTATGAACATTATCAGTACGACTGTCCCGAACTCTCAACTGCTCAACGAGCAGAACGGCAGGCCAGACGCGAGAAATTTTCCCTAAGAAGGCAGCCCTATATTGCCGGAGAGATATCCGATGACTCAATCGAGGAAGATACATTTATGCATTCTTCTGAAGATGAAGCTGTATTTGTCGCCGTTGAGGTCGGAGAAACAGATCCGGAATCAACAGCTGAATATTGTCTGATGGCCGGAGAAGAGGCTGAGGTAAACTCGAAACTTAATATAACCTCATCTTCACATAGCACACACGACACATGCTTGGTCACAGATGAACCTCTAGACATGGTACAAGCATATGATGATCTATTAGAGGAGCAGATTCAGCTGAGCAGAGAGTTCAGCAGAACTATTCAGGAATTGGAACAGGTAAAGGCTGAGAATTAGAGACTTTATTCTGATTGTCAGGTCTCTACAGATTCAGAGAATCTAGTCGCGAGACTCAAGGAAGAGATTGAATCTCTTATGACTAAGTCTCAGCTTCAAGAAACTCAGTTATCAGTTCGGACTAAGGACAATTCTGAGAAGGATACTGAAATAGCCCGACTCAGACAGAAACTCGCAGAAGTTGAAAAGGATTATGAGTCACTTCGGAAAAGTGATGAGGTTTGGCGAGGACTGATGACTGAACAGTACATAGGAGCTAAAGAGAAGTTGGAAAGCATGCTCAGAGCTCAAAGGCCACTAGCCATGAAAGAGGGACATGGCTACACTCATGAAGCTTCCACTTCAACATCGAAAAGCTCAGAAATGCTGGCTGATAGGTTCGTTAGAGGAAAAGTTCAGGTCGCTGAATCAACATCTTAGGCGAAGAACAAACAGAAGATGATTGCACCTCAGCCGAGCAACAAGAAACAACTGACCAAAGGTTCAAGCCCCAGGACACCACGATCAAACTCAGGGGGAACCAAGAAGGTCAGATGGGCAGAGTAGTACGGCGAGCCACTGTTTGAGCATCCAGCACAGTATGGTTCGTACTATTATGAGCCCAAGGTCAGGAGGAGTACAAAGCCTCAGAAGAAGAAAGCTGCTGAACCCAAAACTGCCAGAAAGTCAGTATCTCCAAGTCCTGTGGAGAAGAAGACTGACAAGGTTTAGAAGAAGAAGTCTCAGACTCCTAAGGTCCCGAGACAGATCTGGGTCCCGAAATCACCCACTAACACTTAAGGACCCAAACTGAACCAAAGGGTACCTAAAATTGTTTCTGTTTTGCAGGTGCATAAAGATCCTTGGATTGTGGACAGCGGCTGCTCGAGACACATGACATATCAAAAGAGCCTGCTGACCAGTTACGTACAAGAAGATGGTCCCAGAATTGAGTTTGGTGATAACTCTAAAGGCTATACAAGGGGATACGGAACACTGAACAATAGGACTGCTTCAGTTCCAAGAGTAACATATGTTGAAGGACTTCAACATAATCTCCTTTCTGCTAGTCAATTCTGTGATAATCTGAATAGAGTTATCTTTGACGCTGGTTTCTGTGATGTTGTTGACAAATCTACAGGGAAAACAGTGTTATCAGGTTCGTGGAAGAAGAATATCTACGTTGCAAATTGGAAAACCGCAGAACCTGAGGCTTGCTTACTTGCTCAGACGAAATCCAGTGATAAAACAAGATGGCTGTGGCACAAGAGACTCAGTCACCTGAATTTCAAGACTATGAACAAGCTAGCCAAGAACTTTAAAGTCAGAGGACTGCCCAATGAAGCGTTTATCAAAGACCAAAATTGTGAAGCATGCTTGAAGGGAAAGCAGACAAAGAAAAGCAATCCACCAATTCTGTCACCTACCACTGATGGAATCCTTCAACTGCTACACATGGACTTGTTTGGGTCAGTTTCTCCAGTAACTATAAGAGGCAAGAAGTATGCCCTCGTCGTTATTGACGACTACTCAAGATATACGTAGGCCATCTTCATAGCCAACAAATCTGATGTCAAGACTGAGTTACCCAATCTGCTGAAGAAACTCAGTGTGGAAAAGAACATCAAGATACAAAGAATTCGCTCAGACCGAGGAACAGAATTTCTCAACTCAGTAGTAAAAGAGTACTGCGATAAAGAGGGAATTCAACACGAGACATCAGCAGCTCGCACCCCTCAGCAGAACGGATTTGTTGAAAGTAAGAACAGAACACTCAAAGAAGCAGCAAGAACGCTCCTAGCAGACTCTGGACTACCCTCAAAGTTTTGGGCTGATGCTACTGACACCGCCTGTTACACTCAGAATCGCTCACTGCTTACACAGCAACACATGAAGATACCCTACGAACTGTGGAAAGGGAGAATTTCTTCTATTTCTCATTTCCATATTTTTGGTTGTCCTTGCTTTATTCACAATAATGGGAAAGATCAATTGAAGGTTTTTGATAGAAAATATGATCAAGGAGTATTCTTAGGATACTCTCGAGTCAGTAAAGCATTCAGAGTCTTTAACTATCGGACTCTTTGCGTGGAGGAAAGCCTTCATGTTGTCTTTGATGAGTTTGTTACTAAGGACAAGAAATCGAAGAAGTCAAATACTGAAGATGTCAGCAGCAAGCTACAGGATCTCGCACTGAACGATAAAACCGAAAAGATCCAGCATTGTTGGGATGATGAGTCAGACGATGAGGAAATCCAGACCCATCCCACAGGCATTGTAGCTGACCTGGTTGATTCTACTTAACAGAATCAACAACAGGTAACAATGGTCGATGAGGAAGCCCCAGTGGTAACTGAGACCTCTACTGAGAATATAAACTCAGGGGGAACGACAAATGTTCCTAAGCTAAATGCCCCTGAACCTGGAAACTCAGTAGATCCTAACCTTCTTACTGAATTGCTTCAGTCACAAAATAGCACTACTGAAATGCCTAACACTACTGTTGACTGTGCCGAAGTAATCTCAGAAGAAGAAGCCAAACTCAGACGTTCATGGCTTGACGCTCACTCTTCTGATCTTATCATAGGAGATCCATCAGTAACAGTAAGGACAAGATCAAGATTAAGCCAAGGAGAAAGTTCTCTCTACTCCTGCTTCTTGTCTACTGAGGAACCTCAGACGATAGAGGATGCTCTTAACGATGATGACCGGATCATAGCCATGCTAGAAGAGTTGAACCAGTTCGTTCGAAATGAAGTCTGGGAGCTTGTTGACAGACCTAGACATCAGCATGTGATCGACACTAAGTGGGTCTTCAAAAACAAGCGAGATGAAAACAACGTAATAGTCAGAAACAAGGCTCGACTTGTTGCCTAGGGATACTATCAAGCCAAAGGAATATACTTTGACGAAACATTTGCCCCAGTCGCCAGATTGGAAGCTATTCGTCTGTTCCTAGCCTATGCAACGCATCAAAGATTTAAAGTTTATCAAATGGATGTAAAGTCAACGTTTCTGAATGGCATACTGAAGGAAGAAGTCTATGTGGAACAACCGCTCGGCTTTCAGTAGGGACATCAGGTGTACAAACTTCGGAAAGCTCTGTATGGGTTAAAACAAGCACCTAGGGCTTGGTACGATACCCTATCAGACTTTCTGCTTCAGAAAAGTTTTCAGAAGGGGACAGTAGATCGCACCCTGTTCAAGATCAAGTCAGGAGATGACTTCCTACTGGTGCAAATCTACGTGGACGACATCCTTTTCGGTTGCAGGAACGTGACTATATGTCAACAATTCGAGAAAATGTTGAGGGAGAAGTTCGAGATGTCAATGATGGGGGAGATGAACTATTTCCTTGGATTCCAAGTAAAGCAATCAACTGAAGGAATATTTATCAACCAAGCTAAATACAGTCGAGATCTCCTGAAAAGATTCGGCTGCGACTCAAGCAAGCCAGTTAAGATCCCCATGAACACAAATTTTAAAATCGATCTAGACAAAGAGGGAGCTTCTGTTAACTCTACTGATTATAGAGCTATTATTGGTCCTTTATTATATTTAACAACAAGCAGACCTGACATAACTTATGATGTAGGTGTGTGTGCAAGATTTCAGGCAAATCCCAAGCGAAGTCATCTAGACTCAGCAAAGAAGATTCTGCGATATCTGGAGGGAACACCTGATGCAGGGTTATGGTATCTTGCTGATGATAACCTTATACTAACAGGTTATTCTGATGCTGATTATGCAGGATGCAGGATAGATCGAAAGTCAACTTCTGGAACATGTCAGTTCCTAGGCAGCAAGCTGATATCATGGTTTTCAAAGAAACAACACTCAGTAGCAACGTCCACTACTGAAGCTGAGTATATAGCTGCTGAAAGTTGTTGTGCCCAGATCCTTTGGCTTCGACAAGAACTGAGAGACTATGGAATTACTCAAGATGAAGTGCCCATCTACTGCGACTCCACCAGTGCAATTGCTATAACTCAGAACCTAGTTCTTCATACGAGATGCAAGCACGTGGACATTCGACACCACTTCATCAGAGACCCTGTCGAGAAGAAGGATATCAGGATGGAAAAGATCCATACTAACAAACAAAGGGCAGACATACAGACCAAACCACTAGCTGAGAACAAATTTAGAGAATTATCAGTTGAGCTAGGTCTACTGCATCCCACTGACTCATGTCAGTAGAAGGAACCAGTACGACAGGCTAGAAGACTCAGTACTTTGACTCAGTCGGGTGAATCATACAGTACACAGTGAGGGGGAACATGGTTATCAGCACCACAAAGATCCTCCTGAGTCATTATGGTAATCAACTGATCGTAAAAGTTTAGCTGAAGAGGTTTGCGTAGTTTAAGTACTTTATATTCTCAGAAGCATGCTCGCATTTATTATATCAGTCGTGTGCACTCAGTAGTTTAATGAGCATTTATTTCCCGCCGTTAAGTTTTTAATGTTTAAGTCAGTAGAAACCGTTTTCATTTAAAAAGCTTAGCCTTTAATGTTGCCTGCAACGCATTTAATGCATGTCTTCTCACCTTACCTTATCTGCGCATATCTTACGTGGGTCTAGGTTAGAGGCGGATAATGTAATCATTCCGTTTATAACATCAAATCACAACCGTCATTAAAAGCGAGTTTTTATCCCAACCGTCCGATTAAAATCGGTTGATCTTCATATCTTATAAAATCTCTCGTTTTCCTCTAATCCTATCTATTTTTCACCATTATCGCACTTAGAGCAATCTTCAAGCATTCAGTTTTTGTCTCTCTTCAAAAATTGTCTCTGTTTTTCAACTCTAGCTCTTTGTCTACGGTAATTTCTTAATCCTCTGCTTAACTCGGATCTAACTTACTCTATTTTCAAGTGCTAAATATCTATGGCAACTGTTCAGACCCCACCCCACATTGAGGAGATCATCAAGTCCAGGGTTCTTTTCGAACCGACGATGGTGCTCCATCAGGCAGACCTTCCTTATCTGGAGCCCATATTCTCGGCTCTTGAGGAATCTGGCCTAGCGCTTCTTGTCACGAAGCATCCCCGCTCGTATCTTCCCCGCCAGGTGGCAGAGTTACATTATAACTGGCGTTCCGTGGAAGATACCGATGGAGAGGTATCGGAGATCGCCTATATGAGGGAAGTGGCCCCTCAGAAGTGGGAATCCAGCCATGCCGATATCAACATCAAGGCAGCGCTGAAGTCATCCTTTGATCTTCCTGCTTACGGGATCTCTCCAGTGGGCTACAAGGAGAAGGAGTTTAATGCATATGTCCACCATTTCTGTGGAAGGGACGATATCTCCTTCAAGTTCGCATTGCCGAAGAACCAACTCCTGCCGGAGTACCGTGGCCTCGCATACATCATCATCCATATCCTGACGAGCGCCACTGGTTCGTTTGATCAGTTGTCCAAGCCCAGACTCCAACTGATGATGGCCATAGTGGATGGAGTCCAGGTGAACTGGACGGAGTTCCTTGTGACTGAGCTGAAGGCTCAGGCACAAAAGTTTGTCGCCACACAATCAGGAGAGAGAAGACTTATTAGTGTGGGTAAACTTCTGTATGGGACCAAGGTGTCCATACTGATAGAGGACTCAGTATCGAATCACGCCTCCTTTGCAGATTCGAAATACTTCGACCGCAAGCTCATTAAGTTCAAAACCAGAGTAGCGGCTGAGAAGTCAGTCAGACGTGGAGCTGCTGAGCTCAAGAGGCCTTCTACTGATTTCCCTCCACGGGCCGACCCGCCGAAGCGGAAGAAGCTCACAAAGGCTGGAACTTCTGAGGTTCCTGCAAAGCCTGATTCTCCCCCACCTCCTCAGGAGGAAGACATTCTAGATGCTGATACCGGGATCGAGGGCGCGACCCTCAAGGATAAGGTACAGCAGATCAGTTCGGATGAGACTCAGCCGGAGGAGGTTGAGGAACCGGCTGATGAAGTCTCAACTGAGTGGTCGACGTTGCCGAAGACTCGTCTCCGGGCCAAATGAGAAGTCGCTGCACAGATCCCTAAAATATTAGCTCATCAGGATCTGGTCGACATCGCGATTAGGGCAAGGACTCAGATGCTGCTAGATTCCTGAATTGGGACATCCTCGAAGAGCTGATTAAGCAGCACTCTGCGTTGTCCTTACTGGCAGAAGAACAACGTCTGCTGTCAGCCATTGGGTTTGGGGAACCCGCTGACTTAGCATTGTTCGAGGACCTAAGATCAGCCATGTTGTATCTGTTGGATCTGAGGTCCTCCCAGCAGACCGCCAGCAGCCCTTCACAGCCTTCCCATCACAATGATGATGATAATGAGAACAATGATGAGGATCAGGCACCCCCCAAGGACGCAGATCAGGGAGAATCTGTTGAGGGTAAAACTCCCAGCGAAAAGGGAAAGTCACCACCTCCACCTTCTACATCCGGTGAAGCCCCTGTTGCCTCGAAGTCCAGCCGAGAGCAACAACTCGCAGCTTCAGAGCACAGGCTCAGAACCTCATCATATCAGATCAAACTTATAGGTTCCGTGTCCTCAAAGTCTGTCAACCAGGCGATAAGGAAGCAAGGAGACAAAAATTGTCTCCTGGCTAAGGACATCCACCTGAAGTCGGCGCAATACACAAAGTTTCAGACAGAGACAGTTGACAGACTGGCCAGCAATATCAAGAAGGTCTCGGAAACTCCAACTCCAAACATTCAGGGGATTGTCCAGACCGCGCTCGCCGCTCAAAAGGCAGACATGGCTGCTCAAAGTCAGCAGTTGCTCGAAGTTCAGCAGAAATCTTTTTCTGAGCAGCTGACTAAGAGCCTAGCCACTATCCAAAAGACAATGGATGAGCGGAACAAGATGGCCACCTCCAGCGTGCAAAAAGCCTTGGAAAATCAGCCGGCGGCCCTTAAGCTCATCCAGGCAGAGATGACTGCCTCCCTCGACGCATCGCTCCTAAAGCAGAGACAAGAAACAGCAGCCCAGATTCAACAGATCCGCAAGGATCAAGAGGGTGACTGGGATCACTACTGTGATGCGGTCGGAGATTTCAATGCCACCACTACTTCCATCAAGGATACTCTCTTCAAATTAGAGAAGGAAGTGGTCGCTATCCGTACTCTTCTGACCCCGGCTGCTGATGATGCCAAAAAGGGGGAAGATAGGGATGAGAGGACGGAGACAGCTCAAGTGGGTGTAGAGGCTGGGGCAAGAGATGTTACCAAGGGGGAAGGTTCAGCTGCTCAAGCTGGAACCACTTCAGTACCCCCTCCCATAGTCCAAACAATCCCAACTGTCCAAACAAGTCAGGTGCATGAGCCGGCCGGTGGATCAGGCGAAGGATCCTCGGCTCAGCAAATTGAAGAGGTCGCACAATTTGTGGACCAGGAGGACGAGCCCCTACAACCGCAAAGGCCTGGAAAGGAGAAAGCTATTAAATCTACTCCACCGCCTTCCCCGACGCCTAAGTTCAAAACCAAAGCGGAGCAGGAGGAATTTGATAAAAGAGTTGCTCAGAAACTCCAAGATGAGCTGGACTATGAGCGACAGCTTGAAGAAGAGGCTCAGAAGGCCAAGAAGAAGAGACAGCCTAAAGTCAGGATGTCCAAGAGCACAGCCAAGAAGATCTTGGATGAACAGAAAAAGAAGGCTCAGGATGAGCAGGTTGGCTCTGATACTGACAATCTGCCCCTCGCTCAGAGGATGAAGAATCTTCCAACACTTACTCCTGAGCAGGAGGCAGAGGATAGAGCAACCTGGGAGGCTACGCAGCAAGGGCTGAATTTCCGAAGAGGAGACACTAGAGCTGCGGCCCTTAGGGAGAAGAAGAGGTTGGAAGACTTGGCAAAGATTATAGAGCTTACTGACAAAATTGCCAAGGAACCAATCCTCGACTGGAAGAAACAGGTGTCCAGGACTTCCAAGTTCTTCAGGAGAGGCGCACCAAGAGCTGCTTATCTGAAGAAGACTCCACACCGCCATGTAGACAAGTGGATCCCCTGGAACCTGAATGAGGAATGGGAGGAGCTGAAGATAGAGTTCATAAAGGCATACTACGTATTGCAATGCTATCCTACTGAGGTACCGGCTGCTGAACTCTTCGACGATTTCATCAATCAGTACGATGCCTAGGGGTGTAAAAGTTCGGTTCGGTTCGGTTTTTAATACTCCCTCCGTCCCATTTGAAACGACCCGTTTCAAATGGGCACAGGAATTAAGAAAGTTGAAGATAAAGTATGAGAGATGAGTAGATGATAAAGTAAGAGAGAGAAGATGAGTGTGATAGTGAGAAAGTAGATAATAAAGTATGAGAGAGAAAATGATTAATATAATGAGAGTAGATAAAGTAGGTGAGAGAAATGATAAAATATGAGGAAGTTATTTCCTTTTTAGGAAACGGGTCGCTTCAAATGGGACGTCCCGAAAAGGAAAACATGTCATTTCAAATGGGATGGAGGGAGTACAATTTAGGAACCGAACCGAACATATGAAAATGGTTCGGTTTGGTTCGGTTTAAGGTATAGTTTACTTTCGGAACCGAACCGAACCGCTTAAAAATAGTTCGGTTCGGTTCGGTTCATCGGTTCTACTTATCGTGAATAAAATCCAAGCACGACAACTCCAAAATATAACAAAATATAAATATACTAAACATAATTAAATAAGTTAATCTCCAACTAGACTCCAAAATATTAACAAAATATACATATACTTAACATAATTACAATAGTTCATGACTTTAAAATCACAGCAACAGCAAAATGAAACTTCTTGACTCCACGTAGGCCATAGCTATTAGCTAAGGCTAACAACTCATGACCAATTCTTCTACTGAAAAAGTGGTAAGAAATCAGTAATTTAGCTATAAGTAATCAATGAGATGTAAAATATAAATACTTGAAATTCAACAAAGCATTACTACCTCAATCTAAATTTATAGTTTCAGCATTAGGAACCAATCCACTACCATCATTTTCTTCCACTTGCAACCTGCTAATGCCTACTGCCAGCTCTAATAAGAGATTAAAAACAAAGCAAATATCAGTACAATGAAAGAAACTTAAATGATGGATGTAATAACTAACAAAACAAAATTTGTATACCTGATTCAGCTTCAACCATATGACTTACAAAATCAAACTTTTTAGGTTTTTTCTTCAACCAGTTTTGAGCACAAATCAAAGCCTCAATTGTAGAGGGACGCAGTGAACTACGATATGAATCAAGAACACGCCCCCTATACTAAATGCACTCTCAGAAGATACTGTAGAAACAAGAATAGCTAATATATCCATAGCCATGCGTGAAAGAACATGATACTTGACTGACTTGAAACTCCACCATTTCAGAATGTCAAAATTATTAGGCGGTTCTTCAAAATCATCATCCAAATATCTTTCCAACTCACTTTTCTTGATCTCACCTTGCTTCTTCCTCACATTTTTTCTGTGTAGTTCCTTGACCATAGCACTAGGGTCTTCATAGTCTTGACTTGCTTGATTTCCAGTACTTGTGATTGTGGTTTGTGAACTAGTATCACCACGTTCATTGGGTATAGGATACCATAGAGCATATTGATCAAATATCTGTTTGATAAGCTCTCTCAAAATCCCTAATGCTTCGCTTGCTTTATTTTCATCATACATGTGTTTAAAGCAAAGCTCAACATATGCCAACTTATATCTTGGGTCAAGGAAAACAGCAACAAACAACAAATAATTGATTCGCCCAAAGTCCCAATACTTATCAAACTTCGCCTTCATATTTGATGCCATTCTTCTTAGCACCAAATCCTCACTTCGTATCCAGTTAGCCAAGTTAATTTGAATTTCAAATAACTTGTCAAAGAAAACATTAGAAGTGACATTCAATGATCCAGAAAAAGCAAGGGTAGCTTCATAAAAAATCCTTAAGAACTTAATAAAAACACGAGCACGACTCCAATCTTCAAATGTTGGAACTCCCCCCTCACTAATAAGAGCTGACACATAACCATCATCATCATACCTTAGACGAGCAAATGCCTTTTCATATTTTTCAGCTACTTCTAACATCAAATAGGCTGAATTCCAACGAGTTGGCATATCAAGAAGTATTTCTTTAGTGCAAGCTATATTTGATGCCACAACACACTTTCTAAAAGAAGCAGCTCTAGATGGAGATGAAGTTACATACTTACATGAAGCCCTTATCTTAACAACAGAAACATCTATTTCCTTCAAACCATCAGTAACACTTAAATTCAAAATATGCGCATTGCACCTCATATGCATGTACTCCCCCTTCAAAAGAGTAGTACCATTCCAGTCATCCATGCCTCTAAGCAAATTTGACAATGCAGTGTTGTTAGAACTAGCATTATCTACTGTTACAGTGCAGATTTTAACTATTCCCCAATCTTTCATGCATTTCTCTAAGGCCCTTCCTATGGTTTCCCCCTTATGGTCTGGAATCAATGCAAAGCTTAATATCTTTTTGTGTAATTCCCATCCATCATCAATAAAATGAGCAGTCACACACATATAATTCATGTTCTGAATGGAAGTCCAAGTATCTGTTGTGAATGAAACCATTTGATGATTAAGCTCTAACAAAGATCTCAATAATTATCTTTCTTCCCTATACACTTGCATGCAATCCTTAGCTATAGTCACACGACTAGGAACTTTGAACCGTGATTGAGCCATACTCATAAAAGCTCTAAAGCCAGTATTCTCAACAAACTTAAATGGAAGCTCATCAATTATTACCATCTTAGCCAATCCCAATCTAGATTCGTCTTGCTTAAATTCAACAAGCTTCATAGTAATAGTTCCTTCACCTTCATTATTGTTGGATATGAGTCAGTAGATTGATACTCAGCTGTTCTAGGGTTAAAAGAAATTGGGGGAAATCATAGTAGTACTATGGAATTGAAGATCCCAAAACCGAGCTGATATCAGTAGATTAGTGTGTCGATAGGATTAGCTGATGTATAGGTTAGACTTGATGTAATGCTTATTATTTTGTCTAAGTCCTGTACGGGGTAGTTGTTGAACCGATCTTCCGCCGAAGATACTTTTCGAACCCCACGTCATCGGTGTAATCGCTTGCATTCTTCGTCGCCAGGCGATATCAAACTCGGTTGAAGATCCCGCATCACGGATCCGGACCTCGCAGAAGCATTCTCTACAAGCCGATGGTCATCGGTAGAAGAACCAAGTAGCAAGCATACCTTCGCGATCGACCAACTGACTATCGAAGCTCACTTTATCAGTCGACGACTCAGCCGAAGAAGACAGACTTTCGAGTACTGTATCCGACAGAAAGCGACCCAGCACTTAAAGTCCCTTCAAATGTTCAGCAGAAGACATACGAGGTAGTTTGAACGATCAACTCTGACACTCACCAACTACAAACCTCGACCAATGAGAAGCCGACAACGCTTACCTACTCTACACAAGAAAGCTGCTCTCATGAACAGTCGCATTAAGCGCCTGCCGCAACAAAGTTGAATAGTGGCCGTTTTCTTTGGACGCTTGTGACATGTGGCATCGTCGTCTCCAACGGACATATGCCACAACTCACAACTATAAATAGAGAAGGATTTGAAGATTTCAAAAAGAGGAATACACGCAAAATCAAGGGAAATCATTCAAGCTCACAACGCTCTAGGACCTTCAAGCTTATCCAGAGACGAACTAGTTTTCATAGAACACTTCTTGTAGTTCATCTCTCTAGGGCACTTTGATCCCTTTCTTCTCTAGACTAAGCTCATTGCTAGATTCATAGCTTAGATCCGAAGGAGTTCACATTTAGTGAATTGTTCTTGTTGTAAGAACTCCTTCTCAGTTGGAGAATATTCCCTCCCTTCTAAACTTAGGTTTAGATTGTAAAGTCGCTAAGGACTATAACTTAGAGGGAACTGTCCAGTGCACAGTATCCCTGCTGAGGCTTGCTCGAGAATAATCAACAAGTTCTCCCGCCTTGTTCGGGACCGTGGACGTAGGATCTTGCGTATCCGAACCACGTTAAATCGCTTGTGTTCATTTACTTGTTTTATTGCATAGCATACAACTGACTTGAAAATCATAAGTTTGCATAAAACGTATTTTATAAAGTGCACAGCCAAAAGATTTAACTTGCAAAAACGCGTTTTCAAAAGAGACGACTCCGGGCCTAACACTTATCCGCACTATAGTCTCCGACCGAGTTTCGTAATCCGACATCGCCGGTAGAAGAGCTCGAAGCCGACTCACTTTGACCCCAGTGATCGAAGGCTTACTTGGCACTCGTTCATCGATTGCAAACATCGGCTTCAATGACCTTCACCGAGAAAAAGAAACAGAGCTCGTGTGTATTCACCCCCCCCCTCTACACTGACTTTTCGTCTCCGGACCAACAATTGGTATCAGAGCTTTCGGTGTTCAACTGATCGCCGGTTCTGAAATACTGGTCCTCTCGAACTGATCCTGAAACCCGTTTTCACTGCATAAACATCTTTTCAGCATCCTTATACTCTTACTCTTACAATGTCTGATATGTCAGGTATTAGAATGGTGCCGATGTTCTCAATAGAGAACTACACGGTATGGAGCGTACGTATGGAGGCACACCTAACGTCACCCCACGACAGCATGTCAGATGTCCTAGAGTCAGGACCGATCATTCCCATGATCGACAGCGTAGTATTTGCTGCTGGAGGAGGCGTGGGAGCACAAACTGGTGCTAAGGTTCCCAAAGACAAATCTGCCTTCACGCCTGAAGAAAAGAAGTTGCACAACCTTGACCGAGTTGCACGTAATGCCATACTGACTACGCTCAGTGACTCACATCTCGGAAGGGTACAAGATTGCAAAACGGTGAAAGAGCTATGGGACGCCTTGGCATCTTGAGCCATGGAACCCCTCGAGATCAAAGAAAACAAGCTCGAGCTAGAGCTTCGGAAGTTCGACGCCTTTGCAATGGAGCTTACTCGAAACCATTGATGAGCCGAGTGTCGATTCACCAATCAAGTCAATGTCATCAATGGGCTGGGGAGGTCGTTCACCAACAAGGAGATGAACACCAAGATCTTGAGAGCGTTGCCCCGACAGAAGTGGCTTCCATTTGCTACTTATTTACGTCGTTCTGATCTAAATGCTCTAACTCCTGATGTTATATTTTCATAATTAAAATCGGAGGAATTCGAGCATAGCCTACCCCAAAAGTGCTTAAGCGCTCCAGCTGACACACGGTTCGACCACGCCTTCAAGGCAACGGTCGGCAATACCGGAGCCAAGCCTATTTCCTCAAGCAAAGCCGTGGCCACATCGGTAGCAAAGTCTTCCGAGACTTCGGGCCCCGACCGCCTAGCACCGATGGCTCTCAAATATCGAGGGAAAAGGAGAGAGTCGAAAGCCGAGGAAATACAACCGAGATTCTTCCTCGGTAAGAAAGACTATCATAAGAAAGAAGAATCTAATCCTTCTACCGAATGCAGGAAATCGTAGTCTGCTTTGCCACCGTCTAAAGACTCACTGGTAAGAGCGAGCAGAACATCTACCTGCTCCAACCGCAAGAAGGAGGGACTTTATCGGTACGATTGTCCCGAACTCTCACCGCTCAAAGAGCGAACGGCGAGCCAGGGAGAAAGAAATTCGCCGAGAGACGGCGGCCTATATAGCCGGAGAGATATCCGACAACTCAATTGAGGAGGATACATTCATGTATTCTTCTCAAGACGAAGCCGCGTTCGTCGCAGGTTGAGGTCGCAAAGACGGTTCCGATGAGTCGGCCGAATACTTGTCGATGGCCGGGAGAAGAGGCCGAGGTAAATTCTAAACGCATTATTACCTCTTCTTCACACAAAGACACAAGACACGTGCTTGGTCACAGATGATCCTCTAGATGTGGTACAAGCCTACGACGATCTGCTAGAGGAACAGATTCAGCTGAGCGAGAGAGTTCAAGCAGAACCATCCATGGAACTTGAACAGGTAAAGGCTGAGAATCGAGACTTTCTTCGATTGTCGGGTCTCTACTGAGTCAGTGGATCTAGTTGCGAGACTCAAGGAAGAGATTGAATCTCTTATGACTAAGTCTCATCTTCAAGAGACTCAGATCTCAGTTCTGACCAAGGACAATTCTGAGAAAGAGACTGAAATAGCCAAGCTCGATCGAAGCTCACGACGCGTGCGGAATGACTATGACTCACTCGGAAGGAGTGACGAAGTCCGGAGAGGATTGATGACCGAACAATACACGGGAGCTAAGGAGAAGCTTGAAAGCATGCTTAGAGCTCAACGGTCAACTTCGTGAAAGAAGGCCTCGGGCTATACCCACGAAGCTTCTACCTCCAAAAGCTCGAGCAACCCCGGGCGATAGGTTCGTCGGAGGAAAGGTGCAAGCTGCCGACACCACACCTCGGGCGAAAAACAAACAGAAAATGATTACACCTCGGCCGAGTAGCAACAAGCAGTGACCAAAGGTTCCAGGCCCGGGACACCGCGATCAAATTCGGGGGAATCAAGAAGGTCGGATGGGCGTAACGGTACAAAGGAGCCACTATATGAGCACCCGGCTCGGTACGGCTCGTACTACTATGAGCCCGTGGGTCGGGAGAAGCGCTAAGACTCGAAGAAGAAAGCGCATGAACCCAAAATTATCAGCGAAAGTTAGTATCTCCAAGTCCTGTGGAGAAGAAAGCCGATAAGGTTCGAAAGAAGAAGTCTGGAACTTCTAAGGTCCCGAGACAGATCTCGGGTTCCGAAATCACCCACTAACCCGTAAGGACCCAATCGAACCAAAGGGTACCTAAAAATGCCTCTGTTTTGCGGGTGCATAAGGACCCGTGGATAGTGGACGGCGGCTGCTCGAGACACATGACTTACCGTAAGAGCTCAGCGACCAACTACGTACAAGAAGATGGTCCCGCAGTGAATTCGGTGACAATTCCAAAGGCTACACAAGAAGATACGGAACGCCGAACATTGGGACTGCCACGGTTCCAAGAGTAACATATGTTGAAGGACTTCAACATAATCTCCTTTCGATCGATCAATTCCGTGATAATCTTAACGAGTAATCTTTGACGCCGGTTTCGTGATATTGTTGACAAATCTACAGGGAAAAACGGTGTTATCGGGTTCGCGGAGGAAGAACATCTATGTTGCAAACCGGAATACCGTAGAACCCGAGGCTTGCTTGCTCGCACGTACTAAATCGGGTAACAAGTCGGTGGCTATGGCACAAGAGACTCGGCCACCTTGAACTTCAAGACCATGAACAAGCTCGTCAAGAACTCTAAAGTCGAGGACCGCCCAACGAATCGTTTATCAAAGACGAAATTGTGAAGCGTGCACGAAGGGAAAGCAAACAAAGAGTAGCAATCCACCTATTCTGTCACCTTCCACTGATGGAATCCTTCAGCTGCTTCACATGGACTTATTCGGGCCAGTCTCTCCAGTGACTATAAGAGGCAAGAAGTATGCCCTCGTCATCATAGATGACTACTCGAGATATACTTGGGTCATCTTCATCGCCAACAAATCGATGTTCGATCGAATTACCTAATCTATCAAGAAACTCGGTGTGGAAAAGAACATCAAGATTAAGAAGATACGCTCGAACGGAGGAACGAGTTTCTAAACTCGGTAGTTAAGACATACTTGCGATAAAGAGGGAATTCAGCACGAGATATCAGTGCGCGCACCCCTCGCCAGAACGGACTTGCTGAACGTAAGAACATAACACTCAAAGAAGCAAACAAGAACGCTCCTCGCAGTTCTCGACTACCCTCAAAGTTTTGGGCGTGATGCTACCGACACCGCTCGTTACACTCGAATCGCTCACTACCGACACGGCAAAGAACACATGAAGACGCCTTACGAACTGCGGAAAGGGAGAATTCCTTCTATTTCTCATTTTCATGTTTTCTACTGTCCTTGCTTTATCCACAACAATGGGAAAGATCAGTTGAAGGTCTTTGATAGCAAATCTGATCAAGGAGTATTCTTAGGATACTCCCGAGTCGATAAAGCCTTCGTAGTTTTTAACTATCGAACTCTTTGCGTGGAGGAAAGCCCTCATGTTGTTTTTGATGAATTTGTTACCGAGAACAGGAAAGATACAAAGTCAAACACCGAGGATGTCGGCAGCAAGCTACGGGATCTCGAACTAAATGACAAAGCCGAAAAGATCCAAGATTGTTGGGATGATGAGTCGAAAGATGAAGAAATTCGGACTCGGCCAACAAGCAATGTAGCTAACCTAGTTGATTCTATCGAACGTAATCAACAACGGGTAATTTCGGTCGATGAGGAAGCCCCCGTGGTAACCGAGACCTCTACCGAGAATATAAACTCGGGGGGGAACGATTGATGTTCCCGAGCTAAATACCCCGAACACGGAAACTCGGTAGATCCTAACCTTCTTACTCGAATTACTACGGTCACAAAACAAGTACTACTGAAATGCCTAATACACCTACTGATCGTGCGTAAGTAGTATCGAAGAAGAAGCCCGACTCGGGCGTTCGTGGCTTGATGCTCATTCTTCGATCTTATCATTGGAGATCCATCAGGCAACTATAAGGACAAGATCAAGATTAAGTCAAGGAGAAAGCTCACTTTACTCTTGTTTTCGTCTCTACGAAGAACCTCGATTGATAGAGGACGCACTTAAAGATGCTTGGCCGGGTCATTGCTATGCAAGAAGAGCTGAACCGGTTCGTCGAAATGAAGTTTGGGAGCTTGTCGACGGACCTAGACATCGGCACGTGATTGGAACTAAGTGGGTCTTCAAGAACAAGCGAGATGAAAACAACGTCATTGTCGAAATAAAGCTCGACTAGTTGCTAAAGGATACGGTCAGGCGAGGGAATTGACTTTGATGAAACATTTGCTCCGGTCGCCGGATTGGAAGCCATTCGTCTTTTCCTAGCTTATGCAACACATCGAGATTTAAGGTATATCGAGATGGATGTGAAGTCGGCTTTTACGAACGGCGTGCGAAGGAAGAAGTCTACGTGGAACAACCGCCCGGCTTTCAGCGGGGACATCAGTGTACGAGACTTAGGAAAGCTCAGTATGGGTTAAAACAAGCACCCGGGGCTTGGTATGATACCCTATCGACTTTCTACTTCGAAAAGGTTTTCAAAAGGGGACGAGTAGATCGCACCCTATTCAGCATAAAGTCGAAGATGACATTCTACCGGTGCAAATCTACGTGGACGACATCATTTTCGGCTGCGAAACGAAGTCATATGTCGGCAGTTCGAGAAGATGATGACGGAGAAATTCGAGATGTCCATGATGGGAGAGATGAATTATTTCCTTGGATTTCAAGTAAAACAATCAGCTGAAGGAATCTTCATCAATCAAGCCAAATACACTCGAGATCTTCTCAAAAGATTCGGCTATGATTCCAGCAAACCAGTCAAGATCCCCATGAACACGAACTTTAAAATCGATCTAGACAAAGAGGGAGCTTCGTTAACTCTACCGATTATAGAGCTATTATTGGTTCTTTACTTTATTTAACAACTAGCCGACTCGACATAACTTATCTTTGTAGGTGTATGCGCAAGATTTCGAGCGAATCCCAAGCGAAGTCATCTAGACTCGGCGAAGAAGATTCTGCGATATCTAAGAGGAACACCGATCTTTGGGTTATGGTATCCTGCCGATGATAACCTAACACTAACAAAGGTTATTCCGATGCCGATTATGCGGGATGCGGGATAGATCGAAAATCAACTTCCGGAACATGTCGGTTCCTAGGCGGCAAAAGTCGATATCGTGGTTTTCAAAGAAACAAAGCACTCGGTAGCTACGTCCACTACCGAAGCCGAGTACATGGCTGCAGGAAGTTGCTTGTGCCCGGATCCTTTGGCTTCGACAACAATTGAGAGATTATGGTATAACTCGGGATGAAGTGCCCATCTACCGTGACTCCACCAAAGGCAATAGCTATAACTCGAACCCAGGTTCTACATACCGATGCAAGCACGTGGACATCCGACACCACTTCATCGGAGACCATGTCGAAAAGAAGGACATCGGGATGGAGAAAATCCATACCGACAAGCAAAGAAGCGAGATATACCGACCAAACCACTAGGCGAGAACATGTTCGAGAGAACTATCGGTTGAGCTAGGTACGCTAGATCCTACCGAGACAAGTCGGTAGAAGCCGACTACCGATAATGATATACTTAGCAACAATTTGTATCAATATGGAATCGGCACGACAAAGTCGAAAAACTTAGTACAAATGACTCGGTTGAGAGATGCACACTGTATACAGCAAGGAGGAACATGGTCATCAGCACAACCATCCTCCTGATAAATGATGGTAACCAGCTGATAAGTTCAGCTGAAGAGGTTTGCGTAGTATCGTTACTTAATTTGTTCAGAAGCATGCTGCATTTAATGCATCAGTCGCTTACATTCAGTTGTTAAGGAGCATTTATTCCTTACCATTTATTATGTTTAAGGTTTGAGGAAAGGTCAGCAGGACTCCTCGCCTGCGTAATTAATGCTCTCTGTCGCGCATTTAATGCATGTCTTCTCCATTAGCTTTATTACATATATCTATATTTTTGGCGGCTATTGTAATCATTCCTTTATAACATTTAATCTTAGCCGCCCCTTGATTTTGAAAGATTAAATTTGAACCGTGCGATTCAAATTGAAGATCAAACTTAATATACAAAATCTTTCATCTTCCATCAACTCCTCATTTTTCGCCATTCTTCATATTCTCAAGAGCTTATCTCGCAACTTTGTTTTCTTATCCAAATCTCTTAAACAACTTTGCTTTCGCATCTCTTAAAGCTCTATTTCACGGTAATGTATTAATATCTGCTGATAGTCACTGACTTACTCTATTTTCAAGTCCTAACAATTTGTTTTGCAGATTTCAATGGCGATAGTACAGACTCCTAAGAAGATGGTTGAGATCATGACCATCCGGGTTCAATTTGAGCCGACGATGGCTCTCCGGCAGGTGGACCTTTCATATTTGGAGCCGGTATTTGGCGCCCTTGAGACGTCAGGGCTGGCAACTCTTGTGTCGAGGCATCCCCGCTCTCATCTGCCGAGACAAGTTGTGGAGGCCTACTACAACTGGAAGTCGCTTGCCTCAGGAGGAGAAGAGGCTTCGTTTGTTTACAGCCGGGAAGTTGCCCCAAATCAGTGGAGGGAGACTACCCACTCCTTCAATATCTCAGAGGCTCTCGTTCAAGCCTTTCAACTCCCCTCAGCTGGTATCTCTCCCGTTGGTTATAAGGAAAGGGAGATAAATGACTACGTCCAAAAGTTCTGTGGACGCAGCGACATAGTGTTCAAGACGGCGCTACAGAGAAATCTTTTGCTACCTCAGTACAGGGGTTTAGCTTACGTTGTCTCTCATATTCTGACGAGCTCAGCTGGATCCTATGATCAGCTTTCTAAGCCGAGGATACAACTGATGATGATTATAGACGATGGAGTAGAAGTGAACCGGGCCGACTACTATACTACTCAGCGAGGGCCCAAGCCCGAAGTTCACTACTTCGCCTACTGGAGAGAGGAAGCTAACCAGTACAGGCAAGCTCCTATTCGGCACCAAGATGTCGGTGCTGATAGAGAGTGTGGTACAGAAACGTTCAGCTTTTACGGACTCAAAGTCTTTTGATCTCAAGAGTATTAAATTTATGACAAAGGCTGGAGCAGAGAAGTCAATTGGCAAGGGGCCACCTGAACCGAAGAGAGCGGCGTCTGCTCTGCCCCCATCTGTCCAAGTGCCAAAGAAGAGGAGGTTGGCTAAGACTCGACCTGCTGAGGTCACAGTGGCTCAGCCACTTACCATTATTGAGCCAGCTCCTCCTTCTACTCAAGAGGAGCAACTACTCGATTCAGATACTGGAATCGAGGGAGCGACGATCAAGGACAAGGTCCAAGTGATCAGCTACGAGGAAACAGAGTCCGACAAGAGGGAACCGTCACCCGAACCTACTGGCTGAGTGGACAACAACCGACACCACTCGATCGTGTGTTGCACTGAGATTCAAGCAAGAAATACCGAAAATTCTCGAGCACGCAGATCCGGTTGAAATAGCAAGAAGGACAAGAGCTCGAGATGCTCTTAAGGTTTCTCGCACTGGGACATTCTTATTGACTTTGCCAAATCCCAACGATCACCGGATGAGCTGCGACGGAGGAGCAAGAGCTCCAAGCCAAGATTGGATTCGGAGAGCCAGCTGATGTGGCGTCTTTCGAAGATTTGAGAGCTGCAATGCTCTATTTACTGAGCTTGAGAGCTCCGACTGAAACAGCTCCACCCCCATCTCCACCTTCTGATAAAGGTGATAATGATGATCAAGATGAGGAGATGGATGGCAAACCCAAGGAAGCGGACCGGGGAGAATCTGCGGAGGGACAAACTCCCCAAGAGAAGAGCCCAACACCACCCATAGTCACATCGGGTGAGGCTACAACCGCTCCGAAGTACGGTAGGGGAGCAGATTGATCTCGTTCTCTCGAGCAGAGGCTCGGAACCAGCTCTTATCGATACAACCCATCGGTTCCGTGTCCTCACGTTCTGTCAACAGGGCTATCAAACGCCAAGGTGAGAAAAATCGACTCCTAGCCAAAGATGTTCATTTCAAATGGGAGAAGTACACCAAGGCTCAGAACGAAGCTCTAAGTAAGTTGGCCGCTGACATCTCAACTCCTAAAGAGGCTTCTCGGCCGGATTTCAAGGAGATAGTTGAGCGAGCCCTAAGTGCTCAAAAGGCCGATTTAACGAAGACAGAGTCGGCGGTGCTTGCCACTCAAGCATAAAACTTTCTCGGAGCAGCTGACTCAGGCCATGAAAACAGTTCAAAGCTTCATAGATGAGAGAAACAAGATAGCAACCACCTCTCTTCAAACAGCCATCAAGCAACAGGCTGAGGCCTTAAAAGCCATTCAGAAAGAAATGACAGAATCAAATGATCAAGCTCTGCTGAAACTCCGACAGGAGTCAGCCGCTCGATTGAAGAAATCTAGAGGCGATCGGGAGAAAGACTCGGGAAAACTACCGCAACTTGGTCGGTGATTTTGATGACACGATTACCGAGATCAAAGATTATGTGCACAATCTGGAGCAGGACGTAAAAGCTATCCGCACCTCCTTGGCAAATATTGCTGATGCCAAAAAGGGGGAAGATATTGTGAAAGATGAACCTGATACGGATACAGTTGACGTCCGGATCCTTGAGGGACGAGCTCGGGAGGGCGAGACCCTCCTCGGCCAGCCAGAGCCCTCGGCCCGCAGAGATTCGGGGGAACAGGCTCCGGAGGCAGGACCACCTACTCAGAAAGGTACATCTACTGAGGTCCTTCTCCTTGATTTCCCACTACAAGCCACCCCCATCTCCTCTTCAGCTGCGCACATAGACGAAATCGCTCAATTCCTTGAAGAGCCAGCTGAAGAAGAAGAGTCTCAACAATAGCCGCAGAGGGTCGGGGAAGGAAATCGCTACTTTGAATCCACTACTCCTTCCTCCCCGGTCAAGAAGTTTAAATCAAAAGCGGAGCAAGAGGCATTCGACCTCGGAATAGCCCAAGAGCTGCAAGACAAGCCGGACCGGGAGCGTCGGCTCGAGGAGGCGGTGAAGCGGCGAAAAAAGCCTAAGGGCAAAGCGTCGGGGCAAAGGAAAGATAAAGGTCATTAATACGGTCGAAGAGCAAAAGAAGAAAGCCCAAGAAGAATTTGCTAAGGCTCTTCCGATCGAAATCAAAGCTACTGCTCGTAGTATTCCCATATCTACTCTTACACCCGAGCGGATAGCGTAAGATCAAGCGACACGGGAGGCGACGCTGCAAGGACCGAGTCTCGGACGAGGAGACACTAAAGCGGCCGCTCTCCGTGAGAAGAAAAGGATGGCCGACTCCGGCAAGAATGAAAAGCCTATCTCGATAAGCCGGCCGATCCGAGAAAATAGATACCCAGAGGAGCGAGGAACAGGAGGACTACTATCAGAACTCCTCGTATGAAGTTGATTCCTGCACCTCATGAGGACAAATGGGTACCTGCTGATCTGAATGATCAATGGGAGACTCTCAAAGAAATGTTTGTTAAAAATCTGTATGTATGGGGCTTCTATCCGAAAGATATTCCGTCTGATCAACTGTTCGAAGAGTGTTTTAATGAAGTTTTTCCAGAACTCGGAGAACGGTTGTTGCCTATCATGAAAGAACTGAACATTCCTGTGAAAGCACCTGCATTCAGAAGATATCCTCCTCCCATGACTGCTAAAGGCATTATCATCACAAAGTCTATCGAAGAAGAAATCAAATCTGCAGCCTATCAGCATGAGTTACATCCGCATAGACCAGAAGATCAAGAGGAAATCCAGGTTTTGCACAAAAGAATTTATAAATTTTACTGCCTGGACCCTCCAGCTGATCGCTCGGCGGATTTCAAGAAGAAGACTCAGAGTTTCAGACGACAGCAGTGATTTCTCCTCTGTGTTTTTGATAATTCTGTGTAATAGCATAGGAACATGTACTTTGACGATCTATCTATAAGAGTTCCTATCGCTTGCTAGACAATCGCTCATTGTCTTTAAGCTTTTTAGTATCATGTTTTCACTACTGATCACCAAGTGATCTGACACACACTCACATCAGTTTCTCTGATCTTGCCTTTCTCTCACCTGCTGAAGTTCATTTACTATTATCAGTTTTTCCTCAGATGCTTTAAGGGGGAAATTGTTGTCAGTAGGACAGTATCTTTAATAGATATTAGAGTATAGAGGTTTTGGCATCATCAATTAGGGGGAAATTGTTGGATATGAGTCAGTAGATTGATACTCAGCTGTTCTAGGGTTAAAAGAAATTGGGGGAAATCATAGTAGTACTATGGAATTGAAGATCCCAAAACCGAGCTGATATCAGTAGATTAGTGTGTCGATAGGATTAGCTGATGTATAGGTTAGACTTGATGTAATGCTTATTATTTTGTCTAAGTCCTGTACGGGGTAGTTGTTGAACTGATCTTCTGCTGAAGATACTTTTCAGAACCCCACGTCATCAGTGTAATCGCTTGCATTCTTCGTCGGCGGTCGATATCAAACTCGATTGAAGATCCCGCATCGGTGGCCCGGACCTCGGTAGAAGCATTCTCTACAAGCCGATGGTCATCGGTAGAAGAACCAAGGTGCAAGCGTATACCTTCGCATCGACCAACCGACTATCGAAGCTCACTTTATCGGTCGGACGACTCGGCCGAAGAAGACAGAACTTTCGAGTACCGTATCCGACGTAAAGCGACCCAAAGACTTAAAGTCCCTTCAAATGTTCGGCGAGAAGACATATGAGGTAGTTTGAACGGTCAACTCGACACTCACCAACTACAAACCTCGACCAATGAGAAGCCGACAACGCTTACCTACTCTACACAAGTAAAGTCGCTCTCATGAACAGTGCATTAATCGCCTGCTTTGCAACAAAGTTGAATAGTGGCCGTTTTCTTTGGACGCTTGTGACACGTGGCATCGTCGTCTCCAACGGACATATGCCACAACTCACAACTATAAATAGAGAAGGATTTGAAGATTTCAAAAAGAGGAATATACGCGAAATCAAGGGAAATCATTCAAGCTCACAACGCTCTAGAACCTTCAAGCATATCCAGAGACGAACTAGTTTTCATAGAACACTTCTTGTAGTTCATCTCTCTAGGGCACTTTGATCCCTTTCTTCTCTAGACTAAGCTCATTGCTAGATTCATAGCTTAGATCCGAAGGAGTTCACATTTAGTGAATTGTTCTTGTTGTAAGAACTCCTTCTCAGTTGGAGAATATTCCCTCCCTTCTAAACTTAGGCTTAGATTGTAAAGTCGCTAAGGACTATAACTTAGAGGGAACTATCCAGTGCACAGTATCCCTGCTGAGGCTTGCTCAGAATAATCAACAAGTTCTCCTACCTTGTTCAGGACCGTGGACGTAGGATCTTGCGTATCCGAACCACGTTAAATCGCTTGTGTTCATTTACTGTTTTATTGCATAGCATACAACTGACTTGAAAATCATAAGTTTGCATAAAACGTATTTTATAAAGTGCACAGCCAAAAGATTTAACTTGCAAAAACGCGTTTTCAAAAGAGACGACTCCGGGCCTAACACTTATCCGCACTACAGTCTCCGACTGAGTTTCGTAATACTGACATCAGTCAGTAGAAGAGCTCAGAAGCTGACTCACTTTGACCCCAGTGATCGAAGGCTTACTTGGCACTCGTTCATCGCTTGCAAACATCGGCTTGGTCGACCTTCACTAAGAAAAAGAAACAGAGCTCAGGTGTATTCACCCCCCCCTCTACACCTGACTTTTCGTCTCCGGACCAACAATTACCTTTTCTTAGTGCTATGGTCTTTTGCCTCTTATCCTCTTGTTTATTTGGATTTTTCGCGCACTTATCTATATGTTTGCTCAAAGTAGCTGTTGAACTATTAACTGAATATTGTTTCCCACAATGAAGGCATATAATCTTATTAACATCCTTCTTAAAATCACCCCATACAGCAGAGGCAGCTCTACATGGTTTTCGTTTAGCACTTACCTCTTGGGATTCACTTGTAATTTCACCGACTGATGCTCCTTCTCGGGGCTTATCACCTTCAATTCCACTTGCTGGAGTTGAGGGAGTTGGTGCACTACCCACTTCAGTCCCACCTGTATTTGTGGTTTCAGTCATATTACCTGATACGGATTAAGAAAAAAGTAAGAATTAATAGAATTCAAATTTTTAATTAACTTAAAAATTAAAACCTAAACTAATCTATTGACTACGGCAGCAAAGTTGAAAACCAGAAACCTAAAATCAATTAATGTCAATTAACTAACTTATAATTCTAGCAATTTAAATATTCTGAGAAATAAACCATGAAAAATCAAGACCCAGACGAAATTCGACTACTAACTCATAGAATAGTCGAAGATCAGAAAAGGGGAAGGAGCAAGGAACTTAATCTACAAAGGAATTAATAGAATTAAATATATAGATGGACAAACAACAGTAGAACTTATCAAAGTTGGAAACAAAAAGAACTATAAATAATAAATGAAGAAATAGATTAAATTGGTATCGAAATTAAACTACAAGACTCTGATGAAACTTCAGACTAACGTTGCTGGAATCGTATACGGATGAACTAAGAACACCGAGAAAAAATTCCTACCGATGGCGTTGTCGTGCGGCGTGAAAATGGAAATGAGAACAGTGGTCATGCGGCCTGCCCTAGTATAATAGAATTAGTATCTCTTTTTTTTTCATTTCCCGCCAAATTCATATACCAATTCATATATAGGTAAAAAGGGCCTCTGATTTGGGCTTAGATTTGGGCCCTTTTTCTCTTTTGTTGATTTATAATTATACGTAAATATGTAAACTTTTACATTTTTACATATATATTCACATAAATATTTACATATATATTTACATATGTATTTTTTTTAAATATTAACAAAAATCTTTATATTTTATTCGGTTTCATTGGTTCGGTTCGGTTTGAGCGGTTTCTAAACCTTTGGAACCGTGAACCGAACTGATTGTAAACGGTTTCGAAAAATATAAACCAAACCGAACCACGAAACCGAACCGAACCGCATTTTTCGGTTTGGTTTGGTTTAGTTCCGTCGGTTTCGCGGTTCGGCCCGGAACCACTTACACCCCTAACGACGCCAACCTCAGAGCACAGATTCAGCTGATTTTATTCAAGGAGAAGCTGCCACTCGTTGCCCCTGCCTACAGACAGCTGACTACGCCCATGACCTCTCGATGAGTGTTATGTACGAAAGAGATTGAAGATGAGGTCGACGCTGCTGCACGCCACCATGATCTTGATCCTTTCCAACCAAGCGATCTCGGGGATATCCAGACCCTCCGTGCCAGAATCTACAGATCTTATGGTTTGGATCCTCCTGCTGCCAAGTCTACCGATTTCAAGAGCAAGATTAAGAAGTACAGGCGATAGCAGTAGTTCTCTTTCTCTCTATAGAAGATAGAACTGATTGTAATCATTTCTTATATATATCAATACCTTTTCTTCTGGCCAGACAATTACTCATTGTCTTACGACTTTGTTTATTTTACTTTTTCACGACTGATCACTAAAGTGATCTGACACACACACACACATAACTGTTTCTCTGATATGCCTATCTTTCAGCTGCTGACTGTCTTGCCTTACTTGCTCAGTTTTACTGAAGTTTTTCTTATGTCAGTAGTTTGGGACTTATGTCTTAGAATTTATAGTGGTTTTGACATCATCAATTAGGGGGAAATTATTGGGTTATGAGTCAGTGGTTTGTCTTAACTACCACTTAGAGGATACTTAGTATTATCAATAGTTCTTATAATAGGACCTATCTATTTATCGGTAATGGGGGAAAGCATAGTGTTTCATTACTATGGAATTGAAGATCCCAAAACCCGTCTTGTATCCTTTGTATAGTGTCGATAGGACTAGATGATGTAATAGGCTAGACGAATTATATTTTTCATTATCGTTTTTGTCTAAGTCCTGTACGGGGTAAATGTTGGATTAATCTTCAGTAGGAAGTTACTTTCCAGAACCCCACGTCATCAGTGTAAGAGCTTGTGTTCTCAAGTCATCAGCTGACCTCGCTCAGTAGAAGACATCTTATCAGCTGACCTACATCAGTAGAAGAACACTGTATTCAAGCTCAGTACCTTCAAGAGTCATCAGCTGATCCCGCTCAGTAGAAGTTTTGCTATCAACAGACTTAGACGAAGAAGACAGAGATCTTATTAGGTCTACGATATCCGACAGGAAACGACCCGAGTCTAACTTCATTCGAAAGTCAACAGAAGATCATACGAGGATGAGTGAGAGTCAACTCCGATGAAGACCGATGTCTGACAAATCTCACCTACCACAAACCTCGACCAATGAGAAGCAGTTTGATGAACAAATTATAATTCTCGCAAGTGCACGAATCGGTATAGTACCTAATCTAGCAACTCCCGAGGTCGATCTCACAAGGACTCAGCTGGGTTCTAATTATCTTAATTATTTCGCTATCTACTTGGTCCTAAACTGGGTTTGATTTATTTAAAACTACGGAATTAAAATAGCAAGAAAGTAAGAAAACAAGTAAAAGCGAAGCAAAGTGGATTAATGGGTGTGGTTTCAAGATTGATGAAGAGTGCGGAGGTTTAGCAATCACTATGCCTAAGATGATCGATTCATTCCCATTCTCTAGCTAGCATTTATGAATTTATTTTGTTGGTTCATCCACTAAGGCTCTAGGGATTCCGTATGATGGCGGGAGATCTCTAATTTATAATCCTAAGGATCAATCAAGTGATTCGTATCATGCTCAAGGATTTAAAGAACCATCTAAACTATCCCAAACCAATGGTGACAATCTAGACACTTAATTGCAGGTCTAAATAAATAATCGGGTATGATGCGTCGTATTATCTATTACCTATATTCTCTATAATTATCTAAGATGATGGCCAATCACATTAAAGAATCATAGAGAAATCAAAAGCAGGCTCAACAATTAAGAAACAAAACAATTCATTCATTCAAAAACTAGGGTTTGAATCAATTCATCAAAAACATAGATCCTGCTAAACCCCCACACAAGGGGATTTAGCCACTCATATTCGTAGGAAAACAATCACAAAAGATGCAAAAAGAATCCATAGAAAATAAGTATCAAAAGCCCTAAACAAAACAGAGAAAGAATAATACAACCTAGAATCTAGCGGATTGATCCTCGCGCTTGGTTCTCGGGTTGTGGTCTTCAATCTTCGACTTGAATCTTCAACGGAGGGATGCCTTGGGTGTTTCTCTCCCTTGGAGCGTGGAAAAAGTCGGAATTATGGTGTGTGTTGAAGGAAAGGAGTTCGGAAGGGTTTATATAAGTTTCGGGCCGAAAAATCAGGTTTTGGGCTGTTTATGACGCGGACCGCGGTCCAGTGCAAAGGAGGACCGCGGTCCGACTCCACCAATTTCTGATTTTCGAGTCAGAACACCTCGGACCGCGGTCCCGAACAAATGCGGACCGCGGTCCTTAACAAATCCGGCTGAACAGTTTTTCTGCACTGTCGCGTTTTGGGAAAAATGCGATATCTCCTTCGTTAGCCGTTGGATCGCCATGAAATTTTTCCAAGATGTTCCCAACACATAGAACTACGATGTGGACGGTGGAGATCGGATTCTAAGATCTTTAGATCCACCGGCCACATGATTTTCCAAGTGCCTTGATACGTGAGCTCCGAAACACGATTTCTTCAACAACCGGCTTCAAATCCTCTCCATTCTTCATCCAAGCAACTCCATCTTTACCAAAAATGCATCAATGGTCATGGTTTCTTTCATTTTGGTGTCAAATACCACCAAATATGCTTAAAATGCGTGAGAAACCTACAAAACCAAAAACCATCGAAAGTATGCGATTCCAAGCAAAACAAAAGCTAAAAATGAATGGAAAACAATGTAAATAAGACTAAAAAGAACAAGATGAGATGGTATAAAAACCACTCATCAAATCCCCCCAAACCTAAGCTTTTGCTTGTCCTCAAGCAAAGAAACAAGATAAAAGAAAGACTATGACTAAATATTAAAAAGATGAGCATAACAATTCAAGCCTAATTCAGTTTTTTTATAAGAACACATCATTAGCATGTGAAAATCATTCAAGCTTGATGCCACCTTCAAAACAAAATAGAACATAGAAGTAGAGTAGTCCCTCTCCAGAAATCTGTATCACTCAAACACTCAAGTGTATAAGGGTAAAATCATCACTCAAACTCAACCCTAGGAGAGCGTCTTCATAAGCTTGCAGATTGTCTAATTCTACTCATAATGAACACAATTCATGGCAAAGATCTCGAATGTCTTATTTTGGTTGTAATGGGGCTAAGGCATGTAATAAAAAGGTAGGGAAGATATAGGAAAAGTGACTCATAATGTACGAACAATGAAGGATCTAGTAGAGCAACCAATTGATGATATATCAAAATAAACCTCTAAAACCAACCACCTTTGAATTACTCATAATCAAACAAATCAAACAAATCAAGACTCTCAAAGTTCTCACTTTTTCCAAAATAAACTCCTTTTTCATCTTCATCACCTTTTTTTTTTTTTTTAATCTCCCAACTCTACATATGTCATCAATAAACTCATTTCAATCAAAGTTCTCTACCAATAATTAGATAAAGATTTCAGTATAACACGGTGTCATCAAGTTCGGTACCAGGCTGGATATAATCAAAATCAATTCACACAAATCTCACTTTTTAGCAAATATTTGTCCCTTGATCACCAAACCCTCACAAGCCTCCATTTCCTCCACAACACTAACAACACTACTAGATCCTCGGTTAAGGCTAGATAGGCTAGGCAATTTAAGTGGAGGTACATGAATAAAAAAGATACATTAAGCTCAAAGGGGCTCACTAGGTTGATATTCGAGGTAGGAATCATATTTGGCTCTGGCTAAAGAACAAGATAGTGCCTAAGATCATATCAATGCCATATACAAAGTGTTCAATAAACTTCAAACAGACTCAAAGCAAGTTCTAAATGTTCTCCCTAAAGCGAGTATCACACATGAAAGAAATTGAGACCGACATAGAATTTCGTCAGTTCACAATAGGCTCAAATTCTCACAAAGGCTTTGGACTACCATACTTTTACATCCTACATGTTCGAAAATTTTATCATGCTCAAATTCAATTCAACAATGCTTCAGCAAAGAAAAATTTTAAGCCAAGAAATACATAATCATTAAATAACATAAGTCATAGTAGTTCAAATATCAAGTACATGGAGAATCATCAGAATCATAATTATAAAGACCAAATCAATAGGGTTCAAGATTCGACATACCCCCCCAAACCTATCTACGAGCTAGTCCCTAGCACGAAAATAGAGTGAAATAAAGAAAATTGAGTAAACGAATCTTCCCTGATGTCTAGGTGATGTCCGATTGATCTACATATGCGAAGCTTGATCTTCAGGCTCAGATCCAAAGTTAATCCCGACCAAGAAAAAAGGTGATGAAAACTAAAGAAAAGGTTTTTTAATGGAAAGCAATAAATCTAACTAAGAAAACTAGAAAAACTCACAAACGTGGGTTGCCTCCCACGAAGCGCTATTGGTTAGAGTCGTTGGCTCGACTTTGTTGAATCAAATTAGAAACTTGGCGACTTTGGACGCCCGACTTCAGCCTTGTCGAACGCCTCCTTCGATGATACTCCACATTGAGTCAACTATTGCACTATAGGAACTCGATAAAAACCTGAAAGACCATTTAGAAAACAATAATATTCACGCCCAGTTAGCCTTCCCAACATTTTATCAATAAAAGATAGAGGAAATGGATCATGTTTGATAAAAAATTTCATCTCCTGGTAGTCTGTACATATCCTCCATCTGGTGGTCAACCAAGTATGTACGAACATTTGTTCGCTATTTCTTACTTCATCCTGCATCACGGGGTTGAGTCTTCTTTCAGGCTTCTTAACAGATTTGATATCATCTTCCAAAATCTTTGTTGAAGAGATCTTCAATCTTATCTCCTCCTCCTCACATACTCCCTCTTTAGTGTCTTGTGTAAATGCTGCTTTTGTTTTATCCTCCATGAATCCCTGCAAATAAAATTTATGCTCTAAAGTGTGAGTGCAGTCATTATCATTAAACTCATCATGAGAATGGACAGATAGAACAAGCGAAGAAAATTGGTTATCATGTTTAACGTCCTTAAGACGATCCGAGAATGGAACAGGAGGTCTATATGGTTTGATTATTTCATCATTCCCCTTTTCATTCCCCTTTTCAACTTTCTCCGTAGTTACCCAATTTTCTTCCTCTTTCTTTGGATCTCCATCCACCTCTTCTTCAGGCATTTCCTTATCATTTCCTGCACAAAGTGGAAAATCATCAAAGATATAAACTGAATTTTCATTCACATTACTACTTGTCAAGGATGGGATGACTTTTGCGGGCTCCACATGTACAGGAAGCTCCCATTGTTGACTCCTTATCTCACGTATATCCTTGACTATATTCCCAACATGAGTCTCAATGTTCTTTGCATATGATTCAATATTTCTCGCTGATGAGGTAACTGATTCTATCGACCTTTTGCTAGCTTGCAGGAAGTCCTGCAAATTTTCCTTGAGACTTGTTATCCTAGCTTGATCAATCACTTCAGTCCTCATGTAAATACCCTCAAAAGACTCCTCCATGTGTCCATTATAAAAAGAAAAAGGACACGGCTCATTTTGATGCGTGTAGCTTCCACAAGGCTATGCATGCGTCTCCCGTTACGTAACGAAGACGTGTCTTGCAGTTATTAGCAGATCGAATGAAATCTTGTAAAGTATCTTGGAGGCTTGACATCCGATAACAGTTCCCGTTGTTCCAAACGGTCCCTCCCATTTTAGTTGTGTGTTCTAAAATTCATAAAACCTGTTAAGGTCACAAGAGATAGGCTCGAAACACAAAAAAAGAAATGAAAGGGAGTTAGTAACCCAAAAAAAATAAAATAAATAAATAAATAGAAAATAAAATCTAAACAAGTAAACAACTAGTAAAAAGAATAATCAAAACGACTGAGCCCCCGGCAACGGCGCCAAAAACTTGATGAACAAATTATAATTCTCGCAAGTGCACGAATCGGTATAGTACCTAATCTAGCAACTCCCGAGGTCGATCTCACAAGGACTCAGCTGGGTTCTAATTATCCTAATTATTTCGCTATCTACTTGGTCCTAAACTGGGTTTGATTTATTTAAAACTACGGAATTAAAATAGCAAGAAAGTAAGAAAACAAGTAAAAGCGAAGCAAAGTGGATTAATGGGTGTGGTTTCAAGATTGATGAAGAGTGGGGAGGTTTAGCAATCACTATGCCTAAGATGATCGATTCATTCCCATTCTCTAGCTAGCATTTATGAATTTATTTTGTTGGTTCATCCACTAAGGCTCTAGGGATTCCGTATGATGGCGGGAGATCTCTAATTTATAATCCTAAGGATCAATCAAGTGATCATATCATGAACCTAAGGATCGTATCATGCTCAAGGATTTAAAGAACCATCTAAACTATCCCAAACCATTGGTGACAATCTAGACACTTAATTGCAGGTCGAAATAAATAACCGGGTATGATGCGCCGTATTATCTATTACCTATATTCTCTATAATTATCTAAGATTATGGCCAATCACATTAAAGAATCATAGAGAAATCAAAAGCAGGCTCAACAATTAAGAAACAAAACAATTCATTCATTCAAAAACTAGGGTTTGAATCAATTCATCAAAAACATAGATCCTGCTAAACCCCCACACAAGGGGATTTAGCCACTCATATTCGTAGGAAAACAATCACAAAAGATGCAAAAAGAATCCATAGAAAATAAGTATCAAAAGCCCTAAACAAAACAGAGAAAGAATAATACAACCTAGAATCTAGCGGATTGATCCTCGCGCTTGGTTCTCGGGTTGTGGTCTTCAATCTTCGTCTTGAATCTTCAACGGAGGGATGCCTTGGGTGTTTCTCTGCCTTGGAGGGTGGAAAAAGTCAGAATTATGGTGTGTGTTGAAGGAAAGGAGTTCGGAAGGGTTTATATAAGTTTCGGGCCGAAAAATCAGGTTTTGGGCTGTTTATGACGCGGACCGCGGTCCAGTGCAAAGGAGGACCGCGGTCCGACTCCACCAATTTCTGATTTTCGAGTCAGAACACCTCGGACCGCGGTCCCGAACAAATGCGGACCGCGGTCCTTAACAAATCCGGCTGAACAGTTTTTCTGCACTGTCGCGTTTTGGGAAAAATGCGATATCTCCTTCGTTAGCCGTTGGATCGCCATGAAATTTTTCCAAGATGTTCCCAACACATAGAAATACGATGTGGACGGTGGAGATCGGATTCTAAGATCTTTAGATCCACCGGCCACATGATTTTCCAAGTGCCTTGATACGTGAGCTCCGAAACACGATTTCTTCAACAACCGGCTTCAAATCCTCTCCATTCTTCATCCAAGCAACTCCATCTTTACCAAAAATACATCAATGGTCATGGTTTCTTTCATTTTGGTGTCAAATACCACCAAATATGCTTAAAATGCGTGAGAAACCTACAAAACCAAAAACCATCGAAAGTATGCGATTCCAAACAAAACAAAAGCTAAAAATGAATGGAAAACAATGTAAATAAGACTAAAAAGAACACGATGAGATGGTATAAAAACCACTCATCATAGTTTAAGCTCTACCTACTCTGACCAACTAAAGCTGCTCTCATGCACAGTAACCAACTACTCTGCTACAATATTTCGAACTTATGGTTATTTTCCTTGGACGTTTGTGACACGTGGCATCGTCCTCTCCAACGGACAAATGTCTAGGTCACAACTATAAATAGAGAAGCATTTCTGAACTCCACGCATGGGATATCAAAGGGACTACACGCTCAAGCTTTCGAAACACTCTAGCGCCTTTCACGAAGATCCAGTGAAGAACTTGCTTATTAGAATATTTTTAGTTCTTCTCTCTAGAGTTATTTCTTTAGATCCCTCTTCTCTATCTAAGCTCAATCGTTCATATCCATAGCTTAGAACCTTCGAAGGAGTTCACATTTCGTGACTGTTCTTATTGTAAGAACTCCTTCACTGTTGGAGAAAATCCCCTCCCCTTCAAACTTAGGTTCGGATTGCAAAGTCGCTAAGGACTATAACTTAGAAGGGTTTGTCCAGTGCACAGATACCTTGCTGAGGCTTGCTGAGATAAATAAACAAGACCTCCTGTTCAGCAGGACCGTGGACGTAGGATCTTACGTATCCGAACCACGTTAAAAATCACTTGTGTCATTTACTGTTTTATTGCACTGCTTTCAAAATCATCTTACAAATTCATACTTTGCATAAAACATATTTGAAAAGTGCACTAGCTAAAATTATTTAACTTGTGAAAAACACGTTTTCAAACTGAGACGAAGTCTACCGGGCCCTACATACTTATCCGCACTAAGTCTTCGACTGAGAATCAAATACTGACAAAAGTCAGTAGGAGAAACTCAGTAGTTGACGCACTCTAACCCGCGATCAGAAGGTTACTATTTGGCATTGTTCATCAGTTGCAATCTACAGCTCAGATGTCCTTCGCGTTTGGGAAAAAGAACTTGTACTCAGGTGTATTCACCCCCCCCTCTACACCTGACACTCGTCTTCGGACCAACAATGAGACTTTCAGGCCATTGTTGAATCTGACTGGGTTCAGTAGTATACTCCTGCTGAGTCCAACTGTACCGAAGGTCAACTCTGAGTTCAGTGAACTGCTCGTGCTGAGTCCAGTTCTACTGACTCCTTTCAGTAAGCTGCTCCTACTGAGTCCAGCACTACTGAGTATAAGCACCTCTCAGTATGTTGCTCCTGCTGAGTCCAGCACTGCTGAGTCTTCACTCCATGGTACTGAGGCGGATAGTCTACTGAAGGGTCAGCAGACAGAACTCTGTGCCTGAACCATGTAGAAAGATTGTCTACTGAGTCTGAAACTCTCAGAGACAAAGGCATTACTATTACAACTCAATGGTTCACCAATCAAATTAGGGTTTTGGGATCATTCAAATCTTCTAAACGCTATACTACTGAATCATCTCCCAACACTCCTTCACTGTTGGAGAATCTTTCAAACATCTTTGTTTGAACCTTGTAAACTAGGACTTGCTTAGTATAATCTTCAAGGCCGTATTTGTCCAGTGTACAAACCAACTGAGACTAACTCAGTATAATAAAATAGCCTCTTGATCTTTTTGGGACAGTGGACGTAGGATTTTGGATATCCGAACCACTTTAAATATTGTTGTGTCTTTTACTGTTGCATTGATTTACTTTTCATTCAGAAAACCCGTTTACAAAATCATACAACAGAGTTTCAGTAAAAAGCTTAACTGAGTGCACTAATCTACTGAACCAGTTTTACTAAAAACGTTTTCAACTAAACTGAATTGGGCCTACACTGTTCCGCATCTACTGAACGGTACTGAATTCTGACACTAGTCAGCTAGCAGGCCTCAGTATAGTCAGTCACTCTGTCCACGAGATCCAGAACAGCTTGCCTGGTCTACTGAATTTATTCAGCAGACAATCTCCAAAATCGGATTGTTCGCATTCAAGTTTGAGAAAAGTTTTCAGGTGTATTCACCCCCCCCCCTCTACACCTGACCGTTTAACTCGGGACCAACACTTTTGTACATCACAAATTGTACGAGGCCCGATCTAGCTTGTTCGGTGAACAAACTGAGTCACTATACTAGTAATCCGAGCAGAGAGCATTGGAAATCTCTTGTGAGAGTTCTAAGGTACTTGAAATACACTTTTAACTTTGGGCTACACTACTCTAGACATCCCCCAGTACTTAAAGAGTACTGTGATGCGAATTGGATATCCGACACTAAAGACTCGTTGTCTACTAGTGGTTATGTGTTCACTATAAAGGGAGGAGCTGCATCGTGGATATCCACGAAATAGACATGTATAGCCCGATCCAACATGGAATCCGAATTTATTGCCTAGGATAAGGCCGGTGAGGAGGCCGAATGGCTTCGTAATTTTCTTGACGATATTCCATGTTGGACGAAATCCGTGTCACCTATGATGATTCACTGTGATAGCCAAGCGGCTATTGGTAGGGCCAAGAGTGGATTGTATAATGGTAAGTCGAGAAACATTCGTCGTCGACATAATACCGTATGACATTTGATCACAAGTGGGGTTATCTTTGTAGAATATGTTAAGTCTATAGATAACCTAGCGGATCCTCTTACTAAGAGTTTGCATCGAGATCAAACGTATAAGCTTGTAGAGGGGATGGGAGTTAAATCCAAAATTTAAAGATGATTATAGTGGATACCCAACCTTCTAGATTGGAGATCCCATGAACTTGGTTCAATGGGAAAACTAAGCTATACGAGTCTGTTGATACCACACTTAAATAGTCTATTCCCTAAAGAGCTCGAGAGTGTTGGTTACCTGTCAAGTGGTTAGGTTAAGTCGTTGACTTTGAATGATTCTTGGATACCATATGAAGGTGGAGTATGACAGTATACTCGAGTAAGAATCACCTATGTAAGTAAGAAGTGAGGGTCGCTTCTATGTAACACTTATTGTTGGTCCGGAGACGAGTGTCAGGTGTAGGGGGGGGTTAAATACACCTGATTACAAGTTTTTCCTCAAACGCGAAGTTCAGCTGAGCTGTTAAGTGTGACTGATGAACAGTGTCAAATAAGAACCTTCTGATCGCGGGTCAGAGTGTCTCAACTACTGAGTCCGTTCTACTGACTTTTGTCAGTATTGAGAGTTCAGTCAGAGAGTTTTAGTGCGGATAAGTGTGGGGCCCGTTGGACTTCGTCTCTTTTAAAAACTTGTTTTCGCAAACCAAAGTTGTTTTGGCTGGTGCACTTTTAAATACGTTTTATGCAAAGTATGAGTCTGTAAATCGGTTTGAGAACAATGCAATAAAACAGTAAATAACACAAGCAGTTTTTAACGTGGTTCGGATACGCAAGATCCTACGTCCACGGTCCTGCAGAACAGGAGTTCTTGTTGATTTATCTGAGCAAGCCTCAGCAAGGAATCTGTACGCTGGACAGATCCTTCTAAGTATAGTCCTTAGCGACTTTACAAATCAAACTGAAGTTTGAAGGGGAGGGCATTTTCTCCAACAATGAAGGAGTTCTTACAATAAGAACAATTCACAGAGAGTGAACTCCTTCAAAGGTTCTAAGCTATGGATGTAACAATGGAGCTTAGATAGAGAAGAGGGAACTAAAGAATCTCTAGAGAGAAGAACTATAGATATTCAATTAAGCAAGTTCTTCGCTGGATCGACTTGAATGCGCTAGAGAGTTTGTATGCTATGAGCGTGTATTCCCTTTGATGTCCTGTCGTTGAGCTTGGAAACTCTTCTCTATTTATAGTCATGACCCAGGTATGTATCCGTTGGAAAGGACGATGCCACGTGTCACAAACTTCCAAGGAAAACGGCCATAAGTTTTCGAAGTAGCACTGCAGAGTGGTTGGCTTCTGTACATTAGAGCAACTTTAATGTCAGAGCAGGTAAGGCATTGGTTGCTTCTCATTGGCCGAGGTTTGTGGTAGGTGAGACTTGTCAGACATCAGTCTTCGTCTGAGTTGACTCTCACTGATCCTCGTAGAATAGACTCTGCTGACTTTCGAATGATAACAGTCGGGCTGTTGTTTCCTTATCGGATCTGCAACTGAGTTGCATATGATCAGTAGATCTGGATCGATCATACTGACTTCTTCATCTAAGTCTGCTGATAGGAGTCTTCTACTGAGAACAGTCAGCTGGTGACTCTGAAGGTACTGATCTCTTCTCGCATTCAGTAGATAAGGATCATACTGAGTCTTCAATGGAGGTCTGCTGATAAGAATCTTCTACTGAGAACAGTCAGCTAGAGGACCTGAAGACACGAGCTCTACAAACTGATGACATGGGGTTCTAGAATTTAACTTCTCTACCGAAGTTCAGACCAACAACACCCCTTACAGGACTTAGACAAGATAAATAATGAATATAAGAACATGTCTATCCTATTACATCATCAAGTTCGAAACACACTATGGGTATAGGACAGGTTTTGGGATCTTCAATTCTATAGCGATGAAAATCACTACAATTTCCCCCATTACCGAAATATAACAATAAGTCCTAAGTACATGAACTACTGACGTCAGTTCTAAGTACCCTCTAGCAATGATCAAAACGACCACTGACTCATAACCCAACACTTATGAATCCAAAGAGGTTGTCCATGGCCTGTAAAGGACACAAATGTGAGAACGGATGAGGTTGAGACTTTATAGCGTTAGTGCTATTGTCTAAGTATACACCATGCAGGAATAGTTCAAGGCCACATGTCCACTAGTCTGCCGGTATGCTCAATATCACTAACTAAGGAAGGTTCAAGGTTACAAGCCACCTACCCTGATGCTTTATTGTCTCTTGATGACATAGTTGTGTGTCTGCAAGAATGCATTTAGCTATTTCCACTCATGTGGGGGATTGTTAGAAAATCGTGTATGTATATGTGATATATATATATATAATTATGATATTATGGAAATTTTGTTAGCATTTAATGTTATTTTGACATTGGCAAAATTCAGCCCGTTTGATCCCCGTTTTGAGCCTCGATACATATCCAATTTGTGAATTAAGATGTATAGCGTTGATCTACGTTTTGAGTAGATAATTGTAGTGTGCTTAATTTCTCGATTCCGATTTTCGGTGAGTGAGAAATAGTGGCTCGAAGTTTTGGGGGGACAAAACTAATACGTTACCTAAAGTGGAGAAACTTACATTATTCGGGTTTTGGATATTTATTTCATTAATCATGTCCCACATTGATTAATGTGTAAAATTTGTTGTGGTATTTAAGTCTCTACCACCTTGAAGGAGATAACAAAGTGACATGTGGTGGGTTTGGGCCACACATGCTCATGCGCGTGAGCCTTTTCGCCGACCACCACGCCGCGCCGCACCAAGCCCTTACCTGGCCCCGGCTCCGGCTCTGGTTTCGATTCTGGTCCGTGTCCGTGTCATTGTCCTTGTCCTTGGACTTGGACTTGGTCTTGGACTTGAACTTGGATCCTTGCAATTGGTCCTTTGGATGGTCCGTGGGCTTGTCTGTTGGGCCTTGGCAGTTGGGCTTTGACAATTGGGCTTGGTGGGCTACTTGTGGACTGACCCTGCTTGTATTTGTAGACTGGCCCAGCTCGTGGTGTAGTGCTCCTGCTACACTTGATTATACGTTTATGGAAGGTGCTTGAAGAAGTCTCTTCAGCAACCAACCTTCCATGTATCCACCACTCCACTCACCTGAACATGATCTGTCTGCCTTGATTGGCAGTAGTTATTCCAACAACTTTTGACCTGGGCGGAAGATGCCTATAAATAGACAGTCTTCACTCGTTTTTCAACACACCTGCATCAATTCTCTCTGCATTAGCATTTTAGTTCTAAGTTGTCCAGAAGCTCTAGTCCTCGCCGGAACTCCAGTTCACCGGTGCTCGTAGTTTTGCGGTGCTTACTTCGAGACATTCGTCGTTTTATCTTTTGGGACGATACACCGGAAAACGAGAACACTACCGGGGCGTATTTCATCTTGCGGAAAGAGGTCTTTCCTCGACAAGCCGAAGTTTTTATTTCCGTTTTGTTTTTGTTTTTCCGACTTATTGGGTTGGTTGTAATAGTAGCTTTTGTATTCAACAACAAGTCGGTTGGGACGGAGGGAGTATATAACACCGATCCGAACATGATTTATAGGATCAGACCGTATGATCTGTTATGAATCTATAAGATTGACTCTGGAATACATATATGTCAATAAAATATTTCCCACTTAGAGGTGTTGATCAACTTTAAAAATCATAATAGCCGTTGGCGGGGATCGAACACGGGTGACAGACTAGAATACTTACCAATATACTGCAACGATTTGCTTACCAAGTTGGACAATTAACGTTTCTAACTACTCCATCCGTCCCATAATTCTTGTTCCAAAACTTTTAGACACATTTTTTAAGAAAAAATGTTGGTTGTGTGTAAAGATGTAGTACCCTCAAATAAAGTGTTTGAAATAATTTACTATTTTTGAAACTGGAGCAACAATCGTGGGACACTCCGAAAAGGAAAGTAGAGCAACAAATGGGACGAAGAGAGTATATATGAAACTACTATATAATTTTCACATCGTCACATCCGCACCAACATGAAAGGTTAAATTCCAGCTCTACAAGTTGAATGCATCTCCTATAAATAAAGATGAATGCAAAAAATAATGCTCCCTCCGTACCGTTTGAAGCGACGCAGTAATTAAGAAAGTAGATGTTAAAGTATGAAAGAGAAGTAGATGATAAATTAAAATAGAGAAATGTGTGAGAAAGTGAGAGAGTAGATGATAAAACATGAGAGAAAAATGATAAGTTGGAAAAAAAACTAAAATAGAAGAGCATTAGTAATTTTTTTTGAAAAGTTATTTCCTTTTTGGAAAAGTCAGTTTGTAACCAAAAGTCAATCAAGTAGTAAAATCTTCTGACATGAAAGAAGAGTGAGTTTGCAATCCCTCAATAGTAGAGATAGTTCCGTTCTCTTCGATATTAGTATTAGTTTCATCTAGAAAGAATTTGTTTTTTGCTTCTTTTTTACCCCGAAAATGAAAACTCGTCGCTTAAATGGGACATCAAATGGGATAGAGGAAGTATAATACTACAAGCTTAAAATATGAAACTCGGAACTGTAACATAATAGGTTAAAGTTGGACATTTATAATATAAAAGATGAAAATTGATATTACAAATATATTATAATATTAAAAATAAGATTTTTAATTTTTTTTTATTTACCTAAAGGACCAAAATTGAACAAATTTGGCCAATTTTGTGAAACGAACTAAAAATTGACAATTTGTCAAATTAATGGACTAAAATTGGACTCGACTAAAATAATGAGTCAAAGTGAATCGGGCACAAGGATAACGGGCCAAAAATGATTTTTTCCCTAAATATATCCAAATACAATAACTTATTCAATTTAAACGGTGAAACTCTTTTTCTTCACGTAGGATTATAAGATTTATGATTATTTGATTTGATGTGGGTTTTTGTAACGAGATTTTATTATGATTTCTTGGTTATTGGATTTTGCTTATTTGGAGGAAACCTAAGTAATTTTGCATCATTAGTAGTTTGTTCCACCTTCATGCATTTGATCTTCACGTTTTTGAACTTACTTAATATTTATTAGTACTTACCACTATACTAGAACGACTTCATAATTTTCATTGGAATCATTTAGTTAGAACATCAAATCTCATTCAAAAACATCGTGACACAGATTATAAGACGGGCCCAAAACAGGAAAAAGAGAATAAAAAATTAAGACTTCAGAAAAGTGTTTTGTCGGCGATGGAGAGCTTGAAGTAGAGATTGATTTAATGACTAGAAATTGTGATTCTATATTCATTTAAAATGTTTTTTTTTAATTTGGATTTTGAGAAAGTTCCACACTAAACATATAAATCCACTCGATTATTTTTATAAGAAATTAATAATTGCTATTTGATGTGCACATTGAAAAAATTATATTCTCATATAATTAAATTTTGATCATGTAATGTTGTTATATATCACTTTCGATCATGTAATAATGTCTCAACCAATTTTGATCTTGTAATAATATAAAATATTTATTGTTGCTCCTCCTGTCAAAGAGTGAGCCATGACTCAACGTTTTTGGTCACCGGAAATATTTCCGACCACTTGCACGTGAAGAAAAATCTCATAAATTCATTTTTGGTCATATAATATTGGCTAGTAAGCAATTTTGATCTGTAATGTGCCTCACACCTTGGTCTCACGGACTCTCATATATCCATATTTTGATCTTGGAACCGGACCCACCCCACCCTATAGACACCACAATTTTATTAGTATTATTATTATTTTTGGACAATTCAAGAAAAAAGCAAGATTAGTACTACTACGTGTACAAAATCCAATTGTGAAGATTAATTTCAATATTTATAGGAATCAAGATTACCAAATTGCAAAATGAACTTCCAAATATCTCAAAACACTCTTCGAGGGGAAAGGGATGAAATAGATAAGATAATTAGAATCCTATTTACTAACAATTTGAAGGGTAAATGTGTATTTATTTTTAAGGCTAAATGTGTATTTATTTTTAAGAAATTATGCTTTTTTAATTGTAGTATGAAGGGTTAGATTTGTAGATCATTAGGAATTAAATGGTTTTAACTGTATAAGAAAAATCAAAAAAAGCATTATGCTAAAACTTTTATGAGAAACAAGAGAGCACATGTTTTCAATGGAGAACATGAAATGTCTTCATTATTCTAAAGGGTTTTGATATACATTATTGAGATCAAATCCTTGATAATCACAACTTCTAGGCTTTCACAATACACACACAAATGAGGTCTTTTTTCCCAGGTACAATTTCAACACACTTCCCCCCATATTGTGCATATCCTCTTTTAACACAATGATCGTTGCAGTTTGGAAAGCTTGAGCATGGCCCTTGAAGAATCCAAGTTTCAGCATCTATTCCAGCCGCTGAAATTCACAACAAAATAATTAACTAGTTGAACACATACATTTACTTACATATGTTCGTAATAAGTCAAAAAGAGTTTCGGGTGGGATTAGGAAAAAAAAAAAAAAGAGCAAGTGAGGTGTATATATATAATAATAAAGAAATATTTCTAGTAGTGTTAGTTGACATTAATCATTTCGTGACGGAGAAAATGAATTTACCGGCGGCAGAGGTTGAGAATACAACTACGCAAATGAGTCCAACTAAAAGAGCGAGCATAATCGGAGAAACTTTCTTCGACTCCATTGATGAAAATTGTGAGTGAGATGAATTAGAAGGTACTAATGTTGCATTTTTATAGAACCATTTTACTTGATTCTTGGAATATTGCAATGAATGTGATTCGTTATTATATTAAAACTATTTTTTCTATCCTATGTACTATTTATTTTTTGTGTTTCATTACATATACAATGAATGGAATGATATAAATCCTATTTGAATTATATATCCAAATTATCTTAGAATGAATTTCTAAAATAACGCTCTTCCAAAAATTAATTCCGAAAAAAAAAATAGTTCCCTATCTAGTCTTAATTTTGCCACTTAATCAATTTTTTTGCTACATACAGTTGCATTTATGGATTTTTTTTCCTTCCGGATTTCGTTTATTTTAGTTATAAAACAAGGATTTTGTTTATTTTAGTTAGAAAACAAATAATATAGTAATTTAAATTCCTAGAAAAAAATTAGTGACCGATTTAATTATGATTATTTATTACTATCATTTGTAAATTCTTCAAACTTGATAAGAGGGTGTTTGCAATTCTTTTAAGTAATTATTAGCTTTTTTATCTGTTTAAGTATTTTTACGATGTTTGCAAAATAAAATTATGTGGTCAATTATGAAATAGGACTTGTCCCGGCCACAATGGCAATTCACAACTTTAGTTGGAAGATTGATGCATTAGATGAAAAGCTTTTAGAATATGAGCGTGATCCAAATTATGTACCTAAAGAATTAACTCAGGCGGACGCTAATGCCACTAGACAAAAACTAGAAATATCCGTGGATAATGATGTAGTAGATCGAATACGCGATGAGATAAGTGCTTCAATATAACTTTCTAGAATTAGTTACCAAAAGTTAATGTTTCGAATTTTCAGTTCATATTTGTTGGTTATAACCTTTTGAACTCCGGCTAATGTTAGAAACATGCATTTATGATCCATAAGTTTGATGTTGAATCATTTAAATAGAGTTTTTAAGTCAATTATTTGTCTAATCTTTCGAATACTTTTAAATTTATTTTTTATGATTTATAAATTTGTTGTTGAATGAGTTAAAAGTAGCTCTACCAATTATTTGCCCGCTATTATTATGATGCAATAGGAAATATTTGTTGTTTAATAGGTAAGTTAATAATATAAATTAGTTAAAATAATAAAAAGGCAAATTTAAGATTTGATTTTATAGAAGTGTTTTCTGTTATTTAACCAAATACTAAAAAAATCAAATTCTACTACCTAAAGTTGCTTTTTAATATTAAAATAAAAAATCTACCTTTTTTGCTTAAAAATATTTTTTTTTCCAACTTCAAGTAAAAGTAATTAAGAAATATTTATAATAAATACTTTTCAAACACTCCATAAATGCTAAATGAAAGTACTTTCATTAAAATTTAAAATAATGAAATATAAAAATTAATTGAAGAGATGGGTTTTTGGAATTTGGTTTTTAAATTAATGTTTTTCCGTTTCAAGTTATGATAATTATTATTTTTGTCAGCAACGTAATCTATAAAATTATATACAAGTATTAATAGTTCACATAATATATCCTATAAATTTATAGATTGTTTTTTCTGATGACGAAGAATAAGAGATCAGACGTTTACATTTCTTGTGTATGATACACAATAACGAATTAGATGGCATTTATGGCAGGGGCAGATCCATAATTTCGAGTTGAGTTTGGGGGGGAGAATTTATAAAGGAATGAATGAGTTTGTACGGGGGTTCAAGGGCGGAGTTCCCGAGAAAAAGTGATATTTAGGGATATTATGTTATTCATCTACTATATTCCTTGTATTTTATTCAAAAAATATTTTATTATAACACCCTATTTTGATGACGTCTGTATGTGATTGGAGGAGATTCAAGAATTTATTCAAATGATAAATAAGTATTGAAAAAAACAAACATAATATATATTAAATTGCATGTGCAACCTAAAAATATTACTCCCTCCGTCCTGCCCGACTTGTCTTATATTCCTTTTCAGGTTGTCCCACCCGACTTGTCTTGTTTCCTAAAAAGAAAAATAATTACTACAAGAAATCCTACTATCTACACACAATCACCTACTCCTCTACAAACAACCACCTACTCCCTCTACACATAACCACCAACTCACCAAAATATCCGTGAAGAAATCAAACAAGACAAGTGTTGGAAAATCGTGTATATGTATATTTATGTAATATAAATAATTATGATATTATGAACATTTTATTAGCATTTAATGCTATTTTGACAAGGGCAAAATTCAGCCCGTTTGATCGTCATTTCGAGCCTCGATATATATTCAATTTGCAAATTAAGATATATAGCGTCGATCTACGTTTCGAGTAGATAATTGTAGTGTGCTTAATTTCTTGATTCCGATTTTCGATGAGTGAGAAATAGTGGCTCAAAGTTTTAGGGGACAAAACTAATACGTTACCTAAAGTGGAAAAACTTACCTTATTCGGGTTTTGGATATTTATTACATTAATCAATGTCCCACATTGATTAATGTGTAAAGTTCTTTGTGGTATTTAAGTCTCTACCACCTTGAAGGAGATAACAAAGTAACATGTGGTGGGCTTAGGCCTCACATGCTCATGCGCGTGAGCCTTTTGGCCGACCGCCTCACAAGTGGCGTGGCGTGCCGCAACGCGCCCGTGCCCGGCCCTGGCCTCGGCTCCGGTTCCGACTCCAGTCCATGTCCTTGGACTTGGACTTGGATCTTTGTCCTTTGGGTGGTCTTTAGGCTTGTTCGTTAGGCCTTGGCAGTTGGGCTTTGACAATTGGGTTTGGTGGACTACTTGTGGACTGGTCCGTTTGTATTTGTGGACTGGCCCAGCTCGTGGTGTAGTGCTCCTGCTACACTTGATTATACTTTTATGGAAGGTGCTGGAAGAAGTCTCTTCAGCAACCAACCGTTCATCTTTCCACCACTCCACTCCCCTCAACATGATATGTCTTCCTTAATTGGCAGTAGTTATTCCAACAACTTTTCACCTGGGCGGAAGATGCCTATAAATAGGCAGTCTTCACTTGCATTTCAACACACCTACATCAATTATCTCTGCATTAGCATTTTAGTTCTAAGCTGTCTAGAAGCTCTAGTCCTCACCGGAAGTCCAGTTCGCCGGAGCTCGTAATTCTGCGGTGCTGCTTACTTCTAGACATTCATCGTTTTATCTTTGGGACAATACGCCATAAACCGAGAGCACTACCGGGGCGTATTTCATCTTGCGGAAAGAGGTATTTCCTCGACTCGACAAAGTTTTTATTTCTATTTTATTTATTTTTTCCGACTTACCGGTTTAGTTTTAATAGCAGCTTTTGTATTCAATAATCGCAAGACGAAATACGAACCATATCTAAGCTGCTTGGAGTTAAATCGGAATACGAACAAAACTGAACCATGTCGTCTTCAAGTGCTGCCATCTCCGATACTGCCCCCACCGCCGCTTCTGATGTCGCCACCGTCAATGTTTCCAACGTCATTGCTTCCTCTAGCAATGTCACCCCGCCGATGTCTGTCCCGACTCCAACTCCAACTTTTCAAAATCCAACTCTAGCTGTTATGCCAGCCGCTACTGACGCCCGTATCGCACTTAACCGTGTCAATGCCACTAACTCGGCATATAACTTCATTGCTATGTCTTCTCCCTTGCAGAATAATGTCCATTTTGGGAATGTGAGCCACCTTTGTATGGTGGGGGGGCTCAATCCCGATGATGACGGTACCGCTACACTCGTCTAGAGTGTTTCCTACAGTCGAGAAGCCACCAAAGTTTGGAGGTACCGACTTCAAAAGGTGGCAGCAAAAAATGTTGTTCTACTTATCAACATTAGGGTTCACTACAATTTTGAGGGAGAACGTACCTGCACCTCCAAGTTAATCCTAGTCGAATCCTGAAGTCCGCATTGCTTATGAGAATTGGATTACCTCTGATTATTATTGTAAAAATTTCTTGTTAAGTGTACTAGAGGATAGCTTGTATTACGTGTACTCAAATGTAAAGACCTCCAAGGAAATTTGGGAGGCACTTGAAAAGAAACATTGTACTGATGATACAAGTACCAAGAAGTTTGTAGTGGCCAAGTTTTTGGACTACAAAATGGTGTACTCTCGGCTGGTCATGGAGCAATTGCAAGAGTTTCAACTCATTGTCCATGACGTCCACGCCGAAGGAATGCTTTTGCCAAATGCTTTCACTGTGGCAACCGTAATAGAGAAACTTCCTCCGAGCTGGAAGGACTTCAAGAGCTACTTGAAGCACAAGCGAAAGGAAATGGAGCTTGAAAACTTTATTTTTAAGCTCCGCATCGAGACCGATATGAGGACAAGAGATGGAAAGGGAAAAGCACCTATGGAACCGAGAGTCAACCTCGCAGAGAAAGACAGAAACTCCAACACTATCAAGAGAGGGTGTCTGACTAACAATCCCAAAGACAAGGGCAAGGTGCAAGCCTGAAAGTTTGAAGGAGATTGCTACAATTGTGGCAAGTTCGGCCACATGTCCAAGGACTGTCGTAAGCCGAAGAAGAAAAGGGCTCGACAAGCCAACATGTTGGAGGTAGACCTCACAAAAGCTGACCTTATAGCCGTCGACACTGAAGAGGTAAATGTCATGGAGAATGAAGGGAAATGGTATATTGATACTGCTGCCACGACACATGTGTGTGGTGACCGAAGCCGCTTCACTCAGTTCAAGAGTTGCCAAGGAAAGAAGCTTAATATGGGAACTCAAGCCTCATCTGAGGTAGTTGACTATGGTACTGTGGTGCTAAGGTTGAGTTCCGAGAAGAACTTTACTCTTGGAGAGGTGCTGCATGTTCCTGATATCCGCAAAAATTTAGTATCCGACTCTATACTAATTAAGTGAGGCTTTAGACTAGTGTTTGAGTCTGACAAGTTTATTCTGTCTAAGTTTGATGCGTTTCTAGGAAAATGTTACCTCTCTGAGGGCATTTTCAAGCTATCTGTAATGGCTATTCGCCAAGAGCCCCGAGAGGGCAATAATAATGAAAATAAAGATACTTCCTCCTACTTGACTGAGTGTTCTGATTCATGACATTGTAGATTAGGACATGTTAATCTAAATGTGATAAAAAGATTAGTTAATTTTGATTTACTTTAAATAAATGAGTTTAACAAAAATAAATGTGAAGTTTGCATTTAAAGCAAAGTTGACTAAGTCTCCCTTTCATTATGTAGAAAGAAATACCAAGCCTCTAGAACTTATTCACACTGACGTGTGTGACTTAAAGTTTGTGCAAATTAGAGGAGGTAAAAATACTTGATAACATTTATTGATGATTGCACGAGATATAGTACTCTTTATCTTTTAAGGAGTAAAGATGAGGCAATTGAAGCTTTTATTAACTTTAAGCTGAAGCTGAAAACCAACTTGATTGTAAAATCAAAATGGTACGAAGTGATAGAGGTGGGGAGTATGTAGCTCCGTTTGAAGAGTTGTGTAAGACAAGTGGTATTATTCAGCAAACCACCGCCCCCTATTCGCCTCAATCAAATGGTGTTGCAGAAAGGAAGAACCGAACTTTAAAGGAGATGATGAACACATTGTTAATAAGTTCTGGATTGCTCCAGAACATGTGGGGGGAAGCCATTTTGACGGATAACTACTTATTGAAAAAAATACCTCTAAAAGGTAGGGATGTTACTCCTTGCGAGTTGTGGAAAGGAAGGAAATCTTCCTATAAATACCTCAAAGTGTGGGGGTGTTTGGCTAAGGTAGAAATGCCTTTGCCTAAGCAAGTTACAATCGGACCTAAGACCGTCGATTGTATCTTTATAGTTTATACACTGAATAGTAGTGCATATCGATTTGTTATACATAAGTCAGACGTGCCCGATATGAATGTTGGAACTACTAGTGAGTCAAGGAATGCTATATTCTTTGAACATATCTATCCATGTAAAAAGGATGATAAAGTTGAATCGAGATCTAGTGGTGAAACGAGAGAAGTTGCAAGTAGTTCTGGAAATGTGGGGGTAGAACCTGCTACGCGTAAGCGGACATGCTGCCGATCTTGAAGCTTTAGAACCTAGACGTAGCACTAGAGCAAGAGTTGCTAAGGAGTTTGGTCCTGATTATATAGTTTTCTTTTGGATGAAGAACCGCGGTCTATAAACGAAGCTCTTTCTAGACCCGATGACCTACTTTGGCAAGAAGCTGTCCAAAGTGAGATTGACTCAATCATGCAAAATCACACTTGGGTCTTAGCTAACCACCTGAAAGTTGTAAGCCCTTAGGATGCAAGGGAATCCTAAAAAGAAAGTATAAGGCAGATTGGTTAATTGATAAATATAAAGCTCGTTCAGTGGTTAAAGGTTTTAAGCAAATTGAAGGACACGATTTCTTCAATACTTATTCACCAATAACGAGAATCACTTCAATCCTTGTGCTTCTCGCAATTGCTACTCTATAGAATCTTGAGATTCACCGAATAGATGTGAAAACCACTTTTCTAAATGGAGAATTAGAAGAGGAAATTTATATGGAACAACCTGACGGATTTGTAGTACCTGGCCAAGAACGAAAGGTATGTATGTTAGTGAAATCCCTATATAGGTTGAAACAAGCACCATTACAATGGCACTTGAAATTCGACGAGGCTATGTTGTCGAATGGTTTTAAGATAAATGAATGTGACAAGTGTGTTTACATAAAGAATATGAAGAATGGGTTTGTAATTGTTTGTCTTTGTGTAGATAACATGCTAATTATGTGACAAAAGATTCAAGTCATAAATGACACTAAGCGTATGTGTTGGATATGAGTCAGTAGATGATACTCAGCTGTTGTTCGGTTAAAAGAAAATTGGGGGAAATCATAGTAGTACTATGGAATTGAAGATCCCAAAACCTAGCTGATATCAGTAGATTAGTGTGTCGTTAGGATTAGCTGATGTATAGGTTAGACTTGATATATTGATTATTATTTTTGTCTAAGTCTTGTACGGGGTAGTTGTTGAACTGATCTTCTGTCGAAGATACTTTTCAGAACCCCACGTCATCAGTGTAATCGCTTGTGTTCTTCAGTCAGCAACTGATCTTCCACTCAGTCGAAGACAGCGCATCACCGACAAATCATCGGAGAAGACTACTCCCAGCGATAGTCATCGCGGGAAGAACATAAACAAGCACAGTACCTTCGCAGTCGCCAGCTGACCTACTCAGTAGATGCCGTGTCAGCCGACTCGGCTAAAGAAGACAGAGACTTTTCGGCCAACGTATCCTATGGAAAGCGACCCCACTAATCAAGTTCTTTTCGAAAAGTTCAGCAGAAGACATACGAGGTTGTTGAACGGTCAACTCGACATTCTCACCAACTACAAACCTCGACCAATGAGAAGCCGACAACGCTTACCTACTCTACACGAAAAGTTGCTCTCATGAACAGTGCATTAAGCGCCTCGCCGCAACAAGTTCGAATTATGGCCGTTTTCTTTGGAAGCTTGTGACACGTGGCATCGTCGTCTCCAACGGACATATGCCATAACTCACAACTATAAATAGAGAAGTTTTTGAAGCTCCGAGAAACGGAATTTCGAAGGGACAAGCTCAAGTTCATAAACGCTCTAGAACACTCAAAGATCATCCAGAGGAAAACTTGCATACTTAGAAGATTTCTCAGTTTTTCTCTCTAGAGTTCTTACATCCCTTTCTTCTCTAGACTAAGCTCATTGTCATATTTATAGCTTAGATTCGAAGGAGTTCACATTTAGTGAATTGTTCTTATTGTAAGAACTCCTTCTCAGTTGGAGAAAATTCCCTTCCCTTTCAGACTTAGGTTTGGATTGTAAAGTCGCTAAGGACTATAACTTAGAGGGAACCGTCCGGTCAGACAAGATCCCCGCCGAGGCTTGCTCAGAATAATCAACAAGTTCTCCTACCTTGTTCAGGACCGTGGACGTAGGATCTTGCGTATCCGAACCACGTTATATCGCTTGTGTTCTTTTACTGTTTTATTGCATAGCTTTCAACTGACTTGAAAATCATAAGCTTGCATAAAACGTATCTATAAAGCGCACATCCAAAAGATTTAATTTGCTAAAACGTGTTTTCAAAAGAGACGAATTCCGGGCCCCACACTTTCCGCACAACAGTCTCCGACTGATTCTCAAAGTACTAACAACAGTCAGTAGGAGAGAGCTCAGTAGCTGACTCACTCTGTCCCGCGATCGAAGGCTTATTTGGCATTGTTCATCAGTTGCAATCATCAGCTCAGCTGACCTTCATTGAGAACAAGAAACTGAGCTCAGGTGTATTCACCCCCCCCCTCTACACCTGACTTATCGTCTCCGGACCAACAGTATGCTTAAGAGAACTTGCGATATGAAATATATGGGAGTTGCTGACGTTATTCTTGGAGTGAAGATTCAAAGAACTCCCAAGGGAATTGTTTTGTATCAATCTCATTATATTGAGAAAGTATTTAAGAGGTTTAATGCATTTGATATGCGCCGACTGAGACTCCTCTAGAAGTTAATGTTCACTTGAACAAGAATAGGGGTGATCCTGTTACTCAAGAGGATTATGCTAGAGTCATTGGTTGTCTTATCTACATCACGAATTGTACGAGTCTCGATCTAGCTTGCTCGGTGAACAAACTGAGTCGCTATACTAGTAATCCGAGTATAGAGCATTGGAAATCTCTTGTGAGAATTCTAAGGTAATTGAAATACACTCTTAACTTTGGGCTGCACTACTCTAGACATCCCCCAGTACTTGAAGGGTACTGTAATGCGAATTGGATATCCGACACTAAAGACTCGTTGTCTATTAGTGGTTATGTGTTTACTATAGGGGGAGGAGCTGTGTCATGGAGATCCACGAAACAGACTTGTATAGCCCGATCCACCATTGAATCCGAATTTATTGCTTTGGATAAGGCCGGTGAGGAGGCCGAGTGGGTTCATAATTTTCTTGAAAATATTCCATGTTGGACGAAACCCGTGCCACCTATGATGATTCACTGTGATAGTCAAGCGGCTATTGGTAGGGCAAAGAGTGGATTGTATAATGGTAGATCGATACATATTCGTCGTCGACATAATACCGTAAGATATTTGATCACGAGTGGGGTAGTCTCTTTAGAATATGTTAAGTCTACAGATAACCTAGCGGATCAGCTTACTAAGAGTTTGCATCGAGATCAAATGTATAAGCTCGTAGAGGGAATGTGAATTAAATTTAAAGACGATTATAGTGGATACCCAACCTTGTATATTGGAGATCCCATGAACTTGGTTCAATGGGAAAACTAAGCTATACGAGTCTATTGATACCACACTCGAATAGTCTATTCCCTAAAGAGTTCGAGAGTGTTGGTTACCTGTCAAGTGGTGAGGTTAAGTTGTTGACTTTCAATGATTCTTGGATACCATATGAAGGTGGAGTATGGCAGGATACTCGAGTAAAAATCACCTATGTAAGTGAGAAGTGAGGGTCGCTTCCATGTAACACTTAATCCAAAGAGGTTGTCCATGGCCTGTAAATGACACAAACGTGAGAACGGACGAGGTTGAGACTTTATAGCGTTAGTGTTATTGTCTAAGTATACACCATGGAGGAATAGTTCAAGGTCACGTGTCCACTAGTCTGCCGGTATGCTCAATAGCACTGACTAAGGAAGGTTCAAGGTCACAAGCCACCTACACTGATGCTTTATTATCTCTTGAGGACATAGTTGTGTGTCTACAACCATGCATTTGGCTTTTTCCACTCATGTGAGAGATTGTTGGAAAATTGTGTATATGTACATATAATATAAATATAAATATAAATAAATATATATATATATATATATATATATATAATTACGATATTATGGAAATTATGTTAGCATTTAATGTTATTTTGTCATGGGCAAAATTCAGTCCGTTTGATCGTCGTTTCGAGCCTCAATATATATCCGATTTGTGAATTAAGATGTATAGCGTCGATCTACGTTTTGAGTAGATAATTGTAGTGTGCTTAATTTCTCGGTTCCAATTTTCGCGAGTGAGAAATAGTGGCTCGGAGTTTTAGGGGATAAAACTAATACGTTACCTAAAGTGGAGAAACTTACCTTATTCGGGTTTTGGATATTTATTACATTAATCATGTCCCACATTAATTAATGTGTAAAGTTTGTTGTGGTATTTAAGTCTCTACCACCTTGAAGGAGATAACAAAATGATATGTGGTGGGCTTGGGCCACACATGCTCATGCGCGCGAGCCTTTTCACCGTGCCGCACCATGCCCGCGCCAGTGCCTAGCCTCGGCCCGGGCTTCGGCTCCGGCTCCGGTTCTGGTTCCGATTCCGGTGTGTGTCTGTGTCCGCGTCTGTCCGTGTCCTTGTCCTTGTCCTTGGACATGGACTTGGACTTGGATCTTGGCAATTTGTCATTTAGATGGTCTGTGGGCTTGTCCGTTGGGCTTTAACAATTGGGTTTGGTGGGCTACTTGTGAACTGGCCCGCTTGTATTTGTGGACTGGCTCAGCTCGTGGTGTAGTGCTCCTGCTACACTTGATTATACGGTTATGGAAGGTGCTGGAAGAAGTCTCTTCAGCAATCAACCTTCCATCTTTCCACCACTCCACTCCCCTGAACATGATCTGTCTGTCTTAATTGGCACTAGTTACTCAACAACTTTTCACCTGGGCGGAAGATGCCTATAAATATGCAGCCTTCACTTGATTTTCAACACACCTGCATCAATTCTCTCTGCATTAGCATTTTAGTTCTAAGCTGTCCAGAAGCTCTAGTCCTCGCCGGAAGTCCAGTTCGTCAGAGCTCGTAGTTCTGCGGTGCTACTTACTTTGAGACATTCGTCGTTTTATATTTGGGGACGATAAGCCGGAAACCGAGAGCACTATCGGGGCGTATTTTATCTTACAGAAAGAGGTCTTTCCTCGACTCGACGAAGTTTCTATTTCTGTTTGTTTTTTGTTTTTCTGACTAACTGGTTTGGTTGTAATAGCAGCTTTTGTATTCAACAACAAGTCGGTTGGGATGGAGGGAGTATATAACATCGATCTGCACATGGTTTTATAGGATCAGACGTAACTGTAGATTAAATGGTGATTAAATGTATGATCTGTTATGAATCTATGAGATGGACTCCAGAATACATATATGTCAATAAAATATTTCCCACTTAGAGGTGTTGATCAACTATAAAAAGCATAATAGCCGTTGGCGAGGATCGAACACGGGTGACAGGCGAGAATACTTACCACTATACTACAACGATTTGCTTACCAAGTTGGACAATTAACGTTTCTAACTACTCCCTCCTTCCATAATTTTTGTTCCAAAACTTTTAGACACAATTTTTAAGGAAACTTGTTGGTTGTGTGTAAAGATGTAGAACCCTCAAATAAAGTATTTGAAATAATTTATTATTTTTGAAAATGGAGCAACAATCGTGGGACACTCCGAAAAGGAAAGTAGAGCAACAAATGGGACGGAGAGAGTATATATGAAACTACTATATAATTTTCACATCGTCACATCCGCACCAACATGAAATGTTAAATTCCAGCTCTACAAGTTGAATGGATCTCCTATAAATAAAGATGAATGAAAAAAATAATACTCCCTCCATACCGTTTGAAGCGATGCAGTAATTAAGTTGGAAAAAAATACTAAAATAGAAGAGCATTTGTAATTTTTTTTGAAAAGTTATTTCCTTTTTGAAAAAGTCAGTTTGTAACCCAAAGTCAATCAAGTAGTAAATTCTTGTGACATGAAAGAAGAGTGACTTTGCAATCCCTCAATAGTAGAGCTAGTTTCATTCTCTTCGATATTAGTATTAGTTTCATCTAGAAAGAATTTGCTTTTTGCTTCTTTTTTACCCCAAAAAGGAAAAATCGTCGCTTCAAATGGGACATCAAATGGGACAGAGGAAGTATAATACTACAAGCTTAAAATATGAACGTCGAAACCGTAACATAATAGGTAAAAGTTGGACATTTATAATATAAAAGATGAAAATTGATATTACAAATATAGTATAATATTAAAAATAAGTTTTTTAATTTTTTTTTCATTTACCTAACGGACCAAAATTGAACAAATTTGGCCAATTTTGTGAAACGACCTAAAAACGGATAATTTGGCAAATTAACGGAGTAAAATTGGACTTGACTAAAATAATGAGTCAAAGTGAATCGGACGCCAAGATAACAGACCAAAAATGATTTTTTCCCTAAATGTATCCAAACACAATAACTTATTCAATTTAAACGTTGAAACTCTTTTTCTTCACGTAGGATTATGAGATTTACGATTATTTGATTTGATGTGGGTTTTTGTAACGATATTTTATTATGATTCCTTGGTTATTGGATTTTGCTTATTTGGAGGAAACCTAAGTAATTTTGCATCATCAGTAGTTTGTTCCACCTTCATGCATTTGATCTTCAAGTTGCCGGGGATCGAACCTGGGTCACCCGCGTGATAGGCGGGAATAGTTACCACTATACTATAACGACTTCGTGATTTTAATTGGAATCATTCAGTTATCAAATCAAATCTCGTTCAAAAACATTATAAGACGGGCCCAAAATAGGAAAAAGAGAATAAAAAATTAAGATTTCAGAAAAGTGTTTTGTCGGCGATGGAGAGCTTGAAGTAGAGAATGATTTAATGACTAGAAATTGTGATTCTATATTCATCTAAAATATTTTTTTTTCAAATTTGGATTTTGAGAAAGCTCCACCCTAAAAATATAAATCCACTCTATTATTTGTATAGGAAATTAATAATTGTTGTTTAATGTGCACATTGAATAAATTATATTCTCATATAATTACATTTTGGTCATGTAATATTGTTATAAATCACTTTCGGTCATTCAATAATGTCTCAACCAATTTTAATCTTGTAATAATATAAAATATTTATTGTTGCTCCTCCTGATGAGTGGTTTTTATACCATCTCATCGTGTTCTTTTTAAGCTTGTTTACATCGTTTTCTATTCATTTTTAGCTTTTGTTTTGCTTGGAATCGTATACTTTCGATGATTTTTGGTTTTGTAGGTTTCTCACGCGTTTTGAGCATATTTGGTGGTATTTGACACCAAAATGAAAGAAACCATGACCATTGATGCATTGTTGGCAAAGATGGAGTTGTTTGGATGAAGAATGAAGAGGATTTGAAGCCGGATGTTGAAGAAATCGCGTTTCGGAGCTCATGTAACGAGGCAGTTGGAACATCGCGTGTCAGGCGGATCTAACGATCTTAGAATCCGATCTCCACCGTTCACATCGTAGTTCTATGTGTTAGGAACAATGTGGCAAAGTTTCGTGGCGATCCAACGGCTAACGAAGGAGATATCGCGTTTTTTTCAAAACGCAACAGGGCAGAAAAAAACTGTTCGGCAGAAGACGTCGGACCGCGGTCCGCCTTTGTGCGGGACCGTGGTCCGCTATGTTCTGACTCAGAAAACTGGAAAATCTGCGGGGTCGGACCGCGGTCCGCCTTTGTACTGGACCGCGGTCCGCGTCGTATACAGCCCAAAACCAGATTTTTTCGGCCCGAAACCTATATAAACCCTTCCGGACTTCTTTCCTTAAAAAGAAGACGATGAGATGGTATAAAAACCACTCATCACCTCCTATCAAAGAGTGAGATACACTCAACGTTTTTGGTCGCCGGAAATATTTCCGACCACTTGCACGTGTGAAGAAAAATCTCATAAATTCATTTTTGGTCATATAATATTGGCTAGTAAACGATTTTGGTCTATAATGTGTCTCACACCTTGGTCCCACAGACTCTCACATATCCATATTTTGATCTTGGAACCGGACCCACCCCACCCCTAGACACTACCAATTTTATTATTATTATTTTTTTGGACAATTCAAGAAAATAGTAAGATTAGTACTACAGCGTGCACAAAATCCAATTGTGAAGATTCATTTCAATATTTATAGAAATCAAGATTACCAAATTGCAAAATGAACTTCCCAATAACTCAAAACACTCTTCGAGGGGAAAGGGATGAAATAGATAAGATAATTAGAATCCTATTTACTAACAATTTGAAGAGGTTTGTGTTAATTTTAATTTTTTTTGTTTGAATTATTTTATGATATTTTATTAGGTTTCAGTAGTTATAGAGGTTTGATTAGAATTTATAATTTAAAATTTACAAGTATCATATTTAAATTTTAACAAGTTATAATTAATATATTTTTTTAGATGTATTAATATATTTATATTTAGTGAGTCATAGTCATATATAGATCAATATTATGTAATATATGTAAAATAATGACAAATAAGAACATTGGATCAAGTGATATAAATATTTGTAAAAGATTATAAATACGGGTTCTTGTGTGGGTCGAATACTATCCGTCCCATCATTGGCGGGCGAGTCTTGCGGGACGGGTACAAAATGCCAGTTTATGTTTATCCTCAAAATGACTCCTTTGATGAAAATTGTGAGTGAGATGAATTAGAAGGTACTAATGTTGCATTTTTATAGAACCATTTTACTTGATTCTTGGTATACTGCAATGAATGTGATTCTTTATTATATTAAAAGAAATTGAATAAACATTACGAGGTGAAAGAAATAGTTAGAAATTGGCTCTTGATATTATAATAATAGTAATAGACTATTTTTTTATGGCGGGGATTTTATTTCCTGTTTTTTCTATCCTATGTACTATTCTATTTTTTGTGTTTCATTACATATCCAATTAATGGAATGATATAAATTCTATTTGAATTATATATCCAAATTATCTTAGAATGAATTTCTAAAATAACGTTCTTCCAAAAATTAATTCCGAAAATAAAAAAAATTAGTTCCCTATCCATTCTTAATTTTGCCACTTAATCAATTTTTTGCTACATAAGGTTGCATATATGGATTTTTTTTCTTCCGGATTTCGTTTATTTTAGTTATAAAACAAGGATTTTGTTTATTTTAGTTATAAAACAAATAATATAGTAATTTAAATTCCAAGAAAAAATTAGTGACCAATTTAATTATGATTATTTATTACTCTCATTTGTAAATTCTTCAAACTTGATAAGAGGGTGTTTGCAATTCTTTTAAACAATTATTAGCTTTTTTATCTGTTTAAGTATTTTTACAATGTTTGCAAATTAAAATTATGAGGTCAGTTATGTAATAGCACTTGTCCCGGCCACAATGTCAATTCACAACTTTATTTGGAAGATTGATGCATTAGATGAAAAGTTTTTAGAATATGAGCGTTATCCAAATTATGTACCTAAAGATTTAATTCAGGTGCACGCTAATGCCACTAGACACAAACTAGAAATAGCCGTAGATGATGGTATAGTGGATAGAATACGCGATGAGATAAGTGCTTCAATATAACTTTTTAGAATTAGTTACCAAATTTAATGTTTCGAATTTTCAGTTCATATTAGTTAGTTATAACCTTTTGAACTCCCGCTAATGCTAGAAACATACTTTTATGATCCATAAATTTGATGTTGAATCATTTAAATAGAGTTTTTAAGTCAATTATTTGTCTAATCTTTCGAATACTTTTAAATTTATTTTTTATGATTTATAAATTTGTTGTTGAATGATTTAAAAGTAGCTCTACCAATTATTTGCCCGCTATTATTATGATGCAATAGGAAATATTTATTGTTTAATAGGTAAGTTAATAATATAAATTAGTTAAAATAATAAAAAGGCAAATTTAAGATTTGATTTTATAGAAGTGTTAATACTAAAAAAATCAAATTCTACTACCTAAAGTTGCTTTTTAATATTAAAATAAAAGATCTACCTTTTTTGCTTAAAAATATTTTTTTTTTCCAACTTCAAGTAAAAGTAATTAAGAAATACTTATAATAAATATCTGCAAACACTGCATAAATGCAAATGAAAGTACTTTCATTAAATTTAAAATAATGAAATATAAAAATTAATTGAAGTGATGGTTTTTGAGAATTTGGTTTTTAAATTAATGTTTTTCTGTTTCAAGTTATGATAATTATTAATTTTGTCAGCAAAGTAATCTATAAAATTATATACAAGTATTATTAGTTCACATAGTACATCCTATAAATTTATAGATTTTTTTCTGATGACGAAGAATAAGAGATTAGACGTTTACATTTCTTGTGTATGATACACAATAACGGATTAGATGGAATTTATAGCAAGGGCGGATCCAGAATTTTGAGTTGAGTTTGGGGGGAGAATTTATAAAGGAATGAATGGGTTTGTACTGGGGGTTCGAGAGCGGAGTCCCCGAGAAAAAGTGATATTTAGGGATATTATGTTATTCATCTACTATATTCCTTATAATTTATTCAAAAAAATTGTAATATACCACCCTATTTCGATGACGTCTGTATGTGATTGGAGGAGATTCAAGAATTTATTTAAATGATAAATAAGTATTAAAAATATATATATAATATATCAATGACATAAAATTATAATATATATTAAATAGCATGTGCAACCTAAAAATATTACTCCCTCCATCCAGTCCGACTTGTATTGTATTCCTTTCCCGACTGTCCCACCCGACTTGTCTTATTTCCTAAAAAGAATAATAATTACTATATGAACTCCCACTATCTACACACAACCACCCACTCACCAAAATATCCGTATCGAAAACAAACAAGACAAGTCGGTTGGGACGGAGGGAGTATGATATAACACCGATCCACACATGATTTATAGGATCGTACGTATCTGTAGATTAATTAATGGTGCATTAACCGTATGATCTGTTATGAATCTATGAGATTGACTCTCGAATACATATATATGTCAATAAAAAAATTTCACTTTTAGGTGTTGATCAACTATAAAAAGCATAATAGCCGTTGGTAGGGATCTATCTCGGGTGATAGGCATGAATACTTAACATTATACTACAACGACTTGCTTACAAAGTTGGACAATTAACATTTCTAACTACTCATTTCGTCTCATAATTCTTGTTCTAAAACTTTTAGGCACGGTTTTTAAAGAGAATTGATTGTATGTAAAGATATGGGACCCTCAAATAAAGTGTTTGTAATAATTTATTGTTTTTGAAATGAAGCAACAATCGTGAAACACACCAAAAAAGGAAAATGGAGCTACAATTGTGGGACGAATGAAATTTATCAGAAACTACTATATAATTTTCACATCGTCACATCCGCACCAACATGAAAGGTTAAATTCCAGCTCTACAAGTTGATTGGGTCTCCTATAAATAAAGTTGAATGAAAAAGGAATACTCTCTCCTTTCCATTTAAAACGACGTAATAATTAAAAAAGTAGATGATAAAGTATAAAAGATAAGTAGACGATAAAGTTGAAGAAAAAAAATACTAAAATAGAAGAGCATTTGTAATTTCTTTTGAAAAGTTATTTCCTTTTTGGAAACGTATCGCTTTAAATGGGACACTCCGAAAAGAAAAACTAAATAGAGGAAGTATAATACTACAAGCTTAAAATATGAACGTCTAAAACGTAACATAAAACCTGCAAGAGTAGTACAAACCCATTCCTACCATCTGATACATGTATAATCTAAACATCTTGTTTTGGCACACCACCACCACCGTCTAAACTGTCACTGGTTCAGGAGACGGCTCCGGAGGAGCACCGCTGCTGCCGTTGAGCACCATCACATTACCATCCGAATCCACATCCACAATAACCGAATCCCCTTCCTTAATCTCGCGCGCAAGCATCTTCTCCGCCATGCTATCCTCCAACAGCCTCATGATCGCTCGCCGGAGCGGCCTAGCTCCGTAGCTAGGGTTGTAACCTTCGTCCACCACCCTATCCCTGAACCTGTCCGTCACCTGCAGCTCGATCTCCTTCTTCTTCAGCCTCTCGAACACCTCCTTAAGCATGATGTCGGCAATCTCCTTCACCTCCAGCTTTGTCAGCTGCCGGAAAACGATCATCTCGTCCAATCTATTCAAGAACTCCGGCCGGAAGTACTGTTTCAGCTCCTCTGTTACTAGACTCTTGATCCGGTTGTAGCTGCTGTCCTTCTCGTCGTAGTCGAGGTCGAACCCAATCCGACGGCCACCCTTCTCAATAACGCTGCTACCGACATTCGACGTCATGATGAGAAGCGTATTCTTGAAATCAACCGTTCTGCCTTTGCTGTCTGTCAACCTTCCGTCTTCAAGGATTTGAAGCATCATGTTGAAGACATCGGGATGCGCTTTTTCGATCTCGTCGAAGAGTACCACCGTGTAAGGGCGGCGTCGAACGGCCTCAGTCAGCTGCCCGCCTTCGGTGTAGCCAACATAACCGGGAGGCGAACCGATAAGCTTCGATACAGTGTGTCGCTCCATGAACTCACTCATGTCGAGCCGGATCATGGCCTCTTCGGATCCAAAGTAGTAAGCGGCCAACGCTTTTGCTAGTTCGGATTTTCCCACACCGGTTGGGCCGGAAAAGATAAAGCTGGCAATGGGGCGGTTGGGGTTCTTGAGACCAACACGAGCTCTACGGATAGCGCGACTAATGGCTTTGACGGCTTCGTCTTGGCCAATGACCCTCTTGTGAAGCGTCTCCTCCATCTTGAGGAGGCGGTCGGATTCATCGGTAGACACCTTCTCTACCGGGATGCCAGTCCAAGACGAGACGATGTGTTGAATGTCGACTTCTGTGACTACCGGGCCTGTGTCTCCGGCCTCGCTTTCTGCCTTTGACATCTCCTTGTTTTTGTCGATAAGAGTCGATATCTGTGCTTTTAGATCCATTTCTCTATCGCGTAGCTCCCCAGCCTAACGTACACAGGCACGTGAATACGATTTAGAGTTTTGAATTTTTACTAGAGAGCAATCACAAAGAGGACATATATCATAATTCATGAAGCAAACTTTACCTTCTCAAAATCTTGACTTCGGACAGCCTCATTTTTCTCCTTTGTTATCTGCCTGAGTTCTTTCTCAAGCTCTCTAGCTTCCTCAGGTAGCTGCAAAGGTAAATCACTATCATATATTACCACCATTAATTTTATCATGCCAAGAATGATGTGTGTGACTTTTAACAAAGGGGCCTACCTGAGCATGGCGAAGTCGGACTCGGGAACCAGCTTCATCGACCAAGTCGATTGCCTTATCAGGCAAAAACCGATCACTGAAACATGCAAAGGTAGCGGTAAGTACACACTGCTCAGAGCCAATTCTATCTAGATTGAAGAGAGTTACTAACATAAATAATAGTAGCACTTTGTGAAACTACAAAAGAATCGAACTTTATAAGCAAGGTAGGATGATACCTTATGTACTGATAGGACAACTGAGCTGCAGCAACTAAAGCTTCATCAGTGTAGCGAAGCTTGTGGTGAATCTCATAGCGTTCTCGAAGCCCTTTAAGAATCTGAATGGTTTCATCCACCGTCGGTTCAGGGACCTTCACAGGTTGAAACCTTCTTTCTAATGCAGGATCCTTCTCTATGTGTTTCCGGTACTCATCTAATGTAGTGGCACCTATGCACTGCGAGTAGGAATATGCTCAGCATTCATGTCATTATTTCTTTTTAGAGTATACAGTAAAATGCATCCGAGAAGCATGAAATGATTCATATAAACGACATATGCATCAGTTAAACAAACATTAGATTAGAACTGAATCTCAACACTATGATTGTTCCAGAAACACCATAGTGGATGAAGCAAAGGTAGCTGCAAATGGAGAGATGCAAAGATCACCATATCAATTATCAACTTTAGATTCTGGTTATATATCTAATAGGGAGCATTGAATATAACTTAAAAGGAGTGTAAATATGATGAAAGCAGGGCATTATTTATGTCTTTACACACTCATTTTAACATTCATGGCTTATAGATTCCTAGCTTACCTGCAATTCACCACGAGCTAAAGCCGGCTTCAATATGTTTGCTGCATCAATTGCCCCTTCCGCAGCTCCTGCTCCAATCAATGTATGCACCTCATCAATGAAGAGAATAATCTCGTCACTTTGCTTGATTTCCTCCATCAGCTTCTTCAACCTTTCTTCAAATTCACCACGATACTTTGTCCCAGCAACAAGAAGGCCCATATCTAGAGTGATAACCTAATATAATCCAAAACAAACACTTAATGCTCGAAGAAAAACATGAAAACAAACAAAGAATGATGTCATATTCAAAATTGCAGTTCCAGTATACAGCATTCATATACAGCATGAGAAGACGAAAAAACACATGAAGAATGGCCTGCCATTATCACTAAATGCACTATTTCAAATATCAAAATTTTGAGCATGTGCGTCTTCTCATGCTTTGGCCCCCTTCGAGGTTAATTATTCAGCAATAACACATGGTCTACATGAATATATATAAGCACCCATCTGAGACATTTAGAGTAATCCTTAGATAATACTTTCAACTCACTAACCTTTTTCCCCTCGATTGTCTCTGGGACATCGCCATTGGAAATTCTCTGAGCAAGACCCTCAGCAATGGCTGTTTTGCCAACTCCTGGTTCTCCGATGAGACAGGGGTTGTTCTTTGTACGACGTCCCAAAATTTGAGTCACACGCTCAATTTGATCTTGCCTTCCCACAACTGGGTCCAGCTTACCCTAAAGTAGTCAAGAGCAATAGCTTCATATATGCATTACATAATTTAAACAGGAGATATAGTATTGCAGAAATATTACCTCCTCTGCTAGCTTGGTCAAATTGGTACCATACTCCTCCAACGTAGGCATTTTGTTGCCTGAGCTACCACCTCCGACACCAGCTCCAACAGCTTCGGCACTCTCACCCACCATTCTAATAACCTACTCAACAAGAGGTTAGTCTCCAAATCATAAAGAATATGATGTGGAGGAAATAAAAAGAGGCAAATATACTTGCCTGAGTCCGAATGTTGCTGGGATCAGCACCTAAATTCTCAAGAACACGAGCTGCCACACCTTCACCCTCACGGAGCAATCCCAACAACAAATGCTCCGAGCCAATGTAATTGTGACCTAAATCAACAAAAATCACCAACTTGAAAACTTAGACGAACCACATTGAATAGGCATTGACAATCAAAAAAGGCTAAAGCTTAAAAATGGAGTATCATATGCAATGTTGCAATTATACCTATACTCATGACGAGTAAAAAAGTAGGGAAAGTAAACAAGATGCATGCACCAACAATGAATAACTAAAAAGTGCAGAACAAGTTACCAAGCTGACGAGCTTCCTCTAGAGAGAGCTCCAAAACACGCTTTGCACGGGGAGTGAAAGGTATTTCCACAGCCACAAATCCACTACCACGCCCGATGATCTTCTCAACCTCAACACGAGCATCCTTGAGATTTATCCCCATCGACTTAAGGACTTTCGCAGCAATACCGGTCCCCTCACCAATAAGTCCAAGCAAGATCTGCTCTGTTCCAACAAAGTTGTGGCCAAGCCTCCTAGCCTCCTCTTGAGCAAGCATAATGACTTTGATTGCTTTCTCGGTGAAGCGCTCAAACATAGCTCGCGGCCCCATTCGTTGCTTTTTCCCTCTCTTGACAAAGGTGGATGTTGCAACCTTTGATTGGAGAGTCTGGCTATTTCTCCCTGCCATCATGTCCAGGGCGTTTGCTCCTCGGAGTCCTGAGAATCCTCTCATCCGAACAGAGGCCGACTTTGTACAGCAGAGCATAGTAGATGCTTTCTTTGTTTTGTTGGATCCCTCAAACTGTCCATTATTTACCAAACCAACGGAAGATGGCAAATTGGTTGACTGAACTAAAACACGAACCATATCTACCTTTATATGTCTGCAGATAAAGCATCAGAAAGCAGTTAGGTAGCTCATTCAAGCAGGATATATATTTCTAGCTAAAATACTCTAACAAGCAACAAGTCATGATATCCCATCATTCGATTGATCAGTACGAAATTCGTTTCCGAAGAATTTATGTGTAAATCAAAATCCACAATTTTTATTCAAGAATTAATCATCAATCAAAGGAAGATGAGGTTTTTATATAAGCAAACCAACAACCGATGTTATCCAAATACAAAAGCTCAAATCATGACCATAAATAATAAATTCATGATTTAATATACAGATTCGGTGTAATAGCAAGCAATACTCCCCAAAACTCATAGCAATCATAAACCCATACAAAACGCAATTTCGGTTGAATACAATCAATACAACAATGGAAGCTAACTTCGAATTGCTGACTTCCCCACTCCCAAGCAACCAAAACATTACCAGGTGTTTTCAACAAGACCTCAAATTAATTGAACGGCACAAAATCCCACAAATTAAATTCGAACCCACGACAATAAATCAGGTGAAGAAGAATATATCACCTAAATGACCGAAAAATGCAATTCGATGTGATACAAGTTCAAGGGAAAAGGATAGGATAAAATTGATAAAGATGGTAGGAATAGGGGCACTTCCGTCTTCTAGAGATAGAAAGAAGAGACACCGTAAATTTAGTCGCAGGATTTTCACGAGCTCGATTGCCGAATTGCAGGAAATATATAGATAATGTGATCACCTCCCTCTGTCGCTCTTCCCCCGATTTTTTTATAATTTACTAATTTTACGTCTTTTCTTGTACGCTACTCCCATTTCTACCACCGGTATACAGAGAAAGATATCTTTAAAAGCTGATAACAGCCGTTGGATTCGACAGTCGGAACATCTGACAGCCTCAGTTAACTTATCTTGAGGTCGCACTTTATCGAAAGTAGTCTATTACGTGCACAGAGTAGTTGTACGCTTACTCGAAAAAAAAAAAAAGAAGGTATAATTGTACATCTGGTACAATTTCTCTATTCGTGGATTCAGCGTGTTAGGTTTCTAAAAATTAAAAAATATTAATGCGGTAGGTGGAACTTACTGTTTACCCATTTTACATATTCCACTACAACGTATGTCTTTTAGCTTAACAACACAAGATCTTTAGTTTTTTCAATGATATTCTCTCTTATGTCAGTTCTCCTTCACCCTTTCTTTCTTCCCTTCTTATCTTCAAATTTATTAATCTTCTTTATAATTCAGTGTCAGTAAATCGAAAATTACCAAAAAAAATCCATTTTGGTATAGTTGTGGTCGTGTGTCACCGCATTATGTTACAAAAATATAATAATCTGCCGAACACAAAAACCCGTGAAATGGAAATAAAAAATTACAACAAGAACTAGAAATAAAATTATAACCAAATGCAAGTCGAGTCGAGATAGAATCTCTATCCGAAAGAGAAATACGCCCTGATAGTGCTCACGGTTACGACGTAATCTCCCCAAAGATAAAACGACTTCAAGCCCGACGTAGCAGTACCGCAAAACGAACGGACTCCGGCGAACTAGACTAAAGGTGAGGACTTGAGCTTGACAACTTTAGCTTAATGCAAAATGAAATGTAATGAAATGTTGGTGTGTAAAATGATCTCTAATCCTCCTCTATTTATAGGCTACACCACATGAGGGATTTAATGATCTCCATTAAATCACTTATGTAACCTCCATAAGTTACAAGAACAAGCCATAATGTCATTAGAAACGTGGGAGTATAGAATAAACGTTTCAATTGAAATTGAAACTTTCAAACTCACGCATGTAACAGCAACATGCATAACGTATATATATATACATTATAAGATATATATTATATATCTTATGTCAAACCATAAGCGCACCTATTTCTCACTCACCGAAAATCGGGATCGAGAAATTAAGTACACTATAATCATCTACTCGAAACATAGATCGACGTCATATATCCCACTTCATAAATCGGATAAATATCGAGGCTCAGAAAGACGATTAAACGGGCTGAATATATATATATATATATATATATATATATATATATATATATATATAAATATATATACTATTACCGTTATTTCCAAACTTATTACCGATTTTTCCAAACTTATTACCGATGGCTTGAGAAACAAACCTATTATCGGTTTTTCCAAACCTATTACAAGTTTTTCCAAACCTATTATCGATTTTGCAACAATCCCCCACATGAGTGGAAATAGCTCAAATGCATGCATGCAGACACTAAGCTCAGTCCTCAAGAGATAATAAAGCATTAGGATAGGTGGCTTGTGACCTTGAACCATCCTTAGTTAATGTTATCGAGTATACCGGCGGACTAGTGAACACAAGGTTTTGAACTATTCCTCCATCGTGTATACCGAGACAATAACACTAACACTTTAAAGTCTCAACCTCGTCCGTTCTCACGTTTGTGTCCGTTTCTGGCCATGGACAACCTCTTTGGATTCATAAGTATTGAATAGAAGCGGCCCTCACTTCTCACTTACATAGGTGATTCTTACACAAGTATCCTGCCATACTCCACCTCCTAGAGGTATCCAAGAATCATTAAAAATCTATGACTTAACCTCACCACATAACAGGTCAGCAACACTCTATTGCTCTTTCCAGGGAATAATTTTGTCGAGTGTTGTTACACAAACAGACTCTCATAGCTTAATTTTCCCATTGAACCAAGTTCATGGGATCTCCATTCTACAAGGTTGGGTTACCACTATAATTGTCTTAAGTTGTGGATTTTATTCCCATTCCCTCTAGTAGTTTATACATTTGATCTCGAGGCAAACTCTTAGTAAGCGGATCCGCTAGGTTATCTGCCGACCTAACATAGTCGACAGAAATAACCCCACTCGTGATCAAGTGTCTTACAGTATTATATCGTCGACGTATGTGTCGAGACTTACCATTGTATAACCCACTTTTCGCCCTTCCAATAGCAGCTTGACTATCGCAGTGAATCATCACCTGCGGTACGGGTTTGTTCCAACATGGAATGTCTTTCAAAAAATTACGGAGCCACTCGGCTTCCTCACCGGCCTTATCTAAGGCGATAAATTCTGATTCCATGGTGGATCGGGCTATACACATTTGTTTCGTGGACCTCCACGACACAGCTTACCCCTATAGTAAACACATAGCCACTCGTCGACAGCGAGTCTTGTGTATAGGATATCCAATTTGCATCACAGTACCCTTCAAGTACCGGGGGGTATCTAGAAAAGTGTAGCCCAAAGTTTAGAGTGTACTTCAAGTACCTCAAAACCCTAATCAGAGCTCTCCAATGCTCCTTACTTGGATTGCTCGTATAACGACTCAACTTATTTACAGGACAAGCTAGATCAGGCCTTATACAGTTTGTGATGTACATTAAACAACCTATAATCCTAGCATAATCCTCTTGAGCAACAGGATCACCTCTATTCTTGCTCAAGTGAACATTAAGTTCAAAAGGAGTCTTGGCCGGTAGACCATCATATGCATTGAATTTCTTAAGCACTTTCTCAATATAATGAGATTGTGATAGAACAATTCCATCGGGAGTTCTTTGGATTTTCACTCCAAGAATAACATCAACTACTCCCATGTCCTTCATGTCAAAATTTCTTTTCAACATGCGCTTGGTTTCATTTATCACTTGACTATTACGTCCCATAATTAGCATATCATCAACATAAATACATACAATTACAAAATCGTTATTCGTATCCTTTATGTAAACACATTTGTCACACTCATTTATCTTGAATCCGTTTGACATCATAACTTCGTCAAACTTCAAATGCCATTGTAAAGGGGCTTGTTTTAATCCATATAAGGACTTAATCAACTTGCATACCTTTCTTTCTTGACCAGGTACCACAAAACTTTCAGGTTGTTCCATATAAATTTCCTCTTCTAAATCTCCATTTAGAAAAGTAGTCTTCACATCCATTTGGTGAATTTCAAGATTGTGCAAAGCAGCAATCGAAAGCAGTACGCGGATAGAAGTTATTCTCGTGACAGGCGAATAAGTATCGAAAAAATCGTACCCTTACCTTTGCTTAAAACCCTTTACAACTAAACGGGCCTTATATTTATCAATTGACCCATCAGCCTTATATTTTCTTTTTAGGATCCATTTACATCCTAAGGGTTTACAACCTTCTGGCAGATCTGCTAACACCCACGTATGATTTTGCATAATGGAATCAATCTCACTTTGTACAGCTTCTTTCCAAAGTGGTCCATCAGGTCTAGTAAGAGCTTCATTAACAGACCTCGGTTCCTCATCTAAGAGGAACACCACATAGTCCGGACCAAAGTCCTTAGCAATTCTTGCTCTCGTACTACGTCTAGGTTCTAGAGCTTCTAGGTCAGAACCAGATCGTTTTCGTGAAACTGGTTCAACCTTTCCAAGTTCAGAACTAGTGCTTCATTTCTCATTCTAGCATTAGAGCTAGATTCAACATTATCCTTACATGGATAAATATTTTCAAAGAAAATAGCATTCCTTGTTTCAATAGTTGTTCCCACATTCATATCAGGAACTTCCGACTTATGAATAATAAACCGATAGGCACTACTATTCAAAGCATATCCGATAAAGACACAATCGACAGTCTTAGGTCCGATTGTAACTTGCTTAGGTAGGGGCACTTCTACCTTAGCCAAACATCCCTACACTTTAAGGTATTTGTAAGAAGGTTTCCTTCCTTTCCACATCTCGTAAGGAGTTATATCCTTACCTTTAAGAGGAATCTTGTTCAGTAAGTAGTTAGCTGTTAAAACAGCTTCCCCCCACATGTTCTAGGGTAGCACCGAACCAATTAACAAGGCATTCATCATCTCCTTAAGTGTTCAATTTTTCCTTTCAACAACGCCGTTAGATTGTGGCGAATAGGGGGCAGTGGTTTGATGAATAATACCACTTGATTTACACAACTCTTCAAACGGAGCTACATATTCTCCCCCTCTATCACTTCGAACATTTTTAATCCGACAATCTAGTTGATTTTCGGCTTCCACTTTGAAACTTTTAAAAGCTTCAATTGCCTCGTCTTTACTAATTAGAAGATGCAGACAACAATAACGTGTGCAATCGTCAATAAACGTGATGAAATACTTTTTACCACCTCTTGTTTGCACAAACTTCAAATCACACACATCTGTGTGAATAAGTTCAAGAGGCTTAGTGCTCCTTTCCACCGATTGAAACGGCGGTTTAACCATTTTTGCTTCTACACATACTTCGCATCTTTTATTTTCATTAAACTCATTTACCCTTAGTAAATCGAGATTAGCTAGACGTTTTATCGCATTTAGATTAACATGTTCTAATCTACAATGCCATAAATTGGAGCACTCGGTCAAGTAAGAAGAAGCATAAGCATTATTATTATTTTCTTCATTCTTGGGCACTTGGCGAAGTGCCGCTACATTGAGCTTAAAAAGCCCATCGGTAAGATACCCTTTACCAAGAAATACACCAAACTTAGATAAGATAAACTTATCAGCTTCAAACACTAGTCTAAAACCCCGTTTGACTAGTACGGAACCCGACACAAGGTTCTTCCGGATATCCGGAACATGCAACACTTCACTCAAGATCAATTCTTTGTCGGAAGTCATCCTCAGCACGACAGTTCCAACTCCAACCACGTCAGAAGATGCTTGGTTCCCCATGTTCAGCTTCCTCCCTTGACAGGGACGGTATTTCTTGAAACGGCTTCTATCACCACACATATGTGCGGTTGCAGCAGTGTCGACGAACCAAAGGCCGGGGTGTTCGACAATGTTCGCCTCTTCCATGATCATGGCTGCTAGGTCCTCTAAAGTGAGGTCCTTTTCCACCAAGTTGGCTTGTCTTGCCTTCTTCTTCTTGGGCTTTCGACAGTCCTTGGACATGTGACCCGCTTTGCCACAATTGTAGCAATCTCCGTCAAACCTTCTAGTTTGACATTTACCTTTTGTATGGTCTTTGCCGTTGGGACGCCCTTGCTTGTTAGAGTCACCACCCTTCTCCAACAAGTTGACCCTTGGGTCCATCGGGACTTTGAAGTCGGCCCCACCAAATTGTGGTGGCTTTTCAGCGGCGGGCAATGCTCTCGAAGAGTGCAACGGTGCAGGTAAAGTTGGGGTCGAGCCCCTCACCCCTCCAAGGTGGTTCAACGTCCCAAAAGGGATAAACGGTGTCGCCGAAGACGACATGATAGCATAAGTTGCATCACGTAGATTGTTCACAACCCGGTCATTAGTAGCGGATGACATGGCAGCCAAGGTAGAGATGGCGGCCATGTTGGATGACGGCAAGGTGGCACTTGATGTTGAAAAGGCCACAAACAAAAATGGAGGTGGTCCACCAAATCCGGCAGCAAAGATGTCGACGGAAGTTGCTGCAGGGAAAGGGACTCCGGTGGAGGAGATTGCCGCGGATGAGGTGGCGGTTGATGTAGCGGATGAAGACGCCATTTCCAAACTAAGGTAGGTTAGGTCTCGGTTTTTGTTTCCGGCAACAAGGTCGCTATTTCTCTTGCGATTGTTACAAAAATATAATAATCTGCCGAACACAAAAACCCGTGAAATGGAAATGAAAAATTACAACAAGAACTAGAAATAAAATTATAACCAAATGCAAGTCGAGAATCTCTATCCGCAAGAGAAATACGCCCCGGTAGTGCTCACGGTTACGACGTAATCTCCCCAAAGATAAAACGACTTCAAGCCCGGCGTAGCGGCACCGTAAAACGAACAGACTTCGGCGAACTAGACTAAAGGTGAGGACTTGAGCTTGACAACTTTAGCTTAATGCAAAATGAAATGTAATGAAATGTTGGTGTGTAAAATGATCTCTAATCCTCCTCTATTTATAGGCTACACCATATGAGGGATTTAATGCTCTCCATTAAATCACTTATGTAACCTCCATAAGTTACAAGAACAAGCCATAATGTCATTAGAAACGTGGGAGTATAGAATAAACGTTTCAATTGAAATTGAAACTTTCAAACTCACGCATGTAACAGCAACATGCATAACGTATATATATATATATATATATATATATATACATTATAAGATATATATTATATATATTATGTCAAACCATAGGCGCACCTATTTCTCACTCACCGAAAATCGGGATCGAGAAATTAAGCACACTATAATCATCTACTCGAAACGTAGATCGACGTCATACATCCCACTTCATAAATCGGATAAATATCGAGGCTCAAAAAGACGATTAAACGGGCTGAATATATATATATATATATATATATATATATATATATATATATACTATTACCGTTATTTCCAAACCTATTACCGATTTTTCCAAACCTATTACCGATGGCTCGAGAAACAAACCTATTATCGGTTTTTCCAAACCTATTACAAGTTTTTCCAAACCTATTATCGATTTTCCAACACTTTATGGTCCGTCAAAGTTAAACTCCAATTTCTTATTATTTCAATGATTTGTATAAGAATCAAACATAGATGTGGGTATTATTTTACTCCCTCCCACTGATTTTTTGTTCCATTAAGTTTTTGACTTCGGAGCTTTAAATAATAGATATAAAGATATAGAATGGTGTAAGAGTATAAAATAATGAGTTTACTTATTTAAATAATTATAGTTTATGTATTTTTTCTATTTTAAATATGGAATAAGATAAGTGAGACTTTCTAAAAAAATAGAACAAAATTAATGGGACGAAACGAGTTTAAGATTTTTAAAAACACAAGTTTAATTAAACTGAGTACATTATAAATTATTGATACGAAGAATGTCTTTGTAAATATAAGTAGAAGAAAGATATATATATATATATATATATATATATATATATATACATGGGAAGGATCAAATGAGAACCAACTCCTATATGAGAACTAAGAACCAATCTTAACCATTTATATTATTTGATTTATGGTTATTTTTATAGCATCATTAAATGCCTTTATTTTTTCTTAGACAATAGAAAAAGGTTATTGTTGTAATTTGTTTTACATTTCATAATTAATGTGTTCTCTCTACATGGAAACATCTCATTTGTCTCATATTCTTTATTCGTTTCCTTATTTATTTATTTCACATTATAATTTAAGCTTCATTAAAATTGGGTGGGTTGTTCGAATCTTTCTCATTATTATATCATAATTACTCAATTCAATATTGTAATTCAATAGTTGGTTCTCATGGGAACCCTCTATATATATATATATATATATATATATATATATATAAGAAAAAGTAGAGCAAGGGTGCGAGAGGTGTGGAGTGAGTAGGGCCACAAATTAAGATCCAATAAATTGGGGTGGGAAAGTGAAAATATCAACGAATTATGGGCCTACACTATTTTGTTTCTATCGTATTAAGAAAAGGCCTACTTCTCTACGCCACCACTAATTCTTAACTATTTTTCTTCATGTTGATTGAGATGGATTATTTAAATATACTTGATCAGAAATTATGCGATATTCAGCCTTGATATTTCATATTTCACACAAACCGACTTCATGTATTTAGTTGGTAGTTCTAATTTATCATTGAATAGTCGATTGTAATGTTTAATTTCATTTAATAAATAAGTTAATAATAGTTTTTATTATATTTCAAAGGGGGAAAGAAAAAAAAAACATTTTTCATAATTTTTGTATGAATTATTGTTCTTTAATCTTTGTCCACTTTGAATGTGGAAAGAATCAAGCCAAACAAAAGTTCAAATAAAATTCTATTTATGTATACATTCATTTAAGTATTATTCTCTTTTACCCAATTTCATATAACAAAAGTCAAATTTACCCAATGCTGATATTTGCTACACAAAATACCCAACTTTACTTACACTACCCTCACTTTTTGAAAAAGTTGACTGACACCAATCATTTTCAGGTGTTTTCCGGAATTCGAGACGAATTTAGTCAAGCAAACAAAAAAATACACGAACGTATATATAGTCACTAATCCCGCTCGTAAATAATAAATCTCGCGCGTGTCCCGCTCAATCTCGCTCGAAAATAGTTAAAAAATCCAATCCCTCTCAAGTCGAATCCCGCTCACTTAACTCACGATCTCGCAGTCAAATCCCGTTCCATTCCCGCTCAGTCCCGCTCGTTAACATCAAATCCCACTCGCTTAACTCTCGCAGTCCAATCCCGCTCGGATCGAATCCCCCTCAAATTGAATCCGGCTGAAGTCCAATCTCTCTCAAGTCAAATCCCGCTCAGTCCCACTCGGCATCTCAAACCCGCTTGAAAAATGTCCAATCTTGCCATCGGTGAAATCCCGTTCGGCGTGATTTTTTTGTCAAATCCCGCTCGGCGAGCGGGACTCCACGAGCCGGATCGAGCGGGATTTGAACATATCTGAAATTTAATATCCAGATATGTTGTTTTTTCTCATCTTTCTCCCTAATTTCCTACTCCCATCGCCGAAATTCCGCTCAAGACCGCTCAAAAACGCAATTTTTGGGTAGAATTCGACACCAAAACACGAGAATGGCCAACCAGGTTAGTCCCGCTCGATGCTATAGTCTCGCCCGAATTTTATCCGTTAATTTGGCGCGAATCTCATGAATTTTTTGAGCATGTTTATTTTTTGAATTTTCTGAGAATTATTCGAATTTGAGCATGAATATTTTTAATTTTTTGGCGAATCTATGAATTTTCGGTTGGAATTTGTTGAATTTTGAGCATGAATATTGTTAATTTTTTTGTTGTAAAAATCGTTGATAGCGAATTTGATTTTGGGGCGTAAATATGGTTTTCGTTGTGTTGCTAAATCCCGCCGACTGCATCTCGTTGTTAAATCCCGCCAACTGCGAATCCCGCTCGAGTGGGATTTGATTTTTTTTTCGACTGCATCTGTTGTTAAATCTCGCCAACTGCGAATCCCGCTCGTTGTTAAATCCCGCTCGCTGAGCGGGATTCCATTTCGGCCGAGCGAGATTTGATTTTTTAAACTATTTAATTGTTTCGGTGCAGCCCATTTTTAAAAGAATTGATATGCTCGATGCGAATCTGAGGATAGACATAGAATATAACCCGAAGATTTTTGATACTATTAAAAAAAAATTAGGAGTTACCGGGGATGGTGAGGTAGTGGAAGGGTTTAAGAATGGTATTTTTGGAGTCTTTATGGATTGGAGGATGGGTAGGAATGCGGCCAGAACTCTTCATATGTTGATGTGTTATGAGATTCAAAGGGACAGAGATGATTCTCTTACATGGTTTTCCGTGTCTGGGATGAATATCCGATTTTCTTGTTTCGATTATGCCCTTATCACGGGTTCAAGGTTTGGATCCTACAATTTTGATTCGCATGCTCAGCATGATCCCCGTTCCTCGACTGTTTACACCATGTTAAATGGTTGTACACCAATAACGGGCAGATAATTGCTGACAAAGTTCGAAAGTGGAGATTTGGAGTTGGACGATATGGGGTATTTGACGGTGGCTAATGTTCTAGCCTTATTTTTCTTTGCCCTCGGTTACAGCGGCACGAGAGCGATGGACACGTGGATTTGGGTATTAGTGGACGATTCACGGGCATTTTACCAATTTCCGTGGGGCTCATACACTTATGGTACTCTGAAGCACTATTATACTTTTGGTCCGAGAATGGCGGAACACACTTTGAAAATTATCATTTCTATGGACCCGTTTGGGCACTCTAGGTGTGTATTATGATTTTTTAATTTAATTATTTGAATTATTGATATATCTCATATACAAATCAATATTGATTTTCATGCATTGTAGATTTGGTCTTACGAGGCTATTCCAAATTTAGGAACGATATTTGCAGAAAGGTTATCTACAACTGAAGTTCCTCATTGGAAGAATTGGTTCTTCGGTAGAGGCCAACTGCGTAGGCTTAACAATTTCTGGCAGCGTCAGTTAAAAATATTTAGTTTAAAGTTGATTTATAATTTTTTAATTTAATGTTGTTTATATTATATATATATATATATATATATATATATTTATTTGAATTTAATTTTGTTTAATAATAATTTATTTAATGTAATTGCAGCATGTTGTCCCAGATGGTTTCACACCATCCGATACGGAGACACAAACTCCGTATTGGCATAGTGTCATTGGAGACGATCGATTTTATGTGTCCTACATTCCGGCTCAGAATCCGTTATAGCCCACGATCATAGGGGACCATGGTGAACGAGAGCTATACCGATTCGGACAGCAGACACAGTGTCCATCAAGTTCTAGGGGAACTGGACATAGGCAGCGCCATTCCACTAAAGGTGGTAAGCGGGTCCGAACGGAAGAGGGATCGAAGGAGCCCGGTCACCAACAGTTGTTGACCGTCGAAGACTTCCGGGTAGTTGTGAGGGAAGAACACCGGACCTTACGGCAAGAAATAGTTCACGACGTGAAAAACCTATTTCGGTCCGTGTTTGGTTGGTCTAGGAGCCGAGGCTTGCCTTCTACATCCTCTTATGCGGGTGATAGCCGTCCCAACTGTACACCGCACGGGCTTGTGAGGAGTGAATCGGTGTCGATAGGGCACCGTCGTGAGCGGGATGTTCATGAGGAAATGGGGGATAACTCTCCTCGGGCTGAGGATAGAGCCGACTCAATGTACTGCCCCGAGATTATGCAGATGGGGGATAACTCCCCCCGGGTTGAGGACAGAGCCGACTCGGTGTACCGGCCCGAGGTTATGGTGGTGGACGACGAGTCGGATAATGAAGAGGAGCAGTCGGTCATTCCACCGCAATAGGGTCGACACAACATTTACGAGTGTGGTTGTTATACTCCGGAGTCGGTCTGAAGCATGTTTGACTATTATGACCATGTTTATGGATATTTTTCACCTCATCAGAACTGGTCATACGGTGCACAACCCATTCACCCACTTCCTTTCGACGGTGGCAGTTGGCGTCACTATTATGCTCCCGATCAGGAGCAGCGTTCAGCACGTCGCGTCGAGGTCGGTTCATCGACTGCCAATCTGATACGGGTCGAGTCCACCCTATCGTCTGACCACAATTGGCTCGATACATTTTCCGTTGATTCAGTTTATCAGGTACCGTATAATTTATATATTTAATTTATTTTTGAATTATAGTTGTTTTAATAGTTTAGTTCATTTAATTTTATGCATTGACGACTCCACATGATAACCCGTGGGGAGCCCCAATGATTAGCGTTCCCATAGTCATTGAAAATTATCGGCAGCACTGGGCGTCTGGACTATGGTGTTTCAAGTATGCTGCGAATTATGCCGTCCCCCATAGACTTTTCGACGAGCTCGAGGATCCTCGTAAGGAGTTAGAGCAGGGGACCCTGGATCTATACATGGGAGCGTTGAGGAGGATAAAGTGTCTGGGGGGTATTGATGTGTTGGCTACACCCCACTATCATCAGATCGTGATAGTCGAGTTGTCATTCTTTGTAATTAACAATTTTTTTGCAAACTTTAATTAATTAAATAATTATTGATACTTTTTCACTTATTGAACAGATGCTCTGCCAAAATTGGAAGAAATGCATTCTGGACCCGGATAGTGACATACATGACGTGGACTACAGTTCTCGACGTTTCTAGACGCCGAAAGAAAGCTTCATGGAGCATATTGTCGGTGCAAACTTGTGGGCCGATGCGCAAAAGTGGTATACTACCCGATACGTAAGTATTTATATTAATTTTGCTTACAAATTATTCTTATTAAGTATTTTTATTGTTTTTGAAGTTGTTACTGTCATGTCTCTGCTTCGATCACTGGGTCATAGTTCAGATCGACCTTTGTCATTGGAGGATTGAGGTTTATGATTCTCTTGACCACAAAGGCGATGAGTTTACCCGAAAGCGTAGGATAAGGCAGTTGATACCTCTGGTGAAGCTGATTGGTCCTTATCTGCAGTACGGCGGATATTGGGTCAGTAATGAATTCGGGTATCAGGATCCGCTAGATCGGTCGCCCACTGTGCATATTATGTCTCCTGAGAAACAATTGGTTCATAGAGACTCGTGGAGCTGTGGACCGATGGCGTGCATGGTAGTGGGGCGATTCATTGCCACTTACCCGACAATCGAGTGGGGCAGCAACCCCGGCAATGTAGCTATTTATCATCGATTGATGACTCAAAAGATCTTCGAGATGTGCTACACACGTCCAGACAGTTTTTCATGGCTTATTGTTTTTATATTGACATATTTTGTTTGGATTTATGACTTTTTAATTTTATTTACGGTTTTTTAAGTTTCTGTTTACGGTATTATGACTTATGACATAATTACAAATTAACATAATTACGAAATCATAAGTTACTTTTGCAATTACAAATCAAGAGTAATTACATACGATTTTAAAATGCTTACGACTCCGGTAAGTCCGGCACATCCGTTACCGGACACTTCCTCCTGGTATGACCAACCAAACCGCACATGCTGCATTTTTTCGGACCGCATGTTCTCCCACTAGATGTACTTGCTTCGGCACCTGTAGGTCGTCTACTCTTCTCCGGTTTCCCTGTCTGCCGTGTGATTAATGGTGGCAACACAACCATTGAGGCCACATCTGATGGCACCCACCAATTACGTATAGGGGGTACCGGATATAGTGTTCCGGCATATATCATCTTCCAATTCTCTATCTTGTGTGCGTCCGAGACGTAGTCTAGTAAATTTAGTCCAGCAGCCCTATAGATAGAAAATATATTAATACACAGGAATGTAGCAGCCCTATAGACGAAAAATCTGATATACCTGATAGCAGCACAAGCATGCGAACAAGGGATCTCATCGAATTGTCACTCACGACATTTACAAGCGCTTATGCTGATTTGAACTCTCCATTGATACGTTCCGTCATGAACCTTAAATTTGTCTCCGTTCACGGACACAACAGTGAAGCTATGCGAACGGTCCTCTGACGGAGCTAACTTTAGCTCTGCAGCAATTGTGAGCGCATTATCTCGTGCCATGGCTTTTGCTCAACATTGGTCACACCATTGTTCCACCATGTGAATTATTGCCTCGATCATAGCGCATATCGGCAGACGTCGTGCTGTGAGCAGCCTCGAGTTATTAGATTCACCTATGTTCGAGGTCAGCTGATTGTACCGGCGAATGGGAGACTTCGATCTAGCCCACTTTTCCGTTCCGACATCCATTAACTTCTCGTATGCCTCAGGATAAGCTTGACGAATCCCTTCCATCGCATGATCAAAATCATACGTCGTATATGCATAGGTAGCATCATGATACATCTTGATCAGCGTCTTGCCATATCGTGTAATCTTATTCTGGAGATGATTGTAACAAGTGTCATAGGCTACTTCCGGATAAACAGCCTCTACCGCATTAGCTATGCTGCGGTGTTGATCGGAGATGATCATTAAATGGTTTGGAATCGTATATGCTTCTCTCAGTCGGGACATGTGAACCACGTCCAAGAGTAATCGTTCTCAATTGGACTCACACCAAAGACTAGTGGAAATATTTAGTCGTTACCATCTATTGTAGCAGCTACAAATAGCACGCCTTTATTCCTTCCTTTCAAGTGAGTCGCGTCGACCACAATCAGATCTCGGAGGTTAAATACATACGGGCCATGAGAAACATTAAAAGCAATGAATAATTGTTGGAAACGACCTTCTGAATCTACTTCGAGATCAGTCATTCTACCTGGATTCGTTGTTTTCAGTACGTAGAGGTAACGAGGAAGCTTCTTGAATGAATCTAAGTGTCCACCGAAAATCATCGCCACAGTACAATTACGTGCTCGTAGAGCTACGCTGTAGATTGCTTGAAAGCCGAATTCCCCCTGTATAGCTGCCATAATTTCTTTCGGTTTTAGGACTGATTTTTGACGGCGTATTCGTCGAGCAACATAAGCAGTGAGCGCCTTTACACGCACCCTCCTTGGACCAGTCTGCGAAAAATCTCGATTACATGTGTGTTCTGTATGTAAGCAGTTTACAATCCACAACACATCTCTGCGAAAACGATGCCCGTAGAAAAAATGGGCAATTGCGACTTCGTCTGCATTTATACTCAACCCGACCAGTGTCAGAACGAGCCACCCTGAAATCGAGACCTTGTTCCATGTGCCGAAGTGCAACAGCAGCAAACAAATCCTCCTTCTCCCAAAATGTCGCCCCTTCACGGAGTGGATAGTCCACAACGTGATCTAGATCTCGAACCATAGGTGAGTCTGATGCATCAAAAGGAACAAGTGGAAGTAAACCATCACTTACTTCTTCGCCGCCACCATATATTATTTCGTCGCTTGGAGGGTCACGGTTGTCTGGCATGAGCATAGATATCAGTTGATTCACACCACATTCTCGTCAGATCCATGCCGCGAAGTCGTCAAACGTACATTGATTTAATGCACCAGCACCTCATCGTATTCTTTGTCGGATGAACTATCCAAATTATTTTCTTTGTCACTGTGGGACACAACATGGGTATCATCTTCGCGAACAAAGGATTCTTGTTTGCAAACATTCTCAGCCCGATTGCTACCACCGCTTGCTCTTGAAAATTAAACCTTGAACCGAATTGTTCAACAACATCGGGTGTACGATAAGATTGAACATTGTCGGCTTGATTTGTGTACTGCAAAGACGAAGTAGGTCCATATCAGTCGCGAAAATAGACCTAAGCGTAATACCATGACGAGAAACGTAGATGTAATAAATTTCATAATTCGACGAAAGTGAAAAGGGATTCAGATTGTATTGAATGAATTGTCGTAAAATCGGGATACAAACACTGACAACTATAACTTCACCGCCAACATACTCGGATAAATTGTTAAATTGCCCGTTAAAATGAACAACAATATTAAACCAACTTTCCATTTTTTTTTCTGGAGTGTGGAAGCAAAATTCTTCATAATTATTTTGTAATTGAAAATAAAATGAAAGAGGATTGAGTGTGTTCGATTTTGGACTTCAATCACGGGAATTACTAGAGAAGGGTGTGATAACCCTAGTTTCCCATAATTATTTCCCATAATTAATTAAGGATTTTTTATTATTATTTTTTCTTCTAATTTATAGATTTAGAAATTTTACACTCGTAAAAACTTGAAATTTATAGTCTCCATTTTATTGTACCTCCACGTATTTATGAATATCATGTAAATGGATTATGCCAATTTCTTAACTAGACAAGGACGTGGAAGATAAATGAAGGCTGATGATTATCCATCATATTCTCATACATATATTTTAGAATTTTTAAGTCCACCTCATGCTAGGTACACAAGAGAAGTAAAAGTGAATTTGAATTACTCTTGGTCTATTCATGATCTTTACATCTTACCTTTTTACGTGGGTCTCATACAAGTAGCATAGTATGACTCAACAAAGCTAAGCCTATAGCTAATTTTAGTGACTAAGTAAGTCTACCCCTATTATTTATATAATTTAGATACTTCTTCTTTGGGCTACAAATAGAGGGGTTGGATTAATGTTTTCTACAGATAGGTTTGTGTTTTTAGTATTTAGGTTAGGTTGATGTTTTCTGCAGATAGGTTTGTGTTTTTAGTATTTAGGTTAGTATATAAGTTTAATAGGTTCGGCTGAATAAAATATGTGGATAGGCCTAATATCATTTTTTTAAATGGATAAATGACTTAAGATATCCTCGTTACCCAATTAATCACTTAGCCTAACAAATTATATGTATTTTTGGAGTATGAATTTTATAATATATATTATGGATAGTATTGTATCCATTATATCTACTGTATAATATTATTATATGATTGTGATACGTATTGCAATGAATGTAAGGCGGTGGAGGAAGCATGACAATGTACCACTACTAAGCAAACTTGTATACGTAAGGTATATTATATATATATATATATATATATATATATATATATATATATATATATTGTTATTTAAAGGAAAGGGGTTAAATAAGATAAGGTAGGTAGATCTTGTGAATAAGATAAAATCTCTCCCCTTTTCACGTATTTGCATGAAGTGGCAGTGGAGTAGATAAGCTGGCAACTTATTAATTTATGTAATTACTATAATATCTATAGTTATGATTCCTAAAGGATTTTCACATCTTCATGTGGCTCTACGTGTCCTTGTCTTCTTATGCAAGAAGTGGAAATAATATATATAATAAGAAGGAAAGAAAGTAAGGTAACTAGAGGCGGTTTTTTTTTCTATAAATAGGCAAGGTGGGTCTCTTATTTGCTTGAAACACAAAATCTTCACGTAGTCCAAGAATTTTGAGCAAGGATCTTTGAAGGAAACGGAGTAGCACTTGGTCTACTAAAGCGAGTTAATACAATACAACAACAAGGTGGGTTTTACTTTCTCAATACTATTTTGAGTTATTGAGCCTATGAAATGTTATGTTTATCCATGAAAATATTTTTGTGCGTTCTACTTGTTTAATGCTCTGAATTAATCGATCGAGATTCTTGACTAGCCTAACACGCTAGTGAGAATTGTGTACACCATTGTTAGTAGTGCAATGGGTTGATCTCCATTGTGTGCTAACCAAGGGAGAGGACATATGGGCTTCGGCTTTAAGTCTAACGATTGGGACCTCTAGGTCAAGACCCGAGATCAGATGTTTATGGGACTCACTGGGTTGTAGCCCAAAGTTCGAGAGTAAGGAGCTATAGAGTAAGAGTAACAGTAGAACGTGACAGTGCGCACACAATGAGATAAATGTTGGTATGATTGTGAGTGACTTTTGTTTCAAAACCTTCCAAGTCATACGATTTATGCATGGATAAACTATTTATAAAAATGTTTATGAATTGCTTCACCCACTGAGTACACTAGTGCTCAACCCAAACTATTTTCAAAATGTTTTCAGGTTGGGCGGATGGTGGTGACGAGTAAAGCTGAGTCGAGGGTTACTGTTGTATATCTATATTATATATTGCTTCCGCTTAAATTCAAATACTTTTATTAAGAACTTTGAGGGGCTTATCTTGTGTATGGTTGTTGGGCCCTATGATACTTACTTTGATGATTAATTGCTTAAAGACTCAATTTGAATTGAGTTTTTGAATATAAAATTCTTGAGTATTGTTATCACCTTTGTTTTCACATGACTCATTATTGAAAGATTTGTTACACCATTTATCGGGCTTTCCGCTTGATTTATTCCAGATAATACAAACACTATTTCTTTTCTGCTTCTTTTCTCCAACCCCCAGTCTCACCCTGATGATCGTGTCCTTCTCCGAAAATCGGGGTGTGACATAGGGACTACGAATGGAAGGAGCGGGACTAGGAATGGAAGGAGCGGGACTTGATAGGGCCAAGCATGACTTCGTGAGCGGGGTTTTTCTCCGCCTACCAAGTCAAAAAAGTTGAGCGGGACTTGGCTGGTTGAGCGGGATTCCACGAGCGGGATTTCTCTCCCTGCCAAGTCATAAAGCCGAGCGGGACTCGGCAGGTTGAGCGGTATTTTCCGAGCGGGATTTTGCTCCCTGCCAAGTCAAACTCGAGCGGGATTGGGCAGGCGAGCAGGACGCGAGCGGGACGTGAGCGGGATTCCGTGTTCTGCTTCAGATACCTGATTTCAATCATTAACGCACGGAACGAAGCAAAATAACGAACTTGACAAGTCTGAAAAGTTGGGACTTTTAGGTAAAGTTGGGTATTTTGTGTAGCAAATATAAGGATTGGGTAAATTTGACTTTTGTAATACGAATTTGGGCATTTAAAAAATTGCCCCTTCATTTTGTGTGGAAATCTGGCTACATTCATTCTTACCATTTATTTTCTTTTTTAAATTGCTTGATAATAAAATAATTCGTAATCACTACATCAACAACAAAAGTTCGTTTCCATGTCACTCACTAACACATTTGATGAATTATACTCGCTCCGTCTCAATATTGATGTGTACTTTTTTCCTTTTTGGACAATCGACTATTAATATCTCATTTTTAATATTGATATAAATTAGTGGAGCAGAATCAATTTAAACAAATAGACCTCTCCACTTTAAATAATTTGGATCAACCATTTTAATCTCATTCCCAAAAAATAATGAACATAAATATTGGAATTAGGGAATATTGAATACACAAATGATAGATTCAATCAAAAAGAGTATGTTTATTACGACATATTTATATATTTTTATAGAAATTCTCAACAAATAAATTATACTGGTATAAGAATCATCTTATTTATGCGCAGAAAATTATCACGCCTAAACCCAAATAAAATAAGGTTTAGTGACATTGAACATAAGAATGTAGACCAATAATTTACTCATCAGTTTAAAAAATGTTATTTATACTGGCCAAATGTGCGGGCCATATGATCCTACATGGCTCTTAAAAACAGATGTATACCTTGCAGAAGTTTAACTTGAGTCTGCTCCCCTCATAGCCATAACCTCCCGGACTACCTTCTTTGAAAACATCCATCATGTTATAAATCCGCTTCTCGGCGCGTGATTCCACCTGCATTTTTGCAAAGAGGTTGAATTTTAGGACAATCATGTAGTATGCATAGTTTGACTTTCAACAAATTACTTTTAGCGAGGAACAACACGACATTTATTATACCTTCTACATAACTTGACATGGCGCATACATTGGGTTTAAACGCAAATGTGGCACTGAACGAAAACAAACACGGGCATAAAAATTTGAGTGTTTTTTTTTTTTCTGTTGATTGGGATGGATTATTGAAATAGATTCGAAAAAAGAGAACCCTTTTTCATATTATTCCTTTAATTTTGTCCACTTTGAAATGTGGAAAGTATCAAGCCAACAAAAGTTCAAATAAGATTCTATTTTATAAATATTCATTTTGTGTGGAAATCTGGCTACATTCACCCTTTTCTTTTCTTTTTTAAGATTAACGATAAAAAAAATTATAATCACCACATCACTGTGCCACTAATTAAAGCAATCTAAAAGTAGGTTTATTAAGACTTATCTATATATGTTTATAGAAATTGTCGACAAGTAAACCTGGATAGATTTTGAAAAATAATCTATCATTAACTCTCCATATCACGTTTGTATAATATATATGATTTGTTATAGTTGTTGATTAGATTCTAACTCTTCGCTAGTTAGTTCCAAACCTAACTTTTGGATAGAATAGAATCATACTTTGTACATGTATTTATACACGTTTTGAGATTAATGGAAAGATCACGGATGAAACTTCTTTCATGGTATCAAAAGTCCTATCTACTCTACTCTAATCTCTCTTCTTACTTCGTTCTTCTTTTCACCCCCATCAACAATGACCGGCAAATCTGATTTCCATCCTGCCTTTGCCGTCAACAATATAAAGAATTTTATTCTAATTTCCCTAGAGATGGAGAAAGGCCAATATTCTTCATGGCATAGCTCTTTAAAATTCACTGTCGTGCTTACACAAGGTCATCAACCATATTCTTCCGCCAACCGCTACTCTTGCAACCGATCAGACCGCTGAAGCAAAGGAATTGTGGACTCGCCTCGACACCATTGTTCTTCAATGGATTTACGGTACTATTTCTAATGATCTCTTATACACCTCTCTTACACACCGTCCTCGAGCTCGATTCCACCGCCAAACAAGCATGGGAGCGTCTGAAAAATATTTTTCAAGACAATAAGAATTCTCGTGCTGTTTACTTAGAAAATCAATTTACCCAAGTTCGCCTCGATGATTTCTTTAATATCTCCGCTTATTATCAAGAGTTGAAGATGCTCGCCGATCAACTTTCTAATGTTGGTGCACCCGTCTCTAATAATCGTCTGGTCCTTCAATTAATTGCGGGCTTGAACAAGAATTATGATAATGTTGCCACATACATCCAACAAAGTGACCCGCTCCCTCCTTTCTATGAGGCCCGATCAAGACTCATACTTGAAGAAACTAGGAAGACCAAGCAAGTTTCTTCAACCAACACTGCTGCTGCTTTATTCACTTCTCCTCAATCTCCAGGATCTACTAAAAAGTCTAAAGTAGTGCCACCAACATCTACTGGATCCAAACGAGGGAAAGGGAGTTCTTCGAGTTCTTCTTCTCGTCACAAACAATATGGTGGACGAGGCCGCGGACGTGGAACTCCTACCCATGCACCACCCAATCTTTCCGTTCGTGGACTTTGCCACCCCCGCCACATTGGGGTTCTTATCCGCCGTGTGCATATTGGACTCCGCAGCTGCAACGGTCGACTCCTCCTTGTCCATATCCGACCACTACTTCGGCAAGATCACCAACGCTACGTCCTCAACCCGGTATTCTTGGAGCTCTCCCACAACATGCCTACGTTGCTAGCATTAATTCCTCTCCTCCAATGCTCACTGGCATTAATGAGGTAATGCACACCATGTCTCTCAACCCTCCAGACGAAAACTGGTATATGGATACGGGGGCGACTTCACACATGGTAGCCTCTCAAGGTACTCTCTCATTTTACTTTAATAAGATTCCATCTCAAAATATTGTGGTTGGTGGTGGTCAAACGATTCCAATTATTGGGTCGGACAAAGTAGCTTGCCTCCCCCTCATCCTCCTTTAATTTAAAAAAGGTTCTTCATGCACCCAAGCTTATAAAAAATCTAATCTCAGTGCGTAGCTTCGCTATTGATAATCATGCATCACTTGAGTTTGTCCCTTTTGGATTTACTGTGAAGGATTTTTGGAAGGGGATGTGTCTAATGAGGTGTAGTAGTTCGGGGATCTCTATCCTCATACTGCTGCTCTCTCTTCATCTTCCAACCCTATTCATTCTACATTTGCTGCGATTACTGACAAGATTGGGCATAATCGTTTGGGACATTTGGGAGCCACGGTGGTAGATTGTCTTACAAAAAATAAACAAATTTCATGTGTTTCATCACCTAGTTCAGTTTTTAGTTCTTGTGTTTTTGGCAAACATATTAAATTACCATTTTCCAATTCTACTTCCTCTACTTCAATGTCTTTCGACATTGTTCATAGTGATGTTTGGACATCTTTATTTTAAGTAATGATGGTCACAAATACTACGTATTATTTCTGGATGATTTCACTAATTTTTTGTGGACTTTTCCGGTAGGCAACAAGTCGCAAATTTATTCATGTTTTCTGTCCTTCGCTAAACTTATTCGAAACCAATTTGGCCTTACCGTTAAGAATTTTCAATGCGATAACGGCGGGGAATTTGCTAACCAATCTTTTCGTTCCTTTTGTCAACATAATGGAATGATGCTTAGGTTTTCTTGCCCTTACACTTCCCAGCAAAATGGAAAGTCAGGAACGAAAACTCCGCACCATAAATAACCTTACACGTACACTACTAGCTCATGCTTCTCTCCCACCGTCATTTTGGTCTCACGCTCTAAGTATGTCTACGTACCTTCTAAACATATTACCAAGCAAACTTCTCTCCAACCAAACACCAACACACATGCTTTATAATCGTGTACCCTCCTATACTCATCTTAAGGTGTTTGGGTGTCTATGCTATCCTCTTCTGCCACCGACCACCGTTCACAAATTACAGTCTCGTTCCACTCCTTGTGTCTTCTTAGGATTTCCACATGATCATCGAGGGTACATATGCTATGATCTCTCTACTAGGAAGATAATCCTATTATGGCATGCCATTTTTGTTGAATCAAAATTTCCTTTTTCTACCAAAAATATTTCCACATCTAACTCCTATGATTTGGTTGATGATGGTCTCTCTCCAGTCATACATCACCACCTCCAATCTTCTTCTACACATGCACCTCCAGTTAGTCCCATGTATAAATCTTCGCTAACATCTTCGGTACCTTCCAATACTAGGAAGAACACTTCGTCACCTCACGCACCTCCACGATCAGCCATGACTCATAGTATGCGCGACATTTCCAAACCCCGCCGACTTTGGAATTTCAGCTCGACAGTCTCTCCCTCACCGATTGTCCAACCCCAATTGGAAAAATGCCATGATAGATGAATTTCAGGCTCTTATTAAAAATAAGATATGGGAGATAGTACTTAAACCAGTTAATGTGAATATTATTCGATGTATGTGGATTTTTCGGCATAAATTACACTCTGATGGTTCTTTTGAGCAATACAAAGCTCATCTTGTTGGTGCTGACAGGTCTCAACAGGTTGCACTGACACTTTTAGTCCGATTGTCAAACCGGCTACTATTCGGATTGTTCTCACTTTAGCTATCTCCAAATCGTGGTCAATACACCAATTGGACGTCAAGAACGCATTTTTACATGGCAATTTATTGGAGATAGTGTATATGCATCAACCATTTGGCTTTCGAGATCCTACAAAACGTGACCATATGGACGTCAAGAACGCATTTTTACATGGCAATTTATTGGAGATAGTGTATATGCATCAACCATTTGGCTTTCGAGATCCTACAAAACGTGACCATATGTGTTTGCTCAAAAAATCCTTGTAGGATCTCAAGCAAGCTCCCCGTGCATGGTACAACCGATTTGCTAGTTTCGTTGCCACTATCAGATTTACTCACAGTAAATCGGATCACTCCCTCTTTGTCTATCACAGTGGTGGATATTGCTTATTTATTACTTTATGTTGATGATTTAATTTTGACAGCATCCTCGGAAAAGCTTCGTATTATATTATTTCTCTCCTTTCACATGAGAATTTGGGTCCCTTCCATTTCTTCTTAGGAATTGCCGTGACTAGAAATGAAAATGGGTTACTTCTTAATAAAATGAAATATGCCATGAAAATTCTAGACAAAGTTGGGATGTCCTCTTGTAAACCTTGCGCCACTCCAGTTGATACAACATCTAAGGTTGATAGTTTTTTAAGCTCATCGATAACCGATCCAATACATTATCGGAGCCTAGCCAGTGCCCTTCAATACCTAAACTTTACTCGATCGGATATATCATATGTCGTATGACAAGTGTGCTTACACATGCACGATCCTAAGGAGCCTCATATGAATGCCATCAAACGGGTTCTACGTTATATTCAAGGGACAATTGATTTCGGTCTTCATTTCTCTAAGTCCTCCATTTTCGATCTTGTATCATACACGGATGCAGATTTTGGCGGCTGTCCCGACGCACGCCGCTCTACGTCGGGATATTGTGTCTATCTTGGAGATAACTTGATTTCATGGTCATCTAAACGTCAACCTAATTTATCTCGGTCTAGTGCAGAAGCCGAATATCGAGGTGTGACGAATGTTGTTTCTGAAGCTTGCTGGATTTGTAATCTTCTTATCGAATTATGTTGTCCAATCTCGAAGGCTACTGTAGTCTATTGTGATAACATTAGTGTTATTTATCTTTCTTGTAATCCCATTCAACATCAACGTACGAAGTACATCGAGATGGATATATTATTTGTTCGAGAACATGTTGCCCACGGTCATGTACGAGTTCACCATGTCCCTTCTCGGTACCAGATAGCAGAGATCTTTACAAAAGGACTTCAACGTATTTTGTTTGAGGATTTTCAATCCAGTTTAAGTGTCCGCTAACCTCCCGCTTAAACTGTGGCGGACTGATAGATTATGAAAAATAATCTATCATTATCTCTCCATGTC